>CM060367.1:118695294-120069044 GCA_030545235.1 Helianthus tuberosus | reverse complement strand
CTAAATTCCTTACATGAATTCATCATCTTTTAGTCACAACTCATCATCCGAGTGTTTTGACTTTTAATCCGCGTTCCAGTTTCTCGGTTTACGCATATTTATATAATCCTACCCATCAACTGGGTACTTAACCGAAGTCATTATTTATGCAACCTTTTCGGTATGCATTAAGACTTCGTTTTGACTTATTTGGTTGTCTTATCGAAATCCATCGCGTTTATTCAACCAAGCCTTTGTTCCTCATTTAATCCGTTTGACTTGTTCGTGTGAATTTCATCACTTATGAACAATCAAACTTTATCCAAATGCCCTAACATTCACGTTACTCGGTTTGTATTTTGGTTTACATTGATCCTTGTCTCTTCTCCCGGACTCATTATTCTAATGTAATACGCTTCCGTTACCCGATTTGTGTTTACATTTATTATCAAGCATTATGCTTATTTGATCCATTTGGGTCCCTTTTTAATTCGTCCCATTTGCCCCAACTTTACTACATTGGACGTAAAAGCGTTCATTATAAGAAGTTTATGGTATCATGTGTTTACCACTTACTTGGCCAAGGTAAGAAATCAACACCTGGTACATGTGTCCTTATTATAATTATCACATCACTTCCAATGTAAGTAAATCCTCAATTCGTTTTCCATATTTATGATTTTATTTGGTAAAACCTTATTTAATTGTTATTTAACAATTATTAGTTTTACCCTTTTTTTCCTCGAACATATAAAATGTTTTCCCTTATAAAACATTTATACAATCACATTCGTTAATATGATCATTAATTTTCTCAATAGGGTTCATATTGAGAATACTTATTTGGACGATTACTCTCATCCAATTTTCTATATAAACTGAATTCTGTTATTGTCTTGTTATTCACAATTGTGAATAATATGTATCTCTACTAAATTTCTCTTGGAAACGTTATCCTGGATAGGTACCCTATCTAGGTTTCCCAAGTTTCATAATCTATATGCAACAATCATTCACTATGTATTTGTTGCATATTACTGTTTGTACTATAAATTTAAGACGTGTACCTGATAGATACTCGCCTTGATAAACTTTCCTTGTTGATCAATCTCTATTTGAAATCATTACTTGATTCATGTCTTTGGCGTGTATAGCTTACTTGTCATACCTCAGACAATTTCCTCATCGTATCGATAAATCTTTAGACTCCCGTCATTTTCAGATGCGAGGGTCCTTCAACTAGAATGTTTACAAAATATTAGTAATGTTAACATTAACAAGCGCCCATACTATAATACAAGGCTTTCTACGATACGTGTTAACACACGTGATTCGATAACTATATCGGTATTTTATCAATTTAATTGGGGTAACATGTGTTACCCGATAACCCTATGTGTTGTTTACAACACTTTAACATACTAGACCGTCAATATACATATAACTTACCAGATTATGCGATCAAGTCTCTAACCAAACACTTTTTCTCTTTAACCTTGAACTCTGATTACCAACTTGTAAGACCCTTACTTAAATTATCGATTTTTACATATCAATCTCGAATATAAAAACGTTTATATGATTACACATCCATATGAAAATACGAGTTTAATAAAACTTCTTGAAATTTAAAACATTTCAAATATAATATTGCCGTTTATGTGTGACAACAAAACATAATGCGGAAGCTTGAAACTGGATGGTGTTCGGTTCTTCGTTGACCTTGATCATCATCCGGTACTGCACGGTACACCTACATTTCATAAAACATGAAATTCTTTCGTCATTTGGGGTTTATAAGAAGTCAAAACAAGTTCGTGAGTCAAAACAAGTGAGAAAACAAGTTTTGCCAGCATTTATGCCCGTCGCGTGCTGCGACGGGTTTTGATTATGCCATCGCGTGCCGCGAAGGCTGTTGCGTGGCGTGACGGTGAATATCCTCCCTCGTTGCGTGGCGTGAAGGTCTTTTTTTCATAGATAGTTTGCTGCTGGGTCTGCATTTTGCCCAACACAACCAAATTTCACTCAAACGCTCATAACTTTCTAAGTTTTTGCCCGTTTTACGATCTGTTTCTTCCTACATGATCGTAATTCGATTCTCCATTATATGGAGACAGAATCCGACATCTGAATTAAAAAATTCTTGATTTTAAGCCCCGGCTTTTTATTCAATTATTAAACTTTTGATCTGTTTCATGATTTATTAAACAAACTTGTTTCTAAATCATCATAAAGCCATGGACTGCTTATTTAACTCAAAATATTTAACTCGTGATTGTAACTTTTATGAATTACGCAGCCATTACCCAAGTTATGCGCATAATTCATTTTGACCCGTTTAGAGAATTTAAGCATTTACGCTTAAATCTTGCTCTTTCTTTTCACACATCCCATTTCCACATTAAGATATCTACTTATCTTCCACCACAACTATATTTGTGGTGGATTTGATATAATGAACTATTTTCTCCGAATTCTACCCTTCGGTTAGTCATTTTACGAAAAAGACCCATTTTGAGGCGTTTGACCCAAAAAGGCTTATGCCTATAACTTCACTTATCAAAGACTTATTTGATCACAATACTTATTTTTAAACAACCCTTAAGGGTCGTTTACCCGGTTTATCAATCAAGGCGTTTTGGTTAACTTTAGTCCCTCCTTTTAAGACGAAAGACTTTCAATAACATGTTTGACCAAAATCGTACCTTTTAGTTATAATCTAGTTTACACATACCTGGTTCGGGTCAATGTATTGACCCATTTTAACACCTCATCAAATAGGTTGCTAGTTAATAGCAACGCAGATTCCATACGCTACTCACTCCTATGATCATAATTCTCGACAAACAATTCATTAGTTGATATCGCCAAATGGTGATATTGTGACAACTCGTATCTTAGAACCTCTTCACTGTATTTTGATGTAACGTGTGGAACACTACGTGACTAGTTAATGTATTTGATTTAAGTGGAATGTTATGTTTGTATTACGTTATGTGATTGTGTGTAATATATGTATATATATAATGTAACCGCACAAGCTTATGGGCCGCACATCTTGTCTATAACACTCACCCTCTCGGCCCAATCCTGTTTGGTTCGAACCCGCAGCCAAGGGCAGCCCAAAGCTGGGATCGGCCCACTCCTTTTATACGCATACATCTATCCTTTAGGGAGTTTGTTCCTCATAACTTGCAAACACAAGGAAACACACCAAACCCTAAACCTCCCTCTTCCTCCTCTTTGAAGGCAAACGACAGCCTTTGATCCTTTGGGTTTTCTTTGTTCCAAACATCAATCCGGTTAGTACTTTACTATTGATTATATGATATATGATGCCATGTTTGTTATGATTGTATGAATGATTGTATGGGTGTTTGCATGATGATTTAGGGTGCTTGTAATAGAATCATTGGTGTTATATGTTCATGAGATTAAATGATCATCAGCTCACATGTATGTTGTAATTGATCAATATAAGATTGATGATTTTATGAGGTTACTGCTAATCTAGAACCGAATATAAGATTATCGGCTGCTATGTGTGTATTCATGAAGTATTGATGATGATTAGTTACTGTTTAGGGTTCTTGAACATGATGGAATTGGATGAATTTGTTGAAACAGTGAGTTAGTAAATCGGGATTAGTAGTAGATATGAATGTCGATGATTGAGTTACTTGATCCGATTGAATGTTGATCTAATGCTAAAAATCCTGTTAATGATTTGATAATGATTTGGATAACAAGATGTTATGGAAAGTTGATTTAATATGATGTAACTGATTGAATTAAATTAGCAAACATAAAAAGGGGTATCTGATTTCCACAAATTTCGGTCAAACATAACTGGAATCGCACAAGAAGGTGCAATCGTACAAGAGTGCCCAATCGCACAAGTAGTCTCGGATCGCACAAGGCTAAGCCAGTCGCACAAGGCTAAGCCAGTCGCACAAGCCCTTTTGGGCCTTATGTTACAGGGGCCTGTCATATTCAAATGGGCCGCATAACAATGGATTTGATGGTTAGGCTAACTGTTTGTTTATACGTGAATGAAATGTTAACTGTGTACGCTAGGTATAAAGTGCTAGACTATGTGTATGAATACGTGAGTGGCATGCGAACTTACTAGGCATGTGATTACGTTATAGGCCTTGATTGATTAACTGAACGTGTACTCTGTCTTACCGAGCAAATCTAAGGTGAGTTCACTGCTCTTTCTTCAAGCATGCGTACCGGGGAGGGACATCTGGTAAACGTTTCGGGGAGGAATGTTGGGTTATGGGGATGTTTGTTAATACTCGCATATCTATCACCTAAGTCCCTTCTACCGATTGTTGCTGGGGAGGCAACGAGGTATTAGTTAATAGCGCTATTTAGGTTTGGCAACCTCACACCGTACCGGGGAGGTCGGGAGTGAACTAATGATCCCAGTCTTGACCATTGCTTTGATAGAGGCAATGGGGTTTGGGCAAAACAACTTTAAGCCATCAGCGGTAAACGAGTCATTACAACATCAAATCAAAATCATTGAATCATCTTATACTCCTATCTGGTAACTAAAACGCGTAACAAACTTTGAACTCACCAGCGGCGTCTGACACACTTGTCTGCATGCTTGCAGGTTGTTAGATTCCTGATTACGGACTTGCTATCTGGGAGTGCTAGAGTGGTCATGGATCGAGACTCTTGGATATATTTGATGCATTGGTTATGAACACTTATTTTTAAACAGTTGCTTAACAATTTATTTTATGCTTCCACTGGATATTTACTCTGGTTAAACTTATGACTTGGATTTATACTTCGAAATGAATGGAATGTTTTATTTAAATTTTACGCATAGTTCAATGTGATTGGTGGCTTGGATCCTGGTACGTCACACGTCCCGCGGTGTTTCCGCATGTGGTATTTTGGGGGTGTGACAGTTTGGTATCAGAGCCACTAGTTATAGTGAACTAGGTTTTAAAACGTTTTTATAAAACCAGACTATAACCGAACAACTTCGAAAATCAACTATGACACTCAGCTCCAGATTGCAAGGTTCGTCTTCTGTTTACTTTATGGATTACTTGTTTAGTAGTCACACACTCGCAGCTTGCATGAAACGATATAATAGACACAATGGTGATTTGATAGTGTGACACTAATTTTCGACTCTTGTGATTCGTAATCCTGTAATACCCTCTGTTTTGCTACTTGAATGCGGGGGAAACTTTTAGCGCAAGTTAAGAGGCACTGAGATGAGCATGCAAATTGCCTTATTGTTATGGGTGCACACATAATAATAACGTGAGGTGCATGCAAGTCCCAGTGAGGCTTAACGAGTGTGAGAAGGGTTCTGCCCTATTGTGTGTAAACTTGGTAATTTGTAGATTTCAACGTGATACTTGACTCTTACCTCATCTCGACTCTTAAATATGTTCCCTCTCCTTATATAGAATCATGAGTGGACGAGGTCATGGACGTGGTCACATCGCTATGACCCAAGCTAAGCTGACAAACTTAATCAACACACGTGTGGCTGAGGCTTTGGCAGCCTACCAAGCTGGTACGAAATGTGCCAAACACTCTTTAATCTTGTGTCGCGTACATGACACTTACCCCTGTAATGTGTTTTCTTTCGTCCATTAGGCCAGCAAGCGCAAAACCAAAACAATCCACCTGCTAGTACGTTCAAGATGTTCATGAACTGTAAGCCACAGACCTTCAGTGGGACTGAAGGGGCTGTAGGACTCCTGCGATGGTTTGAGAAGGCAGAATCAGTATTTGCAATGTGTAACTGTCCTGTTGGGGACAGAGTGAAGTATGCTATAGGCACGCTCGAGGATGGTGCCCTGACATGGTGGAATGCCCAGGTTCAGATGTTGGGCATCAAGGTGGCAAATGCCACTACTTGGGATGATTTTAAGGAGTTGATAAGGGAGGAGTATTGTCCTCGGGATGAGATTCAGAAACTAGAGAATGAGTATTATGATCTGAAAATGGTAGGATCCGAGATTGAAGCATACGTGAAACGGTCACATGAGTTGGCTATCATGTGCCCGAACTTGTCCCGACCTCCGCACCGAAGAATAGAACTGTTCATCAAGGGATTAGCTCCACGAGTGAAGGGTTTGGTTACTGTAGCGAACCTCAACAACTTACCCCAGATTGTTCGTTTGGCTCACAAGATCACCGATCAGGAGGTGGAGCGCGGCTCTTTACCACCGCGTGTTTCTGCCACTACTGCTGCTGCAACCACAGCTACTACGCCCGCTAGTGATAACAAGCGCAAGTGGAACGATACTGATAAAGCAACCAGTGCGAGTAAATCTCAGAAAAGGCCTGACAACAACAACAACCGTAGTTTCTGTCAGTCGTCCTCAGTTAATCAAGGTCAGGGCAAGAATCAGAATCAAGGCTCCTACGCTGGCAAGAAGCCAAAGTGCAACAAGTGTGGTTACCATCATAATGGACAGTGTGTCAGGGTTTGCCGCATATGCGACAAGTTGGGTCATGAGGCTAAAGACTGTAGAGCCCCGTACCCAAAGCAGCAGAATCAGCAGCAACAACATCAGCAAAGGCAACAACCCCATCAGAATCAGGGCTTCAAGAAGGGGTGTTTCGAGTGTGGGGATGAGGGCCACATCAAGCAGGATTGCCCTCAGCTGAATCAGAATGCCAACGGAAACAACCGCCAGAACAACAACACTGCTGGGAACAATAATAACGGCAACAATGGGGGCAATGGAGCTCGTGGAAGGGTATTTACTATTGGAGCTGGTGATGCTAGGAACGACGGCAATGTCGTGACTGGTACGTTTACTGTGAACAATCTTATTGCTTCTGTGTTATTTGATTCCGGTGACGATTGGAGTTATGTGTCCCTAGAGTTTAGTCAGCGATTAGGATTAACTCCAACGCCTTTAGAACTTTAGCATGTGGTAGAGTTAGCCGATGGCAAAACGATTGAAGCCTTGCATGTCCTTTTTGGGTGTAAGTTAGATCTTGTAGGTCAAGTTTTTTATATTGATATCCTTCCTGTTACCCTCGGTAGTTTTGATATAGTGGTTGGTATGGACTGGTTGTCCAAACATCAAGCTGAGATTCTATGCAAAGAGAAGATCGCGTGTATTCCTCTCCCCAGTGGAGAGTCATTATCGGTACAAGGGCATCATAGTGGGACGATGGTTGGTATTATCTCATCTATACAAGCGCAGAAATGTCTGCGAAAGGGATATCCTGCTATTCTAGCACTTGTTACTGATCCTCAGCTTGGGGAAAGAAAGATCGAGGATCTGCCAGTTGTACGTGAATTTTCCGATGTGTTCCCTGAGGAACTTCCTGGTTTACATCCTCACCGTCAAGTGGAATTTCAGATTGATCTTGCACCAGGAGCAGCCCCGATAGCTCGTGCTACTTATCGTCTAGCACCTGGAGAATTGCAGGAGTTGTCTAATCAACTGCAAGAGTTACTGGATAGTGGTTTTATTCGACCCAGTTCTTCGCCTTGGGGAGCCCCAATTTTGTTTGTAAAGAAGAAAGACGGGTCCTTTCGCATGTGTATTGATTATCGGGAACTCAACAAGGTGACTGTCAAGAACCGTAATCCATTGCCGCGTATCGACGACTTGTTTGACCAGTTGCAAGGGTCAAGTTTTTATTCGAAGATCGACTTAAGATTGGGCTATCATCAGGTGAGAGTCCGAGAGGAGGACATTCCAAAGACAGCTTTTCGAACGCGTTATGGACACTATGAATTTTTAGTTATGCCGTTTGGGTTGACTAACGCGCCAGCGGTCTTCATGGATCTCATGAACCGTGTATGCAAACCGTATCTCGACGATTTTGTTATCGTATTCATCGACGACATCTTGATCTACTCGAAGAACAAGGAAGATCACGAGCGACACCTGCGTCTTATTTTGAAACTCCTGAGTAAGGAGCAACTCTATGCGAAGTTTTCTAAGTGTGACTTCTGGATTCGAGAGGTACACTTCCTTGGCCACATTGTGAACGAATCAGGGATACACGTGGATCCTGCAAAGATTGATGCTATCAAAAGTTGGGCGTCACCAAAGACTCCTTCTGAGGTGGGACAATTTCTTGGTCTCGCTGGGTACTATCGTAGATTTATTAAAGACTTTTCGAAGATCGCACAACCCCTCACCTCATTGACACAGAAGGGTGTAGTATACTCTTGGGGAACGAAACTAGAAGAGGCTTTCCAGCTATTAAAATAGAAACTCTGCAGTGCACCGATCTTGTCACTACCTGAAGGTACAGAACACTTTGTAGTATACTGTGATGCTTCCATACAGGGTCTAGGTTGCGTGCTGATGCAACGCAACAATGTGATAGCTTACGCCTCTCGACAGTTGAAGGTTCACGAGAAGAATTATACGACACACGACTTGGAGTTGGGAGCCGTAATATTTGCGCTCAAAATCTGGAGGCATTACCTGTACGGTACTAAATGCACCATTTATACCGACCACAGGAGCCTTCAGCATATTTTCGACCAGAAGGATTTGAGCATGCGACAGCGTCGCTGGGTAGAACTTTTAAACGATTATGATTGTGCAATCAAGTATCATCCGGGTAAAGCTAACGTTGTAGCTGACGCTTTCAGTCGAAAGGAATCGAAACCCAAACGTGTTCGCATCATGCAGCTTACCATTCATTCTAACCTACCTGATCAGATTCGTGCTGCACAAACCGAAACGTTAAAAGAGGAAAACATGGAAGCAGAATACTTAAGGGGCATGGAAAAACAACTTGTAGAGACATCGGATGGTATTCTCTACTTCATGGAGCGTGTATGGATTCCTTTGTTTGGTAACCTTAGAGAACTTATGATGGATGAAGCGCACAAGTCTCGATACTCTGTTCATCCAGGTTCGGATAAGATGTACCAAGATCTCAAAGTCATGTATTGGTGGCAAAAGATGAAAGCTCACATCGCGACTTACGTGAGTAAGTGTTTGACCTGCTCGAAAGTTAAAGTGGAGAATCAGAAGCCGTCTGGGTTGCTGCAACAACCAGAAATACCGATGTGGAAATGGGAACAAATCGTAATGGATTTTGTCACAGGGCTACCCAGAACACAAACCAGAAACGATGCCATTTTGGTGATCGTTGATCGTCTCACGAAGTCAGCACACTTACTAGCGATCAAAGAAACGGATAAATTCTCACAATTAGTAGTTGTTTATCTTAAGTAGGTGGTTTCTAGGAACGGGGTGCCAACATCTATTATCTCTAACCGTGACCCGCGTTTCATTTCAGATTTGTGGCAGTCGATGCATAAATCGTTTGGTTTGCAACTCAGCATGAGTACTGCTTATCACCCGCAGACGGATGGTCAAAGTGAACGAACCATCCAGACACTAGAAGACATGTTGCGGGCGTGCGTTATCGATTTTGGCAAGGGTTGGGAGAAACACTTGCCTTTGACAGAGTTTTCTTACAACAATAGCTACCATACCAGCATTCAGGCAGCTCCATTCGAAGCATTGTATGGACGAAAGTGTCGTTCACCTCTCTGTTGGGCTGAGGTGGGTGACAGCCAGGTCACAGGCCCTGAACTTGTGTTGGAAACTTTAGAAAATATTGTGCAGATCAGGAACCGTATGGCAGCAGCGCGTGACCGTCAGAAAAGCTACACTGATAAGCGTAGGAAACCTTTGGAATTCGAAGTTAATGATCGCGTCATGTTGAAGGTCTCACCCTGGAAGGGTGTGGTGCGTGTTGGAAAACGCGGCAAGCTTAACCCTCGTTATGTAGGGCTATTTAAGATTCTAGAACGGATTGGTAAATTGGCCTATAAGTTAGAGTTACCTGCTGAGTTGGGTAACGTTCATGATGTTTTCCACGTATCGCAGCTCAAGAAGTGTTTGTCTGATGAAACACTAGTAGTACCGTTTCATGAGCTCAAAATTGACGACAAGTTGCAATTCATCGAAGAACCAATAGAAATTATTGACCTGGAGGTCAAGGTCCGTAAGCACAGCCGTATTCCGATAGTGAGGGTTCGTTGGAACTTAAGACGTGGACCGGAGTTCACATGGGAACGCGAAGATCAAATGAAGCTTAAGTATCCACATTTATTCCCAAAGGACAAGACCAAGCCTGGCAAATCTAAATCTAATGCAACTAGTGAATTTCGGGACTAAATTCCCTTTCAAGTTTGGGATGATGTGGCACTCGCGGAAAATCCACAGTCATCTTAATCCATCACTTCACTCCCCTACGACTGCTTGTCAAATTTCGGGACGAAATTTCTTTCAAGTTGGGGATGATGTGACAACTCGTATCTTAGAACCTCTTCACTGTATTTTGATGTAACGTGTGGAACACTACGTGACTAGTTAATGTATTTGATTTAAGTGGAATGTTATGTTTGTATTACGTTATGTGATTGTGTGTAATATATGTATATATATATATATATAATGTAACCGCACAAGCTTATGGGCTGCACACCTTGCCCATAACACTCACCCTCTTGGCCCAATCCTGTTTGGTTCGAACCCGCAGCCAAGGGCAACCCAAAGCTGGGATCGGCCCACTCCTTTTATACGCATACATCTATCCTTTAGAGAGTTTGTTCCTCATAACTTGAAAACACAAGGAAACACACCAAACCCTAAACCTCCCTCTTCCTCCTCTTCGAAGGCAAACGACAGCCTTTGATCCTTTGGGTTTTCTTTGTTCCAAACATCAATCCGGTATATATGATGCCATGTTTGTTATGATTGTATGAATGATTGTATGGGTGTTTGCATGATGATTTAGGGTGCTTGTAATAGAATCATTGGTGTTATATGTTCATGAGATTAAATGATCATCGGCTCACATGTATGTTGTAATTGATCAATATAAGATTGATGATTTTATGAGGTTACTGCTAATCTAGAACCGAATATAAGATTATCGGCTGCTATGTGTGTATTCATGAAGTATTGATGATGATTAGTTACTGTTTAGGGTTCTTGAACATGATGGAATTGGATGAATTTATTGAAACAGTGAGTTAGTAAATCGGGATTAGTAGTAGATATGAATGTCGATGATTGAGTTACTTGATCCGATTGAATGTTGATCTAATGCTAAAAATCCTGATAATGATTTGATAATGATTTGGATTGCAAGATGTTATGGAAAGTTGATTTAATATGATGTAACTGATTGAATTAAATTAGCAAACATAAAAAGGGGTAACTGATTTCCACAAATTTCGGTCAAACATAACTGGAATCGCACAAGAATGTGCAATCGTACAAGAGTGCCCAATCGCACAAGTAGTCTCGAATCGCACAAGGCTAAGCCAGTTGTCACGGCCCCCGGCCCGGTTTAACCCGGTCCAGGAGCCGCGGGACAGAAATCCCCTGGTATTTATTACGTTGGAAGCGGAAATTTAACAGGATCTTTTCAAAACTTGAAAATGCCCACTTTATTTTATTTCATAATTTGGAAATTACACCCATAATTTACAATAAAGGTGATTTCACTGGGAAATCCCTGTTTTTACAAAAAAAAAAAACATGTTTCTTTATTTTATTGAGCCACTTCTTCAAGCTTGTAGTGCTACGCGACACTTTTTTTTTCCTTGATCACAGCAGATCACCTGAAACATGTTTTAAAGAGGTTTTATCAGCAGGGAAATACTGGCGAGTCAATCAAGTTGCACAAAATGACACATTGTTATAATATACAGTATTAAGGGTGATTACATTGTTTATATCAACCAATTACCCAAATCGGTATTTGTCACTCGACTGTATCTGTGACTATGGTCAGATCACCCATTGGCTAACTCGTTGTCCAATGGTGACGGGAAATAAGTAATGTATACAAAACCCCACATACTGGCAGTAATTGAAGATTACAAAGACTTAATCCCTGTAATTATAACCTTGAAAACATTTAGGGTTTTGTAAAGCAATTTGATAAAAAGAGAATGACTCACATTGCAGATTTAAACGGGCATAGTTTAGCCTACTGATAAGCCTGTTAACCTAATTAAATAACAATGCACATGAAAACTAGGTTAGTAACTTAATACAACCTTTACGATAACTCACGTGATCAAAACCTTCACGACGAATGACAAAGTGCAACACTTAAACATCCATCGAATTCACGACGAATGACAAAGTATAGCCCTAATTTGGGCAGCACTTAAACATCCATCGGATAGTTTCAATCGATCGGACATTGAATCGTAGCAGTGATCGAGTTATTACCCTGTTATTGCGGTAGAATTTCGTGTTGTGTGTGTTTTTGGAGTAATTAGACGATATCTCAGTGTACGAAATGAATTTTAACGTCGAACCAATGCCAAACTTCAAGTGCCAAAGCCTGGGATTTATACTGGAAAAACAGCTCCCTCGCGTGGCGCGAGGGACTGTCGCGTGGCGCGAGGGGTACCCCCCTAGCATAGGGTAGCCTCGTGTCTTAGTAGCTCAGGTGAGTCGACAATTCGTTAATATTCGATTTCTACGGAAAACTGTAAGGATAATATCAACTAGGAAACACCCCCCCCCTGAGTTTTAGGGGCCCTGATCCTGATTTTGATTGTTCTGGAAAATTTTAGGGGTCATGCAATATTTCTTGGGGATCTCAATTAGGGTTTCCTATTGGACAAAATAAAATAAGAAATAATAGTTTTGGTGAGAGTTGTTACATCCTCCCCACCTTAATAAAAATCTCGTCCTCGAGATTTACTAGAATAAGTGAGGATATTTCTGCTTCATTTCCGATTCCAGCTCCCAAGTGTATTCAGGTCCTCTCTTTGAATCCCACTTGACTTTGACAAGTACTAGTCTTTTGTGCTTGAGAAACTTGACCTTTTTGTCTTCTATCTGCAATGGCTTCTCAACAAATTTTAACTTTTCATTTACCTCTACATCTTGAAGAGGTACTATCAGGGATTCGTCAGATAGACATTTCTTGAGGTTAGACACATGAAACACATCATGTACTCCAGCTAGCTCTTCTGGTAGTTGTAAGCGATAAGCAACTGCTCCTATTCGTTGGATTACTGGGAATGGTCCTACGTACCTTGGACTTAGCTTTCCCTTCTTCCCGAACCGAACTACTCCTTACCAAGGAGAAATTTTCAAAAGTACCTTATCTCCAACTTGGAATTCTAGTGGCTTGCGTCTATTGTCTGCATAACTCTTCTGATGATCACGAGCCGTTTTTAGTCTTTCCTTGATTTGAGTGATCTTGCCGGTAGTTTCTTGTACAATCTCAGGACCTGATAATTGACTTTCTCCTATTTTGCCCAACAAACTGGAGTTCTACACTTTCGTCCATACAGTGCTTCAAATGGGGCAGCTTCAATGCTTGCATGATAACTATTATTATAGGAGAATTCAATTAAGGGTAGGTGGTCATCCCAGTTTCCACCAAAATCTATTACACATGCCCTAAGCATGTCTTCTAGGGTTTGTATCGTCCTTTCACTTTGTCCGTCTGTTTAGGGATGGTAAGCTGTACTTAAATTTAATCGCGTCCCCATGGCTTCTTGGAAACTTGTCCAAAAATGTGAAGTGAAACGACTATCTCTATCCAATACAATGGAGAGTGGAACTCCATGTAAGGATACTACTTCGTCTACGTACAACTTTGCTAATCTTTCCATGCTAAAGGTTTCTCTCATAGGTAGAAAATGAGCTGATTTGGTTAATCGATCCACAATTACCCAAATCGCATCATTACCTTTTCTGGTTTTGGGCAACTTAGTAACAAAATCCATGGTTATGAGTTCCCACTTCCAAACAGGGATTTCTAATTGTTGAAGTAACCCTGAAGGTTTCTGGTGTTCTACCTTAACTTGTGAACAAGTAAGACACTTAGATACATATCTAGCTATGTCCTTTTTCATTCTTATCCACCAGAAATTATTTCTTAAATATTAGTACATCTTATTATTTCCCGGGTGTATGGTATACCTAGATTTATGGGCTTCCTCTAAAATCTTATTTCTTAACTCTCCTTGCTTAGGTACCCAAATCTTTTTCTTGTGGAATCTCCAAATTCCATCAGCTCCTTGCTCTAATTCCTTTATTCTTCCTTTCATTCCTTCAGTATCATCCTTGATTGATGTTTCCTGAACATTCTTTAATTGTTCCATTAAGTCTAATTGTAAACTTAATCTAAGAGCACGAACTCGATTTTGCTTTTCGTGATACTTACGACTTAGAGCATCTGCGACTACGTTTGCTTTTCCTTCGTTATATTGAATATCACAGTCGTAGTCACTTAGGATTTCCATCCATCTCCTTTGCCTCATGTTTAATTCTTTTTGCCCAAATATGTACCTTAAACTTTTATGATCTGTATAAACAGTAAACTTACTTCCATACAGATAATGTCTCCAAATCTTAAGGGCAAAATTTATCGACCCTAATTCTAAGTCATGAGTCGTATAGTTTTCTTCATGCCTTTTCAATTGCCTTGAGGTATACGCAATTACCTTCTTGCGTTGCATTAGCACACATCCTAATCCTAACTTAGAAGCATCGCAGTAAACTTCAAAATCTTCTGTCCCTTCTGGTAAGGAAAGAATTGGGGTGTTTGTTAATCTTTGCTTTAAAATCTTAAAAGCCTCTTCTTGCTTAGGTCCCCATTCAAACTTAACTGATTTACAGGTTAGCTTAGTTAATGGTACAACTATTTTTGAAAAATCCTTAATAAAGCGCCTATAGTACCCAGCTAATCCTAGAAAACTTCTAACTTCTGTAGCTGATTGCGGGACCTTCCATTTGGTGATCGCTTCTATCTTGTAGGGATCTACGTGAATACCTTCGTGATGGTGACACCTGGGTCACTGCGACCATAAAACAAATACCAAGCCAATGAAATATTGTATTTCATACTTGGGATCTGTATAAAAATGTGTATCTTTTGCACATATCAACTCTTGTTCGATTTCAAGCTCTAAATCGCTTTCTAGAAGGTTATACGCGCGCTGATGCGTAAATATAACCAGTTTAATGCAACGAACACTCCAGAAAAGTGAAATAGGCTTAACATACCTAAAATAACCTTTACATAACTGATAAATAAGTTTTGAAGGCTTTGGTATGGCAAAATCAAGTTAAATCACTTACAGGGACTAAAGTTGACAAACTGCGAAAGTATGCCAATTTGAACTGTAACAGACATTGCGGAACATGGCCATAAGTTAAACATACCATAAATATCCTTTACATAGCTTATAAATAGGCTTTGAGGGGTTCGGTGTGCTAAAATAAACTTTTGGGCCATTCAGGGACATAAAGCGTCAAAAAGTGCACAAGTTTGCATTTTCGCGCATAACTTACGTTCTGACTACATTCGGACATCCAAAAATTTATGAAAGCACTAAAACATTTTATTTTAGTGTTTGGCATAAGAAAAATCCATTCGTCGCGTCATTTGGATCGTTTTTCGCGCTTATACGCATTCCGTCGTAATTAACCGAACAACGCAATCGTACGGCCAAACGAACCGACATCCGAGATATTTTTGAGCAGATTTTAAGTTCCCTATACTTTAACTTCATTTTAGAGCTTTGAAATGGGGTTAACGGGGCTTAAACGTGTCAAAAATGCATCAAATAGCAAGTTTGGAGCTTCAGGGGCCTGTTCTGCCATTTTTCAAACTTTCTGGTCTGCAAGTCCTTGCGCACCTCAACACTCAGGACTTTACGGTGCGCAAGCAGGGGTCAGATGCAGAAACTTGTTTTTAACAGCCTGTTTCCAGCCTTTAAACCCTCCAAAGGCCAATGCCACTTGTCAATAACTGGTGGTGGGGGCAAAATGAGCTAGCATAACATTCCGACAAGTGTACGGGTGAGATCAAGGCACGTTATTCGAGGAACGATCCTAACAGTGGTCCATTTACTATAAATACTCATCCATCCCCATTGCAAAACCCACGTGAAATCTGAGTTTTTCTCTAAGTGGTTGTGCTTATACACTTCCTACCTGAGATTACTTGGAAATCAATCTTGCGGGGACCCTTTGTAAGTGTTCTTTCGTTCTTTTATCGCTTTTCTAGTCCGAAAGTCGAACTATGTTTGACTTTCTGCATTGACCAGTTTATGGTCGATGCGAAGTTCGTTTGAACTTGATAACGTGAGCGTGATCACGATGGTTATAGTCCTTAGTGACTATACCTACTGATTACCACGTTCTCTAGGCTCAGTGACGAGTCGTAGTTTCGGCCAAAATGCGCATTCTTGCGTATTTTATAACCAAACTACTCATAGGTATCAAAACCGTTTGTTTTGATACCAAACCTGTTTTCTAAACTTAGTTAAGCATGTTCTAACATGCTTAGCTCGTCACTTTTAGTTTAGTGCTTATATAGGGTCGTAAGGTAAGCGATCTAAACAATCGCTTATACTTTCGAACCCGACCTGTTTGGTCGATCATTAGGATCCGACCAAGCACATTAGGTTACCATAGTATATAGGGAATAACCTTCCGAGGTTATACCTTATGGTCGCTTCGTTTAAGTAGTTGTATGATAGGTAGTTTATATGCCTTAGGTAAATTACCAAAATGCCCTTTTGACGCCAAAATTCATTTTAAGCATATGTAACATAACTTTTGGTATCTAAACTGATTTGGTAACAATATTAGACATGTTAAGGCATATTTTACTTATCATAGGACTAGTTAGGCATTCCCAACGCGTTTTACGCGAACAACGCGTTAAAGTAGCATAAGCTACCTAAACGGGTCGTAATGGGTTGTAAGCACTTAGGCTAGGTTTCATTTAGTATGTAGGCCTTGTTAAACCATACTACCTGAGTTCCCATACTCATTTGGTTTACGAGCCCTCATTCTATCCGATCCTCCGATTTAGGTCCGGTTTATTAACATAGTTACCTATATTAGGTGTCGTTTGATTCCGTGATCTCTAGCATTGCTTGGTGGTTATCTTAGGATTTCTGAGCAATCTCAAGTGAGTACATAGACCCCTCTTTTACTATTTTCAACCTGTTTTTGGGGTGAAACACATGTGCCTACTTGTTACTTTCATGCTTTCCTGTTTTCACATCATATACTTGCTATGTTTATTAGTACATTTATAGTACATGATTTCAATACATTTTATGCTAGGTATGCCCATTGTGTGCATACTTAGTACATCACTTAACAATACATTTTATGCTATGTATGCCCATTGTGTGCATACTTAGTACATCACTTTACAATACTTTTCATGCTATGTACGCCCATTGTGTGCATACTTAGTACATTGTTTTACATTGCATTTCTGTTGCATATGCTCATCCAGCATATGAACAAATTATACTACATTTTGAACCGTTGTAACCATTTGACTATGTGAACCGCCGTAACCCTTTGATTATATGAACCGTTTGTAACTATTGAACCGTGTGAACCAGTTGTATCTGTTGATATGATTTACATTTGACAATAGACATTTGACTATACATAAACGTTTCTACAATTGTTAAACATTTTACTTTGGTGGTTTGGTTTGAGTAAGTGATTTAAGTAACGAGGCGTATGTAATATGATACAAGCACGGTGGATACGCCGCTGGTACTTCGTATATATAAGTGTTTGTATGGTATCACATATTGTAGCGTTATTTGAATCATTTCAATTTGAGACATATAACATTTTATACAAATAACATATTTTTCACAAGACATTGATTTACAAACAACTTATCTTATACAAACTTATTTTACATGGTTATTCATTTAACCATACATTATTCTCTTATTTATACATATCACCTGAGCTTATCGTTTTTCAAATGATTTACAAGACAAAGCAAATTACAAGGTTCATGACTAAACATTTTCTCAAACATAAGTCACGAATTCTGTTTTCACAAAACCTATGTATCTCACAGGCATTTTTATGCTGACGTGCCTATTTTCACATGTGTTTTCAGGAGATGATGCATAGGACTTATCAAGACATACTTAGGCGGACCTATGCCTTAGTGACTTAAAACGAGACAAGAACTAGTTAATTTATGTTATGTACTCTTTGGTTCTTGTTTAAAACAATGTAAACTTTCATGTTTGATTAATAAAACGAATCTTCAATTGCCATGGATTTGAAACAATTAATTCTGTTACAACACTCCCCGATGTTTCCGCCACGTTTTGTATGTTCTACGTGGTCGGGGTGTGACAGAAAAGTTGGTATCAGAGCCAATGGTTATAGGGAATTAGGTTATTAGTAATGCTTTGACCTAGACTATAACCTTCCTTGGACCCTAACGCGAGTTTACTTGCGTTTAGTCATAAAACAATACCGTCACCTATCCTTAGGCGACGACCACAACAAGAACATAAATTTCAAAACCGCTTTGAAAACTAATCATCTGTTCTAGGATGATTGATTACTAGGTTTTGAACCCTCTATTGTAAGGTTTTGAACCCTCTGTTATAAGGTTTTGAACCCCTTTGAATTTTCAAAACTCTCGTCAAAGTTTTGGGTCCTAAATAGTGTGAACACGTGCAAACTGGAAGAGTGAATGCCTGTACCCTGGGTTTTCTGTCTAAGGCTAGAGTGTTCGTACAAATCCACATAATCGGACCAGTCACTCTTACCTGGGAACTCTTGGGGTGAGTGTCCACTTATAGGCGAGCATGTCTTCGCGATACACTATGAGGATCTATTTGCTTTGATTCAGCCTTTGTGTTGTTTGTTTGCTTTGTGGTTCAAACAAATGACCATCAACCATGATTATGGTCGGTAATTGTAACATCCTATTCTTACCCAATGCCATTTCATTTGTTTTCTTTCTTGTTTCTCTTTTAGAATGCCACCTCGACGCGAAAACCAGATAGCGACTGCCGAACTGGCAGAAATCATTGCGCAGTAAATGGCTGCTCAATTCCCAAACCTCTTTGCTCAATGGAACCAAGCCAACAACAACAACCATGGTCCATGCAATTTCAAGAGTTTTAAATCGGCTAAACCACTCAAGTTTAGTGGTTCTGAGGGAGCGACTGGGCTTCTTCAATGGTTCGAGAGCATTGATAATACTTTCCGCCACGTGCAGTGTCCTGACAATCGCAAGGTCGAGTTTTCTTCGAGTGTGTTCCAGAAGAGGGCCCTTACGTGGTGGAACGGGGTTGTGAGAGATCATGGTGCAGAAGTTGCTCTAGCACAGACATGGGCTGAACTTAGGGCCCTTATGATGAGGGAATTCTGTCCTCGTCACGAGATCAGGGCCTTGGAAAGGGAATTTGACGATCTTACGCAAGATAGCGGTGAGCATCGAGCCTACACGGACCGTTATGAGGAGTTAAGTCTGTTATGCCCAAACATGGTCACGCCTTTGGATAAGGTAATCGAAAAGTACATTGATGGCCTCCCTAACTCAATACAAGACATTGTGACTGGTAGCAACCCTACTACAGTTAGACAGGCCATTGAGCTATCTGCAACCTTGACTGAATCAAAGAACAGGAAAGGTAAACTTTTCCGAAAAGGTGACAAGAAACCGGTCGAGGAATCGAACCCAATCGAGGAATCAAAGACCATGGATGAACAGACTGGATCCCCTAAGAAGTCAAAGAAGCGAAAGGCTTCTCAGAACTTCGCCATGGTTACTCACAATGATCAAGCCGTCCCCAACCAACCAGCTCAACCCCCTGCTAGGAAGCCATACAATGGAACTGCACCCTTGTGCAACCAATGTAGCCTCCATCATCATGCCAATGTAAAGTGCCGAAAATGCCAAACTTGTGGACTTATAGGCCATACAGCAAGAGTCTGCCCAGCTGCAGCTGCACCAAACCAAGCTGGCAACAATCCTGCTCAAGGTCGTTTTCTACCAGGTTCTTGCTTCAACTGTAGCGAGATGGGTCATTTCTGAAGAAATTGCCCAAAACTTGCTAATGCAAATCCAGCACAGGGATGAGCATCTGACCGTATGGAAGACAACGCTGTTTAGAAATAATCAATCCTTATGTATTATTCTCTTTTGTTGTCAAGATCTAAGAAACAGTTGTTATCATTGTTTATAAATAAATCTTTTATTTACATTACAATGTATTTATGAGGTTGTATGTATAAACAACATATCCCTTACAATACCGACAATCAAGGAATCGTATTCCTTGAAATGCAAACTACCCCCAAATAATTTTTCCATCTTATGATCTCTTGCGTTTCCACGAAATTCCTAAGTACCCGTTTATTCTAAGGAAACAAAGTACAAGGCGCAAGTTACAACACTGGACGAATACCCAAAGTACCACTATAAATCCTTAATAAGGGTACCTAAGGATATTTCCGTAAATCCTAAAATTGTTGTGTTCCTTAATTCGAATATTACGTTTCTTTGAAACAAAATCGAATTTTGGGAGATCATCCTATCTTTTTAGATAGATCCCAGAGGACATTGAAGTCCAGCGACTGGTTTCCTGGTGTACTTTGAATATCCATATTCAATCACTAACAAGTTAATAACAAATTAATAACTGAGTTAAGCAACTATGTGATTATGTGCTTATGTGTTCCCTTTTATGTTTTTGGTGTAATCCAAGTTTTTGTTATCTAAAATCCTTAATGGACTTCTACGTAGTAGTTAAGTCCCTTGGGTTACAAAGTACTACTCCATAATTAGACCCCTTGAGTGGTCTAGTTAAACATATTGATCCAAAAAACTGGTTAGGAACATCATGTGATGATATAGCTGAAAGGACTCCTTGGTGGCCTAATTAAAAAGATCATTTGTCGATCTAATTAAAAGGACCCTATGGTAGTCTAGTCACCCTCATCACAGGTTTGATTTTTTTTCCCTAAACATTACAAGACAGACTGTGCGGACTGTGCAAGGAATTACGTAATTATGGATGCATACATAATTATGGAATTTAGTGCACAGAAACCACAGCGAGCTTTGTCATGTGCCTAGAAGTTAACTCTATTCATTTCCGTTTCTGAGGAAGCACCCGTTGAAAATGACTCCGTTTGTTCATTTTCGTTTCTGAAGATTGTCCGTTGAGGAAATGAATATCCGTTTGATTATCCTTTTCATTTCCATTTCTGAGGAAGCACCCGTTGAAAATGACTCCGTTTGTTCATTTTTCGTTTCTGAAGATTGTCCGTTGAGGAAATGAATATCCGTTTGTCTATCATTTTCATTTCCGTTTCTGAGGAAGCACCCGTTGAAAATGACTCCGTTTGTTCATTTTCGTTTCTGAAGATTGTCCGTTGAGGAAATGAATATCCGTTTGATTATCCTTTTCATTTCCATCTTTGAGGAAGCACCCGTTGAAAATGACTCCGTAAGTTCATTTTTCGTTTCTGAAGATTGTCCGTTGAGGAAATGAATATCTGTTTGTCTATCATTCTCATTTCCATTTCTGAGGAAGCACCCGTTGAAAATGACTCCGTAAGTTCATTTTTCGTTTCTGAAGATTGTCCGTTGAGGAAATGAATATCCGTTTGTCTATCATTTTCATTTCCATTTCTGATGAAGCACCCGTTAAAAATGACTCCGTAAGTTCATTTTTCGTTTCTGAAGATTGTCCGTTGAGGAAATGAATATCCGTTTGTTTCTCCTTTTCATTTCCATTTCTGATGAAGCACCCGTTGAAAATGACTCCGTAAGTTCATTTTACGTTTCTGAAGATTGTCCGTTGAGGAAATGAATCCCCGTTTGTTTATTCCTTCGTTTCCGCTGCTGAAGAATACTCGTTGAGGAAAATGACTCCGTCTGTTCATTTTCGTTCTGAAGAATGTCCGTTAAGGAAATGACAGGATTATGCCTTGTATATCTGGTGGTTACTTGACACAAAGCCACAGATGGACTCCTACGAATAAATTTCGGGATGAAATTTCCTAAAGTAGGGGAGACTGTGACACCTGGGTCACTGCGACCATCAAAAAAATACCAAGCCAATGAAATATTGTATTTCATACTTGGGATCTGTATAAAAATGTGTATCTTTTGCACATATCAACTCTTGTTCGATTTCAAGCTCTAAATCGCTTTCTAGAAGGTTATACGCGCTCTGATGCGTAAATATAACCAGTTTAATGCAACAAACACTCCGGAATAGTGAAATAGGCTTAACATACCTTAAATAACCTTTACATAACTTAGAAATAAGTTTTGAAGGCTTTGGTATGGCAAAATCAAGTTAAATCGCTTACAGGGACTAAAGTTGACAAACTGCGAAAGTATGCCAATTTGAACTGTAACAGACATTCCGGAACATGGCCATAAGTTAAACATACCATAAATATCCTTTACATAGCTTAGAAATAGGCTTTGAGGGGTTCGGTGTGCTAAAATAAACTTTTGGGCCATTCAGGGACTAAAAGCGTCAAAAAGTGCACAAGTTTGCATTTTCGCGCATAACTTACGTTCTGACTACATCCGGACATCCAAAAATTTATGTAAGTACTAAAACATTTTATTTTAGTGTTTGGCATAAGAAAAATCCATTCGTCGCGTCATTTGGATCGTTTTTCGCGCTTATGCGCATTCCGTCGTAATTAACCGAACAACGCAATCGTACGGCCAAACGAACCGACATCCGAGATATTTTTGAGCACATTTTAAGTTCCCTATACTTTAACTTCATTTTAGAGCTTTGAAATGGGGTTAACGGGGCTTAAACATGTCAAAAATGCATCAAATAGCAAGTTTGGAGCTTCAGGGGCCTGTTCTGCCATTTTTCAAACTTTCTGGTCTGCAAGTCCTTGCGCACCTCAACACTCAGGACATTACGGTGCGCAAGCAGGGGTCAGATGCAGAAACTTGTTTTTAACAGCCTGTTTCCAGCCTTTAAACCCTCAAAAGGCCAATGCCACTTGTCAATAACTGGTGGTGGGGGCAAAATGAGCTACCATAACATTCCGACAAGTGTACGGGTGAGATCAAGGCACGTTATTCGATGAACGATCCTAACGGTGGTCCATTTACTATGAATACCCATCCATCCCCATTGCAAAACCCACTTGAAATCTGAGTTTTTCTCTAAGTGGTTGTGTTTATACACTTCCTACCTGAGATTACTTGGAAATCAATCTTGCGGGGACCCTTTGTAAGTGTTCCTTCGTTCTTTTATCGCTTTTCTAGTCCGAAAGTCGAACTATGTTTGACTTTCTGCATTGACCAGTTTATGGTCGATGCGAAGTTCGTTTGAACTTCATAACGTGAGCGTGATCACGATGGTTATAGTCCTTAGTGACTATACCTACTGATTACCACGTTATCTAGGCTCAGTGACGAGTCGTAGTTTCGGCCAAAATGCGCATTCTTGCGTATTTTGTAACCAAACTACTCATAGGTATCAAAACCGTTTGTTTTGATACCAAACCTGTTTTCTAAACTTAGTAAAGCATGTTCTAACATGCTTAGCTCGTCACTTTTAGTTTAATGCTTATATAGGGTCGTAAGGTAAGCGATCTAAACAATCGCTTATACTTTCGAACCCGACCCGTTTGGTCGATCATTAGGATCCGACCAAGCACATTAGGTGACCATAGTATATAGGGAATAACCTTCCGAGGTTATACCTTATGGTCGCTTCGTTTAAGTAGTTGTATGATAGGTAGTTTATATGCCTTAGGTAAATTACCAAAATGCCCTTTTGACGCCAAAATTCATTTTAAGCATACGTAACATAACTTTTGGTATCTAAACTGATTTGGTAACAATATTAGACATGTTAAGGCATATTTTACTTATCATAGGACTAGTTAGGCATTCCGAATGCGTTTTACGCGAACGACGCGTTAAAGTAGCATAAGCTACCTAAACGGGTCGTAATGGGTTGTAAGCACTTAGGCTAGGTTTCATTTAGTATGTAGGCCTTGTTAAACCATACTACCTGAGTTCCCATACTCATTTGGTTTACGAGCCCTCATTCTATCCGATCCTCCGATTTAGGTCCGGTTTATTAACATAGTTACCTATATTAGGTGTCGTTTGATTCCGTGATCTCTAGCATTGCTTGGTGGTTATCTTAGGACTTCTGAGCAATCTCAAGTGAGTACATAGACCCCTCTTTTACTGTTTTCAAACTGTTTTGGGGTGAAACACATGTGCCTACTTGTTACTTTCATGCTTTCCTGTTTTCACATCATATACTTGCTATGTTTATTAGTACATTTATAGTACATGATTTCAATACATTTTATGCTAGGTATGCCCATTGTGTGCATACTTAGTACATCACTTTACAATATGTATGCCCATTGTGTGCATACTTAGTACATCACTTTACAATACATTTCATGCTATGTACGCCCATTGTGTGCATACTTAGTACATTGTTTTACATTGCATTTCTGTTACATATGCTCATCCAGCATATGAACACATTATACTACATTTTGAACCGTTTTAACCATTTGACTATGTGAACCGTCGTAACCCTTTGATTATATGAACCGTTTGTAACTATTGAACCGTGTGAACCAGTTGTATCTGTTGACATGATTTACATTTGACAATAGACATTTGACTATACATAAACGTTTCTACAATTGTTAAACATTTTACTTTGGTGGTTTGGTTTGAGTAAGTGATTTAAGTAACGAGGCGTATGTAATATGATACAAGCACGGTGGATACGCCGCTGGTACTTCCTATATATAAGTGTTTGTATGGTATCACATATTGTAGCGTTATTTGAATCATTTCAATTTGAGACATATAACATTTTATACAAATAACATACTTTTCACAAGACATTGATTTACAAACAACTTATCTTATACAAACTCATTTTACATGGTTATTCATTTAACCATACATTATTCTCTTATTTATACATATCACCTGATCTTATCGTTTTTCAAATGATTTACAAGACAAAGCAAATTACAAGGTTCATGACTAAACATTTTCTCAAACATAAGTCATGAATTCTGTTTTAACAAAACCTATATATCTCACAGGCATTTTTATGCTGACGTACCTATTTTCACATGTGTTTTCAGGAGATGATGCATAGGACTTATCAAGACATACTTAGGCGGACCTGTGCCTTAGTGACTTAAAACGAGACAAGAACTAGTTAATTTATGTTATGTACTCTTTGGTTCTTGTTTAAAACAATGTAAACTTTCATGTTTGATTAATAAAACGAAACTTCAATTGCCATGGATTTGAAACAATTAATTCTGTTACAACACTCCCCGATGTTTCCGCCACGTTTTGTATGTTCTACATGGTCGGGGTGTGACAGTGATTCACCATGTGTCCTAAAAATTGCACCTCCTGTAGCCAAAATTCACACTTCAAGAATTTGGCGTAAAGTTTCTCTTTTCTTAACAAAGTTAAGAGTGCATGCAGGTGCTCACAATGCTCGTCTTGACTTTTGGAATAAATAAGTATATCGTCGATAAATACAATTACAAATTTAACCAAGTATGGTTTACAGATCCTATTCATCATGTCCATAAATGCTGCAGGAGCATTTGTTAATCCAAAGGGCATGACTGTAAACTCGTAATGACCATACCTAGTTCTGAAAACAGTTTTAGGTATGTCTTCTTCTTGTACCCTCAATTGATGATATCCGGAGCGTAAATCTATCTTAGAAAAATATCTAGCCCCTTGTAGTTGATCGAAAAGATTATCAATCCTAGGTAATGGATATCGATTCTTGATTGTAACCTTATTTAATTCCCTATAATCGATACACATTCGCATCGAACCATCCTTTTTCTTTACAAACAACACAGGTGCTCCCCAAGGGGATGAACTAGGTTGGATGAATTCTTTACTGAGCAATTCATCTAATTGCTTTTTCAGTTCTAACATTTCAGTGGGTGCTAATCGGTAGGGTGCCTTTGCTACGGGTGTAGTTCCAGGAATCAAATGAATTCTAAATTCTACCTCCCTATCTGGTGGTAATCCTGGTAACTCTTCTGGGAATACATCCTAGTATTCTGATACTGCAGGAATTTCCTTAAGTTCCTTACCCTTAGTGCTAATGATTACTGAAATCATATACACTATTCCTTGCTTTCGTCCATAACTAGCTACTTTCATTACTGAAACGAACTTCATGGGTTTGCGCGGCTTATCCCCTGTAATCATAATTACTTCTCCCGTGGGTGCATGAATTTCTATGGGTAACCAATCCATTCCTAATACGACATCGAATCCAGCTAAATTCATGGGTAATAGGTTTGCAGAAAATTTATAACCTGAAAGTTCTATATTTTCTTTTTGCAAAACAGTATCTATGTTAACAGAGTTCCCGTCAGCCGTTTCTACTGTAAAAACTTGCCTAAGTTTCGTTAAGGGTAGGTTAAGAGCTTGGCAGAATGAAGTATTTATAAAACTTTGGTTTGCACCAGAGTCAAATAATACTTTCGCATAAACGTTGTGAACTAAGAACGTACCAGCTATCACGTCAGGAATCAGTTCGGCTTCCTGTTTTGTCAGCTGAAAGGCTCTTGCGTTTTTCTTCGTAGTCCCTTCAGCAGGTTTGGCCTTGTTGTCAGCTGGCTTAACCAGTTTAGGGCATTCTGGTCTAAAATGCCCGGCTTCTCCACAGTTGAAGCATATCTTTGTTTTCTTTCTGCAGTCTTCTTCACGATGTCCTATAGCTTTGCAGAAATTGCAGGGTTTATTACATTTTCCAAAATGTTTCTTTTTGCAATTTCTGCAGAACGGCGGAGTGGAAGATTGCCAAGTTCCTCTTTTCTTGAAATTGCTATTATTACCTACACGAAATCCTTGGGTAATTTTTTGAGCCAATTCCTTCTTCCTGTTTTCTTCTCGCGTACGCACTAGTCCGTCAGTCAAAGTGTTGGCTAATTCCACCGCATCATCAATCGTGCGGGGTCTCGCAGCTTTGACAATATCACGGATCTCGCTAATTAAACCCCAGATGTAGCGAGAAATAAGTACCGGCTCTGGCGAAGCCAGAGTAGGCACAATTCTAGCATATTTGAAAAATGTCGAAGTATACCCTCGACAATCAACATCCAGCATTTGGTGGCTCAGAAATTTGTTTGCCATTTGTTCTTTTTCATATTCTGGGCAGAATTTTCTTTCCACCAGACGCTTAAATTCTTCCCAACCCATGGCATAGGCCATGTCACTTCCCTTAGCTTGTAATACCGTGTTCCACCATTCTAATGCTTCTTCCTTGAAAAGGTGAGAAGCATGCATGACTTTATCCTCCTCGGCACATTTACTTATTTTGATTACTGCCTCGGTTTTCTCCAACCAATGCAGCGCCATAGTCGCCCCTTCATTTCCTGCAAACTCAACAGGTTTACAGGCAAGAAATTCCTTGTAAGTGCAACCAGGCATTGCAGCTTTCATTCTTTTGAAAATTAGGGCTTGCAGTATATCATTATCATTATTATTACTGTTACCGCCTCCATTTACGCTATTACTAAAGTTGTCTTCATGAGTACGTTTGCTAGGAATAATTTGTTGAGGTTCAACTGGATTTCGAGCAGCAACAAGGATTGCTGGAATAGCATTGGCTATTCCCTGAGCAACGATATTCTCGATATCTTGCCTATTCAGAAATTGATCTTCATGGTTTTGTTCAGATTGGTTAACTTCGTTAACGGGTTCATTACCATTGTGTTCCATCTGGTAATTAATATATATAAGTGATTAGCAGCAAATAAATAACAACCACGCATAATAAAGAATCGTACAATAAAATAATTGCACGTAATCATGTCAACATGTATAACCAAAATTGTCGATTTTTCGACTTCCATATTTTATATATTACTATGCGTCCGTACACACCTGTTATCTTACAAAAGTTTTATTTTTAAGTTTATTTTACATAATTATATTTTTATTATTATATTATTATTAAACACATGTTCCCCTAACCACACAACTCTAGTCAGCTGGCATCTCAGAAACGACGTTCTCTCTCGTCGTACTTCCAGGATATCCTCTCCCCTACTTCCCGGATTCTATTTCCTGCGTCCATTAGCTCCACGCCATAGTGGCGGAGTTCAGCCAAGTTCTCGGAGCTCATAGGTGGGTGTAGTGGAGGCTCGGGATCAAATTGGGGGAAAAAGGTATTAGGGTTATTTAGGAGATTCTGAAACTGCCAGTCGGTGGTCCACCATTCTTCTAGCTCTGCTGGTAGAGGTTGGGAGTGGATAATAGGATCTGGGATATCAGGCTCTACATCAACTGGAAGTTATGCTTCTGCTGGGTAATTAAAGAGGTTTGCATCGGCAGGTCCGATGAGGTCACTCAGTGCCAGTTTATGATCTAGCTCTTCCGAAGATGGCATTTCCTGGTCTTGCCTGGAACTTTCTCCGATCTCTATTCCCTTGCCTTTATCCATCGGATCCTCAGTCTTTACAACTTTCCGTGTTGCTGGTTTCTTCCTACGCACACGCCTCCAGCCTACAAGTCTTCTTCTTTTCTTTGGTTTGGGTTTTTCCGGAGGTTGAGCTTGAAATTCCATAGGTTCATCAACGGCGGTCAAATAACCGGTAAAGTTTCTGGAAACTTCCACATTCACAGAATAGAGATTGAGATTCTGAAGAGCTTCAGACAACTCATTCATGCTGTTAGCATTTATAAAGAAACACACAAAATTCTAGGTTAAAATTTTGTAACTTGAATTTTCACAGAATCACATAATGGCAATCAGAAAAATTAAATATTAATTATAATATCTAATTCAATTATACAAACAAATTGATTAAAACGAAATATTTCGAATTATATATATATATATATATATATTACATTTTACAACTGAAATTCGAAATATACTAGTGGTTATGCATCAGTAAATTATTCTAGTCTAACTAGGTTATAGGAGTATTATGCTCAACATGCGTTGATGTAAAGTTTATTCTGTCCCTTTCTTCTACTAGGTTGTTATCTAAATGATGAAGTTCTTTTAAAGTTTCTGGCTCGTAGGTGACATAGGTGTTGGTACTGGTTTGGTGATTCAACTATAAGTTAACATTTACTGCTGTAGTGGCTAACATGTAGAGATTTTCCCATTGTTCGTCTAATTCATTTTCCCATGGTGGGTTATTACCTGTTTCCTGAGTTTCCTTATTAATTATCACTCATTTTGGTTGTGACTTCCTTATTTTCTCTTGACTTTTTCTAATAATCCAACTTCTCTTCTTAGCGGTAAGTGGTTTTTCAAACTGTGCCTTACGAATAAATATTCCTTCCTCAGTATCTGCTGAGTATCTTGAGGAATTTGATTGGAATGAGGTTTCCTTCTCTTTTGGTGAACTATCTAATTTACGATAGATGTCCGAAATTCTTTGCTTACCCATACTGTAAACTAACAAATAGTCAAATAACACAAAAACACATAATCACAAAATGAAAATCAGAAAATTAAGTATTTCTAAATACTTAATTGGCTTAAATCAGTGGCTCTGATACCACCTTTTTCTGTGACGACCCCCGGCCCGGTTTGACCTGGTCCAGGAGCCGCGGGACAGAAACCCCGTGGTATTTATTACGTTGGCAGCAGAAATTTAACAGGATCTTTTCAAAACTTGAAAATGCCCACTTTATTTTTTTTCATAATTTGGAAATTACACCCATAATTTACAATAAAGGTGATTTCACTGGGAAATCCCTGTTTTTACAAAAACATGTTTCTTTATTTTATTGAGCCACTTCTTCAAGCTTATAGTGCTGCGCGACACTTTTTTTTCCTTGATCACAGCAGATCACCTGAAACATGTTTTAAAGAGGTTTTATCAGCAGGGAAATACTGTCGAGTCACTCAAGTTGCACAAAATGACACATTGTTATAATATACAGTATTAAGGGTGATTACATTGTTTATATCAACCAATTACCCAAATCGGTATTTGTCACTTGACTGTATCTGTGACTATGGTCAGATCACCCATTGGCTAACTCATTGTCCAATGGTGACGGGAAATAAGTAATGTATACAAAACCCCACATACCGGCAGTAATTGAAGATTACAAAGACTTAATCCCTGTAATTATAACCTTGAAAACATTTAGGGTTTTGTAAAGCAATTTGATAAAAAGAGAATGACTCGCATTGCAGATTTAAACAGGCAGAGTTTAGCCTACTGATAAGCATGTTAACCTAATTAAATAACAATGCACACGAAAACTAGGTTAGTAACTTAATACAACCTTTACGATAACTCACGAGATCAAAACCCTCACGACGAATGACAAAGTGCAACACTTAAACATCCATCGAATTCAAGACGAATGACAAAGTATAGCCCTAATTTGGGCAGCACTTAAACATCCATCGGATAGTTTCAATCGATCAGACATTGAATCGTAGCAGTGATCGAGTTATTACCCTGTTATTGCGGCATAATTTCGTGATGTGTGTGTTTTTGGAGTAATTAGACGATATCTCAGTGTACGAAATGAATTTTAGCGTCGAACCAATGCCAAACTTCAAGTGCCAAAGCCTGGGATTTATACTGGAAAAACAGCTCCCTCGCGTGGCGTGAGGGACTGTCGCGTGGCGCGAGGGGTACTCCCCTAGCATAGGGTAGCCTCGTGTCTTAGTAGCTCAGGTGAGTAGACAATTCGTTAAAATTCGATTTCTACGGAAAACTGTAAGGATAATATCAACTAGGAAACACCCCCCCCCCCCCCTGAGTTTTTGGGGCCCTGATCCTGATTTTGATTGTTTTGGAAAATTTTAGAGGTCATGCAATATTTCTTGGGGATCTCAATTAGGGTTTCCTATTGGACAAAATAAAATAAGAAATAATAGTTTTTGTGAGAGTTGTTACACCAGTCGCACAAGGCTAAGCTAGTCGCACAAGCCCTTTTGGGCCTTATGTTGCAGGGGCCTGTCATATTCAAATGGGCCGCATAACAATGGATTTGATGGTTAGGCTAACTGTTTGTTTATACGTGAATGAAATGTTAACTGTGTATGCCTGGTATAAAATGCTAGACTATGTGTATGAATACGTGAGTGGCATACGAACTTACTGGGCATGTGATTACGTTATAGGCCCTGATTGATTAACTGAACGTGTACTCTGTCTTACCGAGCAAATCTAAGGTGAGTTCACTGCTCTTTCTTCAAGCATGCGTCCCGGGGAGGGACATCTGGTAAACGTTCCGGGGAGGAATGATGGGTTATGGGGATGTTTGTTAATACTCGCATATCTATCACCTAAGTCCCATCTACCGATTGTTTCCGAGGAGGCAACGGGGTATTAGTTAATAGCGCTATTTAGGTTTGGCAACCTCACACCGTACCGGGGAGGTCGGGAGTGAACTAATGATCCCAGTCTTGACCATTGCTTTGATAAAGGCAAAGGGGTTTGGGCAAAACAACTTTAAGCCATGAGCAGTAAACGAGTTATTACAACATCAAATCAAAATCATTGAATAGTCTTATACTCCTATCTGGTAACTAAAACGTGTAACAAACTTTGAACTCACCAGCGGCGTCTGACACACTTGTCTGGATGCTTGCAGGTCGTTAGATTCCTGATTATGGACTTGCTATCTGGGAGTGCTAGAGTGGTCATGGATCGAGACTCTTGGATATATTTGATGCATTGGTTATGAACACTTATTTTTAAACAGTTGCTTAACAATTTATTTTATGCTTCCGCTGAATATTTACTCTGGTTAAACTTATGACTTGGATTTATACTTTGAAATGAATGGAATGTTTTATTTAAATTTTGCGCATAGTTCAATGTGATTGGTGGCTTGGATCCTGGTACGTCACACGTCTCGCGGTGTTTCCGCATGTGGTATTTTGGGGGTGTGACAGATATCATCACCATTCGACCCGTTCGGCCTAAATGACCAAACATTTTGTATTTATAATTGAATGGTATTTATTTACCATTTCGTTCATTTGACCCATTACGGATTTTCACTATATGGTCATATTTCTTAAATTCATTTCTTACGCATTTACCCAACATGGCTTACGCCATAGGGTGTCGTTTAAACTTATACTTTTATCCGTCTACACGTGACTAAATTACCGTTTTGCCCTTATTGTTCATTTTGGCTTACCTTATAAGGTAGCCATTCAAAAAATCATTATATGTTTGTAATTTCATGACCAATTTACCGTTTCGCCCCTTTTTACCATTAAACATGGTTTTCATCATTTTTACTCGTTTCGACCCGTATCATTTCGGGTCGGAACCCATATTTTGAATTTTATCTTATCGTATTTTTAACCAATAAAATAAATAAGTATTCTACGAAAAGGGTGTAAGCTTTACTTACCTTGCATCCAAAATACGCTTTTCCTACATACTTGATTCGTTTGACCCGCTTCCTTCCCAAGCTTCCACCTAGCTTGTCTAGCGTCAAACTATTACTATAATTCGTAAGATGGTTAGATTAGTCATTATCAGTCACGACTATTCTACCATACGGGTTTTACGTCGAATTTATTATTTGGTCTTATCATTGGTCAGTTTGACTTTTAAAAAGTCAATTGACTTATTAACATATACAAATGCACAATTGGTTCATCGAACTCACTTAGGCATTTCATCCGATTACTTAATGAAATCATATTTTACGTACTAACTAGTAGGTAACATGATTTCAAGCATCTATAACATGATTTTAACATCAATTTCTTTATATTATACAAAAACCCATCTTATGACAAGTATGATCATATACTCGAATTCATAGATTATTCAAACACTTTCTTATCACCATCATGTATGATGATTCTAAGCATGTTTATATCATTAATTTTATCATATTACTAAAACCCACTTATCTAAGTGGGGTAAATCATCTAAACTCTTAAATCATAGCAACATATGTATAATTTTCACTTAGGGTTTTGTTCCTAAGCAAGTATGCATCACCAATTCGGCTATAACCTCTACGATTCATACATAAATCGCTACTCGTGATGTTCATCAAAATTTTACAACTTCATTAAACATCAAAATTTGACATACCTTATGATCCCCTAGCTTGGGTGATCGTTAATTCACGTTCATTCATGAATTTGAGCCCCAAATAGCCTTTCAATTTGATGTTATTTGATGAACTAGGGTTTTGGCTCCTTGGAGCCTTCTCCTAATCGATCCAGAACACACACTTAGTGTGTGTGTTTTGTTTTGATTTTCATTTAATAATTTAACTTCCAAGTTATCCCACTTTGGTCCCTCATGTTTGGTTAGTTATTAAGTAGGCTTCAACCTACTTATTTCCAACAATATTTTCTCTTATTAACTAGGTTAAACATTCCTAGTTAACTTAGTGGGTTTGGGGAGGTTATAACCCGTTTTATTTTAAGTCCTGTTAACTCGGTCCTCTTGTAAACCTTTATTTTCTCAAAAGGTTTCTTTCACCTTTTATTTAATATTAGGTCTATTTATTTAAATCCTAATACTCACCGGGTTAATTTTTACCACTAACGGTATTTTACCCGTTCATTAATATTAACGTGGTTTAAGTACCAAACCCGGGTGTTACAAAAACCTTAAAAACCATAAAAACACTTAAACACACAAACATCATACTTAACCCCCCTAACTTACCTCCTTAGCCCCTCGTCTTCCAACAACTTGCATTTTACCCCCCCCCCTTATGTTAGGCCGGTCCCATAGTTGCCCCACCTCACCACCATTTGACCCATTACTTAGTTAGTCAAAGATCCCCAACATAAAATCCTGTGGTTAATGATATGTTGGAAAGTTATAAGAAGTAACCACTAGAAGATGAACCTTATCATTTCACCCATAACATTCAAAACTTCATCTCTTCTCCTCTCCCTCCCTTGTGCTCTCGACCACACCCACATCACACTATACTCTCATTTTTCTTCATCATTCAAGATGATCTAAGGTTACTCAAAGGTGTATGTAGGCTAACTAAGAAGGTGTTAAGCATTAGAAGTGGAAGGACCTTTCTAGGGAGCTTTTAACCATCACCTCTTCATCAATCTTCTTCTTCATCTTGTTCTTGCCACGTCCCTAGCCACAAGAGCTAGTGGTAAGCTTCATAAACTCACTTTTACTTCATGTTATTGTTATGTACAGGTTACACCACCTAAAAATCTAAACTTTAAAAGATGAAGACATGAAGATCTAACATAATCTAAAGAAAAACAAGTGATTTTAGTGTTGTTTGATGTATGTTATGAAGTTGTTGTTGTTGATCTTGTGTTTTTAGTTAGATCCATCATGTGTAAGTTTGTTAGAAGCTTAGATCTAACAAGTTTAAGCATGGATCTTGAAAGATCCATGAAGAAATTTGATGATGAACTTGAAGATCTTCAAAGTAAGCTTGAAAAGGTTTTAAAATAGGTTTTTCATGAACTTGAAACCACTAAACATATGGATGATTTATTTTGTGAAATAAAGTTTCATAAAAGTTTTCAAAAGTTTAATAAGAAGCTTTGATTTGAGAAGATCTAGGTGTTTAAGGTATGGATTTATAAGACTACACACTTTTATAATATTCAAGTTTATCACATGAATAAACATGATGATTTTAGTAGTTTTTACTTGTTAAATTGTTGTAACTTGAATCTTGGTGATTTAAAGAAAATAAACACATGTTTTAAAAACATGGGAAACCTCCATTTTTATGGGAAACTATGTCAAAATTTTTATAATATTTTGACAATTAGAAAAATAATAGATTTGGTGAAACTTTTCTTCGAAAATTTGTCCAAAAATGTTTAACAACAGTTTCCCTAATTTTATACCAAATTACAAGTTAAGAAAATAAAGTTTTCTTCAAGAATAAAAACAATTATAAGTATGTATATTTTTAGAAAATATATATATATATATTTAGTGGTCACAAAATTATGTGTTATGTGTATATTATGTGTAATATATATATTAGTGTATGATTAGGAACTCGAAAATACACTAAATACTCCAAAGGAGTATAAATACCAAAATACACAAGGAAATATTTAAGGATATATGTACAAAAATTACCCATAAATTGGTATATGGACAAATACAAAAATATATATTAATATAAATATATTCCTTACTAATTCATGGACTTGAACAACATTTGGACAATATTGGATAAATATATATATTTATGGACAATTATATATTATTACTACAAATAATGAAAATTATACAAAATCGAAGAAGTGACAAAAATCAATATACATATATATATATATATATATATATATATATATATATATATAGGGGAGGGTTATCTTGAGAACGCTAAATATTGCGAGAACCGTGAGAACGAATGAAAAAACCAATCAAAACCGATTTTTAAGACAACCCTCATTGTAATTAAGATACAACATCGAAAAAAGAATTTACAACATCAAATAATTCATTTCTTCTTTCAAAATCACTCTTTTTAGATTTTTTACACATGTGTAAATATAACAGATTTACACATGTGTAAATGACAAACTTACACATGTGTAAATTTTCTTTATTTACGAATTCACGTAAATTTAAACGTGTAAATTAAATTTATAACATTGTATTCGAATAATAATGATAAGTGTAGAAAAAAATTTTGAATTCGAATTGTTTTTGACCAAGTTCTCGTGGTTTTTTCATTTGTTCTCACGGTTCTCATAATATTTAGCGTTCTCATTTAAACTCTCCCCTATATATATATATATATATATAGGGTGGGGATCAAGAGTGAACATTGTTATTTTGTGAACAAAAACGAACAGATCCTAGCCATTGGATGAGGAGACCATGATCTAGGTTTTAAAGGATTTTTTTAATTAATAAAAATCTAAAACCTGATTTAAAATAACTGCTGAAGGGCAGTATCGTAATTATTTGTTCTTAAAAATTATGCTTAGTTACAAGAAAAAATAACCGCCCCATCATGTTCAGTTAGTAATTCAATTTTAATTCATCATGGAAAAATAACCGCCTCCATATTTTCAAGAAATACACATGTGTATTTAAGTTAATATATTAATGTTGATAAGTAAACAAATATGTACATATGTGTATAAAAAACAAACATTCATTTAAACAACCACCATACACTTTTTTATAAAGTCACTCAACATCAACTATAAGAATATACACATGTGTATAAAAACTAATTCCTTAGCGAACAACAATAATACACATGTGTATACAAAACAAACAGTCACTTAACAATAACTATACACATGTGTATAAAAACAAATATTCACCAAACAACTACTAGATCTATACAAAAAGAATTAAAATTTATTTACAATTAAAAAATAAAAAGCGTATGAAAATTGGAAACTTGAAACGGTTACCTAACATGGTAACTAATTAATCAATTTTAATATTTGTTTGCAATTAAAAAAACTAAATTAAATGAAAATAAAAAAAGAATTAAAATTTATTTACATTTAAAAAATAAAAAGCGTATGAAATTTGGAAACTTGAAACGGTTATTAATCAATTTTAATATTTGTTTGCAATTAAAAAAACTAAATTAAATGAAAATACAAAACAGTTACCTAAGATGGTAACTGCTTTTAAATAATTAATTTTAAAATTTGTTTACAATTAAAAAATTATGTTAAATGACAATCCTACCCTTATATTTAGTGAAGAAGATCTATGGCCAGGATTTGTTCGTTTTGTTCACAAATAAGAAAGTGTTCACAAATGAACCTAACCCTATATATATATATATATATATATATATATATATATATATTTAAAAGTATCACAAAATATATATATATATATATTACAAATAAACCTTAAAAATATATTATTTTTAAGAAATATAATTCCGGAAAGTATTAAAAATCAAAGAATTGATTTTGTCAATTAATGTAAAATACATAAGTATTTACACTTAAATACAAGTATACTTTCGTAAGAATACTTATACTAAAATAATATTGGAAATATTATTTAACAAATTACTTATACCTAATTTGAAAAATAATATAAGTATCCTTTAATTGGATAAGTTAAAAATATATTACTTTTGACATATATGGTTTTCAAATTCTACATATGCAAATATATATTTTTGAGAATAAAAATATATAACTTCAAATAACAAATACAAAGCTAAATATATTGTGAATTACATACATTAATAATTCAAGAATATGTACATATAAAACCCAACAAATACATAAGACAAAATGGTAACTTGTACTTAGAGAATTACAAGTTTAGGTGATTAACATACGTAGAACGTTTATAGGTTACATCATCTACGAAGCGGACACCAGTGACGTTAGACGCTCAAGTGGCAAATCAGTGAGTTCATGTCCCCACTTTTAAACATTTTTTTTTGTTTTCTAAACTTTGGGGAAAATACATGTACAATGGTATGTTTAAAACAAAGGACTGATACATAGATCACGTCAAGAATAGGGTATATGTCACACCCCCAAAATACCACAAGCGGGATTCCCCACGAGGCGTGTGACGTACCAGGATCTAGCCACCAATCACATTGAACTCATAACAATAATTCAATTAAACTTTCATTTAATTAGAATAAAGCATTATAAAACATTATTTATCAATCAGTGGAAGCATAATACAATAGTCAACAATTTCGTAACTCAAGCGTATAAAGCCATTAAACTTGTCTTGTGATTCCTTGTAACTTGACCCATGACCACTCCAGCATCCCAGACAACAAGTTCCAACAACAAGTACCTAAAGGCCTGCAAGCATGCAGAAAAACATGTATCAGACAACGCTGGTGAGTTCACTGAGTTGTTAAACCGTTCGTTACCGATTACTTATTTATGTTATGTTATGCTGATAATAACTCGACACCGCAGACGGCCCTTTTTGCCCTTCTCCAATGCTCTATCAAACATTGGTCATGATTTAAAGTTATTAGTTCACGCCCGTCCTATCCAGGTACGTCGTGAGGGTGCCAAACCTAATAGCGCTATCAACTAATAACCCCGTTGCCCTACAAGCAACTAACCCGGTAGTATGATGGGACTTTAGTGATAGAGAGTGAGTGTATTATCCAACATTAACGTTTACTGAAAACCGTTGCATATCCCCTGCAAGGATATGTGTATGTGAAATCCGCCTCACATCCCCTACAAGGATGTGGGTATTTGAAAACTGCCTCATATCCCCTACAAGGATATGGGTTACGAAAATCTGTTTACAAGTTTTGTCAGTTTGATTGTTTCCACCGGACGCATGCTTGTTTTGACAGAAGTGAACTCACCTTAGATTTGCTCGGTATGTTTTATTACTTTGTTTCACAGTGATCAACCATACCCTACCGTGATTACCAAAGACAGTCTAGTACGCACGTATCCAATTCATGTATTCAACAAGTCACATGTATTGCCATTGTCACATAACACATAACAAGCATTTAGATCTCATGCACGTTTATAACACAAGTTCATGTTTCCAACAATGGTTACCAACAACATCAGTTTTACAATCATTCAGGTCACGTATTTGTACACAGTTTGCATCTAACACAACTATCACCGTATATCATATGCCAAATACCCAATTCTATACATGTTCACATCTCATGTGAATATCACATAACAACCTACAACAGATGGGTGTTTTAACTACACAAGTTAAATCAGGATTCTCATCATTAGTTATTATTATCTTGCAACATTAATATCTTGTAACACAATTATTCGTCATCAAAGGCATCATATCAGTCTACTATTCCTCCTCTTTACTTTGACGGCGAAATACCCTTGTGACGAAGGATCAACCTTCGTCGGGGCAAGGTGTGACGAAATACCATATGTTTTGTCGAGATTAACTATGATGAAACACCTATTTTTCGTTGAGTCCAGGTGTGATGAAGTTTCACCAAGGTTCATCAGGGTAAGTTAACACAACCTTAATCACAAAACAGTTTCACGTTTTCAGCATATACAATGGATCAAACGACGGTTACTACGTATAACCTAACAAACCCTAATATGAACCATCATCATAACAGTTTCCAATTCACACACATAATTCTAATCATTGAAACTCACAACCCTAATTATCAAATAAATCAACAATAGATCAACCAGTCAACCGCCGAATCACAACAGTGCCAACATTCGTAATAGAATATCGTTCATTATGTCACAACCTCAATCACTTCGATCGTTTCCCTTAACGAGTTCCTCTACGGTTCTAGCATGCATTCTAATTTCTACTCATGTTGTCACACAATCTCATAATTATTGTCACAATCCGTACAAAATCACACAGAACTGAGAGTGGTTAACATAAATCACATATAAACACTAACCGTGATACAAAAGTGTTTAGACAAATCGAGATAGCAAAGCTTCGTGATTCCCTGACTGCCGTCGCACAGAGAACAGGAAGATAGGACTTAGGGTTTTGTTTTACGGTAACTGATACAATACAAGAAGTTATACAACACAGTTGGGCCGCGAATTATACTGGGCCGAAGGCCCTTTCTCGGCGAAATACATGCTCAGCGAGAAACCCCCTGGTTTTTCATCGGGACTAAGGGTGGCGAAGAACTCCTTTTTCGTCGAAGGAATCTTGTGGTGAAGAACTATATTAGCAAACCTTAAATAATTTATATTTAACACTACACAATTATCAACCAATTATTACACATAACACATAAATCATTCAGATGAACTACACACGGCGCCATGTAAATCAAATTGTAAAGTCAGTGATGTGTATAGGAAAGACCTTGGGATCTTGGATTGTCACATCATCCCCAACTTCAAAGAAATTTCATCCCGAAATTTGACAAGTAATCCAAAACAGCAAGATGTTAACTCAGGATGACTGTGGATTTTCCGCGGGTACCACATCATCCCCAACTTGAAAGGGAATTTCGTCCTGAAATTCGCAAATGATATCAGAAGTTGACACATCCGTTAGAACAACTTCCCACACGAACTCCGTTCCATGTATTGAGTCCCAACGAATTCTCACGATTGGAATTTGACTATGTTAACGAACCTTACCTCCTTGTCTATGTCTTCGATTGGCTCCTCAACAACTGTAACTTGTCTAATAAAGGTATCACAAATGTTTCATCTAATAATGCCTTTGATTCGAGACATAAATGGCATTGTGTACGTTACCCAATTCATTGGGTAGCTCGAGTTTGTGAGCTATGTTACCGATTCTTCCATAATTAAGTTTGCTGCGTTTTCCAAAGCGCACCGCACCCTCCCAGGGTGAGACTTTCAATCATGATACGTTCGCCCATAGCGAACTCCCAACGTTTCCTGAGCTTATCAACTTTCCCGACGGTCACGCGATGCCGCTACACGATCCCCTATCTAAACAATCTTCTCAGGGGTTTCCAGTACGAGTCCTGGACCCGTGGCTAGGTTGTCACCCACCTTAGTTCAACGAGGAGATTGGCATTATCGTCTTTGCAATGCCTCAAACAGAGATATCCAAATACCAGGATGGCAGAACTCATCCACGGGTAAGTGTCCTTCCAATCTTTACTGAAGTCAATCATACTCATATTCGCAGCATGTCTTTGAGTGTCAGGATGGTTCGTTTACTCAGACTGTTTGTCCTACTGTGATAAGTAATGCTCATGTCTAGACGTGAGTCGAGGGTGTTGTGTATTGCTCAGCTTAAATCAGGTTTAGGTCAAAAGCAGAGGTAACAGGGGCTGCCACCCCGTGCCTAGAAATCGCCCTTCACAGATAATTACCCATAGGATACGAAGACTGGTCAATTTTTCCTTAATTGCAAGAAAGTGTACTGGTTACATGCGACAATCAATGATCACCCAGGTGATATTGTTTCCGCTCCGAGTTTTAGGTAGATCGGTGACAAAATCCGTGGTAGTCTGTTCCCATTTCCCAAATGGGTGTTTCTGATTGCTGACACAAACCAGAAGGTTTCTGATATTCCACCTTGACTTTCGCACAAGTCAAACATCGTTCACATACAGTGCTATGTGGGCCTTCCTGCCTGGTCATCAATACAAGGCTTATAAATCCTAATATCTCCTATCAAAACCCAGACTACTAGAACATCGAGGCCGGTGTGCTCTGTTCAACACAAGTTTCCTACGATTGCCGTATAGTGGAATTCATATTCGTTCCATGAAGTAGAGAACATCGTCCAGCTTGCCAAAAGTTGCTCCTCCATGCCTCGAATGGACCCAACTTGAAAATTCTCTCCCTTCAGTGCTTTGGTTTGAACAGGGCGAATCTGATCGGGTAGGCTAGAGTCGATGGTGAGCGGCATGCTCATACGTGTTTAGGTTCCATAGTCGTAATCGCTCAAGAGTTCCATCCAGTGATGCCATCACATGTTCAGCTCTTTCGAAACAAGGGTACACGGGAGGTCCTTGTGATCGGTCTAAGTAGTGCATTTGGTACCATCCAAGTAATGCCTCCAACTTATTCAAAAGACCATGGCTTCCATTGCAGGTTGTGACTCGTGTAATTTCCCTCTGAATCCAGCACGTAAGCCCTCACCTTCTCGTGTCGCATCAGCGTGTAACTGGAATTCTGATTCAAATCATCATGGTATACCACTAGATCACCCATACCCTCGGGTAAAGATGATGCTTAGTGCATTGTAGAGTTGGGTTTCAAAAGCTGAAAAGGCGTCCTCCTGTTTTGTCTCCCACGAATACACAGCACCTAACTGTGCTGAAAAGATTAAAGATGCGCGATCTTCGAAAATCCCCCGATGAATCTGTGATAGTATCAAGCGAAACCAAGGAATTGCTGTATCCCGAAGGAATCTTTGGTGTCGATAAGTTTCTAACAAAATGGATCTTAGCGAGATCAACGTGTATTCCCACTCCGTTGATTACATGACCAAAAATGTACCTCTCGAATCCAGTAGTTACATTTAACAAGACTTTACGCGGAGTGGCTCCTCCCTCAGGAGCTCTAAAATAAGATACAAATTCCGCTCATGATGTTCCTTTCTCCTGGAAATGATTCAATACATCATCAATAAACACGGTCGATGCATGTGATCCATAAAGCTGTTGGTGTGTTGATTAACCCAAAGGACATGTAATACAATATCGCAATGGCCGCATTGCGTTCGATATACCGGTATAGGAACATTCTCCCCTTGGACTTCCATCTGATGATAGTTTGGTCCTCAGTCATTCCTCGAATGGGAGCTTGACCCTCGCAATTAGTCAACAGGTTGTCAATACATGGTCGAGGCAAACGGTTCTTGACTGTCACCTTGTTGAGTTCTCAATAATCATTACACATACGAAAAGACTTATCTTTACGGATATAACTGGGCTCCCTAAGCGAAAAAAAAAACCGGGTCCGACAAAACTCCTGTCCAACAGTTCCTGTAGTAGATTAGACAGTTCTTGCAACCCACCTGGTGCATGACAGTAAGAGGTACGAGTAATCTGGGCTGCCTCTGGCGCGGGATCAACTGAGATTCTTCCCTATAATAGTGTAAGTAAACCTGAAAGTTCCTCGGGTAGCACACCGAGAGGGATCACGAACAATCGGTGGATCCTCGATCCTCTTTTCCATAGCCTTAACATCGATAAAGGTTGCCAACATAGCGGGGTGGTCCCTCCGTAGACACTTCTAGGCTTTCATTGCTGAAATGATGCTAACCTTTACGCCACTCTGACATTTTAGAAAAGATAACGATTCCCCACTAAGGAGAGGGATACGCAAAAATCTTCTCCTCACAAGGTATATATGCGCAACATCTGGTTAACCAATCCATACCAACTACTGCATCGAAACTGTCAAGTATAGCAAAAGGAAGGTCTATGTCGAACACTTGTCCCACAAGGTCGAGTTTGCATCCCAACGAACATATGAGGTTTCAATTGACTTGCCATCAGCCGATTCCTCAACAGGTTTGGTTTCATGAAGCATCAGGGTTCAACAGAGCAGAGACGAAATGATTAGTTACCAAGAACATGCAGGCCACCATGTTGCTATAATCCTGGCGTCTCCCACGCCAATCCTAAATGCCCTTCCATGAGTATCATTTCCAGTGTTGTTGTTTTCGTTACAAGGATTTCCAGCACTTTCGTCGTTCCCTTGATTGCTGTCGTCTTGATTTAACAATGGCCAATCTATGTCATAGGCACCTTCATTTCCATACTATAAGCTATGATTCACGAGTACCTTGATGTCGCTGTGACTGTTGTCTCTAATGTCGTTGCTTGAAACGGAGCCCTGCGATCTTTCACTGACAGGGTCCATCTTTTCACATTCCGAGTCGCGTCCTCAATGTGCTGGCAGTTACACATTCCACACCATAGCCCATTGTCATCGTTTATGTCCCGATTAATTCGTAAGAGTTGACTTTCATTAGTCGCTGACTAGGGTTAAGGATTTGATTGAAGTTAATCTGCTGGTGTTCGTTGCCGGTAATCAGGGTTGTTCTAATACTGAGGTCGGTAAAGCACTACGCTCATCCTCTTATCCATCGTTCTTGCAAGTTGATTGAGTAATACACAGTATGTTTCTAGAGTGTTGTAGTAGTGATCGCACTTTGGGATCTAAGGCGTCAATACGTTGAGTTCCAGCAAACGAAGAGAAGTGAGAAAGGTATAGACCAATCATTCGACGTTGCGACATCCAACTCAGGGACGTTCGTACCAGCACCTAATATTTCTTCACGACTCGCTAGGAGATATTCGTTATCATCGAGATTCGGAAGGATTCAGAGAGGAGTGAAAAGATCACGTTCAAGTAAGAGACAATCACTGCTATGACCCCTATAGATTTGTCACGTCTCTCATTGTTCGAATAACGGATCAGAACCCCCTTTTCCACTTGTTAAGTCTCACTGGGACTCACATGCACCCCACATTATTATTACGTGTGCACCAACAATAATATTGTGATTTGCATGCTCATCTTAGTTCCTCCTAACTCATGTCAAATGGTTCCTCAACTCAGATGTCAGGCGGAAATTGTCAAATGATAATATCACAAAAATCCAAAGACTATGTCATACTATCAATGCATTATAATGTAAGCAAGCAATTCATGTAATTTGCTACAGTGACAAGTGTGTGTGTCCATACGCTACAACATAAACAAATGTGTACTAGCCAAGTAATGTATGCAGCAGGTGAAAAAGACGAACCTTGCAATCTGGAGTTGAGTGTCATGGTCGTATTCACGTATTCAGAACTGTTCGGTTATAGTCTAGTTTTACAAAAAACGTTTTAAAACCAAGTTCACTATAACCTGTGGCTCTGATACCAAACTATCACACCCCCAAAATACCACAAGCGGGATTCCCCACGAGGCGTGTGACGTACCAGGATCTAGCCACCAATCACATTGAACTCATAACAATAATTCAATTAAACTTTCATTTAATTAGAATAAAGCGTTATAAAACATTGTTTATCAATCAGCGGAAGCATAATACAATAGTCAACAATTTCGTAACTCAAGCGTATAAAGCCATTAAACTTGTCTTGTGATTCCTTGTAACTTGACCCATGACCACTCCAGCATCCCAGACAGCAAGTTCCAACAACAAGTACCTAATGGCCTGCAAGCATGCCGAAAAACATGTATCAGACAACGCTGGTGAGTTCACTAAGTTGTTAAACCGTTCGTTACCGATTACTGATTTATGTTATGTTATGCTGATAATAACTCGATAACGCATACGGCCCTTTTTGCCCTTCTCTAATGCTCTATCAAACATTGGTCATGATTTAAAGTTATTAGTTCACGCCCGTCCTATCCAGGTACGTCGTGAGGGTGCCAAACCTAATAGAGCTATCAACTAATAACCCCGTTGCCTTACAAGCAACTAACCCGGTAGTATGATGGGACTTAAGTGATAGAGAGTGAGTGTATTATCCAACATTAACGTTTACTGAAAACCGTTGCATATCCCCTGCAAGGATATACGTTTGTGAAATCCGCCTCACATCCCCTACAAGGATGTGGGTATTTGAAAACTGCCTCATATCCCCTACAAGGATATGGGTTACGAAAATATGTGTACAAGTTTTGTCAGTTTGATTGTTTCCACCGGACGCATGCTTGTTTTGAGAGAAGTGAACTCACCTTAGATTTGCTCGGTATGTTTTATTACTTTGTTTCACAGTGATCAACCATACCCTACCGTGATTACCAAAGACAGTCAGTTTTGTACTCACGTATCCAATTCATGTATTCAACAAGTCACATGTATTGCCATTGTCACATAACACATAACAAGCATTTAGATCTCATGCACATTTATAACACAAGTTCATGTTTCCAACAATGGTTACCAACAACATCAGTTTTACAATCATTCAGGTCACGTATATGTACACAGTTTGCATCTAACACAACTATCACCGTATATCATATGCCAAATAGCCAGTTCTATAGATGTTCACATCTCATGTGAATATCACATAACAACCTACAACAGATGGGTGTTTTAACTACACAAGTTAAATCAAGATTCTCATCATTAGTTGTTATTATCTTGCAACATTAATATCTTGTAACACAATTATTCGTCATCAAAGGCATCATATCAGTCTATTGTTCCTCCTCTTTACTTTCACGGTGAAATACCCTTGTGACGAAGGACCAACCTTCATCGGGGCAAGGTGTGATGAAATACCATATGTTTCGTTGAGATCAACTATGATGAAACACCTATTTTTCGTCGAGTCCAGGTGTGATCAAGTTTCACCAAGGTTCATCAGGGTAAGTTAACACAGCCTTAATCACAAAACAGTTTCACGTTTTCAGCATATACAATGGATCAAACGACGGTTACTACGTATAACCTAACAAACCCTAATATGAACCATCATCATAACAGTTTCCAATTCACACACATAATTTTAATCATTGAAACTCACAACCCTAATTATCAAATAAATCAACAATAGATCAACCAGTCAACCACCGAATCACAACAATGCCAACATTTGTAACAGAAGATCGTTCATTATGTCACAATCTCAATCACTTCGATCGTTTCCCTTAACGAGTTCCTTTATGGTTCTAGCATGCATTCTAATTCCTACTCATGTTGTCACACAATCTCATAATTATTGTCACAATCCGTACAAAATCACATAGAATTGAGAGTGGTTAACAGAAATCACATATAAACACTAAGCGTGATACAAAAGTGTTTAGACAAATCGAGATAGCAAAGCTTCGTGATTCCCTGACTGCCGTCGCACAGAGAACAGGAAGAGAGGACTTAGGGTTTTGTTTTACGGCAACTGATTACAATACAAGAAGTTATACAACACACAGTTGGGCCGCGAATTATACTGGGCCGAAGGCCCTTTCTCGGCGAAATACGTGCTCGGCGAAAAACCCCCTAGTTTTTCGTCGGGACTAAGGGTGGCGAAGAACTCCTTTTTCTTCGAAGGAATCTTGTGGCGAAGAACTATATTAGCAAACCTTAAATAATTTATATTTAACACTACACAATTATCAACCAATCATTACACATAACACATAAATCATTCAGATGAACTACACACGGCGCCATGTAAATCAAATTGTAAAGTCAGTGATGTGTATAGGAAAGACCTTGGAATCTCGGGTTGTCACATCATCCCCAACTTGAAAGAAATTTCGTCCCGAAATTTGACAAGTAATCCAAAACAGCAAGATGTTAACTCAGGATGACTGTGGATTTTCCGCGGGTACCACAGTATACGTAAGCACCATTAATCTAAGTTAGACCAAGAGAGCAAGGGTTAGATCTAGTAGGTACGTGCAACCTCACTCTCTTGGTCCACAGAATTGCCACAGAGTGCTTTGGGTCACGGTCGTGAATCGATGGATAAAAAGTCACCTAGGTTTGGATGCTTCCTATGTTGTAACACATGTTCATGTCCTTGCAAAGCATTAGCGATCTCAATTTCCTTACACTTTCATTTACAGAATACATTATACAAATACATTTTTCAATTACATACCATACTTTATATAATTACAACTTATACATTTTATACAAACTGCATGAATTCACACCAACTTTTGTTGACGATTTTTAAACTTACATGTATTTCAGGAAATTAGTGGATGCTCGCGGCCCCTTTTGTTCAAGAAGTTAGTTTTATATCAAGATGTTATGTGTCTACGCTCCATTTCCACCTTTTTATGGATTTGTTTTCTATATCCCGCCTCCTTGCGGAGATATAGGAAACAAAACCTTGATCTTTCATTTGAGATGATGTTGTAAACTTTTTAAACAATTGTCTTTGGTTGGGATGTAAACTCTAAACTTAACTTATATTTTGGATGTTTAAACTTTGAATGGAAAATTGGAGTTTGTTTTATATCATGTAGTATGTTTACTTATCGTATGCAATGAGAATCAATCACGATCACACCTCGTGCTTCCGCCTCTGAAAGGGCTGTGACAGTGGTTAGATTTGGAAAGAAAGGAAAACTTGCACCTCGATATGTGGGACCATTTAAGATATTTGAGAGGATCGAAAAAGTAGCCTACAAACTCGATCTACCTCCTAAACTTGGGAATGTTCACCCAACTTTCCACATGTCCAACTTAAAAAAGCGTTTAGTCGACGAAAACCTCCACATTCCTCTTGACGAAATTCGCATTGATGATACAATGCACTTTGTCAAAAAACCTGTAGAGATATTGGACCGTGAAGTCAAGAAACTCAAGCACAGACGTATACCAATTATTAAAGTTCGTTGGGAATCCAAACGAGGCCCAAAATTTACTTGGGAACAAGAGGATCAAATGAAAGCGAAATACCCACATCTTTTCTCACAAGTTTCCTCTAATTAAATTTCGGGACAAAATTTCCTAAAGTAGGGGAGACTGTGACAATTGCATATTTTCAATCGTTGGAAAATTTCGATCATTTTCGTGTTCAATAAAATGTTATATTTTATTTACGAAATATGTGATTGTACGATCGAACGAAACGATATCCACGACATTTCCGAACAAAATCCGAGTTACACATGCCTTAACACCTTTGTATAACCTAAATGTTAGGTTAAAAGGAGTTAAAAATGACAAAACGTGATAATACAAGTCCAGAGGCTAAATCTGCCAAAAATTCAAAGGCTTACGGACCGTAAGCCTATTAGCCATACGGTCCGTAAGGACCTCCCAGCAGCAAAAAAATGGCAGCTGTCCATTTCAGCTCATTTCTTGGCCCCCAAGTCATGATTTTTGGCACTTCTCACCTGCTTTGACTCATGGGACACTTGGCTTGATCTTGTGAGCTCATTTGCACTATATATAGCCAAGAACTTTGCCATTCCAACTTGCTCATTTCCGTATTTCTTCTCCCATTCTCTTGGAGCTTGTTTCCAACTTTTGGAAGCCTCCTACTGAGCTCTTATAGTGTTCTTCAACACAAGTAAGTGCTCTATCCTAGTCTCTTTCATTATTTTGGCTATTTTGAGCCAAAAGTCAAACAGTTTGACTTTCTATTTGACTTTTAGTTCTAACCATTTTGGTCAAGTCAAAGTTCAAATTGAACTTTGCAACGTGATCATAATCACGAAGGTATTAATCCCCTGCGATTGCACATTTTGATTACCACGTTTACTAGGCGAAATGACGAGTAAAAGTTTTACGAATTAAAAGTCAAAAATGCATAAAAGTGCATTTTACGACGAAAACGTTTTTGGGTATTAAAACTTAAAGTTTGACACCAAATCAGTTTTATAACATTATTAGACATGTCCCAACATGTCTAACCCGTCATTTCTAGTTTAGTGCTTATTTCTTAGTCGTAAGTCGAGCGGTTTGACTAATGCTTTGACTTTCGAATCTGACCCGTTTGGTCAATCTTAGGATTCGACCAATCGCATTTTTATGACCATGGTTATATAGGGAATAACCATCTGAGGTTATACCTTATGGTCATATATTGTGGTTAGTTATATGACGAGTTGATCATATGTTCTTTTAAATATCTGAAAACGCCCTTTTGACGCATAAAATGGTTTTAAGCATATAAGACCAAAATTTTGACATCTAAATTGATGTTATAGCATAATCAAGCTTGTTTTGACATATTAGACTCGTCATAGGACTTAGTTAACCATCCGATCTTATAGTACGTTTACGACCCATTAAAGTGGTGCAAACCATTTTAACGAGTCATAACGGGTCAAAGCACTTAGGAATCCTTTCTAATCAGAATGAAAAGCTTATGAAACCATGTTACAAGAGACCAGTAAAATGCCAGGTAGCTATTGAATCTAACTAAACGCCAAAAAAAAATCTTAGACACCAAAAATGAAGTAGTATTGTGACACACGCATTGGAAAAAAGAAGATTAAAAAGACAAAAAAGCCCCTCCCGCCTTGATTATATCATGCGCCACGTGTTCGACCAGGATCCATTCTCACCATTCTCACACATTTAGGCATTTTCTCCTGATCTCGTACCTATATATAATGAAGGGCAGATGGGCAACGCCCTAAAGTGTGAGAACGGATCCTGGCGCAACACGTGGCACGCGATATAATGAAGGGCGGATGGGATTTTTTGTCCTTTTATATTCTTTTTTTCAATGTGTCTCACATCATCGCTTCATTTTTTTGGCGTGTAAGATTTTTTTGGCGTTTAGTTAGATTCAATAACTATCTGGCATTTTATTGTTTTTTCAGATCACGTGCATAGTAAATATTTTTGCGTTTATGGCATCCCCAAGTTCATTAAAATCAATTAGTAATTATAACTTATTTCCGTCCATGGCGTTCCCAAATCCAAGTTTGGCGTTTTTATATTTAATGGCGTTTTGTAGACCAAGATGACAAAATACACTAACAGATAAAAAATTACATAGGAAAAATAGTTTTTATTATTTGGTGTTTTGTATTCAATGACTTTTGTGGTATTTTTTGGCGTTTTGTAACTAATGAGAGAAATATAGTATTTTATTATCTGAAAAAAAATTACACAAAAGAAAACAAAAAAATTAAAACTCCTCGTCCGAAGGAACTTTGTCTGAGAAGTATCCATCACTTCCTTCATCTCCTTCTTCGGAGTCTTCTTCTAGTCTTTCATCCAAGTCATCACTTCCACTTTCATTGGCTTCTTGTTCTTGAAGATTTTGAAGCCTCCATTTGAACATGTCCTGCATCAACGCAATTTTTATGTCCATATTTGTGTTCAAACATGTGGCGTTGTGTAACTCTTTCATGAACCCAACCCCCTACTTGGTCATGATGTCTTCAAGCATGTAGTCTTCCTGCGCTCCATTGTCATGTATAACGGTCACCATGTCTGTTTCTTCATCAAAACGCCATGATGTGATGACTGGGTCCATTTTTGCATTTGTTTTGCTTGGTTCAAATTTCCTGGTTAATCTTCTCATAAGCTTATGTGTTTCATCACATTCATTATCAAGAGGGATGCCAAGCGATAAGATACCCCCTTTGTACCTCTTCTTCTATTTTCAAAATTGCTTTGATTGTTTTAACAAACACCCTTCTTATGTTGTCAAAACGTATGACGAATCTTCTGAATCTCAAGGTGTATCTCCATGAAACGACGGTTGCCATTTTTAGCGTTTTGGTTAGATTTGGCGTTTTGGTAAAAGATCTTTTTAAAATGATTGATGGAAGTGATTATGGAAGCGATGTTAACGTCGTTTATATAATGATGTTTTTGGCGCATAATGATTGAGTGAATTTCTTTTAATAAATGACTTTCAGTTACTGTTTGTTTCTTCTACCTGTAAGTCTACAACGCGTTTTATCATTAAGCTTTGGCGTTTTGTATTAATGGTGTTTTATTCGTTTTGCATGGCGTGTTCTCTTTTTAGTTTGGCATTTTGAATTTGAGCAGTAAAAGACCTTTTTACCCTAAATGATGCGCGTCCTTGTAATCAAATTGATGTTATTTACGAAAACGCCACAGCGCTAATCTAGTCCATAGATTGTTTTGATCGGACGATCCATAAGCGTTCTCACTGTTCTCACACTTTTCATCATTTTCCCTAAATCCTGACCCTATATATATTTATGTATAGGGTGAGGTTAGTGTAAAAAATGGTGGTTTTGTGAGAAGTGTTTTAAGCCCCTAAATCTTGTACTTAATGGTTGAGATAAAAAAAGACTTAGAATGTAAATTATGTTTTATTTTTTTGAATAATTTGACTAGATTAGGGGTAATAGTATCTTTTTATATTGTATTGTTTAAATAAAGAAATTGCCGTCAACTTTAATGCACATGCAAGTTCCACTCATCTTTTTTGTACGTCAATAACTTTTTATACGTAACGTTTTTTTTAAATGTACCATAATAACGAGCTTTTTTATATTTAATATGAGTACCATATTGCTATAATTATATAGATAAAAAAATTACGTATAACATGATATGAAGTCTACTGGAATGCAGGTTTAAAGCACCACACAAAGAACATATACTGGAATGCAGGTGTAAAACACCATGAATCTAGGTGTAAATGCAGGTGTAAAACACCATATAAAGAACATATGTAGAACACATACTGGACTGCAGGTGCAAAACACCATGAATGCAGGTTTTAAACACCATACGAAGAAGATCTATCGGAATTGTAGGTGTAAAACACCACACATAATGTGCAATGCAATCATTCTATATGTTAAAACACCATGGCTGTATTACGATTCAAGTCGTGGTGTTTTTGGAATCTGAATGGTGTTTTATATTTTCAAAATAATCAAAATCATTCATACAACTAATGTAGTATACTCAATGTGATTTAAAACATCCTGCTCACAAGATTGTATGTCACATAATATTATAAAACACCTGTAGCAGAACAGTTATATGTTACTTTGAAACATCCTGCAGAAGTATAGTATAAAACACCCTGTAGCTAATGTAATAATCTTCTATATGCAAAAAAACACCGATTAAAAAAAACGAATGTAATAATTTTCGCTATCAAAAGAATCCGATGATTCCGATTTATAAAATTTGTCCATTCATATATAACAGTTAATTCGTAAACAATCTTTGTAAAAAATAAATTATATTAGTATCCTAAAATAATTCATTGGCGGTTACACGATTATTTTATCATTTAATTGAACTTTGGACTAAATTACATTATTGCCATTTTCATTAATATAATTGAAGGAGACGTGTCAACACTAGATTATTTCTTACGCTTCTCATACTTTTACCTTTTTAATAGGATCCTTAATATATGTTTATATGTTTATATATATAAACAAATTGATAGTATCATTTAAAAGTTTGGGGTCGGGGTGATTTAGTTTTTCTTTAAATATCATATTTTATTTTTGGATGTAGACCAATAAAAAATATTAAATAGAGTAATAGACTGATTTACTATTTTTGCAAGTCTTATTGACCATTTAAACACATGTTCACTGGATGGCTAATAGATGGCTCAATGTTGATTCGAAACCACAAAAGTAAACTAAGAATCAACTTAGAATTTCTAAAAATGAGACCTGCAATAGTTTCAAAACCCCATATGTTTTTCTATTATTAACTTTAATAATAATATAATAACAATTAATATTTGCGAACTTATATGCCGTGTGGGGTTACATTTGTCGGCTTTGTCCTAATAATGAAAGTACAAATGTCGTGGAAAAGGAATGCGATGCCGTTGGGGCTTTATTAGAAAGGAATGGAACTTGATTTAGCAGGGCAACGATGCTTTTTCATCCAAAAAGTGAACTTGATTAGGCTTTTATAACCGAAAGTTATGTGAGATAGTTTTTCGTATCGTTTGTATTATCTTATTTTTTTTTTTATTATTATCATCTAAGTGATAGCTCACGAGAAACACGCTTAATATGATGCTTTATAATTATTAATTCAAAAGTGTATTAACGACTTCTGATTTAGTTAGGAGAGATTACATTTGGTTTTCGTACAAGGTTTTCAAACATCTGGTTAGGAGAGATTACATTCATAGCATATTACTTGGTTTTCGTACATGGTTTTCAAACATCTGAAAAGTAACGAGTCACTATAAGAAAAGTCGTCTCATACAACGGCTTTACCCGATGACATGTCAAGATGGTTCTAGGCAATCTCTATATTGAGAATCTTTTGTGAAAACCGGATCATTTCGATCCAACTCTTATCAATTGTCATAATTGTTTCTTATCTAAGAGGGGCCCAAGTATACCACCCTTGTCCTGACCAATCAAGCAACACCATGTCAAATTCTTTACAAAGTATGTTTGTAGTACAAAAAATTAGACCCTTACACTACAAAATACCCTTGAACAATGTACCAACTATTTTACCACACACACCATTCAAGAGATGGACCACACCCTCAAACCCATTCTCTCTAAACCCAAACAGCTTTGACGTACCCGTGGACCCAACCCTCACAACCTACCCTAGGGGGTGGCGGCGATGTTCTAGCAAGGGTTGGAACCCTCAAGCCTCTACTTGTGAGGTGCCCTACCCCTAAAGATGAGGGATCCTAACCCATTTTTTAATATTGTTTTATGTACACAATTTAACGAATTGACAATTTAAGAAAAAACCAGCAACATTTACCCTTTACTCTCCGACTATGTGTATAAATCGCAAACTTGAAAGAGAAGAAGAAATAGGTACTTGTTTTTTTATTATGAAATGTCAACTCTTTAATATACATACAAGCAGTCGTAAAATAGACAATCCAGATTTTATCTTCATTAGATAAATTTCGTACGAATATATTCTAAATAGTATCATAGGCAAAATTAAAGTATCAACCCATATGTTGACTCATCTGTCTAGTTCGGGTTTATGTGTTAACCCATCTAACCCATAATTTATTTTTTATTTAAATTAAAAAATATTTAAGTTGTATATTACATATTAAATTAACTAGGTACCTTATGGAAAGTTTAAGTATTAATATTCGAAAAATAATAAAAATAAAACACTTTCGGGTTAAACCGGTTGAGTTCTGATCAACACATGAATAAGTATTGTGTTTGGGTTCAGGTTCGGGTTCGATATCGTGTTCGTGTTCGGGTTCGGGTTCGATGTAGTAGACAAGTGTTACCTTAAACGTGATGATAATAAAATCGAATCGAAAGAGAACCTACCATTTAGTAACAAATTTATTGGATATAGATAATCAAACAAGACAAGTTAATTTAACTAATTAAATAAGGAAAATTGGATTTCAAGAATCCCAACTTTGACATATTTAGCCGGTCTAGGTCTAAGTGCACGATCCAGTCTATTTACACGGATATTTGGATAAAATACTAATTCGGTAGAAATTTCGGCAGTATAACGTTTAAGTCGGTCCGATTGTATTAGCTTTCACCGAAAGAGCATTAATCAATAAGCACTTGGAGAGAGCACACAAGTTCTCTCCTCTCAAATCTAAAACTTATGGACAAATGCGCATGACTCGCCTATATATAGGGAAACTTGTCATGCGTAGGACTCTTGCGTATAGATGACTCATGCGCAGTGTGTATGTGTCTTGCTCCTCTAGCATATTTAATCACACACACGTCTATACAATATTCAATACACGCTCTATTTAGCCTATTTGACAAGAAACAGACACACAAAATGCACCAACAGTCTCAACTAATGAAATGTTTTGTGACAGTTTCAACTTTAAAGCTATTTTCCCTTAGGGATCTTGTACTAAGTAAAAATTATCCTAGCTAGTTTTTGCTGTTGTGGATTGCTTATGTGGCAAATAAGTCAATGTTTTGATTACGTGAACATCTTATGTGACAAAAGCATAATGACATGGGTTGCTTATGTGACAGTCAACGTCAGTAAAAACTAATTGGGTTCCCTTTTAGTTCGTATTGAATCACTAAGGGAAAATAGGTTAAAAGTTAAGACTATCACAAAAATTTTGGTTAGTTGAGACTGTTACCAGTAAGTCAAAGTTCAAATTATTAAAATCTAGTTTTCTTTTTAATAGTATAATATGACTAACGATACACATTTTAGGTTAAAAAGATAAAATGGTTTGTGCTCATTTTACACACACACACACACACACACACATATATATATATATATATATATATATATAGGTAGAGGATCCTGTAAAAAAGGCCTAAAGTGTGAGAAGGGCAAGAAAGAATCTCAGCCATTAGATCTTTTGATCTAATGGTTGAGATCAATAAGGACCAAATTGTAAAATATTTTCATTAATTTGTACTGATTTGAAATATATAGGGGAAATATAGTCTTTTAAACCCACTAGAAATTAGGTAATGCACATGTAACTTCCCCCGTCTTTTTTAAACGTCAATAACTTTTTATACGTAACTTTTAAAAAAAATTACACCATAATAACGAGCGTTTTTTTATCTTTAATATGAGTACCATATTGCTATACTTATATAGAGAAAAAAATATGTTTCGATCAGATGTTTAGTCAATGAATGGTGTTATATATTTGTTGAATGGTGTTATATACTTGCTGAATGGTTTATATACTTGCTGAATGGTTTATATACTTACTTAATGGTGTTATATACTTGCTGAATGATGTTATATACTTGCTGAATGGTGTTATATACTTACTGAATTGTGTTATATACTTGCTGAATGCTGAATGGTGTTATATACTAGCTGAATGGTGTTATATACTTACTGAATGGTGTTATATACTTGCTGAATGCTGAATGGTGTTATATACTTGCTGAATGGTGTTATATACTTGCTGAATGATGTTATATACTTACTGAATGGTGTTATATATTTGCTGAATGGTGTTATATATTTCCTATAATTAAGGTGGCAGTTATGGGAAGTTTTTAATTAATTGAATTAATGATAAAATTACGTGTTTACCCTTTTCAATTAATTTAGATCTAATGGCTGAGATTCTTTCTTACCTTTTCACACTTTTGGTCTTTTTTACAATAACCTTACCCTATATATATATATATAGAGAGAGAGAGAGATAGTAGGAGTTGGCTACAAAACCAATTTTTCCTACAAAGTGAAGGAAGCCACCATATATTGACATGTGGCAAGTAGTTATTTTAATGAAAAGGGCAAGAAAGTAATTTGATATTTATTCTATTTACGGTATATATTTATTATAACTAACTCATGAGAAATTTAAGGAAACCAAATATCACATTAAAATCGAATTCATAGTTATATTGGGAGTATTTCATTGTTTATCATTCAAGTCGCAATTCTTCTTTTTCTTCTAAAGTGGTTCGCTGAAAAACAAAACCATAGCATTATAGTGTGTTACACACTGCTATGAACACATCTATGTAGCATTCAGTAACTGATTTGTCAAGTTGTGTTTTATCAGTCAGTAGCTCAGTAGCTGGTTTGTCATTGTGTTTTATCACTAAAACACATTACTATGAACACACCTAGTATTCAACATCAAGTGCAGCAAAACATAGTACTATGATCAAACTTTAAAAAAACATGTTGTCTTCAACAAAACATACTGAATACATCTATATACAGGTTCTAATAACAATGTAGCTTTAACACATCAATCCATAAAACAATATCAATGTAAAAAAACTACACCTTTACCAAGTTAGTTACTTTGTTCGTCACATTGTGTTTTATCACTAAAACACACTACGTACTATGAACACATCTAGTATCCAACATCAACTACAGTAAAACACAGTACTATGATCAAACTTTAATTAAGTAAGTGTAAGAGACATGTTAGGCCTTTGATTAAGTAATTCAATGGTTGACATTAGATGGTGCTCACATGTAGAATTCACATGAACAAAATAGGAAAGAGAAAAATAAGAATATCCAATATTGTTAACTAATAAACCCACTTCTCTCATGATTTTCAAACGGTTATAACTTTTTTATACGACAATAATTTTTTTAATTACACCGTATTAACGACCATTACATTCTTTTTTATTTGAGTAGACTATAGCTATAGTTTTCTTAGTTTAAAAAAAATTGTTTTAGAATTTATAACGTTACATGATTATATACCAATACATAATTATATGCATTTCTATTGTTGAAACAAGTGTAATGTTAGGTGATTATGTATCAGTACGTAATTACGTAACAATAATTAACTATGTATTATTACGTGATTTTGAATAACCATTACGTGATTATGTGATTTCACTATAGTATTAAATAAAAACCCACTAAGTGATTATGTAATTACGTACTAACCATATATGTAATAAAAAAACAAAACACACAATACATAATATTTGACGGAATGTTTAATATTTGGGGTATAATCACGTAATAAGTATAAGTGTAATGTAAAACATTAAACAAACAACCTATACTAATTACGTAATGCCCTATATTACATACTAGGTTATAGATTCGTGTATTACACGGGTTGAATAAAGACAATATCTTATGTAAACCTCTGTAACACACGAGACTATAACCTAGTGACTTAGATAATAATAATTCATAATTAATATAATATAATACATACAAATAAATAATAAAAACAATAACATTTTTTCTCATATGTCCCCGAGGTTTGCATTTTTTGCTATTTTCATCTTGCCCATTAACTTTATCAAAAAGGACAGTTAAATGAGGGGCATTTTTTTGTCTTTACTTATCTAATTTATTGTTTTTTTTAATCTAAATAAAACCCACTCCATTAATTTATATCACCGGTTAAATGTGAACTTAAGGAGCGATGTAAATATCTTCTACAATAATACAATAATGAGATTTAACTTAATCATTGTTAATATTAAATTATAAAAATAAATTAAAATATAATCTCAATTATATAAAATATAATCTAAATTTAAACTATATACCATATTCGGTTTTATGGTTTATCGACGTGGCGGTATAAAATTCGTTGAATAAATAGTTAGTTATATTCAAAATAAAATATTTTTCTTCTTTCAGAAACCACATGTGTTATATATTGATAATAAAAGTTGGATATCAATCTAATATGTTGTTAATAAAATAATAATATTGTCAAATTAAGTAATACCTACGTGTAGTTATTCACAAATAAATTATCAGGTTAGATTAGACACTCTAGGTCTACAAGTATACAACCTAATTTGGTTTGATCCGCAATAATAAAAAAAATTATGTCACGTATGAAAATAAAAACAAATAAATAAAATAGAACAATAATATAAGATAAATATTTTTATGTATTACGTATTTGTCTACAATTATGTATAGATTAACAAATTGGATATATTAATATCATATATAATAACAATACATATTTATTTTTTATTGTGTATAGATTAATAAATTCTATATTAATATGATATAATAATAATAATACTAAATTAAAGGATATAATACCACTTAATCATTGTTGATATTAAATTACATAAATAAATTAAAATACAATCCAAATTATATAAAATATAATTTAATTTTTAAACTATGTACTATGTTTGTTTTTATAGGTTTATCGATGTGGCGGTATAAAATTCGTTGAATACAAAGTTATATTCGCAAAAAAATATTTTTTTTATCGGACACCACATGTATCATATATTAATAATAAAAGTTGGATAATAATCTAATATGGTAATAATAATAATATGGCTAAATTAAGAGATACCTAGGTGTAGTTTTTCGCAAACAAATTATTAGGTCCAATTAGACAATCTAAGTCTACAAGTATATAACCTAATTTGGTTTGATTCTCAATGATAAAAAATAAAGAAAAAAATTACATCGTTGGTCCTTGTGGCTTCTACCATGTTTCAGTTTCAGGTACTAAGAGTTTTTTTGTTGCCAAATCTGGTATTAATATTTTAAATTGTCACAATATTGAGTACTAAGGCCAACCTTTGTTATATTTGTTTTTGTATAATCTTATTAAAATGACTAAAATGCCCTTTAATAACTAGAGGGTATTTTTTATAATCAACTATATTTAATTATAGGGTTCATTATTGTAACTTATAAAATTCAGAATCTTATATTATATTTAAAATAATCAAATATAAAAACTTCATCTTCTTCCAAACTAAACATACCCCACACAGTGTGGTCGGAAATGGTGGGTATCGACCCAGCAGTAGCGATGGTCGTCTCAAAGTGGTTTGAAGATAAAGGTGGAGATTTGAAGATAATGCAAGAAAAACGGCTCAGAAACGTATAAAATTCAGATTCTTGTTTGTCGAAATCGACGCCGGAAATAAAATCAGAGCAAAGAGAATCTGAAATGTCCTGAAATGTTGGGTTCTTTTTTTTGTTTTAATAAGTTTCATCATTTACACAAATGGTCCCTATGGTTTATAAGTTATTAATATAACCTTAAAACAAAAGGTCGGTGCTACCAACACATATTACTATTTTGCCCTTTGTCTAAAATTATAGGATTGCCCTTCAAGTCTTCTTTTTTTTTTACGGTACAGATTTTAGGTACATTTAATGACTATCTTCACACGCCATTGTTTCGTCGGATACCTTTCAAGGCCCACCCAACCACTGTCTTTAGGTGTTGCATCACTACTAACATCATACCTAATACGACGGGAATGTTGTTAAACGCCATAAAAGAAAAAAATTGTAGCTGGAAGCTCGACAAGGAGGTCGGAAGCTTACCGTGAAGCTTATCCGACACAGAACAGGTCGAGAAAACGACATGCAACGCTAGATCGAGACTATGGTGACCTTAAAATACTGGAAATAGTCTATACGCAGTCGTCAATCTAAACCCATACCGTCCGTCGTTTAGCTCATGTTTTGGTTCGTCGGAGATCACGGTTGTAAACACGGGACCCACCAGAGACGCCGCCTCCTACAAACGATGGTTTTGTCATCGTCACCGTCTGCCTTGCCGGTGAAACACCAAGAAGGTCCGACACTCTCTATTGATACACAATGTTTGCTGCCTACGTCATCGAGTCGTGTCGAGTATGTAATAGGATCAAATGTTAGATTATTCAAGATTGTGTTTTGTAAGTACATCCGTACGGATTTAGTCACTTCTGTACGGATGAGGTTAGTCCGCATGGATGTGCCACATCCCTACGGAGGTAATCTAGGTCCGCACAAAGGTGTCTAGAGTATTATAAATAGTCGCGAGGACTTAGTGTTTGGTAGATTTTGCTGAATTGATGGCGAAGCTCTGTCGGATTGTTTTCTCGATTGTAATTATTGACAAATTAATGAAAACATTTAAAAATTAACTAATCTTGTATTGTCGGCTAATTGTAATGGATTCCGCACATTATGACTAGGTTATAGATATTACCGGGGCTAAACGTCTATGGAAAACGGTCCTTACAAGTGGTATCAGAGCTTGGAGGCTTATATCTGAGACATTCTACAAGATCTAGACATTGAAGACCTTATTCAACTCATTTTCTACTTATTTTCTTCATTTCTCACAAATTTAACCGTTAAAATTCAGCTTAAAATTCAATCAGAATCATGTTTAAAATGTCAAAAAACGAGTAAACTTGATTTTTCACTTTCGCACGAAGGAACTACTTTTGTTCGTTTGAAATGTTACCTTCGCACGAACATAACTAATATTTGGTTGTTTTTATATTAGTTCGCACAAACCAATACATCCGCACCAAAGGGATTTTTTTCAATTAGTTTCCAGTACATCCACATGATTTACTCTCGCATCAAAAGTTGTTACATTCGTACCAAACTACTTTTACAATGGAAAATGAGTTTAACACGTTTGCCACAACCCCACGATGGTGGTTCAGAACCTTTATTTGGACAACAAAATGGGAACCATGACCAAGCCACCAAAGCTTATGTGTATGGATGATTACAAAGGATGGCATGAGAGGTTTGAAAACTTGGTTCAAGCTAATTATCTAGATTGTTGGATGTCGATAGAAGAAGAATACACCATGCCCGTCGGGGAGAATGGTCAAAAGATTAGTTTAACCCAAATCACTCAAACAGATAAAGAAAACTTCGTGAGAGAGAAAAATATGTAGAATCTTCTTCAACAAGCGATCAAGGAAGACATATTCACACTACTTCAACATCAATGAACTGCACAATCCATCTGGATTGCTTTGAAATTGAAATATCATGTGAGCGTATCTATGCAGAAAAGCAAGAAAGCTTTGTTAAAGAAAGAATTTGATATCTTTACAGCTTTGAAGGGAGAATTGAGAAAGAAGATGAAGAATAGGTGGATAAGTTGGCAGATGCCTTACCACAAGGTGAATGGTCAACGTATCTGATGATTCTGAAGAGCAATTCTAAAGAATATGAAAACTTAAATCTGAGTAAGTTCATTGAGAGGAATTTGAGTTACGAAAGATGGCTAAAATGAAAAGCTCGAGTGTTCAGTAGGATGTTGCTCTATACTACAAGGGCAGTAGATCGGCAAATATTCAAAGTCCAAAGATCCAAACAGCTTTTAGCGTATACACATTATCTGGAAATTCATCTAGTAATTCAAGCTCTCGTGGTGGTTTTTTGTCTTACCCAAGTCTTGAACCAAATACTCCGATGCAAAGTCCTTAATCCTCGCAAAGCTTAAAAAACTACTCTAGCCAGAATAATTCTAATCCACATGTTATCTAGTGCAACATTGCTGTTAATCTGCAAAACACTCAAGGCTTTAATGAAACAACAGCAAAGGAGAACATGACGTTTCTTACTTCAATCCTAGAATCATATGAAAGTCTGATAATAGGAAATATTGGGAATCCTAATATGACCAAAAAAGATTATGATTAGATAGATCTTAAAGAGTTGGAACTGATCGACATCAAACGGTGTATGGCGACTATGGTTTGTAGAGCGTAACGATTCATGGAAATCATAGGGATGAATGGTATTGGAGGTCCAGACTCGAAGTTAGGGTTCCATAAATCTAAAGTGACATGCTTTAAATGTAAAGAAAAAGTTGTGGGAGTACATCAGTTGTGAAGTGCGTTATAATTTTCCTAACTGGAAACCACATTATCCTAAAAGAAAAACAGAGATTGATCCAACAACACAACTGCCTGATGTGACCTTGATAGTTATACGTCCTCGAACCATGAAGCATATGCCTCTGATGAAGCTTTAACATGATTTTCATACGGATTTCAGATGATGGGATATTGATCGAGTGACTGGAGAAGCTGTGATTGTGCTAAAGTCTAAAGGTTTGTGGAGAGTGATAAAGATTTTAGATCCTATGTAGTTGGTGAATATATCGGAGAAAGATATAGAATGTTTGTACTATAACAAATTATGTTATCAAGTACAAGATATAGTACAAGCTATGTATGTCACACCCCGACCGCGTAAAACAACAAATCGCGGCGGAAACATCGGGGCGTGTTGCAACAGAATTAATGTTTCATAACCATGGATACCAAAAAAGTGTTTCGTTTTATTAAACATTGAATAATTACATCGTCTGGAAATCTAAATACACTATTTAAACATAGTCTATCATTGTTATTGAGTCACTAAGGCCTTGTCCAGTCCTATGTGAGCATGCATCTTATCAATCGATATCATTCAACAATACCTGAAACATATGTGAAAACGAGGTCAGCAAAGAAATGCTGGCGAGTACATAGGTTTTGTAGGAGTGTCGAAATCATGGCTAGTTTAGACGTTGCAATACTTTATTTAAAAACCTTGTTTTGAAAAGAGTATAATATTGCAACTTAATTAACCAACTCAAATCAAGCGGGTTATAATTTGTAAAACCTCGTAGCCATGACTCTTAACCCAAAAACATTTGTTTTAGTAAATTATTTGAAAAACAATGATAAGTTCAGGTGATATGTATAAATAAGAGAATAATGCATGATTAAATGAATAACCATGCAAAATGAGTTTGTATAAGATAAGTTGTTTGTAAATAAATGTCTTGTGAAAAGTATGTTACTTGTATAAAATGTTCTATGTCTCAAACTGAAATGATTCAAATAACGCTACAATATGTAATACCATACAAACACTTATATATAGGAAGTATCAGCGGCGTATCCACCATGCTTGTATCATATTCCACACGCATTGTTACTTAATCACTTAATCCAAACCAAACCACCAAAGTAATGTTCATGCCCAAATGTAAATCATGTAATATGTATAACCAAAATAATATCGTATATCGCTTTGAAGCCAATCGTTTACCCAATCGTTAAAACATCGTGTGAAACCCAATCGTTACCCAATCGTTAAAACATCGTGTGAAAACCAATCGTTACCCAATCGTTAAAACATCGTGTGAAACCCAATCGTTACCCAATCGTTAAAACATCGTGTGAAAACCAATCGTAAATCGTTTAATTCATTTTAGGTCGTGAAACTACTTATAAGGTCGTCTCGCTAATAACATTCAAACCTTCGTGACTTTCATCGCTTCTCGTTTTCGTCGCTTCTCGTTTTCGTCGCTTCTCGTTTTCGTATTAACAAACCTCCATAGGGTAAGTTAATAATTACAGATTCAGTCGCTACCTACCATACCCATACATAACCACGGGTGTAGTAAATAACGGGATTTGTCAGATCCTATGGTACCATAACCTAATACTGGTCGGCTTGATCATTGCTAATGAATGTCATTTGTTATGTAACTACAACCAACAAGTTTGTTCACTTTATGAAATCGTTATTAGTTTTGTATAAATTGCTTTAATTGTTTTTGAAACCATCGTTATAACATCGAAAACATTTAGCACATATGAGTCACCCCAAAACAATTGAAAACAGTAAAATAGGGGAAAATGTACTCGCCTGAGAATGCTTGGAGGTCTTGAACAACAACCAAACAAAGCTAGAGGGAGCACGGAATCAGTCGGCAATCTAAAACTATATAAATAAACCGGACTTAAATCGGGAGATCGGATAGGATGAGGCTTGGTAAACCAAATGAGTATTGGAACTCATATGATATGGTTTAACAAGGCCTACATACTACAATGAAACCAAACCTAAGTGCTTTCGACCCATCGCGACCCATTAAGGTAACATATGCTACTTTAACGCGTCGTGCGCGTGAAACGCGTTCGGACCGTCTAACTAGTCCTATGAAAAGTGTTATATGCCTAAACATGTTACATAATCAGTTATATGACAAAGGTTTAGGTTACATATGCTTAGTTACCAATTATACATGAAAAGGGTATTATGGTAATTTACTAAGGCATATAAACTACCTATCATTCAACTACTTAAACGATGTGACCATAGGGTATAACCTCGGAAGGTTATGCCCTATACTAGGGTCACCTAATGTATTTGGTCGGATCCTAATGATCGACCAAACTGGGTCGAGTTCGAAGGTATAAGCGATTTATTAGATCGCTTACCCTACGACCCTAAACAACGTGGTAATCAGTAGGCATAATCCCAAGGGACTATGACCATCGTGATTACAATCACGTTGCGAAGTTCAAACGAACTTCGCATTGACCATTACTGGTCAACGCTGAAAGTCAAACAAAGTTTGACTTTCTGACTCGAAAAGCAATAAAATAAGGAAAAGAACGAAAGAATACTTACGAAGGGTCCCCGAATGCTAATCCCGATCCAAGAACTCAGGTATGAAACAATGGTTTCAACTTAGAGCTCTCAAATCAGAATTCTTGTAAGAAATGAGGTTGAATGGGTTGGGTATTTATAGGAATACCCGAACCGTTAAGATCGTTTGTCGAAACTCGTGCCTTAATCATGTCCGTACAAGTGTCGGAAGGTTATGGTGACTAAATTGGCACTAACCATAGGCTATCAACATGTGGCAAAGGATTTGGGAGTGCAAAACAGCTGTAAACAGCTGTCGATACATCGAATCTGCTCCCGAAAATGCGAAAAATGAGTTTTCTGCATGTTTCTGCCCAGAATAGGCAGTCGCGTAGCGCGACTGGTAAGGCCACATGCAGTGGCGCTACGCCACTGCCCCCCTTGTTTCAGCAACTTTCAAAATTGGCAGAAATGGTCCCTGCAGCCCGTTTAAGCGATTTTCGATGCGTTTGAACCCCGTTAACCTCATTTCAAGGCTCTAAAATGAAGTTAAAGTATAGGGAACTCAAAACATGCTCAAAAATATCTCGGATGTCGGTTCGTTTGGTCGTACGATCGCGATGTTCGCTTAATTACGACGGAATGCGCATAAGCGCGAAAAACGATCCAAATGACGCGACGAATGGATTTTTCTTAAGGCGAACACTAAAATATAATGTAGTCATGCTTACATAAATTTTTGGATGTCCAGATGTATTCAGAACGTAAGTTATGCGCGAAAATGCAAACTTGTGCACTTTTTGACACTTTTAGTCCCTGAATGACACAAAAGTTTATTTTAGCACACCGAACCCCTCAAAGCCTATTTCTAAGCTATGTAAAGGATATTTATGGTATGTTTAACTTATGGTCATGTTCCGGAATGTCTGTTACAGTTCAAATTGGCATACTTTCGCAGTTTGTCATATTTAGTCCCTGTAAGCGAGTTAACTTGTTTTCGGCATACCAAACCTTCCAAAACTTATTTCTAAGTTATGTAAAGGTTATTTAAGGTATGTTAAGCCTATTTCACTATTCCGGAGTGTTCGTTGCATTAAACTGGTTATATTTACGCATCGGTGCGCGTATAACCTTCCAGAAAGCGATTTAGAGTTTGAAATAGAACAAGAATTGATATGTGTAAATGATACACACATTTTTACAAATCCCCAAGTATGAAATATAATATTTCATTGGTTCGGTATTTGTTTGATGGCCGTGGAGGCACAGGTGTTACAGTCTCCCCTACTTTAGGAAATTTCGTCCCGAAATTTATTTAGAGGAAACTTGTGAGAGCTTGAAAACATGAGGTTGAAAAGATCGAACAATATTGGTTAGGGTTCTGAACTTCTAGTAACCTTTAATAACATCATGATTGCAATGTAAGAGGGATACTTATATAAAAGTATATGAAGCGTCATTGGTGCGTCCACCGTACCTCCATTACATCGTTCTCATTTAGTTATTGTTGTCACTATCGGTTCTTACACATAATAAATCTTACTGGGTTCCTATGCACTAAATTTCATAATTATGTACGCGTCCATAATTAGACAATTCCTTGCATAGTTCACTCAGTCTATTTTATAATGTGTAGGGGAAAACCAAATGAACAATCCTGTGATGAGTGTAACTAGACCGCCATAGAGTCCTTTTAATTAAATCGATAAATGATCTAAATAGACTATCAAGGAGTCTGTTCAGCTACATCACTAGATGTCGTTCTCTAACCAAATTGTGAATCAATCTTTTTGACTAGACTACTAAGAGGGTCTCTTGTGAATCATGGAGTGGTACTATATAACCCAAGGGTCTTAACTACCAGGTAGAAGCCCATAAGGATTTAAGGTAGTACCTTTTGAATATCCTACTATGAATCTCTCATATGAAGATATGAAAGATTCTATGAGGATTTGGAAAATCGTAACACACAAAAACATAGAGGAGAACACATAAACACATATCATATAACCACAAAATTGTTCGTTAATTTGTCTTGTAAATTGCGTACATGCATTTAAAGCACACTAGGAATCCATTCCGTGAATTTCATTTGGTACTTTAAACGTTATCAAGAATCCAACTATAAGGATAGAAAGATTCAAAAAGAAAATTCGATTTCGATTACTAGGAACCGAAGTGTTTGAATTAAGGTACATAAGGAATCCGATTAAGGACTCTGATTTGAATGATGATTATCCACAAGGGTCTAATTGTGGAGATAAAAAGATCCCATATGGATTTTAGAAGTTGAAGATGTTTTGAAATCTTGCACGGGATGTGCTTAAGTCAAAACATGAAGTAAAATGCTTATGAAGTTGAGATGCCTGATATGTCAAGGCGACATATGAAGCGGAATTTGAAGGTTAAGTCAATTTATGAGGAAAATATTTTTGAAAACTATGCATGGGGTTCTTTTAAGAAAAATGTGTTTAACGTTTTTGAAACCTTATATATAATTTTTTTTTTTTTTTGAAATCATAAAGTAGGTGTAATAGGTAGATATATTTACAAAAATGTTTTAAAATCATGCGAAATGAATTTTGAAATTATGTATAAGGTTTTTGAAAGACATGAATGATGTCACACCCCGACCACGTAGAACATACAAAACGTGGCGGAAACGTCGGGGAGTGTTGTAACAGAATTAATTGTGTCAAATCCATGGCAATTGAAGTTTCGTTTTATAGATTAAAGGTGTTACAATGTCTTATCAAACTAGGAAAATACAACATAATTAACTAGTCTTGCATCTTTTATTGTCACTAAAGCCCAAGTCTGCCTATATGTATCTTGATCATCTTATGCAACAGTTCCTGAAAAACACATGTGAAAATAGGTACGTCAGCATAAAAATGCCTGTGAGATACATAGGTTTTGTGAAAATAGGATTCATGACTTGTATTTGAGAAAATGTTTAGTCATGAACCTTGTAATTTGCTTTGTCTTGTAAATCGTTTGAAAATCAATAAGTTCAGATGATATGTATAGATAAAAGAATAATGTATGGTTAAATGAATAACCATGTAACTGAGTTTGTATAAGATAAGTTGTTTGTAAAACAATGTCTTGTGAAAAAATATGTTATTTGTATAAAATGTTATATGTCTCAAACTGAAATGATTCAAATAACGCTACGATATGTAATACCATACAAACACTTATATATAGGAAGTACCAGCGGCGTATCCACCATGCTTGTATCGTATTACACACGCATCGTTACTTAATCACTTAATCAAACCAAAACACCAAAGTAATGTTTAACAGTTGTAGAAATGTTTATGTATGGTCAAAGACGGTTCACACGGTCCATAGATACAAACGGTTCACAGATACAAACGGTTCACAGATACAAACGGTTCACAGATATAAACGGTTCACAGATACAAACGGTTCACAGATACAAACGGTTCACAGATATCAACGGATCACATAGTCAAATGTTTACAACGGTTCACATAGTTAAATGTTTACAACGGTTCAATATGTAGTATAATGTGTTCATATGCTGGATAAGCATATGCAACAGAAAAGCAATGTAAAACAATGTACTAAGTATGCACAAAATGGACATACGTAGTATGAAATGTAATGTAGAATGATGTACTAAGTAATGCACACAATGGGCACACCTAGCATGAAATGTAATGAAATCATGTACTATAATGTACTAACGAACATAGCATGTATATGATGTGAAAACAGGAAAGCATGAAAGTAACAAGTAGGCACATGTGTTCCACCCCAAAACAGTTTGGAAAACAGTAAAAGAGGGGTCTATGTACTCACTTGAGATTGCTCAGAAGTCCTAGGATAACCACCAAGCAAAGCTAGAGATCACGGAATCAAACGGCACCTACTATAGGTAACTACATTAATAAACCGGACCTAAATCGGAAGATTGGGTAGCATTAGGGTTTGTAAACCAAACGAGTGTAGAGACTCGTGTCATTTGGTTTAACAAAGCCTACATACTAAATGAAACTTAACCTGAGTGTTTACGACCCATTACGACCCGTTTAGGTAGCTTATGCTACTTTAACGCGTCGTTCGCGTGAAACGCGTTCGGACCGCCTAACTAGCCCTATGACAAGTGTTATATGCCTAAACATGTTACATAATCAGTTATGTGACAAAAGTTTAGGTTACATATGCTTAATTACCAATTATACATGAAAAGGGTATTCTGGTAATTTACCTAAGGCATATAAACTACCTATCATACAACTACTTAAACGATGTGACCATAGGGTATAACCTCGGAAGGTTATTCCCTACCTACTATGGTCACCTAATATGTTTGGTCGGATCCTAATGATCGACCAAATGGGTCGGGTTCGAGGTATAAGCGATTTATTAGATCGCTTACCCTACGACCCTAAACAACGTGGTAATCAGTAGGCATAGTCCCAAGGGACTATAACCAACGTGATTACACTCACGTTGCGAAGTTCAGACGAACTTCGCATTGACCATTACTGGTCAACGCTGAAAGTCAAACAAAGTTTGACTTTCTGACTCGAAAAGCAGTAAAATAAGGAAAAGAACGAAAGAATACTTACGAAGGGTCCCCGAATGCTAATCCCGATTCAAGAATCTCAGGTATGAAACAATGGTTTCAACTTAGAGGTTCTCAAATCAGAATTCTAGTGATTTTAGCAATGGGGGGTATGGGGTATTTATAGGAATACCCGAACCGTTAAGATCGTTTCATGGAAAATGTGCCTTAATCCCATCCGTACATGTGTTGCAAAGTTATGGTGCTTAAATTCCATCCATACATGTGTTGCAAAGTTATGGTGTTTAGGTGCTTAAATTCCATCCATACATGTGTTGCAAAGTTATGGTGCCTAAATTCCATCCTTATCCGCTGACTAAGCATGTTAGAATGTGTGGTTGTGAATTAAACAGCTGTTTATACATCGAATCTGGTCCCGAAAGTGCAAAACTGATATTTCTGCATGTTTTCTGTCCAGAACAGGCAGTCGCGTAGCGCGACGGGTAAGCCCATAGGGCTCGCGCTACGCTAGCGCCCCTCTGATTCAGAAATGTTTCAAAGTTGGCAGAAATGGTCCCTGCACGTGTTTAAGCCCTTTTTCGATGCGTTTGAACCCCGTTAACCTCATTTCAAGGCTCTAAAATGAAGTTAAAGTATAGGGAACTCAAAACATGCTCAAAAATATGCCGGAGGTTGGTTCGTTTGGCCGTACGAACGCGATGTTCGCTTAATTACGACGGAATGCGCATAAGCGCGAAAAACGAACCAAATGACGCGACGAATGGATTTTTCTTATGGCGAACACTAAAATATAATATAGTCATGCTCTCATAAATTTTTGGATGTCCGGATGTATTCAGAACGTAAGTTATGCGTAAAAATGCAAACTAGTGTACTTTTTGACACTTTTAGTCCCTGAATGACCCAAAAGTTTATTTTAGCATACCGAACCCCTCAAAGCCTATTTCTAAGCTATGTAAAGGATATTTATGGTATGTTTAACTTATGGTCATGTTCCGGAAGGTCTGTTACAGTTCAATTGGCATACTTTCGCAGTTTGTCAAATTTAGTCCCTGTAAGCGATTAAACTTGTTTTTGCCATACCAAAGCCTTCAAAACTTATTTCTAAGTTATGTAAAGGTTATTTAAGGTATGTTAAGCCTATTTCACTATTCCGGAGTGTTCGTTGGATTAAACTGGTTATATTTACGCATCAGTGCGCGTATAACCTTCCAGAAAGCGATATAGTGTTTGAAATCGAACAAGAATTGATATGTGTAAACGATACACATATTTTTTTACAAATCCCAAGTATGAAATACAATATTTCATTGGTTGGGCATTTGTTTGATGGTTGAAATGACACAGGTGTTACAAATGATGCTTTTCGAAATCATGCACTTGATCAGAAAATGTATTGTGTTAATATTGTCTTCAGACTATATGAAATATTTTGAAATTAGAAAGGTTGGTTTTGATAACATGGCCAATGTTTTTGAAATAACATAGACAATGCATCTAGAAAAAATTGTTTTCAAACTATATGAAATGTTTTGAGATCATGAAGATTGTTTTGAAATACTGGTACTGTGTATGTTGAAGAATCAAAACGTAATGGGTATGAGATTTGAAAATACCCTTAGTTATCTAACCAAGGATTTAAAGGCACAGATGTGCGAAAAGCACGATTACTCATAATGTCACTTAATTTTCTGTACTTTGTTTCTTAGAGTGAAACGAGTACTTAAAATTTTCGAGGGAATCATGAGCAATCATTTGAAAGAGAGAAATCACAAGAGTAGTTTGTAAGGTACATAGTTCCTTGATGTAGGTATCATAGGAAAAGCCATACACACCTAGCAGGGGGTTGAGCTGGTTGGTTGGGGACTGCTTTACCATTGTGAGCGACCATGGCGAAGTTCTGAGAAGCCTTTCGCTTCTTTGACTTCTTAGGGGATCGTTCATCCATGGTCTTTGATTCCTCGATTGGTTGATTGGCTGATGGTGTTGTCGCCTGACTAGGTCCTGCCTGTCTTGGTGACTCTTGAGTGGCTTCACCCTGGAGATGATACATAGCAGTAGCTAATTCAACAGTCTTCAGGACTACTTCGCCTATTCGCTGAGCGAATTTTGGCTGCTTGCTCAGATATCTGGGCGTCATCGTGATGAAGAGACATTCTTGAAGAAAAAGAAAGGCATAGGGAGAAACAGGTGAAAGATTATTGGACAATCAAAATAGAATGATAACGCATGAAGATTGCGATCATTTGTTTGTTACCTAAGGCAAACAAATGAGACGGTGACTGATCAGAGTAAATGGGTCAAAAATAATGTATCGCGAAGACATGCTCGCCTATAAGTGAACACTCATCCCAAGAATTCCCAGGTAAGCACAACTGGTCTCGCATCTGATGAGATGTATACGAAGTGCTTGCCTAGACAGAAAACCCAGAATACAGGCATTCACCCTTCCAGTTTGCACGTGTTCACATTATTTAAAACCCAAAACCTTGACGAAGTTTTGAAAACTCAAAAAGGTTCAAAACCATATAATAGAGAGTTCAAAACCTTACAATAGAGGGTTCAAAACCTTGTAATCAATCATCCTAGAACAGATGATTAGTTTTCAAAGCGGTTTTGAAATTTATATTCTTGTTGAGATCGTCGCCTAAGGATAGGTGACGGTATTGTTTTATGACTAAACGCAAATAAACTCGCGTTAGGGTCCTAAGAAGGTTATAGACTAGGTCAAAGCATTACTAATTACTAATGACCTAATTCCCTATAACCATTGGCTCTGATACCATCTTTTCTGTCACACCCCGACCGCGTAAAACAACAAATCGCGGCGGAAACATCGGGGCGTGTTGCAACAGAATTAATGTTTCATAACCATGGATACCAAAAAAGTGTTTCGTTTTATTAAACATTGAATAATTACATCGTCTGGAAATCTAAATACACTATTTAAACATAGTCTATCATTGTTATTGAGTCACTAAGGCCTTGTTCAGTCCTATGTGAGCATGCATCTTATCAATCGATATCATTCAACAATACCTGAAACATATGTGAAAACGAGGTCAACAAAGAAATGCTGGCGAGTACATAGGTTTTGTAGGAGTGTCGAAATCATGGCTAGTTTAGACGTTGCAATACTTTATTTAAAAACCTTGTTTTGAAAAGAGTATAATATTGCAACTTAATTAACCAACTCAAATCAAGCGGGTTATAATTTGTAAAACCTCGTAGCCATGACTCTTAACCCAAAAACATTTGTTTTAGTAAATTATTTGAAAAACAATGATAAGTTCAGGTGATATGTATAAATAAGAGAATAATGCATGATTAAATGAATAACCATGCAAAATGAGTTTGTATAAGATAAGTTGTTTGTAAATAAATGTCTTGTGAAAAGTATGTTACTTGTATAAAATGTTCTATGTCTCAAACTGAAATGATTCAAATAACGCTACAATATGTAATACCATACAAACACTTATATATAGGAAGTACCAGCGGCGTATCCACCATGCTTGTATCATATTCCACACGCATTGTTACTTAATCACTTAATCCAAACCAAACCACCAAAGTAATGTTCATGCCCAAATGTAAATCATGTAATATGTATAACCAAAATAATATCGTATATCGCATTGAAGCCAATCGTTTACCCAATCGTTAAAACATCGTGTGAAACCCAATCGTTACCCAATCGTTAAAACATCGTGTGAAAACCAATCGTTACCCAATCGTTAAAACATCGTGTGAAACCCAATCGTTACCCAATCGTTAAAACATCGTGTGAAAACCAATTGTAAATCGTTTAATTCGTTTTAGGTCGTGAAACTACTTATAAGGTCGTCTCGCTAATAACATTCAAACCTTCGTGACTTTCATCGCTTCTCGTTTTCGTATTAACAAACCTCCATAGGGTAAGTTAATAATTACAGATTCAGTCGCTACCTACCATACCCACACATAACCACGGGTGTAGTAAATAACGGGATTTGTCAGATCCTATGGTACCATAACCTAATACTGGTCGGCTTGATCATTGCTAATGAATGTCATTTGTTATGTAACTACAACCAACAAGTTTGTTCACTTTATGAAATCGTTATTAGTTTTGTATAAATTGCTTTAATTGTTTTTGAAACCATCGTTATAACATCGAAAACATTTAGCACATATGAGTCACCCCAAAACAATTGAAAACAGTAAAATAGGGGAAAATGTACTCGCCTGAGAATGCTTGGAGGTCTTGAACAACAACCAAACAAAGCTAGAGGGAGCACGGAATCAGTCGGCAATCTAAAACTATATAAATAAACCGGACTTAAATCGGGAGATCGGATAGGATGAGGCTTGGTAAACCAAATGAGTATTGGAACTCATATGATATGGTTTAACAAGGCCTACATACTACAATGAAACCAAACCTAAGTGCTTTCGACCCATCGCGACCCATTAAGGTAACATATGCTACTTTAAGGCGTCGTGCGCGTGAAACGCGTTCGGACCGTCTAACTAGTCCTATGACAAGTGTTATATGCCTAAACATGTTACATAATCAGTTATATGACAAAGGTTTAGGTTACATATGCTTAGTTACCAATTATACATGAAAAGGGTATTATGGTAATTTACCTAAGGCATATAAACTACCTATCATTCAACTACTTAAACGATGTGACCATAGGGTATAACCTCGGAAGGTTATGCCCTATACTAGGGTCACCTAATGTATTTGGTCGGATCCTAATGATCGACCAAACTGGGTCGAGTTCGAAGGTATAAGCGATTTATTAGATCGCTTACCCTACGACCCTAAACAACGTGGTAATCAGTAGGCATAATCCCAAGGGACTATGACCATCGTGATTACAATCACGTTGCGAAGTTCAAACGAACTTCGCATTGACCATTACTGGTCAACGCTGAAAGTCAAACAAAGTTTGACTTTCTGACTCGAAAAGCAATAAAATAAGGAAAAGAACGAAAGAATACTTACGAAGGGTCCCCGAATGCTAATCCCGATCCAAGAACTCAGGTATGAAACAATGGTTTCAACTTAGAGCTCTCAAATCAGAATTCTTGTAAGAAATGAGGTTGAATGGGTTGGGTATTTATAGGAATACCCGAACCGTTAAGATCGTTTGTCGAAACTCGTGCCTTAATCATGTCCGTACAAGTGTCGGAAGGTTATGGTGACTAAGTTGGCACTAACCATAGGCTATCAACATGTGGCAAAGGATTTGGGAGTGCAAAACAGCTGTAAACAGCTGTCGATACATCGAATCTGGTCCCGAAAATGCGAAAAATGAGTTTTCTGCATGTTTCTGCCCAGAATAGGCAGTCGCGTAGCGCGAATGGTAAGGCCACATGCAGTGGCGCTACGCCACTGCCCCCTTGTTTCAGCAACTTTCAAAATTGGCAGAAATGGTCCCTGCAGCCCGTTTAAGCGATTTTCGATGCGTTTGAACCCCGTTAACCTCATTTCAAGGCTCTAAAATGAAGTTAAAGTATAGGGAACTCAAAACATGCTCAAAAATATCTCGGATGTCGGTTCGTTTGGTCGTACGATCGCGATGTTCGCTTAATTACGACGGAATGCGCATAAGCGCGAAAAACGATCCAAATGACGCGACGAATGGATTTTTCTTAAGGCGAACACTAAAATATAATGTAGTCATGCTTACATAAATTTTTGGATGTCCAGATGTATTCAGAACGTAAGTTATGCGCGAAAATGCAAACTTGTGCACTTTTTGACACTTTTAGTCCCTGAATGACACAAAAGTTTATTTTAGCACACCGAACCCCTCAAAGCCTATTTCTAAGCTATGTAAAGGATATTTATGGTATGTTTAACTTATGGTCATGTTCCGGAATGTCTGTTACAGTTCAAATTGGCATACTTTCGCAGTTTGTCATATTTAGTCCCTGTAAGCGAGTTAACTTGTTTTCGGCATACCAAACCTTCCAAAACTTATTTCTAAGTTATGTAAAGGTTATTTAAGGTATGTTAAGCCTATTTCACTATTCCGGAGTGTTCGTTGCATTAAACTGGTTATATTTACGCATCGGTGCGCGTATAACCTTCCAGAAAGCGATTTAGAGTTTGAAATAGAACAAGAATTGATATGTGTAAATGATACACACATTTTTACAAATCCCCAAGTATGAAATATAATATTTCATTGGTTAGGTATTTGTTTGATGGCCGTGGAGGCACAGGTGTTACAATGTAGTACCAGAATGTCATCAAAATCTGTTACGCCTATGAGATTAATTCTGGGAAGATGTGGAACACAAAGTGGCGAGAGATTAAAAGAAAAGAGTTTATGAAAGAAGTTCGAAAGGAAGAAAGGATCAAAGAACGAATGAAGAAGGCATCAATTAGCAGGTATCAATTTATGAAGAGGGTTCCACCAACTGATTAGACACCGATGACTTTCTTTGAGTTAAAACGTCAACGTGTTAAGAAGTATTTCTTCGGGCGTTAAAGATTTTGAAGTTATGAAGATTTTGAAGACCGATCGAGACTGCGGCAACATCCAAGGGGGAGTTTGTTGATACACAATGTCTGCTGCCTACGTCATCGAGTCGTGTCGAGTATGTAATAGAATCAAATGTTATATTATTCAAGATTATGTTTTGTAATTACATCCGTACGGATGTAGTCATTTCTGAACGGATGTGCCACATCCGTACGGAGGTAATCGTGGTCTGCACGAAGGTGTCTAGAGTAGTATAAATAGTCGTGAGGACTTAGTGTTTGGTAGATTTTGTTGAACTGATGACGAAGCTTTGTCGGATTGTTTTCTCCATTGTAATTACAAATTAATGAAAACATTGAAAAATTAACTAATCTTGTATTGTCTTATAACTAATGTCTGTTGCCTACGTATCGAGTCGTGTCGAGTATGTAATAGGATCAAATGTTAGATTATTCAAGATTGTGTTTTGTAAGTACATCCGTACGGATGTAGTCACTTCCGCACGGATGAGGTTAGTCCACACGAAGGTGTCTAGAGAGTATAAATAGTCGTGAGGACTTAGTGTTTAGTAGATTTTGCTGAACTGGCGGCGAAACTCTGTCGGATTGTTTTCTCGATTGTAATTGTTGACAAATTAATGAAAAAAAAATGAAAAATTAACTAATCTTGTATTGTCCCTAATTGTAATGGATTCCGCACATTATGACTAGGTTATGGATGTTACCTGAGCTAAGCGTCTATGGAAAACGATCCTTATTGTTGGTGCATACATCTGTCGTCTTCGTCTTATATCGAGTCTCGGGTTCGTTGCAGATTTGAACAAGAGTGATGTCATCATTCTTGATGATGACATCATAAGAGTGACATCATCATTGCCTCATGGAACTAGAAGACAAAACATAATTACTTGAAATAGGATTCTAGAAATGATTGTTTGAATATGTCGTGACCGTTTGAGAGGGTCACGTTTGAATGTGATGTCCGTTTGAGAGGGTCACGTTTGAAAGTGGTGACCGTTTGAAGAGTGGCATGTCACTTTCAAACGGTCAGGGTCTTGTCCTATAAATACCCTTCAAACTTTCATCATTTGTAACTTTCCGGCTTGTGCAACGAAGTGCTGCCGAAGTGTTGTCAGGTTGTAAAACGTTATAGAATCAATCATACAACAGTTTTAAGCGTGAATCTTGCTGAATTGAACTCTACACGTCTGTTTCCGCCTTTCGTTTAGAGATAAACTCTTCTGATCGACTCGTTCGGGTCTGAAAACGATCCTACAAGTGGTATCAGAGCTCAGGAGGAAGAGTTCATACCAATTCAGCCACAAATTCTGATTTTCTACACCTTCTTTCAAAATTTAAAATTTTTTCACGGTTAAAATTGGATCAATTTTTCACAGAATGTGTAAAAGTGCATTTTAACAAACCCTTGAAAGTTTCAGTTCAAAATTCGAAGTAAAAGTGGTAAAAATGGCTTGAAAACTGATGCCCGTTTGAACGAAGACCGTTTGAGGACTGACCCTATTGTTTGAAATTGACCCATCCCGTTTGAAAACAACACCATACCGTTTGAAAAGGGGGGTCCTGTTTGAACCTCTAGTTTGAAGGATACACATCCAGTTTGAAACTGTCACCAGTTTGAAGGTGTCACCCGTTTGAAACTGCCACCTTACCGTTTGAAATTGGACATGACTGTTTGAAACATGGTGCCCGTTTGAAGGTGTTTCAGTATTTCACGTGATTGTTCATCGAATATTATGTAACATTTTACGAGGTGTCAGTATGTTGGAAAAGAAATCTCATGTTTGTGTCAGTTGGTAACGCGATTGCTTGGTTCAAGAAATTGCATGTGATAATAGAGAGTGTCGACATTTGCATGTGAACCGATTTATTAGATTTGAGTGACCCAAGTATATCATCAGATTAGTGGTTAAGTCGGTCCAATCAGATTTGAACTTTGGGTTTTAAAAGTTGTTTGTTTGCATATGTTTGTATAAAGTCTATTCTTAACGGCCCAATCAACATTCAAGCTTATCAGCTCATGCAATTTTGTTCGGCCCAATGAAATTGATTTGGTATTAAAAGTTGTCGGCAAGAGTTGTTCTAGACCATGTGATTGATATCTTTGTTCAAGATTGTCGGCCATTGAGAAGTTCTTTGTGTTTGTATGCATATCCGAGATATTAAAGGTGTCCGCCCATGTGAAATAATTAAAGGCACAAACTCATAAATTGCTACAAGTCTCGGCTCAATCAACACATCACTTGAACACTGGTAGTTATAGGCCCAAGTCATTGTTTACATATTGATCAGTCAAAAGTCCAAGTCTCATGGGTTGATCATTCAGAGGTCCAGTCCACTTGAACTTTGAACCAGATTGTTTGGTTTTGTACTCAGTTTGCAAGTAGTTGGTCAGGTCGGTTGATTTTGATCCAGGTCATAGCAGTCTGCACAGTGTGTCAACTTTCAGTCCGCACAGAATTTTCACCAGTTCTAGTACCAGTCTTATTCTATTATTTGATAATTCTTTAAACTGATTGTATTTTGTTTGTTTTTTTTGTCAGGTGTTTCACTAGGTGAACCAGTTCGTTTGAAAGCGTGTGTGAAAAATCCTTCGATATCAAAATATGGAGAACGAGTTTTATAACGCTTTTGCTAGTCCGATGACTGTAGCTCAGAATACGATGCTTGAAAATGAGACGGGGACCACACAAAAACCACCAAAGCTCATGAATATTGAGGATTTCAGTGGATGGTCCGAACGATTTGAAAATTGGGTGCAAGCATATCATTTGGATGCTTGGGAACATACTGAAGTTCAATATGTTAGACCAGTTAAGAATGGTATGAAGGTTCCTATTAGAGATTTTGAAGATGATGAGAAAAAAGATTACAAAAATGAAAAATTGATGATTAGTCTGCTGCATCAATCCATTAAAGAAGACATCTTGATTCTACTTCAACACAATGGGAGTGCATATTCGATATGGGAAGAATTAAAACAAAAGTTTAATGGAAGTGATGAGATGCTTAAAAACAAAAAGTCGTTGTTAAAAAAAAGAATTTGATCTATTTCGCGGGTTGAAAACTGAAAACACCAAACAGATCATTGAAAGATATTGCAATTTAGTGAAAAATATGAGCAGATTGAACATAAAAAAGGACAAAGATGAATTGATTGAAAAGCTTGCTGATGCATTGCCACATGATGAGCGGGGCACGTATCTGATGATGTTAAAAAACAAACCAGGCTTTAATGATCTAACATTGGGTGAGTTCATAAAACAACTTGAAGCACAGGATATGGAACAAAGAAAGATAGCAAGGATGAAGAATTATGATGGAGAACAAGACATCGGATTGTATTTCAAAAATGGTGTTAGTGATAAGACAAATTTTTCTCCAAAGGTTGGAACTGCTTTCAATGCAAAAGATTCTTCTGAAAGTTCATCTCAGGGATCAAGCAGCAAAACTGGATTTACTTCATTTCCAACTTTTGATCCACATTTTTCTAAAACAAAGAGTGGAAAAGTTCTTCATTGCAACATTGCTTTAAATCTTGAAAATGATCAGAATTATACTGAGGAAGTTGCTAAAAGTCACATGTCTCTGTTGGTAACTGTACTTGAATCCTATGGAGGGTTAGTTGCAGGAAAGATCGGGAATCCAATGCTTACAAAAGAGGATTACGATCAAATTGATGCTGAGGAGATGGAATTGATGGATATAAAGTGGTGTTTAGCAAGTGTGTTGAGACGACCTGAGAAATTTAAGCAGATCACAGGAAGAGATGACTTACGTGAAGCTAATATTTCTACTTTAGGTTTTGACAAATCTAAAGTTACTTGTTTTCGTTGCAGGGAAAAAGGACACTTCAAGAGGGAGTGCACTAATTGCGAAACAAGTGGAGCTCAGAATCCCTTTGGAAACAACGACTATTATAGGAAGGCGATTTATCATCAGGTTGCTCAACAACCACATCATCAACAACAGCAGCAAACCGCTCATGGTAGGAGGGTGATTGAAGATGAATCATCAAAGAAAGCATGTGTTGGAAGTTTATCAAAAGATTTCAATTGGGATAAATATATTCCAGCTGATAATAAAGCATGTCTGATAAACCAAGATGATGAAAGACTTCCAGAAGGATTTAGCTAGGAAAATTTTAGCTGGGATGACTATTGTCTAGACAAAGAGATCTTAAAAACTAATGCTTTTGTTGCTCAAATTGTTAAAGATAATGATAATAATGGTCTTTTTAATGAATATTGGGCAGAAAAAATGGAGAAATATCTAGCCAAGCAGAAGAAAAGAGTTGAAGAAGAGGCTCAAGAGAGAAAATCTGAAATTGAGAAAAAGAAGAAGATGGAAGAAGAAATCCAAGAAAGAAAGGTCAAAGAAGTTTCAACATTTGAGGTTAAAAAGGAAGCTGTTGCAGAAAAAGTATCAGAGAATTGTGAGACAATGAAGAAACAAAACAGTGATTTGATTCACAATATGAATAGGCTGAGAGAATCGTATAATGTCCTGAACAAAGCCATGAATACATACAACGAGTCAAGCAGTGAACAAGCTACAGCCATGAAGACACTCAAAAGAGCATATATGAGACAGCTTGATGATGTCAACTTTTATACTAACAAATGTGCTGAGCTTGAGTTAAAATTAGAAACACAGAGAATCGAAACTGAGAGAGTAAATAGGTTGTTACAAAGTGACTCATGTTCTAAATTTGTGGTTGACAGAATTTATCCAATCGTGGAAGAAATGAAGACGTTTGAAGAAGAAGATTCTGAAGAAAAGAAATTTGAAACAAAAGAAGATTTGGAAGTGAAAGATTCCGGTAAGAAACTAAGTGTTGATTATAGCAAGTGTCCACCTCCAATTGAAAATGGATATTCTCCACGAAATCCAAATTCAGAAAGAGTAAAAAAGGCAACAAATTTACAGTGGGAGTCGGAGTCTTCAGTTAAACTACCAGAAAATATTGATGTTACGTTTACATCATCTGACACTGATCATGAATCCGAGTTAATAAAGAAAGTGGTCGATCAGGTGTTGGATAAAGATGAATCTGAGGAGTCAAAGTCGGAGTCTAGTTCAGAGTCAAAGTCTGAGTTCAGCATTCCGGGTCAAAATGAAAAACAGGGCAAAATAGTTTATGACAAAGAATTCCTGTTATCAAAATCTAATTTGAATGATGAAACATTCAAAGTGGCATATACTTTGAATGATTCTGACAAATTATATTCTGATGAGGAATTTCCAATAAGAGGTGTAAAAAATGAGATGATAAAAAAGGTTTTCAAACTTACAGAAATTAACATTTCTGAAATAAAAGATTTAAATCTTACTGATAAACCTAAAAAATACACCTCAAGAGTACAACAAAGATTAAACAAGAAAAAAGGTTACAGTTCTGGTTCTGATTTTCACAAGAAATCAAACCCTAACCGTAATTTTAAAAAGAAAGGTTTTGGTTTTACTCCAACAGAAAAACAGAAAAATGAAAAATATGTTCATGATTTTAAAGCAAAAATGACATTTATTTCAGGAACTAGCTCTGAAGAGTAAGAAAAGAAAGAATTCTGGAGGCAGTCAAACAGTGAGTTCCTTGCAAAGAAGCAAGATGACATGAAGAAGATGGCTGAGTAGAAGAAAGATACGAGAACCTGTTTCCAATGCAACAAAGTTGGACATATTGCCAGGGAGTGTTCAAAGGCAATACAATCAAAACAGGGAGTATCACGTAAACTAAAAGAAAAAGTGGTTGAGTTTGAACCACCAATTGATAGAACCAATTTGTTCAAAAATTCGATTTTTGAAATTGGTGAAAGTTCAAACAGGTTTTACAAGAAAAGAGGAAATCTTGACAACCAGAAATGGGTTGTTAAGAAATCGGTTGATAGTTCTAGCAATGATTCCGATTCTTCGAAATCAGAGGAGCTATCTTCTGGCGATGAATCTAATTCCACAAAATCAGAAGAGCCACAGGTTGAGATTAAAAGTGAAAAATCAGTGCCGACTGTGGATGATGTGAATTTTCCACCACTTCGGACTGAAAATTATAAAAAGAAAATTGGTAAAGTTGAGATTTCAAACCAATTTTATGATGACAAACAGGTTTTCGATGTTGAAAAAGTCTTTAACTCCAAAGTTCATCATATTTTTGGAAAAATGATTGACAGGAAGGTCAAAGGAGTGAAGGAGTTTTACGAGAAGAAGACGAAGAAAGATAAAGTTGAACCATCCCTGGTTTGTGACTAGGATGGTACATACTACGAATAGTAAAACTCTGGACTTGCCGGAGCTCCCAGGTTTGTAAGCGCGGAGCAGGAATCGGCATCTATCTTTTTTGGTTGGTAATCATACAAGTGGTACAAATGGTAAAGTACAGGTGATATTATTTAAATTGTTAGTTTTCTACAAATGGTATGATTGGTAGGTGGTTGAAGAAGATTTACACTTACAAGTGGTAAATCAAGGATATTAAGTTGTACTTGCATTTTCCAACAAAATGGTATTTGATTGAAAGACAATGTGATGAACCAAACCCCAACTTTACAAGTGGTAAAATCAAACTTATTTTCCGGAAAAACCATTTGATTAAAACAAACTTAAGTGTTTTGAAATCAATGGGAAAATAGTTTGTTGTGAGGGGGAGTTCTGATTGTTTATGCCAAGAGAATGGCGAATTGATGTGATTCGATATCGGTTGTCTTTTTATTGTATAGTTTGTTTTCAAATTTCCTGAAATGTGTTTGTATTTTAGGGGGAGTAAAATTTTTCAGAAAATCTAAAAACATTTGAAAAAAAAACAAAAACATGATAAAAATCAAAAATGAGTTTTGTGTCAAAGAAGAGGAAATGATAGTACATCAGTGGACTATCACAACATGCTAAAGAATTGGAAAGTTTAAAAAGTGATAAACGGTGTCACTGATAATGTGCCAGTAGGTTTTTGCACATTTAGTAGATTGTGACAAGATATAAACCTAAATTCAAACTTGCTTATATCGTGGGGAAACATCTCTCGGATATATGGGTAACCCCCGAAATCTTGTTTGAAAGGTCCCTCTTTCTGAGATACTAGGTCTTTATACTCAGTGATATCTGGGGTATTATCCTGGGACTTCTGATAATGCGGAAGCAATGGCCTAGTCCCCGGAGAATACTTTCTGCTTGCTTGAAACATAGCGCCGCCCTCAGCAAATTGACGAAACAATAAAATTGATAGTCATTGCTGTTGAAACAAAAGATCCTCTAAAGGGGACACACCAAAAGTCGAAGTCGTCATCTCTCTGCGTATACGGAAGTATCGACCTGAGCTCTCACGGCCCACGCAATTTAACCCCTTACAGATATCATCTGTGGTATACTCACCTGTAAGACTGAATATTGGGATCTAGATACGGGAGTATATTCTGAGGTGGGACACGCGATTAAGTTTAAGTATCTAAGACATTAATCTCGTATCCCGAAACAGTTGAACTTTGTGTGAGAATTTAAGTGGACCAGTATACTGACAATCTAAGTGAATCATTTAGAACTTAAAATGTATAAAGCTTAACGGTGTTGGTGATTTGTCTCAAAAACTGATATGATCCTCTTACACAAACTCACAAAAATAGTGTCTGTAAATATTTCTTTATTGTATTTCATTCTATTCAAAAATCCAAAAAGATTTTAGTGTGTTTTAGCATAAATTTTGAAAAATTCAAAAAGATTTTCGACAACTGGTGTTGGAGAGCTAATTTTCAAAATTCCAAGTGCTAAACATGACGAACAGGTTTGGGAAAGTATTTGTTTGAAATGAAAATGATATTTCTGCAAGTGGTTCATCAGAGACTATAAATGTTGAATCATTTTAAAATTTGCTCTACTAGTGGTCATCAGAAAATTTATTTTTGGGTAGAGCATGTGCAGGTTATTTGAATGATAGAGAGTCAGGTTCCGATACCTGAAGACTTTGTGATATCAACATGCCAGACTGCGATCCCAGCATATCGAAAGGGGGAGCCTGAAGACATCCGAGTAGAGATTGTTCGTGGGAAGTCTGTTGATGATGAAAAGAGAAGAGAGAAGATTTGAGGATTCTTACAGCGTCAGACACTTCAAAGAGTTCGAGAGGACTGATAAAGACTGAAGATGCGAAGACTCGACATTTAAGACTCGTCAACATCTGAGGGGGAGTCTGTTGGTGCATACATCTGTCGTCTTCGTCTTTGTTGGTGCACTACATCTGTCGACTTTGTCTTGTATCGAGTCTTAGACTAGTTAGAATAGATCAGGGCTCGTAGAAGGAGAAACATTTGTGATATTTCCATACCGAGGTGCTGCCGGTGTGAGAACTGATTGTAATTGTGTTCATATGAATACAAATCAGTGTTAAAGTGAAGATTTAGCTGTTTTAAGTCAAATACTTGTTTTCCGCACCTGTATTTGATGGAATTCCTCTGAACCGACTCGTTTAGGTCGCGAACCCGATCCTTACAATTGGTATCAGAGCTCAGGAGGAGGAGTTCTGCAAAATTCAGCCGAAATCAATCAATATCTCTTATTTCTACACCTTCTTTCATCAGTTCAGAAATGTTTCACGGTCAAAAACTGTTTAATTTCTCACAGATTGTTTAAAAATACAAGATAACAAACCCTTGAAAGTTTCATAGCAAAATTCGACCTAAAAGTGATCAAAATCGACATTTGAATGGAGTTCGCTTGAACAGTTCAGTATTATTGGACGATTTCGCTTGAAACTTCAAGCGAGACATTTCATTTCGCTTCAAACAGATTCAAGGATTTCGCTTCAAGTCTTTCGCTTCAGAAAAGTTGTTTCAGAACGTTTTCGCTTGAACGTTTTCGCTTCAGGATTTCGCTTCAGAAAGTTATCACTTGAAAGTTCCGCTTGAACCATTTCGCTTCAAGGATTTCGCTTCAACCAGTTTGACAATTTCGCTTCAAAGACTAAGTGACCAGTTCGCTTGAAAGAATCTGTTATTGAGTAACGTGTTAAGTCAGTATGGATTCCGGGTTCTATAATGCGTTTGCAACACCGTCATCACCAGCTGCGATTGCTCAAGCCATGAATCTTGAAAACGAGACGGGAACCACTCAGAAACCCCCGAAACTGATGAGTATCTTGAAAACTGAAGAAAACTGGGTTCAGGCAAATCATCTCAGATCGTGGGAATGCATATTGAAGAAGTACACATTGCCTCGAACAGATTTGCAAGTCATCAAAGAAATATCCGAGTTCACTGATCAAGAACGAGCAATGTATAGAGCTGAGAAAATGATGATTAGTTTGTTGCAGCAGGCAATAAAAGAAGATATATTCATTCTGTTACAGCACGACAAAACTGCTAAGTCAATTTGGGATGCACTAAAGGTTAAGTTCGAGGGAAGCGAAAACATGATCAAAAGCAAGAAAGCGTTACTAAAGAAAGAATTTGATTTGTTTTGTAGTTTGCCGGGAGAGGATACTAAAAAGCTAATCGAGAGATACTGTCATTTGGTGCGATCTTTATCTATGTTGGGTGTTGAAAAAGGTCGTGAGGAGTGGGTGGATAAATTGGCGGACGCGTTACCTCAAAAGGAGTGGGGAACGTATTTGATGATCTTGAAGAATACTGGTGTGTATGATGGATTGACAATCTCACAGTTTATAGAGAAAATTGAAAGTCAAGATCTGGAGCAACAGAAAATAGCTAGGATGAACAGTCCGAGTGGTCAACAGGATATTAAAATGTACTACAAAGGTAGCATTCCGGTTTCAGAATCTGAGAGAAGTCCGAAAATTCAAACTGCTTTCAGTGTTGGTGATTCATCTGAGAAAACTGATCAGGGTTTGAATAAGAATAGCAGCGGGTTTTCATCATTTCCAAGTGTGAATCCGAAAGAGACTAACTCGAGTTTTCAGTCTCAGAGTACAAAAACAGGAAATGGATACATGATTCAATGCAACATAGCTCTCAATCTTCCAGAAGGTCAAAGTTTTTCTGAAGACACTGCTAAAGACCATATGGCACTTCTGGGTTCAGTTCTGTTATCCTATGAAGGTCTTGTTGCTGGTCGGATCGGCAATCCTATGCTTACCAAAGAGGATTACGATCAGATAGACGCTGAAGAGATGGAACTTATGGATATAAAATGGTGTCTCGCAAGTGTTCTTCGACGAGCTGAGAAATTCAAAACAATTACCGGGAGAAATGACTTTCTTGATGCTTGTGTATCTACTTTAGGTTTTGATAAATCTAAAGTTACTTGTTTCAGATGCAGGGAAAAAGGCCATTTCAAACGGGAGTGCAAGAACAGGGAAGCTAGTGGTGCTCAGAATCCATTTGGAAAAGATGATTACTATCGGAAAGCTATTTATCAGCAAGTTGGTCAATTACAAGATTCACAGACAGCTCATGGTAGAAAGATTGAGGATTCCAAGAGAGCGTGTACAGTAGATTTTAACTGGAGCAACTTTATATCTTCTGATAGCAAAGCATGCATAGTTGATCAAGATGATGAGAAACTACCAGAAGGTTTCAGTTGGGATATGTTTGTGGATGAAAAGGGAGAGTTCAAAGCGTTCATTGCCAAGATCGTCCGAGAGCCAGATTTATTTGCTACTTGGATGAGATCTATTGGGGAGAAAGTGAATAGTGAAGATGAAAAGTCTGTGACAACCGATGAAGGATCAGATAGTACTGATAAATTTTCAGAGATATCTGGAGAAATTTCAGAAGATTTAGATGAAAGTTTACATAGTTCAGATGAGAGTGTTCAAAATGTTGTTACTTCAGAAAAGGAAGTGGTTTTTGATCAAACACCAATTGATAGTAGCAGTGATGATGAGGAAGAGAAACATATTAATGTTGCTAAAACTCATCTTTCTCCTGAAAGTTTTCATTTCTATTTTGCAGATCGCATGGAGAAACTGAAGGAGAAACGAGCTGCTAAAGAACAACAACAAAAGAAATCTGAAGATATTGTCCAGACTGAGAATGTTGAAGGTGTTGCTGAAAAGGTGGTTGAAGAAGAAAAGATTGTTGAAGTAGAAAAGATGGTTGAAGTGGTAAAGACAATCGAGATTGAAAAGATTGTTGAAGTTGTCAAGCCTTGCGAGAAGTGTTTAGAAGCATGTAAGGAATGTGTTGCGAAAGACGACATAATCGCTGAGTATGAGAAGAAGAAAGAGCAGTTACTGTTCAATCTCAATTATGTGAAAGAATCTTATGATGTCTTGAACAAAACAGTAACTGGTCTTCAAAAGACAAATTCAGAAAGAGAACAAGCACTAACAATGATGAATGCTGTGATGATGACAAAGCAAAAAGCTATCAACTTTTACATCGAAGAGAGTGCTAAATGGAAGCAAGAGTTGGAAACAGAGAAGATTGAGAATGAGAGAATTAGACGTCTATTACAAAGTTATTCTAGTTCTGATTATCTCATTGATCGTATTTACCCAACTGTTGCAGGTATGGAAGCTTTTCAAGACGATAAGCCAAAGAAGGAAAAGAAAGATAGTGGTAAGAAACCGACTGTTAGATATAACAAGTGTCCGCCTCCAATTTGGGAAGGGTACTCTCCTAGAAAACCAAACGAGGAGCAACTTGAAAAAGCAGTCAATATAAAGCTAAAAACCGACACAACTGACGTTTTACCAGATAACATTGATGTCACATTTACCTCATCCGATACTGATCATGAGTCTGAGTTAATCAAAAAGGTGGTCGATCAGGTGTTAGATACTGAGGAGGAGTCTGAGTCAAAGTCTGAGTCTGGGTGTTCAAGTTCGTCAGTCAAAAGTTCGAGTTCGTCGGTCAACAGTTCACAGTCGTCGGTTAAACGGTCTTATAGTAAAGAATTTTTGTTATCGAAAGCAAATTTGGATGATGAAACATTTGAAGTTGCATATACTTTAAATGATTCGGACAAATTATACTCTGACAAAGAGTTTCCAATAAGAGGTGTTAAAACTGAAATGATTAAAAAGGTTTTCAAACTAACAGAAATCAACATTTCTGAAATAAAAGATATTAATCTTTCTAAAAATCCAAGACCTTACACCTCAAGAGTGCAACAACGTCTAAACAAGAAAAAGGGTTACAATTTTGGTTCTGGTTTTCAAAAGAAATCTAACCAAAATCGTAGCTACAAAAAGAAAGGATTAGGATTTATTCCACAAGAAAATCATAAAAATTTGAAAAATTCTAAAACAAAAACAGAATTTGTATCAGGTGGATTTGCAGAAGAAGAACAGAAGAAACCATTCTGGAGACAGTCAAATCAAGAATTTCTTGCTGAAAAGAAGAAGAATGGAACTGAATTGTTTTATCAAAGAGAGACTCGTACCTGTTACAAGTGCAATGAAACTGGTCACATTGCATGGAACTGTCAGAAAAATGCCAAAACAAAACAGGGAGTTTATCAGAAATTGAAAGAGAAAGTTGTTGATGTTGAACCACCAATTGAAAAATTTAAAACTTTTGAAAACTCAACTTATGAGGTTGGTGAATGTTCTAAAAAGAATTTTTACAAAAAGAATGCAAAAGACAACCAAGTGTGGGTTGTTAAGAAAGATGATGAGAAAGTCGGTGATGAATCTGGTTCCACAAAGCCAGAAGAGCCACAGGGTGAGGTGAAAATTTCAGTGAATGATGATGAGTTTCCATCACTGAAATTTGAAGAAGTTAAACAGAAAGTTGGTAAGGTTGATATCTCGAATCAGTTTTACACAGAGAAAACTAAGTTTGATGTCGAGAAAACATTCAATGGAAGTGTTAAGAAAATTTTTGGGAAAATGTTGAATGGGAAAGTTAAGGGGGTTAAAGAATTTTATGCAACTAAAAAGGCAACTTACAACCCTACTGTGCAAGAACTGAAAGCCATTAAGTCTGAGAAGACTTGGATGGAAGTATGTTTCCCATGATAGTCGAAGGACTATGCCGGAGATCCCAAGTTTATATCGTGGATCAGGAATCGGCATCTTTCTAATGTTTGAAGTTTTTGAATGAAAGTTTTTGATAGTGTTTGAATGTTTACAGGTTGCATGACTACGCCGGAGCTTCCAGGTTGGTAAGTGCGAAGCAGGAATCGGCATTTTGATTGGTAAAATGGTGATGTAGACGTAACATTCCTACAAGTGGTATTGTGTTCTACATGTGGTAATTTTTATAATTGATATAGTTGGTGCATTCTTACAAGTGGTAAGATGTTGGATATGACAAAGTGATTCGTCAAGGTCATTAGTTTGAACTTGATGTAATCCTGATACGTATATGTGAAGGATAATATGATGAACCATACCCCTAACTTTACAAGTGGTAAAACCAACAAAACTGATTTTCCGGAAAAATCATTTTGGTTAAAACAAACTTAAGTGTTTTGAAATCATAATGAGAAAATAGTTTTGTGAAAGGGGGAGTTCTGTCACACCCCGACCGCGTATAACAACGGACCGCGGCGGAAACGCCGGGGAGTGATCGCGACAGAATTAATTGTTTCATAACCATGGCATACAAAGTTTTATTTATTTATTAAACAAGGATGTTACATTGTTTTAAACAGGAAAAACAGAGTTTATAACATAATTAAACATAGTCTAGCTCCATTTTATGTCTCTAAGGCACAGGTCCGCCCTAGTATTGTGATCATCATCCTACGGAAAAGCACCTGAAAACACATGTGAAAATAGGTACGTCAGCATAAAAATGCCTGTGAGATACATAGGTTTGTGAAAATAGGATTCATGACTTGTATTTGAGAAAATGTTTAGTCATGAACCTTGTAATTTGCTTTGTCTTGTAAATCATTTGAAAAACGATAAGATCAGTTGATATGTATAATTAAATGTAAGGTTAAATGAATAACCATGTAAAATGAGTTTGTATAAGATAAGCTGATTGTAAAACAATGTCTTATGAAAAAGTATGTTATTTGTATAAAATGTTATATGTATCAAACTGAAATGATTCAAATAACGTTACGCTATGTAATATCATACAAACACTTATATATAGGAAGTACCAGCGGCGTATCCACCATGCTTGTATCATATTACACACGTATCGTTACTTAATCATTTAATCAAACCAAACCATCAAGATGTAAAATGTTCATGTACAAACCAATTGTCAAGTGTTATTGTGTAAACCATGTCAAAATGTCTATGTCCAATGTAAACCACCAAATGTGTATATCAATGTCAAAATGTTTATGTTCAATGTAGATCATGTAATGTGTAATCAAAATGTCATGTATGGTAAGTGAAATGTATCAACTAAACCATATGTAAAATGCACAACAACAAGGTATTGAAGTAAAACACAGTTTAAATCAAAGTCATGTTGTGTGTAACAAATGCATGCTATACTGATACAAACATTTATGCGGTATTGTTAATATGCATACATCCAAGCCTTGAGACTGAGGCGATAAACCTTTAAACAAATTAAAGATTTATCTAAGTTATGTATATCGAATTCGGTCATTCCTTTCTGTCCCCTTACCCTGGGATGTCCGGAATGGGAGTTGTCAATTCCTATGGTACCACTACCTACTAACGAATGGCATGATCAATGTTAATGAATGTATTGTCCCATTGTAAACAACCCAAATGTCATAACAAAATGTAAGCATGTGATGCGCTAAGTATGTAATCAAATGAACATACATAGCGTGAAAATGTAATGTAAAACGATGTACTAAGTAATGCACACAATGGGCACACCTAGCATGAAATGTAATGTAAAACGATGTACTAAGTAATGCACACAATGGGCACACCTAGCATGAAATGTCATGTAAAACGATGTACTAAGTAATGCACACAATGGGCACACCTAGCATGAAATGTCATGTAAAACGATGTACTAAGTAATGCACACAATGGGCACACCTAGCATGAAATGTCATGTAAAACGATGTACTAAGTAATGCACACAATGGGCACACCTAGCATGAAATGTAATGAAATCATGTACTATAATGTACTAACAAACGTAGCCGGTATATGACGTGAAAACAGGAAAGCATGAAAGTAACAAGTAGGCACATGTGTTCCACCCCAAAACAGTTTGGAAAACAGTAAAAGAGGGGTCTATGTACTCACTTGTGATTGCTCAGATGTCTAAAGATAATCACCGAGTAATGCTATAGATCACGGAATCAAACGGCACCTAATATAGGTAACTATGTTAATAAACCGGACCTATATCGGAAGACTGGGTAGCATTAGGGTTTGTAAACCAAATGAGTGTAGGAACTCATATGATATGGTTTAACAAAGCCTACATGCTAAATGAAACTTGACCTAAGTCTTATCGACCCATTACGATCCGTTTAGGTAGCTTATGCTACTTTAACGCATCGTGCGCGTAAAACGCGTTCGGACCGCCTAACTAGTCCTATGACAAGTATTATATGCCTAAACATGTTACATAATCAGTTATGTGGCAAAAGTTTAGGTTACATATGCTAAATTACCAATTATGCATGAAAAGGGTATTTTGGTAATTTACCTAAGGCATATAAACTACCTATCATACAACTACTTAAACGATGTGACCATAGGGTATAACCTCGGAAGGTTATTCCCTACCTACTATGGTCACCTAATGTATTTGGTCGGATCCTAATGATCGACCAAATGGGTCGAGTTCGAAGGTATAGGCGATTTATCAGATCGCCTACCCTACGACTCTAGACAACGTGGTAATCAGTGGGCATAGTCCCAAAGGACTATGACCAACGTGATTACACTCACGTTGCGAAGTTCAAACGAACTTCGCATTGACCATTACTGGTCAACGCTGAAAGTCAAACAAAGTTTGACTTTCTGACTCGAAAAGCAGTAAAATAAGGAAAAGAACGAAAGAATACTAACCCAGGGTCCCCGAATGCTAAACTCAATTCGAAAATCTCAGGTATGAAACAAATGTTTCAACTTAGAGTTTCTCAAAGTGAGTTTCTTGTGATTTTGAACAAAGGGGGGTGGGTTATTTATAGTGTTTAGGGAACCGTTGAGATCATTTCATGGAAAAACGTGTTTCGATCATAACCGTACAAGTGTCGGCAAGTTGTGGTGACAAAATGCCATCCTTATCAGCTGACTAGACTCTTGGAAAATGTGTGGATGACAATTAACCAGCTGCATTCTGCTGTGAAATGCATTGAATCTGGTCTGCAGATAGGCTAGCGCACCGCTACACTAAAAGTGTAGCGCACCGCTAGCCAAAGTTTGGCAGAATTACACATTTGGTCCCTGAACTGTATTTAGGCCATCTTTGACACGTTTAAGGCCCGTTAACCCCATTTCAAAGCTCTAAAATGAAGTTAAAGTATAGGGAACTTAAAATGTGTTCAAAAATATCTCGGATGTCGGTTCGTTTGGCCGTACGGTCGCGATGTTCGGTTAATTACGACGGAATGCGCATAAGCGCGAAAAACGATCCAAATGACGCGACGAATGGAATTTTCTTAAGGCGAACACTAAAATATAATGTAGTCATGCTTACATAAATTTTTGGATGTCCATATGTATTCAGAACGTAAGTTATGCGCGAAAATGCAAACTTGTGCACTTTTTGACACTTTTAGTCCCTGAATGTCCCAAACGTTTATTTTAGCACACCGAACCTCTCAAAGCCTATTTCTAAGCTATGTAAAGGATATTTAAGGTGTGTTTAACTTATGGTTATGTTCCGGAATGTTCGTTACAGTTCAAATTGACATACTTTCGCAGTTTGTCAAGTTTAGTCCCTGTAAGCGAATTAACTTGATTTTGCCATACCAATGCCTTCAAAACTTATTTCTAAGTTATTTAAAGGTTATTTAAGGTATGTTGAGTATATGTTGATGTTCCGGAGTATTTCTCGCATTAAACTGAGTACGTTTACGCACTAGTTTGCGTATAACTCTCTAGAAAGTGATGTAGAGTTTGGAATTGAACAAAAGTCAAAACATGAAAAAAATGTAAAACATAACAAAACAAACATTGGGATCAAATAACATTGTTTTATTGATAACATAACTGTTCATAGTGATTACAAGCACAGTTGTTACAGTCTCCCCTACTTGTGGAAATTTCGTCCCGAAATTTATTTAGAGGAAACTCGTGGAAAAAGATGTGGATATTTCGCCTTCATTTGATCTTCGCGTTCCCAAGTAAACTCAGGTCCACGCTTAGCTTCCCAGCGAACCTTGACCAAAGGAATGCGCTTGCGTTTAAGCCACTTGACTTCACGTTCCATGATTTCCACTGGTTTCTCAACAAATTTCAGTGTTTTGCCAACACGAATTTCGTCAAGCGGTATGGAGTAGTTCTCATCAGCTGTACACTTCTTGAGATTTGATATGTGAAAAGTTGGATGAACATTTCCCAGTTCAGGAGGTAACTCAAGTCTGTAGGCCACCTTTCCGATTCTTTCGACGATCTTGAATGGTCCAACGTATCTAGGTGCAAGTTTTCCTTTCTTTCCAAATCTGATCACACCTTTCCAAGGTGAGACCTTAAGTAATACACGATCACCGACTTGAAAATCCAAGGGTTTGCGTTTTGGATCCGCGTAAATCTTCTGACGACTTCTAGCTGCCTGAAGGTTATCACGAACTTTCTTGACCTTGTCAGTTGTCTCTAAAATGAGGGCAGGTCCAGTAAGTTGAGCCTCGCCAATCTCATTCCAGCAGACTGGTGAACGACATTTTCGACCATAGAGAGCCTCGAAAGGAGCCATTCCGATGCTAGTGTGATAACTGTTGTTGTAGGAGAATTCAATCAATTTAAGATGTGAATCCCAGCTACCACCAAAATCGATCACACAAGCTCTTAGCATATCCTCCAGTGTCTGGATTGTTCTCTCAGATTGACCATCCGTTTGTGGATGATAAGCTGTGCTCAGATTAAGTTGGGTTCCCATAGCAGATTGCATGGTTCTCCAAAAATGAGAAGTGAAACGAGCATCTCTGTCAGAAATGATGTTCAACGGAACACCATGTCGAGCTACAATTTCATCCACATAGATTTGTGCAAGTCTGTCAGCAGGAAAATCCTCACGGATTGGCAAGAAATGTGCTGACTTTGTAAGACGATCAACGACTACCCAGATGGCATCATGACCTTTCTTAGTGCGTGGAAGTTTGGTAACGAGATCCATAGTAATGTTTTCCCATTTCCAAACTGGGATCTCTGGTTGCTCCAATAAACCAGATGGACGCTGATGTTCAGCCTTAACCTTAAGACAAGTAAGGCATTTTGATACGTATAAGGCAATGTCTTTCTTCATACCAGGCCACCAATAGTGAATACGAAGATCCTTATACATCTTATCTGAGCCCGGATGAATAGAATAGCGAGACTTATGGGCTTCATCCATAAGCAAGGTACGAAGATCATCCTGGCTTGGGACCCACAAACGGTCCATGAAGTAATATGATCCATTGTCCTTCAGTTCCAGAGCAGGCGTTATGTGATAAGGAAATTCCTTATCCATTAACCCTTGTGAAACACAAGATTGTTGAGCTAGAGAAATGCGTGCTTGAATATCGGATCGAGCTTGAATAACAGATTGAACACGTACACAATGAAGCTTAGTACGTTCCTTACGACTCAATGCATCAGCTACGACATTCGCCTTACCAGGATGGTAGCGAATTTCGCAGTCGTAGTCGTTTAAAAGCTCAACCCAACGTCGCTGTCTCATGTTGAGTTCTTTCTGGTTGAAGATATGCTGAAGACTTTTGTGGTCAGTGAAAACCACACATTTTGTACCGTACAAATAGTGTCTCCAGATCTTGAGAGCAAAGACAACTGCACCCAACTCAAGATAATGAGTGGTGTAGTTTTTCTCATGAATCTTCAACTGCCTCGATGCATAGGCTATGACTTTGTTCCTTTGCATAAGAACACAGCCAAGACCCAATTTCGATGCATCACAATACACAACAAAATCATCATCACCCTCAGGCAATGATAGAACAGGCGCATCACATAGCTTCTGTTTCAGGTGTTGAAAAGCTTCCTCTTGTTTGTATCCCCAGTAAAAGGGCATTTTCTTCTGAGTTAGAGCAGTTAGAGGAACTGCAATCTTAGAGAAGTTTTCAATGAAGCGGCGATAATAACCCGCTAGACCAAGAAATGAACGAACTTCAGTAGGAGTAGTAGGTGTATCCCAATCCTTAATCGCGCTAATCTTGGAGGGATCTACATGGATACCTTGTTCGTTGATAACATGCCCCAAAAATTGAACTTCTTTAAGCCAAAATTCGCACTTGGAGAATTTGGCGAAAAGTTGTTCTTTCTTTAGGAGTTCCAGAGTAAGACGAAGATGCTGCTCGTGATCAGCTCGTGTCTTAGAGTAAATCAAAATGTCATCGATAAAAACAATGACGAACTGATCCAAATAAGGTTTGCAGACCCTATTCATTAAGTCCATGAAAACAGCCGGAGCATTAGTCAAACCGAATGGCATGACTGTGAATTCATAATGCCCATAACGAGTGCGGAATGCTGTTTTCGGAATGTCTTCTTCTTGCACCCGAAGTTGATGATATCCGGAACGTAGATCAATCTTCGAAAAATAAGAAGCACCCTGTAACTGATCAAAGAGATCATCGATGCGAGGTAGAGGATATCGATTTTTGATGGTAAGCTTGTTAAGCTCACGATAATCGATACACATCCTAAAGGATCCATCCTTCTTCTTAACAAAAAGAACGGGAGCACCCCAAGGTGAAAAGCTGGGACGGATAAAACCTTTGTCAGAGAGCTCCTGAAGCTGTTTAGACAACTCTTGCATCTCAGATGGTGCAAGACGATATGGAGCTCTGGCAATGGGGTTGGCACCAGGTACGAGATCAATGCGGAACTCGACTTGGCGTGCTGGAGGTAGACCAGGTAAATCTTCAGGGAACACTTCAGAATAATCCCGAACGACAGGAATATCTGAAATAGACTTACCCTTGCCTTTATCTTCTGTAACATGTGCTAAGAAAGCCACATAGTTCTTCTGCAGATACTTCCGAGCTTTAAAACAAGACATGAGTTTGAGACCAACGGTGGGCTTCTCACCTTGAACCTGCAGAATCTCGCCTGTCGAAAGCGGCACACGAACAATCTTCTCAGAACAAACTATCTCTGCGTGATGCTTGGATAACCAATCCATTCCCACAATAACGTCGAAGCTTCCAAGTTGCATAGGCGTAAGATCGATTGGAAAAAGATGATCGTTAAGATTCAACTGGCAGTTGCGAAGAACAGAATCAAGAATAATGGGTTCACCACTAGCAACTTCTACTGTCAAAGATTTGCCTAGTTTCGTTCTAGACACTCGAAGCATTGGCTCAAAAGACAAAGACACGAAACTCTTATCGGCACCAGAATCGAAAAGAACAGATGCAGGCTGATTATTAATAAAGAACGTACCGTTCACCACATTCTCATCCGCCTGCGCCTCTTGGGCATTCATGTTAAAGACTCGGCCTCGGGCCGGAGCCTGATTCTGGTTCTGGTTCTGGTTCGCCAGTCTTGGGCACCGATTCCTATAGTGGGTCAGATCCCCACAATTGTAACAAGCACCGGGTGGGTATTGTGGTCGTACAGCTTGACCCTGTTGCGGAGCAGGAGGCTGTGCAACTTGTTGGGCCGGGTTTTGAACTGCGCGATTCTGAGCAAACCGACAAACCTCGGTAGAATGACCTGACTTCCCACAGCTAGTACAGAAACGGCACTGATGTTGCGGCTGATGGTGACTGTTGCATCTATTGCACAAAGGTGCATTCCCTGAATAGGGTTTCTTTGCTGGAAGCTGTGCGGGTTGGTTAGGAGCTGCCTGATTAGCTTGGGCAGTGATAGCAAAATTTTGGGAAGCCTTACGCTTCCTTGACCTCCTCGAAGAACCAGAGTTCTTTCCATTCAAGTTTTGACCTTTCTTGCTATCACCCTTGTCAGCCGACTGTTTCTTGCCTTTGTCACCCTTCCTATGTAACTTGTTCTTTCTGATCTGCGACTCAGTCAGCGTCGCTGATAACTCGATTGCCTGACGGAGTGTGGCAGGGTTACTACCAGTAAGAATGTCTTGGACCGAGTCAGGTAGGCCGTCGATGTATCTCTCGATAGCCTTGTCGAGTGGGGTAACCATAGTCGGGCAAAGCAGACTCAACTCTTCAAACCGATCAGTATAAGCCCTATGCTCACCACTATCCTGCTTCAGATCATCAAATTCCTTCTCCAACGCTCGTTGCTCATGACGAGGACAGAATTCCCTCATCATAAGGGCTCTAAGTTCAGCCCAGGTCTGTGCAAGAGCAACTTCTGCACCTTGGTCCCTCATAACCCCGTTCCACCATGTCAAAGCCCTCTTCTGAAATACACTCGAAGCAAACTCAACTTTGTGATTATCCGGACACTGCACATGGCGAAAAGTATTCTCACTGCTCTCGAACCACTGAAGAAGCCCAGTCGCTCCCTCAGAACCACTAAACTTGAGTGGTTTAGCCTGATTAAAATCCTTGTACTTGCATGGAACATTGTTGTTGTTGTTGGCCTGGTTCCATAGAGCAAAGAGATTCGGAAATTGAGCAGTCATCTGCTGCGCAATAATTTCTGCCAGCTCGGCAGTTTCTATCTGATTGTCGCGTCGAGGAGGCATTCTAAAAGAGGAAAACATGAAAGAAAACGAGTGAGATGATTGGATGAAAAGAATGAGATGAAACAGAATCAACAAAAGCAAAGATGGTGGTCATTCGTCCGTATCACAAAGCAAACAAACGACACACAGTGACTAATCAAAGTAAATGGGTCAAAAATAATGTATAATGAAGACATGCTCGCCTATAAGTGAACACTCACTCCAAGAATTCCCAGGTAAGCACAACTGGTCTCGCGTCTGGTTGAGATGTATACGAAGTGCTTGCCTAGACAGAAAACCCAGAATACAGGCATTCACCCTTCCAGTTTGCACGTGTTCACATTATTTAAAACCCAAAACGTTTGATGAGATTTTTGAAAATTTTGAAGGCACAAGGCCAAAAACCAATACTGAAAAGGGTTCAAAACCATATAACAGAGGGTTCAAAACCTTACAATTGAGGGTTCAAAACCTTGTAATAAATTATTCAAAAACAGATGATTGTTTTTCAAAAATCATTTCGGAAAAATTTTGGCTTTTGTTCTGATAATCACCTAAGGATAGGTGATGTGCATGTTTTAAGATCTAAACACAAATAATTTGTGTTAGGGTCCTAGAAAAGTTATAGTCTAGGTCAAAGCATTACTAATAACCTAATTCCCTATAACCATTGGCTCTGATACTAACTCTTCTGTCACACCCCGACCGCGTATAACAACGGACCGCAGCGGAAACGCCGGGGAGTGATCGCGACAGAATTAATTGTTTCATAACCATGGCATACAAAGTTTTATTTATTTATTAAACAAGGATGTTACATTGTTTTAAACAGGAAAAACAGAGTTTATAACATAATTAAACATAGTCTAGCTCCATTTTATGTCTCTAAGGCACAGGTCCGCCCTAGTATTGTGATCATCATCCTACGGAAAAGCACCTGAAAACACATGTGAAAATAGGTACGTCAGCATAAAAATGCCTGTGAGATACATAGGTTTGTGAAAATAGGATTCATGACTTGTATTTGAGAAAATGTTTAGTCATGAACCTTGTAATTTGCTTTGTCTTGTAAATCATTTGAAAAACGATAAGATCAGTTGATATGTATAATTAAATGTAAGGTTAAATGAATAACCATGTAAAATGAGTTTGTATAAGATAAGCTGATTGTAAAACAATGTCTTATGAAAAAGTATGTTATTTGTATAAAATGTTATATGTATCAAACTGAAATGATTCAAATAACGTTACGCTATGTAATATCATACAAACACTTATATATAGGAAGTACCAGCGGCGTATCCACCATGCTTGTATCATATTACACACGTATCGTTACTTAATCATTTAATCAAACCAAACCATCAAGATGTAAAATGTTCATGTACAAACCAATTGTCAAGTGTTATTGTGTAAACCATGTCAAAATGTCTATGTCCAATGTAAACCACCAAATGTGTATATCAATGTCAAAATGTTTATGTTCAATGTAGATCATGTAATGTGTAATCAAAATGTCATGTATGGTAAGTGAAATGTATCAACTAAACCATATGTAAAATGCACAACAACAAGGTATTGAAGTAAAACACAGTTTAAATCAAAGTCATGTTGTGTGTAACAAATGCATGCTATACTGATACAAACATTTATGCGGTATTGTTAATATGCATACATCCAAGCCTTGAGACTGAGGCGATAAACCTTTAAACAAATTAAAGATTTATCTAAGTTATGTATATCGAATTCGGTCATTCCTTTCTGTCCCCTTACCCTGGGATGTCCGGAACGGGAGTTGTCAATTCCTATGGTACCACTACCTACTAACGAATGGCATGATCAATGTTAATGAATGTATTGTCCCATTGTAAACAACCCAAATGTCATAACAAAATGTAAGCATGTGATGCGCTAAGTATGTAATCAAATGAACATACATAGCGTGAAAATGTAATGTAAAACGATGTACTAAGTAATGCACACAATGGGCACACCTAGCATGAAATGTAATGTAAAACGATGTACTAAGTAATGCACACAATGGGCACACCTAGCATGAAATGTCATGTAAAACGATGTACTAAGTAATGCACACAATGGGCACACCTAGCATGAAATGTCATGTAAAACGATGTACTAAGTAATGCACACAATGGGCACACCTAGCATGAAATGTCATGTAAAACGATGTACTAAGTAATGCACACAATGGGCACACCTAGCATGAAATGTAATGAAATCATGTACTATAATGTACTAACAAACGTAGCCGGTATATGACGTGAAAACAGGAAAGCATGAAAGTAACAAGTAGGCACATGTGTTCCACCCCAAAACAGTTTGGAAAACAGTAAAAGAGGGGTCTATGTACTCACTTGTGATTGCTCAGATGTCTAAAGATAATCACCGAGTAATGCTATAGATCACGGAATCAAACGGCACCTAATATAGGTAACTATGTTAATAAACCGGACCTATATCGGAAGACTGGGTAGCATTAGGGTTTGTAAACCAAATGAGTGTAGGAACTCATATGATATGGTTTAACAAAGCCTACATGCTAAATGAAACTTGACCTAAGTCTTATCGACCCATTACGATCCGTTTAGGTAGCTTATGCTACTTTAACGCATCGTGCGCGTAAAACGCGTTCGGACCGCCTAACTAGTCCTATGACAAGTATTATATGCCTAAACATGTTACATAATCAGTTATGTGGCAAAAGTTTAGGTTACATATGCTAAATTACCAATTATGCATGAAAATGGTATTTTGGTAATTTACCTAAGGCATATAAACTACCTATCATACAACTACTTAAACGATGTGACCATAGGGTATAACCTCGGAAGGTTATTCCCTACCTACTATGGTCACCTAATGTATTTGGTCGGATCCTAATGATCGACCAAATGGGTCGAGTTCGAAGGTATAGGCGATTTATCAGATCGCCTACCCTACGACTCTAGACAACGTGGTAATCAGTGGGCATAGTCCCAAAGGACTATGACCAACGTGATTACACTCACGTTGCGAAGTTCAAACGAACTTCGCATTGACCATTACTGGTCAACGCTGAAAGTCAAACAAAGTTTGACTTTCTGACTCGAAAAGCAGTAAAATAAGGAAAAGAACGAAAGAATACTAACCCAGGGTCCCCGAATGCTAAACTCAATTCGAAAATCTCAGGTATGAAACAAATGTTTCAACTTAGAGTTTCTCAAAGTGAGTTTCTTGTGATTTTGAACAAAGGGGGGTGGGTTATTTATAGTGTTTAGGGAACCGTTGAGATCATTTCATGGAAAAACGTGTTTCGATCATAACCGTACAAGTGTCGGCAAGTTGTGGTGACAAAATGCCATCCTTATCAGCTGACTAGACTCTTGGAAAATGTGTGGATGACAATTAACCAGCTGCATTCTGCTGTGAAATGCATTGAATCTGGTCTGCAGATAGGCTAGCGCACCGCTACACTAAAAGTGTAGCGCACCGCTAGCCAAAGTTTGGCAGAATTACACATTTGGTCCCTGAACTGTATTTAGGCCATCTTTGACACGTTTAAGGCCCGTTAACCCCATTTCAAAGCTCTAAAATGAAGTTAAAGTATAGGGAACTTAAAATGTGTTCAAAAATATCTCGGATGTCGGTTCGTTTGGCCGTACGGTCGCGATGTTCGGTTAATTACGACGGAATGCGCATAAGCGCGAAAAACGATCCAAATGACGCGACGAATGGAATTTTCTTAAGGCGAACACTAAAATATAATGTAGTCATGCTTACATAAATTTTTGGATGTCCATATGTATTCAGAACGTAAGTTATGCGCGAAAATGCAAACTTGTGCACTTTTTGACACTTTTAGTCCCTGAATGTCCCAAACGTTTATTTTAGCACACCGAACCTCTCAAAGCCTATTTCTAAGCTATGTAAAGGATATTTAAGGTGTGTTTAACTTATGGTTATGTTCCGGAATGTTCGTTACAGTTCAAATTGACATACTTTCGCAGTTTGTCAAGTTTAGTCCCTGTAAGCGAATTAACTTGATTTTGCCATACCAATGCCTTCAAAACTTATTTCTAAGTTATTTAAAGGTTATTTAAGGTATGTTGAGTATATGTTGATGTTCCGGAGTATTTCTCGCATTAAACTGAGTACGTTTACGCACTAGTTTGCGTATAACTCTCCAGAAAGTGATGTAGAGTTTGGAATTGAACAAAAGTCAAAACATGAAAAAAATGTAAAACATAACAAAACAAACATTGGGATCAAATAACATTGTTTTATTGATAACATAACTGTTCATAGTGATTACAAGCACAGTTGTTACAAGTTCTGATTGTTTATGCCTAGTGAATGGCGATTTGATGTGATTCGATATCAGTTGTCACTTTATTGTACAGTTTGTTTTCAAATTTCCTAAAATGTGTTTGCATTTTAGGGGGAGTAAAAATTTTCAGAAAATCCAAAAACATTTGAAAATTTGAAAAAGACAAAAACATGATAAAATTCAAAAATGAGTTTTTGTTGCATATAGAGGAAATGATAGTACATCAGTGGACTGTCACAACATGCTAGAGAAATGTAAAGATATAAATGTGATAAACAATCTTACTGTGGATATGTCAGTAGGTTTTTGTACATTTAGTAGATTGTGACGAGATATAAATCTAAATTTCAAACTTGCTTGTTCTGTGGGTTAACACAAACTTGGATATATAGGTAACCCCTGAAATCTTGTTTGAAAGGTCCCTTATTCTGAGATACTAGGTCTTTATGCTCAGTGATATCTGGGGTATTATCCCGGGACTTCTGCTGAAAGGAATTTCTGACCTAGTCCCCGGATAATGCTTTCTGCAAATGCTTGAAACATAGCATCGCCCTCAGCAAGCTGATGAAACAATAAAATTGATAGTCGCTGCTGTTGTAATGCAAAAGATCCTCTAAAGGGGACACACCAAAATTCGAAGCCGTCATCTCTCTGCGTATCGAAAGATCGACCTGAGCTCTCACGGCCCTCGTACTATAATTTATTCCCCTGACAGATATCATCTGTGGTATACTCACCTGTAAGACTGAATATTGGGATCTGGATACGGGAGTATATTCAAGTAGTGGGACACACGAATAAGTTCAAGTGCTTAAAACATTAACAACGTATCTCGGATCAATTGAACTTTGTGTGAAAATTTAAGTGGACAAACATACTGACAATCTAGGTGAATTGTTTAGAACTGAAAATGAAATGAAGCTTAACGGTGTTTGTGATATGTTTCATAAACTGATATGATCCTCTTGCACGAACTCACAAAAATATTGTCTGTAAATATTTTTTTACTGCATTTCATTTCTGTTTTTTTAAAAAAATTCAAAAAGATTTTCGACAACTGATTTTGGAAAGCTGATTGTCAAAGTTTCAAGTGCTAAACATGATGACTTGGTTGTGAGGAGGAGTATGTCATAATCAGCAAATTTGTTTTTGACAATCAACAAGTGGTTCATCATAAAGAAAGTAGTTAGAGGGAGATTTGTTGTTGGTGCACATGTTTTTCAAAGAGAATTAGTGTTGGTGCACTTAATTTGTTAAAGTCATAAAACTTATTTCTGGGTTAAGAATGTGCAGGAAGTGCCAGGTTTCAGATTCTGAAGACAAAGAAAGTCAGACTACGATCCTAAAAGCAGATGTTGCTGAAGAACAAATGAATGCCAGCAAATCGTGAGGGGGAGTCTGATAGAGCCAGGTGATTCTGGAGAAGAAGATAGAGAGAAAAAAGCCCAGAGACTGATCAAGACTGAAGATGTGAAGACACAGAATTGTTGTGACTCGATAGTCGACTCGTCAACATCTGAGGGGGAGTCTGTTGGTGCACTACATCTGTCGACTTTGTCTTGTATCGAGTCTTAGACTAGTTAGAATAGATCAGGGCTCGTAGAAGGAGAAACATTTGTGATATTTCCATACCGAGGTGCTGCCGGTGTGAGAACTGATTGTAATTGTGTTCATATCAATACAAATCAGTGTTAAAGTGAAGATTTAGCTGTTTTAAGTCAAATACTTGTTTTCCGCACCTGTATTTGATGGAATTCCTCTGAACCGACTCGTTTAGGTCGCGAACCCGATCCTTACAGTCTTATATCGAGTCTCGGGTTCGTTGCGGTTCGGAACAAGAATTATGTCATCATCATTGATGATGACATCACATACATGACATCATATCTTGCATCATGGAAGCATATGACATCACAAGATGACAAAATGGATTGCATGAAACAAGAATTTATAGTTGACCGTTTGAATGTGCTGTCCGTTTGAGAGGGTCACGTTTGAAAGTGGTGACCGTTTGAAGAGTGGCATGTCACTTTCAAACGGTCACGGTCTTGTCCTATAAATAGCCTTCAAACTTTCATCATTTGTAACTTTCCGGCTTGTCCAACGAAGTGCTGCCGAAGTGTTGTCAGGTTGTAAAACGTTATAGAATCAATCATACAACAGTTTAAGCGTGAATCTTGCTGAATTGAACTCTACACGTCTGTTTCCGCCTTTCGTTTAGAGATAAACTCTTCTGATCGACTCGTTCGGGTCTGAAAACGATCCTACACTTATACTCTCTCTTGCTTTAAATGGATTGAAATTGGGTGTCTGATTTTATTAAATTAGGAAAAATAATTTTAATTGATATGAAGATGAGAGAGACACAGAGAGAGTGCTGGACTGATGATGTAAGGATATTGAAATATGTACAAAAACTTTTAATATCCCAACAAACCTACTTTCAAAAACAATAAACTAAATACATTTTTGAATAAAAAATAATTATCAAATTGTTTTTGTTAATATGTAATTTAACTTTTCTTTAAAATACAATAAAACCTTAAAACATTTCTTCATAAAGCATACTTTTTTAATAATAATGTGAAGATCAATAATGGGTTAAGTACTCAAGTTTGTTCAATGTTCATTGCTACTCTTCTCTAAAACCGTACTAATTTATTTTTGAAAACCATACTAATTACTATAACTTTTTCAATTTTTGAGAATATATTCTTTTATTATAAAAATAATTTTAGGAGTAGATTTTAATAACTATATTGAATTCGGATGTCACGTTTTACTAAAATTATAAAAATAGATTTATGGTCAGATTTTACACAGTTTTATACTATGTTTTTGTTAATTACCATGCAACGTTTTTTTTTTTTTTGGACTTCAAGTGTCACGTGTAGATATTGTTTTGGTCAAGATATTGTTTTTCACCACATTTCTGCTGCAACGTGCGAACTGAATTCCACTAGTTTAAAACAAAATTAAACTTTTGGCTGCCTTAGTTTTGAACTTTTTCAATCTTGCCAGAATTGGTCACTGACAAATTTAACTTTAAATGAAAAAAACTTTATAACTATAACCTAATTTTTTAGGCATTATATTTATTGAAGATTTTATTAATTAAAAGTAGGATTATATTTTTATAAAGAAAAGCCTTATAAAAAGGGTATTTTACTCATTTTAGTAAGACTTAACAAAAAACCTAACAAGGGTTGATCTTTGTACTTAACATTGTGACAAATTAAAACATTAATACTTGATTTTGCAATAAAAAACTCTTAGTACTCGACATTGATACTTGGCAAAAACAGCAAGGACCAACGCTATAATTTTTTAAAGAATAAAAACTTTCTATCACATAAATAAATAAATAAAATAGAACAATAATATAAGATAAATATTTTTATGTATTACTTATTTATCTATAGTTATGTATAGATTAATAAATTGTATATTAAAATGATATAATAATAGTGATGATGATGGTGATGGTGGTGATGATGATGATGATCATCATCATCATAATAATAATAATAATAATAATAATAATAATAATAATAATAATAATAATAATAATAATAATAGTTAAAGGAGAGAATGCCACCCGTTAACTTGAATCCTAGAATGCCATGTGACATTAACTTGAATCCTTTATTATTAATAGATTTAATTGTGTAATAAAGCAAAAACAATTAAGTTCTCATTATTGAATGTGTACTCATGTAAAAAGCATAACTGTAATAACATTAGTTATAACAAATCGTATTGAATGTGTAATTACGTAATAATCTGTATATGAATGTGTCATCACGTATTCTGTAAACAATTAAAACTAATAGACTATAGCAATAGCCTACTCGAATTAAAAATATTATCATATGGAAAAGTTATAGTTGTTTAAAAATAGTGGTAGAAGTGGGTTTATGAGTTAATCATATAATACCCTTGGCTTTAAGTGTCTCCTACACTTCGTACGATTTCGGTGTCTTATACAATAACTATTCTCACTAAATATATAAATTTATACCTATATGCATATATATATATATATATATATATATATATATATAAAGTGTATCGTACATTTTGTCTTAACGTACAATAACAAATTCGCATGTTATAATAAATGGTCGCATGTGTAAAAACTGAAGATCGCATGTTAAAAAAGAAAAAAAATCGCATGTTTATAATAAGAAACAATTTCACATGTTAATAAAAAAATCACATGTTGGTTCAAAAAACCAAACTCGCATGTTAATATTAAATCTTGTACGCTTTATACGTTAAGGCAATTGTACAATAACCGGCATCTATATATATATACACACCAACATAAATACAAATTGATAAATAAACATATATGATACGTATATACACATTTGTACACATATATATATATATACATATTTATACATACAAATCAATGTATACACATATATCTATAGAAATGGGATGTTGTTGGCCCATGCATTTAAGCCCAGAAGAACAGATGATAAGGAAAGCCAAACTGGTTCAGAACAGTTGATCCTCATAAGCAGTGTATGATCTAGATTCTCCCCATGACAGTGGTTGTCTATCATCTGATGAACTCCAAGTACTAATCATCTCAACAACTGATAAGCCAAAGAATTGATGAAGAATAAAGACTGAAGCCCTAACTATTGATGTCTCTCAAGTACTGATGAAGACCAAAGCACTGCCCATTCAAGGACTGATCACCCTTTGAAGAAAGCACTGATTCTCAACATCAGTGCCTAGGCTACAACAGTGGAAAGCTGAATCAGTGTCTATGTAAAATCAGTGTTTATGTAATCAGTGTTTATATGTATCAGTGTTTAGAGTTTGTTAGGAGGTTAGATGTCACTTTCATGGTGACGTCAGCCAAGATGCTTAGTGGTTTAGTTTGTACTATAAATAGAACAGTACCTATACTGTTCTATTAGCTCTTCTGCGTCAAGTCATCTTGTACGAACAAATCAGTGAGCTCAGGCTGAGGGGGAGTCTAGTGCATGCATGCATAAGTTGAATTTTGTAATAGATACAATCTTTTGACTTAATGAAATCATGTTTGCTCAAAGCTATTCTTCTTTAATTGTGCCTTAAAGTTTATTTCCATTTCCGCTGCACATTAAATCTCTGTTTTCATCTTCCATCTTTATTAAACAACATAATCTAAGAAACTCAGATCCTAACAATTGGTATCAGAGTTAGGACAGTCAAATTCGATCTAACAATCAATTTGACATAAAAGTTCAGCTCAAATTAATTAATATCTCAGTTGTTCGTATTTAGTTGAAAAACAAAGTAAAAGATAATCACGTACAAAGTTGATTATTCTGAAAACTTTTGTAAAATCAACCAAGATGACATCACAATCACACGACCCTCACAACACTGGAACACTATTCAAGCCACCTATGCTTGTCAGATCCGAATCCAATATCTGGCAACGTAGGATGGGGCATGTTCTTGCTCAGCAAAACACCGGATGCTGGAAGTCAGTCATCTTTGGACCACATGTTCCAATGGTGCCTAGTACTGAAGATCCCAAAGGCTTTGTGCCTAAAAGCCTTGATAATTATTCAGAACAAGATTTTCAGAAAATTGAATTAGATGCAAAGGCTTTTAGCATAGTAGCCTCAGCTCTTCCAAATGACATTTATGCTGGACTGTTACATTGTAACAGTGCCAAAGAGCTATGGGATGCTCTTAAAGAGCAGTTCGGTGGAACAGAAGAGGTGATTGAAAACAACAGGGAGGTTTTAAATCAACAGTATGAAACGTTTTGCCATGTGAAAGGAGAATCATTAACACAACAGTTTGAACGTTTAGTTGTCTCATTAGTGAACTTAAACTTGTTAATGTTGAATTTTCAAAATCAACTCTAAATAGTAGGTTTCTAAGGTTACTACCTGACAAATGGGACACAATTGCATTTGTAACCAAAAATTCTGTTGGGTTCAAAGAGTTAAGTCTGACAACTTCATGGTCGACTCCTTACTTATGAGAGGGTTGAATAAGAAAAAGAAGTTACAAGAGTCTGGGAAGGGTGATGATGATTACACCTTTGGTAACACAGCACTTCTGGGTCAAGAAGAATCTGATAGTAGTAAGGATCAGAGTTATGATCATTACATTGACATAACTGTTGGTGGAGCTTTTAACAACTTTGATTCTTACTTAGCTAACTATGCTTTTACAGCAAGTAGTGAAAACCAGAATTCTGACAACTTATCATTTGAACTCAATGATCTCCAGCATTTTGATCCAACTGATCTGGAGGAAATCGACATATTGCACCAACTAGCACTACTGAGTGTAAGAACAAGCAAGTTCTATAAGAGAACAGGGAGAAAATTTCCAGGGTTACATGGGAACTTAAAAGTAGGGTTGGATAAATCAAAGTTAAAATGCTACAAGTGTAATAGGCTAGGACATTTTGCTAGAGAATGTAGGAGCCAAAATAGTAGACCAATCATAACATATCCTAGCTCAAACCCTAGACCTCAAAACAATCAAAACACTGTGCACTATTAGCAAAATACCCCTGCTGCTCATGTAAACACTGCTCATTATGCACACCCTGTAACACCTATTCCAGTGCAATATGTTCAAACCACTGTTCCCTAAATCCAGTATGTCCAAGCCCCAGTCTCTTAGGTCCAAGTGCAACAACCTGCACCACAACATGCTGCACACACATCTACTCCAACAGAATCCAGTCAGCAAAGCTTCTTTACCCAAGGCTTTGTTGATTGGAGTAGCATGCCTGATGAATTATCTGATGAAAACTTTGCTCTATTAGCTAAGAATGATGCTCTTGTTGATGAATTTTGTTTTGCAGCTTTAGAGTCAAATCCAGAAGGGCTGGAAACTGAAGAAGGTGAATCCAGTACTGAAATAGTGGATGAAATAGTTGAAGCAGTGGTTACTGCTGTTGTTGGTGAACAACTGTTAGAGAAAGAAACCAAACCACTGTTAGAACCTCTTGCTGATCCCTGGTGCAAAGATGAAGCTGAGAAGAACACCAGTGCTTGTGAAAATGTTTGTGACTGTGCCATGATGGCTGCAGCTAAGGTATCACCTCAGGTCTTGAAAAACCTATATTCAGACAAATGCATCATAGCATTTGCTAATGTTAAAGAGGTGAATGAAAACCTTAGAGACAAAATCTTAAAAGATGCAATACAATTTGAAAGAACCGTTAAAGAACTTAAAAACAAATTGTTTGAAAAAGATAATGAGATTTACAATCTTAAACATGAACACAACATAACCAAGGACCAACTTCAAGCCATGATAGAGAAATATCATGCTTGCAAAAAGGAGTTGGAATCCACCCAAATCACTTGTGAGAAATGGGTGGAATCCTACAAAGGTTATGAGCTGATGTTAGAGAAACAGATCAAAAGCAATGTAAAATTTGGCATAGGTTTCAGGAAAAATGACCAAGTTGAAAACACTGCTGTAAATGAGTCTGGGTCTGCTGAGATTATTCCAACAAACAAGGATGGTCAAGAAATCAAAATAACTGATAAAAATGGTAACAAAATCACTTTGAAAAGACTAGAGGGGTCCTCAACCTTTGAGGAGATTGAAAAATACCATTTCAAACCTACCTGGTCAGATGAGTGTGACATCCTTGAGAATTTCAAACCCATGGATTTTTCCACAGTTGAAGGTGTGAAAGCACCTAAGGCCAAAGTAATTCCTCTTAAAGACATCCCAACAATGGTTCGAAACTTTGTTGCAAAGGAGGTTGAAAAGAGGAAAAAGAGAGGAAAAGTGAAAAATTTGTTTTGTGATTTCTGTGAAAAGAAAAACCATTCCACAAAGGATTGTTTTCATTTAAAAGCATACGAGATTAACAAAACAAGCATAATTGAGCCTGTAGAACACTGCACCATCTGTGGAAAAACCAATCATCTCACTCATGAGTGTGTGTACCTCAAAACTTTTGTGGTCAAAAGAAAAGAGTACACTTCAAAAACACCCATGAGTTCATCAAAACAACCCATCATAAAACAACAACCATTTGTATCTGTCCAAACAGCTGTTACAAAATAGCTGAACAAAAACTCTGCTCCAAGAGATATTCAAGTGACAGATACACCACCTGCCAACCAATTCCAAAGAGGAAAAGGTCAACCACCATACCAAAGGGTCCCACATGTTTTTGAGGCTTACAAAAGGCCTTCTAAACCAAAAGTGAACAGGCATCCCTTTGGATTTCAACATTTGACAGGAAATGGCCCACAATAGTGGTTAGAGAGAAATGCTTCAAAAGCTGTTCAAACCCTTGAGCTAACCACTGTCCATGTTCCTGGACTTGATTCTGACACTGTTGTGACCCCATCTAAATCCTTATTGGCTTTGGAGACCCTCCTGAACTAATTGTTTACTTGATGTGCAGGGAGCTTCTGCATGCTTAGATAGTCTTTGGTATGTAGATAGTGGAGGCACCAGGCACATGACTGGATGTAGAGCCCTACTCAAAGAATTCAAAACTCATGGAAGGGGGTGATATATCCTTTGGTAACAATAGTAAGGGAAAGGTGTTGGGGTCTGGAAAAGTCAAGTTTGAAAATGTCAATCTCATTGACAATTAAAATTCAACCTCCTTAGTGTCTCACAAATGAGTGACAAAGGCTATGGGTCATTCTTTACTAAGGAGAGTTGCAGGATTGTTGGACCAGAAATGGTCAAAAAGATTGAAGTAATAATAGTTAATGGAAAAACCCAACTTGTTGCTCAAAGGAGTTATGAAGTTGATTTGTCAAAAGAGAGTCCCATGACTGATGCCTGTCTATTCTCAGCTGCCTCTAATAAAGAGACATAATTATGGCACAGAAGAGTGGGACACACAAATCTCAAGACAATCACTGCTTTATTAAAACAAGGCCTTGTAAGAGGTCTTCCACCAAAAATGTTTACTTGTTCTGAGCATTGTGTTTCCTGTTTAAAAGGTAAACAACATAAAAGCTCATAGAAGTCAATTAAAGAGTCCAAAACAACCAAGTGTTTGCAAATGCTACACATGGATTTGTTTGGCCCAGTAAAAATCATGAGCTTGAAAAAGAAAAGATATTGTTTGGTAATTGTAGATGATTTTTCTAGGTTTACATGGAGTTATTTCTTACATTCTAAAGATGAGACTGCAGGCATTTTGCAAGAGTTTGTAAAATAGGTTGAAAAGCAATTTGACCTGCCAGTAAAAGTCTTTAGGAGTGACAATGGCACAGAGTTCAGAAATAGGGAGTTAGATGAGTTTTGTGTGTCAAATGGGATTGTAAGGCAGTACAGCATCCCAAGAACACCAAATTAAAATGGGGTGGTTGAAAGGAAGAACAAAACACTAATTGAAGTTGCCAGAACAATGCTAGCAGATTCAGGTTTACCCTTAACTTTTTGGGCTGAAGCTGTAAACACTGCTTGCTATGTGCAGAACAGAGTTTTGATCAACCCCAGGCATCAAAAGACTGCCTATGAAATTCTGTACAAAATCAAACCACTGATCTCATACTTCAGAATCTTAGGCTGCCCTTGTTTTATCTTAAACCTAAAAGACTCAATTTCAAAATTTGCAGCCAACGTAGATTGTGGTTATCACCTGGGATACTCAACCACTACCAAGGCCTACACAGTGTTTAACACTAGGACTAGGTGTTTGGAAGAGATTTTAAATGTAAAGTTCAATGAACTTTCATCACTGAAAATCCCAGCAAACCCTGCTGAATTGTTTGATCTTGATAAATTTACTTTTGAAGATATGTCTGTCAAGACTAACCCTGCAGGTACACCACAATCTCCACCACCAGACAATGGATATGAAGTTGTAATTCCACAACAGAAATTCACATCCATCACCAGAGCAGCAGATGTTCAAAACAACTGTCAGAGCTCAATCACTGCTACATCAACAGTTATTGATCAAAGTAGCCCTTCAACCTCTGCCACCACATCTACAACCACTGTTGATAAAAATCTGCCAACAATGGATAAAAATCAACATTGTGACACACCAATTCCTCCTATCCCTCCACCTCCATTCCAAACAATTGTTGGATCATCAAAGCCACCAACAATTGTTAGCTCAGATGATTAACATCTGCAGCCTTCACCCTTTAATGCCATTATTCTATACAAGGGAGATCTGATCTTCCAGAAGTCTCATCCACCAGATCAAATCATTGGTAACATCAATGAAGGGGTTCTCACCAGAAGTCAATCCCAAAACATTTGTCTTTTTGCTGGCTTTCTATCACTCCATCAATCAGTCAAGTACCAAGAGGCACTGAAAGACAACAGTTGGGTAGAAGCTATGCAAGAAGAGCTCCAACAGTTTAAAAGACAAGAAGTATGGGAACTTGTACCACTGCCAGAGGGTGTGAGTCCTATTGGCACAAAGTGGGTCTTCAAAAACAAAACTGATGAAAGGGGCATTGTTGTCAAGAATAAAGCTAGGCTTGTGGTTCAAGGTTTTAGACAGGAAGAGGGCATTGACTATGATGAAACTTTTGCCCCTGTAGCAAGATTGGAAGCTATTAGACTATTCTTGGCTTTTGCTGTCAACCACAACATAAAGGTGTTTCAGATGGATATCAAATATGCATTCCTCTATGGTAAGATTCAAGAAGAGGTATATGTTTGTCAACCTCCTGGATTTGAGGTTCCATTTAATCCAAATCATGTCTACAAGCTAAACAAAGTTTTGTATGGCCTAAAACAAGCACCTAGAGCCTGGTATGAAACTCTTTCCACTTTTCTAATCTCTATTGCCTTCACAAGAGGCAAAATTGACAAAACATTGTTTTTAAAATGGAGAGGAAAAGATTTAATGATTGTCCAGATTTATGTGGATGACATCATTCTTGGAAGCACATGTAACAAAATGTGTGAAGAGTTCAGAAAACTCATGGCAGCTGAGTTTGAGATGAGTGCAATGGGTGAACTACAATGCTTTCTTGGTCTCCAAGTTAAAGCATATGCAAAATGGCACTTTCATTCATCAAAGCAAATATGCTAAAGAACTTTTAAACAAATTTGAGATGAATAATTGCAAGGCATGTAGTACACCCATGGCAACCACCAATGTAACAACTGTGCTTGTAATCACTATGAACAGTTCTGTTATCAATAAAACAATGTTATTTGATCCCAATGTTTGTTTGATTGTGTTTTACATCTTTCATGTTTTGACTTTTATGTAATTTTAAACTCTACATCGCTTTCTGGAGAGTTATACGCAAACTAGTGCGTAAACGTACTCAGTTTAATGCGAGAAATACTCCGGAACATCAACATATACTCAACATACCTTAAATAACCTTTACATAACTTAGAAATAAGTTTTGAAGGCTTTGGTATGGCAAAAACAAGTTAATTCGCTTACAGGGACTAAATATGACAAACTGCGAAAGTATGTCAATTTGAACTGTAACGAACATTCCGGAACATGACCATAAGTTAAACACACCTTAAATATCCTTTACATAGCTTAGAAATAGGCTTTGAGGGGTTTGGTGTGCTAAAATAAACTTTTGGAACATTCAGGGACTAAAAGTGTTAAAAAGTGCACAAGTTTGCATTTTCGCGCATAACTTACGTTCTGAATACATCTGGACATCCAAAAATTTATGTAAGCATGACTATATTATATTTTAGTGTTCGCCTTAAGAAAAATCCATTCGTTTCGTCATTTGGATCGTTTTTCGCGCTTATGCGCATTCCGTCGTAATTAAGCGAACATCGCGTTCGTACGACCAAACGAACCATCATCCGGCATATTTTTGAACATGTTCCATGTCCACAATGTTTAGGCAACATTTTAGGGCCTTAAAGATGGCTTTACGGGCCTTGGAAGTGCCGGAAATGCCTTAAAACACATGCAGGGACCAAATGTGTAACTTTTGAAACTTGCTGATTCAGGAGAGGTGCTCGCGTAGCGCGAGCCCATGTGGCTTATCCGTCGCGCTACGCGACTGACTGTTCTGGCAGATTCAATGTTTCTAATGCAAGTTGCAACCAATTTAACCACAACCACATGTTTAAATCTTTCCTAATCAGCAAGATAAGATCAAATTTTAGCCACCACAACATTTTGACAAATGTACGGCACGGATCGTGGCACGATATTCAAGAAACGATCCTAACGGCTCTACTTTTCCTATAAATACCCACCCCCCATTTGTTCAAAACCCACAAATCTGATCAAGAAAGCTCTAAGTTGGAACCTTCGTTTCATACCTGAGCTATTTTTATCTGGGTTAGCATTCGGGGACCCTTCGTAAGTATTCTTTCGTTCTTTTATCGCTTTCGAGTCCGAAAGTCAAACTTTGTTTGACTTTCTGCATTGACCAGTTTATGGTCGATGCAAAGTTCGTTTGAACTTCATAACGTGAGCGTGATCACGATGGTTATAGTCCCTAGTGACTATACCTACTGATTACCACGTTATCTAGGCTCAGTGACGAGCCGTAGTTTCGGGCAGAATACGTATTCTTGGGTATTTTGTAACCAAACTACTCTTAGGTATCACAACCGTTTGTTGTGATACCAAACCTATTTTCTAAACTTAGTTAAGCATGTTTTAACATGCTTAACTCGTCACTTTTAGTTTAGTGCTTATATAGGGTCGTAAGGTAAGCGATCTAAACAATCGCTTATACTTTCGAACCCGACCCAGTTTGGTCGATCATTAGGATCCGACCAAATACCTTAGGTGACCATAGTGTAGGGAATAACCTTCCGAGGTTATACCTTATGGTCACGACGTGTAAGTAGTTATATGATAGGTAGTTTATATGCCTTAGGTAAATTACCAGAATACCCTTTTCATACATAATTGGTAATTTAACATATGTAACCTAAACTTTTGTCACGTAACTGATTATGTAACATGTTTAGGCATATAATACTTGTCATAGGACTAGTTAGGCGGTCCGAACGCGTTTCACGCGCACGACACGTTAAAGTAGCATAAGCTTCCTAAACGGGTCGTAATGGGTCGTAAACAATTATGTTAAGTTTCTTTTATCATGTAGGCTTTGTTAAACCAAATGACACGAGTCTCTACACTCGTTTGGTTTACGAAACCTCATTCTATCCAATCATCCGATTAAAGTCCGGTTATTAACATAGTTACCTATATTAGGTGCCGTTTGATTCCGAGATCTATAGCATTACTTGGCGATTATCTTTAGACATCTGAGCAATCACAAGTGAGTACATAGACCCCTCTTTTACTGTTTTCCAAACTGTTTTGGGGTGAAACACATGTGCCTACTTGTTACTTTCATGCTTTCCAGTTTTCACATCATATACCGACTATGTTTGTTAGTACACTATTAGTACATGATTTACATTACTTTTCTGCTATGTATGTTGACTGATAACATGCTAAGCACATTGATTTACATTACTTTTCTGCTATGTATGTTGACTGATAGCATGCTAGCACATTGATTTACAAGACTTTTCTGCTTTGTATGTTAACTTAGCATACTTAGTACATCGTTTTCATATGACATGTTTACAACTGCTATGACATTTGGTTTGCACAAACGGGTCTTTATAACATTCATTAACATTTGCTACGCCGCTCGGGAGTAAGTAGTGGTACCATAGGACTTGACAAATCCCATTCCTGACATCCCGGGTTTGTTTGGATGTAAGGAATGACTGAATCCGAATACAATTCTTTTGATAACCTTGACTGAAAGGGTTATCCGACTGTCTCAAGGCTTGAATGTATGCGTTAACTTACCACATAAATGTTTGTATCAATGTATCATGCATCACTTTGCAAAACATAACTTCTTGATATATTCAAAATACTTTGTTTTGTACATTTTTACTTATGGTTTAAGTAGTCTTATTTTACTTACCATACATAACATTTGTTACACAATTACTTGACTACTCATGGATATTTGACATAGACATTTGACTTGGATATTTAACATGGACATTTGACAAGGATATTCGACATAGACATTTGACATGATTTACACCTTGACATATTATTCAATACATTTGACAATTTGTTTAAACATAGACTTCTTACATTGGTTGGTTTGGTTTGATTAAGTGATTAAGTAACGATGCGTATGTAATATGATACAAGCATGGTGGATACGCCGCTGGTACTTCCTATACATAAGTGTTTGTATGGTATTACATGGCGTAACGTTATTTGAATCATTTCAATATTGATACATAGAACATTTTATATAAATAACATATTTTTCACAAGATATTGATTTACAAACAACTTTTCTTATACAAACACATTTTTACATGGTTATTTATTTAACCTGACAATTACTTATACATATCATCTGATCTTATTGTTTTCAAATGATTTACAAGACAAAGCAAAGTACGGGGTTCATGGTTAAACATTTTCTTAAACTCAAGTCATGAATCCTAATTTTCACAAAACCTATGTATCTCACAGGCATTTTTATGCTGACGTACCTATTTTCACATGTGTTTTCAGGTGCTTTTCCATAGGATGTTGATCACGATACTAGGGCGGACCTGTGCCTTAGAAACTTTAAAAGAAGATAGACTATGTTTAATTATGTTCTGAACTCTTTAATTACCTGTTTGAAACAATGTAACACCTTTGTTTTTAAATAAAATACAACTTTGTTTGCCTTGGATTTGAAACAATTAATTCTGTCGCAACACGCCCCGATGTTTCCGCCGCGATTTGTTGTTTTACGCGGTCGGGGTGTGACAACCAAGCTAGTCATGACTGATGAAAAGGATGATTTGGTTGATCAAACCTTATATAGAAGCATGATTGGGTCTTTATTGTACCTAACTGCATTTAGGCCAGACATCATGTTTGCAACATGTGTTTGTGCAAGGTCCCAATCAGCCCCTGGAAAGTCTAACCTCATTACTGTGAAAAGGATATTCAGATACATAAAAAGTGCTCCCACACTTGGTATCTGGTACCCTGCTAATGGGAATGTTAAGCATTCAGGTTTCTCAGACAGTGACTTTGCTGGATGTAATACAATAAGGAAGTCCACATCAGGAGGGTGCCAATTTCTAGGTGATTACTTAGTATCTTGGCAAAGCAAAAAGCAAGCAGTTTTTTCCACATCCACTGCTGAGGCAGAATACATTGCTGCTGCAAGCTGCACAGCCCAACTATTGTGGCTTCAAAATCAACTGCTGAATTTTGGTATCACTGCTTTAAAGACACTCCTCATGTTGGATAGTCAAGCGGCAGAAAATATTATAAAAAATTCAGTTTCACATTCAACCACCAAGCACATTGACATCAGACATCACTTTGTGAGGGATTGCTATGAAAAAGGTTTGATTTCTTTGCATCATGTTCCAACTAAGGATTAGCTGGCAGATATGCTAACAAAAGCATTAGACACATCCACCTTTGAAAGCTTGATCTCTAGGATTGGCATGCTTAACATGGAATAACAAGAAAAATCTTGTTTTTCTATGCATAAAAATCATTAAAATGTTTTCAAAAAATCAAAAATCCATCCTTAAAAATAGTTAAAAATGAAATCTTTCATTAATCCTTACAAGTCTGTCATAAACACTGTTTGGTTCAAACATCTGATTGTTGAAAATTATCCACTGCTGAAAGACAACCTATGTTTCCTCATTCTCATTGTTAAGCACAGTTGACCAAACATCAGTGTTTCAATCACTGTTGTCTATCCACTGATGTTAAAATCCGCCACTGTTCTCATGATTCACTGCTGTCAACCACTGATATTGTCCATCAGTGGTTTCCTAATCAACTATCTCCCACCTTCCAGCAGAGGTTGTCACGTGGACAGTTCTTAGCCGTCCGATCTTTGTAATCGCTGCCACGTCAGCATTCACTTTTTCACCCTTATAAAAACCCTGATAAAACCCCAAACAGGGTTTTTGCTGCCGTATCGAATTCAAAATTCCTTCAAAAGCGGTTTCCATCTCTCATTCATCTTCTTCCTTCATTCGCAATTTCTCAAAATCACAATGGCTCTCACTCTCAAAAACCCACACAATTATCTTTGTACACTTGAGAAAACAAGTAAAAACAAAGATTTCAATTCCATCATTGATGCACTTTCATCCTCAAAGTACAAAACTTTGTTGATCTGCAACACACCCATCTACCCAGATACCCTACGCGATTTCTGGAAAAATGCTAAACTTTAAGTTCAAGACAAAAAGCCTCGGCCCATTACATCTAAAGTAGGTGAAATTCTGGTTTCAATCACACCACAAACCATATCAGAGGTTTTTGAGATGAACGATCTCATAGGTAAAAATTCTTTCCCAAAGGATGAGTATCAAATTGATTTGATCGAAAGAGGGTATGTAGGACAAATGACAAAAGCCACAATACAAAAGGGAGAATTTCCACCTCCCGTGAAGTTCCTATTTCATACCCTGCTCACCTGTGTTTCAAATAAAACAACAGCCTTCAATGAAATTCCATTGAAAATTCAATACTTGGGGTTTGCTATTATGGCTAAATTTGATTTCAATTACTCCCAAGAAATTTTCAATGAATTAGTAAAAAATGTAAATAATATCAAAGAAAAAAAGAAACACTTCTTATTGTTTACAAAGTTTTTGAGTTATTACCTACAGCAGAAGATACCAAAAGACAGTGCACAAGTACTTGTCCAAGGTCAATCTTTTCAAATAAACAGTCTTTCTGGCTGAAACTTTTACAAGGTTGTCAGAGTCAAAACCTTCAAAAACACAAACAAAGGAGTCTGAGCAAACTTTGGATGAGTCCACATCTGCTCCTCAGACTTCTGCTGTTGAGCCCATTGCTCATGGTGACCACAGCAGCACAACCACTGTTGTGCAACCCCCACCAAAAATTCCCAAAAAGACCAAAAAGACATCCAAAAAGCCCACAAAACCCTCTAAAAAGGACCTTCTGGAAGATGAGATCCCAGAAGTTAATCCAGTGACAACACAAATGTCACTAATAACCACTGTGGCTACTTCCTCACAACAGTTGGAAAGATCTCCACCAAAAGCCTTAACTCCTCCTGCTTCCTCATCACAACTACCACCATCCATTATACCTATGTTTGATGCCATTGAGCTTCAGACACAAAACAGCCCCTCTCACCAACCCATTACTGAGAGTACAACCACAACAATGGATGTGTCTGAAATCTCTCAATTGGTTATCCCACAAACAGCTGAGGAGGGTACACCACAGGAGTTTCATGAAATTCCTGTTGGTAGTTCAAGTGGAGCAGCTACTACAGGTGTTGGATCCACTGATCTACACTTGGACAGTAGTTTCATAACTAAGACTCCCTTGAAGGCAATTTCTTCTTTGAGAACCAAGGTATCCACTGGTGTGTTCAAGTTAACCACTGGTGAGATTACTAAGGTAACCAATGCTAAAGAAAGAAATCCCCAGTACCAAGAAAAAGGGGCATCAGTGGTTGAACCATTGGAGACTCCTCCTGGATCCATTGCTGATACAACTACCCCTGGTAGCAAATCAGATGATCCCATTAACTTGGGTGATGGTTTAAGATATCAAGAATTGTCAGAGGGGCTTACTACAATTGAAACCACTGTCAACAACATGCAAGATATGGTCAAATAGTTGGTAGAAGTTTCCAAAAGTCAACCCACTCCACAACAATACTCCCAAGAGCTTTGGAATGCAGTTCAGCCAATCATCACAGCTCAAAGGGAACTTGCAGAAACCCAGCACAACCATCAAATGGATTTGATTAGAAACATGGTTGATGCAAGGTACAAGGATACACAGGAAGATATCAAGGCTCTCAGGGAAGCTTTGACAAAAATGACTAGCACTACCCCTGCACCAATCTTTAGAGATGATGATGCCAAAAAGGGGGAGATACATGACATGAAAAAGTTTGCCAGACCTACTCCTAAGCAAAAGCCAACTAAAAAGCCAGAGACTAAAAAGAAGTCTTCTGCAGCCACTGATGAAACATCTGACAAAGAAAAGAAAAAGGGAGTTGATGAAACTCTGAATATTCTTGCAGATGAAGTGGCTACAAACAAAAAGACTGCTCAAAATCAGAAGGAAACCAAGGAAAGGGAGTGGAAGAAGGAACAAAAGGCAATGAAAGAATGGGAAATTAAAACAAAGGGTCTTGGCACTTCTGAAAGAAGAAAATCCCATAAGCATAACAAACCACCACTTGCTACATATCCAAAATCACCCTCACCACCAAAAACAACCATTGTTGGTACCAAAACCACTCCTGGTACCAAAAGAACATTCACTGGTACACCTAAACCACCACAAAAACAGCCTGCCAAAAAGCAGAAAACAAAAGCACCATCACCAAAACCATCATCACCAATACCATCTGCTGCTGCAACAAATGTTGACACTTCAACAGTTGTTATGACAACTGTCATACCCCCCGCAGCGGAAAGGTACAGGGCATGATGATTGCCCATAGCTCATGACAACCAATTATTGTTTCAATATTTTAAACATAACCATTTAAATAGTCACATAACATATAATAGTCAAAATTGTTCATACATTGTTCAAAACAAACATATCGAGATTTTAATTTAATTTCCTAAGGCCCATGCTTCGTGTCCACATCACTTGATCATCAACTTTGAAAACCTGCACCACGTTAGAAAAATATATTTTTGGGTCAACAAAATGTTGGTGAATAATTTCCTCCTTTTTTTTATAGAAAACAGTTTTATATTTATTTATTTTTAAAAAAAATATTTTTAACATGCACCTCAAGGTTAATGTGTAAATGGTCTCATATCATCAACATAGTCAACATATCCATAAATCCAAATTTACCGAACAAGAATACACAATCAAACAACAACACAAACAACCAAAATAAATAGACTCCTGATAATAGCGCGCATTAGGCTCAAGCTCGAGGAGCGAGTCTAATACCGTTGGTGATACTAGGCTACGACCCATGGCTGTGGGGAACCTAGTCAGCCGTGGATCCACTAGACACAATAGCATGCAATAGACTTGACATCAGATAGCATATATAGAATAATAGAATACACATAAGACATTCACATAATAATACTTGATCATAGCATGTTAAGTAATTCGAAAAGTGTAACGTGATGCACCCCAAAATTTGAAAAAGTTAAAAAGGGGAAAGTGGAAGAAATTACTCACAGGTTGCGAAGAGACGTTCCACGAGAATTAACGCACGAACTAGAATATGTGGAATTCTAAGATAATAACCGTATTGTAAATAATAGACATACTAAACGAAAGGATAACCTAATGATTTTAGGAAATTGGGTTCTCCTTTTTTGGGACTCGGAAATATATAAAATTATATTCCTTCAACAAAGAAAAAATCAAAGCAATAGTTATATATGTTTTAGAATTTTATTAAAACGGCAAAATTATAAAATTACCATTTTAATGGTTTTCAAATATTTGACAAAGCCAATAATTAAATAAGTCTATGAACACATCTAATTATCATATATAATAGATTTAATGATTTATTGATTGTCACAAAATTTAATTTAAAAATAATAATTTTATAATGGGAATGATTTGTATAACAATTTCACCCATTATTTAATTGCATAATAGTTATCAAAAATTAAAGAAATAATCTATAATAATTATACACCCTCTAAAAATCAGTAGGAATATTTATAAATTTTTATGTGTGATAATCTTGTATTTTAAATAATTACAACATATATATATATATATATATATATATATATCCATTTTATATTTATGAATTCCCCAAAATTTAAGGAAAATTATATATAAAAAAAATTCTCTAATCTTTATATAATCTGAAATACCCAATAAATTATTTATTGAATTTATTTAAAAATTATCTTGTATTTTTTTCGATTTATCTAGTGATTAAAACATAAATAATTCACCAAAATTCCAATTGGTATCTAAAAATTCCCAAAATTTACACACAATACACTAGTATGATATATAACAATTTCATACTTTCAGTTTCATCCAAACACAATTCTAAATCTAAAATCCCCAAATTCTATGCATGAAGAACCCTAATATCAACTAAAATTAAATTCGGATAAATTAGCCTTCTATCACTAAAATTGATAGAGGGCTTTTGTAGAGAATGAAAAATTAAGCAAGTTGGGCTTCGGAATCACCTGAAAAGGTTGAGAATTGAAGGAGATATCGTCCGTACAAGTTACGAGCCCTAGATTGTTCTTCGATCAAATTCGCAATGTAGAGTTGATGAAATGAAGAAATTTCAGTGGGGTTTTGAATAGTTTGATCAGAGAAATAAAATGGTATGAGTCTTGTTGATGAATTTTATGTTTTGTGTAGAAACCCAATTCATCTTCTTAGGAGCTTTAATGGTGATGAAATTTGAAATTGGAACAATTGATTATCTATAAACCTATATAAAGCATTTCCCATGTACCAAAATGTAATTTCCCCATAGTTTTTTAAGACGCCCATCCGGTTCATGCCTTTGTTTCCCTAATTTTCCATCAATGCTCCCAAATATGCCCTCAATTTAATGAGGTTTCAATGATTTCTTCTATTTCTTGGATCATGGAGTTGTGTAACCGATTCAATTTTCGTTTTAAATGCAATTGAAGATGTGGTGTTCATGGACGGATCAGTTCTTCAATTATAAAACCCTATTGAATGTCGAAATTGATTTATATTGAATGAATGTTGAAATTAATCAGTTCTTCAATTTTGAAACCGACGGTCTCCGGTTACCTTATTCAAGACGGCCATTGAAGGAGCAATACCCTATTAAAGACGGTAATTGAAGGATTCTGCAGTTTTTTTCGTGAGCGACTGGTCCAAAACCATTCGCTATCTCAATTCTCTCCTCTTTCAATAGTGCGTTATTCAGGATAGATATCTGGTGAGCAGGCAATTGAAGCTTTATAAGCATGTGATTAAGGATTGCGATAAGACGCTTCAACTTGATTCTACTCTCCATCAAGCGTATACCCTAAAAGGTTTTTTTGTTTTATAGTTGTGGACTGTATGATTGATTACCTCTGTTAATTGATATGGGTTATTAGATGTTTGTAATGTTAACTAGATACTGATCCTAGTTATTTTTAGTGTGATTAGTGTCCTCGAATTCAGTTCTATTAAAAGGTCGAGAAGTAAGAAATTAATTTGTTCGATCTTCTCATGTTACTATAGGTTTAAAGTACAATGTCTATGGTTGACAAGCATTGATAGGCGAGCTAAAGAACGATGATACCCAACTGTGGTAGAACTCAATAAGAAGACTATCAACAATTGACCGGTGATGATTGTTCAGGGACATCAATTGGCAAGAGTAATGGTGTTGGGAATTGAACATAGGTATAATTCAATCACACAGTCATTAAAGTTGTTCGTTCATTATTGTCTTCAATTTTTTCATTCGTCTCATTTTAGGTTCTGGATCGAATCTATCATTCGTTTCGGTAATTCAGACAATTCCTTCTTCTCTTTCATGAACACTCAATTCCTTAAACCTCCTATTGAATGTTGCGGCCGATCGTTTTCATCCGACCCCTGATAAGAAGTGTTTACAATGAAAAGAGATGTTTTATATACGGTGTAACACCTCGAAAATTAGTGTTCAATGAAATAACGACACGTGTCATGTAAGACAAAAAGTGTTATAAACCCGGATATAATTAAAGATGTATGACAGGATTTAAAAGTGTCGTCATGTTAATTTTACACCTCTAAACGACCTCCTTATGAATTCCAATAACTAATAAACATCTGGTATATATTCAAATCCGGTGATTTCTAGCAATAACTGATTCATAATTTCAAGGGTGGACTCCTACGAAGAAATGCATGGTAAACCTTCATTAACGGCACTTTCATATGGATTCAAGGAAACATGGCAAAATGGTAGGGTTCATAACTGTTCAAGACCCATAATAAGAGGCCCCATACTGATAAATCATGTCCCAAATTCGAATCACACAAGTTTCCCCTTCAAAGCCCGAAAGATCAAGATTTTTTTGCTTCTGATCAAGGTCTTACGGACCGTAAGACAACCCCTTACAGTCCGTAAGGGTGGCCCAGCGACTGAAAATTCGGCTGTTGTCTGTTTTAAACTTGTAACCGACTTAAAATCGATTTTTCACATCTTTGGACGACCCCTACATTACTTTTAGACCCTAGGAACACTTGTTGTTGATCTGGATCACCCCATAGACTTAGTTGTCACCATCCTTGTGAATCAAGAACACTATAAAAGGCCACAATGTTGCAACATTGTGATCACACCTTTCTTCTGCATTTCTGGAGCTTTTGGGAGTTCAAGAGCAGACCTTAAGCCTTCCTAATCGTGCATAGGACTTCAGTAAGTTTGCTTAACCTTTCTTAGTTGAGTTTTTACTTAGTTTTAGCTTAAAAGTCAAACCGTCGTAATTACCGTTTGACTTAGCGATTAATCATTGATGGTCCAGTGATTAGTCGAATTGAAGGTAGTTATAAGTTGGTAATTATGTGGGACATTAAACCCTTAAAAGGGCACCCTCTGATTCCCACTCTATCAAGACCATTTGTCGGGTCAAAGTTAATTAGAAAAAGTCAACAGGATGCTTAATTTCAAATTAATACATAATTAGCAATGTAGAACCCATACAACCTGTTTGGTCATTAATATAACTTGGTAATTAATGTAAGAACATGTCTAAACATGTTCAACCCGACATTTTTCAGTAGAGACCCAGTTCGGAACCGATAGTCGCATAATTTGACTTTTGCTTTGACTTTCAGTTCTGACCCGTGTAAGCATGTTTTAGAAATGCCTTAGAGCTTTAATTGGACCAGGTTACATGCTAGTATAACCCTCTTTGATTCTACACCTTGGTTCAATAGTTATCCAATTAATATGCATGATTCCGTTAATTGCTCATATGTTGACCATTATGCCCTTTTCACCACAAAATGTGATTTTTGAAAATGTAAAAGAGTAGAAACCTTAGTTACTGATATATAAACTTGTACCCAAAATTTGACATCAGTTTGAGGTGTAGATTGAGAGTTATGCTCATTAGCGTAATTAGAAAGCTTTTTAGCGATTTAACGGCATAATTAGCATATAGCCTATTTAAACCCACTTTTTGATATCAAAATTTTTACCCACTGATGTAATATATTATTTTGGGATTTTTGAAGATTTTTAATTAATTTTAGGCTGAGCATAACTTAGAGTTATAAGCTTGAGTCGGTAATTGTCGGTTTTGCCCTTTCGGGCTATAAAATGAGTTTTACATATCTTTTTGACCCCAAACCTTTTGCTACTGAATTTATATGATAAATAAATTATTTTAAACCTTCTGGAATAATAAAAATATCAACTTTCTATATAGAACCCGGAAACGGCTTCTAATCGCCTTTTTAAGCGTTTTTAACGCATAGTATGTACTAAAACTATTTTAAACATACAAGGGTTGATACCCACTGATATTTTAGGTAAATTATAATATTTTAACAGTAAGCAAAAGTTTTTTAACTCAGACTTCAGTTTTGAGCTTTTCGGCTTATGTGAAATTACCAAAATGCCCCTACGGTGCATAGTTTGGTTATAATTGATAAGTTTCACATATATGCAATACCCTACTGTTATAACTTATCAAATTAAGTATTTTTGATGATTATATCAGACCTGAAACTCAGGTTAATACTTGAACTCTTTTATAACCTTATAAATTACTAAAATACCCCTACGGGGCATAGTTTGAGTTTAAACTCGTTTCGGGCATAATAAAAGATATCTTATTGATGTCACAACATATTTGAGGCATATTAACTTAGGAAACCTGTATATGGCTCTTATGGTTACCCGTTACGCCTCTTGCACGTTCGGTTCGGTTTATGTAACTAGTTTGCATAAACTAGCCGAAACGGGTCAAACCTTATCGTTTTTATCTCAAAATCCAGAATGTGTTTAGATTACCAATATAAGACAAGTCTTCAAACTTTTCGGGTCTAAATCACATTCTATTCCGGTCTTCGCTTAATCACGCGTTCGAACCGTATCATTCCTTAAAACTAATCGGTCTAAGCTTAAGCTTAACTAAAGACCATTAGGATTCTAATAGGTTATTATAAACCTTTGTTCCAGAATAGGAGAACCGGTAAAAGCTACCCGCATTTGCTAATTGTGAATTATACTTGCAAAGGTAAATACTTTTAACTTATTTTCTCTATACGGGCTTGGGGTACGGTATATAAAATACCGCTTGGTCGGGCATTAAATCTTCCATCGTATGGTGGTTAATTGATATTGATCGGCCCGTTTAAATTGTTTTGTTTGCTTAAAGCCTTTGGGAGGTTAATGACCATGTCCCGGATATCCTTGGCATCATTTTACGAAATGGTCACGACCTAAGCGTGGGGTGTAGGCGTACACCCGTCAGTGCCAAAATAAATAATGTGGTGTGCCTATTGATCTTTAACCCGGCATGATCCGGGCTACTAAACGCATAAGGAACATGTAATCCTTTTACGAGATTATATATTTAAATAATTATCCCAAGTTATAAAATGTTTGTGCCATGTGCATCCAAATCAATTTTTAATCAATTTAAAAATAATAGGCAGCAAAGAGGATACATATTATTTATGTGGGAGGCTTTCACCATCGTGCATGTAGCTCAGTTATTGTGAACATTGTTTGGTTACCATGTGTACCTGGGTTCGAGTCCAACATGTGTAACCTTTCAAGTTCTTTTTCTTATAAGGTTTTTAATAACTACAGATTGGCCACTAATGTTTATGTAACCTACTAACTTGGCTAATCAATAACACTAACTTAGTAATGAGTTTCCTTTATTAAATTTAACTAACAAACTAACTTTGTTAACTAACTTCTTATACAACTAACAAACCGAGTTAACGGATTTGACTAACCCCGTTAGTTGACTTGCTTATTTCATAGGTTTCGTTAATTACAAAACAATCCCTTAACTTGTAACTTTCATATTTTGGCAGTTTTAACCCTTTTTATGTTTAAAATCTGTTTTAACTACCATTCTTTTACGTCGCTAGTTATTTCCTTTATAACTATTAACCGAACAAACCGAGTTTCGCTTATGGACCTCCGTTTTATCCTGGTTTTAAACCAAAAAAGTACGTGACGATTTAATCTAATAGTATAATATTAAAATTAATAAAAATCATTAGAGATTCTTATTTTATTTAATTGAAAAGGGGTCGGTTTTGCAATCCGGGTTGGGTTTCGGAGACCCGATTTTGTGGATGTTACAACAACAGCGGTTGAAACACTAGTTGTTTCAACAACTATTAGTCAGCCATCCACCACCTTCCAATTCCCTTCCCAAGCTATAATCATTCTTGTATCTAAATCCCAAACCCTTCTCCTACAAAGGTTTACACCAGAGAAAGAAAGTTTCAAGTGAATGATGATGAGATCCCTACGCCTACTCCTATATCATCTTCACCTTTCATTCAAACTAATTATGCACCATTCATTCCTCCACCATCACCCCCACCAAACTTACTTGTTGACCCAAAAGTACTTGAAGGTCATGATCCTTCAAGAATTGCTACATTAGCAGTAGATTATCTACTAGAATTGCATGGAGTAAAAGGTGAAATGAACCAATTCTACACAGAGGATGATCCTGCAAAAAGAAAATTTCCTTCTCTTCATGGCTTTAGACCTCCAAAGAACATGGATGAGTATTTAAAACTTAAAGCAAAGCAAGCTGAAATACAAGCCAGATATGAAGGTAAAGGGCTGGGTGATAGTAACATCTCAAGTCGAATACAGTATGGGCTTAGTAAAGTCAAGAAATTGGAAGACTATGCAAGAGACTTAAGCAAAGAGATGTCTAATCTACCACCAAATGTTGATTTACAGAAAAAGCTGAGGAAAGATCTCTTAGAGCTGATCATGAGTGAAAAGTTTTATGCTGCTAAAGTTGAACAATTCAAAGACTGGCCACTCATTACTCTCAAAGCTGAAGTCAACAGAATTGAAAGAATAAAGAATGATCCTCAGATGAAAAGGTCTGCACCAGATTGGAATAAGTACAAAAAGACCATTGCAGAACTTACATTGGAATACAAGAGGAAGAAAGCTGAGTTGGTTGCAGCTAAATATGGTTCAGCAAAGACCATTTCAAAATGGTCAAGGCAGTATACAGACATGGTTTATGAGATGCTGGAAAAACTAAGAGAGACAGATCCTACAGCACCAAAGAAACCAGCATATAAGAACAAAAACCCTGATGAGCCAAAGCAGCAGACCCACTCTTTAAAAACATTGTTCACATCATCTGACACTTCCATCATTGCCTTAAATCAAAGAAAAAGGAAAAAGAAGATTGATGAAGAAGATGCACAAAGAGAAGCTGACATCATGAAAGTGGCCATCAAGCAGATGATTGAAGAGAATCCTAACTCACAAAAGTTACAAGAAATTGCCAAAAGATTTATGAGCAGGCCTCCTTCACCAAACTCTCATCAAATAAAGTCCATCCCAAGAAATCCATTGAACTAAAAAATACTAAATTGGAAGTCTGATAAAAAGACCCATGTATTGACTCTGCTCAAGTCCAATGGAAAAGTTGAACACATTTCAAGGGATGATGCATTAGGTGTGAATGCAGCTGATCTCCTAGATCTTTTAGACCTTCAACTTTGCAGGGATGAGGATGATGAAGTGTTTTGGCATCATCTGTTCTAAGGGGAGATTGTTGGCCCATGCATTTAAGCCCAGAAGAACAGATGATAAGGATAGCCAAAATTAGTTCAGAACAGTTGATCCTCATAAGCAGTGTATGATCTAGATTCTCCCCTTGATAGTGGTTGTCTATCATCTGATGAACTCCAAGTACTGATCATCTCAACAACTGATAAGCCAAAGAACTGATGAAGAAAAAAGACTGAAGCCCTAACTACTGATGTCTCTCAAGTACTGATGAAGACCAAAGCACTGCCCATTCAAGGACTTGTCACCATTTGAAGAAAGCTGAATCGGTGTCTATGTATAATCAGTGTCTATGTAATCAGTTTTTATATGTATCAGTGTTTAGAGTTTGTTATGTGACAACCGGTGATTTACGGCTCCTAATTACGTAATTAACGGGCGATTAACGCGACAATAAAAAATGTTTACGACGCAAATTTACTTAATCAGGCCCTTGGAGTGCCCAGGAACGTCTATACGACTTTACAGTGCGCGAATGGTGATTTACAAAGAAACCTGCTGAATATTTCACGAAAACGGACTGATGCCGTATAAGATACTGACAACGCCGAAAAATATTAAATTTTTACGATATATTCTAGCTACGTAATTAAATTTTAGCAATCTTAGTTGAAACCAGCTTGAAAAACGGATTAAAGACGGCAACGATGTAATTTTTCGCGATTATTACCGTTATCAACGCGCGAACGCGACTACGACGAATACCGACATTATTTTTACACGTTTTTAACTCTGAAATATTACTTTACTAGGCTACGGTGACTTCGGTTATAAAAACGTGTCTCGTAAAGAAACGGGCCACTTACACATGAGATGGGCTTGTGGGCCCCGGGCCCAAGCCCAAAACCCACAAGCCTAAAACTGCACGTAATATATTAGCGGTTTTCCTCGATAATCTGTACAAGATCTTACAAGATCTTATAAAATCTCTATAAGATCTTTATAGAATCTATGCAAGATATACCAAAATCTATATAAAATCTACAAAAGATTTACAAGATCTCTACTAATCTCTATATAAAACCCATAACACACCATTTTCCTTCAACAAACCTGCAACACACACACACTCAATATGAAATTAAAAATTTGTCCATCTCTCCTTCCATCACCCAATCCCTACTCACACTTACAAAGAGACTAAAACACTCATCCATACAAACAATACACACAGACATACCCACACAAAGATCCCCTACCCTTCTCTCGGTCACCCTCTCTCCCTCGAGCTCTGTTCTCCGGTGACTGGACCGGCCATCACGACAGTATTCTGGCCAGATGACATACCCGAACACCACCCTTCTGTTGTATACCCCCCCTCTTCACATATGTAACTCAAAGAAAGAAAGGGAGCCGCCGCTCACGGCGGCAGCGGCGGCGAAATGAGCGGAGAAAGAGAGGAGAGAGACGAAGGAGAGAAAGAGACACGACGTCACCGGCGACCAACGTCGTCAGCGGCGGCGATGACGGTGGTGTTCCGTTTTTCCAACAGGTTTCGACTCCACTCCCCTTCTATTTTGACTTTCCTTAAGTTTTCAAGCAAAAACCGTCAGACGATGTGACTTTTCTGTTTCCCGGCGACGTGGTGGTGGTGTTGGACGACGGCGGCGTTCACGGCAGTGGCGGTGATGGTGGTGCTGTTCCGGTTCAGTCAAAAATCTAGCAGGTTCGATTCAGATTTGGTTTTGGTTCGGGTTCGGTTCACTCGCGGTTCAGACTTGATGGTTTGGTTGCTCGGGTTATGTTAGGGCTCGGGTCTCGGTTTCGGTTCGGGTCAGATTATGAAGTGGTTCGGTTGACTCGGTCAACCCGAGTCGACTCCGTTGACTCGGTCAACCTTTCAGCACTTCGCCACGATAGTCTTGGTAAAAATTTGAAGATACGACTTCGTTACGATATTTTAAAATAGTTTTATATATCTTCGTGAACGAGCTCAAACCGATCGACTATATTACAGTTTAAATTTTAATGCATTTGGTGTAAGTACTATATTTTGATTGAATAATTGTTGATATTGATAATTGAGATGAATTTTGATAAAATAACGACAACTGGTGTTGTCGGGGGCGTCCAAAAACAGAGGAAACTCTGCCCGTTTTTCGAGAAAATCCGTAAAATAAAACGAGTTTTATTATACAACAAAAACGATGATCCTTTTATAAAATAGATATAACTTTTCTATTTATTTCAAAGATCGTACAACATGAATTCGTTTTTGCAAAATAAATATAGTTTGTATATTTATTTCAAGTATTAAACAATACGAATGCTTTTATAAAAATAAATATAGTTTTATATTTATTTCAAACTTCAAACAACTCGATGATACTTTCGCAAAATAAATATAACTTTTTATATTTATTACAAATGCCGAAACGACATATACGTATATTATGGCAAATATATCCAAGACGCAACATATATGATACAAGTTTATTGTATAAATATTTATATATTCGAATTTCTCGAAAACTAAGTACTTTCTAGACTTAGTAAACGAAACTTAACAAGTATAACTTAATTGTTTTTATTAAGTTAACAACATATCAACGGATCGTTCGGTTAACGATTCGGTAAAGCTCGGTGACACGTAGTGTAGTTACCGCGTTATTTAGAAACTTATAAGATATTCCGTGTTAGGAATATTGTAGAATGAACGCTAGCGAGTCAAGTCTTGGAAACGACATCACAAAGTCGTAATTAGCTCGCTTTGCACAAGGCAATTCAGGTGAGTTCATAACCCCCACTTTTTCTAGTTTTGCATTTTTACCAATGTTTTCGGGGGTGGAAAGACATGAAAGTTTTGCAAAAATAAACAACTTTTCGATGAACGAAAATTCATATTTCTAAATCATATTACGAATGGATTATACTAAATATACCGGTTTTTTTACAAAACAAATGCGTATAATCAAAATGTGAATGATTTTCATGACTAGGGATGGATCATCTGGTGATAATATAGAGAGACTGGGGAGTTAGCCTTAGAGGCTGGGGAGGTTCAGCCTTCGAGGCTGGGGAGGTTCAGCCTTAGAGGCTGGGGTAAAATACATGTTACAATTATACAGACATTTTTATACATGGTATGGTTAGCTTAAGGAGGGTATACTACTTAGATCATGTGAGTGACAGGCGCGACACTTAAGGCCATTAATCCTCGTCGTAGGACCGAGGGACATGAGTGATAGATCTATTTGGGTGTAGCGAGCCCACACCCATGAGGCCGGGGCGGTCCATAGTGGTGACTGTGTCTTACAGCCGAAAGCCCGGTGCAACTCCGCTAGGTTTGAGTTTTTCTGCATCACTTCACACATACCAGTGGCTTTGCAACCCATTGGTGATCTCTTTTTCCTTATTGCTACATACCAGGGACATACATACTTACAGAAATACTTGATTTATACAAATTAAATACCATGTTTTATACAAATTCAAGGCATAGGATTATGCGGGCATGGAGTCAAGTCAGGGTGGGCATCGACGGTTATACGAATATTACAAATACGAGAGTTTACAAATACATGGTTTTACGAACATTACAAATACAAAGTTTTCATATAACTTGGCAAGAAAATGATTTCTAAATTCGTTTTCTCAATATTATTTCACAAACCGGTTATTCAAAAGATTTATTTCAAATCTTTTACAAACAAACTATGAACTCGCTCAACTTTATGTTGACTTTTTCTCATGTTTCTTTCTCAGGTCACTTTTAAAAGTTATGGCACAGTTGGAATAGGAGAACCAAGTGAAGTCGAGTACTTAGTGGCGTTTTGGCTTATTTGCTTCCGCTGTGCAATGAAGATACCAGTCCAGTCACGCCAGCTCTGATAATTTCGGGGTGTGACAGATTGGTATCAGAGCTATAGGGTACAGCGAATTAGGTTTCTGTAGTGATACCTAGGCTCTAACCTCACTTTCCTCTGGGAACTTAGACTATTATGACCTTGAATACATACAGAATGCCTAGTACTCAAATATGGTCTCCAACCGTTGCCGAAAAACAAACAGTCAAAATTTTGTTTTCAAACATACGCTATTGTGGTGTTTCATACGCGGTGCATAAAACAATTACATACAGTACACAAAACTCTGAGAGTTTAGGAAACATGCATTTTGGACCTTCGAAAACTTATGTCTAAGTTCATTAAAGGTCATCGTGTAGGAACCGCGATTATTAACTCGGGCACCCACTATTATCCATATCGTCTATGACATTTTAACTTCCCGAGCAGGCAGCCTATGCAGAACGAAACGCTAGTGCACGAGAATACATGGAACTTAAATTTTACGTCAACAGATGTCGGGGTACATCACATTCTACGCGGAACGAAACGCTAGTGCACAGGTATACGCGAAACTCAATATGTACGTCAACGGAGGTTGAAGTACGACACATATGACTACCGAGGCGAGGCCTTTGAAAAGAAACGATGGCACAATTTAATGACGACGCTAGATTCCTATAAGCGGGAGAACTATCGATCAGGAAGCGGCGGTTTGGCACGCGGTCCTGCAACGACACGAATCACTCCAAGGAGAAGACGTATGTCTCCGCGTTCCCCTATTTCAGTTAATGACAAATACGACATGTTCGACATTCCATGGTAATGTCACCTAACAACCGGATATCACATGCAACCCCAGGTAAAGTCCTCAAATTTCTTTTATTGAAATTTCGACTTTCACATTTACTGAGTAGATTTTCGTATCTCTACTCCTCTTAATGGTCATTGTGTCACGATCATTTCTTTCAGTATAGCGAATATTCATTTGCTTCATTTCTTGAAAAATTTATATGTTACACATGCATCGGTTTGTTACGCATGTGGTTTTGTTTCGAATAAGTGTTTCATCAAAGTTCAAATATTACTTCGCTAAACCTAAATATTGAATTGTGATTTGAATGACCCGCATTATTGTAATTGTTGGCTTCTTTGGTATCAAGTCAACACATTTCCTTGAAATTTCTTTTCTTTTCAAGTTACATACATGGTTTTCGTTGCGACCATGCCGAAAGTTTTCTTGTTGATACATGTATTTATTGTCGGCTTGCGCCGAAATCAAATTCAATTGTTTGAACCGGTCCATTACACATATTTAATTCAAAGCATCATATGATGTATTGGGAGCATCATATTCAAAATTCGTTTTAACAAGTGTTTCATTTGTTCCGAGTCGAAATAAACTTGTTTGGCATTTGACTCCATTAAATCGTTTGTTGATTTCGACACCTTGTGGTGGTATTTTCACTTATTTAAAGCTTGCGCTAAACTCGTTTACACATCTTATGCACGGATTTAATTATTTATTTATTGATTTAGATTAAATCTGCTTTGATCTATCACATTACAACAGTCTTAACACAATCGTGTGATAAGACAAGGGTACACAAAATTTATTTTATATTCCGGTGTACCTCCTAACGGTCCTTTCGACATTGATCGAACGTTTTGCGATATTCATTGCTTCTTCGTCTTCATTCGAAAACATTATTTATTTGATGTTCAAATTTCAATTGAGAATCCTATGATGTTGTTAGAAACAAATTTTCATATTTACTTCATTGTGCTTTCAATTGAATGCAAAACACAGGTGATACTTGTTCGATCACCGCTATATTTGAATCATTTCATTCATTGCGACACCTTGTGGCGTCGGTATAACTTGCAGCTTGTGCTGATCACGATCGAGCGTTTCATGCAAACTATTATATTTGAGATTGTTGATTCTAAGATCATCCAGTGGATGTTATTGCTTCTAGAACTCATTTACATGTTATAAACGTTCATATGGAATTCGATTGGTCGAAGTTCCTATTCATTGTTGGATCCTTGTTAACTTAGTCGCACTGGTGACTGTATCATTATGTCTCGTTCCCTTTGACATCAATTACTGAGACACATTTCTTTTAAACCGTTGGGATTCCTATTGTGGAGGAATGTCCTTGAATTCACACGATTTGAACAAGTCTTGATCCGATTTTATGGTCATACACTTTGATACTATTCGTAATTACCTACACATAACGTAACTCTAAGTAGTTAACGTAGTCTAAATTTCGAGGACGAAATTTCTGTAACAGGGGGAGAATGTGACAACCGGTGATTTACGACTCCTAATTACGTAATTAACGGGCGATTAACGCGACAATAAATAATGTTTACGACGCAAATTTACTTAATCAGGCCCTTGGAGTGCCCAGGAACGTCTATACGACTTTAAAGTGCGCGAACGGTGATTCACAGAGAAACCTGCTGAATATTTCGCGAAAATGAACTTATGCCGTACAAGATACTGACAACGGCGACAAATATTAAATTTTTACGATATATTCTAGCTTCGTAATTAAATTTTAGCAATCGTAGTTGAAACCAGCTTGAAAAACGGATTAAAGACGGCAACGATGTAATTTTTCGCGATTATTACCGTTATCAACGCGCGAACGCGAATACGACGAATACCGACATTATTTTTATACGTTTTTAACTCTGAAATATTACTTTACTAGACTTCGGTTCTAAAAACGTGTCTCGTAAAGAAACGGGCCACTTACACATGAGATGGGCTTGTGGGCCCCAGGCACAAGCCCAAAACCCACAAGCCTAAACTTGCACGTAATATATTAGCGGTTTTCCTATATAATCTGTACAAGATCTTACAAGATCTTATAAAATCTCTATAAGATCTTTATAGAATCTATGCAAGATATACCAAAATCTATATAAAATCTACAAAAGATTTACAAGATCTCTACTAATCTCTATATAAAACCCATAACACCCCATTTTCCTTCAACAAACCTGCAACACACACACACTCAATATGAAATTAAAAATCTGTCCATCTCTCCTTCCATCACCCGATCCCTACTCACACTCACAAAGAGACTAAAACACTCATCCATACAAACAATACACACAGACATACCCACACAAAGATCCCCTACCCTTCTCTCAGTTACCCTCTCTCCCTCGAGCTCTGTTCTCCGGTGACTGGACCGGCCATCACGATAGTATTCGGGCCAGATGACATACCCGAACACCACCCTTCTGTTGTATACCCCCTCGTCACATATGTAACTCGAAGAAAGAAAGGGAGGCGTCGTTCATGGCGGCGGCGGCAGCGAAATGAGCGGAGAAAGAGAGGAGAGAGACGGGGTGAGAGGAGAGAGACGAAGGAGAGAAAGAGACACGACGTCACCGGCGACGTCACCGGTGACCAACGCCGTCAGCGGCGGTGATGACGGTGGTGTTCCGTTTTTCCAACAGGTTTCGACTCCACTCCCCTTCTATTTTGACTTTCCTTAAGTTTTCAAGCAAAAACCGTCAGATGATGTGACTTTTCTGTTTTCCAGCGACATGGTGGTGGTGTTGGATGACGGCGGCATTCACAGCAGTGGCAGTGATGGTGGTGCTGTTCTAGTTCAGTCAAAAATCCAGCAGGTTCGATTCAGATTTGGTTTGGTTCGGGTTCGGTTCACTCGCGGTTCAGACTTGATGGTTTGGTTGCTCGGGTTATGTTACGGCTCGGGTCTCGGTTTCGGTTCGGGTCAGATTATAAAGTGGTTTGGTTGTCTCGGTCAACCGAGTCAATTCGGTCAACCCGAGTCAACTCGGTCAACCCGAGTCAACTCAGTTGACTCGGTCAACCTTTCAGCACTTCACCACGATAGTCTTGGTAATAATTTGGAGATACGACTTCGTTACGATATTTTAAAATAGTTTTATATATCTTTGTGAACGAGCTCAAACCGATCGACTATATTACAGTTTAAATTTTAATGCACTTGGCGTAAGTAATATATTTTGATTGAATAATTGTTGATATTGATAATTGAGATGAATTTTGATAAAATAACGACAACTGGTGTTGTCGGGGGCGTCCAAAAATAGAGGAAACTCTGCCCGTTTTTAGAGAAAATCCGTAAAATAAAACATGTTTTATTATAATACAAAAACGACGATCCTTTTATAAAATAGATATAACTTATCTATTTATTTCAAACATCTTACAACATGAATTCGTTTTTGCAAAATAACTATAGCTTGTATATTTATTTCAAGTATTAAACAATACGAATGCTTTTATAAAAATAAATATAGTTTTATATTTATTTCAAACTTCAAACAACTCGATGATACTTTCGCAAAATAAATATAACTTTTTATATTTATTACAAATGCCGAAACGGCATATACGTATATTATGGCAAATATATCCAAGACGCAACATATATAATACAAGTTTATTGTATAAATATTTATATATTCGAATTTCTCGAAAACTAAGTACTTTCTAGACTTAGTAAACGAAACTTAACAAGTATAACTTAATTGTTTTTATTAAGTTAACAACATATCAACGGATCGTTCGGTTAACGATTCGGTAAAGCTCGGTGACACGTAGTGTAGTTACCGCGTTATTTAGAAACTTATAAGATATTCCGTGTTAGGAATATTGTAGAATGAACGCTAGCGAGTCAAGTCTTGGAAACGACATCACAAAGTCGTAATTAGCTCGCTTTGCACAAGGCAATTCAGGTGAGTTCATAACCCCCACTTTTTCTAGTTTTACATTTTTACCAATATTTTCGGGGGTGGAAAGACATGCAAGTTTTGCAAAAATAAACAACTTTTCGATGAACGAAAATTCATATTTTTAAATCATATTACGAATGGATTATACTAAATATACCGGGTTTTTTACAAAACAAATGAGTATTATCGAAATGTGAATGATTTTCATGATTAGGGATGGATCGTCTGGTGATAATATAGAGAGACTGGGGAGTTAGCCTTAGAGGCTGGGGAGGTTCAGCCTTAGAGGCTGGGGATGTTCAGCCTTAGAGGCTGGGGTAAAATACATGTTAGAATTATACAGACAATTTTATACATGGTATGGTTAGCTTAAGGAGGGTATACTACTTAGATCATGTGAGTGACAGGCGCGGCACTTAAGGCCATTAATCCTCGTCGTAGGACCGAGGGACATGAGTGATAGATCTATTTGGGTGTAGCGAGCCCACACCCATGAGCCCGGGGCGGCCCATAGTGGTGACTGTCTCTTACAGCCGGAAGTCCGGTGCAACTCCGCTAGGTTTGAGTTTTCCTTCATCACTTCACACATACCAGTGGCTTTGCAACCCATTGGTGATCTCTTTTTCCTTATTGCTACATACCAGGGACATACATACTTATAGAAATACTTGATTTATACAAATTAAATACCATGTTTTATACAAATTCAAGGCATAGGATTATGCGGGCATGGAGTCAAGTCAGGGTGGGCATCGACGGTTATACGAATATTACAAATACGAGACTTTACAAATACATGGTTTTACGAACATTACAAATACAAAGTTTCCATATAACTTGGCAAGAAAATGATTTCTAAATTCGTTTTCTCAATATTATTTCACAAACCGGTTATTCAAAAGATTTATTTCAAATCTTTTACAAACAAACTATGAACTCGCTCAACTTTATGTTGACTTTTTCGCATGTTTCTTTCTCAGGTCACTTTTCAAAGTTATGGCACAGTTGGAATAGGAGAACCAAGTGAAGTCGAGTACTTAGTGGCGTTCATTTTCTAAAAGTCTTAGCTTATTTGCTTCCGCTGTGCAATGAAGATACCAGTCCAGTCACGCCAGCTCTGATAATTTCGGGGTGTGACATGTTCGGAGGTAGGACGCCACTTTCATGGTGACGTCAGCCAAGATGCTCAGTGGTTTAGTTTGTACTATAAATAGAGCAGTTCCTGTACTATTCTATTAGCTCTTCTGCAACAAGTCATCTTGTACAAACAAATCAGTGAGCTCAGGCTGAGGGGGAGTCTAGTGCATGCATGCATGCATAAGTTGAATTTTGTAATAGATACAATCTTTTGACTTAATGAAATCGTGTTTGCTCAAAGCTATTCTTCTTTGATTGTGTGTTAAAGTTTATTTCCATTTCCGCTGCACATTAAATCTCTGTTTTCATCTTCCATCTTTATTAAACAACAAAATCTAAGAAACTCAGATTGTAACACCCCGGCCGGAGGCGGAAAAGCCAAAGGTGTCACGAAACTTGATAGAATGCATTTGAGCACATGGAGATTATGTTAAGTTGAAATATAATTTAAGTTTAGGTCAATAGATTGCATTCATATCTGAAAAATATAAGAGTACATAGACAAATACAACATAAATTGTTTCACGAATGATAAATTTGGATTTAATCTAAGGTATATGTCTTGATCAATCCTATATAAAATGTTCTTGCAATTCCTGTCATCAAACATTGTCACCTGAAACATATGTTAGCGAAAATATTTGGGTCAACAAACGGTTGAGTGAATTCATAGGTTTTGTTTCACAATAGTTCAAAAATAAGTTTAAGCCTTTCGTATGATATATCACAAAGCAAAATGAATAATACGAGTATATACATGGGGCGTACATTCAAACCATTCAGACGTATCACTCGGGTTTATCACCACACTTCCAAAAGTTTAAATAGACATGAATACCAACCAAAAGTTTCACCAATGTTTCACTGGAAGTATGATGGGGCGTCACACCTATAGCGCTATAATATAACCGATGGGCTTGTACGGAGTTAATGAATGCACAAAGAATAATAGTAATAACTCAAGCATCAACCAATTGCACAAGTGAATCAATACGACAAAATAGATATATAGTTTATAAGCATATGTTTCACCCCAAAAGTTTAAAGTAAAAAGGGGAATCTATGAACTCACATTATTTTGCAGGCGATTCCGAATACGTAAGTCAAGATTAAAGTGTCTGATAATAAGGACTCAAAGTTGTCCTAATGAATCGTACATGAACAAGAAATAATGTATCAATATTGAGGTCGTATAGTGTTGACGGAATTTGTTGAGTATTTATTGTATTTTATAGTGTTTAGATTTATAGAAGGATCTTGTGAATTACTTATGAAAAATATTTATTTATCATAAATAATAAAATTGCAATAATGTACAATTGATTTAATATAAACATTTGTAATAATAAATCAAATATAATTATATCAAATCTGAATAATAAAAAAAAATATTTTTTTTAATTATTGAACTGTAGTATTACTGATTTAAAATATTTATCATGGTCTTGGAATTATTTTAAACAAATAAAATGAATTAAAACGATTAAAATAACCATAAATAAGTTTATATAGTTTAATCATCTAAATAATTAAATATAATAAAAATTCAGATTCTAAATTTACATAAATTCAAAATAATGCATCTTTTGTTATAAAAATAGTCTTGGATATAATTTATATAGTTATATAATTTAATTACATTAAACTATATTTATAAGTATAATTACTGATTTATTTATCTAAATATCAAATTTATATAAAATATCACTAAAATATTATTTTTGTAAAGTCCAACATGTAAAATAATTACCATAAAAATTTCAATAATTAATTCATTAAATTCGAATTATTATAATTTTGTAAAGATTAAACTATTTTTAATTTATAAAAAAATAGTTTTATAAACATTTTGGCTAACATAATATTTTTAATAATTTAATCAGTAGATAAAGTATATATGTTAAAATTTTCGGACTTTAACTTGTTAGTCTCGAATTATTATGAATTATTGAATAATTGTAAAAAATAAATAAATAAATAACTTGTCTACTGTTCATCGTCTCCCCCAAATGACGGTCAACAGAAGTCAACCATCCCGAAACCCGATCAAAACTGAATCATATTGAAATTGAACTTGCAGGAACATAATACGAGTGAAAACATACCGATTAGACGGATAAAAAGTGACCGGTAACGATTAAAACGACGAATCGGCTATCTCCGGCGACCGTACTCCGGTGATAGTTGCAGGTTCAAATTCCGACGTATTTCCGATGTGTTTAAGTGAATGTGAAGAGTGAAGGATGTTCGTGAGAGTATAAGGGACTTAAATACAAGTCCAATTCGATCTCAGATCCGACATATTCTAGTGTTTTTGATCCACTTTATATTTTTAAATAAAAAGTTCAATTATAGCCACAAGGGCACTAAAATGTGTCGATTGAATGATTAAATGAGTGGGAAATCGGTTAGGTATCATGTGGATAAGTTTTACATATCAAAAGAAGGAATAAAAATCGATTTTTGGTGAGTTTTGGTGATGATCCGCGACCTGCAGATCTGATTTTAAATAATCAGGTCTGTTTTAAGGTTAATATAAATATAACATAATCTTGAATACATCACAAGTGAGCTGGTAGACTAGCTGGTGTGAGCGCTGTTTTGGTTACGGAGGGGCGCGGGTTCGAGTCCCGTGTGTAGCCGGTTCTTTGGGATTAAATCGCTTTTATTCATTTAATTAAAATTTTACATTTTGATCCCTGTGGTTCTATATTTACGATAACAGTCCCTGTAATAGTACCGTTAAATAATTAATTAGGTTAGATTTCAAAATAAGAAACTTTGTATAATAGACTAACCCAGTTAGACTTATGAGGTTAAAATAGTTTCGAAAATGACCAAAACAGTCCCTGGAGTTCAAGTTTAAATAAATGACCAAATGAACCTTAGACTTTTATAATTAAAATCAATTATATTTATTTCTTTTTATAAATAGGTTTCAAAAATAACCAAAAGGACCCTAAACTTGTAGTTTGAAATAATTGCACTTTTAACCCTTGTACTTATATAGTTTCAAAAATGACAATTTAGTCCCTAAACTTTGTACTATCAAATAATGACGGTTTTAGTCCTCGAAATTAAAAAATGATAATTTCAAGCAAGTTACAAGGAATGTCAATTAAGTCCTTCAAATTGTAGTTTCACAACATGTCAAATAATGACGGTATGATAGGCCCTTTTAGTTTGTGTAGCCTTGTTTAATAGCATAAAACTTAACAAGATTGTAATTGTTTCATGTGTTTGTATTGGTATAAACATGTATAAGCACAAAGCAAGTATGTTCAAATAAGTTTCATTCCAAATACGGTATTCGTTACCATGCAAGTTGGAATAAATGCGAGTGTGAAAACCAGGGTGGTTACACAGATCCTAACAGATGTCACAATATGCATACCTTAAATATTTTTTTTTAATTCAAAATCAAGATATAAACATGCATGTGACAACCCGAACTTCAAGGTTAGCATCGTTTAATTCATAAAGCTTTAACTTCGTATCATTCCTTTCACGTTTCACAATACGTTATAGTGGTGCATGTTATATTAAACTTGTTAAACGTAAATTGGTTGTACTTGACCGTTATAATTGAATAGTTAGAAGTTTGTTAAATATTAAGTGTTTAACTAGTCGCACACCCCTTCACGGTCGCACACTTTTGTTTCTTTTGGTTCTCGGCGCAAACCCCTTTTAGCCTAAGATACCCAAGATGGGCCCGGCTCATCTAAGTGAGCGCATACACACACGTGAGTTTGTAAATGTCTCTCATAATCTTGCAAAAAACACAAGATACCAAACACTAGTTCCTTTCAAGCAAATGACGACAGTGGTTCCATTCGAAACATCACCTTCCTCGATCGAACTCTTCCTCTAGAAGCATTATCGTTCATACGTTCTAACAAACAACTCTACAATCTCTAGGTTAGTGGATTCGTCTTTGTTTTAATTTTTGTTGATTGTTCTTGGTCATGTGCAAACTTATTGATATATTTGTATGAGTATCATGGTTTTCGTATGATCTAGGGTTTGCTAGAAACATGATTTAATGTTGCCTTGATCGGATGAATGTCTATTTAATAACTAGAATTGTCCATGATGATGAGAGTTTGGTAATTCTTGTGTTAATAAAGTGACTAGACCTGAATTGGAAGTGTTCATTGATGGTTAGCTAAAGTAAATGATTTCGATCTAGAGTTACGATGTTAGAAACTGTTGATGAGATATGTAAACTGTGAATTCGTAATGTTGGGTATTTGTGACAACTGTGCCTACTGTTATCACTAACTAATCCCGAACAATTTCGTAAGAAATAAAACCTTGTGTTTTATTTAGTGGATTGTGTAATTATCTATGATATTTTCACATATCAATCCTTGTTCAAATTCAAACCCTTAAACGCTTTCTAGAAAGTTATACGCAAACTGATGCGTAAACGTAATCAGTTTAACACGAAAAACACTCCGGAACAGCAACATAAGGTCAACATACCTTAAATAACTTTTACATAACTTAGAAATAAGTTTTGAAGGGTTTGGTATGGCAAAAACAAGTTTATTCGATCACAGGGACTATTTGCGTCAAATTGCAAAAGTCTGCCATTTCGTATGGAGACGTACACTCCAGAACATGATCATAAGCTAAACATACCATAAATAACCTTAACATAGCTTAGAAATAAGCTTTGATGGGTTCGGTATGCGAAAATATGGTTATTTGATCAACAGGGACTAAAAGCGTCAAAAACTGCGTAAGTTTGCATTTACGCGCATATCTTACGTTCTGATCACATCCGGAAATCCAAAAATTTTTGTAATCATTAAAATATTTTATTTTAGTGATTAGAATGCAAAAATACCATTCGTCGCGTAATTTGGATCGTTTTCGCGTCCGTTCGAGTTTCGTCGTAATTAATCGAACAACGCGATCGTACGGCCAAACGAACCGTCATCCATGATATTTTCAACCATATTTTAAGTCCCCTATGCTTTAACATCATTTTAGAGCCTTGAAAATGGGTTAACGGGGCTTAAACGCGTCGAAAAACAAGTTTAGAGGCAGCAGGGACCATTTCTGATATTTTGGTCTCTGGCGGGGCGCGACAGATGAGGCTGTTTCTGTAGCGGGGCGCCACAGACTGATCTGGGCAGAATCTTCACAGCAGTATCCTGGCTGTTGCAAGTTGTTTTCCAAATGATTTTTGAATGTTGTGGGCTGGTTTGTGTGTTCTCCAAACCCCCCAAATCAGGTTCTAACAAGTGTAGGGCCATGATCTTTCCTTGGGCAACACATAAACACTTGTCATCATCTCATAAATCCAAGAATCCTATAAATACCCAATCCATTTCACTCACCAACTTGCTCATTCCTTCTTTCTTTCTTTCATCTTGCTCTGATTTGAGGCTACCACTCTTTGTTGGAGGCTTTATACTTGAGCATTCTAGTTCATTTTTCCAAGCATTGGACCCTTGTAAGTGTTCCTTCATGCTTGTTCATTTATTTTAAGCTAAAAGTCAAATAGTGTTTAACTTTCGGCTTTGACCATTAATTGGTCAAGACAAAGTTCAATTGAACTTTGCAACGTGATCGTAATCACGATGGTTATAATCCCTAGCGATTATACCTACTGATTACCACGTTAACTAGTCGTAGTGACAAGTCAAAGTTTCGGTCAAAATGCGCATTTATGTGCATTTTACGATAGAACTATTTTCGGACCAAATCAGTTTTCTAACTTAGTTAAACATGTATTAACATGTTTAACTCGTAACTACTAGTTTAGTGCTTGTTTAGGGTCGTAAGTCAAACGGTCCTAACAACCGCTTAGACTTTTGAACCTGACCCGTTTGGTCGATTGTTAGGATCCGACCAAACATATTTTGTGACCATAGTTATATAAGGAATAACCTACTGAGGTTATACCTTATGCTCACCATGTTTGGTTATTTATTCGTTAAGTCGTTTATATGCCCATTAAAAATGACCAAAATTCCCTTTTCGAGCATAAATTCATTTTTAGCATATATGATCAAAATTTTGACATCTAAACTGATTTGATAACATATTTAAACATGTTTGGGCATGTAATACATAACATATGACCTAAATAACCATCCGACCTTATATTTACGCAAACGACACGTTAAAGTAGCTTAAACTACCTTAACGGGTCGAAACGGGTCAAAAGCACTTAGGGTAACCTTCTAATCAGAATGTTAGGTCTATTAAATCATACCATATGAGTTCCAATACTCATTTGATTTATAAAACTTCATTCTATCCTATCTTCCGATTTAGGATCCGATTATTAACTTAGTTACCTATACTAGGTGCCGTGTTGATTCCGTGATCCCTCGAGCTTTAATTGGTTTTTATTCAAAGACTATTAAGCAATCCCAAGTGAGTACATAGTACCCTCTTTTACCGTTTTCAAATATTTTGGGGTGATACACATGTGCCTACTTGTTACTTTCATGTTTTCATGCTTTTCATGACATATGCTTGCTATGTTCAGCTAGTACACATATAGTACATGATTTCAATTATGTATGTTGACTTAGCATGCTAGCACACTGTTTTCAAGGATACATTTTGCGGCATATGTTTACTTAGCATATGAGCATATTGTTTACATTACATTTTGCTTCGCGTGTTGACTTAGCATGCCTAGCCCATTGATTTCAAGGACCCATTTTGCTTCATATGTTGACTTAGCATATCTAGCACCTTGAATTCATGAACATTCCTACTTTGTATGTTTACGTAGCATACTTAGTACTTGGGTTACAAAGACATCTTACATGACATGCTCTCATTGATTATGACATTTTGGTATGTTAAACGAGACTAGATACATTCATTAACATCATCCCGCTGATCGGTAGTATGTATGGTTTACCATAGGTTCGATAACCTCATTCCCGCTTCCTAGTTTGTTTGGAAGTATCCATCTGGGGAATGACAGAACCCGATGAACATTGATAAACCTTTGTCTTTATAAGGGTTTATCTGTCAGACAACAAGGCTTGAGTGTATTCGTTAACAAACCATAAAAATGTTCATAACGATAAAAGCATTGGTTTTGCAAAACATAACTTTTGATTTAAACTTAGGTTTATTCAAAGACATTGTTTTGTACATTACACATATGGTTTGAGTAAATACTCTTTATTCACCATACATGACATTTTGGTTACACATAGACATTATACATATGGTTTGAGTAAATACTCTTTATCCACTGTTATGGGTGAAATTCTGAGCCCATATCCTGACTTTGTATCTTGATTTTCTATTAGTTGTATATGATCAGGATACCAGATCAGGATACCGGACCAGGATATTGGTAACATCCTGAGGCAGTATCCTGACTATTACTAACAATTTGCTTGTAAACGTTGGCTACAAGGGACTAACGTTCATGAAGACTAAGTTATCCTGAAGACCCGCTCAAATTGGTTAGGATAAGGACGTTGATGGCGGAAAAATAGCTCTTGTAACGGTCATCATTGAAGATTGGCGTGTTTTATGGAAAGTTACGAAGATTGGTCAAAGATATTAATGTTGTAACGGTTATGGAAGCTTAAATCCCGGACTTATAGTTAATAAGCGCGTGGAAAACGAGTGGAAACAGCCTGGCAACGTTCAGAAAGGAAATAATCTCAGTATCCCGGATTTTTAGCATAATATCCCGGATTTTTAGCACAATTAGTTAATTCTTGTAACTATATAAAGGAGATGCCAGATCCATAGGTCACAACTCGAATTCACCTACTCATTCACTCTCTTTTCTAGCAGCAATCACGCACTAACACTCATCACTTACAATCATTGTACCACTTAGTAGCGATCTGAGCATTATCCTGCACTGTATCCTGGTTATTCAATCAATAAGAAGAACAAGGCAGCCGACGATTGTCAGCTCCCGAGGTTTTATGCCGGAGATCTAGATTGATCAAGGGCTTTCTTCGTACATCACGTGTCAACCTTTACTTTTTTGCTCATTGTTTGATCATAGATATGGCTTTATATCCTGAGCCGTATCCTGAAACTGTTTTTACAATTAACTTGGTTAACATATTTTTCACAAAGTATTACTAGCACACTACCTCACAAAACTAATTTGATCATATAATTGCTTAGGTAATTTTTGACCAAAACAATTTGGCGCCCACCGTGGGGCAAGTGGTGCTATTTCTACTAAAATCTTTTGTAAAATCGTTAATCGGTTTTCTACTTTCAAAACTTTTTGCTACACTATTTTCAATGGCCTCGAGATCAAACATGAGCTCTTCCACCGTGTCTGCTACAACCTCTGCAACAATTGGTTCGGTTCTTCCTCCACCTCCTCTAAGGATGCAAGCCTCCTCGCAGCCTCAGGATATTATACCTACGCGGAGTATTCAAGGATCCGCTCCTGTTTTGGCCTCTAATGAAGAAATTCTAACTTTGTTTGGTAGTGTACAGGAACAGATGAGGCAACAGCAGGAGACCAACCAAATGCTGATGAGAGAGATACAACTCTTGAAATCTAGCTCAAGAAGGCCCACTGAGGATACTGTCACTCCCTTGCAGCCTAGATCTTTGAACTTCAGTTCGGCAGTATATACTGAGGATAACAGAGGGAATATTGTGCCTAGCCATTCCCAGAGTCATATTCCTGAGATTCCCTCTTCGGTCAGGGTGTCAACTGTGAGAAATCCAGGATATGCTCCAGGATATTCTCCAGGATGTGCTCCAGGATATGGCCAGAATCAACAAGCTGGTAACTTGTCTGTTAACACCAATATCCCTGTTACTAATAATCTTGGATCATTACAGGATGTAGGCGTGACATCAGCGATAACCAGAGAGCTTCAAAAGTTGAAGGATATGATATCAAGTGTGCCTGGAATAATGCAGCCTATACCGGAAGTATCCCGGGATAGTCACAACATATCCCGCTTTGCTCACCCTATTTGTGATGCAGAAATCCCAAAGAGATTCCAGACTCCTAACATGAAGCTGTATGATGGGACGACGGATCCTGAGGAGCATATTGCTCAGTATAGGGAGAGGATGGAGATTAACCCTATCCCGCCAGAACTCAAGGAAGCATGCTTGTGCAAGGGCTTCGGCTCTACTCTAACAGGATCAGCCTTGAAATGGCTTCTAAATGTTCCACCTTATTCGATTACATCGTTTGCTCATTTGGTTAATTTGTTTAATAGTCAGTTTTCTTGTAGTAGAAGCTTTGAAAAACTAACAAGTGACCTCTACAGGATAACACAGGGGCCTCAAGAATCCCTAAGGGATTATGTGAACAAATTCAGCAGGGAATCCTTGGATATCCCACACCTTGATGTTGCTACAGCAGTCCAAGCATTCAAGATGGGACTACAAAAAGATTCCCAGTTTTATCAGGATCTTGTGATGAATCCTTGCAGGAACTTGGACGAAGCTCGAAACAGGGCCTTGAGATATATCAGGCTGGAAGATGATAAGAAAATGCAAGAGAGGATGAATGCATCCTCAACATATGAGTCAACAAATAGGAAATCAGAATCTTCACATAAACCATACCGCCCTAGGCCGTATGATAAAAATGAAAACAAAAGAGTGAACGTTGTCCAAGACGAGGATCCCGAGGAGTATCCTGAGTTGTCAGAATATTGTTTTTCTGTTAATATACCTGAACTAATGTATGCTATGCAGGGTTTGGGAGATAAAGCCAGGTGGCCTCGGAAGAATCAACAAAAAGCTGATTGGAAGGATAAGTCCAAATGGTGTGCCTTCCATGAGGATTTCGGACATGTTACTGAAGATTGCATTGCCCTGAGGAAAGAAATAAGCTACCTACTAAGCAAAGGACATCTGAAGGATCTTCTGGGCAGAAAGAAGAATAAGGGTCAGGATATTGAGAAGGATCCTGAACGAGCAGCATCACCTCCCGCCGACGCCAAGATAATTAACTTTATCTCAGGAGGGTCCGATATCTGCGGAACTTCTTATTCTGTAGCCAAAAGACATGCAAAGGAGGCTAAGGCCGAAAGGGGGAATAAGCCAACCAGGATATCGACCCTCACGACTGATAAAATGATCACGTTCGATAGTGATGACAGGGATACTGTCCAGGATCCTCATCATGATGCTCTGGTAATAACTTTATATGTTGCTAATCACTTTGTACGCAGGATACTGGTGGATAATGGCAGCTCAGTCAACATCATCTAATTGGAAACCTTGAAGAGAATGAACATCCCCGAGATAGAGATTACCTCAAAGTCCACTGTGCTTGTAGGGTTTAGTGGAGAAGCAAAGAATACCGTAGGGGAGATAAAGTTGCCCGTGTATGTTGAAGGGGTCAACTCAATACAACGCTTCTGTGTCATGGACTCCTTATCCTGCTACAATATCATATTGGGTAGGCCATGGATCCATGATATGAAAGCTGTGCCATCAACCTATCATCAGTGTATCAAGATCCCTACTCCTTGGGGAGTTGTCAAGGTGGAAAGTGATCAACAAGAGGCGAAGGAATGTTACTCATCCTCGATGAAATCCTCAACCAAGCCTAATGCAACATAGCAATTAAAGATGCGGGCCCAGGATATCGTGGAAGCTTCAGAGCAGGATGTAAAGAAAATTATCCTGGATCAGGATAATCCAGATATCTCGGTGCTCGTAGGAGCCAATATCCCTCAGGATATTGAAAATCAGTTAACTAACTTTTTGAAATGCAGGATGTCAACATTCGCATGGAAGCATGAGGACATGACAGGTATTTCTAAGGATATTATAACTCACAAGCTTGGAATTGACAGGTCTTTCAAGCCTATCCAGCAAAAGAGAAGGAAGTTTGCTCCAGAACGAAACATAATTATTCAAGAAGAGGTTGAAAGACTATTGAAGTCCAAGATGATCCGGGAAGTCAAATTTCCCAAGTGGCTAGCAAATGTGGTCGTGGTTCAAAAGAAGAATGGGAAATGGAGAGTTTGTGTAGATTACACAGACTTGAATAAACCATGTCCTAAAGACCCATTCCCTTTGCCTCATATAGACTCAATGGTGGATGCAACTGCCGGTCATGAGATGTTCACCTTTATGGATGCATCCTCAGGATTCCAGCAGATCCAGATGGAACCTTCAGACCAGGAGGATACTGCTTTCATGACACCAACAGGTATTTATTGTTATACTGCTATGCCTTTTGGTTTGAAAAATGCAGGTGCAACGTACCAAAGGTTGGTGAACATGATGTTTAAAGACAAACTGGGGGACACCATGGAGGTGTACATCGACGACATGGTAGTGAAATCTAAAAAGGCTGAGGATCACCTCCAGGATATTAAGGCAGCGTTTGATATCCTGGATCAGTATAACATGAAGCTAAATCCTGCTAAGTGCCATTTCGGAGTGGGGGCAGGAAAGTTTCTAGGATATATGGTAACTAAAAGAGGGATAGAGGCAAGCCCGGAGCAGATTAAAGCTATCTTGGATATCAAATCTCCTTCAAATATGAAGGATGTTCAACGATTAACAGGCCGAATAGCAGCATTGAACAGATTTATTTCAAGATCCTCGGAAAAGTGCAAAGAATTCTACGATATCCTGAAGAAGAATAAGAGGTTCGAATGGGGAGAAAAGCAGGAAGCAGCCTTACAGGAATTAAAGCAATATCTTTCAACCGCACCTCTGATGATGAAGCCCGAGGATGGTGAACCATTATCCCTGTATCTTGCAGTATCAGGGAATGCAGTAAGTGCTGTTTTGGTCAAGGATCACGAAGGTCAGCAGTATCCTATCTATTACGTTAGTAAAAGTTTATTAGATGCTGAAACTAGATATTCTCATCTAGAAAAAATGATATTAGCCCTAGTTATGGCATCAACGAAACTTAGACATTATTTTGAAACACATAGGATTCATGTTAAAACCAACTATCCTGTTAAAAGTGTGCTTAGGAAACCCGAGATGTCAGGTAGGATGGTCAAGTGGTCAGTAAAATTAAGTGCTTATGATCTAGTATATGAACCTAGAAATGCCATAAAGTCTCAGGCCTTAGCTGACTTTGTGGCTGATTTCAGTAGTGATATTCAAAATGAAGTAGACCTAGAAGTGCATCAACTAGGAGAAAATATAGAATCTTGGACACTATATACCGATGGTGCATCTAATGTAAGAGGTGTAGGTTTGGGGATACTACTAAAATCGCCACAGGGGGACATATTACCCCAGGCTATTAAATGTGAATTTCCTGCCACTAATAATGAAGCAGAATATGAAGCTCTGATAGCAGGATTAGAATTAGCTAAAAATATAAATATTAGATGTTTACAAGTATATGTTGATTCCCTGTTGATTACTAACCATTTCAATGGGTCTTATGCAGTAAAAGGTGAAAAGTTAGCTGAATATCTTGAAATTGTTAAGAAATTTGCAGGATATTTCGAAATTTTTACACTTGAACAGGTACCAAGAGAAAAGAATGCTGAAGCTGACGCTCTAGCAAACTTAGGATCTACTGTCAGGATACCAGAGGGAACTCAGATACCAATAGTGCACATCTTGTATCCTGCAATAGAACATTTCAAATCTCAGGATAAAGAAGTAGCATGTATCCAGGATCCTGGTGATGGATATCCTGAGAAGGATCCTGAATCCTGGATAACTCCAATTGTGAAGTATCTTTAAGAAGGAGATATCCCAAAAGATGCAAATCCTAAGGCTTTTAGGATGAAGGTATCTCGTTTTACTATTATAAATAATATTTTGTATAAGAAATCCCTTGCAGGTCCGTACCTAAGGTGCTTGGAAGGTCCTGAAACCAAGGAGGTACTTCAGGATATACACGAAGGAGACTGTGGCAACCATACTGGGGGCAGATCTCTGTTCTCGAAGGTGTTGAGAACAGGATATTACTGGCCGACCATGAGAAAGGATGCCGCGGAGTATGCTCAGAAATGCGATGCATGTCAAAGACACGGCAACATCCTGCATCAGCTTGCAGAACCATTATATCCTATTGTATCCCCTTGGCCGTTTATGAAATGGGGAATGGACATAGTGGAAAAACTTCCAAAGGCTCCAGGAGGAAAAGTTTTTATGCTGGCAATGACAGATTATTTCTCCAAGTGGGTCGAAGCCGAGGCCTTTGTTCAAGTCAGGGATCAGGAAGTGGTGTCCTTCATAAAGAGGAATATCTTGACCAGATTTGGGGTACCGGCTGAGATAGTTTGTGACAATGGCTCTCAATTCATCAGCAAAAGAACTACTGACTTTTGCAAGAGTTGGGGAATTAAGATGATTACGTCAACACCAGTGCATCCTCAAGCAAATGGACAAGCAGAATCCTCGAACAAGATAATCGTCAACAATTTAAAGAAGAGGCTAGGTGCCAAAAAAGGAAAATGGGCAGAGGAACTACCATTTGCCCTATGGGCTGATAGAACAACTGTGAAGAATGCTACTGGGCAAACCCCGTTTTCTTTGGTATTTGGGGCAGAAGCAGTGATCCCGACAGAAATGGTGATACCGACAGCTAGATCAAGCCTACGGGATCCTGAATCAAATCCTGAAATCTTATGTCAAGAATTGGATACTATTGATGAGACAAGGGATGCGGCAAAGTTGAGAATGGCAGCATATCAACAGAGGATATCAAGAGCATATAACAAGAATATAAGGACTAGAAGGTTCCAAGTTGGAGATTGGGTGTTAAGGAAAGCTTTTCAGAATACTACGAATCCTGCTGATGGAAAGTTGGCTCCAAAGTGGGAAGGACCCTATGAGATTGAATCGGAAGCAGGAAAAGGAGCATATCGACTCAAGAATATGGAGGGGGATATACTACCAAGATCCTGGAATGCTATACACCTTAAGTTTTATTTCAAGTGAGTTTAGAATTTAATTTCTAACTCAGGATGGTATGAATTCTATCTCTTTTAAATATGTTTGATTTGATTTATTCTTTGAAACCCAATACTGACTTAAGCATCGGAGGGGTATTAGCCAAGCTAACACCCACCTTAGTTTGAAAATGTTTTGCAGTATATGCTTCGGGATACAGCTCCAGGATACACACTCAGGATACTTCGAAAGATTAGAGGATTGGCCCCCTCTCTCACGTTTAAGGGATCCTGATCCCTTCACAGGTTTAAAGGTATTCACCTTTCTCACGAATTGGGTTTAAACACCCCGCCTGGAGCGCAAGTTATCCAGGGATAGTTCAAGGTGGCGGGACCAGTTCATGTAAAAGTGGCTGACAATTTCGTTACTGTTGGCTATACCCTGGATCCTTAAGGTATATGAGGATTGATCACCCTCTCTCGCGAAAGGGTATTTTCATACTCTCTAAGGTTTAAAGGTTTTCACCTTTCTAAGTCTTGGAGTTTATACACTCCCGCCTGTAGCGCACGAAAATTTGGGATTTTCCCCAGGATACTAATGGTTTATCCCCAGTAAAACTAAAGTTTTTAACAAGATTGCAAAGATATGACAAGCTGTGATTACACATGTTCTTTTATGGATAAGAAGCTACGAAGTTTAATCACTAAGTGAAGAAACACTCAAGTATATCATGCACTGATGCAATATCCTGCACAGACAGGGGACATCCATGCCGGGGACATTGCAAAGGATTCAAAGGTTAAGGTTGGAAATTATTGCCTAAGTGTTTCTGGTATGATTTATTATTATTATTTTTTTTTTCAAGTCTTGAAAACCTTATCTAAATGATCTAAGTTTTCTAAAAAGTCATATTCAACCAAGTTTTGTCTGACATTTAGAAGACATTTTATCAGTATCCTGACCAGGATATTTGATCAGGATATTCAAAACTTACCTTTCAAAATAAACAACAAATAAGGCTAAAAGGTTAGTTTATTATTAATGGTCCAAAAGATTGTATTCTTGGTTTCATCTCAAAAAGAGACCCATCCACCAAGAACACAATTAAAGTTTTTAAATCATATTTACGTAAACAGTTGAAGGTTTCGTCCTGAAAACACAGGATCCTTCCACCTTCAACTGTCAAAATATTCTACTTGCAGGAAATTAAAATTGTTCTAAGTGCAGGACGACCGGATGATTTAGACCCTACAAAATACAGGTATCATTAAAGACAGACTAACCAGGATACAGGTTCAGTATATGTGTACGGGATACAGGATCTGGATACTTACCTTATTAGGAAAGGAGGTCATGGGCTCGATAGATTCCGTGAAGCCAAGGTCATTGTTTTGGTCAAAAATTACCGAAGCAATTTAGTGATCAAATTAGTAATGTGAGGTAGTGTGCTAAAAAGTTTAAGGAAAATATGCTTGTTGATTTATTTAACAAATCAGTATTAAGGATACGGCTCAGGATATTGAGCTGTATCTACGGTCAAACAGTGAGTAAATAATAAATAAAAAGTAAGGAAGACGACACGAGATGTACGAGGAAAGCCCTTGATCAATCTAGATCGCCGGCATAAAACCTCGGGAGCTGACAATCGCAGCTGCCTTGTTCTTCTTATTGCTTTAAACTTCAAGATACAGTGCAGGATATCAACCAGATCTCTAAGTGTTACAATGAATTCGTATGAGAGTACAATTTGCGAGAGAGCAAGTGTTGGTGTGTAGTGAGTGTGATTGCAGTGAAATTGTTGTGTCCTATTCGATCTGGTGTTCCTCCTATTTATAGTAACGAAATACAAACAAATATCCCTATAAATATGGGATGCTCCGAATATTCCATCACGAACGTTGTAGACCGAGTAATAAGGCTTCAACGTCTTTCTTTGAACAGTTTGGACCGAGTCTTCCGCAGAACAAGTCTTTGTGAACGTTGTTAGCTTCCAGCCCACGTACCTACACGTAATTCGTTAGTGATCCTGAGGATACCATTCAGGATATTACCAGTACCCTGAATCCGCACCCCGGATATAAACAGATATTATTTAATCAAGATATAAGCCAAGATATTTCTCAGGATATGAGCTCAGAAATTAGCCCACAACAATTGTCCCCAAAAATGTTACCGTTTAGTATCCTCATTACTAACGGTTACATTTTTTACGCAAACCGAGGCAATTAAGAGATAAGACCTGTGATGTGACCGTTTGCAACTACCCAGCCTATATCTACTCATCATACCCTATATCTTCTCATCCTCATCTTCTTTTTTAATAATCATCGACAAGGAAAAAGGTACATTTTCTCTCTATCCTTCTTACTTTCCTTCATCTTTTCTCTCCGGCGAAAAATCCAACCGATCAAATGCCGCGCCAAACAAGATCCAGTTCAGGTGACTCGGCCCCTACGTTCTACCAACAAAACCTTCTCCAAGAACCGGAGAAGGAAGCCTGTACTTTTGATAGTGCCCACTTGTCTGCTTTAAAATCCTCCGGTATCTTCCCGGAAGGAACCATATTTAGACCGTTTGACCGTGAAATCCGGTCAGATATGGTCTCCAACGAGTGGATTTGCTTTAGTGCTTTCCCTTTTACCCTAGGGCTCCGATTCCCCTTTCCGGATTTCATCACCGAGTTCTTTAATATCACAAAAATATCTTTTAGCCAAACAATGCCAATGCTCTGGCGTGTCTTAACTGTTCTTGACCAGATCAAGAGAAACCACATTCCTGAGCTTCCATCCATGATCTCCCCCTGGCTTACAAGCTTAGATGTCACGGATCATGTAGATTTCTGTTTTACTCTACTTCCGGTGACCCATTGATACTTCGTGCCACCAAGAACGAGGATGGTTGGCAATCCAAGTTTTTCTTTGTAAAAAGGGACTCAATCCCTGGTGGGACGGAATATCCGTTACAGTGGTTGAGAAAGGGTAGGATTTAGGGTTTAAGAATGATCCTGTCGCTTATCCTGTTCCATATCCTGAACTAACTTATCTTCTTTGTTATGCAGCTGATTTCAGGAAGATTGCTCCTCCTCTTACCACTTCTCAAGAAAGAATAGACGCCATTAGACTTCTCCCAGAAGCAGAAAGAAGTTTCAATCCTTCTCCACCAACTCCAAGTCCTCTTTCAAGTGCCAACATGTCTGGTAAGGATCCTGCAAGATATCCTGCATACATATGCTTCTTATCTGTTATTTATAGGAGGGATTTAGAATTTACTCCCTGTGTGCAGACTCCAGCAAAGTCCCAGTCTATCTAGACCTAGATGAACTTGACAGCTATCCAACTCCAGCCATAGTCAAGAAGGAGACTCCTGCTACCACCAGCTCCAAGCCACTCCCGGCTCCCAAGACCAATCCAAGAACCCGTGCTTCCGCAACGAAAAAGAGAAAGGGTCTTGAGGTCAGTACTCCAGGCTCTGAAGGGTTCTCCTATGATGAGCTCAGCTTCTCCGACTCCTTAGAGCCAATGACATCCTTCCTCAACAAGGTAATATCCTGCCGCATATCCTTCATGTATATCCTGCACATATATCCTGCACGTATATCCTAACAGGATATCCTGGTAGGACATCTTAGTCAGCATATATTCTAACCTCATACCTGTGATCAATGTGCAGGGCCTCCAGCATTTGCTCCACTTGTACAATGACGCTTGTGGTACTGTGGCACTTCATGAAGCCAGGATCAAGCAGCTCGAGTGCACCGTTGCTGACCAAGGTGCTATTGCCGAAGCAAAGAGCCGGCACTATGAAAGCTTGCTAAAGAAGGTCACCCAAGATGCTGAGGTCAAACTTGCCAGCGTTCAAATGGATCATGATCAGGCCTTGATCAGCTTCCGAGAGGGAATCAAGGCTTCTGCTATCGTCTCCCTGCTACAAGCACGCATCAAGATGACCTACGAGGCCAAGGAGACAGGCCTTATTTGTCCATCTTGGCCAGTTGAATCCTGGGTGGCCAAATTGAAGGAGCTCGGAGGCAAAGCTGTGCCCCTTCCTGCTGAAGCTGGCGAGTCTTCTAAGTCAGCAGAGGTGGTGGTCCAGGCTGGAGAGAAGAAGGATGTTGGAGCTGATGCTGAGATGGACGTTGGCAAGGATGCTGCGCAGGATGCTGGTCAGGATGCTGGTGCTGAGAAGCTTGAGAAGGTTGGAGGTGATGCCGCTGTGTGAGGGCATTTAGGTGGGCGATGACGGATATACGTGCCAAGGCCAGAGCCCACCTTTTTGAATTTGAATGTTGGTTTGTAGTCCCATAAACAATTTACTTTTCCGCACTTTACTTTTCCGTACCTGAACAATTTACATTTCCTGCATGCTTTTTGAACAATACAACAGTTGAAGGTGGATGGGTCTCGGTTTGAGATGAAGCCTTCAACTGTTGGGTGAATATGGTTATGAACTACTAGTGCTCTTAGCGGATGGGCCTCGTTTTGAGGTGAAACTAAGAGCACACCTTTTGGTATGTCAATAATATAACTACTCTTTTGACTTTATTATTGTTGTTATTAGTGCACAAATTTTACTTATGAAAACTGTTTTATTTAAACATTTTTGGGAATATTGTGGGAAAATATCCTGACTAGTATTCTAAGAGATATCCTAGTCAGGATATTATCATATAACTTAGAAGACTTAAATCATTTGAAAAAGGAGAGATCATACCAAAGACTTTTAGAGAATCAATTTCAATCTTCCACCTTAGGTATGTCCCCAGTGCACACTTACAAACTTGGATCCAACCTTTGAATAGTATAATGTATGTCCCCTGTGTATGACACAGAAATGCAAATGTATTCACACTTTGGTTTGAATAAATTTCAAACACTCCGAAGCAAAAATCTTGATATCCTGAAATGAATCATTAGCATACTGGGGATAAACCCTTAATATCCTGGGGATAAACCCTGGTATCCTGGGGATAAACCCTGAGTTTCATGCGCTACAGGCGAGAGTGTATAAACTCCTAGACTTAGAAAGGTGAAAACCTTTAAACCTTAGAGAGTATGAAAATACCCTTTCGTGAGAGAGGGTGATCAATCCTCATATACCTTTAGGATCCAGGATATAGCCAACAGTAACGAAATTGTCAGCCACTTTTACATGAACTGGTCCCGCTACCTTGAACTATACCTAGATAACTTGCGCTCCAGGCGAGGTGTTTAAACCCAATTCGAAAGAAAGGTGAATACCTTTAAACCTGTGAAGGGATCAGGATCCCTTAAACGTGAGAGAGGGGGCCAATCCTCTAATCTTTCGACTTATCCTGAGTATATATCCTGAAGCTATATCCTGAAACATATCCTGCAAAACAGTTCTAAACTAAGGTGGGTGTTAGCTTGGCTAACACCCCTCCGATGCTTAAGTCAGTATTGGGTTCAAGATAATAAGCAAATATATTTTAAAGAGATAGAACACATACCATTCCGAGATAGAAAACAAATTCTACTCTTACTTGAAATAGAGCTTCAAATGTATTGCATTCCAGGATCTTGGTAGCATATCCCCTTCCACATTCCTGAGTCGATATGCTCCTTTCCCTGCTTCTGACTCAACTTCATAAGGTCCTTCCCATTTCGGAGCTAGCTTGCCATCGGCAGGATTAGTGGTGTTTTGAAAAGCCTTTCTCAGCACCCAATCACCAACTCGAAATCTTCTAGTCCTTATGTTCTTATTGTATGCTCTGGATATTCTTTGTTGATATGCTGCTATCCTTAGCCTTGCTGCATCTCTTCTTTCATCTATAGTGTCTAGATCTTGACATAAGACTTCAGGATTCTGTTCAGGATCCTGTAGCATAGATCTTGCAGTAGGTATCGTCATTTCTGTTGGAATCATTGCCTCTGCTCCAAATACCAAGGAAAACGGGGTTTGGCCAGTTGCATTCTTCACCGTTGTCCTATCAGCCCACAAAACAAAGGGTAACTCTTCCGCCCATCTTCCTTTCTTGGCTCCAAGTCTCTTCTTTAAGTTATTGACTATTATCTTGTTCGAGGATTCGGCTTGTCCATTCGCTTGAGGATGTACAGGAGTAGATGTGATCATTTTGATTCCCCAACTTTTGCAAAAGTCAGTAGTCCTTTTGCTTATAAACTGGGACCCATTATCACAAATGATCTCAGCTGGTACCCCAAACCTAGTCAGGATATTCCTCTTGATGAAGGATACTACTTCTTGGTCCCTTACTTGAACGAATGCTTCAGCCTCGACCCATTTAGAGAAATAATCCGTCATTGCTAACATAAATACTTTTCCTCCCGGAGCCTTTGGTAACTTCCCTACTATATCCATCCCCCACTTCATGAATGGCCAAGGGGAAACTACAGGATATAGTGGTTCAGCTGGTTGATGTAGTATGTTACTATGCCTTTGACATGCATCACATCTTCGAGCATATTCTGCAGCATCTTTTCTCATTGTTGGCCAAAAGTATCCTGTCCTCAATACTTTCGAGAATAATGATCTGCCTCCAGTGTGATTACCACAGTCCCCTTCATGTATATCCTGAAGTACTTCTTTGGCTTCATGATCCTCCAAGCACCTTAAATATGGTCCTGCAAGAGATTTCTTATATAGGATATTATTTATAATAGTGAACCGTGATACCTTCATCCTAAATGCCTTAGGATTTTCATTTTCGGGGATGTGTCCATCTTTAAGATATTTCAGAATTGGAGTTGTCCAGGATTCAGGATCCTGTTCAGGATATTCCACTCCAGGATCCCGAATATCCGCTACTTCTTTATCCTGAGGATTCGTTGCAGGATATAAAACATGTATTATTGGTATTTGGATCCCTTCCGGTATCCTGACTGATGATCCCAGATTTGCTAAGGCATCCGCTTCAGCATTATCCTCTCTTGGTACCTTTTCAAGTGTAAAAACATCGAAATATCCTGCTAATTTTTTGAGAATATCGAGGTATTCGATTAACTTCTCACCCTTAACTGCATAGGATCCATTAAAATGATTAGTAATTAACAAGGAGTCAACATATACTTGCAAATTCTTGATATTCATACTCTTAGCTAGTTCTAATCCTGCAATTAAAGCTTCATATTCTGCCTCATTATTGGTAGCAGGAAATTCACACCTAATAGCCTGGGGTAATATGTCCCCCTGTGGCGATTTTAGTAGTATTCCCAATCCTACTCCTCTTATATTAGATGCACCATCAGTATATAATGTCCAGGATCCTGAGGATTCTCCTAATTGCTGAACTTCTAGGTCTGCCTCGTCCTGAATGTCACTACTAAAATCAGCCACAAAGTCAGCTAAAGCCTGAGACTTTATGGCATTCCTAGGTTCATATACTAAATCATAGGCACTTAACTTTACCGACCACTTAGCCATCCTGCCTGACATCTCTGGTTTTCTAAGCACATTCTTGACAGGATAATTAGTTTTAACATGAATCCTATGAGTCTCAAAATAATGTCTAAGTTTTGTTGATGCCATGACTAATGCTAGTATTAGTTTCTCTAAGTGAGAATACCTAGTTTCAGCATCTAACAAACTTTTGCTAACATAATAAACAGGATATTGCTGACCTTCATGGTCTTTTATAAGAACGGCACTTACAGCATTCCCTGATACAGCAAGGTACAGGGATAATGGTTCACCATTCTCAGGCTTCATTAGTAGAGGTGCGGTTGAAAGATATTGCTTTAATTCCCGTAGGGCCGCTTCGTGCCTTTCACCCCACTCGAAATTTTTGTTCTTTTTCAGGATATCATAAAAATCTTTGCATTTCTCCGAGGATCTTGAGATGAATCTGTTTAATGCTGCCACTCGCCCCGTTAATCGTTGAACATCTTTCATATTTGAGGGTGATTTAATATCCAAGATGGCTTTGATCTGCTCCGGGCTTGCTTCTATTCCTCTTTTGGTCACCATATATCCTAGAAATTTTCCTGCCCCCACTCCGAAATGGCACTTAGCAGGATTCAGCTTCATATTATACTGATCCAGGATATCAAACGCTCCTTTGATATCCTGGAGGTGATCCTGAGCTTTCTTTGACTTTACTACCATATCGTCAATGTATACTTCCATGGTGTCCCCCAGTTTGTCTTTGAACATCATGTTTACCAATCTTTGGTATGTTGCACCTGCATTTTTCAAACCAAAAGGCATAGCTGTGTAACAATAAATACCTGTTGGCGTCATGAAGGCAGTATCCTCCTGGTCAGAAGGCTCCATTTGGATCTGTTGAAATCCTGAGGATGCATCCATGAAAGTCAGCATTTCATGCCCAGCAGTGGCATCTACCATCGCATCAATATGGGGAAGAGGAAATGGGTCTTTAGGACAAGCTTTATTCAAGTCTGTGTAATCCACACAGACTCTCCATTTTCCGTTCTTCTTCTGTACCACTACCACGTTTGCTAGCCACCTTGGGAATTTGACTTCTCTAATCATTTTGGACTTCAACAATCTTTCAACTTCTTCTTGAATAATTGTATTGCGTTCAGGAGCAAACTTTCTTCTCTTTTGTTGCACTGGCTTGAATGATTTATCAATTCCAAGCTTGTGAGTGATAATATCTTTGGATATGCCTGTCATATCCTCATGCTTCCATGCAAACGTCGACATCCTGCATTTTAAAAAGTTAATTAATCGTTCTTCAATATCCTGAGGGATATTGGTTCCCACGAGCACCGAAATATCAGGATTATCCTGATCCAGGACAATTTTCTTCACATCCTGCTCCGGATCCTCCACAATATCCTGGGCCCGCGTCTTTAATTGCTATGCTGCACTAGGTTTGGTTGAGGATTTCATTGAGGATGAGTAGCATTCTTTCGCCTCCTGCTGATCGCTATCAACTTTAACAACTCCCCAAGGGGTAGGTATCTTGATGCATTGGTGATATGTTGATGGCACGGCCTTCATATCGTGAATCCATGGTCTTCCGAGTATAATGTTATAGCAGGATAGAGAGTCCATTACACAGAAACGTTGTATCGAGTTGAGTCCTTCAACGTACACCGGCAACTTTATCTCTCCCACTGTGTTTCTGGCCTCTCCACTGAACCCAACAAGCACGGTGGACTTCGAAGTGATATCCATTGGAGATACATTCATCCTTTTAAGTGTCTCTAGTTGGATTATGTTGACAGAGCTGCCATTATCAACCAATATCCTGCGTACAAAATGGTTAGCCACATATAACGTTATTACCAGAGCATCATGGTGAGGATCCTGGACAGTATCCCTGTCATCAGCATCAAATGTGATCACTTTGTCAGTTGTGAGCGTAGTCATCCTAACAGGTTTGTCTCCCCTTTCGGCTTTAGCTTCTTTTGCATGTCTCTTTACTGCCGAATATGAAGTCCCACAAATGTCGGATCCCCCCGAAATGAAGTTGATTACTTTGGCATCCGGGGGAGGTGAGGCTGCTCGTTCAGGATCCTTCTCAGTATCCTGACCCTTATTCTTCTTTCTTCCTAAGAGATCTTTCAAATATCCCTTGCTTAGAAGATAGCTTATCTCTTTCCTCAAAGCAATGCAGTCCTCGGTCATATGTCCGAAATCTTCGTGGAAAGCACACCATTTTGATTTGTCTTTCCAATCCGCTTTTTGTTGATTCTTTCGAGGCCATCTTGCTTTGTCCCCTAGACCCTGCATGGCATACATCAATTCAGGAATGTTAACAGAAAAGCAATATTATGATAATTCAGGATACTCTTCAGGATCCTCATCTTCGACAGCATTCACTCTCTTATTCTCATTTCTGCCGTATGGCTTAGGCCGATACGACTTGAATGAGGATTCTGACTTCCTGTTAGCTGACTCATAAGTGTTGGATGAGTTCATCCTTTCTTGCATCTTCCTGTCATCTTCCAACCGAATGTATCTTAGGGCCCTGTTCCGAGCTTCATCCAGGTTCCTGCATGGGTTCATTACAAGGTCTTGGTAAAATTGAGAATCTTTTTGCAACCCCATCTTGAAAGCTTGCACAGCTGTTGCAACATCAAGATGAGGAATGTCTAGTGATTCTCGGCTAAACTTGTTCACATAATCCCTAAGGGATTCCTGAGGCCCTTGTGTTATCCTGTAGAGATCACTTGTTAATTTTTCAAAGCTCCTACTACAAGAAAACTGACTATTAAATAAATTTACTAAATGAGCAAAAGATGTGATTGAATGCGGAGGAACATTCAAGAGCCACTTCAAAGCTGATCCTGTCAAGGTTGAACCAAAACCCTTGCACAAGCATGCTTCTTTGAGATCCGGAGGGATAGGGTTGATCTCCATCCTCTCCCTATACTGAGCAATATGCTCTTCAGGATCCGTCGTTCCGTCGTAAAGCTTCATGTTGGGGGTTTGGAACCTCTTTGGAATCTCAGCATCACAGATAGGATATGCAAAGCGAGATATCTTATGGCTATCTTGAGACACTTCCGGGATTGGCTGGACCACCCCGGGTACACTTGATATCATGTCCTTCAATTTTTGAAGTTCCCTGGTAAGTGCTGACGTCACACCTGTATCCTGCAAGGATCCACTATTGTTAGTAGCATGAGTATTATTATTATTATTTAATATGTTACTCGTTGGAGGATTCTGCCCATATCCTGAGGCATATCCTGAGCTCCTTATGGTCGATATCCTGACCGAGGAGGGTATTTCAGGAGTATGATTCTGAGGAAGGCTGGGCACAATATTCCCCCTGTTATCCTCTGTATACACGGCTGAACTGAAGTTCAAAGCTCTGGGTTGTAATGGGGTGACAATATCCTCAGCGGATCTGCTCGAGCCAGACTTCAGGAGTTGTATTTCCCTTAAAAGCATTTGGTTTGTTTCTTGCTGCTGCCTCATTTGTTCCTGCACACTTCCAAACAAGGTTAAAATTTCATCGTTAGATGCTAAAACAGGGGCAGACTCTTGAACAGTGCGAGTAGGGATAATATCCTGAGGTCGTGTAGAAGCTGGCATTCTTGGAGGAGGTGGTGGAAGCACCGAACCTGTAGTAACAGAAGTCGTAGCAGACATAGTAGAGGAACTCATGTTTGATCGTGAGGCCATTGTGGACAATGTGGCAAAAAGTTTTGAAAATAAAAAACCGATTAGCGATTTAACAAAAATTTTTAGTAGAGATAGCACCACTTGCCCCACGGTGGGCGCCAAATTGTTTTGGTCAAAAATTACCGAAGCAATTTAGTGATCAAATTAGTAATGTGAGGTAGTGTGCTAAAAAGTTTAAGGAAAATATGCTTGTTGATTTATTTAACAAATCAGTATTCAGGATACGGCTCAGGATATTGAGCTGTATCTACGATCAAACAGTGAGTAAATAATAAATAAAAAGTAAGGAAGACGACACGAGATGTACGAGGAAAGCCCTTGATCAATCTAGATCGCCGGCATAAAACCTCGGGAGCTGACAATCGCAGCTGCCTTGTTCTTCTTATTGCTTTAAACTTCAAGATACAGTGCAGGATATCAACCAGATCTCTAAGTGTTACAATGAATTCGTATGAGAGTACAATTTGCGAGAGAGCAAGTGTTGGTGTGTAGTGAGTGTGATTGCAGTGAAATTGTTGTGTCCTATTCGATCTGGTGTTCCTCCTATTTATAGTAACGAAATACAAACAAATATCCCTATAAATATGGGATGCTCCGAATATTCCATCACGAACGTTGTAGACCGAGTAATAAGGCTTCAACGTCTTTCTTTGAACGGTTTGGACCGAGTCTTCCGCAGAACAAGTCTTTGTGAACGTTGTTAGCTTCCAGCCCACGTACCTACACGTAATTCGTTAGTGATCCTGAGGATACCATTCAGGATATTACCAGTACCCTGAATCCGCACCCCGGATATAAACAGATATTATTTAATCAAGATATAAGCCAAGATATTTCTCAGGATATGAGCTCAGAAATTAGCCCACAACAGTCATCATAAGAGAAACCTTTGGCAGCAGCAACAGGCGGCTCCTTTTTTACCAGGACAAGCTTGGGATAGCTGTCAAGCTTCTCAAGATCAAAGAAAACATATATCCTTACCAGGCATGTTGGAATGACTAAAAAATATATCTGTTGGAATCAGGATATCCAACAGTTATATTTTTGGGGACAATTGTTATGGGTGAAATTCTGAGCCCATATCCTGACTTTGTATCTTGATTTTCTATTAGTTGTATATGATCAGGATACCAGATCAGGATACCGGACCAGGATATTGGTAACATCCTGAGGCAGTATCCTGACTATTACTAACAATTTGCTTGTAAACGTTGGCTACAAGGGACTAACGTTCATGAAGACTAAGTTATCCTGAAGACCCGCTCAAATTGGTTAGGATAAGGACGTTGATGGCGGAAAAATAGCTCTTGTAACGGTCATCATTGAAGATTGGCGTGTTTTATGGAAAGTTACGAAGATTGGTCAAAGATATTAATGTTGTAACGGTTATGGAAGCTTAAATCCCGGACTTATAGTTAGTAAGCGCGTGGAAAACGAGTGGAAACAGCCTGGCAACGTTCAGAAAGGAAATAATCTCAGTATCCTGGATTTTTAGCATAATATCCCGGATTTTTAGCACAATTAGTTAATTCTTGTAACTATATAAAGGAGATGCCAGATCCATAGGTCACAACTCGAATTCACCTACTCATTCACTCTCTTTTCTAGCAGCAATCACGCACTAACACTCATCACTTACAATCATTGTACCACTTAGTAGCGATCTGAGCATTATCCTGCACTGTATCCTGGTTATTCAATCAATAAGAAGAACAAGGCAGCCGGCGATTGTCAGCTCCCGAGGTTTTATGCCGGAGATCTAGATTGATCAAGGGCTTTCCTCGTACATCACGTGTCAACCTTTACTTTTTTGCTCATTGTTTGATCATAGATATGGCTTTATATCCTGAGCCGTATCCTGAAACTGTTTTTACAATTAACTTGGTTAACATATTTTTCACAAAGTATTACTAGCACACTACCTCACAAAACTAATTTGATCATATAATTGCTTAGGTAATTTTTGACCAAAACATCCACCATACATGACATTTTGGTTACACATAGACATTATACATATGGTTTGAGTAAATACTTTTTACTTGCCATACAAGACAATTGATTATACAAGACATGGATTACATTTGACATTGGACATTGTTTACACATAACATTTTGACATTGGTTTAAACAAAACATTTTTGGTGGTTATTTGGTAAGTGATTTAAATAACGAGGCGTGTGTAATATGATAAAAGCATGGTGGATACGCCACCGGTACTTCCTATATATAAGTGCTTTTATGATATTACATATCGTAGCGTTATTTAAACCACTTCGACAAAGACAAAGACATGATACATTTTATACAAAGACATGACATATTTTTCACAAGGCAATGTTTTACATATAACATATTTTGTACAAGAACATGATGTTTTTTATACAAAGACATGACACATTTCATACAAATACATGATATCTTTTTACAAAAGACATCATTTGGTTATTTGTTTAACCATGCATTGTTTCTTTTAAATCATTTGATTTTCACATCGATTTTTATATGATTTTACAAAAGAAAACATTTTTTTACAAAGGTTCATGGCTACTTTTAGTTAAACATTTCTTTTAACAAAATCAAATCCAAGAATCCTCAACAACAAAACCTATGTTACTCACAGGCATTTTTATGTTGACGCACCTATTTTCACATGTGTTTCAGGAATATACGTTTAACTATGAGCATGCTTCACATAGGGCGGACTTGGGCCTTAGTGACTTTAAAACCTACAAGAAAATTGATGTGCATTTATTGTATTCTCCAAAACAATGTAAACTATTAACTCAATAAAACAACACTTTATGAACCAAGTGTTATGAAACAATTTGTAACGTGACTCCCCGATGTTTTTCGTCGCGTGTTGTTGTATTACGCGATTGGGGTGTTACAGTATTCGATGATATGATTGTCCTATTTGATCCGATTGAATGCTGAATTTAATGTCAAATTTTGTTAATGATTAAGCAAGAATTAGGGTTTACATGATTATATTGAAAAATGGTTGTTTGATCGTGTAAACATGGACGGTTATGGGTGTTTTGGTCAAAAATTACCGAAGCAATTAAGTGATCAAATTAGTTAAGTGAGGTAGTGTGCTAGAAATGAGTGTCGAGAATATGTTTAACAGATTAATTGCAAAATCAGTTTCAGGATACGGCTCAGGATATAGAGTTGTATCTATGATCAAACAATGAGCAAAAAATGTAAAGGGTGACACGAGATGTACGAGGAAAGCCCTTGATCAATCTAGATCGCCGACACAAAACCTCGGGAGCTGACAATCGCAGCTGCCTTGTTCTTCTATTGCTCCAAATATCAGAATACAGTGCAGGATGTGATGCGGATCAACTAGGTGTTACAATGTAATTCGAGTACAAGTGTTGGTGTATAGTGTTTGCTAGAAGCTAGAGAGCAAAGTGTGCGTATGATTGTGTGTGTAAAGTTTCGTGCCTTAATCTGATCCGCCCCATCTATTTAGAGTAAAAGAAATATAACAAACTACCCTATTAAACCGGGACCCGGCGGATATTCCCCACTTGAACGTTGTAGACCTGGTCTTTCGGGTTCAACGTCTCTCATATTACAGATTTGCCAGAGTCTTAAGGAGAAGAAGTCCATCTGACCATTAGTGACCCACAACTTCTAACCTGCACGTGGTCAATTTAGTTAACACCAGGATATCGCCCAGGATGTTACCAATTTCCTAATCCAGTATCCTGATCACAAGTAAACAATCAAAAGCAGGATATTAGTTAGGATATATACGCTCAGAAAATGGCCCATAACAATTATCCCCAAATATATCTGTTGGTATACCAATCCAACAGATATATTTTAAAAATTCTATCTCGTAAATCAAGGCAATTAAATCGAGATGACGGTCAAGATTACACCATAACTTCCAACGCGCTTTTAACTCGATGGAGATCTACAACGCTCCTATATCTTCTCTCTTCTTGTTTGAAAAACAGATATCTCCAACGGAGTCTCCAGGTAATTCCCTACTTCTTATTCATTTCCTGTCAATCTCTTTTCCTTTACTTGCAATGGCTGCCAGAACTTATTCTCAAACCGGCGAATCATCCGAGACCTTCATTCAGCAGGATCTTCTTAAAAATCCCGAGAAGGAAGTCTGTGCTTTTGATAACGCAGACATTGCAGCTTTGAGAGCTTCCGGTGCTTTCCCCGATGCACGGTCTTTAGACCATTTAATCGGTCAATTCGATCGGATGTTTCTTCTGCTGACTGGGTCTGCTTCCCGGTATACCCTTTCTCGCTAGGTCTTCGGTACCCTTTCCCCGAATTTATGATGCAATTCTTCCGGACTACCGGTATTTCCTTTGCCCAAACCATGCCCATGGTCTAGAGGGTATTAATCGTGCTCAACCAAATTAAAAACCTTCACTGTCCCGACCTTTGTATCGAAGATATGCCAATCGCTTACCGCCTCCGATCCCACGGTTCTAGCCGGTTTTTGCTTTTTTTCAACTTCTAACAAACCCCTTATTCTTAAAGCTACCAAAAACGAAGACGGATGGCAACGCAAGTTCTTCTTCGTCAAACGAGACTCCATTGATGAGGGTGCTAGCCTTCCGGTGGAGTGGTTAACCACCGGTAGGATCATGAATGTCCCCAGGTACTTCTAGACTTTTATCTTTTGCTAATATCCTCTTATTTGATCCTTTTGCAGTGAATTTTAAGGAAGTAGCTCCCCCTACTGCGGAATCAGAAAAAAGAATCAAAGCAGTTTACCAATTACCTGCAAGTGACAGGAGTTTTACCACACATATCCCGAGTTCCAGTCAATACTCATCATCCGAAATGTCTGGTAAGGATTACTTTTGAAATAATTAATTAGCGCAATATAATATAATGAACGGTAATAAAGACGTAAGACTTTTCCCTTTACGTAGCACCAGCCAAGATCCCTGAAGTCTTTGACCTCGACGAGCTGGACAGTTATTCCGATCAGGTCCAGATCAAGAAGGAACCTAGTCCCAAAGCTACGGCCTCATCCAAGCCCAGCAGCTCCAAGGCTATCGTCATCCCCAAGCCTTCGCCAGCTACCAAGCCCCGGAGTTCAAGTTCTCGTAAAAGGAAAGAGCCTGATTCTCCCATTATCTCTGATACATTCCCTTATGAGAATCACGGGTTCATTGAAGCAAGCGGATTTATGACTTCTTTTCTCAACCAGGTTAGTATCCTTGAGCCATATCCTGCAACTTACACCATTTATAAGTATTTGTTAAAACCAATACCTGTACTCTTATTTTGCAGGGTCTTAAACGTCTGGTTCATCTATACCAAGAATCCTGTGGGCTCAACAAGTCGCTTGAATCCAAATTGAAGAAAGCCGAGGTTACAATTTCTGATCAGGGTATGATTGCAGCCGCCAAATCTCGGCACTATGAGGAGAAGTTCAAGGTTATGACCCAAGAACACCAGGCCGCCCTCAATAAAACAGCTCTCCAGGCCCAAGACGATCTTGACGCCGCCCACGCTCAACATGAACGGGATATGGTCAGCTACCGGGAAAGCCTTAAGAGTTCTGTCGTCACTTCCCTTCTCCAAGCCAGGCTAAAGATGGCCCATGAAGCCAAAGCACTGGGCTTCGAATGTCCTTCTTGGGACATCAATGCCTGGGAAACAAAGCTAAGGAGTCTCGGCGGCACTTCTGCTAAAGCTGCAGCTGAAGGATCTTCAAAGGCAGTCGAAAAATCAACTGATGCCGAGAAGGATGCCGAGGTTGATCCCGAGATGGATCCTGCTGAAAATATCATGAACGAAGAAGGCACTGCCTCCTAAAACTCTTTTCCCTTAAATTTGAGAGTTATGCCTATGTTTGAACAATTTTACTTCTTGTCCTATGAACAATTTCCATTTCTGTATTAAAACAACTTGATAGCCGAAGGTGGATGGGTCCTAGGTTTTAGGATGAAGCCCTCGGTTATCAACTAGTATTGTTTATTTCAAACAATTTCATCTTTCAATTGGCTTGCTATTTCTTAGTGTAGATTTTAGCTTTGCATTACTTAGTTGGACAAGCAAAATATCCTGATCAATATACTCAGTGATATATTACGAAAACTTTTATCAAATAGGATTTCTAAGAATTCAAACAATTTTAAACAAAACTTCTAAAGAATAAAAGATAGTCCATTTTCTAAAACCTGTTTTAATAATACTTGTTTGATTAGAGTTTTTATTTTCAATCCAAGTATCATTTCCTAAATATCCCGAAACGTATCCCAAAAGCACATTTCCAAGACATATCCTAAAGATATATCCTTAATCAGAATTAAACAATTCATGTAAGGTTCACAAAGAAAAGATCATACCAGGAATTGAGTGTAGCCCTAGTATTAAACTCCAACCCCTTTTGTGACTTCTCCTACTAAGATGTCCCCAGTTCGAGACACTTAGCCCAACTTTGACCTTTTGTGCTTCATACAATTACTTTAGATGGAATGTCCCCTGTGCATGAAGTCCTCAAACACTTAGAAAATTTTTAAACACTAGTTCCAATTGTATATACAATTCTTGTGTTACAGGGGTAAAACCCAAAATATACGGGAGATAAATCCTTAGTATCCTGGGGAAAATCCCAAATTTTCATGCGCTACAGGCGGGAGTGTATAAACTCCAAGACTTAGAAAGGTGAAAACCTTTAAACCTTAGAGAGTACGAAAATACCCTTTCGTGAGAGAGGGTGATCAAGCCTCATATACCTTTAGGATTCGGGATATAGCCAATTGTAACGAAATTGTCAGCCACTTTTACATGAACTGGTCCCGCCACCTTGAACTATTCCCGAATAACTTGCGCTCCAGGCGGGGTGTTTAAACCCAATTCGGAAGAAAGGTGAATACCTTTAAACCTGTGAAGGGATCAGGATCCCTTAGACGTGAGAGAGGGGGCCATTCCTCTAATCTTCCGAAGTTTCCTGAATGTGTATCCTGGTGGTACATCCCGAAGCATATACTGCAAAACAATCGTAAGCTAAGGTGGGTGTTAGCCTGGCTAACACCCCTCCGATGCTTAAGTTAGTAATGGGTTCAAAATAGTAAATAATATCAAAATTTTAATAAAAGAGATAGAATCCATACCATCCTGAATTAACTTTAAATTCCATACTCACTTGAAATAGAGTTTTAGATGTATAGCATTCCAGGATCTTGGTAGTATATCCCCCTCCATATTCTTGAGTCGGTATGCTCCTTTTCCAGATTCTGATTCAACCTCATAGGGTCCTTCCCATTTTGGAGCCAACTTTCCATCAGCAGGATTAGTAGTATTCTGAAAAGCCTTTCTCAACACCCAATCTCCAACCTGAAATCTTCTAGTCCTTATATTCTTGTTATATGCTTTAGATATCCTCTGTTGATATGCTGTCATCCTTAGCCTTGCAGGGTCTCTTGTCTCATCTACAGTGTCCAAATTTTGGCACAAAGCTTCAGGATTCTGCTTAGGATCCCGGAGGATAGATCTTGCCGTAGGTATCACCATTTCTGTTGGGATCACTGCTTCTGCTCCAAATACCAAGGAAAACAGGGTTTGGCCAGTTGCATTTTTTACCGTTGTTCTATCAGCCCACAAAACAAAGGGTAGTTCTTCTGCCCATCTTCCTTTCTTAGCTCCTAGTCTCTTTTTCAAGTTGTTGACAATTATCTTGTTCGAGGATTCTGCTTGTCCATTTGCTTGAGGATGTACCGGAGTAGACGTGATCATTTTGATTCCCCAACTCTTGCAAAAGTCAGTAGTCCTTTTACTTATGAATTGAGATCCATTGTCACAAATTATCTCAGCTGGTACTCCAAACCTAGTCAGGATATTCCTTTTTATGAAGGATACCACTTCTTGATCTCTAACCTGAACAAATGCCTCTGCTTCAACCCACTTGGAGAAATAATCCGTCATTGCCAACATGAAAACCTTTCCTCCTGGAGCCTTTGGAAGCTTTCCCACTATATCCATACCCCATTTCATAAATGGCCAAGGGGAAACGATAGGATACAACGGTTCAGCAGGCTGATGTAATATGTTACTATGTCTCTGCCACGCGTCACATCTTCGAGCATATTCTGCAGCATCTTTTCTCATCGTCGGCCAATAATATCCTGTCCTTAATACTTTTGAGAATAACGACCTGCCCCCAGTATGGTTACCACGATCCCCTTCGTGTATATCCTGGAGCACTACTTTGGTTTCGGGATCCTCCAAGCACCTCAGATATGGTCCTGCAAGGGATTTCTTATACAAAACATTATTTATAATAGTGAATCGTGATACCTTCATTCTAAAGGCCTTAGGATTCTCATTCTTTGGGATGTGTCCTTCCTTGAGATATCTCATGATTGGAGCCGTCCAAGACTTAGGATCCTCCTCGGGATACTCATCATCAGGATCCTGAATACTTATTACTTCCTTATCCTAAGGATTCGTCGCAGGATATAGGATATGTAATATTGGTATTTGGGTTCCTTCCGGTATCCTGACCGATGCTCCTAGATTTGCCAAGGCATCAGCTTCAACATTTTCCTCTCTCGGTACCTGTTCAAGTGTAAAAACATCGAAATACCCTGCTAATTTCTTGAGAATATCGAGATACTCGATTAACTTCTCACCTTTAACTGCATAGGATCCATTAAAATGATTAGTAATTAACAAGGAATCAACATATACTTGCAAATTCTTAATATTCATGTTTCTAGCCAATTCTAATCCTGCGATCAAAGCCTCATATTCCGCTTCATTATTAGTGGCAGGAAATTCACATCTAATAGCCTGGGGTAATATGTCCCCCTGTGGAGATTTTAGTAGTATACCTAGGCCTACACCTCTTACATTAGATGCATCATCGGTATATAATGTCCAGCATTCTATGTTTTCTCCTAGCTGCTGTACTTCTAAGTCTACTTCATTTTGAATGTCACTACTGAAATCAGCCACAAAGTCAGCTAAAGCCTGAGACTTTATGGCATTTCTAGGCTCATAAACTAAATCATAGGCACTTAATTTTACTGACCACTTAGCCATCCTGCCTGACATCTCGGGTTTCCTAAGCACATTTTTAACAGGATAGTTGGTTTTAACATGAATCCTATGTGTTTCAAAATAATGTCTAAGTTTTGTCGATGCCATAACTAGGGCTAATATCAATTTTTCTAGATGAGAATATCTAGTTTCAGCATCTAATAAACTTTTACTAACATAATAGACAGGATACTGCTAACCTTCGTAATCCTTAACCAAAACAGCACTTACTGCATTCCCTGATACTGCAAGATACAGGGATAATGGTTCGCCATCCTCAGGCTTCATCAATAAGGGTGCGGTTGAAAGATACTGCTTCAAATCCTGCAAGGCTGCTTCATGTTTCGCTCCCCATTCGAACTTCTTATTCTTCTTGAGGATATCGTAAAATTCCTTGCACTTCTCCAAGGATCTTGAAATAAATCTGTTCAACGCTGCTACTCGGCCTGTTAACCGTTGAACATCCTTCATATTTGAAGGTGATTTTATATCCAGGATAGCTTTAATCTGCTCCGGGCTGGCCTCTATCCCCCTTTTTGTCACCATATATCCTAGAAACTTTCCTGCCCCCACTCCGAAATGACACTTAGCAGGATTCAGTTTCATGTTATATTGATCCAGGATATCAAATGCTCCCTTAATATCCTGGAGATGATCCTCAGCCTTTTTAGATTTTACCACCATATCGTCAATATATACCTCCATGGTGTCCCCCAGCTTGTCTTTAAACATCATGTTTACCAACCTCTGGTATGTTGCACCTGCATTTTTCAAGCCAAAGGGCATAGCAGTATAACAATAAATACCTGTGGGTGTCATGAAAGCAGTATCCACCTGATCAGAGGGTTCCATTTGGATTTGCTGAAATCCTGAAGAGGCATTCATGAAGGTTAACATTTCGTGGCCGGCAGTAGCATCTACCATTGAATCAATATGAGGTAGAGGAAACGGGTCTTTTGGACAGGCTTTGTTTAAGTCTGTGTAGTCTACACAAACTCTCCATTTCCCATTTTTCTTTTGTACCACGACTACATTCGCAAGCCATCTAGGAAACTTCACTTCTCTAATCATCTTGCTTCTTAGTAGTCTTTCAACTTCCTCTTGGATGATCGCATTTCGCTCCGAAGCAAATTTCCTTCTCTTTTGTTGGACCGGCTTGAATGACCTGTCAATACCAAGCTTATGTGTTATAATATCCTTGGAAATACCTGTCATATCCTCGTGCTTCCATGCGAATGTTGACATCCTGCATTTCAAAAAATTAGTTAATTGGTTTTCAATATCCTGAGGGATATTGGTTCCTACGAGCACCGAGATATCCGGATTATCCTGATCTAGGATAACTTTCTTTACATCCTGCTCCGAAGCCTCCATGATATCCTGGGCCCGCATCTTTAATTGCTATGCTGCATTAGGCTTGGTTGAGGATTTCATTGAGGATGAGTAACATTCCTTCGTCTCCTGCTGATCACTATCAACCTTGACAACCCCCCAAGGGGTAGGGATCTTGATGCACTGATGATAAGTTGATGGCACAGCCTTCATGTCATGGATCCATGGCCTGCCTAGTATGATGTTATAGAAGGATAGGGAGTCCATCACACAGAAACGTTGTATCGAGTTAACCCCTTCAACATATACTGGTAACTTTATCTCCCCTACGGTCTTCCTAGCTTCTCCACTGAAACCAACGAGCACGGTTGACTTTGAAGTAATGTCCATTGGAGATACGTTCATCCTCTTCAATGTTTCCAGCTAAATTATGTTGACAGAGCTGCCATTATCCACTAATATCCTGCGTACAAAATGGTTAGCAACATATAATGTTATTACGAGAGCATCATGGTGAGGATCCTGGACAGTATCCCTGTCATCACTGTCGAAAGTGATCACTTTATCAGTTGTAAGGGTAGTCATCCTGGCTGGCTTGTCTCCCCTTTCAGTCTTAGCCTCCTTTGCATGTCTCTTGGCCGCAGAATACGAAGTTCCACAAATGTCGGATCCCCCTGAGATAAAGTTAATTATTTTAGCATCTGCTGGGGGAGATGCCGCGCGTTCAGGATCCTTCTCAGGATCCTGCCCTTTATTCTTCTTTCCTCCCAGCAGATCCTTCAGATACCCCTTGCTCAATAGGTAGCTTATTTCTTTCCTTAGAGCGATGCAATCCTCAGTCACATGTCCGAAATCTTCATGGAAGGCACACCATTTGGATTTATCCTTCCAATCAGTTTTTTTTTGTTCTTTCGAGGCCACCTATCTTTGTCTCCTAAACCCTGCATAGCATACATTAACTCAGGTATGTTAACAGAAAAGCAGTATTCAGATAATTCAGGATATCCTTCAGGATCCTCGTCTTCAACAGCATCCACTTTCTTGTTGTCATTTATGCCATATGGCTTGGAGCGATATGGTTTATACGAGGATTCTGATTTCCTGTTGGTTGACTCATAGGTTGAGGTAGAATTCATCCTCTCTTGCATCTTTTTTTCGTCTTCCAAGCGAATATATCTCAAGGCCCTGTTACGAGCTTCGTCGAACTTCCTGCAGGGATTCCTTACAAGATCCTGATAAAACTGAGAATCCTTTTGTAACCCTGTTAGGGGTGGATTTCTAAATGACCAGTGATCCTTATTTGCTGTTGGATTTAGTGATCCTCAATTATGTCTGAAGTAGTGATCCTCAGAAGTGTTGCAGGATCAGGATCAGGATCATGGATAACTATAAGGATCCCAGTACTAACGATTGTCTACTTTGAATTCGTAAATGTTTTGCAGGAATATCAACTTGGACTTAGTCTTGGTGACATTCCTGGAGAATATTTTTAGTCTATTCCGCACGTGCTTGGCCAGAAATGGACGTTGTGGAGTCGTGGAAGACTTGCACTATTTGCGGAATGTTAGTTAGGCTTGATATTTTCTATTTGTAAAGGGGTAGCGAGCTATTTTAGAGACACTTAGCTATTTTTGGCTACACACACACTCATACAACCGCTCTCACTGGCTCTCGACAAAACACTTAGCATTTTTTATACATTTCTACACGTTACACTATAGTGATCCTTGTACTTAGCTCGCTATCATCCGAAGTTGTAACAGATTGTTTGTTTAATTTGAGTTGGTGATCGGTAGTTTCCATCACCCGGGGTTTTTTGTGCCGGAGATCAACTCTTGATCAAGGGCTTTTTCCCCGTATAAATCTTCGTGTCATTTGTTCATTACACTTCATAGTGATCCTTATTATTGTTCATCAATTCAAGCATCATACCTCACAACAGAAAGTTTGGTTACATTGTCATTGCTTGATTTTTGACCAAAACAGTTTGGCGCCCACCGTGGGGCAATTGGTGCTTCATTCTTAGAAAGATTCGTGTTTTCGTGGTTATTTCGGTTCGCTACAACCAAACAAATGGCTTCCTCAGTGAAGAATACTTCAAGTTTGATGCCCTCATTCAGTTCCTCACAAGGCGTTCCTCCTTTACCTCCACCACCTTCTGGATCCCAGAAGAATGCTGAGAATGCTGCGAAGAAACCAACTCCTATTTTCCAAAAACCACCTACTTCTTCTGTTTCAACTAATCCTACTACTAATGATCTCTATACCTTGATTTTGCAGATGAGGAATCATGCACAAGAGCAGGATAAGACCAACGAAAGGATCCTTCGGGAAATCGATGAAATCAAGAAACAGAAAAAATCAGTGGAGGATCACTCCCATCTGATGCCAAGATCGCTGAACTTCGACACTCCGGTCATAACCTCACAATACTCAGCAGTTCCGGATGTGCAATACTTGGGTGAACTATCAGGAAGGCGTTATGGGACAACAACAATGAGTCAGGCATTTGGCTCTTGCTTCCAGCCTCAGGGATTCTCTTCTCAACCATTAGGATCCTCTTCTCAGCAACTGGTATACTTCACGTCAGGAGGATATGTGGGAATGCATGCAGTCCGAGGATCCTCCCAGGTCCAAGGATCCTCCCAGGTCCAAGGATCCTCCTAGGTCCAAGGGTCCTCCCAGGTCCAAGGATCCTCCCAGGTCCTAGGATCCCCTCTGGTCCCAGGATTCTCCCTTGTTCAAGGATCCTCCCTGGTCACAGGATCCTTTCAGATTCAAGGATCATCACAATTCCAAGGATCCAACCCCCTTCAAAATCAAGGATCCTCGAGAAATATGCAACCTCAGAACTCAGACGTCCACCAAGGAGACTTCATACCAATGCAGACCATTGCCTCCTCTGGTCCTTCAATCATGCCAGAGTCTCGACAAGATGGATTCACATCCGCAATTCCAAACTCGAATCCTGTGGGAGGTAACACTTTTAATAATTTATATAACACTAACCATGGCTTTATGCAGGATTCAGGTATCAATCAGGCCATGGCTAGGGAACTGCAAAAGCTTAAGGATATGATATCCAGTGTACCAGGAGTGGTTAAACCCATTCCTGAGATTGCGGATGGTAGCCATAGGATATCTCGTTTTGCACCACCTTTGTGTGATGCTGAGATACCTAAAAGATTCCAGATACCATCAATGAAGCTATATGATGGTTCAACGGATCCAGAAGAGCATGTAGCTCAATACAGGGAGAGGATGGAGATCAATCCAATTCCAGAAAGGTTGAAAGAAGCATGCCTATGCAAGGGATTTGGGTCCACACTTACAGGATCTGCTCTTAAATGGCTGCTAAGTCTTCCCCCTTACTCTATTACTTCATTTGCTAATTTAGTTAACTTGTTCAATAGTCAATTCTCTTGTAGCAGAAAGTTTGAACGATTAACTAGTGATCTATATAGGGTAACACAAGGTCAAAATGAATCACTTAGAGATTATATCACTAAGTTTAGTAAAGAATCCTTAGACATTCCCAATTTGGATATAGCTACGGCTGTTGAAGCCTTTAAAATGGGATTGCTTAGGGATTCATTATTCTATGATGATCTTGTTATGACACCTTGCAGGAATCTTGATGAAGTAAGGACTAGGGCCCTTAGGTTCATCCGCCTAGAGGATGACAAAAGGATCCAGGACAGATTGACAGGATCCTCCAAACAAGATAAGCAAGGATCCTACTTCAGGAACAACAAATCCAAGTCCTATAACAGATCTGATAATCAGAATGTGCACGCAGTGGAACAAGAAGAGGATGATGAGAATTATCCTCATATTTCTGAATATTGTTTCTCTGTTGATAACAATGAACTAATCATTGCAATGCAGAATCTAGGTGAGAAAGCTAGGTGGCCAAGGAAAAGTGATAAACCAGCTGCTACAAAGGATAAATCCAAGTGGTGTACATATCATGAGGGTTTTGGGCATCTCACTGAAGAATGTATTGCACTTAGAAAGGAGATTGGTTATTTGTTGAGCAAGGGGCATTTAAAGGAACTCTTGGGACGAAAGAAGTCAAGAACCCAGGATCCTGAAAGGATCCCGGAAAGGGCTCCTGCTCCTCCGGCAGATGCACAAGTCATAAATTTCATATCCGGTGGATCAGACATCTGTGGTACATCCTTCTCAGCAGCAAAAAGACACGCTAAGGAAACCAAGATGGATAACGGAGACAGACCCGTCAGGACCTCCGTTGTCACCCAGGACAAAGTCATTACTTTTGATGAGGATGATCGTGTTGACATCCAGGATCCTCACCATGACGGTCTCGTAATTACATTGTTTATTTCTAACCACTTTGTTCGCAGGATCCTTATAGATGGAGGAAGCTCTGTGAACATCATTCAGCTGGATGTTCTCAAGAAAATGAATATCCCAGAGTCCGATATTATCCCAAGATCCTCAGTACTTGTGGGATTCAGTGGAGAAACAAAGAATACATTGGGGGACATCAAACTCCCAATCTATATTGAAGGATTGCATTCTTATCAAAAGTTTTGTGTTATTGATTGCTTATCGTGTTGTAACGTTATCCTTGGCAGGCCATGGATACATGATATGAAGGCAGTTCCATCCACCTATCATCAGTGTGTAAAGCTTCCAAGTCCATGGGGAGTGGTGAAAATTGAGAGTGATCAACAGGAGGCTAAGAATTGCTATACCTCATCAATGAAACCAACCTCAAGACCAAGGGAGCAATAGCAATTAAAGTATCCTTCAAGAGACGTCTTGGAGGCAAGAGAACAGGATTTGAAAGAAATCCTCATGGATCCTGATGATCCTGAATCCAAGATCTTCATAGGGTCAGGGATCCTTAGCGATATTGAACAAGAGCTAGTATCCTTTCTCAAAAGAAGGAAGACCACCTTTGCCTGGAAACATGAAGACATGACAGGTATATCTAAGGATATAATTACTCACAAACTTGGCATTGACATGTCATTTAAGCCAATTCATCAAAAGAGGAGGAAGTTTGCACCTGAAAGAAATGCTATTATCCAGGAAGAGGTAGATAAACTACTTCGAGCAGGTATGATTAGAGAGGTTAAGTATCCAAGATGGTTAGCCAATGTGGTTGTTGTTCAAAAGAAAAATGGAAAGTGGAGGGTATGTGTCGATTTTACAGATTTAAACAAGGCATGTCCCAAGGATCCTTTCCCATTACCCCACATTGACTCCATGGTGGATGCTACCGCGGGTCATGAGTTGTTAACCTTTATGGATGCTTCATCTGGATTTCAACAAATTCAGATGGAACCATCCGATCAAGAGGATACAGCCTTTATGACCCTAACTGGTATATACTGTTATATTGCTATGCCATTTGGATTAAGGAATGCAGGTGCTACTTACCAAAGGCTTGTCAATATGATGTTCAAAGAACAAATTGGATACACTATGGAAGTCTATATTGATGACATGGTGGTTAAGTCCAAAAGAGCTGAAGATCACCTTAAAGACTTGGAGGAAGCATTCAATATCCTTGATAAATTTAATATGAAACTAAATCCTTCTAAGTGTCATTTTGGTGTAAAGGCAGGTAAATTCTTAGGATATATGGTAACAAAGAGGGGCATTGAAGCAAGTCCAGAGCAAATTAAGGCTATCGTGAATATCAAATCTCCTGCCAATGCTAAGGATGTGCAAAGGTTGACTGGCAGGATCGCAGCCTTGAACATATTCATATCCAAATCCTCAGAAAAGTGCAAGGAGTTCTATGACATCCTGAGGAAAAACAAGAAATTTGAATGGACTGAGAAGCATGAAAGTGCCCTTAAAGCTCTTAAAGATTACCTATCCTCAGCCCCAGCCTTAATGAAACCAGAAAAGGGAGATGTGTTATCCTTATATTTGGCGGTATCCTCAAAAGCAGTAAGTGCGGTCCTTGTTAAGGATCACCAAGGTACACAACATCCTGTTTATTATGTAAGTAAGAGCTTACTTGATGCTGAATCCAGGTATTCACATTTAGAAAAACTTATCCTTGCATTAATTATGGCATCTACTAAATTAAGACATTATTTTGAAACTCATGCCATTATTGTTAAAACTAATTTCCCAATTAAGAATGTTCTCAGGAAACCTGAAATGTCAGGAAGGATGGCTAAGTGGGCAGTGAAGTTGAGTGCATACGATATAAGATATGAGCCTAGGACAGCCATTAAATCCCAAGCATTAGCTGACTTTGTGGCAGATTTCAGTAGTGATTTGCAAAAGGAAGCTGAACTAGAAGTCCAACAGCTTGAAGAAACCAAGGATCCTTGGATACTGTTTACTGATGGATCCTCCAATGTGAATGGAACAGGGCTTGGAATACTACTAAAATCGCCACAGGGGGACATAATACCCCACTCCATAACTTGTGAATTTCAAACTACCAACAATGAGGCTGAATATGAAGCCTTGATAGCTGGTTTGCAAATTGCAAAGCATATGAGTATCAGGTATCTTGAGGTACATGTAGATTCTTTATTGATCACTAATCACTTTAATGGATCCTATGCTGTTAAAGGTGAAAAGCTAATCAAATATTTGGAGATAGTCAAAGAATTGGCACTCTCTTTTGTATCCTTTAGTTTGACACAGGTACCAAGGGAAGAGAATGCAGAAGCTGATGCATTAGCCAATCTAGGATCACCTTTGAAGATTCCTGAGGATATTGAGATCCCTATTGTTTTGGTCAAAAATTACCGAAGCAATTTAGTGATCAAATTAGTAATGTGAGGTAGTGTGCTGAAAAGTTTATAAAAAATGTGCTTGTTGAGTTATTTAGAAAATCAGTATTCAGGATACGGCTCAGGATATTGAGCTGTATCTGCGATCAAACAGTGAGTAAATAATAAGCAAAAAGTAAAGGAAACGACACGAGATGTACGAGGAAAGCCCTTGATCAATCTAGATCGCCGGCATAAAACCTCGGGAGCTGACAATCGCAGCTGCCTTGTTCTTCTTATTGCTTTAAACTTCAGGATACAGTGCAGGATATCAACCAGATCGCTAAGTGTTACAATGAATTCGTGTGAGAGTACAATTTGCGAGAGAGCAAGTGTTGGTGTGTAGTGAGTGTGATTGCAGTGAAATTGTTGTGTCCTATTCGATCTGGTGTTCCTCCTATTTATAGTAACGAAATACAAACAAATATCCCTATAAACATGGGATGCTCCGAATATTCCATCACGAACGTCGTAGACCGAGTAATAAGGCTTCAACGTCTTTCTTTGAACGGTTTGGACCGAGTCTTCCGCAGAATAAGTCTTTGTGAACGTTGCTAGCTTCCAGCCCACGTACCTGCACATAATCCGTTAGTGATCCTGAGGATACCATTCAGGATATTACCAATACCCTGAATCTGCACCCCGGATATGAACAGATATTATTTAATCAAGATATAAGCCAAGATATTTCTCAGGATATGAGCTCAGAAATTAGCCCACAACAATTGTCCCCAAAAATGTTACCGTTTAGTATCCTCATTACTAACGGTTACATTTTTTACGCAAACCGAGGCAATTAAGAGATAAGACCTGTGATGTGACCGTTTGCAACTACCCAGCCTATATCTATTCATCATGCCCTATATCTTCTCATCCTCATCCCTTTTTAATCATAATCGACAAGGAAAAGGTACATTTTCTTTCTATCTTTCATACTTATCTTCGTCTTTTCTCTCCGGCGAAAAATTCAGTCGATCAAATGCCGCGCCAAACAAGATCTAGTTCAGGTGACTCGGCCCCTACATTCTACCAACAAAACCTTCTCCAAGAACCGGAGAAGGAAGCATGTACCTTTGATAGTGCCCACCTGTCAGCCTTAAAATCCTCCGGTATCTTCCCGGAAGGAACCGTATTCAGACCGTTTGACCGTGAAATCCGGTCAGATATGGTCTCCAACGAGTGGATATGCTTTAGTGCTTTCCCTTTTACCCTAGGGCTACGATTCCCCTTTCCGGACTTCATCACCGAGTTCTTTAAGATCACAAAAATCTCTTTTAGCCAAACAATGCCAATGCTCTGGCGTGTTTTATCTGTTCTTGACCAGATCAAGAGAAACCACATTCCTGATCTTTCCATCCATGATCTCCCCCTGGCTTACAAGCTTAGATGCCACGGATCATGTAGATTTCTATTTTATTCCACTTCCGGTGACCCATTGATACTTCGTGCCACCAGGAACGAGGATGGTTGGCAATCCAAGTTTTTCTTTGTAAAAAGGGACTCAATCCCTGGTGGGACAGAATATCCGGTACAATGGTTGAGAAAGGGTAGGATTTAGGGTTTAAGAATGATCCTGTCGCTTATCCTGTTCCATATCCTGAACTAATTTATCTTCTTTATTGTGCAGCTGATTTCAGGAAGATTGCTCCTCCTCTTGCTAATTCCCAAGAAAGAATAGACGCCATTAGACTTCTCCCAGAGGCAGAAAGAAGTTTCAACCCTTCTCCACCAACTCCAAGTCCTCTTTCAAGTGCCAACATGTCTGGTAAGGATCCTGCAAGATATCCTGCACACATATGCTTCTTATCTGTTATTTATAGGAGGGATTTAGAATTTACTCCCTGTGTGCAGATTCCAGCAAAGTCCCAGTCTATCTTGACCTGGATGAACTTGACAGCTATCCAACTCCAGCCGTAGTTAAGAAGGAGACTCCTGCTACCACCAGCTCCAAGCCACTCCCGGCTCCCAAGGCCAATCCAAGAACCCGTGCTTCCGCAGCGAAAAAGAGAAAGGGCCTTGAGGTCAGCACTCCAGGCTCAGAAGGGTTCTCCTATGATGAACTCAGCTTCTCCGACTCCTTAGAGCCAATGACATCCTTTCTCAACAAGGTAATATCCTGACGCATATCCTTCATGTATATCCTGCACATATATCCTGCACGTATATCCTAACAGGATATCCTGGTAGGATGTCTTAGTCAGCCTACATTCTAACCCCATACCTGTGATCAATGTACAGGGCCTCCAGCACTTGCTCCACTTGTATAATGATGCTTGTGGTACTGTGGCACTTCATGAAGCCAGGATCAAGCAGCTCGAGAGCACCGTCGCTGACCAAGGTGCTATTGCCGAAGCAAAGAGCCGGCACTATGAAAGCTTGCTAAAGAAGGTCACCCAAATGCTGAGGTCAAACTTGCCAGCGTTCAAATGGACCATGATCAGGCCTTGATCAGCTTTCGAGAGGGAATCAAGGCTTCTGCTATCGTCTCCCTGCTACAAGCACGCATCAAGATGGCCTATGAGGCCAAGGAGACGGGCCTTGTTTGTCCATCTTGGCCAGTCGAATCCTGGGTGGCTAAATTGAAGGAGCTCGGAGGCAAAGCTGTGCCACTTCCTACTGAAGCCGGTGAGTCTTCTAAGTCAGCAGAGGTGGTGGTCCAAGCTGGAGAGAAGAAGGATGCTGGAGGTGATGCTGGGATGGACATTGGTCAAGATGCTGCGCAGGATGCTGGTCAAGATGCTGGAGCGGAGAAGTCTGAGAAGGTTGGAGGTGATGCCGCTGTGTGAGGGCATATAGGTGGGCGATGACGGATATACGTGCCAAGGCCAGAGCCCACCTTTTTGAATTTGAATGTTGGTTTGTAGTTCCACAAACAATTTACTTTTCTGCATTTTACTTTCCCGTACCTGAACAATTTACATTTCCTGCATGCTTTTTGAACAATACAACAGTTGAGGGTGGATGGGTCTCGGTTTGAGATGAAGCCTTCAACTGTTGGGTAAATATGGTTATGAACTATTAGTGCTCTTAGTGGATGGGCCTTGTTTTGAGGTGAAACTAAGAGCACATCTTTTGGTATGTTAATAATATAACTATCCCCTTGACCTTATTGTTATTGTCATACAAATTTTACTTGTGAAAATTGTTTGGTTTGAACATTCTTAGGAACACATATCATAAATGTATCCTGGGAGATATCCTGAAAGATATCTTAAAAGGGATATTGAAATATAATCTATAAATTGTCCAAACAAAAAGGAGAGATCATACCAGAGATTCTTAGAGAATCAGTTCCAATCCTTTATCATAAATTTGTCCCCAGTGCATACTTATAAACTTGGATCCATCCTTTGAATTAGAATAATGTGTGTCCCCTGCGTTTGACAAAGACACAAATGTATTTACCTTTTGACTCAAATGAATTCCGAATGCCCAAGGGCAGAACCCCTGATATCCTGAAAAGAATCCTTAGCATATTGGGGATAAACCCTCATATCTGGGGATAAACCCTGAATTTCATACGCTACAGGCGAGAGTGTATAAACTCCTTGACTTAGAAAGGTGAAAACCTTTAAACCTTTGAGAGTATGAAAATACTCTTTCGTGAGAGAGGGTGATCAATCCTCATATACCTTTAGAATCCAGGATATAGCCAACAGTAACGAAATTGTCAGCCACTTTTACATGAACTGGTCCCGCTACCTTGAACTACACCTAGATAACTTGCGCTCCAGGCGAGGTGTTTAAACCCAATTCGAAAGAAAGGTGAATACCTTTAAACCTTTGAAGGGATCAGGATCCCTTAAACGTGAGAGAGGGGGCCAATCCTCTAATCTTTCGACTTATCCCGAGCATATATCCTGGAGCTATATCCTGAAACATATCCTGCAAAACAATTCTAAACTAAGGTGGGTGTTAGCTTGGCAAACACCCCTCCGATGCTTAAGTCAGTATTGGGTTCAAGATAATAAACAAATATATTTTAAAGAGCTAGAACACATACCATTCCGAGATAGAAAATAAATTCTACTCTTACTTGAAATAGAGCTTCAAATGTATTGCATTCCAGGATCTTGGTAGCATATCTCCTTCCACATTCCTGAGTCGATATGCTCCTTTCCCTGCTTCTGACTTGACTTCATAAGGTCCTTCCCATTTCGGAGCTAGCTTGCCATCGGCAGGATTAGTGGTATTTTGAAAAGCCTTTCTCAGCACCCAATCACCAACTCGAAATCTTCTAGTCCTTATGTTCTTATTATATGCTCTGGATATTCTTTGTTGATATGCTGCTATCCTCAGCCTTGCTGCATTTCTTTTTTCATCTATAGTGTTGTGGGCTAATTTCTGAGCTCATATCCTGAGAAATATCTTGGCTTATATCTTGATTAAATAATATCTGTTTATATCCGGGGTGCGGATTCAGGGTACTGGTAATATCCTGAATGGTATCCTCAGGATCACTAACGAATTACGTGTAGGTACGTGGGCTGGAAGCTAACAACGTTCACAAAGACTTGTTCTGCGGAAGACTCGGTCCAAACCGTTCAAAGAAAGACGTTGAAGCCTTATTACTCGGTCTACAACGTTCGTGATGGAATATTCGGAGCATCCCATATTTATAGGGATATTTGTTTGTATTTCGTTACTATAAATAGGAGGAACACCAGATCGAATAGGACACAACAATTTCACTGCAATCACACTCACTACACACCAACACTTGCTCTCTCGCAAATTGTACTCTCACACGAATTCATTGTAACACTTAGAGATCTGGTTGATATCCTGCACTGTATCTTGAAGTTTAAAGCAATAAGAAGAACAAGGCAGCTGCGATTGTCAGCTCCTGAGGTTTTATGCCGGCGATCTAGATTGATCAAGGGCTTTCCTCGTACATCTCGTGTCGTCTTCCTTACTTTTTATTTATTATTTACTCACTGTTTGATCGTAGATACAGCTCAATATCCTGAGCCGTATCCTGAATACTGATTTGTTAAATAAATCAACAAGCATATTTTCCTTAAACTTTTTAGCACACTACCTCACATTACTAATTTGATCACTAAATTGCTTCGGTAATTTTTGACCAAAACAATTTGGCGCCCACCGTGGGGCAAGTGGTGCTATCTCTACTAAAAATTTTTGTTAAATCGCTAATCGGTTTTTTATTTTCAAAACTTTTTGCCACATTGTCCACAATGGCCTCACGATCAAACATGAGTTCCTCTACTATGTCTGCTACGACTTCTGTTACTACAGGTTCGGTGCTTCCACCACCTCCTCCAAGAATGCCAGCTTCTACACGACCTCAGGATATTATCCCTACTCGCACTGTTCAAGAGTCTGCCCCTGTTTTAGCATCTAACGATGAAATTTTAACCTTGTTTGGAAGTGTGCAGGAACAAATGAGGCAGCAGCAAGAAACAAACCAAATGCTTTTAAGGGAAATACAACTCCTGAAGTCTGGCTCGAGCAGATCCGCTGAGGATATTGTCACCCCATTACAACCCAGAGCTTTGAACTTCAGTTCAGCCGTGTATACAGAGGATAACAGGGGGAATATTGTGCCCAGCCTTCCTCAGAATCATACTCCTGAAATACCCTCCTCGGTCAGGATATCGACCATAAGGAGCTCAGGATATGCCTCAGGATATGGGCAGAATCCTCCAACGAGTAACATATTAAATAATAATAATAATACTCATGCTACTAACAATAGTGGATCCTTGCAGGATACAGGTGTGACGTCAGCACTTACCAGGGAACTTCAAAAATTGAAGGACATGATATCAAGTGTACCCGGGGTGGTCCAGCCAATCCCGGAAGTGTCTCAAGATAGCCATAAGATATCTCGCTTTGCATATCCTATCTGTGATGCTGAGATTCCAAAGAGGTTCCAAACCCCCAACATGAAGCTTTACGACGGAACGACGGATCCTGAAGAGCATATTGCTCAGTATAGGGAGAGGATGGAGATCAACCCTATCCCTCCGGATCTCAAAGAAGCATGCTTGTGCAAGGGTTTTGGTTCAACCTTGACAGGATCAGCTTTGAAGTGGCTCTTGAATGTTCCTCCGCATTCAATCACATCTTTTGCTCATTTAGTAAATTTATTTAATAGTCAGTTTTCTTGTAGTAGGAGCTTTGAAAAATTAACAAGTGATCTCTACAGGATAACACAAGGGCCTCAGGAATCCCTTAGGGATTATGTGAACAAGTTTAGCCGAGAATCACTAGACATTCCTCATCTTGATGTTGCAACAGCTGTGCAAGCTTTCAAGATGGGGTTGCAAAAAGATTCTCAATTTTACCAAGACCTTGTAATGAACCCATGCAGGAACCTGGATGAAGCTCGGAACAGGGCCCTAAGATACATTCGGTTGGAAGATGACAGGAAGATGCAAGAAAGGATGAACTCATCCAACACTTATGAGTCAGCTAACAGGAAGTCAGAATCCTCATTCAAGTCGTATCGGCCTAAGCCATACGGCAGAAATGAGAATAAGAGAGTGAATGCTGTCGAAGATGAGGATCCTGAAGAGTATCCTGAATTATCATAATATTGCTTTTCTGTTAACATTCCTGAATTGATGTATGCCATGCAGGGTCTAGGGGACAAAGCAAGATGGCCTCGAAAGAATCAACAAAAAGCGGATTGGAAAGACAAATCAAAATGGTGTGCTTTCCACGAAGATTTCGGACATATGACCGAGGAGTGCATTGCTTTGAGGAAAGAGATAAGCTATCTTCTAAGCAAGGGATATTTGAAAGATCTCTTAGGAAGAAAGAAGAATAAGGGTCAGGATACTGAGAAGGATCCTGAACGAGCAGCCTCACCTCCCCCGGATGCCAAAGTAATCAACTTCATTTCGGGGGGATCCGACATTTGTGGGACTTCATATTCGGCAGCAAAGAGACATGCAAAAGAAGCTAAAGCCGAAAGGGGAGACAAACCTGTCAGGATGACTACACTCACAACTGACAAAGTGATCACATTTGATGCTGATGACAGGGATACTGTCCAGGATCCTCACCATGATGCTCTGGTAATAACGTTATATGTGGCTAACCATTTTGTACGCAGGATATTGGTTGATAATGGCAGCTCTGTCAACATAATCCAACTAGAGACACTTAAAAGGATGAATGTATCTCCAATGGATATCACTTCGAAGTCCACCGTGCTTGTTGGGTTCAGTGGAGAGGCCAGAAACACAGTGGGAGAGATAAAGTTGCCGGTGTACGTTGAAGGACTCAACTCGATACAACGTTTCTGTGTAATGGACTCTCTATCCTGCTATAACATTATACTGGGAAGACCATGGATTCACGATATGAAGGCCGTGCCATCAACATATCACCAATGCATCAAGATACCTACCCCTTGGGGAGTTGTTAAAGTTGATAGCGATCAGCAGGAGGCGAAAGAATGCTACTCATCCTCAATGAAATCCTCAACCAAACCTAGTGCAGCATAGCAATTAAAGACGCGGGCCCAGGATATTGTGGAGGATCCGGAGCATGATGTGAAGAAAATTGTCCTGGATCAGGATAATCCTGATATTTCGGTGCTCGTGGGAACCAATATCCCTCAGGATATTGAAGAACGATTAATTAACTTTTTAAAATGCAGGATGTCGACGTTTGCATGGAAGCATGAGGATATGACAGGCATATCCAAAGATATTATCACTCACAAGCTTGGAATTGATAAATCATTCAAGCCAGTGCAACAAAAGAGAAGAAAGTTTGCTCCTGAACGCAATACAATTATTCAAGAAGAAGTTGAAAGATTGTTGAAGTCCAAAATGATTAGAGAAGTCAAATTCCCAAGGTGGCTAGCAAACGTGGTAGTGGTACAGAAGAAGAACGGAAGATGGAGAGTCTGTGTGGATTACACAGACTTGAATAAAGCTTGTCCTAAAGACCCATTTCCTCTTCCCCATATTGATGCGATGGTAGATGCCACTGCTGGGCATGAAATGCTGACTTTCATGGATGCATCCTCAGGATTTCAACAGATCCAAATGGAGCCTTCTGACCAGGAGGATACTGCCTTCATGACGCCAACAGGTATTTATTGTTACACAGCTATGCCTTTTGGTTTGAAAAATGCAGGTGCAACATACCAAAGATTGGTAAACATGATGTTCAAAGACAAACTGGGGGACACCATGGAAGTATACATTGACGATATGGTAGTAAAGTCAAAGAAAGCTCAGGATCACCTCCAGGATATCAAAGGAGCGTTTGATATCCTGGATCAGTATAATATGAAGCTGAATCCTGCTAAGTGCCATTTCGGAGTGGGGGTAGGAAAATTTCTAGGATATATGGTGACCAAAAGAGGAATAGAAGCAAGCCCGGAGCAGATCAAAGCCATCTTGGATATTAAATCACCCTCAAATATGAAAGATGTTCAACGATTAACGGGGCGAGTGGCAGCATTAAACAGATTCATCTCAAGATCCTCGGAGAAATGCAAAGATTTTTATGATATCCTGAAAAAGAACAAAAAATTCGAGTGGGGTGAAAGGCACGAAGCGGCCCTATGGGAATTAAAGCAATATCTTTCAACCGCACCTCTACTAATGAAGCCTGAGAATGGTGAACCATTATCCCTGTACCTTGCTGTATCAGGGAATGCTGTAAGTGCCGTTCTTATAAAAGACCATGAAGGTCAGCAATATCCTGTTTATTATGTTAGCAAAAGTTTGTTAGATGCTGAAACTAGGTATTCTCACTTAGAGAAACTAATACTAGCATTAGTCATGGCATCAACAAAACTTAGACATTATTTTGAGACTCATAGGATTCATGTTAAAACTAATTATCCTGTCAAGAATGTGCTTAGAAAACCAGAGATGTCAGGCAGGATGGCTAAGTGGTCGGTAAAGTTAAGTGCCTATGATTTAGTATATGAACCTAGGAATGCCATAAAGTCTCAGGCTTTAGCTGACTTTGTGGCTGATTTTAGTAGTGACATTCAGGACGAGGCAGGCCTAGAAGTTCAGCAATTAGGAGAATCCTCAGGATCCTGGACATTATATACTGATGGTGCATCTAATATAAGAGGAGTAGGATTGGGAATACTACTAAAATCGCCACAGGGGGACATATTACCCCAGGCTATTAGGTTTGAATTTCCTGCTACCAATAATGAGGCAGAATATGAAGCTTTAATTGCAGGATTAGAACTAGCTAAGAGTATGAATATCAAGAATTTGCAAGTATATGTTGACTCCTTGTTAATTACTAATCATTTTAATGGATCCTATGCAGTTAAGGGTGAGAAGTTAATCGAATACCTCGATATTCTCAAAAAATTAGCAGGATATTTCGATGTTTTTACACTTGAACAGGTACCAAGAGAGGATAATGCTGAAGCGGATGCCTTAGCAAATCTGGGATCATCAGTCAGGATACCGGAAGGGATCCAAATACCAATAATACATGTTTTATATCCTGCAACGAATCCTCAGGATAAAGAAGTAGCGGATATTCGGGATCCTGGAGTGGAATATCCTGAACAGGATCCTGAATCCTGGACAACTCCAATTCTGAAATATCTTAAAGATGGACACATCCCCGAAAATGAAAATCCTAAGGCATTTAGGATGAAGGTATCACGGTTCACTATTATAAATAATATCCTATATAAGAAATCTCTTGCAGGACCATATTTAAGGTGCTTGGAGGATCATGAAGCCAAAGAAGTACTTCAGGATATACATGAAGGGGACTGTGGTAATCACACTGGAGGCAGATCATTATTCTCGAAAGTATTGAGGACAGGATACTTTTGGCCAACAATGAGAAAAGATGCTGCAGAATATGCTCGAAGATGTGATGCATGTCAAAGGCATAGTAACATACTACATCAACCAGCTGAACCACTATATCCTGTAGTTTCCCCTTGGCCATTCATGAAGTGGGGGATGGATATAGTAGGGAAGTTACCAAAGGCTCCGGGAGGAAAAGTATTTATGTTAGCAATGACGGATTATTTCTCTAAATGGGTCGAGGCTGAAGCATTCGTTCAAGTAAGGGACCAAGAAGTAGTATCCTTCATCAAGAGGAATATCCTGACTAGGTTTGGGGTACCAGCTGAGATCATTTGTGATAATGGGTCCCAGTTTATAAGCAAAAGGACTACTGACTTTTGCAAAAGTTGGGGAATCAAAATGATCACATCTACTCCTGTACATCCTCAAGCGAATGGACAAGCCGAATCCTCGAACAAGATAATAGTCAATAACTTAAAGAAGAGACTTGGAGCCAAGAAAGGAAGATGGGCGGAAGAGTTACCCTTTGTTTTGTGGGCTGATAGGACAACGGTGAAGAATGCAACTGGCCAAACCCCGTTTTCCTTGGTATTTGGAGCAGAGGCAATGATTCCAACAGAAATGACGATACCTACTGCAAGATCTATGCTACAGGATCCTGAACAGAATCCTGAAGTCTTATGTCAAGATCTAGACACTATAGATGAAAGAAGAGATGCAGCAAGGCTAAGGATAGCAGCATATCAACAAAGAATATCCAGAGCATACAATAAGAACATAAGGACTAGAAGATTTCGAGTTGGTGATTGGGTGCTGAGAAAGGCTTTTCAAAACACCACTAATCCTGCCGATGGCAAGCTAGCTCCGAAATGGGAAGGACCTTATGAAGTTGAGTCAGAAGCAGGGAAAGGAGCATATCGACTCAGGAATGTGGAAGGGGATATGCTACCAAGATCCTGGAATGCAATACATTTGAAGCTCTATTTCAAGTAAGAGTAGAATTTGTTTTCTATCTCGGAATGGTATGTGTTCTATCTCTTTAAAATATATTTGTTTATTATCTTGAACCCAATACTGACTTAAGCATCGGAGGGGTGTTAGCCAAGCTAACACCCACCTTAGTTTAGAACTGTTTTGCAGGATATGTTTCAGGATATAGCTCCAGGATATATACTCAGGATAAGTCGAAAGATTAGAGGATTGGCCCCCTCTCTCACGTTTAAGGGATCCTGATCCCTTCACAGGTTTAAAGGTATTCACCTTTCTTTCGAATTGGGTTTAAACACCTCGCCTGGAGCGCAAGTTATCTAGGTATAGTTCAAGGTAGCGGGACCAGTTCATGTAAAAGTGGCTGACAATTTCGTTACTGTTGGCTATATCCTGGATCCTAAAGGTATATGAGGATTGATCACCCTCTCTCACGAAAGGGTATTTTCATACTCTCTAAGGTTTAAAGGTTTTCACCTTTCTAAGTCTAGGAGTTTATACACTCTCGCCTGTAGCGCATGAAACTCAGGGTTTATCCCCAGGATACCAGGGTTTATCCCCAGGATATTAAGGGTTTATCCCCAGTATGCTAATGATTCATTTCAGGATATCAAGATTTTTGCTTCGGAGTGTTTGAAATTTATTCAAACCAAAGTGTGAATACATTTGCATTTCTGTGTCATACACAGGGGACATACATTATACTATTCAAAGGTTGGATCCAAGTTTGTAAGTGTGCACTGGGGACATACCTAAGGTGGAAGATTGAAATTGATTCTCTAAAAGTCTTTGGTATGATCTCTCCTTTTTCAAATGATTTAAGTCTTCTAAGTTATATGACAATATCCTGACCAGGATATCTCTTAGAATACTAGTCAGGATATTTTCCCACAATATTCCCAAAAATGTTTAAATAAAACAGTTTTCATAAGTAAAATTTGTGCACTAATAACAACAATAATAAAGTCAAAAGAGTAGTTATATTATTGACATACCAAAAGGTGTGCTCTTAGTTTCACCTCAAAACGAGGCCCATCCGCTAAGAGCACTAGTAGTTCATAACCATATTCACCCAACAGTTGAAGGCTTCATCTCAAACCGAGACCCATCCACCTTCAACTGTTGTATTGTTCAAAAAGCATGCAGGAAATGTAAATTGTTCAGGTACGGAAAAGTAAAGTGCGGAAAAGTAAATTGTTTATGGGACTACAAACCAACATTCAAATTCAAAAAGGTGGGCTCTGGCCTTGGCACGTATATCCGTCATCGCCCACCTAAATGCCCTCACACAGCGGCATCACCTCCAACCTTCTCAAGCTTCTCAGCACCAGCATCCTGACCAGCATCCTGCGCAGCATCCTTACCAACGTCCATCTCAGCATCAGCTCCAACATCCTTCTTCTCTCCAGCCTGGACCACCACCTCTGCTGACTTAGAAGACTCGCCAGCTTCAGCAGGAAGGGGCACAACTTTGCCTCCGAGCTCCTTCAATTTGGCCACCCAGGATTCAACTGGCCAAGATGGACAAACAAGGCCTGTCTCCTTGGCCTCGTAGGCCATCTTGATGCGTGCTTGTAGCAGGGAGACGATAGCAGAAGCCTTGATTCCCTCTCGGAAGCTGATCAAGGCCTGATCATGATCCATTTGAACGCTGGCAAGTTTGACCTCAGCATCTTGGGTGACCTTCTTTAGCAAGCTTTCATAGTGCCGGCTCTTTGCTTCGGCAATAGCACCTTGGTCAGCAACGGTGCTCTCGAGCTGCTTGATCCTGGCTTCATGAAGTGCCACAGTACCACAAGCGTCATTGTACAAGTGGAGCAAATGCTGGAGGCCCTGCACATTGATCACAGGTATGAGGTTAGAATATATGCTGACTAAGATGTCCTACCAGGATATCCTGTTAGGATATACGTGCAGGATATATGTGCAGGATATACATGAAGGATATGCGGCAGGATATTACCTTGTTGAGGAAGGATGTCATTGGCTCTAAGGAGTCGGAGAAGCTGAGCTCATCATAGGAGAACCCTTCATAGCCTGGAGTACTGACCTCAAGACCCTTTCTCTTTTTCGCTGCGGAAGCACGGGTTCTTGGATTGGTCTTGGGAGCCGGGAGTGGCTTGGAGCTGGTGGTAGCAGGAGTCTCCTTCTTGACTATGGCTGGAGTTGGATAGCTGTCAAGTTCATCTAGGTCTAGATAGACTGGGACTTTGCTGGAGTCTGCACACAGGGAGTAAATTCTAAATCCCTCCTATAAATAACAGATAAGAAGCATATATATGCAGGATATCTTGCAGGATCCTTACCAGACATGTTGGCACTTGAAAGAGGACTTGGAGTTGGTGGAGAAGGATTGAAACTTCTTTCTGCTTCTGGGAGAAGTCTAATGGCGTCTATTCTTTCTTGAGAAGTGGTAAGAGGAGGAGCAATCTTCCTGAAATCAGCTGCATAATAAAGAAGATAAGTTAGTTCAGGATATGGAACAGGATAAGCGACAGGATCATTCTTAAACCCTAAATCCTACCCTTTTTCAACCACTGTAACGGATATTCCGTCCCACCAGGGATTGAGTCCCTTTTTACAAAGAAAAATTTGGATTGCCAACCATCCTCGTTCTTGGTGGCACGAAGTATCAATGGGTCACCGGAAGTAGAGTAAAACAGAAATCTACATGATCCGTGACATCTAAGCTTGTAAGCCAGGGGGAGATCATGGATGGAAAGCTCAGGAATGTGGTTTCTCTTGATCTGGTCAAGAACAGTTAAGACACGCCAGAGCATTGGCATTGTTTGGCTAAAAGAGATTTTTGTGATATTAAAGAACTCGGTGATGAAATCCGGAAAGGGGAATCGGAGCCCTAGGGTAAAAGGGAAAGCACTAAAGCAAATCCACTCGTTGGAGACCATATCCGACCGGATTTCACGGTCAAACGGTCTAAATATGGTTCCTTCCGGGAAGATACCGGAGGATTTTAAAGCAGACAAGTGGGCACTATCAAAAGTACAGGCTTCCTTCTCCGGTTCTTGGAGAAGGTTTTGTTGGTAGAACGTAGGGGCCGAGTCACCTGAACTGGATCTTGTTTGGCGCGGCATTTGATCGGTTGGATTTTTCGCCGGAGAGAAAAGATGAAGGAAAGTAAGAAGGATAGAGAGAAAATGTACCTTTTTCCTTGTCGATGATTATTAAAAAAGAAGATGAGGATGAGAAGATATAGGGTATGATGAGTAGATATAGGCTAGGTAGTTGCAAACGGTCACATCACAGGTCTTATCTCTTAATTGCCTCGGTTTGCATAAAAAATGTAACCGTTAGTAATGAGGATACTAAACGGTAACATTTTTGGGGACAATTGTTGTGGGCTAATTTCTGAGCTCATATCCTGAGAAATATCTTGGCTTATATCTTGATTAAATAATATCTGTTTATATCCGGGGTGCGGATTCAGGGTACTGGTAATATCCTGAATGGTATCCTCAGGATCACTAACGAATTACGTGTAGGTACGTGGGCTGGAAGCTAACAACGTTCACAAAGACTTGTTCTGCGGAAGACTCGGTCCAAACCGTTCAAAGAAAGACGTTGAAGCCTTATTACTCGGTCTACAACGTTCGTGATGGAATATTCGGAGCATCCCATATTTATAGGGATATTTGTTTGTATTTCGTTACTATAAATAGGAGGAACACCAGATCGAATAGGACACAACAATTTCACTGCAATCACACTCACTACACACCAACACTTGCTCTCTCGCAAATTGTACTCTCACACGAATTCATTGTAACACTTAGAGATCTGGTTGATATCCTGCACTGTATCTTGAAGTTTAAAGCAATAAGAAGAACAAGGCAGCTGCGATTGTCAGCTCCCGAGGTTTTATGCCGGCGATCTAGATTGATCAAGGGCTTTCCTCGTACATCTCGTGTCGTCTTCCTTACTTTTTATTTATTATTTACTCACTGTTTGATCGTAGATACAGCTCAATATCCTGAGCCGTATCCTGAATACTGATTTGTTAAATAAATCAACAAGCATATTTTCCTTAAACTTTTTAGCACACTACCTCACATTACTAATTTGATCACTAAATTGCTTCGGTAATTTTTGACCAAAACATATAGTATCCAAATCTTGACATAAGACTTCAGGATTCTGTTCAGGATCCTGTAACATAGATCTTGCAGTAGGTATCGTCATTTCTGTTGGAATCATTGCCTCTGCTCCAAATACCAAGGAAAACGGGGTTTGGCCAGTTGCATTCTTCACCGTTGTCCTGTCAGCCCACAAAACAAAGGGTAACTCCTCCGCCCATCTTCCTTTTTTGGCTCCAAGTCTCTTCTTTAAGTTATTGACTATTATCTTGTTCGAGGATTCGGCTTGTCCATTCGCTTGAGGATGTACCGGAGTAGATGTGATCATTTTGATTCCCCAACTCTTGCAAAAGTCAGTAGTCCTTTGGCTTATAAACTGGGACCCATTATCACAAATGATCTCAGCTGGTACCCCAAACCTAGTCAGGATATTCCTCTTTATGAAGGATACTACTTCTTGGTCTCTTACTTGAACGAATGCTTCAGCCTCGACCCACTTAGAGAAATAATCCGTCATTGCTAACATAAATACTTTTCCTCCCGGAGCCTTTGGTAACTTCCCTACTATATCCATCCCCCACTTCATGAATGGCCAAGGGGAAACTACAGGATATAGTGGTTCAGCTGGTTGATGTAGTATGTTACTATGCCTTTGACATGCATCACATCTTCGAGCATATTCTGCAGCATCTTTTCTCATTGTTGGCCAAAAGTATCCTGTCCTCAATACTTTCGAGAATAATGATCTGCCCCCAGTGTGATTACCACAGTCCCCTTCATGTATATCCTGAAGTACTTCTTTGGCTTCATGATCCTCCAAGCACCTTAAATATGGTCCTGCAAGAGATTTCTTGTATAGAATATTATTTATAATAGTGAACCGTGATACCTTCATCCTAAATGCCTTAGGATTTTCATTTTCAGGGATGTGTCCATCTTTAAGATATTTCAGAATTGGAGTTGTCCAGGATTTAGGATCCTGTTCAGGATATTCCACTCCAGGATCCCGAATGTCCGCTACTTCTTTACCCTGAGGATTAGTTGCAGGATATAAGACATGTATTATTGGTACTTGGGTCCCTTCCGGTATCCTGATTGATGATCCCAGATTTGCTAAGGCATCCGCTTCAGCATTATCCTCTCTTGGTACCTGTTCAAGTGTAAAAACATCGAAATATCCTGCTAATTTTTTGAGAATATCAAGATATTCAGTCAATTTCTCACCCTTAACTGCATATGATCCATTAAAATGGTTAGTAATTAACAAAGAGTCAACATATGCTTGTAAATTTTTTATACTCATATTCTTAGCCAACTCTAATCCTGCAATTAAAGCTTCATATTCTGCCTCATTATTGGTAGCAGGAAATTCACACCTAATAGCCTGGGGTAATATGTCCCCCTGTGGCGATTTTAGTAGTACTCCCAATCCTACTCCTCTTACATTAGATGCACCATCAGTATATAATGTCCAGGATCCTGAGGATTCTCCTAATTGTTGAACTTCTAGGTCTACCTCATCCTGGATGTCACTACTAAAGTCAGCCACAAAGTCAGCTAAAGCCTGAGATTTTATGGCATTCCTAGGTTCATATACTAAATCATAAGCACTCAACTTTACTGACCACTTAGCCATCCTGCCTGACATCTCTGGTTTCCTAAGCACATTCTTGACAGGATAATTTGTTTTAACATGAATCCTATGAGTCTCAAAATAATGTCTAAGTTTTGTTGATGCCATGACTAATGCTAGTATTAATTTTTCTAAGTGAGAATACCTAGTTTCAGCATCTAACAAACTTTTGCTAACATAATAAACAGGATATTGCTGACCTTCATGGTCCTTTACAAGGACGGCACTTACAGCGTTCCCCGATACCGCGAGGTATAGGGATATTGGTTCACCATTCTCAGGCTTCATCAGTAGAGGTGCGGTTGAAAGATATTGCTTTAACTCCCGTAGGGCCGCTTCATGCTTCTCACCCCACTCGAATTTTTTGTTCTTCTTCAGGATATCATAAAAATCTTTGCATTTCTCTGAGGATCTTGAGATAAATCTGTTTAATGCTGCCACTCGCCCCGTTAATCGTTGAACATCTTTCATATTTGAGGGTGATTTAATATCCAAGATGGCTTTAATCTGCTCCGGGCTCGCTTCTATTCCTCTTTTGGTCACCATATATCCTAGAAATTTTCCTGCCCCCACTCCAAAATGGCATTTAGCAGGATTCAACTTCATATTATACTGATCCAGGATATCAAACGCTCCTTTAATATCCTGGAGGTGATCCTGAGCTTTCTTTGACTTTACTACCATATCGTCAATGTACACTTCCATGGTGTCCCCCAGTTTGTCTTTGAACATCATGTTTACCAATCTTTGGTATGTTGCACCTGCATTTTTCAAACCAAAAGGCATAGCTGTATAACAATAAATACCTGTTGGTGTCATGAAGGCAGTATCCTCCTGGTCAGAAGGCTCCATTTGGATCTGTTGAAATCCTGAGGATGCATCCATGAAAGTCAGCATTTCATGCCCAGCAGTAGCATCTACCATTGCATCAATGTGGGGGAGAGGAAATGGGTCTTTAGGACAAGCTTTGTTCAAGTCTGTGTAATCTACACAGACTCTCCATTTCCCGTTTTTCTTCTGTACCACGACCACGTTTGCTAGCCACCTTGGGAACTTGACTTCTCGAATCATTTTGGACTTCAACAATCTTTCAACTTCCTCTTGTATAATTGTATTCCGTTCAGGAGCAAACTTTCTTCTTTTTTGTTGCACGGGCTTGAATGATTTATCAATTCCAAGCTTGTGAGTAATAATATCTTTGGATATGCCTGTCATATCTTCATGCTTCCATGCAAACGTCGACATCCTGCATTTTAAAAAGTTAATTAATTGCTCTTCAATATCCTGAGGGATATTGACTCCCACGAGCACCGAAATATCGGGATTATCCTGGTCTAGGATAATTTTCTTCACATCCTGCTCCGGATCCTCCACGATATCCTGGGCCCGCGTCTTTAATTGCTATGCTGCACTAGGTTTAGTTGAGGATTTCATTGAGGATGAGTAGCATTCTTTCGCCTCCTGCTGATCGCTATCAACTTTAACAACTCCCCAGGGGGTAGGTATCTTGATGCATTGGTGATATGTTGATGGCACGGCCTTCATATCGTGAATCCACAGTCTTCCCAGTATAGTGTTATAGCAGGATAGAGAGTCCATTACACAGAAACGTTGTATCGAGTTGACTCCTTCAACGTACATCGGCAACTTTATCTCTCCCACTGTGTTTCTAGCCTCTCCACTGAACCCAACAAGCACGGTGGACTTCGAAGCGATATCCATTGGAGATACATTCATTCTTTTGAGCGTCTCTAGTTGGATTATGTTGACGGAGCTGCCATTATCAACCAATATCCTGCGTACAAAATGGTTAGCCACATATAACGTTATTACCAGAGCATCATGGTGAGGATCCTGGACAGTATCCCTGTCATCAGCATCAAATGTGATCACTTTGTCAGTTGTGAGTGTAGTCATCCTGACAGGTTTGTCTCCCCTTTCGGCCTTAGCTTCTTTTGCATGTCTCTTTGCTGCCGAATACGAAGTCCCACAAATGTCGGATCCTCCCGAAATGAAGTTGATTATCTTGGCATCCGCGGGAGGTGAGGCTGCTCGCTCAGGATCCTTCTCAGTATCCTGACCCTTATTCTTCTTTCTTCCCAAGAGATCTTTCAAATATCCCTTGCTTAGAAGATAGCTTATCTCTTTCCTCAAAGCAATGCAATCCTCGGTCATATGTCCGAAATCTTCGTGGAAAGCACACCATTTTGATTTGTCTTTCCAATCCGCTTTTTGTTGATTCTTTCGAGGCCATCTTGCCTTGTCCCCTAGACCCTGCATGGCATACATCAATTCAGGAATGTTAACAGAAAAGCAATATTCAGATAATTCAGGATACTCTTCAGGATCCTCATCTTCGACAGCATTCACTCTCTTGTTTTCATTTCTACCATATGGCTTAGGCCGATATGACTTGAATGAGGATTCTGACTTCCTGTTAGTTGACTCATAATTGTTAGATGAGTTCATCCTTTCTTGCATCTTTCTGTCATCCTCCAACCGAATATATCTTAGGGCCCTGTTCCGAGCTTCATCCAAATTCCTGCATGGGTTCATTACAAGGTCTTGATAAAATTGAGAATCTTTTTGCAGCCCCATCTTGAAAGCTTGCACAGCTGTTGCAACATCAAGATGAGGAATGTCTAGTGATTCCCGGCTGAACTTGTTCACATAATCCCTAAGGGATTCCTGAGGCCCCTGTGTTATCCTGTAGAGATCACTTGTTAATTTTTCAAAGCTTCTACTACAAGAAAACTGACTATTAAATAAATTTACTAAGTGAGCAAAAGATGTAATCGAATGTGGAGGAACATTCAAGAGCCATTTCAGGGCTGATCCTGTCAAGGTTGAACCAAAACCCTTGCACAAGCATGCTTCCTTGAGATCCGGAGGGATAGGGTTGATCTCCATCCTTTCCCTATACTGAGCAATATTCTCCTCAGGATCCGTTGTTCCGTCGTAGAGCTTCATGTTGGGGGTTTGAAATCTCTTTGGAATTTCAGCATCACAGATAGGATATGCAAAGCGAGATATCTTATGACTGTCTTGAGACACTTCCGGGATTGGCTGGACCACCCCGGGTACACTTGATATCATGTCCTTCAACTTCTGAAGTTCCCTAGTAAGTGCTGATGTCACACCTGTATCCTGCAAGGATCCACTATTGTTAGTAGTATGAGTGTTATTATTATTTGACACGTTACCCGTTGGAGGATTTTGCCCATATCCTGAAGCATATCCTGAGCTCCTTATGGTCGATATCCTGACCGAGGAGGGTATTTCAGGGGTATGATTCTGAGGAAGGCTGGGCACAATATTCCCCCTGTTATCCTCAGTATACACAGCTGAACTGAAGTTCAAAGTTCTGGGTTGTAATGGAGTGACAATATCCTCAGCGGATCTGCTCGAGCCAGACTTCAGGAGTTGTATTTCCCTTAAGAGCATTTGGTTCGTTTCCTGCTGCTGCCTTATTTGTTCCTGCACACTTCCAAACAAGGTTAAAATTTCGTCGTTAGATGCTAAAACAGGGGCAGATTCCTGAACACTGCGGGTAGGGATAATATCCTGAGGTCGTGTAGAGGCTGGCATTCTTGGAGGAGGTGGTGGAAGCACCGAACCTGTAGTAGCAGAAGTCGTAGCAGACATAGTAGAGGAACTCATGTTTGATCGTGAGGCCATTGTGGACAATGTAGCAAAAAGTTTTGAAAATAAAAAACCGATTAGCGATTTAACAAAAATTGTTAGTAAAGAGAGCACCACTTACCCCACGGTGGGCGCCAAATTGTTTTGGTCAAAAATTACCGAAGCAATTTAGTGATCAAATTAGTAATGTGAGGTAGTGTGCTGAAAAGTTTATAAAAAATGTGCTTGTTGAGTTATTTAGAAAATCAGTATTCAGGATACGGCTCAGGATATTGAGCTGTATCTGCGATCAAACAGTGAGTAAATAATAAGCAAAAAGTAAAGGAAACGACACGAGATGTACGAGGAAAGCCCTTGATCAATCTAGATCGCCGGCATAAAACCTCGGGAGCTGACAATCGCAGCTGCCTTGTTCTTCTTATTGCTTTAAACTTCAGGATACAGTGCAGGATATCAACCAGATCGCTAAGTGTTACAATGAATTCGTGTGAGAGTACAATTTGTGAGAGAGCAAGTGTTGGTGTGTAGTGAGTGTGATTGCAGTGAAATTGTTGTGTCCTATTCGATCTGGTGTTCCTCCTATTTATAGTAACGAAATACAAACAAATATCCCTATAAACATGGGATGCTCCGAATATTCCATCACGAACGTCGTAGACCGAGTAATAAGGCTTCAACGTCTTTCTTTGAACGGTTTGGACCGAGTCTTCCGCAGAATAAGTCTTTGTGAACGTTGCCAGCTTCCAGCCCACGTACCTGCACATAATCCGTTAGTGATCCTGAGGATACCATTCAGGATATTACCAATACCCTGAATCTGCACCCCGGATATGAACAGATATTATTTAATCAAGATATAAGCCAAGATATTTCTCAGGATATGAGCTCAGAAATTAGCCCACAACACCTATTATCCATATCCTGACCCCTGCTATCAAGGATCATGTAACTATGGAGATAGGAGAAGATTCTGCAATCATCCCTAGTGATGATACCTAATCTCATTCAGGATCATGGATACTTCCAATCATGAGATACATACAAAATGGAGAAATCCCTACAGGAGAAAACCCAAGGGCTTTTAAAATTAAGGTATCTTAATTTACAATATTAAATAATATGTTGTATAAATGATCACTTGCAGGACCATATTTGAGATGCATTGAGGATCCTGAAATTCAAGAAGTCCTAAAGGATTTCCATGAATGAGATTGTGGAAACCACACTGGGGGCAGGGCATTATTCTCAAGGATCCTGAGAACAGGATACTATTGGCCCACTATGAAGAAGGACGCTGTGGAATATGCCAAGAAGTGTGATCCTTGTCAGAGGCATAGTAATATCCTTCACCAACCAGCAGAGCTCTTGCATCCTATATCTTCTTCTTGGCCATTCATGAGATGGGGAATGGATATAGTTGGAAAGCTTCCTAAGGCACCAGGTGGAAAAGTATTCATGCTTGCTATGACTGATTACTTTTCTAAGTGGATAGAGGCTGAAGCCTTTGCTCAAGTCAGAGAAAAGGAAGTTATATCCTTTATTAAAAGGAATATTATTACTAGATTTGGCATCCCTTCTGAAATTATTTGTGATAATGGATCCCAATTTATTGGGAATAGAACCACTAACTTTTGTGACAGTTGGGGAATTAAGATGATAACATCAACACCAGTCCATCCACAAGCTAATGGTCAGGCAGAATCATCCAACAAGATCATCATCAACAATTTGAAGAAGAAGCTTGGATCCAAGAAAGGAAAATGGGCAGAAGAACTACCTTATGTGTTGTGGGCTGATAGAACAACTCCCAAGAATGCTACAGGCCAAACTCCATTTTCTTTGGTATTTGGGGCAGAGTCAGTGATCCCTACAGAGATGGTGGTTCCAACTGCAAGAACAAGCGTTCGTGATCCTGAGGAAAATGCTGAAAACTTGATTCAAGACTTGGATACTATAGAAGAAATCAGGGATTTAGCAAGGATAAGGATGGCCAGTTATCAACAAAGGATGGCTGGAACTTACAACAAAAATGTCAGGCTCAGGAAATTCCAAGTGTGGGATATGGTATTAAGGAAAGCATTTCAAAACACCACCAATCCTGCTGATGGAAAGCTAGCACCAAAGTGGGAAGGACCCTATTTGATTGAAGCTGAAGCAGGAAAGGGGGCATATCGATTGCTAACAATGGAGGGTGATTTGCTACCCAGAGCTTGGAATGCTGTCCATTTGAAGAAATATTTCATGTGATCATGATCCATGATCCTTACTAGACAAGTATCCTTGAAGGATCCCCGCTGATAGATGATCCTCTTTCTGGTAACATTCCAATCTTAAACTATTTCATTCTTTTTATTCTTACAAGGATAAGGATCCTGCGTCCTTTATCCTCCTTTTACTTGATTTCTGAGTTTTGAAGGTTCAGGTATCTTTAACTAAGCATTGAGTATCCACAGAAGTATCCAGTTATTTGGGCTAGTCCCCAGTCTGGGCCTGTCCCCAATTTCGCCAGTAGCGCACGATGATCCTGGTATAGTTCATGGCAATGGGACCAGTACCCGCTTTAGGGGCTGACAATTTCGTTGTACTGGCTATATTCAGGATCCTACGTATAATGGTAGACATACCATACATCTGTTCCTAAGGTTTCTAACGTTTTCACGTTAGCTAAGGTTTTGGCATTTTCATGTCACTAAGTTTGGATAGTCGCCAGTAAGGGCCATACTCCAGTTTACATACGATCCTTTGGGCTTGTCCCCAGTTATCCTTTGGGCTTGTCCCCAGTCACTTATGGGCTTGTCCCCAGTCACTTACATTCATCTTATGATGGCTCAGTTCCAAGCAATATCTTATTTCAGGTTTGTGAAGATAAATGGCCAAAGATTCTTGACCCTTACTTTCAACTAAGGTTTGTATCTTGGGTTATCCTAATTTTAAGTGTTGAAGGATAGGATCCTAACTTGGGTTCTCAGGTATGATCCTAAACTGTTTTGATTTTATTCATTATGTACTTAAGTGACACTTATCCTTTGACAACTGAAATTATGATCCTTAAATTATTTTTATGTGATCCTTGATCATATCCTTAACTCTTAAGGGATATTTTTTAAATTTTTTCGTTACTTGATAAGTTTAAACGACATGAACATCACAATAGATTGAAAAAATAAAATAATAATAAGGATATCAACACAGGATATAGCCAAAAAGTTAAAGTCATTTTATTCACAAAAGCTTAAACCCTTTTAAGGTTGTCAAAATTGCCAACCCACGTTTCTACCAGTAAAACGTGGCCCGTCCACATGGGTTGGCAAAGGGTGTCCATTGTTTGTATGTCTAACAAGTGCAGGAAAATAAAGACGGTAGGATCACAATGGCTTCATCCCCCAAACAGAGGATCCCTCCACCATTTGTAATCCTACCTATTGTTCAAAGGATCATCCATGATCCTCAACCCTAATTACTATTGTTCAAATACAGACCAACCATTGTTTACCAAAACATCATCAAAACAAAAAAACCATAACCAAACTAAAAAAATGGGCTCCGGCTACGTCTAGAAATGTCCATCATCGCCCATTGTTGCAGCCTACACCTTCGCTGCACTACCATCTCCAGCTCCACTAGCTTCACCACCATGATCCTTGCCACTGCCTCCAGCCTCGATCGTCAGGATCTCCTCAGCCTCATCTTCATCATCCAGTTCAGCCAGCCTTGCCTTCCAGCCTTCCACATCCCAGTTGCTCCTATCGAAGTCAGGATCCTGAGCTTCCAAGACCATCTGGAGTTTAGTCTTGTACATGGCAATGGCAGTGGAGACTTTGGCGTCATCTGTGATCTCCTACTTTTCATAATCAAAATTGATCAGAATCTTGGCCGTTTCGGTTTTGGCATTTTGGAGATCTTTTTGGAGGTCAGCAATCTTGAGATCCTTAAGCAATGCGACTTGTTGGAGGTCAGCAATCTTCTTGTCCTGCTCCTCGACATGCCCAACATAGTCTTCAATCTCAGCAAATTTCTGCAAAGAAGATAAAGAACAGTTTAGGAACAAGTGATCCTCAAATAAGTTGGATACCCAGAGCAGGGATAAGGATCCTTACCTCATTGAAGTATTCAAGGAATTGGTGGCGGATCAGGGGCAGACCTTGCAAATCCTCAGCTTCGGAGGCTTTTCTTTTCTTGCCACCCCTTCCTTTAGCGGGTGCCTTGGGGATCGAAGCAGTTGGGCTGGCAGGAAGGTTCTTCTTGGAGGATCGGACGGTGTCTAGCTCAGTGACACTAAATTTGGAAGCGGATCTTGATGATTTTCCAGCGCCTACACACCCAAAACAGATAAGTGTCCCAATTCTATTCATATATAATTATTTATTCAAACATTTGAATATATAAAGAACATGATACTTACTTGACATGGTGACAGAACCTGAGGATACCTCTTGTGAATCCTGGGTGATTGTCTTGAATTATCTGGTTTCAGGATCAAGCTTTCTAAAGGCAGCAAGTCTCCCCTTGGTGGCAGCTGAAGGAATGATATGCGAGAATGTGATAGCTGCACAAAAAGAAACAAAAGCATATTAGTAAGCATTATCAGAATGAGCTTACTTAGTGATCCTTCTAAGGATCCTCCAATCCTACCATCAGTGCTCCATTTCTTCGGCAAATCCTTTCCATCCGGGATAGAATCCCTTCTGACGAAGAAGAACCGCCGTTTCCAGTTGGTATCGTTTTTTGTAGCCTTAAAGATGGGATGTTCTTCTCCGGGTTTACGTTTGAACAAATATCGGTGGGATCCAAATGTTGTGAGATCATACATCTCAGCCAACTCCGACATTCCTAGGTCAATTCTTTCCTGCTCGATGATCCTTTCAAGGGTATATAGGACCCTCCAGATCATCGGCATGGCTTGGATGTAGCAGATGCCGGTAAGGGAGAAAAAGGATTGAGTAAAGTCCGGAAAATGATAGGTGTATCCTATGGTGAAAGGTGTAACTGGGAAAGCTACCCAAGTTTCAGAGATGTTGTCACTAAGAGCAGTGGGATCAAAGGATCTGATAACAGTATTTGCTGGAAAACAGTGGCGGATTCTATCAATTTGTGCATCGGAAAAACAACAGCGTTCTTTTATGGAATCTTTGATGATCCCTTGACTTTTTAAGGGGCTGTTCTTCTTGTGATCCTTGCCCGGTGAGCTTCGGAGCATCATTTTTGAACAAGATGATGGTAAAGAAAGAAGAGCAGAATATGAGAAAGGGGACAAGAGAAGAATTACCTGTTTGATCGTCGAAGCAGAATTTAAAGGGAGTTCTCTTGAACTTAAATGTGAAATGATCCCTATCTCTAACTCTTATTTATAATGATGATTCTGCAGGGTAGTCATCTCACTGACGTCATGATCGTAACGGCTAGTCCGCTTATAACGGCTAGTTACCCGTTGGTTAAATGCGGATAAGATCGACAAAATATAACTCATTTATTTACATATTTACTCCTTATATTTTGGGGGAAATTGTTAGGGGTGGATTTCTAAATGACCAGTGATCCTTATTTGCTGTTGGATTTAGTGATCCTCAATTCTGTCTGAAGTAGTGATCCTCAGAAGTGTTGCAGGATCAGGATCAGGATCATGGATAACTATAAGGATCCCAGTACTAACGATTGTCTACTTTGAATTCGTAAATGTTTTGCAGGAATATCAACTTGGACTTAGTCTTGGCGACATTCCTGGAGAATATTTTTAGTCTATTCCGCACGTGCTTGGCCAGAAATGGACGTTGTGGAGTTGTGGAAGACTTGCACTATTTGCGGAATGTTAGTTAGGCTTGATATTTTCTATTTGTAAAGAGGTAGCGAGCTATTTTAGAGACACTTAGCTATTTTTGGCTACACACACACTCATACAACCGCTCTCACTGGCTCTCGACAAAACACTCAGCATTTTTCATACATTTCTACACGTTACACTATAGTGATCCTTGTACTTAGCTCACTATCATCCGAAGTTGTAACAGATTGTTTGTTTAATTTGAGTTGGTGATCGGTAGTTTCCATCACCCGGGGTTTTTTGTGCCGGAGATCAACTCTTGATCAAGGGCTTTTTCCCCGTATAAATCTTCGTGTCATTTGTTCATTACACTTCATAGTGATCCTTATTATTGTTCATCAATTCAAGCATCATACCTCACAACAGAAAGTTTGGTTACATTGACATTGCTTGATTTTTGACCAAAACAAACCCCATCTTAAAAGACTGCACAGCTGTTGCAACATCAAGACGTGGGATATCCAAGGATTCCCGACTAAACTTGTTCACATAATCCCTCAAGGATTCCTGAGGTCCTTGAGTTATCTTGTAAAGATCACTGGTTAGTTTCTCAAAACTTTGGCTGCAAGAAAACTGACTATTAAATAAATTAACCAAATGAGCAAACGAAGTAATTAAGTGAGGAGGAACATTTAACAGCCATTTTAAGGCTGATCCTGTCAGGGTAGATCCGAAACCCTTGCACAAGCATGCTTCCTTGAGCTCCGGAGGGATAGGGTTAATCTCCATTCTTTCCCTATACTGGGCAATATGCTCTTCAGGATCCGTAGTCCCATCATACAGTTTCATGTTGGGGGTTTGAAATCTCTTTGGGATTTCAGCATCACAGATAGGATACACAAAGCGGGATATCCTGTGACTGTCTTGGGACACTTCCGGAATTGGTTGGACCACCCCAGGTACACTGGATATCATGTCCTTCAATTTCTGAAGTTCCCTAGTAAATGCTGACGTCATACCTGCATCCTGCAAAGACCCATTATTGTTAGCAGCAACAATATTATTATTTGACACGTTACCGGTCTGAGGATTCTGGCCATATCCTGAAGCATATCCTGAGCTCCTCATAGTTGACATCCTGATCGAGGAGGGTATCTCAGGAGTATGATTCTGAGAATGGCTTGGCATGATATTTCCCCGGTTATCTTCAGTGTAAACTGCAGAACTGGAGTTCAAAGCTCTAGGCTGCAAAGGAGTGACAGTTTCTTCAGCAGGTCTACTTGGGTCGGATTTCAAGAGTTGTATCTCTCTCATCAGCATCCGATTAGTTTCCTGCTGCTGCTTCATCTGTTCCTATACACTACCAAACAAATTCAGAATTTCATCATTAGAGGCCAAAACAGGACCAGATCCCTGGGTACTGGGAGTGGGGATAACATCCCGAGCCACATGACTTTCAGTTGCGTGTGAAGAAGTTTGCATTCGTGGAGGAGGAGGTGGAAGCACCGAACCAATTGTTGCAGAGGTTGGAGCAGACATGGTGGAAGAGCTCATGTTTGATCTCGAGGCCATTGAAAACAATGTAGCAAAAAGTTTTGACAATAGAAAAGCGAGTAATGATTTTACTAAAGTTTTTAGCAAAAATAGCACCACTTGCCCCTCGGTGGGCGCCAAATTGTTTTGGTCAAAAATTACCGAAGCAATTAAGTGATCAAATTAGTTAAGTGAGGTAGTGTGCTAGAAATGAGTGTCGAGAATATGTTTAACAGATTAATTGCAAAAACAGTTTCAGGATACGGCTCAGGATATAGAGTTGTATCTATGATCAAACAATGAGAAAAAAAATGTAAAGGGTGACACGAGATGTACGAGGAAAGCCCTTGATCAATCTAGATCGCCGGCATAAAACCTTGGGAGCTGACAATCGCAGCTGCCTTGTTCTTCTATTGCTCCAAATATCAGAATACAGTGCAAGATGTGATGCGGATCAACTAGGTGTTACAATGTAATTCGAATACAAGTGTTGGTGTATAGTGTTTGCTAGAAGCTAGAGAGCAAAGTGTGCGTATGATTGTGTGTGTAAAGTTTCGTGCCTTAATCTGATCCACCCCATCTATTTATAGTAAAAGAAATATAACAAACTACCCTATTAAACCGGGATCCGGCGGATATTCCCCACTTGAACGTTGTAGACCTGGTCTTTCGGGTTCAACGTCTCTCATATAACAGATTTGCCCGAGTCTTAAGGAGAAGAAGTCCATCTGACCGTTAGTGACCCACAGCTTCTAACCTGCACGTGGTCAATTTAGTTAACACCAGGATATCGCCCAGGATGTTACCAATTTCCTAATCCAGTATCCTGATCACAAGTAAACAATCAAAAGCAGGATATTAGTCAGGATATATACGCTCAGAAAATGGCCCATAACAATGGGTTTAACCCATGTTTTACAGCAAGATGTAACTGACACCGCACAATACAAGGCCGCATACTCCGCTGAGGTATAAACATCTGTGCACATCGTACAAGATGGCCATGCGAGTCGACAAAGACTTGTCACACACTAGTACATCGTACACTCTTGGACTGCATGTTGTACATGCAGTTAATGCCTAACCGCACACTATCAGAGGCTGCACACTCCTTGGCAGGCCTTATACCTGATAGTGGGCCGCACAGTCTCTGAGACTTACATACATTTGGGTCGTACATGTTAATGGGCCGCACACTGGCCATTGGGCCCTAAACGGAAAGTGAGCCGCACAACTTAGACAGGTCCCACACTTGAGTGTGGACGGTACACTCTTAGGTGGGCCGATAGATTGTGGGGCTTACTGGACCGCACACTCGAAACTAGGCCACATACTTGCATGGGCCTCATACTTTCTTGGGCCATACGCTGATATTGAACTGTTATATCATGTGGTTAAGTGTTAAGACTTGTATGTTAAGTAATGAATGTTGATACGTGTATTTCTTGTACGCTACTTGTTTAATATGCGGAAAGAATACATGACTACTGGTATACAAAACTGATTGTTATTGGTAACCATATTAGGACTTGGTTGACCAACTTTGAACAAAGTAACAAAACTTACCGAGCACATCTAAAGTGAGTTCACTGCTCTTTTACAAGCATGGGTCCAAGAGGACAAACAAACAAACTTACATCCCTGTAGGGGATACTTTACATACTGACATCCCTGTAGGGGATACTTTACAAACATATATCCCTGGAGGGGATACGTTACAATTGTAGTTTAAATTTCGATGTTGGATAATACACTCAACTCTATCACTCTAAGTCCCAACTTACTACCGAACTAGTTGCTTGGAGGGCAACAGGGTATTAGTTGATAGCGCTATTAGGCTTGACAACCTCACACCGTACCTGAATAGGACGAGCGTGAACTAATGGCTTAACCACTTGACCAATGTTGATAGGCATTGGGGAAGGGCAAACAAACTGATGTCACTACGGTATCAAGTTATTATCAACATGTCTTTAAACTAAACATTTACCAACAATACGATTAAACAAAACTGTGAAATCGCCAGCCTTATGCTGATACACTTTTCTGCATGCTTGTATGTCGATAGTTACGAGATATGGGACTTGCAATATGGGATGCTGGAGTGGTCATGGGTCATGACATTCGAGAAGACATGTGATGTTGATGTGTCTTAAACATTATGATGTTAAACTTATTAAACAATAATTTATGCTTCCGCTGAACGTATTTGGTTTTAAACAGATATTTTGAATTACACTTTTCACGTTGAATGAGATATTGAATTTTATTATATTACTATTGGTTCAATGTGATTAGTGGCTAGATCTTGGTACGTCACACGCCTCACGGGGTTTCCCGCATGTGGTATTTTGGGGGTGTGACATTCCATCCTTTGAATTTATTCACTAAAGCTTCCAATTTTTTTAGAATCTACAGAACATATGTATTTTTTGGTAAATAAAAATCTCACACAATCAATTTTCACATGTGAGGTTTTACCGTGAGGCGTGTTATGGGCGAAATTCTGAGCCCATATCCTGGGGGATATCTTGGATTATATCTTGGTTATATGATATCTGTTCACATCCAGGATGCTGATTCAGGATATTGGTAACATCCTGAATGGTATCCTCAGGATCACTAACGGATTATGTGCAGGTACGTGGGTTGGAAGCTAGCAACGTTCATAAGGAATCATTTCGCGGGAGACTCGGTCCAAGTCGTTCAAATAGAGACGTTGAAGCCGCATTACTCGGTCCACAACGTTAACTATGGAATATTCGGAGTATCCCATATTTATAGGAATTATCGTTTGTAATTTGTTACTATAAATAGGTGGGTATACCAGATCGAATAGGACATCACATCAACACTCGTTACACTCTTACACTTGTTCTCTAGCAATTTTCACTTTCGCACAAAAGCATTGTAACACTTAGCGATCTGGTCTATATCCTCCACTGTATCCTGAAGTTTAAAGCAATAACAAGAACAAGGCAGCTGCGATTGTCAGCTCCCGAGGTTTTATGCCGGCGATCTAGATTGATCAAGGGCTTTCCTCGTACATCTCATGTCACTTCCTTTTACTTTTTGCTCATTGTTTGATCGTAGATACAGCTCAATATCCTGAGCCGTATCCTGAATACTGTTTTTCCAAACAACTTAACCAGCATATTTTCAAACACACTTTTTAGCACACTACCTCACTTAACTAATTTGATCACTTAATTGCTTCGGTAATTTTTGACCAAAACAATTTGGCACCCACCGTGGGGCAAGTGGTGCTACTTTTACTAAAAATCTTTGTGAAATCGCTAATCGGTTTTCTATTTTCAAAACTTTTTGCCACATTGTCTACAATGGCCTCAAGATCAAACATGAGCTCCTTCACTATGTCTGCTACGACTTCTGCTACTACCGGTTCGGTGCTTCCACCACCTCCTCCAAGGATGTCAACCTCTTCATAACCTCAGGATATTATCCCTACTCGGAGTGTTCAGGGATCTGCTCCCATTTTAGCTTCTAATGATGAAATTCTAACCTTATTTGGAAGTGTGCAGGAACAAATGAGGCAGCAACAGGAAACAAACCAAATGCTGTTGAGGGAAATACAACTCCTGAAGTCTGGCTCGAGCAGATCTACTGAGGAAATCGTCACTCCACTACAACCCAGAACTCTAAACTTCAGTTCGGTCGTGTACACTGAGGATAATAGGGGGAATATTGTGCCTAGCCTTCCTCAGAACCATACTCCTGAAATACCCTCCTCGATCAGGATGTCAACCATGAGGAGTTCAGGATATGCTTCAGGATATGTGCAAAATCCTCCGACGGGTAACGTGTCGAATAATAATAATATTCATGCTACTAACAATACTGGATCTTTGCAGGATACAGGTGTAACATCAGCATTTACTAGGGAGCTTCAGAAGTTGAAGGACATGATATCCAGCGTACCTGGAGTGGTTCAGCCGATCCTGGAAGTGTCCCAAGACAGCCACAGGATATCTCGCTTTGCATATCCTATCTGTGATGCTGAAATTCCAAAGAGATTTCAAACCCCCAACATGAAGCTTTATGAAGGAACTACGGATCCTGAGGAGCATATTGCCCAGTATAGGGAAAGGATGGAGATTAACCCTATCCCTCCGGAGCTCAAGGAAGCATGCTTGTGCAAGGGTTTTGGCTCTACCTTAACAGGATCAGCCTTGAAATGGCTCCTAAACGTTCCTCCTCATTCGATTACATCATTTGCTCACCTAGTGAATTTATTAAATAGTCAGGTTTCTTGTAGTAGAAGCTTTGAAAAACTAACAAGTGACCTCTATAGGATAACGCAGGGGCCTCAAGAATCCCTAAGGGATTATGTGAACAAGTTCAGCCGGGAATCCTTAGACATACCGCATCTTGATGTTGCAACAGTTGTGCAAGCTTTCAAGATGGGGCTGCAAAAAGATTCTCAATTTTACCAAGACCTTGTAATGAACCCATGCAGGAACTTGGATGAAGCTCGAAACAGGGCCCTAAGATATATTCGATTAGAGGATGACAGAAAGATGCAAGAGAGGATGAACTCATCCAACACCTATGAGACAACTAACAGGAAGTCAGAATCCTCATTTAAGCCATATCGCCCTAAGCCATATGGTAGAAATGAAAATAAGAAAGTGAATGCAGTCGAAGATGAGGATCCTGAAGAGTATCCTGAATTATCTGAATATTGTTTTTCTGTTAACATTCCTGAATTGATGTATGCCATGCAGGGTTTAGGAGACAAGGCTAGGTGGCCTCGAAAGAATCAACAAAAAGCTGATTGGAAAGATAAGTCAAAATGGTGTGCCTTCCACGAAGATTTCGGACATGTGACTGAGGATTGCATTGCCCTAAGGAAAGAAATAAGCTATCTTCTGAGCAAGGGGTATTTGAAAGATCTCTTAGGAAGAAAGAAGAACAAGGGTCAGGATACTGAGAAGGATCCTGAACGAGCAGCCTCACCTCCCGCGGATGCTAAGATAATCAACTTCATTTCGGGAGGATCCGATATTTGTGGGACTTCGTATTCGGCAGCGAAGAGACATGCAAAGGAAGCTAAAGCTGAAAGGGGAGACAAACCTGTCAGGATGACTGCCCTCACAACTGACAAAGTGATCACATTTGATGCTGATGACAGGGATATTGTTCAGGATCCTCATCATGATGCTCTGGTAATAACGTTATATGTGGCTAACCATTTTGTACGCAGGATATTGGTTGATAATGGCAGCTCCATCAATATAATCCAACTAGAGACTCTGAAGAGAATGAATGTATCTCCAATGGATATCACTTCAAAGTCCACCGTGCTTGTTGGGTTCAGTGGAGAGGCTAGGAACACAGTGGGAGAGATAAAATTACCAGTATATGTTGAAGGAGTCAACTCGATACAACGATTCTGTGTGATGGATTCTCTATCCTGCTATAATATCATACTGGGAAGACCATGGATTCACGATATAAAGGTTGTGCCATCAACATATCACCAATGCATCAAGATCCCTACCCCTTGGGGAGTCGTCAAGGTTGAAAGTGATCAGCAGGAGGCGAAAGAATGCTACTCATCCTCGATGAAATCCTCAACCAAGCCTAGTGCAGCATAGCAATTAAAGATGCGGGCCCAGGATATCATGGAGGATCCGGAGCAGGATGTGAAGAAAATTATCCTGGACCAGGATAATCCTGATATCTCGGTGCTCGTAGGAAGCAATATCCCTCAGGATATTGAAGAACAGTTAATTAACTTTTTGAAATGCAAGATGTCAACGTTTGCATGGAAGCATGAGGATATGACAGGCATATCCAAAGACATTATCACTCACAAGCTTGGAATTGATAAATCATTCAAGCCTGTTCAGCAAAAAAGAAGGAAATTTGCTCCTGAGCGGAATACGATTATCCAAGAGGAAGTTGAGAGATTGTTGAAGTCCAGGATGATCAGAGAAGTTAAGTTTCCAAGGTAGCTAGCAAACGTGGTCGTGGTACAGAAGAAAAATGGGAAATGGAGAGTCTGTGTAGACTACACAGATTTGAACAAGGCTTGTCCTAAAGACCCATTTCCTCTTCCTCGCATTGATGCAATGGTGGATGCTACTGCCGGGCATGAAATGTTGACCTTCATGGATGCATCCTCAGGATTTCAACAGATTCAAATGGAACCCTCTGACCAGGAGGATACTGCCTTCATGACACCAACAGGTATTTATTGTTATACGGCTATGCCTTTTGGTTTGAAAAATGCAGGTGCAACATATCAGAAATTGGTAAATATGATGTTCAAAGACAAGCTGGGGGACACCATGGAGGTATCCATTGACGATATGGTGGTAAAATCGAAAAAAGCCCAGGATCACCTCCAGGATATTAAAGGTGCATTTGATATCCTGGACCAATATAACATGAAGCTAAATCCTGCTAAGTGTCATTTCGGAGTGGGGGCAGGAAAATTTCTAGGATATATGGTGACCAAAAGAGGAATAGAGGCGAGCCCGGAACAGATTAAAGCCATCTTGGATATTAAGTCACCCTCGAATATGAAAGATGTTCAACGATTAACAGGGAGAGTGGCAGCATTAAACAGATTTATTTCAAGATCTTCAGAGAAATGCAAAGAGTTTTATGATATCCTGAAGAAGAATAAGAAATTTGAATGGGGTGAGAAACATGAAGCAGCCCTGTAGGATTTGAAGCAATATCTTACAACTGCACCTCTGCTAATGAAGCCTGAGAATGGTGAACCAATATCCCTATACCTTGCAGTATCAGGAAATGCTGTAAGTGCCGTCCTTGTAAAGGATCATGAAGGTCAGCAATATCCTGTTTATTATGTTAGTAAAAGTTTGTTAAATGCTTAAACTAGGTATTCTCATTTAGAAAAATTGATACTAGCATTAGTTATGGCATCATCGAAGCTTAGACATTACTTTGAGACACATAGGATTCATGTTAAAACAAATTATCATGTAAAAAATGTGCTTAGGAAACCAGAGATGTCAGGCAGGATGGCCAAGTGGTCAGTAAAATTGAGTGCTTATGATTTAGTATATGAACCTAGAAATGCCATAAAGTCTCAGGCTTTAGCTGACTTTGTGGCTGATTTCAGTAGTGACATTCAGGATGAGGTAGACCTAGAAGTCCAACAGTTAGGAGAATCCTCAGGATCCTGGACATTATATACTGATGGTGCATCTAATGTACGAGGAGTAGGATTGGGAATACTACTAAAATCGCCACAGGGGGACATATTACCCCAGGCTATTAGATGTGAATTTCCTGCTACTAATAATGAAGCAGAGTATGAGGCTTTAATTGCAGGATTAGAGCTAGCTAAGAATATGAGTATCAAGAATTTGCGAGTATATGTTGACTCCTTGTTAATTACTAACTGTTTTGGTCAAAAATCAAGCAATGACAATGTAACCAAACTTTCTGTTGTGAGGTATGCTGCTTGAATTGATGAACAATAATAAGGATCACTATGAAGTGTAATGAACAAATGACATGAAGATTTATACGGGGAAAAAGCCCTTGATCGAGAGTTGATCTCCGGCACAAAAAACCCCGGGTGATGGAAACTACCGATCACCAACTCAAATTAAACAAACAAACAATATGTTACAACTTCGGATGATAGCGAGCTAAGTAAAAGGATCACTATAGTGTAACGTGTAGAAATGTATGAAAAATGCTAAGTGTTTTGTCGAGAGCCAGTGAGAGCGGTTGTATGAGTGTCTGTGTAGCCAAAAATAGCTAAGTGTCTCTAAAATAGCTCGCTACCCCTTTACAAATAGAAAATATCAAGCCTAACTAACATTCCGCAAATAGTGCAAGTCTTCCACGACTCCACAACGTCCATTTCTGACCAAGCACGTGCGGAATAGACTAAGAATATTCTCCAGGAATGTCGCCAAGACTAAGTCCAAGTTGATATTCCTGCAAAACATTTACGAATTCAAAGTAGACAATCGTTAGTACTGGGATCCTTATAGTTATCCATGATCCTGATCCTGATCCTGCAACACTTCTGAGGATCACTACTTCAGACAGAATTGAGGATCACTAAATCCAACAGCAAATAAGGATCACTGGTCATTTAGAAATCCACCCCTAACAATTGCCCCCAAAATATAAGGAGTAAATATGTAAATAAATGAGTTATATTTTGTCGATCTTATCCGCATTTAACCAACGGGTAACTAGCCGTTATAAGCGGACTAGCCGTTACGATCATGACGTCAGTGAGATGACTACCCTGCAGAATCATCATTATAAATAAGAGTGAGTTAGAGATAGGGATCATTTCACATTTAAGTTCAAGAGAACTCCCTTTAAATTCTGCTTCGACGATCAAACAGGTAATTCTTCTCTTTTCCCCTTTCTCATATTCTGCTCTTCTTTCTTTACCATCATCTTGTTCAAAAATGATGCTCGGAAGCTCACCGGGCAAGGATCACAAGAAGAACAGCCCCTTAAAAAGTCAAGGGATCATCAAAGATTCCATAAAAGAATGCTGTTGTTTTTCCGATGCACAAATTGATAGAATCCGCCACTGTTTTCCAACAAATACTGTTATCAGATCCTTTGATCCCACTGCTCTTAGTGACAACATCTCTGAAACTTGGGTAGCTTTCCCAGTTACACCTTTCACCATAGGATACACCTATCCTTTTCCGGACTTTACTCAATCCTTTTTCTCCCTTACCGGCATCTGCTACATCCAAGCCATGCCGATGATCTGGAGGGTCCTATATACCCTTGAAAGGATCATCGAGCAGGAAAGAATTGACCTAGGAATGTCGGAGTTGGCTGAGATGTATGATCTCACAACATTTGGATCCCACCGATATTTTTTCAAATGTAAACCCGGAGAAGAACATCCCATCTTTAAGGCTACAAAAAATGATACCAACTGGAAATGGCGATTCTTCTTCGTCAGAAGGGATTCTATCCCGGATGGAAAGGATTTGCCGAAGAAATGGAGCACTGATGGTAGGATTGGTGGATCCTTAGAAGGATCACTAAGTAAGCTCATTCTGATAATGCTTACTAATATGCTTTTGTTTCTTTTTGTGCAGCTATCACATTCTCACATATCATTCCTTCAGCTGCCACTAAGGGGAGACTTGCTGCCTTTAGAAAGCTTGATCCTGAAACCAGATCATTCAAGACAATCACCCAGGATTCACAAGAGGTATCCTCAGGTTCTGTCACCATGTCAAGTAAGTATCCTGTTCTTTATATATTCAAATGTTTGAATAAATAATTATATATGAATAGAATTGGGACACTTATCTGTTTTGGGTGTGTAGGCGCTGGATAATCATCAAGATCTGCTTCCAAATTTAGTGTCACTGAGCTAGACACCGTCCGATCCTCCAAGAAGAAGCTTCCTGCCAGCCCAACTGCTTCGATCCCCAAGGCACCCGCTAAAGGAAGGGGTGGCAAGAAAAGAAAAGCCTCCGAAGCTGAGGATTTTCAAGGTCTGCCCCTGATCCGCCACCAATTCCTTGAATACTTCAATGAGGTAAGGATCCTTATCCCTGCTCTGGGTATCCAACTTATTTGAGGATCACTTGTTCCTAAACTGTTCTTTATCTTCTTTGCAGAAATTTGCTGAGATTGAAGACTATGTTGGGCATGTTGAGGAGCAGGACAAGAAGATTGCTGACCTCCAAAATGTCGCATTGCTTAAGGATCTCAAGATTGCTGACCTCCAAAAAGATCTCCAAAATGCCAAAACCGAAACGGCCAAGATTCTGATCAATTTTGATTATGAAAAGCAGGAGATCACAGATGACGCCAAAGTCTCCGCTGCCATTGCCATGTACAAGACTAAACTCCAGATGGCCTTGGAAGCTCAGGATCCTGACTTCGATAGGAGCAACTGGGATGTGGAAGGCAAGGCTGGCTGAACTGGATGATGAAGATGAGGCTGAGGAGATCCTGACGATCGAGGCTGGAGGCAGTGGCAAGGATCATGGTGGTGAAGCTAGTGGAGCTGGAGATGGTAGTGCATCGAAGGTGTAGGCTGCAACAATGGGCGATGATGGACATTTCTAGACGTAGCCGGAGCCCATTTTTTTAGTTTGGTTATGGTTTTTTTGTTTTGATGATGTTTTGGTAAACAATGGTTGGTCTGTATTTGAACAATAGTAATTAGGGTTGAGGATCATGGATGATCCTTTGACCAATAGGTAGGATTACAAATGGTGGAGGGATCCTCTGTTTGGGGGATGAAGCCATTATGATCCTACCGTCTTTATTTTCCTGCACTTGTTAGACCTACAAACAATGGACACCCTTTGCCAATCCATGTGGACGGGCCACGTTTTGCTGGTAGAAACGTGGGTTGGCAATTTTGACAACCTTAAAAGGGTTTAAGCTTTTGTGAATAAAATGACTTTAACTTTTTGGCTATATCCTGTGTTGATATCCTTATTGTTATTTTATTTTTCAATCTATTGTGATGTTCATGTCGTTTAAACTTATCAAGTAAGGAAAAAATTTAAAAAATATCCCTTAAGAGTTAAGGATATGATCAAGGATCACATAAAAATAATTTAAGGATCATAATTTCAGTTGTCAAAGGATAAGTGTCACTTAAATACATAATGAATAAAATCAAAACAGTTTAGGATCATACCTGAGAACCCAAGTTAGGATCCTCTCCTTCAACACTTAAAATTAGGATAACCCAAGATACAAACCTTAGTTGAAAGTAAGGGTCAAGAATCTTTGGCCATTTATCTTCACAAACCTGAAATAAGATATTGCTTGGAACTGAGCCATCATAAGATGAATGTTAGTGACTGGGGACAAGCCCAAAGGATAACTAGGGACAAGCCCAAAGGATAACTGGGGACAAGCCCAAAGGATCGTATGTAAACTGGAGTATGGCCCTTACTGGCGACTATCCAAACTTAGTGACATGAAAATGCCAAAACCTTAGCTAACGTGAAAACGTTAGAAACCTTAGGAACGGATGTATGGTACATCTACCATTATACGTAGGATCCTGAATATAGCCAGTAGAACGAGATTGTCAGCCCCTAAAGCGGGTACTAGTCCCATTGCCATGAAGGCTACTGGCGAAACTGGGGACAGGCCCAGACTGGGGACTAGCCCAAACAACTGGATACTTCTGTGGATACTCAATGCTTAGTTAAAGATACCTGAACCTTCAAAACTCAGAAATCAAGTAAAAGGAGGATAAAGGACGCATGATCCTTATCCTTGTAAGAATAAAAAGAATGAAATAGTTTAAGATTGGAATGTTACCAGAAAGAGGATCATCTATCAGCGGGGATCCTTCAAGGATACTTGTCTAGTAAGGATCATGGATCATGATCACATGAAATATTTCTTCAAATGGACAGCATTCCAAGCTCTAGGTAGCAAATCACCCTCCATTGTTAGCAATCGATATGCCCCCTTTCCTGCTTCAGCTTCAATCAAAGAAAATGGAGTTTGGCCTGTAGCATTCTTGGGAGTTGTTCTATCAGCCCACAGCACATAAGGTAGTTCTTCTGCCCATTTTCCTTTCTTGGATCCAAGCTTCTTCTTCAAATTGTTGATGATGATCTTGTTGGGTGATTCTGCCTGACCATTAGCTTGTGGATGGACTGGTGTTGATGTTATCATCTTAATTCCCCAACTGTCACAAAAGTTAGTGGTTCTATTCCCAATAAATTGGGATCCATTATCACAAATAATTTCAGAAGGGATGCCAAATCTAGTAATAATATTCCTTTTAATAAAGGATATAACTTCCTTTTCTCTGACTTGAGCAAAGGCTTCAGCCTCTATCCACTTAGAAAAGTAATCAGTCATAGCAAGCATGAATACTTTTCCACCTGGTGCCTTAGGAAGCTTTCCAACTATATCCATTCCCCATCTCATGAATGGCCAAGAAGAAGATATAGGATGCAAGAGCTCTGCTGGTTGGTGAAGGATATTACTATGCCTCTGACAAGGATCACACTTCTTGGCATATTCCACAGCGTCCTTCTTCATAGTGGGCCAATAGTATCCTGTTCTCAGGATCCTTGAGAATAATGCCCTGCCCCCAGTGTGGTTTCCACAATCTCCTTCATGGAAATCCTTTAGGACTTCTTGAATTTCAGGATCCTCAATGCATCTCAAATATGGTCCTGCAAGAGATCGTTTATACAACATATTATTTAATATTGTAAATTGAGATACCTTAATTTTAAAAGACCTTGGGTTTTCTCCTGTAGGGATTTCTCCATTTTGTATGTATCTCATGATTGGAAGTATCCATGATCCTGAATGAGATTGGGTATCATCACTAGGGATGATTGCAGAATCTTCTCCTATCTCCATAGTTACATGATCCTTGATAGCAGGGGTCAGGATATGGATAATAGGGATCTCAATATCCTCAGGAATCTTCAAAGATGATCCTAGATTGGCTAATGCATCAGCTTCGGCATTCTCTTCCCTTGGTACCTGTGTCAAACTAAAGGATACAAAAGAGAGTGTCAATTCTTTGACTATCTCCAAATATTTGATTAGCTTTTCACCTTTAACAGCATAGGATCCATTAAAGTGATTAGTGATCAATAAAGAATCTACATGTACCTCAAGATACCTGATACTCATATGCTTTGCAATTTGCAAACCAGCTATCAAGGCTTCATATTCAGCCTCATTGTTGGTAGTTTGAAATTCACAAGTTATGGAGTGGGGTATTATGTCCCCCTGTGGCGATTTTAGTAGTATTCCAAGCCCTGTTCCATTCACATTGGAGGATCCATCAGTAAACAGTATCCAAGGATCCTTGGTTTCTTCAAGGTGTTGGACTTCTAGTCCAGCTTCCTTTTGCAAATCACTACTGAAATCTGCCACAAAGTCAGCTAATGCTTGGGATTTAATGGCTGTCCTAGGCTCATATCTTATATCGTATGCACTCAACTTCACTGCCCACTTAGCCATCCTTCCTGACATTTCAGGTTTCCTGAGAACATTCTTAATTGGGAAATTAGTTTTAACAATAATGGCATGAGTCTCAAAATAATGTCTTAATTTAGTAGATGCCATAATTAATGCAAGGATAAGTTTTTCTAAATGTGAATACCTGGATTCAGCATCAAGTAAGCTCTTACTTACATAATAAACAGGATGTTGTGTACCTTGGTGATCCTTAACAAGGACCGCACTTACTGCTTTTGAGGATACCGCCAAATATAAGGATAACACATCTCCCTTTTCTGGTTTCATTAAGGCTGGGGCTGAGGATAGGTAATCTTTAAGAGCTTTAAGGGCACTTTCATGCTTCTCAGTCCATTCAAATTTCTTGTTTTTCCTCAGGATGTCATAGAACTCCTTGCACTTTTCTGAGGATTTGGATATGAATCTGTTCAAGGATGCGATCCTGCCAGTCAACCTTTGCACAACCTTAGCATTGGCAGGAGATTTGATATTCACGATAGCCTTAATTTGCTCTGGACTTGCTTCAATGCCCCTCTTTGTTACCATATATCCTAAGAATTTACCTGCCTTTACACCAAAATGACACTTAGAAGGATTTAGTTTCATATTAAATTTATCAAGGATATTGAATGCTTCCTCCAAGTCTTTAAGGTGATCTTCAGCTCTTTTGGACTTAACCACCATGTCATCAATATAGACTTCCATAGTGTATCCAATTTGTTCTTTGAACATCATATTGACAAGCCTTTGGTAAGTAGCACCTGCATTCCTTAATCCAAATGGCATAGCAATCTAACAGTATATACCAGTTGGGGTCATAAAGGCTGTATCCTCTTGATCGGATGGTTCCATCTGAATTTGTTGAAATCCAGATGAAGCATCCATAAAGGTTAACAACTCATGACCTGCGGTAGCATCCACCATGGAGTCAATGTGGGGTAATGGGAAAGGATCCTTGGGACATGCCTTGTTTAAATCTGTAAAATCGACACATACCCTCCACTTTCCATTTTTCTTTTGAACAACAACCACATTGGCTAACCATCTTGGATACTTAACCTCTCTAATCATACCTGCTCGAAGTAGTTTATCTACCTCTTCCTGGATAATAGCATTTCTTTCAGGTGCAAACTTCCTCCTTTTTGATGAATTGGCTTGAATGACCTGTCAATGCCAAGTTTGTGAGTAATTATATCCTTAGATATACCTGTCATGTCTTCATGTTTCCAGGCAAAGGTGGTCTTCCTTCTTTTGAGAAAGGATACTAGGTCTTGTTCAATATCGCTAAGGATCCCTGACCCTATGAAGATCTTGGATTCAGGATCATCAGGATCCATGAGGATTTCTTTCAAATCCTGTTCTCTTGCCTCCAAGACGTCTCTTGAAGGATACTTTAATTGCTATTGCTCCCTTGGTCTTGAGGCTGGTTTCATTGATGAGGTATAGCAATTCTTAGCCTCATGTTGATCACTCTCAATTTTCACCACTCCCCATGGACTTGGAAGCTTTACACACTGATGATAGGTGGATGGAACTGCCTTCATATCATGTATCCATGGCCTGCCAAGGATAACGTTACAACACGATAAGCAATCAATAACACAAAACTTTTGATAAGAATGCAATCCTTCAATATAGATTGGGAGTTTGATGTCCCCCAATGTATTCTTTGTTTCTCCACTGAATCCCACAAGTACTGAGGATCTTGGGATAATATCGGACTCTGGGATATTCATTTTCTTGAGAACATCCAGCTGAATGATGTTCACAGAGCTTCCTCCATCTATAAGGATCCTGCGAACAAAGTGGTTAGAAATAAACAATGTAATTACGAGACCGTCATGGTGAGGATCCTGGATGTCAACACGATAATCCTCATCAAAAGTAATGACTTTGTCCTGGGTGACAACGGAGGTCCTGACGGGTCTGTCTCCGTTATCCATCTTGGTTTCCTTAGCGTGTCTTTTTGCTGCTGAGAAGGATGTACCACAGATGTCTGATCCACCGGATATGAAATTTATGACTTGTGCATCTGCCGGAGGAGCAGGAGCCCTTTCCGGGATCCTTTCAGGATCCTGGGTTCTTGACTTCTTTCGTCCCAAGAGTTCCTTTAAATGCCCCTTTCTCAACAAATAACCAATCTCCTTTCTAAGTGCAATACATTCTTCAGTGAGATGCCCAAAATCCTCATGATATGCACACCACTTGGATTTATCCTTTGTAGCAGCTGGTTTATCACTTTTCCTTGGCCACCTAGCTTTCTTACCTAGATTCTGCATTGCAAGGATTAGTTCATTGTTATCAACAGAGAAACAATATTCAGAAATATGAGGATAATTCTCATCATCCTCTTCTTGTTCCACTGCGTGCACATTCTGATTTTCAGATCTGTTATAGGACTTGGATTTGTTGTTCCTGAAGTAGGATCCTTGCTTATCTTGTTTGGAGGATCCTGTCAATCTGTCCTGGATCCTTTTGTCATCCTCTAGGCGGATGAACCTAAGGGCCCTAGTCCTTACTTCATCAAGATTCCTGCAAGGTGTCATAACAAGATCATCATAGAATAATGAATCCCTAAGCAATCCCATTTTAAAGGCTTCAACAGCCGTAGCTATATCCAAATTGGGAATGTCTAAGGATTCTTTACTAAACTTAGTGATATAATCTCTAAGTGATTCATTTTGACCTTGTGTTACCCTATATAGATCACTAGTTAATCGTTCAAACTTTCTGCTACAAGAGAATTGACTATTGAACAAGTTAACTAAATTAGCAAATGAAGTAATAGAGTAAGGGGGAAGACTTAGCAGCCATTTAAGAGCAGATCCTGTAAGTGTGGACCCAAATCCCTTGCATAGGCATGCTTCTTTCAACCTTTCCGGAATTGGATTGATCTCCATCCTCTCCCTGTATTGAGCTACATGCTCTTCTGGATCCGTTGAACCATCATATAGCTTCATTGATGGTATCTGGAATCTTTTAGGTATCTCAGCATCACACAAAGGTGGTGCAAAACGAGATATCCTATGGCTACAATCCGCAATCTCAGGAATGGGTTTAACCACTCCTGGTACACTGGATATCATATCCTTAAGCTTTTGCAGTTCCCTAGCCTTGGCCTGATTGATACCTGTATCCTGCATAAAGCCATGGTTAGTGTTATATAAATTATTAAAAGTGTTACCTCCCACAGGATTCGAGTTTGGAATTGTGGATGTGAATCCATCTTGTCGAGACTCTGGCATGATTGAAGGACCAGAGGAGGCAATGGTCTGCATTGGTATGAAGTCTCCTTGGTGGACGTCTGAGTTCTGAGGTTGCATATTTCTTGAGGATCCTTGATTTTGAAGGGGGTTGGATCCTTGGAATTGTGATGATCCTTGAATCTGAAAGGATCCTGGGACCAGGGAGGATCCTTGAACAAGGGAGAATCCTGGGACCAGAGGGGATCCTAGGACCTGGGAGGATCCTTGGACCTGGGAGGACCCTTGGACCTGGGAGGATCCTTGGATCTGGGAGGATCCTTGGATCTGGGAGGATCCTTGGACCTGGGAGGATCCTCGGACTGCATGCATTCCCACATATCCTCCTGACGTGAAGTATCCCTGTTGCTGAGAAGAGGATCCTAATGGTTGAGAAGAGAATCCCTGAGGCTGGAAGCAAGAGCCAAATGCCTGACTCATTGTTGTTGTCCCATAACGCCTTCCTGATAGTTCACCCAAGTATCGCACGTCCGGAACTGCTGAGTATTGTGAGGTTATGACCGGAGTGTCGAAGTTCAGCGATCTTGGCATCAGAGGGGAGTGATCCTCCACTGATTTTTTCTGTTTCTTGATTTCATCGATTTCTCGGAGGATCCTTTCGTTGGTCTTATCCTGCTCTTGTGCATGATTCCTCATCTGCAAAATCAAGGTATAGAGATCATTAGTAGTAGGATTAGTTGAAACAGAAGAAGTAGGTGGTTTTTGGAAAATAGGAGTTGGTTTCTTCGCAGCATTCTCAGCATTCTTCTGGGATCCAGAAGGTGGTGGAGGCAAAGGAGGAACGCCTTGTGAGGAACTGAATGAGGGCATCAAACTTGAAGTATTCTTCACTGAGGAAGCCATTTGTTTGGTTGTAGCAAACCAAAATAACCACGAAAACACGAATCTTTCTAAGAATGAAGCACCAATTGCCCCACGGTGGGCGCCAAACTGTTTTGGTCAAAAATCAAGCAATGACAATGTAACAAAACTTTCTGTTGTGAGGTATGATGCTTGAATTGATGAATAATAATAAGGATCACTATGAAGTGTAATGAACAAATGACACGAAGATTTATACGGGGAAAAAGCCCTTGATCGAGAGTTGATCTCCGGCACAAAAAACCCCGGGTGATGGAAACTACCGATCACCAACTCAAATTAAACAAACAATCTGTTACAACTTCAGATGATAGAGAGCTAAGTACAAGGATCACTATAGTGTAACGTGTAGAAATGTATGAAAAATGCTAAGTGTTTTGTCGAGAGCCAGTGAGAGCGGTTGTATGAGTGTGTGTGTAGCCAAAAATAGCTAAGTGTCTCTAAAATAGCTCGCTACCCCTTTACAAATAGAAAATATCAAGCCTAACTAACATTCCGCAAATAGTGCAAGTCTTCCACGACTCCACAACGTCCATTTCTGGCCAAGCACGTGCGGAATAGACTAAGAATATTCTCCAGGAATGTCGCCAAGACTAAGTCCAAGTTGATATTCCTGCAAAACATTTACGAATTCAAAGTAGACAATCGTTAGTACTGGGATCCTTATAGTTATCCATGATCCTGATCCTAATCCTGCAACACTTCTGAGGATCACTACTTCAGACAGAATTGAGGATCACTAAATCCAACAGCAAATAAGGATCACTGGTCATTTAGAAATCCACCCCTAACACTAACCATTTTAATGGATCCTATGTAGGTAAGGGTGAGAAATTAATCGAATACCTCGATATTCTCAAAAAATTAGCAGGATATTTCGATGTTTTTACACTTGAACAGGTACCAAGGGAGGATAATGCTGAAGCAGATGCTTAGCAAATCTAGGATCATCGATCAGGATACCAGAAGGGACCCAAATACCAATATTACATATCTTGTATCCTGCAACGAATCCTCAGGATAAAGAAGTAGCGGGTATTCAGGATCCTGGAGCAGAGTATCCTGAACCGGATCCTATATCCTGGACGGCTCCAATCACGAGATATCTTAAGGAAGGACACATCCCCAAAAATGAAAATCCTAAGGCATTTAGGATGAAGGTATCACGATTCACTATTATAAATAATGTTTTATACAAGAAATCTCTTGCAGGACCGTATTTGAGGTGCTTGGAGGATCCTGAAGCAAAAGAAGTACTTCAGGATATACATGAAGGGGATTGTGGTAACCACACTGGGGGCAGGTCATTGTTCTCGAAAGTATTGAGAACAGGATATTATTGGCCAACGATGAGGAAAGATGCTGCGGAATATGCTCGAAGGTGTGATGCATGTCAAAGGCATAGTAACATACTACATCAATCAGCTGAACCACTATATCCTGTAGTTTCCCCTTGGCCATTCATGAAATGGGGGATGGATATAGTAGGGAAGTTACCAAAAGCTCCGGGAGGAAAAGTCTTTATGCTAGCGATGACGGATTATTTCTCTAAATGGGTTGAAGCTGAAGCATTTGTTCAAGTTAGAGACCGAGAAGTAGTATCCTTCATAAAGAGGAATATCCTGACCAGGTTTGGGGTACCGGCGGAAATTATTTGTGATAATGGGTCCCAGTTCATAAGCAAGCGGACTACTGACTTTTGCAAGAGTGGGGAATCAAAATGATTACGTCGACTCCGGTACATCCTCAAGCGAATGGACAAGCTGAATCCTCGAACAAGATAATTGTCAATAACTTAAAAAAGAGACTTGGAGCCAAAAAAGGAAGATGGGCAGAAGAATTATCCTTTGTTTTGTGGGCTGATAGGACAACGGTAAAGAATGCAACAGGCCAAACCCCATTTTCCTTGGTATTTGGAGCAGAAGCAGTGATCCCAACGGAAATGGCAATACCTACTGCAAGATCTATCCTACAGGATCCTGAACAGAATCCTGAGGCCTTATGTCAAGATTTAGATACTGTAGATGAAAGAAGAGATGCAGCAAGGCTAAGGATGGCAGCATATCAACATAGAGTATCCAAAGCATATAACAAGAATATAAGAACTAGGAGATTTCGAGTTGGTGATTGGGTGCTAAGAAAGGCTTTTCAAAATACCACTAATCCTGCCGATGGCAAGTTAGCTCCAAAATGGGAAGGACCATATGAAGTTGAGTTAGAGGCAGGAAAAGGAGCTTATCGACTTAAGAGTATGGAAGGGGATATGCTACCAAGATCCTGGAATGCAATACACTTAAAGCTCTATTTCAAGTAAGAATAGAATTTACTTTCTATCTCAGAATGGTATGTATTCTATCTATTTAAATATATTTGTTAATTATCTTGTACCCAATACTGACTTAAGCATCGGAGGGGTGTTAGCCAGGCTAACACCCGCCTTAGTTTACAGTTGTTTCGCAGTATATGCTTCAGGATATAGCTCCAGGATATACACTCAGGATAACTCGAAAGATTAGAGGATTGGCCCCCTCTCTCACGTATAAGGGATCCTGATCCCTTCAAAGGTTTAAAGGTATTCACCTTTCTTTCGAATTGGGTTTAAACACCTCGCCTGGAGCGCAAGTTATCTAGGTATAGTTCAAGGTAGCGGGACCAGTTCATGTAAAAGTGGCTGACAATTTCGTTACTGTTGGCTATATCATGGATCCTGAAGGTATATGAGGATTGATCACCCTCTCTCACGAAAGAGTATTTTCATACTCTCTAAGGTTTAAAGGTTTTCACCTTTCTAAGATTTGGAGTTTATACACTCTCGCCTGTAGCGCATGAAAATCAGGGTTTATCCCCAGGATATCAGGGTTTATCCCCAGTATGCTAAGGATTCATTTCAGGATATCAAAAGTTTTGCCTCGGGGTGTTCGAAATTTATTCAAGCCAAAGTGTGAATACATTTGCGTTTCTGTTTTGTACACAGGGGACATATATTATACTATTCGAAGGATGGATCCAAGTTTATAAGTTTGCACTGGGGACATTCCCAAGATGGAAGATTGGAATTTACTCTCTAAGAGTCTTTGGTATGGTCTCTCCTTTTTTCAAATGATTTAAGTCTTCTAAGTTATATGACGATATCCTGACCAGGATATCTGTAAGAATACTTGTCAGGATATTTTCAGAATGCGTTCCCATAATATTCTTAAAAATATTCAAACATAACGATTTTCATAAGTAAAATTTGTACACCAATAACAACAATAATAAAGTCAAAAGAGAAGTTATATTATTAACATACCAAAAGATGTGCTCTTAGTTTCACCTCAAAACAAGGCCCATCCACTAAGAGCACTAGTAGTTCCTTACCATATTTACCCAACAGTTGAAGGTTTCGTCTCAAACCGAGACCCATCCACCTCCAACTATTGTATTGTTCAAAAAGCATGCAGGAAATGTAAATTGTTCAAGTGCAGAAAAGTAAATTGTTTAAGGGATTACAGACCAACATTCAAATTTAAAAAGGTGGGCTCTGGCCTTGGCACGTATATCCGTCATCACCCACCTGAATGCCCTCACACAGCGGCATCTTCTCCAACCTTCTCCGACTTCTCAGCACCAGCATCCTGAGCAGCATCCTCACCAGCATCCATCCCAGCATCTGCTCCAGCGTCCTTCTTGTCTCCAGCCTGGTTCACCACCTCTGCTGACTTGGAAGATTCACCGGCTTCAGTAGGAAGTGGCACAGCTTTGCCCCCAAGCTCCTTTAGCTTGGCCACCCAAGATTCAACCGGCCAGGATGGGCATACAAGGCCTGTCTCTTTGGCCTCGTAGGCCATCTTGATGTGAGCCTGTAGCAAGGAGACGATAGCGGAGGCTTTGATTCCTTCCCAGAAAGAAACCATGGCCTGCTCGTGATCCATTTGGACAGTGACAAGTTTGAGCTCAGCATCCTGGGTGACCTTCTTCAGCATGCCCTCGTAGTGCCGGGTCTTCGCTTCAGCAATGGCACCTTGGTCGGCAACGGTGCTTTCAAGCTGTTTGATCCTGGCCTCATGGAGTGCAGCAGTACCACAAGCATCATTGTATAGGTGGAGCAAATGCTGGAGGCCCTGCACATCAATTTCAGGTATGAGCCAGAAAATATTAACCAGGATATCCTGTCAGGATATCCTATCAGGATATATGTGCAGGATATATGTGAGGATATTACCTTGTTGAGGAAGGATGTCATTGGCTCTAAGGAGTCAGAGAAGCTGAGTTCATCATAGGAGAACCCTTCTGAACCTGGAGCACTGACTTCAAGACCTTCCTCTTTTTTGCTGTGGAAGCACGAGTTCTTAGATTAGCCTTGGGAGTCGGGAGCGGTTTGGAGCTGGTGGCAGCAGGGGTCTCTTTCTTGACTGTGGCTGGAGTTGGGTAGCTGTCAAGTTCGTCGAGGTCTAGATAGACTGGAACCTTGCTGGAGTCTGCACACAGGGAGTAAAATTCTAAATTTCTCCTAAGAATATCAAATGAAAACATGTATGTACAGGATATTTTGCAGGATCCTTACCAGACATGTTTGCACTTGAAAGAGGACTTGGAGTTGGTGGAGATGGGTTGAAACTTCTTTCAGCCTCTGGAAGGAGTCTGATGGCGTCTATCCTTTTTTTAGAATCAGCAAGAGGAGGTGCAATCTTCCTGAAATCAGCTGCATGCACAACGTGAAAAAGAAAATCATTTAGTTCAGGATATGAAACAGGATAAGAGACAGGATCGTTCTTAAACCCTAAATCCTACCCTTTTTCAACCATTGTACCGGATATTCCGTTCCACCAGGGATTGAGTCTTTTTTTACAAAGAAAAACTTGGATTGCCAGTTATCCTCGTTCCTGGTGGCACGAAGTATCAGTGGGTCACCAGAAGTGGAATAAAAACAGAAATCTACATGATCCATGGCATCTAAGCTTGTAAGCTAGGGGGAGATCATGGACAAAAAGATCAGGGATGTGATTTTTCTTGATCTGGTCAAGAACAGACAGAACACGCCAAAGCATTGGCATTGTTTGACTAAAGGAGATTTTGGTAATGTTAAAGAATTCCGCGATGAAATCCGGAAAGGGGAATTGTAACCCTACAGTGAAGGGAAAGGCACTGAAGCATATCCACTCATTGGAGACCATATCTGACCGGATTTCTCGGTCAAACGGTCGAAATACAGTTCCTTCCGGGAAGATACCGGAGGATTTCAAGGCCGACAGGTGGGCACTATCAAAGGTACATATTTCCTTCTCCGGTTCTTGGAGAAGGTTCTGTTGGATGAACGTGGGGGCCGAGTCACCTGAACTGGATCTTGTTTGTCTCGGCATTTGGTCACCTGAATTTTTCACCGGAGAAAGAGAATGAAGATGAATATGAAGATTAGAGAGAGAATGTTACCTTTTCCTTATCGATTGTGATTAAAAAAGAGATGAGGATGAGAAGATATAGGGTATAATGAGTAAATATAGGCTGAGTAGTTGCAAACGGTCACATCATTGGTCTTATCTCTTAATTACCTCGGTCTTCGTGAAAGATGTAACCGTTAGTGATGAGGATACTAAACGGTAACATTTTTGGGGACAATTGTTATGGGCGAAATTCTGAGCCCATATCCTGGGGGATATCTTGGATTATATCTTGGTTATATGATATCTGTTCACATCTGGGATGCTGATTCAGGATATTGGTAACATCCTGAATGGTATCCTCAGGATCACTAACGGATTATGTGCAGGTACGTGGGTTGGAAGCTAGCAACGTTCATAAGGAATCATTTCGCGGGAGACTCGGTCCAAGTCGTTCAAATAGAGATGTTGAAGCCGCATTACTCGGTCCACAACATTAACTATGGAATATTCAGAGTATCCCATATTTATAGGAATTATCGTTTCTAATTTGTTACTATAAATAGGTGGGTATACCAGATCGAATAGGACATCACATCAACACTCGCTACACTCTTACACTTGTTCTCTAGCAATTTTCACTTTCGCACAAAAGCATTGTAACACTTAGCGATCTGGTCTATATCCTGCACTGTATCCGGAAGTTTAAAGCAATAAGAAGAACAAGGCAGCTGCGATTGTCAGCTCCTGAGGTTTTATGCCGGCGATCTAGATTGATCAAGGGCTTTCCTCGTACATCTCGTGTCACTTCCTTTTACTTTTTGCTCATTGTTTGATCGTAGATACAGCTCAATATCCTGAGCCGTATCCTGAATACTGTTTTTCCAAACAACTTAACCAGCATATTTTCAAACACACTTTTTAGCACACTACCTCACTTAACTAATTTGATCACTTAATTGCTTCGGTAATTTTTGACCAAAACAAGGCGCATGACAAACTAGGATCATTGCAATTAGTTACTTTGAATGACCTCTAAATGATGTTTTAGAAAAAAAACGTCGTTGCTCAATTAAATGAGAAACGCTTGTTTTGATTGTTTAACTAAAATGCGGAAGCATAAAGTAAAAGTAAAGTTTAACCAAATGCTCAAAACAATGAGCCCAAGTAATCATGCAGTAATGTAAGAAAATAAGTTCAAATGTTTAAATGATGCAACTCCATGAATTACCCTTATCGTTTGCATTACTTAGAGACCTGCGAAAGTATGCTAACAAGTGTCAACACGGGGTTGGTGAGTTCACAAAATATATTGAAATAAATAGAGTTTTAAGATGAAGTAAATTCCAATTATATCTTAGGTAGCTAGCATGTCACATGTTATTAAACATTTTTAACCAAAGCTGACCGAAAGAGTTTGTACCTTCCACCATGTCTATCATAAACGATGGTGCGATGTTAGGTCAATGTTACACTCCTTTGACTCTCATTCATGCTGGCGCGACCAGCCAGGGGTGGGTTTGTCGAACCCAGTAGTACTACTCAATATTACCTTGCTAACTGCCTATATTAACTGTTTAGGTGTGTAAGGCCTTCATGATACGTGTAGCGTTTAATAAGCAGGTAATATAAATGAATTATAATTATCTAAGAAGTCTCTCAAGTGTTTCCTCCTAGGAAAGGATAGCGTTTTTGATTATCTAAAAAGTTGCTCAAGTATTTCCTCCCAGGAGAGCGTAGTATTTTAGTTTCCTACCATGAAAGCGTATGTAAAAGAAGTAGTGAACTCACCTTACGGTAGGTATGGTAATCTAACCAAGAAAACAGAATAGACAACCTACTAACGGTATCCTATTATATGATATTCCATTAGTGTGTGTTTCATGTGTTTGGTTATAAGACCCTTGTATTCAACAATCCCGTTGTTCAAGTTTTTCAAATAAGACTCATACATTGATCAAGTTGACCCGACGACCCGTTGGTGACCATTAAGTGAATTTGTGTTAACTCATGTTCATGTAAACCAAATAAAGTTATAGTACACATCACATAACACGTATAATGGAATTTGTTTTAGTTTCCATCCTAGAGACACATTGCATAGCTAAATAGATGTAAACTCTTGTGTTAACAACAAGTTTCAATAATCATAGTTCAACTTCAGTTTGTATGTCAGTTTGATTATTTTATTTAAAATACTAAACTATGCATAAGAGTATTATATGATATGCACAAAATGGTCTCTTTGCGCTTGTGTATTTTTATCGAGGCCTAAATGTTTATAGAAAATTCATGAAAAATCCCACATCACAAGGTCAAAAACATCATTTTCTAGCGCTATTAAATTCATAAAAACATTCTACGTTCCTCCAATTGACGCAAGTCCAATTGGAGTGCTTTAAGAACTCTTTAAAGTACCTACTGTAGAAATTTCATATATTTTACCTCAAAGTTGACCAAGTTATAGTCCTCGTAATGGACCTTATTTTCATATCAGAAAACTCACTTTTACTAACCATCATGAAAAATTTACAAAAACATAGTTAGTGTTCATGAAAATTACAATTTTTATAGATCATCTATACATCCAGTAGATGATCATAGACTCAAGAATGGCCCTATTTGGCATAAGTATGTTCATGTTATGATTAAAACAAAATTAGGAAATTCTGTAGTAACATTCCTACAAGTTCATGCTATGTCTAGCATTCAAGTTTCATCATGCAATGTCAGTAAGGTTCCCCTTTGGGAAACCTTAAAAGATCTAACATAAATCACATAGTTGGATCATGACATATTGTTCCATGCATCCTAACTAACTCACAAGAACTAAGTTTGATCATCAAACAAGTCTAACATACAATCCTACACAATCTTGTTTTACAAAGTTTCTATTATAGGCAAGTTGTGAACACAATGATCTAGCATCAAATTCGTTGTTTTTATCATGTCAACATGCTCAATTACATTTATACACATCATGGCAATCAACACAAGTCATCAAACATGCCATGAACCCCTATACTAAAATCATCATCAACAAAGTTTCAGGCAGGGTATGAACAATGAATCAAATCAAGTTTCTATCAGTTTCTATCATCAAGATTAACTCTAATCATCATACTAACACAATAAAAAATCCTAGACACTAACTTTGAATCATCAAAAACAAGTGTAAATTAATTTGGGTTTCATTCAAATCACCAAGAATTGCATAAAATATGAAATCTAGGGATAAGACCTACTAAATTGCTTGTTGGAAATTAGAAAACAACCAAGAACACATACAAATCTAAGATTCAAGCTCCGATTGATGAACTAGGGTTTATGGTGAGTGGTGCATGTGTGGTTGCAATCGTGAGAGAAAAAAGGAGGGCAATTGTTATGAGTTTGACGCTAGGGATGGGATTATGGGTTGGGTCTTGCTTTATTAATTTATTGTTTTTTTCACCTATGGATAATCCACGGACATCTATTTGGGCTTTTTATTAAACCAAGGCCTTAATTTAATAGACAAACTATTACTACGAGGATTCTCCCATACTTATATTATAATAAAAATTGCCACAAGGTAGAAAAACACGAAACTGAACAATTACACGTGAAAGCACACAATACACGTAATTTACACACAATGCACGTAATTACTTGAAATCATATAATTTCACACAATATATTCATTTAATCTTTATAGACTTGTTATTTCACCTAATCACCAACGTTCGGTGATAGACTCATATGTGGTTCTGTAATTAAGTTAATTCACCGAATTACCGATATGTGAGTGTTCATGTAATAACTAACACACTTATCAACCCTAATCAAGTGTAATGCAATAATGAATGTTTATGATAACATTAAAGATAACGAAGTTGGATAGATCTATTGGGTATTGCCTATAGTGACCCTATAGGGGTGCTATTGTCTCCCTAGTTGTCACACCCCAAAAACGTCGCAGCGGAATATAAAACGTAGTGGTGACGGAAGTTGGTGCCCATTTATACCTTGTCGGACGATGCACTCTTTTGTTGGACATTTTGACATATTTTAAAACATAAATATTAGACATTACATTTTTAAAAGTCACGACACAACCACATAAGTTAAGTTGTTTTGATCCTCGCGGATCTTATTACAAACGTCCCAGAAAGTTTAAAAGATGTCCAACATATTTAAACGAAACGACACACATCATCATACACAAGATACGCCATGATTTCCCGAAGCCGAACTCAGGTACCTGTAGAACACGTTAAAATCAAGTGTCAACACAAAGGAAGGTGAGTTCACTTATTTATTTACTAACAGATTTTATTCCAAGGAAAACTTTCCATTTAGGTGTTTATTTAAAACATCCATTTAATTCTTAGAAAGTCCATTTTACTTTCTTAATACAATTCATGGGCCTTCCGTCGCAGTTTCTCGAGCCCGACAATATTGTTACTGCTAAAGTTTTGTATATTAAATTATTGCGTCACCTTTCAGACTCGTATGTTAGCAAGACGATACGAACTATATATTAACCATGCAGGGATAATCAATGCTAGACAATAAAGAGAATCAAAATTTATCGCTTAACTTGACACGGGGCGACCGGTCACGACGGGGTTGTCAACCCGATAGATCTACCAACAATTCCTCGCGTACATTACTTAAATGATTAAACAACATCATGGGCGCATGGTTCTTTCTCGAAGAACAATATGATGTCTGCCTCACGTACAATATATATATCCTACTAATATGACAATTTAATACACGACGATTTACGAATTCCCCTGCCACTCAAATGTTGAGACCCAGTCCGGAATTCATCCCCAATCCGTACGGTCTTGTTTCACTTAAGAAATACCGCACATACAATATTCATTCATCAAAAACGTTTTACTTCGAAACGTATAACTTATCAAATTCATATATTTTCAGCGAAAATATATATTTTATATTAAAAGGTATGTTTTATTTCGAAAACATTATTAAATCCTTTTAACGACGTGTTCCACCCCCAAAATATATACAAAACAGAAAAAGAGGGGTTTAGTGACACTCACCTTTGGGTGCGTATTTTAAATATCGCAATCCCAGAGATTGATTTTCTAGACGTCCTAATACAAGAACGATTCTAAATCAATATACATAACACAAAAATCCTAAGTTTCTCTGTTTCTTAGAATTATCACATAACTTTGAGATTTTCTCAAAAAGTTGTCATTTTTTATTATGTTGGCACGTTAATATATATATATATATATATATATATATAGAGAGAGAGAGAGAGAGTAGGGTTCCTACGGAAAGTGTGTTTTTCCTAGAAAGTCTAGGAAGCGATCTTGTCCATCCGATTGGTGTGTTTAAGGGTTGAGATTAAATCAATGGCAATCTTGTAATAATTAACTATATTTAATAGATTGTTTTAAATTAGTAGGGGCAATTTCGTCCTTATGTGTGTTTTAAACCAATAAAAAATAACCGTCAGAGATATCACATCTCCTTAATTCACGCCAATTTCCCTCTCTCTCTCTTTCTCTCTCTAAACCCAAATTCGGAAACCCCCAAAATCATACCAAAAATACCTAAAATCATGGATGAAGATAAGAGATTTTCCTTGTTCCATATACGTAAGATCAAGTTTTCATTGTACTGCGTGTTTTACAAAGCGATTACGGGTGATTCTTGTTTGTAATTGACGGTATTTTGCTGGTTGCAGGGAAGAGATTCAAAAAGCAGGAAACTTTGGAAAGGATAAATAGCAGCGGAACAGTTACCGGAAGCCGATCGAAAGCTGGGGCGAAATTTGCTGATGTAAAACACATTTGTATGAATCTGCTTGCTGTTAAAACACAGCTATATGAATCTGAATTGCTGTTAAAACACAGCTGTATGAATCTGAATGATAAAACACATTTGTATGAATCTGCTTGCTGTTAAAACACAGCTGTATGAATCTGAATGATAGAACACATTTGTATGAATCTGCTTGCTGTTAAAACACACCTGTATGAATCTGAATGCTAAAACACAACTGTATGAATCTGCTTGCTGTTAAAACACACATGTATGAATCTGAATGCTAAAACACAACTGTATGAATCTGCTTGCTGTTAAAACACAACTGTATGAATCTGAATGCTAAAACACAACTGTATGAATCTGCTTGCTGTTAAAACACAGCTGTATGAATCTGAATGCTAAAACACAACTGTATGAATCTGCTTGCTGTTAAAACACAACTGTATGAATCTGAATAATAAAACACAGCTGTATGAATCTGCTTGCTGTTAAAACACATCACCAAGAACAAACTGTTAAAACACAGTACCAAGAACATGCTGATAGATTCCAGCAGGAAAACGAAGGAATGATTGATATTACGTGAGATCAGAAATCGAAAACAATAAATTCCGAAATTTATGTATAGTTAGTTATTGAAGATAATTTCCTAAAATAAAAATAGATTGTGAAAGTACATAAATGCCCTTTTAGATAAAATCCTTCAATGCCACATGTCGCGTTCTTATTGCTTCCTAGACTTTCTAGGAAAAACACACTTTCCACCCAACTCATACTCTATATATATATATATATATGGGTCCTTATATATATATATATACATATATATATATGATTTTTGCGACTTGAACGATTTTATTGGTGGCCATTATTGTGTAAATCCTGTTAACTCTCTCGTTTATACGCAATATATCTACGATTTGTGCGTCGTAATATATGTACATAAACGTTCATATAATTTAACACCGAAACAAGAGAAATATTAAAAACTTATCTATTTTTGTCATTTTTAAAGCAAACATACATAATATATCATGTATGTATCAAATTTCATGCTCGATAAAAAAGTTACGCATTTAACGCAATTTTACCGTTTCTACCAGACAAAGCGTATATGCATACATGCATAGTCTAAATTTCCCACTATCAAATTGACACTTAACATATTATCTCATTTATGCGTTTAAATCACTTAACACATTTTATCACACAAGGTTCACTCAAAATTTACCCATACTAGTGTTCATTAAAATGCGTATTTTAGCGATTCGGTAACGTTTTCGGGCGTCGGAAGTCACGTATGACCAACCAAACGCCGAGTAAACTTAACATTAGTTAAAATACGTATTTTTAGACTAAAAACATCAGTTTATTTACTGATCTAATTCATTTTTACAAAAATCACTCGAAAAGCCAATTTTTGATCGTTTTAACGCATAGTTTTGCGTTAAACGTTACCATAACCATCCCAACTCGAAACGACTTGATATTTTTACACAATACATGTTATTTACTTATTAAAATAGTGGTTATAATCAGATTAGTGCAGTTTTTGTGTAAGTCACATAAATCATCCGATTTCACGTATTTTACAACTTTTAATGCACCAAGTACAACATGCAAAGCTAGCAAACTTTATGACAAAGTTACAAGTCACTAAACACTTTAAAATAACTTCATTTTAGTGATTATATTCTGATTAGATCTAATTTTTATGAAATCATAAACATATGATTATTTCATGCCTTCACATCATCAAGTAAATTCACATAGGTGCATCTAATGCACTCACACATTATCATCATCACTCATGATCTAATCATGCTTAAATCTTCACTAACATAATATTCTTACAAATATTACACATAACACAATAATCTTTCAAATCATTCATGTTCATTCATGCTTAGATCTTTCACTTTTATAACGATTTTCATATGCATGCATACATATATACACACACATATACACGAAATTTATACACACATATACATCCAACATTTCACTTTTCAACATATCACTTTCAAATCTTGGATCTCTTAGAACCTTCTTGCATGATATCTAAAAATTCCTTTAATAATCATATTTTTCAAGAAAGCAAATAACCAAGAACTTTTTCATCAAAAATCAAAATACAACTTATACATATGTATATATACACAATCGGCCATATACACATACATGCACACACTCATTTTTATTTTATTAAAAACTCATTTGTTTGAAATTTTCAAGTTTATGTTTAGATTCAAGAATCAAGAGAAACTTTCATTATCTTCTTTGTTACTATAAATCAAGAACAATATTTAAGAAAATAGTTTATACCTTCAAGATTTTAGTTGGGTTTTTGATAGAAGATGGTGATATGAGACTTGATTTTGCTTGATACTTGCTTGAAATCACTTCCAAACCTTCTTACAAGCTTCAAATCACCAAGTAAAGACCTTGATTCTTCATGTTTTGATTTTAAAAATGGTATGGTAGTGTGATATGGGGGTGTTCGGCCGAGAGTTGTTCAAGAGAGGAGAGAGATAGTGAATTTGAATTGTGATCTTGGAATTGGAAGTTTATGGTGCATGAATCAAGATTAGTCATCATCACCATCTTTTATGTTAGAACATGTGTCAAATTTGCAACAATCTAGACAATGTGGGCAGCCCACATTGCCGCCCTCATGCCACTCTCACACACCAATTACATATATATATATACATATTGTATGTAAATTAGCTCAAAAACAGGTATTTTACTGGTTACCGGGTATTTTATCTAGCGTTTTAATCCCGTTTTAGTGCGTTTTAGATTATTTTTATTTTTCTATAAAAATAATCACTCAAAATTATTACTGAAATAATTACCAGTTGCCCTGACTGGCTGCGTTGACAGTATTTTGTTTAATTCGCGTAGTATCGCGCGGTACGTGCTCAAACTTGAAAAATAGAGTTTCTTAGCGTTTTAAATTATTTTTCCACATGGATATGATTAAAATTATTATTCTAATCATAACATACTATTTTTAGGATTTTAACACTGATCGGGTGGTCACCGACGTTCGTTTCGCATTTTAAACGTTACGCGATAAGCGTTAGTTTTATCGTTGGAAACATAATTTTTTTATACACATCTAAATTTATCAACACATCATATATCATATTTAGTCACAAATAGTCACGTTACATGTTCGCTACACGGATTACTGTAGTCCGGTACGGCCTGAGAGGCCGGGTGTCACAGTCTCCCCCTGTTTAAGGAATTTCGTCCCCGAAATTCTACTCTCTACAGGTTTCGTTTTCGCACTCGGTGGGAAGAGGTGAGGATATTTCTGTTGCATTTGGTCTTTTCGCTCCCAGGTGAACTCGGGTCCACGCTTAGAATTCCAACGGACCTTGACCAATTCAACCTTACTCCTCCTGAGTTTGTGGGTTTTCCGATCCACAACCTCCACTGGTTCTTCGATAAATCTCAGTTTATCATCCACTCGAACCTCTCCACGGGTATAATTAGTGTCTCATCAGACATACACTTTTTCAGGTTGGAGACATGAAATACATCATGGACTCCAATCAACTCCTGTGGCAACTTGAGCCTATACGCAACTGGTCCAACTCGAGAGACGACTTCAAAGGGACCTATATAGCGCGGGCTCAACTTTCCCCCTCTTCCAAACCTCACTACGCCCTTCCATTGCGATACCTTCAGCATAACTCTATCACCAACTTGAAACTCCAGCGGTTTCCTTCGGTTATCTGCATAACTCTCCTGTCGATCGGCGGCAGCCTTCAACCTATTCTTGATCTAGACAACCTTGTCCGTGGTTTCCTGAATAATCTTGGGTCCGGTCAAATGTTTTTCGGAAACTTCAGCCCAACAGAGCGGTGATCAACACTTCCTACCATACAGGGCTTCAAAAGGAGCGGCTTTTATGCTGGCGTGGTAACTATTGTTGTAAGAAAAACTCTGCCAAGGGCAAATGAGTATCCCAACTTCCACCGAAATCAATCGCACATGCTCTCAGCATATCCTCTAATGTCTGAATGGTCCTTTCGCTCTGACCATCCTTTTGAGGATGATATGCAGTAATCATATCCAAACGAGAACCCAGCAATTTCTGGAGAGATCGCGAAAATCTGGAGTCAAATCGTTTGCCTCTATCCGAAATGATTGACACAGGTACTCCATGACGGGCTACAATCTCGTTAAGGTACATCTGCGATATCTTTTCCGTATTGTCTATTTCCTTAAGTGCCAGAAAATGAGCAAACTTTGTCAATCGATCCACAATTACCCAAAGCATATTGTGTCCACGCGACGTACGGGGTAACTTGGTGATAAAGTCCATCGTAAGATGTTTCCATTTCCAGTTAGGAATCTCTAGTTGCTGCAGAAGCCCAGACGGCTTCTGGTGCTCAGCCTTGACCCTAGAGCATGTCAGACATTTACTCACGTAGGCCGCAATCTCTCTCTCTTCATCTTCGGCCACCAGTAAAACTCCTTAATGTCCTGATACATCTTGGTAGAACCTGGGTGAATGGAATACTTGGATTTATGAGCTTCGTTCATAACCAATTCATGGAGGTTACCTTTAACCGGAACCTAGAATCGGTTCATGAAGTACATTACTTCATCTGCTTTCGATATCAGTTTACATTCTAAGCCCTTTAAACCTTCACTTCTCAAATCATCATCCTTCAAAGCTCCCCGTTGTGCATCATGAATTGGATTAGTCAAACTCGTTTGTATGGTCAAACCCAAAGCACGCACACGTAGAGGCTTTTCCCGTTCCTTCCAACTGAGCGCATCTGCAACAACGTTTGCTTTCCCTGGGTGATAACGGATATAACATTCATAATCGTTGAGTAACTCCACCCAACGTCGTTGTCGCATATTGAGCTCCTTCTGATCGAAGATGTGCTGGAGGCTCTTATGGTCCGTGTAAATCGTACACTTCGTGCCATACAAGTAGTGTCTCCAGATCTTCAAGGCAAACACAACAGCTCCAAGCTCCAAATCATGTGTTGTGTAATTCTTCTCGTGCACTTTCAATTGTCTGGACGCATAGGCTATCACTTTGTCTCTTTGCATTAAAATGCATCCAAGACCCAAACGTGAAGCATCACAGTAAACAATGAAATCATTACTTCCCTCAGGAAGGGAAAGAATAGGTGCACTACAGAGCTTTTCCTTCAACGACTGGAAAGCTTTCCCCTGCTTCTCCGTCCAGTCAAACTTCCTCTCCTTTTGAGTTAATAGCGTCAAAGGCTGCACTATTCTGGAAAAGTTCTCGATGAATCTCCGGTAATACCCAGCAAGCCCTAAGAATTGTCGCACCTCTGACGGAGTCTTTGGCGCTTCCCAATTCTTAATTGCTTCGATCTTAGACGAATCTACATGTATACCTTTCTCATTTATGACATGTCCGAGGAAATGAACTTCCCGAATCCAAAACTCACATTTAGAGAATTTGGCATACAACTTCTCTTCCTTCAGCAACTCCAAAATTAACCTCAAATGATGCTCATAATCTTCTTTGGTTCTTGAATAAACAAGTATATCGTCGATGAATACTATCACGAATTTGTCCAAGTAGGGTTTGCATACCCTTTTCATGAGATCCATGAACACAGCTGGCGCATTAGTTAAACCAAAGGGCATGACCAGGAACTCATAATGGTCGTATCGTGTTCGAAAGGCTGTCTTTGGGATGTCTTCGTCAGCAACCTTCAACTGATGATAGCCTGAACGCAGATCTATCTTCGAGTAGTAGCTGGATCCCTAAAACTGGTCAAACAGATCATCGATCCTCGGCAAAGGGTACCGATTCTTGATTGTTAACTTGTTCAGTTCCCTGTAATCCATACACATCCTGAAGGATCCATCCTTCTTCTTCACGAACAGAACAGGCGCACCCCAAGGCGAATAACTCGGTCGAATGAAACCTTTGTCTAGTAGCTCTTGAAGCTGGTTCGACATTTCTTTCATTTCCGACTGTGCCAACTATAGGGATATTTTGCAATTGGTGCAGCACCAGGTACCAAATCGATTCGGAACTCGATCTGTCTCGTAGGGGGTAATCTAGGTAAGTCTTCAGGAAAAACCTCTGGATAATTAGGAACAATAGGAATCTCCTCGATCTTCCTACATTCGGCCTTTGTATCCATAACGTTAACTAAGTACGCAGGATGTCCTTTCCGCAATAACTTGAGCGTCTTCATAGAGTTGACAATACTCGACACACGACTCGATCGATCTCCATGGATAATTATCTCTTTGCCACCACCTGGATGAGGTATCCGTACTTGCTTCTTCGAGCAAACAATCTCCGCTTTGTTCTTGGACAGCCAATCCATTCCTAGAACTACATCGAAGCTTCCCAACTCCACTGGTAGTAAATCAATACTAAATTTATGATCGCCTAATAGAATACTACAGTCGCGTACGACTTCGCTAGTCTCTATCAGTTTACCATTTGCTAGTTCTATTGAGTACTTCTTATTTAGCTTACTTGTAGGTGAACACATGAATGGTTCAAAGTTTTTCGAAACAAAACTCAAGTCAGCTCCAGTATCAAAAAGTATGAACACGGAATGGTTATTGATCATAAACATACTAGTGACAACAACATGATCATCACGTGCTTTCCTAGCATTTAGCTCGAACGCTCTACCTCTGCCATTCTGTCCTCCCTCCTTAGGACAATCCTTCTTGAAATGTCCTTGTTCCCCGCACTGGAAGCATCCTTCAAGCTTCGTTCCCTCCGTAGCATACTTAGCAAAGCATTCACAGGTAGCATGCCCATTTCATCCGCATCGGTTACATTTCTTCTGTCCATCCTCACGAGTCTTTCTCTCAGATCCGCCTCGGCTATCTCTGGTGCCATCCTTTCTAGTACCACTAGAACTTGCTGTATTTGCCTTCTTCGAACTGCATTTCCTGTCGCGCTTCTCTTCAGTTTCCTTCCTCGAGCTCTCGGACTTGTGCTTCTTCGTAACTTCTGTCTTGGTCTCAGAATGCCCCGACCGTTCAGATTTTGCATCTGATTTGGCCTTGCCCGATGACTTCCCGGTTTCCTCCTTTTTATCGAGACTACCTTTGCGAGCAGCGTCATCGGCTAATGATTTTGCCAATGTAGTAGCCTCTAGATAGGTGGTAGGTTTTGCGGATGTAACCATACTGCGAATTCGTGGCGACAATCCCCAGATATACCTTTACATATTCAGGAGTAACCATTCGTGGAACTAACCTCGCCAAGTCGTTAAAACGAGAAGTGTAAGCTCTGACATCCAGACCTTCCATGGTTAGATTCCAGAAGTCTGTCTCGATTTTCTGAATTTCACTGCGCGGGCAGTACTCCTTCAGGAGCATCTCTTTAAGTTCGTTCCAGGTCAGACCGTAGGCAGCGTCTTTACCCAAAATTTGAACTTGCGAGTTCCACCAGGACAGCGCTTCATCAAGAAATGAGCAAGAAGCATGTCTCACCCGTTGATCAGCAGCACATCCACTGATTGCCATGACAGACTCCATCTTCTCAATCCATCGGGTGATATCTAAGGGTCCTTTAGCACCGGTAAATGATCGTGGGTTACAGCCCTGGAATGTTTTATATGTACATCCGTGCACTGCTCAATAATCTTAATAGAAATCAGGAATTCATTCCAATGACAACATAACACATGAACTACTAAAACTTTCCGATCACATTTTACCTGAAGGATTTCCATTATGTGCCCCACCAAAACCTTGCCCACGAGCACCACGTCCACGTCCCTGACCATCATTAGCATTGAGTTGTCCCATGGTAGTATTAACGTGTTGGGCTATGAGTTGAGCCAACTCCTCCGGTGTGGTAGGTAATCAGGTACCCTGCCTTCCTTTTGGCGGCATTTCGTCGTTTCTATTATCATAACAATAATATCCACATAAGACGATAACCAAAAATAATTCAATCATTAAATGTTAGTGGACCAAACATTGCGCATGTAAAATATCCACATTTTAATGAGAAAAATTTTAAACCAAAAGTATATCATTGGTATTTATTATAGAAATTATTTAAACTCGTTTTTAGTACAAAGACTATTCTCAGCATGCCTACATCGACATCCATAAACAAGTTCATATAAAATTCCCAAATAATATCCAAAAATGAAACTGGCACACAGGCCACAAACACAAAGAACATAAAAAAGAAATGTCTAATAGTACAACCCATCAAACAATGAAACAAACAAACAAACAACTATCCTCAACGCCTCAAACCTAGAGACTCTAACATCTCCTAGACAAGCTTCTCCAAATCCACAACCCTCCAATGCATCTCATCTCTCGCGGTGTGATTTATAACCCTCAACTCCTCGTGGTCGTCCATCTGTTCCTCGAAGTACTTCGCCTTTCCTTTGGCCATGTCTAGGTCCTTGCGCAATGCGGCGAGCTGTCGATCACAATGGAAATATCGATCTACCCTATCTCCAGCGGGCCTAATCCTCTTCCTACAACGATAATAAACTAACACCGCCGTCGAAGAAGGGCGTGACTCTAAAACAGGCAAAGAAGACTCGGACAAAACAAGCGGAGGGATCTCAGTAGCAGGCTCGATCACAGCAGCAGGTGGGACGACTGAAGGCTCTAAGGGTCGAGCCGTGACGATAGTGGCGTCCACCACTGGTGCGATACTAGTAGATCCTCCGACAGTAGGGACACTCCTGATCACGTCATCAATAATTGGTACAGTGCCAGATGATCGTCCCGTCTCACGGATTGAGAGAGGTACTTCATCATCATCTATCCACCCGTTGCTAGTGAAAGCGCATCGGGAGTCTCCCTGGCTGGCAAAAGCAGCAGGGTTGACGTGGAAAGATGAGGTAAGCTCGGTAGCACCAACCATCTGTGGAGCCGTGATAGGTGTCTCTGGCAGCGTAGGTGTGGGTGTAGTCTCGAAATCTGGCTCGTAATCTGAGTCGTGGATCTCGAAGACCTCGTGTTCGTGCGACATCTGTGACACACATATAACCGTACAAGTAAGTGCGTAATCAACATAAACAGTAACAAATAAAGTCAAATAAACAGAAAATCACCTATGCACATAAAACACATAATGGTTTTCATACATGATAAAATATTTTCTATGTTTATTTAAAAATCTTGGCTTCGAGAATTTTGAACTTTATATTTCAAAATTCTCCGGTTGAAGTCTAGTGTTTTCCGCGAAAACATCTAGTTCGCTAACAACCAATGGCTCTGATACCAATGATGTGCACAAAAAGCAACATATAAATTACATCAATTGCGGCATAAAACTAACCCTTTTTTAGTACTAATGTTGGAAAAAGTGTGTTTTTGTCTTCCTTTTGTATTTTCAGGATTAAATGAGCTCAAATTAACAAAAGAAGCAAAAAGGCAGCTAAATGTAACATAAATACAAGAAAAGGAACAAAGGTGGCATGCCCGACCTCCTCGACAACATCTTCCCAAGCAAAACAAGAGAACAGAAGGCTGAACACTCCCCGGGGGCGTGCTCAAGTGTCAGCATAAAAGACAAAGCTGTAGAAGCTTCTATCGCCCACCACGGGGGCGTGCTCAGCGGACACGGGGCCGTGGTCAACTATAAGATTCGCAGAATCCAGGCAAATCTTGATAGTACAGATATGCTTCTGCACACGGGGGCGTGCCCAGCGGACATGGGGCCGTGGTCAACTAATGCAAACAAGAGCAATTAATGAAGACATAGAAGGATGATGGACACGGGGTCGTGCCCAATGGACACGGGGTAGTGCCCGAGCTTCTGTTCAGCCTATAAATAGGGGTGCTTGGCTCAATTGCAAACCATCCCTTGGCACACCACCTCTCTCACACTTCACCCACCACCAACCACCATCACAACACCATCATCCACCACCGTCATCCATTGTCCATCATAGAGTGTGTGAGTAGTCTCGGGATCCAAGATTGATCGTAAGAGTTCTTGACAATCAAAGGCCATGTTTGCCTAAGTCTCTTACATCACTTGGTGAAGACAAGTGTCTAGTGTAATACTTTTTATTTTTAATCTTTTCGCACTTTTTACTTGGTTATGTATTAATGACTTTAATAACTAGTTTCTTATGTTGAAGGTGATTAGTCCTTATCGTTTGTCCGTGGTGTCTTGGCATTCTTTTACTGTCTATATAAAATAAAAGATTTTCACCATTCATATCTCCACGGTCTATATGGAGGTATGTTGGCTACCTGGTCGGGGGTTAAGGGAACGGTTTGGTAAGAGTCTTGCCTTGTTCAGTGTATAGATCCTGCAAGGACCTGGGTCAAATTTAGTAGGACCTCCTTCAATACTTACCGGTATTGGATGGAGGGGGTCCAAACTCTTTGATCCCCTCATATGTAAGCTACTATTAATACTTTAACCCGGCTATTTAGGACTGTATCCCTGCTGACTCAGACTACTTAGCCGAGGGTAACGTCACCTTCAAAAGAGGGGCCTACCATAATATGCATTAATAACTTAATTAATTATCTTTCAATAATCCGACCCTTTAGGATTGTATCCTTGTTGACTCAAACTACTGGCTTGAGGGTAACGTCACCCTCAAAAGAGAGGCCTAGTACAATAACTAAGATAATCTCTTAAAAAGTGCAAAAGTGCGGAAATAATCAAAGGTTACACTATACACGAGTCGGAGCCAAGTGATTCATCTTGTCTATCTGTTTTTACTTTTATTTTATTTTTCAGCATTTTAGTTAGTTTTTATTTTTCTAGTTTAAAACCTTTTTCTAAACTTTTGATTTGACTAGACGTTGAGGATAAACCGGTACTAAAAGCTCTTGTGTCCTTGGACGACCTCGGTATCTTGCCAACACTATACTACGCTATCTTGCCAACACTATACTACGCTCACGATGGGTGCACTTGCCCATATGTGTGTTTGGTGTTAGTAAAATATCGTGTTTTATAAATTTAAAACTTGACTAACGTGTAAAAAGGGGTTAAAATATACTTAAACTTGTATACACACTCGAACACATCAAGTTTTTGGCGCCGTTGCCGGGGACACAAGGATTTTAAGAAAGTTAGGAATCAACGGCCTAATCGTTTTTTTATTTTTCTATTTTTTGGATTTTTCTTAATTTTTTAGTTTCTACAGAGCTCAGCTCGGGCCGTGCCTGGTCGGACACGGGCCGTGCCCAGCATTGTCACTGACAGTTTTTATTTTCCGAGTTACAGAGGGTTGAGCACGGGGCCGTGTCGGTGCAACACGGGGCCGTGTCCAGCTCCCCAGTAATAGGGATCCGGAAAACAATCACTGTATCTCCGACCATGGGCCGTGTTCACCTGAACACGGGGCCATGGTGAACCTTCTGACCAACGTTCTTTTCTGTTTTTTATTGCAGGACTTGGAACCCAGGCGCCACATTTGAACTTCCTACGTAGTGTATGAGCTCCAGTTCTAGTAGAGACATAAAAGAACCTCTAGAAGAACCCGAACGCTTTCTCAGAAAAAGACTTAAAGCTAAAAATCAAGAGAAAGTTTCGGGGGACCCACTTCCAATGGCGGACCAACGTACCCTCATGGATTACCTACGACCCACTGTAGGTAATCTCGGCGCCGCTATCAATGCACCGAATGTCGAAGCCAATAACTTCGAACTTCGGCCACATTTGATACAAATGCTTCAAAACTCCGCAACCTTCCATGGGCTTGCGGACGAGGATCCCCATCTACTTATTACTAATTTCTTAGAAATATGTGATACCTTTCGGATCAATGGAGCATCAAACGACGCCATCCGCCTTCGGATGTTTCCATTTTCACTAAAGACCGAGCTAAGGCTTGGCTTAATACCCTCCCAGTTGGCTCGGTAAACACCTGGGATGAACTAGCCCAAAAGTTTCTATATAAGTATTTCCCTCCTGCTAAAACGGCTAAATTAATGACTGAAATTAATACATATTCACAAGAGGATGGAGAATCCTTATATGAAACTTGGGAAAGGTTCAAGGAGCTACTAAGAAAGTGTCCTCATCACGGTCTTGCGGTATGGCAACAAGTATCCACTTTCTACAATGGGATGTTGCCACACACAAGACAAACACTTGAGTCTAGCTCCGGGGGACTTCTAGGTAATCGTCACCCAAATGAAATATATAATCAAATTGAGGAAAATGCTCAAACAAATTTTTAGTGGCACACTCCCCGAGGCAATAAATCTATTGCCCCGGGCGCCCATAAGGTTGATGAAAGCACTTCTTTACAAGCCCAAATCGAGGCCCTTTCTTCAAAAATCAAAAAGTTAGAAATGGCAAAAACAGCCTCGGTTATGGCTTGTGAAGGGTGTGGTGGGCCACATGAAAATTGGAGTTGTATGAAAGAAGTTGATGATAAAATGAAAACGGTAAACTACATTGACAATAGACCTAGGCCGTCGGGTCCTCCAACGGGTACCTACAACCAAGGATGGCGTAACCACCCCAATCTTGGTTGGGAGATCCCGGCAATACTAGTAACCAACAAAACCAACGAACTAACTTTCAACAACCACAAAAGTTTTCTCAACAACAAGGTGGACGAGAAAGGCTTGAAGATACTGTATCTCGCCTCCTCTCCGACACCGAAAAGAAAAACTCGGATCGATTTCAGCAATTGGAATCGAATTTTAGAAATCAACAAGCTAGCATTCAAAACATTGAAAAACAATTAAATCAAATAGCTCAAAATTTCTCCGAGATACCACAAGGCGCGTTACCAAGTAGTACCGAGACCAACCCAAAGGCGCAAGTACATCTCATAACATTGAGAAACCGTACCGTGGGTCCCGAAGAGGCTCCACTTCCACCAACTGAAAGAAACCAATCTAGCCAAAACCACAACTCCACCCGCGCCCCAACAAGAGAAGGCTTCTTCACCAGTTCAAGAGCCTACTCAGACTCCTGTTCCATACCCCGGTCGGTTAATTCGTCAAAAGACCGATGAGCAATTCGCAAAGTTCGAAAATTTACTAAAACAATTGCATGTTAATATTCCATTTATCGAAGTCCTAACCCAAATGCCTAAATATTCAAAATTTCTGAGGGACTTCCTCACTCATAAAAGGAAAATTGAATCATTGCAATTAGTTAACTTAGGCGAAGAATGCTCCGCCTTACTACTCAACAAACTCCCTAAAAAGAAGATTGATCCTGGAAGCTTCACGATTCCTTGCTCAATTGGGGAATCCCCCATTCGTAATGCACTAGCCGATCTTGGGGCTAGCATCAACCTCATGCCCGCATCAATATTCAAACGACTCGGCCTAGGAAAAATGAGCCCTACAAAGATGAGCATACAACTTGCCGACAGATCCGTCAAATATCCACAAGGTGTCGCTGAAAATCTATTGGTCAAAGTCGACACTTTCGTCTTCCCGGCCGACTTTGTCATACTAGACATGGAAGAAGACACCGAAGTCCCTCTCATCCTAGGGAGGCCATTTCTAGCCACTGCCCAAGCAGTGGTAGACATGAATGATGGAACACTAACATTGAAGTTTAGGGACGAGGAAGTGAAGTTTGGAGTCGGAAAAAGAGTAGAAGACGAAGACCCGGTCAACTACATGAAGCTCATAGACTCGAGCTTGGATGACGCTCTCCGATGGTGTAGCATGGGATGCAAAACATCCCACTTGGGTAACATATGACCAGGCTTTGGGTCTAGCCAAGGACCCTTATAAACGTGGCGCACCACGGAGGCATTCCGCGGAACTATCCTTAGTTTAGTTTAGATTAATTTTTATGTTTTCTAGTTTAGTTTTAATTTTCAGGAATAAAACACACTCAGGATGGTGAAGGATAACAAGGGAAACTTGAACCAGCACCCCATGAACGAAAATAGGGCCATCCGACGAAATTTTCTTCATTACAGCAAGTTCAGCACGGGCCGTGTCCGCCCAACACGACCCCGTGCTGCACAGTCTGTAGAAAATGCCCAGTTCAGGTAAACTGGACACGGGCCGTGTTCACCCAACACGCCCCCGTGTCCAGGCTTATGTTTCTTTTTACAACTTTTTGTTACTGGCGACTGAAGACGGGGCCGTGCCCGGACACCACAGGGCCGTGTCCAGACGTCCAGTAACATAAAATTTTGCTTTTTAACACATTTTTACACATTCAATCAACCTAAAAACTTATTTTTGGGACACATTGAGGACAATGTGTAATTTAAGTGTGGGGGGATGCTAAAACCTTGAATCTTGCAAGTCCTAATAACAAGCCTTACACAAAACTCTATTGGAACCGCTAATCACCCCATTCAATTTTTTTTACTTGTCTATGTTTAACTTGGGAGTTTCATGTTCTAAAAAGGTTATATTTTTACAAATTTACAACCGATAGCGTCGTGATAAAAAGAACCAACATAAGAAAATTATGAAATGGCATGACAAGCTTAGTTAAAATTTGATTATATATACTTGATCACATAAAAACCTATTGGATCGTTCGGGGACCCTAAACAGTCAGTATGAGTAGTTCATCATCAAGTACAAAGGCGGAATCAATGTAAACGATGTCAAAATAGCTTGTTCCTTTCTAATTATCCTTCTATTAATCAATCCTGAGCTTTTACACAATTCAGATGACAAACGGACAGCACCTCGACTCAGAACAAATGACCAGGTTCTGCTCCAAATGAAACCACACATCACCTATTTATAATGTTGGTGATTTCGCTTGAACATGACATTGTTCATTTCAAGCGAAATATCATGAGTTGATTTCGCTTGAACTATACCATGTCACTTTCAAGCGAAATAACATACTTTAACACATAAAACCCTAATTTCTAACTCTGTTGTGTGCTCGTTCATCCTATCTAGACATAAGACTCGATTAAGACGAAGTTAACAGACACTGGATACACCAACAGACTCCCCCTTGGATGTTGACGAAGTCTTCGGCGTCGAGTCTTTAGTCTTTGTCTATATATCCAAATTGTCTTGACATAGTAAAAGCTTCCTTCAATCTTTATATCTTCAAATTTTAATCTACAATCTCCCCTTTAAATGTTGATACAGAATTCTAACTCCCCCTTTCGCAGACTCCCCCTCTCGATATGCTGAGGCTCGAATTCTGGTTCAAACTTTGACATTTTCATTGCCATGGGAATTCATGTTACCTGCACAATCTCTACCTAAATATAAGATATATGATAATAACATTTACAATTCAAACTTACCATTCAAACTCAATTTGTTGATTTTAACAGTGTATAGAAATCCACTTAAGTACTCAGGTCCAAGTTGATGACCATGATTACTCAATTAATCTACCAAGTCCAAATTAATAACCTTGGTTGATCTAAGATAAATCACACTGACATTTTGTACAAAACCTTTTCTAAAAATTACAAGTTTCAAGTTAATGAACTTGCTTTAACTTTTCAACTTTCACAAACTTATCATGTTTTAGCTCCAAACTCATCATCCAGCCCAGAAACTTCCTGCATCTACTTTGATTCGAATCTGAAGATCAACTTTCCACTTTGGTTTGTCGGAAAATAGAGCAGAAACGTAAAATCTTTTTGGATTTTGAATAAAGTTCTAAACTGGAAATGAAATACAGAACTAAAATGCAGTAAAAGTAAACTATTTACAAACATATTTTTGGTAAGCGTGTTAGGGAATCATATCAGCTATTCGATAAGTCACAAGTACCATTAAGCTTTAATCACATACTCAGAATTAAACAATTCGCTTAGATTGTCGATATACTGATCCACTTAAATTTTCACACAATTTCAATCTGTCCAGGATACGGATTAAGATGTTTTAAAGACTTAAACTCATACGTGTGTCCCACCTCTTGAATATACTCCCGTATCCAAATCCCAATATTCAGTCTTACAGGTGAATATACCACAGATGATATCTGTAAGGGGTTAAATTGCGAAGAACCGTGAGAGCTCAGGTCAGAACTTCTGTTCAGCAGAGAGATGACGGCTTCGACTTTGGTGTGTCCCCTTTAGAGGATCTTTTTTTACAACAGCCATGATTAGCATTTTTCAATGTTTTATCATTTTTTAGCTGAGGGCGGTGCTATGTTTCAAGCAATGCAGAAAGTATTATTCGGGGACTAGGCCATTGCTTCCGCATTATCAGAAGTCCCGGAATAATACCCCAGATATCACTGAGTATAAAGACCTAGTATCTCAAAAAGGGGGATCCTTCAAACAAGATTTCAGGGGTTACCTATATATCAAAGTAGTGTTCCCCACGAAATAAGCAAGTAAGGATTTTTAGGTTTATATCCCGAACAAACCTACTAAATGTGTAAAAACCTATCGGCATATCATCAGCGAGACTGTTTAATCACAATTAAACATTACATTTCTTTAGCATACCGTAACTGTCAAGCCGATGTACTATCATTTTCCCTTTTTACACAAGCTCTTTTCCATTTTCTATTGTTTTTTGGATTTTGAAAATATCTCATGTTTTTGGATTTATGAAATTTTTTACTGTTTTTGTATTTTCTTAAAATATTACCCTACTCCCCCTAAATACCAAAACAAGTAAAAAATCGACAAACCATTGCAGATTGCTTCTCAACATCATCATCTACAATAGTACCTTCATCAACGCCAAGAATCTCTTCCAACACCGATAAAAGCTTCATACCGTTCAATTTAAGCAAATATTGAAAACGTGTTTTATCAAATGCTTTGGTATGTAAATCAGCTTTTTGATCATCAGTGTGGATTTTCTCAATTCTTATCAACTTCTTCTCGAAACAATCTCGGATGAAGTGATGACGAATTTCAATGTTTTTGGTTTTAGCGTGATGAATAGGATTTTTAGTAATGTTAATCGCTGCCTCATTATCAACAAAGATAGGGGTGTTTAGAAATTGCAAACCGTAGTCGCGCATCTGTTGCTGGATCCACAAGATCTGAGAGCAGCAACTGCTAGCAGGTACATACTCCGCTTCACATGTGGATAAAGCCACAGAGGTTTGCTTTTTGCATTGCCAGGTGACCAATCTTGATCCAAAGAACTGACAACCCGCTGTTGTTGATTTTGCGTTAACTTTACAGCTTCCGAAGTCGGAATCGAAATACCCTTCGAGCATAAATTCGCCATCTTTTGGATACCCCAACCCCAACGATGGAGTTCCTTTAAGGTAGCGTAATATCCTTTTGACAATAACCATATGCGACACTCTCGGATTAGATTGAAATCTTGCTGCAAGGTAGGTTGGATACATAATATCGGGTCTTGAAGCTGTCAAATACATCAACGATCCGATCATGGAACGATACAACGTTTCATCTACCTTCTCTCCGGTGAGATCAGGGTTTATCCCATGGTTCGTTGCTAATGGGGTGGTAGCTGGAGTAGAACCTGACATCCCGAATTTCTCCAAGATATCATGAACGTACTTCGTTTGATGTATGAAAATTCCCTTAGGCAATTGATCAACCTGAAGTCCCAAGAAGAATTTCATTTCACCCAGCGATGACATTTCAAATTTTTGCTTCATAACTCTTTCAAAATCTTTGCCCAAATTTTCATTTGTTGACCCAAATATGATGTCGTCCACGTATATCTGAATGATCAGAAGATGTCCGTCGACCTCTTTGGTGAAGAGAGTGGCATCCACTTTTCCACGAATGAAGCTGTTGGCTTGTAGGTGTTGAGACAATGTCTCGTACCAAGCTCTCGGGGCCTGGTGTAAACCATACAGCGCTTTATCTAGCAAGTAGACCTTGTCTTTGTGGATTGGATCGGTGAAGCCCGGTGGCTGTCCGACATATACCTCCTCTTTTACCTTCCCGTAGAGAAAAGCCGATTTAACATCTAACTGATATACTTTGAAGTTTTTCCAAGATGCAAATGCTAGGAAGATTCTGATAGCTTCTAGTCGAGCAACCGGAGCATATACTTCAGTGAAATCTATCCCCTCTTGCTGACTGAAACCCTGGACTACGAGTCGAGATTTGTTATGAATAATAACTCCTCTATCATCCCTCTTGCACTTGAACACCCACTTGGTGTTTATCTTCCTTTGACCATCAGGCAAGTCTACTAACTTCCACACTCCTAACTTCTCAAACTGACTCAATTCTTCCTGCATAGCATTGACCCAAGAATCTTCAGTTAGCGCCTCTTTATATGTTCGCGGTTCGATCTGCAAAATAAAACAACTTAGTGAAAACTCAGTTTGTAAAGGTGCTACTGTAGAATAAAAACAAGTAAGGCCTTGGTCAATTTGACGTCTAGTGCGAACGCCTGATTTCAATTCTCCAATGATCAGCTCCTCTAGATGGTATGAAAGAGTTCTCAGCATTACCTCGCCTGAAACATCTACCTCGCCTTCCAGATTAGTAACATTCTGATTTGCACCTTGTTCACTGACTGGGTTTGTTTGACTTGAAATCTGAATTTGCCCCCCCTCAGAATCTGGATCACCACGATCAAATACTGGCATGTTCTCAGATTCTTGATTATCATTCTGTGTCGTCTGATTATCATAAGCAACTTCATTTTGTTGAATATCATCATGTTCTCCAGCATTGCTTGGACCTGCTTCATTGTCATTTGAAGTTTGTTGTGGTCGCCTTGAATACTCAGATGGAAACCTTTCCTGCGATTCGTCATACTCTCTCAGAATATCCAACTCGTCAAAGAAGTCTTGTTCTTCTTCTTCTTCCATGTCAAACGAATCCCACAATTTATCATAATTAAAACGCCATGAATCGCCTGGATTCTGCGGTGGCATTGTGTAACCTTGACACTCAACATTATGTGCTTCAATAATCCGCTTCAAGCATGGAACAAAGACTCGTTTTCGAGGACTTGAGTAACCCACGAAAATTCTATCAATGCTCTTTGGACCAAATTTACCAAAAGGCTCTAGAACTGTGCAGGGAGACCCAAACGGTTCTAAATACTTCAGGTTCGGCTTGCGATTATTGATCAGCTCGAAACACGTCTTATTGAATTTCTTAATAGTGAGAACCCGATTGAGTGTATAGCATGCGGCGGATACTGCTTCTGCCCAAAAATTAACTGGTAGCTTTGAATCAGCAAGCATCGTCCTAGCTGTTTCAATTAGCGTCTTGTTCTTTCTTTCAGCTACTTCATTCTGCTGCGGAGTGTAAGGAGCACTAAATTCATGCAATATACCTCTCTCATCACAATATTCTTCCATCTTGTTGTACTTAAACTCAGTACCATTGTCACTTCTGATTCTTCTAATGCGTGTTTGGTACAAGTTTTCCATCTTCTTGAAAAGCGTCATCAAACGATCAAATGTCTCATCTTTTGATTTCAGAAATAATACCCATGAAAATCTTGAATAATCATCTGTAACTACAAGACAATAGAGATCCCCAGTAATGCTTTTGACATTTACTGGACCAAACAGATCCATATGGAGTCTCTCTAAAGGTCTCGAAATTGAGTTTTCTTTCTTCCTGGGGTGCGATTTCTTCTTTTGCTTTCTTTTGATGCAACAAATACACTCCCCCTCAAGATGAAAACCTTTGACATGAACACCTATAACCAAGTCATTGTGCACCAAGTGATTCATTTTTCTAAGACGTATATGACCCATTTTCCGGTGCCACAATTGCGATTCCTTCTCAGTTGCTTTTGACACAAAATAATGAGCCTGACCCGTTGTTGTAGTTGCTACACTCATGTCCAATACATATAAATCATTCACTCTAGGTCCCTCATGATAATCCATTCTTCAGGGATAACGAATCCTGGTTTCAAGATCAAGCATTCTTTGTCTATAAAGTGTGTTGTATACATGCGATCACAGATCTGAGATATTCTCAGAAGATTGTTTTCAAGATCAGCAATGTAGTTAACTCTTTCAAACGTAACAATCCCATTGGATAACGTTCCTTCTCCAACTATTCTACCACCTTGATTTCCTGCGAATCCTACATAACCACCATTGAAATTTCTAACATCGTACAGCAAGGCTGTTTTCCCTGTCATGTGCCGAGAAGCTCCACTATCCATAATCCATCGTGAAACGGATCTTGGAAGCTCCTGCACATATCAGAAACATTTAGTGAAATTTTAATGCTACCCAAGCCTCTTTTGACTCAGGTAATTGGACTTTAATGTGAGATTTTGTAGTGTAAAGAGGCGGAAAATTTTTATCATTCATCTTTAAGCTCTCTGCAGCCCCAACCTCAACCTTTTTGTATAAGAAATCATTTTTAGAATGACTGGTTGATTGATCTTTCTTTTGAACATTCTTCTTCTCTAATGAAGTAGAAGATTGTTTCTCCAATTGTTCATAATAATCCAAAGGAACATCCATCTTTACCGGTGTGGTAGAAGACTATTGTTTTTCCAACTCTGAAACCTTTGGTTTTTCAACAACTTTTGGCTTCCATGTTTGTTGAGGTGATGCAACCCGTTTGTAAAACTTGTCGTTTTTAGTTACCACATTTTTAACAGGTTCAGTTTTGATTTTGATGTTGTCATTTTTCAAAACCTTTTTCTCAACAACCATTGGAGCTTTTCCTTTCACGTCAACTTTCCTTTTCTGAATCTCAACAACTTCAGTCTTAGGCTTCAAGTTGGTACACTTTCGTGCAATATGTCCAACTTTGTTGCATTTGAAGCATGTTCGGGTGTCAACTACCCGACTTGTACCTTCAGACTGAGGCTGTGAGACCTTCTTCTCAAAGAACTCTTTATTTGATTTTGAGAAAATCTCAGATTCTTCATCAGAAAGTGAACTTGAACTGTTCACAAACACCTTTTTCTCAGAAAACCTTCTGTTTTGAACATTTTTCCTTGATAATTCTTACCACCCTGATAACCACTCGACCATCTGTTTTGATTGTTGTTATAAAAACGCGGTGGTACAACAGGTTTCTTGTAGTAAGCTTTATCTTTTTCAAAATTCATTTGCCTCTTTGTCTGATTTAATCCTTTTACTTCAGACAGATCAATTTCAATCAGTTTGAACACATTTGTCAACTTAGCAACATCAACATTCTCCAGTGGAAACTCAGAATCCGAATACAACTTATCCGATCCCGACATCTTGTACATGACAAGAGTAGGTTCTTCATTTAAGTTGTTTTTGGACTTTGGTTTCGAAATGTATTTATCCAGAAAACATTCATCATCATCAGCTGTATCACTATCAGACTTCAAAACGCTTTCAGCCATACTTTTAACAATATCAGTTTGAACACTATCATCAGATGATGATGAAGAAAATGTCACATCAATTGACTCTAGAAGTTTTATTTCATTTGTTTCATTTTCTTCATTAACCAACCCGGATTTCTTTTTTGAGAAATTGTTTAGAACTGGTGGTGGAACTTGATGATACCCCACCCCGGTTCCATCAGCATATACATCTTCGCCTGCTTTGTTTTTCCCGATGGGTTTGGGAACAATATGTTGTAAAACAAAGCTTGCAGAGTTGTAACTTTTCAATTTCAACTGGATGCGTTCATTTTCAATTTTAGCTTCTTGAAATTGAAGCTTCAACTTAGCAATTTCATCCAGCTGCTGATTGATTAACTCTTCTTTTACTCTAAGAACACCGGTCAGTTGAAGATTTTCCTTGTCTGTCTTACCATTTCTTTCATCACAATCTTTAACCGTTCGTTTTAGCTTCTCAAAATTTTCTGAGATTTGACGATTTTCAAGAATCAATTTTTCATTTTCTTTCCTAATTCTTTCTACATCATTTTTATCTTTTTCGATTTTCTCAGTTAATTCTTTTAATTTGTCGTTCGAGGCTTTCAACAATTCATCCCAGTTTAAGATTTGATCTTCAACACTTCTGACTTTACTAGTTAGCTCTTCAACTTTCTTACCACTAAGGTAAGCATGTGTACTACAAACTTTGCACTCTTTCATGCAATTTTTGCAGTTGTTCTCAGATGTACCATTCTTACCTGACACATGTGTATCATTTGTGCTGACCTTATCTTTGGACTCAGTTCCAGAACCAGAAACTACCTCTAGTTCTTTTGCAGCTAGAACTTTGTCAGCCATCTTCTTCAAGTTTTCAGCAGTGAGTTCTTGTGACGTATCAATAACTCCATCATCAATCTTCTTTGGCTCTGGTTCTTTTGCTGTCTCTTTTTCTTTTTCTTTCTCAAGAACTTCTCCTCCTCACCACCATTCTCTCTGTCTGGCTTCCTCTTCATCAGCAATTTGTTTGGTGAGAACTTCAAGATCAACAGTATCTGGGTCCACAGCTATGTTACCATTAGGATCAAGATAACATTCTCTGTCAGGATCCCATCACCTTGCATTCTTTGCTTCTTTCCAGATACAATAGATTTTGGCTTTCATGAATCGAGCTTGATCCTTCCTGTTCACATACTTCACTTCTTCAGTTCTCTTATCCTTAAATGGAACAATCTTTGCTGCTGTGAAGGCATAACCAACTGCATCTTCCTCAGGCAAAACATCACTCCAATCATAACCTTCATTGTCATGAAAAACGGCAAGTGCCTTGGATTTCTCTTTGGGTGCCTCCTCTATCTACTTCATCCTGGGAGGTTCTGATTTATTCTGATGATAGATCGCTCTCTTGTAATAATCCTCTCGAAAAGGATTTGTAGTATCATCAGTGTAAGCATTTCTGCACTCGCGCTTAAAGTGACCTTTCTGTTTACACTTGAAACACGTCACTTTTGACTTGTTAAAGCCTAACTTGGTAGAAGGTCCACCAATAGACTGTCTTCCTGTAATCTCCATAAATCGCTGCGCTCTTCTCACTGCACCGGCCATACACCACCTTATATCAATCAACTCCATCTCCTCAGGATCGATCTGATCGTAGTCTTCTTTTGTTAGGTTGGTGTTGCCAATCTTTCCTGCAATGAGACTTTCGTACGATTCTAACACAGAAGCTAAAAACACCATCTGTTGTTTAGCAGACTCTTCACTGAAATTCTGACCATTCTTCAGATCAACAGCAATGTTACATTGAAAGAGATTTTTTGATACAGATTGGCTTGGAGTTGTTGAAGAAGATCCACCATGGAAGCCGCTGCTAGGAGTTTCTTGATTCATAGTATTTGAACTCTCTGCAGAAAATGCTGTTCTTGGAGAACTAATCTTTGGTAGATTTCCTCTGTAGTACAACTCCATATTCTGCTGATAAGATGAGTTTTTAACTTTGCTAGATTTCTTGATCTCCAACTCGTGACTCTCCAGTCTTTCAATAAGCAGATCAACCTTCAAATCAGCTGGCTTTATCGTATTCTTCAGCATCAATGCAAAATACTGCCAGTCTTTCTCATTCGGAAGTGCGTCAAACAACTTATCTACCAGCTCTTCCTGAGTGTAAATGATATCATGTCTAGCAAGTTCCATCTTCAGATGCCCAAATCTCTCAATCATCTTGGAAACTGACTCGTTCTTTAAACAACCAAACAAATCAAACTCTTTTCGTAACAGTTTCTTTTTGTTCTTAACTATTTCTGCACTACCAATACATTTTATTTTTAATTTTTCCCAAAGATCTCTCGAATCTTTGTATTCAATCAGCGCGATAATATCATCTCTGACAGATTGGTGAAGCAGAGCAATACACTTTTGTTCAGAAACATATCTTTCAATATGATTTTCCTCTAAGTTCTCATAATCATCTCTTCCCATATCAAATCCATTTTTCAAACTTCTCCAACTCTGATAAGCAAACGCCTTAAGCCATTCCTCAAATCTTGTAGCCCACCTGTTTTAATCTTCAATCGCCATCAGCTTGGGCGGCTTGTTGTATGTTCCATATGCACTGTCTACGCTCATAGCATCATTGAGAATTTTCTTTGCACTCGGTGTTGTTGTATTCTCATTCGTATTGTTTAATGTGCCATCTCCCGAACCACCAGTAAATCCAAACACGTCACAGAAAGGATTGAAATCATCCATCTTCACGTACCTGAAATGATCAACAAACACTTAGAAAAATTTTGATTTTAAAAAACAGCAATTTCAAGCGAAATCAGTTGAAGCGAAATAGCTTTCAAGCGAAATAAGCTCTCAAGCGAAATAACAATTCAAGTTCAAGCAAAATCAGATTATGAAGCGAAATGACTTATTTTGCTTGAACTTTCAAGCGAAACCTAATTTTCAAGCGAAATCAGACAAAATCTTTCAAGCGAAATCACTATGACATCAGCAATTCGAACAGATTTTCGAGCGAAATCACAGTTTTTTATCAGATTCAAGTCGAATTACAGTCCAATTTTTTTCAAGGATTAGTTAACACTATGTTTCGCTTGATATGTGAGAGTTTCAGACCATTTCAACCGTTCAAACTTGTTTAAATCAGAAAAGAATGAGTAGAAGAGTAAGAATCCGGTAAAATCAAGCTGAATTTGTATGAACTCCTCTTCCTGAGCTCTGATACCACTTGTTGGATCGATGTATGACCCTAAACAGTCAGTATGAGTAGTTCATCATCAAGTACAAAGGTGGAATCAATGTAAACGATGTCAAAACAGCTTGTTCCTTTCTAATTATCCTTCTATTAATCAATCCTGAGCTTTTACACAATTCAGATGACAAACGGACAGCACCTCGACTCAGAACTAATGACCAGGTTCTGCTCCAAATGAAACCACACATCACCTATTTATAATGTTGGTGATTTCGCTTGAACATGACATTGTTCATTTCAAGCGAAATATCATGAGTTGATTTCGCTTGAACTATACCATGTCACTTTCAAGCGAAATAACATACTTTAACACATAAAACCCTAATTTCTAACTCTGTTGTGTGCTCGTTCATCCTATCTAGACATAAGACTCGATTAAGACGAAGTTAACAGACACTGGATGCACCAACAAAACCCATTCCCACAAAAGTGAGTTTTGAGCCTTTATTGAGCATACAAATATATATCTTTAAACTAAATGCTCATTTTTCGTTTCTTGTGTGAATAGCCGCTTGGTTCTTACGACTCTAGAACTTGCCACGACGATACAGTCCCGGTCCTTACCGACTTAAACCCGAGTAAGTAAATGATGGAGGCATTAGGACTAACCTTTTTATTTCTACACCATTATTTTTTTTACCACCTACCCAAAATCGCCGTAGTTAACCCCTTTGAGCCTAAACCTTTTCATTTCATAACCCAAACCAAACACCCTTTCACCCACCAAACCCTTTTTATTTTTTAACCCTTTGTTTTAGTAACAAGCTCGGATTTTCGTATGACTTTGCAATAAAAAATATGATGTTGAGGCAAAAGAAAAAAACAAACAAGTTCATCAAAAATAACTTTGTTTGAATAATAGCTTCATCAAAATAAAAATATGCAAAAATAAAAAGTCTTACGAAAACCGACGCTTTTTACGCCTTTCGCCCTTTTACTAACCACTAACCCAACCACCTACCTTTAACCCAAGCCTAACCCTTCACCCAAAAAGTCCTCTTGATATTTACAAAGGTATATAGTTAAAAAGGAGGAGGATTGATTGCTTGGCAAGCCTATGGTAGGAGTAAGTTCCATGCCGCTCTCGAGTGATTCACTAAAATACATCTTCGGCCGAGTGTTGAGTGATCCCCCGTGAGGTATGTGAACTTGTATATAAATAGAATTTTAAAAGAGGCATGTTATGCCCTAATAAGTAATTTATCTTATGAAAAGTTTTAAATAAATCATGACGAATAGGATTGTAAATATATAAAAATAAAACTTAATAAAGAATCTTGGAAATCCCGACACTCTATGACAAGCCCAAAAACCTTCTCTTCTACCCATTCCATTTGGGAGTGTAATGCCACATTATAAAGAGTTTTGCTTGAGGACAATCAAAGATTCAAGTGTGGGGGTATTTGATGTGCACAAAAAGCAACATATAAATTACATCAATTGCGGCATAAAACTAACCCTTTTTTAGTACTAATGTTGGAAAAAGTGTGTTTTTGTCTTCCTTTTGTATTTTCAGGATTAAATGAGCTCAAATTAACAAAAGAAGCAAAAAGGCAGCAAAATTTAACATAAATACAAGAAAAGGAACAAACGTGGCATGCCCGACCTCCTCGACAGCATCTTCCTAAGCAAAACAAGAGAACAGAAGGCTGAACACGCCCCGTGCTCAGTGAGCACGGGGGTGTGCTCAAGTGTCAGCATAAAAGACAAAGCTGTAGAAGCTTCTATCGCCCACCACGGGGCCGTCCTCAGCGGACACGGGGTCGTGGTCAACTATAAGATTCGCATAATCCAGGCAAATCTTGATAGTACAGATATGCTTCTGCACACGGGGGCGTGCCCAGCGGACACGGGGCCGTGGTCAACTAATGAAGACAAGAGCAATTAATGAAGACAGAGAAGGATGATGGACACGGGGCCGTGCCCAATGGACACGGGGCCGTGCCCGAGCTTCTGTTCAGCCTATAAATAGGGGTGCTTGGCTCAATTGCAAACCATCCCTTGGCACACCACCTCTCTCACACTTCACCCACCACCATCATCCATTGTCCATCATAGAGTGTGTGAGTCGTCTCGGGATCCAAGATTGATCGTAAGAGTTCTTGACAATCAAAGGCCATGTTTGCCTAAGTCTCTTACATCACTTGGTGAAGACAAGTGTCTAGTGTAATACTTTTTATTTTTAATCTTTTCGCACTTTTTACTTGGTTATGTATTAATCACTTTAATAACTAGTTTCTTATGTTGAAGGTGATTATTCCTTATCGTTTGTCCGTGGTGTCTTGACATTATTTTACTGTCTATATAAAATAAAAGATTTTCACCATTCATATCTCCACGGTCTATATGGAGGTATGTTGGCTACCTGGTCGGGGGTTAAGGGAACGGTTTGGTAAGAGTCTTGCATTGTTCAGTGTATAGATCCTGCAAGGACCTGGGTCAAATTTAGTAGGACCTCCTTCAATACTTACCGGTATTGGATGGCGGGGGTCCAAACTCTTTGATCCCCTCATATGTAAGCTACTATTAATACTTTAACCCGGCTATTTAGGACTGTATCCCTGCTGACTCAGACTACTTAGTTGAGGGTAATGTCACCTTCAAAAGAAGGGCCTACCATAATATGCATTAATAACTTAATTAATTATCTTTCAATAATCTGGCCCTTTAGGATTGTATCCTTGCTGACTCAAACTACTGGGTTGAGGGTAACGTCACCTTCAAAAGAGGGGCCTACTACAATAACTAAGATAATCTCTTAAAAAGTGCAAAAGTGCGGAAATAATCAAAGGTTACACTATACACGAGTCGGAGCCAAGTGATTCATCTTGTCTATCTGTTTTTACTTTTATTTTATTTTTCAACATATTAGTTAGTTTTTATTTTTCTAGTTTAAAACCTTTTTCTAATGCATTTTAGTTAGATTTTATTTTTCAAGTTTAAAACCTTTTTCTAAACTTTTGATTTGATTAGACGTTGAGGATAAACCGGTACTAAAAGCTCTTGTGTCCTTGGACGACCTCGGTATCTTGCCAACACTATACTACGCTCACGATGGGTGCACTTGCCCATATGTGTGTTTGGTGTTAGTAAAATATCGTGTTTTATAAATTTAAAACTTGATTAACGTGTAAAAAGGGGTTAAAATATACTTAAACTTGTTTACACACTCGCACACATCACCAACTTCTGTCACACCCCAAAAACGTCGCAGCAGAATATAAAACGTAGTGGTGATGGAAGTTGGTGCACATTTATACCTTGTCGGACGATGCACTCTTTTGTTGGACATTTTGACATATTTTAAAACATAAATATTAAACATTACATTTTTAAAAGTCACGACACAACTACATAAGTTAAGTTGTTTTGATCCTCGCGGATCTTATTACAAATGTCCCAGAAAGTTTAAAAGATGTCCAACATATTTAAACGAAACGACACGCATCATCATACACAAGATACGCCATGATTTCCCGAAGCCGAACTCAGGTACCTGTAGAACACGTTAAAATCAAGTGTCAACACAAAGGAATGTGAGTTCACTTATTCATTTACTAACAGATTTTATTCCAAGGAAAACTTTCCATTTAGGTGTTTATTTAAAACATCCATTTAATTCTTAGAAAGTCCATTTTACTTTCTTAATAAAATTCATGGGCCTTCCGTCGCAGTTTCTCGAACCCAACAATATTGTTACTGCCCAAGTTTTGTATATTAAATTATTGCGTCAACTTTCAGACTCGTATGTTAGCTAGACGATGCGAACTATATATTAACCATGCAGGGATAATCAATGCTAGACAATAAAGAGAATCAAAATTCATCGCTTGACTTGACATGGGGCGACCGGTCACGACGGGGTATCCTACTAATATGACAATTTAATACACGACGATTTACAAATTCCCCTGTCACTCAAATGTTGAGACCCAGTCCGGAATTCATCCCCAATCCGTACGGTCTTGTTTCACATAAGAAATACCGCACATACAATATTCATTCATTAAAAACGTTTTACTTCGAAACGTATAACTTATCAAATTCATATATTTTCAGCAAAAATATATATTTTATATTAAAAGGTATGTTTTATTTCGAAAACATTATTAAACCCTTTTAACGACGTGTTCCACCCCCAAAATATATACAAAACAGTAAAAAGAGGGGTTTAGTGACACTCACCTTTGGGTGCGTATTTTAAATATCGCAATCCCAGAGATTGATTTTCTACACGTCCTAATATAGGAACGATTCTAAATCAATATACATAACACAAAAATCCTAAGTTTCTCCGTTTCTTAGAATTATCACATAACTTTGAGATTTTCTCGAAAAGTTGTCATTTTTTATTATGTTGGCTCGTTAATATATATATATATATATGGGTCCATATACATACATATATATATTTTTATAATTTTTGCGACTTGAACGATTTTATTGGTGACCATTATTGTGTAAATCATGTTAACTCTCCCGTTTATACGCAATATATCTACGATTTGTGCGTCGTAATATATGTACATAAACGTTCATATAATTTAACACCGAAACAAGAGAAATATTACTAACTTATCTATTTTTGTCATTTTTAAAGCAAAAATACATAATATATCATATATGTATCAAATTTCATGCTCGACAAACAAGTTACGCATTTAACGCAATTTTACCGTTTCTATCGCACAAAACGTATATGCATACATGCATAGTCTAAATTTCCCACTATAAAATTGACACTTAACATATTATTTCATTTATGCGTTTAAATATCTTAACACATTTTATCACACAAGGTTCACTCAAAATTTACCCATACTAGTGTGTTCATTAAAATGCGTATTTTAGCGATTCGGTAACGTTTTCAGGCGTCGGAAGTCACGTATGACCAACCAAACACCGAGTAAACTTAAAATTAGTTAAAATACTTATTTTTAGACTAAAAACATCAGTTTATTTACTGATCTAATTCAGTTTTACAAAAATCACTCGAAAAGCCGATTTTTGATCGTTTTAACGCATAGTTTTGCGTTAAACGTTACCATAACCATCCCAACTCGAAACGACTTAATATTTTTACAAAATACATGTTATTTACTGATTAAAATAGTGGTTATAATTAGATTAGTGCAGTTTTGTGTAAGTCACATAAATCATGCGATTTCACGTATTTTACAACTTTTAATGCACCAAGTACAACATGCAAAGCTAGCAAACATTATGACAAAGTTACAAGTCACTAAAAACTTTAAAATAACTTCATTTTAGTGTTTATATTCTGATTAGATCTAATTTTTATGAAATCATAAACATATGATCATTTCATGCCTTCACATCATCAAGTAAATTCACATAGGTGCATCTAATGCACTCACACATTATCATTATCACTCATGATCTAATCATGCTTAAATCTTCACTAACATAATATTCTTACAAATATTACACATAACACAATAATCTTTCAAATCATTCATGTTCATTCATGCTTAGATCTTTCACTTTTATAACGATTTTCACATGCATGCATACATATATACACACACATATACACGAAATTTATACACACATATACATCCAAAATTTCACTTTTCAACACATCACTTTCAAATCTTGGATCTCTTAGAACCTTCTTGCATGATATCTAAAAATATCTTTAATAATCATATTTTTCAAGAAAGCAAATAACCAAGAACTTTTTCATCAAAAATCAAAATACAACTTATACATATGTATATATACACATACATGCACACACTCATTTTTATTTTATTAAAAACTCATTTGTTTGAAATTTTCAAGTTTATGTTTAGATTCAAGAATCAAGAGAAACTTTCATTATCTTCTTTGTTACTATAAATCAAGAACAATATTTAAGAAAATAGTTTATACCTTCAAGATTTTAGTTGGGTTTTTGATAGAAGATGGTGATATGAGACTTGATTTTACTTGATACTTGCTTGAAATCACTTCCAAACCTTCTTACAAGCTTCAAATCACCAAGTAAAGACCTTGATTCTTCATGTTTTGATTTTGAAAATGGTATGGTAGTGTGATATGGGGGTGTTCGGCCGAGAGTTGTTCAAGAGAGGAGAGAGAGAGTGAATTTGAATTATGATCTTGGAATTAGAAGTTTATGGTGCATGAATCAAGATTAGTCATCATCACCATCTTTTATGTTAGAACATGTGTCAAATTTGCAACAATCTAGACAATGTGGGCAGCCCACATTGCCGCCCCCATGCCACTCTCACACACCAATTACATATATATATATATATATATATATATACACACATATTGTATGTAAATTAGCTCAAAAACAGGTATTTTACTGGTTATCGGGTATTTTATCTAGCGTTTTAATCCTGTTTTAGTGCGTTTTAAATTATTTTTATTGTTCTATAAAAATAATCACTCAAAATTATTACTGAAATAATTACCAGTTGCCCTGACTGGCTGCGTTGACAGTATTTTGTTGAATTCGCGCAGTATCGCACGGTACGCGCTCAAACTTGAAAAATAGAGTTTCTTAGCGTTTTAAATTATTTTTCCACACAGATATAATTAAAATTATTATTCTAATCATAACAGACTATTTTTAGGATTTTAACACTGATCGGGTGGTCACCGACGTTCGTTTCGCATTTTAAACGTTACGCGATAAGCGTTAGTTTTATCGTTGCCAACATAATTTTTTTTATACACATCTAAATTTATCAACACATCATATATCATATTTAGTCACAAATAGTCACGTTACATGTTCGCTACATGGATTACTATTGTCCGGTACGGCCTGAGAGGCCGGGTGTCACACTAGTCGTGCCTCACTGGAATTTGGTGGCACGGTACGGCAGAAACATTGTCAAGGTTTGGTTACTAGCTTATGTTGACACATATATAAATGTCTTAACTAAACACTAATTGATCAACGAATTTCAATAGAACTTTGCATACTGGTTTATTCAAATGTTTTTAAAGATTCATTTATGTCACGAAAACATGTGAACTCAACGACAATGTGTTGAAGTTTTGATAAACATGTGTTTCATGGAAGTAAGCAACGTTGCATGAGTGGAAGGTCAACACTAGGATGCATTGGGACGATACCATTTTGAAGGGTTTGCCTTATATTTTCCGCCTTCATGCGGTAATATCTATCAAAGACTAGTTTTATAAAACTATTTCTTTGTTTAAGTATTTTTAGTAAACTTGATTTATAATTTGGTTCATGTATGTAAACTAAATTACTATGAGTTGTAAACTTCCTTTTAAAATAATATATTGGCATTGTTGGTTTATTTTATAATCACGTAGATGTCTGCTAATTGGATGCTTGAAAACCTTTCGAGGTCACACCTCGCATTTCCACCTCGGGCGGGGTGTGACAGATTGATATCAGAGCTTCGATTACAGTGAACTAGGATTCAATCTCGAGTCTAGACTATAATCACATTCCTAGGGTGCTCCCATGAAATGTTTACATTCACATGAAAATTTTCCAGTACATTGCACTGCATACATGTTTTAGTCTATAAAGTATAGATGGGTTACATTACGACACTTTACTTGAAATAGGCAAGTTAACTCACAAGGATTCTATGTGATTTTTACATATGTAATTTATAAAATTTATTTATATACATGTGTTGTACGAATTAATTTGCCAGGTCACCATGTCATTATCTAATGATTCTAGCAGCATTTATGATGAGGAGATGGAGCATATCGATTTAGCATCGGACGACGAGCCGATCGTAGAGATCATTTCGGACTCTAGTTACGAGTCAGACCTAGAGTAGGACCTGACTATTTTTTCAGATGAGATGATGTATTACATGAGTGAGGATGAGGTGCATGTAGTTATGTTACGAGATGAGGTCGTAGATGATGTCCTGTTGGAGGACGATGTTCTTGCTTTTGGAGACTCTTTGGCTCCAGGAGTAGTAGTTGCCGGTCTCCCGAATGGTGTAAGACCCTTAGTTTATTTATCGAAATTTTATATAAGTTTCGCGTCTAAATATGTATATCCAAATACACATACATTTGAAAATACGAGTTTCTTAAAACATCTTAAGATTTAAAACATTTCAACGTAATATCGTCATTTGATCGCGTACCAACGAAACATAATGTGGAAGCTTAAATTTTGATCGTGTTCAGTTCTTCACTGAGCTTGATCGTCATCCGGCGGTTCAAGATATACCTACATTTCATAAATCATGAAATGAGTTAGTCATACAAGGTTTATAACGTGTCTAAACAAGTCCGTAAGACAAAACAGTAAAACAAACAATTTTTCGCTAGCATTATAACCTGTCGTGGGGCGCGACAAGAATTGTACTCAACTCTCGCGGGGCGCGAAGCCCCTCGCTTTGTGCGACGACAATTGGCCTCACCCGTCGCGGGGCACGACGACTCAATTTTTGCTGAATGTTTGTTGTTGGGAGCTGCATTCTCCCAGCATCACCATTTTTCACATAAATGGTCATAACTCTTCAAATTTTCATCCGTTTTACCTCTCGTTTCTTCCTACGTGATCGTAATTTGATTCTCTATCATATAAAGTTAAAATTTGACATCCAGATTAATAATTTCTAAGTTTTTAATCCCTCGGCTTTATATTTACTTAATAAACTTTTGACCCATTCATGATTTATCATGTACGAGGTCCAATAAGACCTAAGTATCTAATAAAGTTAGTACACATGTAGGTTACACACACGTACGGACGCTCGAGTACAATAGTACGACATACGGAACTCAAACTTGTGAGTTCATGTCCCTCCTTTCAATGATTTCAATGTTTTGTTTTTAAAACAATCGAGGGGAAATTTATGTGATAACATACGGTATGTTAGCTATGGGTTTACATGATAACATGATCAATATGCATAGGTATGATGATGACAATAGTAACCATTAATCACATAGTGACCCAGGTGCAAAAGGTATAGATCTATAGAGCTTGAGACGCGCTCCACTCCTGGTTGGTACCTTAGGAGTGCTTTTGTGATCCCAATGATGTAAAAGTTATCTCGGTTTTGTTACTTACTTATGGCGCATATGTCAGGGTGCAAGCTACATATTGATAGATCCTTAAACTCCATGAATGCTAATAATACCATGATTACATTACTGGATTACAAACATAATATCGTTACTAGATTACAAACATGATTTCATTACAGGATTTCAAACATGAGATTTCATATGATAATAATAACTACATGAACTTGCTCAACTTTTGTTGACTTTTTAAAAATACATGTATTTCAGGACACAAGACATGAGCCGGTGATAGACCATGGGAACTGGGAATGACATGACAACGAATGCCTTTGGAGGATTTGTCTTTTATATCCCAACCTCGTATGGGAATATATGGGACAAAACCTCAACATGTTTTTGTGACGAAAACAATCTTTTGTTCGAAGTGTAATGTAACTCAATAACTATGTTTGGATAACATTGTGAACTTGTTTGGAATTTGGAAACTTTTGTTACGAATAAATACATATGGAATCGTTGTTGACTTATAATTGTTTACACGATTGGATGCAATGATTACCTTTCTTAAGTCACACGCATTACGCTTCCGCTACCAGCAGGGCGTGACACCTTACGTGCAAAAGACACTTAAACGACAGGGAGGTCCCATTCGTACGAAGAGACCTTTCGTGTGACTGGGCCTAGACTTTACAAATAACTCTTCAACATATATTTCTCTACATTCAACTATGTCTTAATACAATGACGGAGGCAATAGACATAATGCACTCATAGACTTCCCCTTGGATATTGCGCAGTCAATCTTTGTCGTAGTCAATCTTTGTCCTTTTCAAACTTTAACATTCTTGTATAACAATAATCTCCAGACTCCCCTTTACGATCTTCCCATTGCTTTAGCAATCTTCATTTGACGATTCAGCTACACAACTTTTCTTTTATCTTGAGCTTCCTTTTATGTGTTCAACGTGTTCTCAAGCTCCCCTTATTAGTTAGCTTTTCATTCTACTCCCCCTAACTTTCAGCTTCCTATCAAATCTCACTAACATTCAAATAAACATTCTAAATTCCACTTGTGAGATTTTTCCAAATCAAACATCTAACATCATTTTTGAATTAAACATGATCAACATCAATAACCCTCACAGATAATCTAGTCCAAATTAATGACCTTGATTATCCAAATTATCTACCAAGTTCAAATTCATGACCTTGGTTAACAATTTCAAACAAACTGAAATTTTCATTTTCATTTTAAAGTTTCAATTTAATGAACCTGTAATTATTTCAAAACATGTTTATCATATTCAGATTTTGAAATTCAGCTTCCCAACATCATTTGTCAAAACGTAAAGATAAAATCTTTTTGTATTTTACAACCTTTATGCTAAAACACACTAAAATATTTTTTATTTTATCTTAAAAAAAATTAACAACTATGTACAAATATATTTACAAACATATTTCTGTGAGTTCGTGTTAGAGGATCATATCAGTTTTGAGATACAACACTAACACTGTTGTTCTAATTAAACTTTAAGCTTTAAACAATTCACCTAGATTGTCAATATACTGATCCGCTTAAATTTTTAAATAGACTTTGATTGTTTCAAGATACAAGATTAGATGTCTTAGGAACTAACTTAGCGATGTGTCCCACCTCAGAATATACTCCTTTATCAAAATTCCCAAGATTTAGTCTTACATGTGAATATACCTAATTGATATATGTCTCTAGGTTAGTGCGAGGCCTTGAGAGCTCTGGATAGTACGACCATACCGACAAAGAGATGAATGGTTGACTTAGAGGTGTGTTCCACTTAGGAATCTTTTGACTTCTATTGTAATATCTTTCGACATTTTCAATTTTGTGCAGTTTTTAGGGTTTAGAGCACGAAAGAATTCTACAAGATCTAGGCCACTGCTGACGCAAAATCAGAAGATCTTGTATAATACCCCAGATATCAATTCTGTATAAAGACCTAATATCTCAGAATCAGGAAATCTCTTAAACGAAATTTCGGAGTACTAAGTCCATATATATATCTGAGATGTTACCCACATATTAAGAAAGTTTTTGATTTAGGTTTATATCTCGAAAACAATCTACTAAGTGTGTAAAAACCTACTAGCATATCATCAGTGAGACCGTTTATCACTTTTAAGCTATTCATTTCTCTAGCGTGACGTGATTGTCTATTGATGTAATATCATTTCCTCTTTTTACACTAAACTCTTTTTGTCTTTTTCTATGTTTTTTTACATTTATGAATTTTTAAATGTTTTTGTATTTTGTACTACATTTTCTCCCCCTGAAATTAAAAACACTTTTAAACGAAGAAAATGACAAACTGATCTGAACAACTTCATCTCGCCATCCAGTTCTGCTTCACAATCCTTGTTTTGCACATTTAGTAGATTGTTTATTCTTTTACCCCTCGTAATAACAAAACATTGATACTTTTGACTTTTAAAACACATTTTTTCAAATCTTGTCTTATCATGTTTTGTTTGTTTAGCAGTGAGGGTTCTGCGAATTATTTTTCAAACATTCATGATAAAATTTTCAATCAAACCAGTCTTAGCCTTTTCTGAATATCCAGGCTATTTCCTCTTGATGTGCCAGGCTGCTCCATTGTCCATGATATACTTTGAATGACCTCCAAAACACCTGCACATGCACCAACTCAATTACTTGAACAATGCAACCCAAACCTGTTTGGTCTTGGGTAATTTAACATGAATCATTTTAACATGCTTATAATCTGATTTAATCCATTTTTATCATATCATCATCGTCATCCAAGAATTTAAATACATCTACCATACATTTATTATAACTTCCAAATAATCCAAGACATCATCTTCATTGAAATCATTCTTCCAATCATCATAACATCAATGCATGTAATATTCGCATACTTTTATGAACTAACAAACAAACTCATGTGTATGCATACATATACACAAAACATGCACAACCATCCAAGAAATCACATTTCATCTTTTCAACTTAATCATATTCATCTTTATGTAGATTCACTTTTATCACACATGCAGCGACCTTTCAAGATTCATCATGATCATATCTCAACTTTTTAACATAACACATATACTAACACACACATATACATACTTACAGCCATACATACACACGCATGAGCTTCCATTTTCATTTTGATTAAAAACAATTTGTTGTTTGATTTAAAGGGTTGTGAAGAATCCGTGTGTTTGAGAAACTTTCTATCATCATCATCAAACAACAAGAACATGAGCTTTGAAAATAGTTTTTATACCTTTCAAGAATACTAGTGGGTTTTTTATGAGATTTTGATGATGATAAACTTGTTCCTCATAGAAATGACTTTGGAAGCTCCTTTAAATCTTCAAATACCTTAGAAATTAGCTTGAAATGGACTTGAATCTTCAAGGAAAAGTTCAAAATTTCAAAATGGAAGTGGCGGTGGTGGTTCTTGGCCGTGAAGGAGAAGAGAGAGAGGTGAGAGAGTGTGGGCTGTGAAGTGTGTAAGAATTTAGGTGTTTTAAAAAGTTAAAATGATTAGTTTAGAGAATTAATGACACTTGAAAGCATAGGGTGTTGGTGGACACCCCCATGGCCGCCACCCATGCACCTACACGCACATCTCATATATACATACACATATATATAATATATTTAGGAAAAAATTGGTATTTAACTGACTACCGGGTATTTTATCTCGTGTTTTAATCACGTTTTAGGGCGTTTTAAATTATTTTTTTATCATTCTATAAAAATTAACTCGCCATAATATTGTTGAACAATATATTATTTACCTTGACTGGCTTCGTTGTTTATATTTTGTAAGATACGCGCGGTATCGCGTAGTACGTGTTTAAATTTGCAAAACAGTGTTTTTAAGCGTTTTACTTAATCTTTCCTCACGGATATGATTAAAGATAGCAATTAAATCATAACAGGCTATTTTTAGCATTTTAACATTAATCGGGCGATCACCGACGTTCGTTTCGCATTTTGTTCATTACGCGATAAGCGTATATCTTATTTTTGTCAACATAATTTTTAACAAAGTTTGGATTTACCAACACATCAAATACCATCATTTAACATCAAGTTCAATACACGTGTCACAATAGTACGGTACAGACTCAAAATAGTCGGGTGTAACAGACACATATGGGAGAAAAAAAACTATTTGGACTAAAGTGATATTTTGGATAAAATCTCAACAACTAAAATGACAATTTACTTATGTTTTAAATGATAAGGGCATTATTGTCTTTTCAAAAAAAAAAAAAAACTAACAAACTTGGTGGTTGAAGTTAATAATTTAGACTTAAAATATTAAAAATGAGAACTTGAATACTCGAAGCAATTTTTTTAACTTTCATTGTTAAAAACTTAAAGTCATTAAACAACTTTAAAACTAATTTAATTAAAGTTTTAAACCTCAGCAACTAAAATGACAATTAACTTATGTTTTAAATGATAACGGCATTTTTGTCTTTTCACAAAAAAATAAATAAAAAAATAAAACTAACAGACTTTGTGGTTAAAGTTAATAATTTAGACTCAAAAGATTAAAAATGAGATTTGAATACTCGGAGCAAATTTTTTAACTATCAACTTAAGTGGTTAAAATCATTAAAACAAGTTAAAAACTAATTTAATTAAAGTTTTAACTTGCATAGTGATTCATTGGTCGTCACTACTCACTGGTGTCAATAGGAAGAGACATGTTATCCAACAGGAAAACAAAACTTGAGTTTTAAATATTCGTTGGCATCTATCGAAAATCACACGCTCGTACAAACAATTAATTATTCCATTCTTTAATAAAACATAAAAGGGTAAATTATTTTTTGAGTCCTTGTGTTTTAGGGGTTTTAATCATTTGAGTCCAAAATCAAAAGGTTTAATGACTTGAGTCCTTAGAGCCACTTTTCTTAACCATTTGAGTCCAATTTTCTAACACCATTCACCAAGTCTGTTAACTATGAGGGTCATTTGGTCATTTACACACAAAGCATAACTCTTATATACATATTAGTACAGGTCATTTACACACAAAGCATAAATCTTATATGCATATTAGTATAAGGAACAAGTCTTTAATTCATAAACACTTTATATATATATATATATATGATAGGGATCCTAAGAGAAGTCCACCCTATTTGAGAAACTTGAGAATCATTATGTACCACACATTTCCCTAACCTTTTCGTAATATACACATATGTATAGTTTACAATTGACTATATACCTATGTGTATAATCCAATATACATATATGTATATAGTCAGTTTTAAACTATACATATATGTATATTACGAAAAGCTTAGGGAAAATGTGTGGTCCAGATTGCTTCTCAAGTTTCTCATTTAGCTTAGTGCTTCTCACATGACCCTAACCCTATATATATATATATATATATATATATATATATATATATTATATACAAACGAGATCAAGAGAAAACGCTCAAAAGTGTGAGAACGGTGAGAATGCTTCCTGGCCTAACACGTGCCACGCCGCTTAGAGAAAGGCGGATGGGCTTTTTTGTCCTTTCATATTTCTTTTTTATTAACGCGTGTCCCTTCATCTTTCTATTTTTTGGCATTTAATAAATACGCAGCGTTTTTATTGTTTTTAGATCAGAATCATAGTAAATATTTTGGCGTTTTAAGTATTGTTTTGGCGTTTTTATTGTTTTTTAGATCAGGATGCAGGCTTTTAATGTAAAAAACATCAGTAATTTTCTTGATTTTATTATATCAAGTGTTTTGCCATTTAGGATACAGGCCTATAATGTGACAGGAAATTATGGCGTTTTGAAAAGATAAACAATTTTCCAAATAGTGGCGTTAATATAACTATAATGTTTTGGCAATAAATGATACATTCTCTTTATTTTACTGTTTCTTTTCAATTTTCATCTGTCAATTAGTGTTGATTTTTCCAGTAGTACTTTGTTTGCGTTTTTGGCGTTTTATATAGCAACCTCGTACTTTGCTAGCATTCGTTCTCACAATTTTCAAACTATCAGGCGTGTTTTGGTGTTTGTAGTTTTTGGCATTTTATACTCATTTTTTTTAAAATAGCAGAGAATTGGATGATAAACAATAAAGAATTACATAACAAACAATAGAAAATGAAAAATAAATTAAAAATTATAATCTAATTTCTCATTCAAATCTTCACTGTCATCAGCCTCTTCTACTTTAACCTTTTTGACGTTTTGAACCTGTTTTTGAATGTCTTATGTAGATCCTTATTTTCCTACATAACGGCCGTCTTTAGAAGATGCTTATTTTCTGTGGCATCCTTTATGGTGTGTGGATATATACTTGTTTGATGACAAGTTGAAGACCAACGCCTGCTCTAATGTATTGATCCCTTCATGCCATCCATATATCCATCAAGAACAAAGTGACATGATGTCATATCAGTGTCATCAGTCTCTTTATCTTGAATATTTGTCCATCTCATTCAGCAAAAGATTATAGAGATACCCAACTCAGAGAAGAATCCATTCAGTGAAACTTCATTCAGATCAATACTCAATATAGCAGAATCGAGGTTCTGCATCTGTGGCTTTTTTAAGTATTATTTTTTGGCGTTTTTAAAATGAATGGTTTCTAGGGAATATGGCGTTCTATTTCTTGTTTTGTGATAAGTTGTTTGTCGAGAGAAGTCTCTCTTTACAGTATGTTTTTTGCGCGTAGTTTAGGTGGAATTTTATTTATAATAAATGATATTAATAAAGTAGTCGTCTTTTCAGTTTACTGTGTAATTTTACTGTTTTTTTTTTTTTGTTCAGCTTTTTATGAGTTTTTAGGGTCATAGACTTTCCATCTCTCAGGTTTGGCGTTTTTTAATGGGTTTAAGTAGTTTTTGGCGTTTTTTCCATTTTTAGCTTTTATTAATTAATACTTCTGCAAATTACTTTCATTATAGTTTGGGAGTTTTTGGCGTTTTTACTCCATTTATGGCGTTTTCATATGCATTATGACTGTTTGGCGTTTTATTAAGATAATGTATTTTTTTATTCTAAGTTGAAAAATACATAGCAAACAATAGAAAAAGAAAATTAAAAAAATAAAAATAAAAACAATTCATCTTCCAAATCTTCACTGTCATCAGTCTCTTTCTTCTTTGAATCATGTTCGCTGGTGGTTTGGCTTAGCCATGCTTGTGTTTTTGTGGCCGTTTGGAAAGATAAAATGACATGAGTTTTTTTTTTTTTTTTTGAATATGTATCTTCAAACAACTCATTAGTGTCATTCGTCTTTTCATGCCATTAAAATATTCATCAAGAACAAAACACAGAAAATGACATAAGTCTGACCCAACATCTTTTTGTTTATGATTTGTCCATCTCATGCAGCAAAATGTTATTTGAGTCACAGCACCTCAGGGAAGAATGCATTATCTGAAACTTTAGAGTAGAACAATATTTTGAATATACAAGAAACGATATTTGGCATTTTTGACGTTTTACTGAGGAAATAGTGTATCTGAAAGAACCGTCGATCTTTTGGAATCTTTTGATGTTTGAGTGTTTTGGCGTTTTCTAAGATGAATGGTATATAGTAGAAAATATGGCGTTTTTGAGTAGTTGTGTTTAATGTTTTGGGGATTTTGGCGTTTGTAAGTTGAATGGTATATATTAGAAAATATGGCGTTTCAGGTTCTGGGGGATATGTTTTTATGTCCTGGATGTTTTTGTTTATATAGCGATGTGATTTGGTCCGTAATGGCGTTTTATTCATCAGTATGGCGTTTTGGTATAGAGGTGTAAAGACGCTTTTACCCTTAATGAGGCGCGTCCACGTAATAAAATTGATGTTATTTACGAAAACGCCACCGCGCCAATCTAGTCCGTAGATTCTTTTAATCAGACGATCCATAAGCGTTCTCACCGTTCTCACACTTTCTACCGTTTTCTCCAAATCCCGACCCTATATATATATACATAGGGGATGGTTCAAATGAAAACCACTTTTATTGTGAAAACTCGAAAACTAACTAAAAAAAGGCTAAAAAACACACAAATTTTTTTTTCAATTTTTTTATAAAAATCGCAGGTTTTTTTATATAAAAAAAACTTTTTTTCAAAAAAAAAAAATTGTAGTACACATACACATGTCTAGTATTACACATGTGCACTACAATTTTTTATTTTTATTTTTTTATATATAAAAATGACAAAAATTGGTATGCAAAAAAAAAAATTGGTATGTTTTTTGGCTTTTTTAATTAGTTTTTGAGTTTTCACAATAACTAGTGGTTTTCATTTGAACCTTCCCCTATATACATATATATATATATATACACATATATATATAGGGTAGGGATCCTAAGGGAAGTTCACCCTATTTGAGAAACTTGAGAAGCAATCTGGACCACACATTTTCCTTAAGCTAAAAATGCAAAATAAAAAAGGTGAAAAAAATGCAATTTTTTTTGGAAAAATCGGAGCTTTTTCTTTAAGGTTTTAATTTTTTTTTTCTATTTTAATTTTTTTTTTTTTTGGATTTATACACATGTGTATAAGTTAATTTTTTAACTATACATATATGTATATTGTCAATTATACATATATCTATATACATGTTTAAAATTGAAAAATAAGTGTTATAAACCCTAAACCTTAAACCCTAAACCCTAAACCCTAAAGTTAAACCTTAATGCTAAACCCTAAAGCTAAACCCTAATGCTAAACCCTTATTCTAAACCCTAAAGCTAAACCCTAATGCTAAACCCTTAATGCAAACCCTAAAGGTAAAGCTAAACCCTAAAGTTAAACCCAAAAGATAAACCCTAAATACTATTGCTAAACCCTAATGCTTAACCCTAAAGCTAAACCCTAAATACTAATGCTAAACCCTAATGCTAAACCCTAAATACTAATTTTAAACCCTAATAACACTTCTTTTTCAATTTTAAACATGTATATACATATATGTATATTTGACAACTAGCCTAAGATCCCGCGAGTTTCGCGGGTGGACTAACACACAAATATATAAGTTAAAATTGTTGAAATAATACTTTTAAAACAAACCATCACCATGTGATCATGAACACATATTTGTTAAGATTTGTTTTGACACGGAACAAACTAATACATTTTAAAAAAAAAAGACCCATTTGGATGGTAACTATTTGATCACGAACCCATATTTGGTCGGATTTTGTTTTAACCCAAATCAAAATTAAAACTTCTTTAAAACGACCTATTTTGACCGGTTGCCATCTAATCATGAATCATTTTTGGTCAGATATTTTTTAATCTGAACCAAATCAATACTTTCTTAAAACGCCATGTTTGACCCAGTACCACCATCCTTTGAAAGAAATAAACGTTCAAGTACTAATGAAATTAGTAAACTACAATGAAATGAATTGAAAGAAGGAAGTAACGCAAAAATCACAAGTCATTAAAGCCTTCTTTATACACCACATTTGATGTTTTATCTATAGGCTTCCCATCTTTGTCTAATATTAGAACAGAGGCATAACCATTCAGTTCATCATTATGCTTTAAATCAGTTCATCATAGAGGCATAACCATTAATCAAGGACTTGGGTTGCCTTCAACATCTAATTTGAAGCTCGATGCTTCAATTCAGTTCATCATAGAGGCAACACGTCTTCAGGTCAAAACTATTACCGGTATTATCTTAAAAGATTAATCTTAATAAATCCTTAGTCTCAAATAGGGTTTTAAAAATAAAATATAATCCATTTTTCTAAACATGGATCTGTTGTAATATTTCACTACAAAGTCAAATTATGTCCACTTAACAGTTATAGGCAAATGAAAAAAAACTATAATATGATCTTTAAAATGAACGTAAAGATAGTATGGCTGTTATAAAAATGTGGAGTTCATTCAAGCGGCCCCTTATAAACATATTGAAATAATAGTTCAGTAAGTTTTAGTACAGAAGTCATTAACTTTAAACCTAATCATCCTATTTATCACAAATCTAGAGTTCATTCAAGCAAAATATTGAAGTACACATGTCACATGTATTATTGTTAAAACCTTTGCAGGAGGCGAACATTAGCTTAACTATTGCAGCATTGCTTCATACTCAAAATATGATTACCGGAAGGTTTGTAAGAAGCAAGAATCGTCAAGATTCCATGGTTATTTGATCATAGAATCTGCAGAGCGCAACACAATTTTGCATAGAATTAGATTAAGCTAATTATACTAAAGGTTGTTGTAAAGAAATCTTACCCATAGTGATTTTTTATTTTTTATGTGCAGGTGAAGTCTGACCCACGTCAATCTGTGTGAACGAATCAGTGGAAACAGTACGAAATTATGTGTGTTTGTTAGTTAATCTATATCATTTGATTTCACCCATGGTTTCAAGCATAAATAACTAAATACACTTATCATTTGTTTGTCAACTAAAAGTTATGGTTTATAGAAGAAGAAAACAGTAATATTAATTTATGGAGTAAACACATCCACATGTGTGGCTCAAATGAGTATATGAGGTTTCATTTAAAAAATAGACATGGTCTAGCTTAAACTTTTGATGTATGAATAAATAAGAAACTAATGAAGTACCCGATTGAAGACCATGAAACCAAGGTCCAGGTCAACACCTCCATCCACGGTGAGAGTTTTAACATCGCCGCGAGGATACGCCTTCTCATACAACACCAAAATGAGAGAAGATGATATTGAAGAAGTTGTTGCTCAAATAATTTGTTGTAGAACATATTAAACCCCAAAATGAGATAGGAACTTGATAATAAATCAAATAATTCAATTACCAATTAACCTCCTCATGAAATTCACCATGTGCACAGTTGCACACACATATCAGATACTACTACCCTCATATGCATTATTTTTAATCATTCGCATAATGCATCTTCAGTCTTGAATTTGTATGCAATATATGTATATATTACATTATTCATCTAGTTTTTGTTATAATATATCACAGGACATGTAAATACAACCACTATTAGTATTTTTTATAATCTGTATGAATATGGATTATATCTTTACTTTAAATGTTTGTCAATTTCCGCCATTCACTTATAAAGGGGCCATATTGGGTTATGTTTTTCTACAATGGTCAAACACGTAAAATAAACAAAAAATAGCTTAATCGAAACGGGTCAAAATTACCCAAACTGTAAGTAAATGAATAAAATTTTATTCAGAAGTTGCATTATTATTGAAATTATATCATCTCGTTTGTTATCGTATTTAGCATGTAGCCATTTATTAAAAAAAGGAAGTTACGAACTATAGACAAAATGTATTTCAGGTCGACCAAACCAGACCCGTTTCAAGTTGTACAGAGAATTACCCATTTTAACCCCATCCCATTATGTAGTTACTGAGCCCACCTGACACGCCCAATCTTCTATCTTTACATCAAATATTAGTGTTTTTTAAAGTAAATGTACATGAAAGATGGGGTAAACAAAATAAGACGGAATCCGGTGATGATTCACAGACTCATATCGGATTACTTTAGCAATTCTATCCATGTTAAATGAACGATTAGGATAGAATGGAGAATCTGGAATCAAGAAACAACGTTGAACAATTGCACCAGCATTTACGAATAAGTTCCCATTGAAATTGATAATTGAAAAGATAAAGGTGTGTTAATCTAGTGATATTGGTGAGGAAACAGGTAAGGTAAGTTAAGTTACAGTACCTAGGCTGCTTGTGCCCATAAGAAATCATATCGCAGAGCGGATGCCACCCACCACCCATATATATTTTCACCTGCAAACAATATATGCATGCCTACAATTTAACTTAAATTTTCAAAATAAAAGTTAAAAACCTATAAGTTTATGAATTGAGTTGATAGTTCACTTTAGTCTCCTCTTTTGAAAACCAATAGACAACAACAATAAGCCGTCCTTTCCCATTTTTAATAGAAATTTTGAAAACCCTGCCACTAACGTATAACTCAAAGAAATTTTTTCAACAGAACTTTAGTCCAAACTTGTTAAGTCACCTTTGGCCTAAAGAGATGTATTTGATCACACGATAACCATCTAATTTATTTAACTTTCTATAACCATGTAAAGCAATATGCTGGTAGTAGCATTTCATAATTATGTAGAGCAATATTCCAATAATCCCAAAGTAAAAACAGTGGCAACAAACGCATTAAAGCGTCGTTAAGTTCAATAATAAGGAGAAGATCAGGGGGCATAGATGTAAACCTTGCTACTCCTATGCAACCATTGGTTCACCTTTCCAATATTTTATTGAGTACCCGTTTAGATGAGAATCTTCTTGAACAAACTCCCGTTTAAAAAAAGAGAAAATCATAAAAGATGCAAAGATTTGATGACGATTACGCAAAGTGTTTCAACGACACCACCTAAAAAACATGAAAATGAGAGAAAGAGCTGATATTAAAAGAGGAAAGCATGTGGCGAAAAAGAATAAAGCTACCTCAATAGATTCTGAGGATGACATCAAAAATGCCAGCTGTAATTCAACAAACAAATTGCATATTAAGAACCACTGCAGGCAGCTAAAAACAATTAGTTGTCTCTCTGTCCATTCCTTTAAATATACCCAAATATCAAATTTCATAATATTAATAATACTCTTGATCAAATTTAAGCATTCTCAGTGTTGGGATGGCTTAGCCGCCTTCTGACTCGGCAAAGTGGTGAAATCAAAGTAAGAAAGACCATTCTCGCCAACACCAACAGCAGCAGATGCTGGGCTACTATTTCCACATAAGGAGAAGAAATATCTGTCTTCGGAGACTGGTGACGCTAATGATGATCAATCTCGGTTTTAATTGAAGAAGAAACCGGATTTTCCAATACTTGTCGTGGTCTCTTCGTCTTTGGTGTTGTAAAGTCATTAAAACCAAACATTATAGTCAATTACAAACAGTAACAAAATGAAAAGATTTAAATGAAAGATAAATCAATCAATCCTACCAACAGTTGACAAATGGGTCGATTTTTGTGGTAGAGCAGCTGAGTTTGAGATAGGAGATGAAACTCTAGATTTGGTGTCACTAAATTTATTAGAATCATTGGACGGGATTTCTTTCTTGGGAGCTTGTGACTGAGTCATGAGACCATATAAAACCTCAGCTATCTCGATTTCAAGCTCCTCAGGATTAGAAGATGATGACTTGATGATGATTTTGGTGGTCTCGGTTTCGATCCTCCTCCATTCGCTTTCTGCAGCAAAAAAGTTAATAATTATAATTCAGAGATATTTTTTTTAAAAGCCTGTTGATTTAACAGTTTACTTAGAACACAAACCATCTTTTTCAAACGGAAACGTTGGATGATGAAGGTGAAGGAGGAGCCGCCGGCGCAAGTGAAGCCAGCCGTACAGGTGAATCCGAAGATTGCCGATGAATTTGATCAGTCCCGGTTCCTCCAACACCAACAACAGCAGAAATCCAACACAACTTTCGTTCAATAACCACAAATAACTGCATCAAAATAAAGTCAAAGGTCAGCCTAAGCAAGGAGCTAGCTGTAGACGATGGAATCAGAAAAAAAAAACTTATTTGAACACATCGGTTCTGAAACCCATCGGCAATGTCTAGACGACGGCAATACACAGATTAACAACAGGCATCGACCGATAATACCCAGGCGTCGAGCGATGGAAGAATATGGAGGTTATCTACAGGGATCGATATACTTACCTTAATCATCATTGTCGATATACTTGCACAATAATTCCAGTGACGCAAATAGGAAATAAAAAAACACAACATGAAACGCACCTGCAACACCAATCGGAAATCCAAGTGACGCCAATAGGAAATCCAACTCCGATCAAATTAGCGTAAAACCAATATCCACCAAATCATACCTTCCCAAATCAACAATACGAAATAAAAATTGAATAACTACAAAATTCAAAATAAAACCACAACCAAACATACCTTTGAAACAACAACGTGACGTGACGCCAATCAGAAATCCAACTTACACCGATCTGCAACCAACGTCTGATCAAAGGGTTCGTTGAAATTGAGTTAGTTAAAACTTCGAATCAATAGATTTAGGGTATACCAGTGGATGAAATCGTTGCCAAGCCTATTAGGGTTCATTCAACAAAGGAACCTTCAATTGAAACTATAAACATGGATATGAAATCATAATAGATGATAACATTATTTTTAAAAGAAGAAATCAATAAAAGAATACGAACCGTTGACCAAACCAATTTCACAAATGCAAAGAAATCAACATAAAGAAACGGTGAGAAGGCGAGAAACCATGCTCTTGACATCGATTGGTATTACAAAGAGATGAAGAAGATTGGTATTCTTGGAAGAAGATTGGAGAGAAACTGAAGAGATGATTTTGAAATGGTTGGATATTAATTAGGTTTTAGAGAATGGGAAAAGAAGAGAAGCGTATGAATAGAATGGTTTTGGCGGTCAATTGAGAAAAGAAGGGTTTCATCAAATGCCACGTGGCAAGCAATGGGTTAAGCTAATGACAAGTGGCTAAAGATTATTTTGCGTTATTAGAAGTAGTAGATATACACATATGTATAGTTAAAATATTAACAATATACACATGTATATAAATCCCAAAAAAAATTAAAAACAAAACCTTAAAGAAAAAGCTCCGATTTTTCCAAAAAAAAAAAATTGCATTTTTTTTGCATTTTTTTGCTTAGAGAAAATGTATGGTCCAGAATGTTTCTCAAGTTTCTCAATTACCCTACTACTTCTCACATGATCCTTATCCTATATATATATATATATATATATATAAACACACCCACTGACTTTCAACTGACCTCGATTTGCGCCATTCATCTTCACCACTGCATATGTAATCCAAAAGCAACATCAAAATCCACTTGTAAAAGACCTCGATTTGATGCCGTGACTTCGAAACGTTTATTATAGGGTTTTTGTTAATGACGTGGGTTCTTGGATTGGTTATGTTGTTTTATGTGGTGGAGGTGAGACGATGGTGTGGTGTTGATGGTGGAGGTGAGACGACGGTGGAGGGTTTTCAATAGCGGTGGTAAGACGGTGGTGGGTGGTGTGGTGGTGACGGTGATGGTGTGATGGTAGTGGGGGGATGCAGTTGGTCTAGAGAGAGAAAGAAAGATGAGAGGGATCAAGAGTGCAAAATGTTTAGAGAGAGAGAGAAAGAGATAAAGGGGGAGAGAGATATATAAGAGAGATAGAGAAATCTAATAATAATTTATTTTTTTTTATTTTTAACTATAAGGGTATTTTGGTCATTTAACAATACTTAATCAAAAAATTCTAACAGTGTTAAAAATTTGGACTTAAAGAGTTAAGAAAAGTGGCTATAGGAACTCAGGTCGTTAAACATTTTGATTTTGGACTCAAGTGGTTCAAACCTCTAAAACACAGGGACTCAAAAGTAATTTACCGAACATAAAATAATAAATAAAACATAAATTAAATTTATAAATCCTGTCTATAATCGTTGGTAATTATCTACGACGGAAAATCCGTAGTGATCTGTCATAATGTATGAAAGATAAGATTTGTAAAAGTTGTTTAACAATACAAGTTTCCGACATATATTTTGTTGTTGCATATGTAGAAAATTTTCATATACTTTCGAGACATCTCTAACTATCACATTCTTTTGTTCTCAAGTTGTAATATTTTTATACATCACGTAATGAAGTAACGTGCTTTAAGATTATCTGATATATATTGTAATCGGTGGTCTCTGGATTAAATTTTGGCACACATGGTGATAGATCATAGATCCTTCACACATGGTGATAGGCTACGAGTTTATTAGTGATTGGTGCAAAATCCTAAGTATTTATGCTTTCTCAACTAAAGATTTGATCAATATTCACAACCATGTGAAGGCGAGTAATTTTAAGAGGAAGGTTGTTCAAGATGTTATATTTACAGCTGCCTAGTGCATCTGGAACGCAAGGAATGAGACTGTTTTCCAAAACAAGACGATAGGTATAAACAAGATAAAGGAGAACATAAAGGCTTTGAACTATCTATGGATAATAAACCGATCTCCTTGTTCGAATATAGATTGGAAGGTTTGATGTGTTTTTGAGTTGTAATGTTTGTGTTGCGTTGGGAGCTAGCAATTTGCCAGTGCTTTTTGTGATTGAAAGTCGATGTTAAAAAAAAAGAAAGAAAGAAACTTTCACATGTGTGCTCATGCATGTGAAATAGAAATTTCACTTAGGAGTGTTCTTAATTAGAACTAGGTTTTGCCCGCCCGCGTTGCGGGCCATTAAGCCGAATATTCCTTTCTCATAGCATGTACGTCTGTGTTTTAGTTACTTGTACATACTACTCATAACATGATCTCAAAAAAAATTACATTGAGTAAACAAAGTAAAACAAAATACCACCATATTTTTGCAAAAAAAAAAAAAAAAAAAAAACTAAAACGATGGGAAAACTACTGCTTGGCATGACGAATAAAATTATATCGAGCCAACCAATTAAAACAAAACACAACCATAGTCTTGTAAAAAAATATTAAAACGAATTTTATACTGGGGCAAAATCGTAAATAAACAAAAAAATCATGTCGAAATGTAAATCAACTTAAGTTTATATCGGCACTTAAATAAAAATAAAGACGTAAAACTCGATTAAAAGTATCTAGAAAGTTAAGAGGTTATAAAAGTGAATACTGAAAATTAAAGGGTAAAAGTGAAATAAAAAAAACCACAAAAAAACCACTCAAGAAAGAAATATAAAGGAAAAAAAAAAGAAAAAAAATTGACAACACCACTGTTGTCATTTGATATATATAATAATTTGTGGTCTTGTACCTAAAAGTGCATAATTAATTAACCAAATTCTTTAAAATTTAAATTTTTTATTTGATAAATGATAACATCTTTAAACAATCATCCATTTAAGGGGCGACGATTATATCAGTTTAGAAAATAACTAGGTTAGAACCCCGTGTATTACACAGGTTGAATAAATGTAATTTTAAATATTAAATAATAAAAAATTATATCTTGATGAACCTCGTATATTGTACGGGTTAAATAAATGTAATTTTATATATCAAATGATAAAAATAGTTATATCTTTAAAAAACATGTGTATTACTCAGATTAAATAAATGTAATTGTGTATACTAAATACTAAAAACGTCGTATCTTTAAAAAACATGTGTATAATCGCGTTGAATAAATCTACCAAATAATAAAAATATTACATCCTTAAAAACCTCGTATGTTACACGTGTTGAATAAATCTAAAAAAGAGTTATATCTTTAAAAACCATGTGTATTACACATATTAAATAAATGTAATTTTGTATATTAAATACTAAAAACGTCGTATCTTTAAAAAACCCGTGTATAGTCGGGTTGAAAAATCTACCAAATATTAAAAAAAATTGTATTCTTAAAAACCCCGTGTATTACACGTGTTGAATAAATCTAATTTTACATAGCAACTGATAAAAAGTTACATCTTTAAAAACTTCGTGTATTACACGTGTTATATAAATGTAACTTTATATAGTAAATAATAAAAAAAGTTATATTTTTAAAAACCCCGCGTTTTACACGAGTTGAATAAATATAATTTTGTATAACAATTAATAAAAAAAGTTATATTTTTAATAAATTAGGATAACATTTAATATTAATTTATTATTTATATATTTAATATAAGATAAGTAGGAAAGAGAGGTATTTGTTTTAAAAATATATTAAATTAACAATTTAGATTTGAGGATAGTATTTTATTAAAGTATGATAAGATTTAATATTAATTTATTATTTATTTATCTTGTTAATATAAGATAAGTATAGATTTAAGGATACCTTCTATGAATGACACGTGTCCAAAACTTGGTTTCTTTTTTTATAGTAGACTAGCGGTAAGACCCGTATGCAAACACGGGTCGATTCTTAGAAAACCATGCATAACACATATTGATAGAACATATAGATACATGTATAGATATTGTACGAAAATGTGTTATCTATTATAGCTAAAAGACAACTATAAGTAAATATAAAAGATATTTAACAAACTTAATAAAAGATGTCTAAAAGATGTCTAACAAACTTAATAAAATTTATCAGTTACATATTCTCTTATTAAAAAAAGAGAGTATCCACCCATTGACAATGTAAATTGTTATAAACATAAGTACATATAAAAGATGCCTAACAAACTTAATAAAATTCGAATACAACTTAACTTTAACAAACATTAACTAAGAACATACGATCACCTGCCTAAACAACACGCATCAAACCTCACTCAATAATTTGTTACGCAGCAACATGTCCTTTGCTACATGTTGTGATCTGGTTAAATATGCTACTGCAAACAATGTAACAGCTGCTGATTCAACAATCTCCCTATACAACAGATGATACGAAAACCCTTCTTTATTACTAATTTTTATTTCTCATCAACATCTCCCTGATTTGTCCTTTGAATTGTAGTTCAAAGTCCAGGGAGAACATGTCGTCTTCTTCATCATCCCTCTTAAGTTGAAGGTCCAACAAATCTTGGAGATCGTATGCATTCAGATTATATGCACTATCCATTTTAATCTCTTCGACACTACCATCTGATCTGATCAAAGTCAATACTTGGGTTTTTGAGCATGACTTCCACTTTACTATTTTTGGATCAGTTGGTTTTCTTGGATAAAGAATTATTGAAGATGAGTTTGGTGATTGTGGTCTGCTAACTAAATTTGCAATTGATTCAGACAAATCAGATGATGAGAGAAGGTTTTTCGGAGTACCGATTTTTAGAGACAGAGCAGCAGCTGTAGGATAGACTGGGTTTTGAAGAAAATTTGAATGCTCTGCTCTAACTTCTTCCAGCTTTTTGTAGGTCTCAACTATCTTCAGTTTAGACCATCTGGCAATGGATCTAACTGGACCATAACCAGCAGCCACAAGCTCTGCTCTCACTCTTTTAAACTCCAATACCTTATCTGAATCCACTATTTTGACTTTCTTCCAATTAGGTGGAGTTGGCTTTACCAGAGGATCATTGTTCATTTTTGTGATTCTATCGATATGAGTTTTTCTCTTACATGTGGAAATAATTTCTGGTGAAGGAGAATGTTTTGGTAGTGAAGATGAATGTATGGGAAATCTTTGTGACGTTGGATGTGACAACTGTGCTCTGTAATCGATGTACAATGCAAAACGATGTTAATTATTAATAAAACAATGTGTTGTGGTGTTACTATATGTGTATTTGTGTTTGATGATTTTACGATTCGATTCGATTCCGATTTCAAGCTTTAAATCGCTTTCTGGAAGGTTATACGCGCACCGATGCATAAATATAACCAGTTTAATGCTAAGAACACTCTGGAATAGTGAAATAGGCTTAACATACCTTCAATAACCTTCACATAACTTAGAAATAAGTTTTGGATGGTTTGGTGTGTCGAAATCAAGTTTGTTCGATCGCAGTGACTATTTGTGTCAAACTGCGAAACTATACCGATTCGTATGGTATCGAAGAGTCCGGAACTTGATCATAATCTAAACATTCCATAAATAACCTAAACATATCTTAGAAATAAGCTTTGAGTGGTTCGGTGTGCAAAAATATGCTTATTTGATCTTACAGGGACTAAAAGTGTCAAAAGCGACGTAAGTTTGCATTTTCGCGCATATCTTACGTTCTGACCACATCTGGACATCCAAATTTTTTGTAGACACTAAAATATTTTTTATTTTAGTGATCAGCATGTAAAAATATCGTTCGTCGCTTAATTTGGTTCGTTTTCGCGTCCGTTTGAGTTTCGTCGTAATTTAACGAACAACGCGACCGTACGACCAAAAGAGCCGACATCCGAGAGTGTTCCAAGCATATTTTGAGTCCTCTAAACTTTATTGACCTTGTAGAGCCTTGAAAATGGCTTAACGGGGGTCAAAAGGGCCTGAAATGAGCTTAAAACAAGTGCAGGGACCTAAACTGCCAATTACCAAACTTCTGCTGATCTGGGGAGGCCAGGCGGGGCGCGTAAGGTTGCCCCTATACCTTAGGCGGGCCGTGTGGGATGCCCAGCGACCAGAAATTGAGTTTCAGCATTTTGTTGCAACTTCAGGGGCTGTTTATGCAATTTCTTTGTGTGGTAGCCAAGTTATCTCTTCCCCAAGGCTTTGTACCTGCAACAAACAAGTGTATGGCCATGATTTAATGCTTGGAAGCTACACAAACATGTGTAATGATCTTGTGTTCTTGCTACAAGTATAAATAGCCCAACCATTTCACTTGTTCATTGCTCATTCTTCTCATTTCTTCTCTACAATCTGAATTGGGAGCTCTCTCAACTGATTTGGAACTTGTTCTTTGTAGAAAAGATAGCAAGGACCTTTAGTGAGCATTCTTTCATTCTTTTTATTTATGTTAGTGCAGAAAGTCAAACAGTTTGGCCAACAGTTTGACTTTCGGGTTTGACCATCAATTGGTCAAGTCAAAGTTCAATTGAACTTTGCAACGTGATTGTAATCACGATAGTTATAATCCTTAGCGATTATACCTACGGATTACCACGTTAACTAGGCGTAGTGACGAGTCAAAGTTTTGGTCAAAATGCGTTTTAGAACGCATTTTGCAACGGAACTATTTTCGGGTATCAAAACCCATTGTTTTGATACCAAAATCAGTTTTCTAAATAGGTTAAACATGGTTTGACATGTTTAACTCGTCACTATTAGTTTAGTGTTTGTTTAGGGTCGTAACTTAAGCGGTCTAAACAACCGCTTAAACTTTCGAACCCGACCCGTTTGGTCGATCATTAGGATCCAACCAAGCTCGATTAGTGATCATAGTTGCATAGGGAATAACCCCTGAGGTTATACCTTATGATCACATAGGATTGGTTAGTTATTTGTTAAGTAGCTTGTATGCCCATAAGAAATGACCAAAACGCCCTTAAGAAGCATAAATCCGTATTTTACATATGTGAACATATTTTTGACATATAATCTGATTTTGTAACATGTTTAGGTATTATTGGGCATATAAGACTTGACATGGCACATAGTTAACCATCCGAACATAGTTTTGCGCGAACGACGCGTTAAAGTAGCATAAGCTACCTTAATGGGTCGTAACGGGTCAAAAGCACTTAGGCTAAGTTCCGATTTAGGATGTAGGCTTTAGTAAACCATATCACATGAGTTCCACACTCATTTGGTTTACAAGACCTCATTCTATCCGATCTTCCGATTTAGGTGTTGATTTATTTATTAGTGATCCGATTACTAGGTACTACTTGAATTTCCTTGGTTTGTCTGAGCTTCGCTAAGTTCTTTAGATCAAGGATACCCTTCCATTCAATGTGAGTACATAGTTCCCCTATTTTATTGTTTTCGATTGTTTTGGGGTGATTCATATGTATTAAAACGATTTCGATATTTAAACGATGGTTTCAAAAATGATAAAGATGGTTTATATTAAACTAAATACGATTTTGATAATGTGAACGAAACTTGTTGGTTGTAACTACATAACGAATGACATTCATTAGCATTGATCGAGCCGACCAGTATTAGGTTATGGTACCATAGGATCTGACAAATCTCGTTATCAGACTACACCCATGGTTATGTGTGGGGGTTATTGTCATGGCCCCCGACCCGGTTTAACCCGTTTCAGGAGTTGCGGGATAGAAAATCCCGTGGTATTTATTTAACAGCGGAAGTTTTCTTCATGATCTTTTTAAAACTGCAATTTCCCGATTATTTTATTTCACAATTCGGGATAAACCCCGATAGTTTACAATCATATGATTTCACTGAGAAATCTTTATTTTACAAAACATGTTTCTTTATTTTATATTGAGCCACTTCCTTAAGCTTGTAGTGCTTTTTTGGCACTTTCCTGGATCACAACAGATCACCTGAAACATGTTTGAAAAAGGTTTTGTCAGCGGGAAATACTGGTGAATCATTCTATTTACTAAAATGACACGTTTGTTATAATTTACAGTATTAAGAGTTTTTATATTTGCCCCGTATCTTATACTTAGCTGGTTCAGTTGTCACTCGACCGGATCTATGACTGTGGTCATACCACTATTGGGTCCTGTCACCCAATAGTGACGTATATCACTAATTAGGCTCGCCCACCTAAAGTGATAAAAACAGTAGTAATGTGCACAATACCCCACTTACTGCCAGTAACTTAAGATTAGTAAAGACTTAATCACTGCAAAGTATAACTGGAAAACATTTAAGATTTTGTAAATTAATTTGATAAAAAGAGAATGACTCACATTGCAGATTTATATGAGCAGAGCTTAGCCTAGTGATTAGCCCTCTAACCTAAATTAATAACATGCACACGAACTAGGTCAGTAACTAATACAGCATTTACGATAACTCACGAGATTAAAACCTTCACAACGAATGACAAAGTGCGATACTTAAACATCCATCGAATTAAAGACGAATGACAAAGCATAAACCCTAATGTGGGCAGCACTTAAACATCCATTGGATAGTTTAATCGATCGGACATTGAATCATAACAGCGATCGAGTTATTACCCTGTATTGTGGCAGCACTTCGTGATTTGTGTGTGTTTTTGTAGTATTCAGTGTATATCTCAGTGTACAAAGCGAATTTTAACGTCGTAACATGCAAACAGTTCAAGTCCCAAGCCCCACTATTTATACTGGAAATTGGATCCTCCCGCGTGTCGCGGAGGATGCCTTGGTCCCTGTCGCGTGTCACGGGGCGTACCCCCTAGCCTAGGGTAGCCTCGTGTCTTGGGTAGCCTTGGTGAGTCGACGTTGCATGTAAATTCGTTTTTGACAGCCATTTATATGGATAATCATTAATAGGGAATACCCCCCCTTGAGTTTTAGGGGCCCTAATTCTAATTCCAACTATTCTGAAAATTTTAGGGATTATGCAGAATTAATTGGGTGTCTCAATTAGGGTTTCCTATTGAATAAAATAATATAATAAATAGGACTTTTGATGAGAGTTGTTACATCCTCCCTACCTTAATAAAAATCTCGTCCTCGAGATTTACTGGAATAATTGAGGATACTTTCGCTTCATCTCTGATTCCAGCTCCCAAGTGTATTCGGGTCCTCGTTTTGAATCCCACTTGACTTTGACCAGTACTAGTCGTTTGTGTTTGAGAAATTTTATCTTTCGGTCTTCTATTTGCAATGGCTTCTCAACAAATTTTAACCTTTCATTTACCTCTACATCTTGAAGAGGTATTACCAAAGATTCGTCTGATAGACATTTCTTGAGGTTAGATACATGAAATACATCATGTACTCCAGTTAACTCTTCTGGTAGTTGTAAACGATAAGCAACCGGTCCTATACGTTGGATCACTGAAAATGGTCCTATGTATCGTGGACTTAGTTTTCCTTTCTTACCGAACCGAACTACTCCTTTCCAAGGAGAAACTTTTGATAGTACTTTGTCTCCTACTTGGAATTCCAACGGCTTTCGTCTATTGTCTGCATAACTCTTCTGGCGATCTCCAGCCGTCTTCAGTCTTTCTTTGATTTGAGTAATCTTGTCAGTCGTTTCCTGTACTATTTCAGGACCTGATAATTGACTCTCTCCTATTTCTGCCCAACAAACTGGAGTTCTGCACTTTCTTCTATACAGTGCCTCGAATGGGGCAGTTTCAATACTTGAATGATAACTATTGTTATAGGAGAACTCAATTAAAGGTAAATGGTCATCCCAATTTCCACCAAAATCTATCACACATGCTCTGAGCATGTCTTCCAGAGTTTGGATTATCCATTCACTTTGCCCATCTGTTTGTGGATGATATGCAGTACTCAAATTTAGTCGAGTTCCCATTGCTTGCTGGAAACTTGTCCAGAAATGAGAAGTGAAACGGCTGTCCCTATCTGATACAATGGAGAGTGGAACTCCATGTAATGGTACTACTTCATCTACATACAACTTTGCCAACTTTTCCATGCTAAAGGTTTCTTTCATAGGTAGAAAGTGAGCTGATTTGGTTAATCGATCCACAATTACCCAAATCGCATCATTACCTTTTCTGGTTTTGGGTAACTTAGTAACAAAGTCCATTGTTATTAGTTCCCATTTCCATACAGGTATTTCTAATTGTTGTAATAGACCTGAAGGTTTCTGGTGTTCTGCCTTAACTTGTGAACAAGTAAGACACTTAGAAACATATCGAGCTATGTCCTTTTTCATTCCTATCCACCAGAAGTTATTTCTTAAATCTTGGTACATCTTATTGTTTCCAGGGTGCATGGTATACCTAGATTTATGAGCTTCTTCTAAAATCTTATTTCTTAATTCTCCCTGCTTAGGTACCCAAATTCTGCTTTTGTGGAATCTCCAAATTCCATCAGCTCCTTGCTCTAATTCTTTTATTTGTCCTTTCATTCCTTCCACATCATCCTTGATTGCTGTAGCTTGGACATTCTTCAATTGTTCCATTAAATCTAACTGTAGATTTAACCTAAGAGCACGAACTCGTCGTTGGTTCTCATGGTACTTACGACTTAAGGCATCTGCAACTACATTTGCCTTTCCTTCGTGATACTGAATATCACAGTCGTAATCACTTAGTATTTCCATCCATCTCCTTTGCCTCATGTTTAATTCTTTTTGCCCAAATATATATCTTAAACTCTTATGATCTGTATAGATAGTAAATTTACTACCGTACAAATAATGTCTCCAAATCATAAGGGCAAAAATTATGGCTCCTAATTCTAAATCATGAGTCGTATAGTTCTCCTCGTGATTTTTCAATTGCCTTGATGCATACGCAATTACCTTCTTGCGTTGCATAAGCACACATCCTAATCCTAGCTTTGAAGCATCACAGTAAACTTCAAAATCTTTTGTTCCTTCTGGTAAGGCTAGGATTGGAGCATTTGTTAATTTCTGCTATAAGATCCTAAAGGCTTCTTCTTGTTTAGGTCCCCATTCAAACTTAACTGCTTTACAGGTTAGCTTAGTTAATGGTACAACTATCTTGGAAAAATCCTAAATAAATCGTCTATAGTATCCGGCTAAACCTATAAAACTTCTAATTTCCATTGCGGATTGTGGAATCTTCCAATTGGTAATTGCCTCTATTTTAGCAGGATCTACATGAATACCTTCGTGATTCACCATGTGTCCTAAGAATTGCACTTCTTGCAACCAAAATTCACACTTCGAGAATTTGGCGTACAACTTTTCTTTTCTTAACAAAGTTAAGAGTGCATGCAAGTGCTGACAATGTTCGTCCTGATTTTTGGAATAAATAAGTATATCATCGATAAAGACAATTACAAATTTATCCAAGTACGGTTTACAGATCCTATTTATCATGTCCATGAATGCTGCAGGTGCATTCGTTAAGCCGAAGGGCATGACTGTAAACTCGTAATGACCATACCTAGTTCTGAAAGCAGTTTTAGGTATGTCTTCTTCTTGTACCTTCAATTGATGGTATCCGGAGCGTAAATCTATCTTAGAAAAATATCTAGCTCCTTGAAGTTGATCGAAAAGATCATCAATCCTAGGTAATGGGTATCGATTCTTAATTGTAACCTTATTCAATTCTCTATAATCAATACACATTCTCATCGAACCATCCTTTTTCTTTACAAACAATACTGGTGCTCCCCACGGGGATGAACTAGGTTGTATGAAACCTTTACTTAGTAATTCATCTAATTGCTTTTTCAATTCTAACATTTCTGTGGGTGCTAACCGATAAGGTGCCTTGGCTATCGGTGTAGTTCCTGGAATTAGATGAACTCTAAATTCTACTTCCCTATCTGGTGGTAATCCCGGTAACTCTTCTGGGAATACATCTGGGTATTCTGAGACTACAGGAATCTCTTGAAGTTCTTTACCCTTAGTACTAATGATTACTGAAATCATATATACTACTCCTTGCTTTCGTTCATAACTAGCAACTTTCATTACCGATATGAACTTCATGGGCTTACGTGGTTTATCTCCTGTAATAATGATTACTTCTCCGGTAGGTGCACGAATTTCTATGGAATTTCTATCACAAAGGATTCGAGCATGGTTGGCTATCAACCAATCCATTCCTAACACAACATCGAACCCAGCTAAATTCATTGGTAATAGGTTTGCATGAAATTTATGACCTGAAAGTTCTATATTTTCTTTTTGCAAAACCTTATCTATTTTAACAGAATTCCCATCTGCTGTTTGGACTGTAAAAATTTGCCTAAGGTTGGTCAAAGGTAAATTAAGAGCTTGGTAGAATTAAGTATTGATAAAACTTTGGTTTGTACCAGAGTCAAATAATACTTTTGCATACACGTTGTGAACTAAGAACGTACCCGCTATCACATCTGGAATGAGTTATGCTTCTTGAGTGGTCAGCTGGAATGCTCAGACATTCTTCTTGGTAGCTCCATCGGCCGTCTTGGCTTTGTTGTCTGCTGGTTTGACCAATTTAGGACATTCTGTTTTAAAATGCCCCGCTTCTCCACAGTTAAAGCAGATTATGGTTTTCTTTCTGCAGTTTTCTTCACGATGTCCTACAGCTTTACAAAAGTTGCAGGTTATATTGCATCTTCCATAATGTTTCTTTTTGCAATTCCTGCAGAACTGAGGAGTTGAGGATTGCCCTGTTCCTCTTTTCTTGAAGTTACTATTATTACCCACACGAAATCCTTGGGTAATTTTCTGAGCCAGTTCCTTCTTTCTGTTTTCATCTGTTGTGCGTACCAGTTCGTCAGTTAGGGTATTAGCTAATTCTACCGCATCGTTAATAGTGCGAGGTCTCGCAGCTTTAACGATATTACGGATTTCGCAAATTAATCCCCAAATATAGCGAGAAATGAGTACCGGTTTTGGCGAAGCCAGTGTTGGTACCACTATAGCATATTCGAAGAATGTCGAAGTATAACCGCGACAATCTACACCCATCATTCTATGATTTAGGAACTTATTTTCCATTTGATCTTTTTCATATTCGAGACAGAATTTTCTTTCTACAAAACTCTTAAATTCTTCCCAGTTCATGGTATAGGCCCTACTTCTTCCTTTGGCTTGAAGTATTGTATTCCACCATTCTAGCGCCCCTTCTTTAAATAAATTTGATGCGTACATGACTTGGTCGACCTTGGCACATTTACTTATTGTAATCACTGCCTCGGTTTTCTCTAACCAACGCAGTACCGCAGTTGCTCCTTCATTGCCTGCAAATTCAGTGGGTTTACAAGCAAGAAATTCTTTGTAAGTGCAACCAGGCGTTGCAACTTTCATTTTCTTAGGGAGCGGAGCCTGCCGTGAATCATTATCATGATTGGTATGATTACCGCCTCCGTTTACACTATTACTGAAGTTATCTTCAGAAATACGTTTGCTAGGAATGATTTGTTGAGGTTCAACAGGTTTCTGGGCAGCAGCAATTATTGCTGGAATAGCATTGGCTATTCCTTGAGCAACAATATTTTCTATATCCTGCCTAGTCATAAATTGATCCTCTGGATGTTGCTCAGATTGATTAACCGCGTTAACTGGTTCATTATTAGCGTTTTCCATCTGATAATTAATATATTAATTTATTAGTATCAATTAAATAACAATTATACACAAATCAATCATACAAATTTCAAATACACATATAGCCAAAACTATCGATTTCTCGATTCTCATTTTTGTACTTTATAATATGCGTCCATACACACCTTTATCTTACAAAGTTTTATTTTAGGTTATTCTACAAGATTATAATTTACTTTTATTATTTTACAACCACATTTTCATAACCCTACTATCTTTCGTCAGTTGGTATTTCAGTAACGACGTTCCCTTTCGTCGTATTTCCAGGAGATCTGTTCTCCTACTTCCCTGGTCCTATTTCCTGCATCCACCAACTCCTCGCCAAAGTGGCGGAGTTCAGCTAAATTCTCATTACTCATAGGTGGGTTTGGTATAGGTTCCGGGTTAAACTGAGGGAAAAAGGAATAAGGACTATTGAGCAGGTTTTGGAACTGCCAATCATTCGTCCACCACTCGTCCATTCCAAGAGGTTGGGTGTGGATTATAGGTTCTGGAATTGCTGGTTCCAAATTCATTAGAAGTTGAGTTTCAATAGGATGAGTAAAAACATTTTCATTGACAGGCTTAATAGTATCACGGCTTGCCAATATAAAATCTAGCTCCTCCTGCAATGTCATTTCCTGGGTTTGCTTAGAGCTTTCTCCAATTTCTACCTTGGTTTGTCTAGAACTTTTTCCAATCTCCATTTCTATTTGCTTAGAATATTCCTCAAACTGTATTTCCATCTGTCTAGAATCTTCCCCAACTTCAATCCCCTTCCCTTTGTCTAAGGGATTTTCTATTTTGGGAATCTTCCTAGTGGCGGGTTTTCTCCTGCGCACACGCCTGCATCCCACGAATCTTCTTCTTTTCTTGGGCTTGGGTTTCTCCAGAGGTGGAGCATTGAATTCCATAGGTTCTTCTATATCTGGTATATATCTATTGAAATCTCTGAAAACCTCTATTTTTACCGGATAGAGATTTAAATTCTGAAGGGCTTCAGACAAGTCACTCATGCTGTTTAGCACATATGCAAAATACAAAAATTACTAAGTTAAAATTTTATAACAAAATTTCGTAGATAACCTTTAATTATTATTGCATACCGTGTGACAAATTTAATACAAAGACAACTAAAAATTAAAATACACTAGGGTTTACTGTAACTTATTTATTTACTGGATAAGGTTTCTGGATTGTAGGTGATAAGGGTGCTAAAACTGAAACAGAGTATTTAAAGATTTGCATTTACTGCTACGGTAGCTAGCATATAGAGATCTGCCCATTTTTCATCTAACTTGTCCTCCCATGGAGGGTTACTGCCTAGTTCTTGGGTTTTCTGATTAACTTTCCCTCCTTTGGATTTCTTTTGTTTCTCTTGACTTTTCCTAATAATCAAACTTCTTTTATTAGGAGAAAGTGGTTCCTCATATTGTGCCTTACAGAAAAATATTCCTTCTTCAGGATTTACATAGGGTTTTGAGGAATTTGTTTGGGATGAACTTCCCTTCTCATTTGATGACCTATCTAATTTAAGATAGATGTTTGAAAGCTTTTGCTTACCCATACTGTAACTAACAAATAGTCAGTTAATAAAACACATAATCACATAATGGCAATCAGGAAAATTAAGTATTTCTAAATACTTAATTAGCTTAACTCAGTGGCTCTGATACCACCTTTTTTCTGTCACGGCCCCCGACCCGGTTTAACCCGTTTCAGGAGTTGCGGGACAGAAAATCCCGTGGTATTTATTTAACAGCGGAAGTTTTCTTCGGGATCTTTTTAAAACTGCAATTTCCCGATTATTTTATTTCACAATTCGGGATAAACCCCAATAGTTTACAATCATATGATTTCACTGAGAAATCTTTATTTTATAAAACATGTTTCTTTATTTTATATTGAGCCACTTCCTTAAGTTTGTAGTGCTTTTTCGGCACTTTCCTGGATCACAACAGATCACCTGAAACAAGTTTGAAAAATGTTTTGTCAGCGGGAAATACTGGTGAATCATTCTATTTACTAAAATGACACGTTTGTTATAATTACAGTATTAAGAGTTTTTATATTTGCCCCGTATCTTATACTTAGCTGGTTCAGTTGTCACTCGACCGGATCTATGACTGTGGTCATACCACTATTGGGTCCTGTCACCCAATAGTGACGTATATCACTAATTAGGCTCGCCCACCTAAAGTGATAAAAACAGTAGTAATGTGCACAATACCCCACTTACTGCCAGTAACTTAAGATTAGCAAAGACTTAATCACTGCAAAGTATAACTGGAAAACATTTAAGATTTTGTAAATTAATTTGATAAAAAGAGAATGACTCACATTGCAGATTTATATGAGCAGAGCTTAGCCTACTGATTTGCCTTTTAACCTAAATTAATAACATGCACACGAACTAGGTCAATAACTAATACATCATTTACGATAACTCACGAGATTAAAACCTTCACAACGAATGACAAAGTGCGATACTTAAACATCCATCGAATTAACGACGAAAGACAAAGCATAAACCCTAATGTGGGCAGCACTTAAACATCCATTGGATAGTTTAATCGATCGGACATTGAATCGTAGCAGCGATCGAGTTATTACCCTGTATTGTGGCAGCACTTCGTGATTTGTGTGTGTTTTTGTAGTATTCAGTGTATATCTCAGTGTACAAAGTGAATTTTAACGTCGTAACATGCAAACAGTTCAAGTCCCAAGCCCCACTATTTACACTGGAAATTGGATCCTCCCGCGTGTCGCGGAGGATGCCTTGGTCCCTGTCGCGTGTCGCGGGGCGTACCCCCTAGCCTAGGGTAGCCTCGTGTCTTGGGTAGCCTTGGTGAGTCGACGTTGCATGTAAATTCGTTTTTGACAGCCATTTATATGGATAATCATTAATAGGGAATACCCCCCCCCCCCCCTTGAGTTTTAGGGGCCCTAATTCTAATTCCAACTATTCTGAAAATTTTAGGGATTATGCAGAATTAATTGGGTGTCTCAATTACTATTGAATAAAATAATATAATAAATAGGACTTTTGATGAGAGTTGTTACAGTTATGTAGGTAACGACCGAATCTGATGATTGTTAACTTACCCTTTGGTGGTTTGTTAATACGAGAAACGAGGTGGTCGAGTCACGAAGGTTTGAATGTTATTAGCAAGGCGACCAAAAGTAGTTTCACAATTAAAACGAATACGATTTCGGGACGATGTTGGTGCATATTTGTGACAACAGCTTAGATTTGGTTTTCGACATTATATATCATTGGATTTGTCTTTTCGAGATGATTCTAAAGGTGTAATTTGGTAACCACTGTTTTCGGATTTATTTTGTACGGTTTTACCAGTCTGTTGCGTTAAAATGTCGAACATCACGAATTTGAATGCACCTAAGATGATGAAGGTGGAGAATTATCTTACATGGAAGGCCAGCTTCCAATCATTCATTGAATCTCAGGATGCACGCATGTGGATCTGTATTGAAGATGGGTACACAAACCCAACACACGATTATGAGGGCAGACAACGTAGAACAGACTATGTGAACATGCAAGAGGATGATAAAAAGATGTATGAGGCTGAAAAAAGAGCCTTGGCTAAAATAAAGATGTCATTACCTGATAGCATCAAGCATACCTTCAAAAGGTACACAAATTCAAAGGATATGTGGGATGCATTAGAAAAGAGGTATCAAGGAAATGAAGATGTTAAAAGGAATAAAGCTGTGATCTCTACAGTACGAGAAGGTTCAAATGATTGTAGTGTTCATCTGGAAAATAATGAGAATGCCACTCAGGCATTCATGGCAGAGATAATGCCAGTTGATGAGGCTGAAACTACTGTGAATGATGCTGAAGCTAAAGTGGAGAATGCTGAAGCAAAAGTGGATGCTGAAGTAGAGAAAGAGAGTGAAGCTGAACAGGTTGTTGCTGATTAAACCTCAGAAGTTCATGAGAAAGAGGTACAATCTAATTCTGTATGTTTAAGATGTCGTGAACTACAGGGTGAGGTTGACAGGTTGTCAACACAAAACCAAAGTTTGATAAGCGAGATGTCTAACATTAAAGAGTCAAACTTTTTTTGCTAAAAGAAATGAATCTTCATACTTGAAGAAGATAAAAGGTTATGAAGCTGAAATTGAAGCTTTAACTTGCAAACTAAATGAAAAACTTCAAGTCATAGACTTAGCTCATGACATGATGGCTGAGAAAACAAAAGAGATTTCTGAAAAATGCAAAGAGTTGTCAGATGCACAACTCAAAATTGTTGAACTCGAAAAGAAATTGAGTCAATTCAGTGATTCGTCTTTTGTAATGAAACACATGATGGGTTGGTTAAAGAAGAGTAATGACAAGACTAGTGTGGGCTTCCAGTGCTTTAATGAAGTTCCACCTCCTCTTAGTCATGACTATTCATTCCTGCCTAGTGAAGATGAGCTAGCAGACTTTATGGCATCTGCACCAAGTAGTTTCGCATCCACATCAAGTCAAGGTGATGGATCTGAGAGTGATGATGCTAAGAAGAACAATAATAGGGGACCTTTGAAAAGGAAAAATTCACCGCCTAAAAATAAAAATCAAGCTTTTGTTAAAAAGATTAATTTTGTTCAAGGTAGTGATATGAAAAATGAAACAACTGTTATTGAAAATGAATCAAATGTAGAGTTTGCTAAAAATAAAAACAAAGAAAAATCTGAACCCAAGAAAACTAAACAAGTTTCATCCAAGGGATCATCACCATCTGATAAGGGATCTACCTCAGAGACTCCAGCTAAGAAGTCTTTGAAAAGGAGATCGTGCTTCAAGTGTCACATCAAAGGACATGTAGCTAGCTGTTGTCCTAACAAAACGAGTGAAGCACAACTTAGTGAAAAAACAGAGAGGGAAATCACCAGAGAAGAAAGGTGATAGTGAGGAAAAAGGCTCAAATTCTCCAAAGAAATCTGCTCCTAAGCAACCAGAGAATGTTGCTGTTGGTGTAGATAAGGCTGGAACAGGAACTCCACAAGTTCCACGTTTTCAAAGAAATCAACCAAGATTTTAGCCTAGATCTCCACCAGGCAGATATGAGAGACCTAGAAGCAGTTCGCCAAGAATGAACAATTATAATTCTAATAATTTCAGAAGTCAAGGTCAATATCAAAATCGATACCAAAATAATGGTGGTCGAACTTTTTATAACAATGGCTTTAGAAATTACAACAATAATGCTTCTTGAAATCAAAATTCAAGGTATCAAAACCAAAATTTTCAAAGGTCAAATAGTCCAAATACATATAGGAAACCTCAAGACCCGAGACCTTATGGAAATCAAAATCAAATTCCATCAACAGGTCTGAGATCCAAGACTCCAGTTAGGAGTAATGGATATTGGATGGATGTTCAAGTGGTTGGTGAATTTGGAAGACCCAAGACCATTAAGGCTTGGGTCCCCCCAATCTAACTAATTTCTTAGTTGGTGTGTGCAGGAGCTGCTAAGGAGGATTATCAACTTATGTTGATCGTGGCTGCTTCAGGCACATGACAGGGGATGTGAGATTGTTGATATATATATATATATATATATATATATATATATATATTGATTTAAATTGAAGTTCAAAGTGCTGAGTCGACACACTAGATAACCTGGCAGATCTTTATACTACAGCATTTGACAGGGCTCGCTTTGAACATTTAGTAGAACTCAACGGGATGAGGAATCCTGAATAACTGGTTTTTCATAAGAATTTTTGTAAATAGTTTACTGCTTTCTTAAAAATCAAAAATACAAAAGCATTTAGAAAAATCAAAAACATAAAAAAATAGAAAATTAAAAATGAGTTATCACTGTGTGAAAAAGAAGAAATGATAGTACATCGGCAGGTTAGACTGTCACACTGAAACTGAAATTAAATTGCTTAAGTGTGATAGCAGCTTCATCATATGATGTACCAGTAGGCAAAAAGCATGAAATAATCAACTTACCATTGTGATATAAACCTAAATGAACTGAATATGAGTGGGGAACACATCAGTGGTGTATGGTTTAATGACCTTAAATCTTGCGTTGATAGATTTCCAAAATCTGAAGTTTTGGGTCTTTATACTGTTATTTCATCTGGGGATATCAGGGTTGTCCTTCTGTTGCATCCAGATACATGCTGACCTAGGCACAACCAGGATATCTTAAAAGAGCAAAAAATGCCAAATCCCATAAATGAAGAAGCTCTCAAAGAGAGTTATTCAAATGTGCAAAATGCATAATTCGTACCAAAAATGGTATTTGTCTTAGCCCTCGTTAGATATTTTGGTCTCTTTGCTGTACGGAAGTACTGACCTGTTCACCAATTATCTAAACGTTAAAAAATAAAACGGATGAATTCAGTATACTCACCTACTACGATGAATATTTGTGCATACCTTGATCGCGGGGGTATATCCTGAAGTGGGACACGCTAATATTTCAGTATAATAAAATTACCTTAACGTATCATATGGTAATGGTACTTGAAATGTTCATGCATTTTGTTTAAGAGGACAAACATACTGGTAATCGTCTTGGACTTCTTTTCACGAAAAATTAAATAAAGAATTATCTAATTGTGTGAAACAGTTTGATTTTGCTGATATGATCTTCTTACCAGTGATTCTCACAAAAATAGAGTGTTTATTGCTTTTGTTATTTACTTGCTTTCAGAAAACATAAAAAATCCAAAAATAGTGTCTTTTTCTGTTTAAAATTCTTAACGTACGGAAAAGAGTTATTCTTGGAGGAATTGTTACTGATAGGGGGAGACGGTGTTGGAAAGTGAGTTCAAAATTTTAAATCATGCGGGTTATAGGGTGTGTGATTAAAAAGTTTTGCGTGTTGGTGATAAATTGAATATGCTTAATCTGTAATACAGTTTAACTATCTCTTAAATAATAATAATTTATTTAACTTTGTTGAAAAATTCTTATGGTTTCTCGAGATGTTTGTTTTATAGTATACAGGTTGAAGTTGTGTGTTGCTGAGAAGGTAAAGTGATGAGTTGCTGTGAAGAGGTGAGAGTTTGATTGGATGCATGGTAGAACCTCCTTTCTATATTGCAGACAAAGATGAGAGTTTGAAGATTGCTTTACAAATGATGAACTGGAGTTTACTCAAACGCTAAATTTTTTGAAGATTTGGTGATTGGATGCATCAGCTTAGGGGGGGTCTGTTGCTGACAGAAGCTATTGAAGCTGAAGCTATCTAAAGACCAAAGACAGTGCAAGAATACATGAAGATTGCAAGAAGACTGAAGACAAAGTTATTTTATGAAGCTATTTTCAAGGGGGAGTTTGTTGGTGTATATTTGTGACAACAGCTTAGATTTGGTCTTTGGATATCTTGTAATTAGTTAAACGATAAATAGTTAGCGGGTTTAGCTTTGTAATAGTTTGGTTATAGAGTTTAGGCTAAACAAAACCCAGTTGGGACAAGGGTGGACGAAAGGGGCCTTGCCCATGTAGGAAACTCTAGCCCAAGTAGCAAGCCTTGTGTTATATAAACAAGGTTAGACTTTAGGGTTCAGGTTAATCAGCCAAAAACAGTTTGTAAGAGAGAGCAATTTCGTGAGAGACATAGTCTTGGACGAAATTGAGTGTTGGTTAGGGTTTAGATTGATTCTAATTCTTGTGTTATTGATAATCAATAGAAACCCGGTTTGAAAGTGATTTCTGTTTCTACTCATTCTGCTATATTTTGATCAAGAGGATTCCACACTCTTGATTAGATTAACAATTATGTGAAAGATCCATACGACTCAAGGGGACCTACAGACGAGTTAAAACGATTTGGAACGACCTAAACGAAATAAACGATTTGAACGAACGATTGGTTTTGGGTAGTGATTAGATAATGGGACGGGTGTAGTATGATAGAAGCATAGTAGATACGCCGCTGGTACATCTTATATATAAGTGCTTTTATCATATTACATTTCATATCATTATTTAGTTCACTTGGGAAACGCTTTGAAACGATGTCACACAACGAGGTTTTCGAAATGATATAAACCATACTAGTTTTATTAACTAGTTTTAACGAGATGTTTTACGAATTGGTTTACTAAAACAAATGTTTTGGGGTTAAGAATCATGGCTACGAGATTTTATATACTATAACCATCTTGATTTGAGTTGGTTAAATTATGTTGCAATACACTTTTCAAAACGAGGTTTGTATTTTTTTTTTTTTTTTACTTTTGTAGTCTAAATGAAGTACTGCAACATACAAACGAGCCATGAATCTGATACTCTCACAAAACCTATGTGCTCGCCAGCATTTCTTTGTTGACTTTATTTTTACATATGTTTCAGGTGATAATGCTTGATGTTGATTGCTAGGAAGCAAGTTCACTTAGGATCCGGACGTGGCTTTAGTGACTTAAAAACGATAATAGACAATGTTCAATTTGTCTGTTTGGTTTAAGACAATGTACATTACTTAATAAATCAACAAAACGAAACTTTGAATTACCATGGTTGTGAAACGATGATTCTGTTACAACACTCCCCGACGTTTCCGCCACGGTTTGTTGTTTTAACGTGGTCGGGGTGTATCAGAGCCAATGGTTATAGGGAATTAGGTTATTAGCATTGCTTTGACCTAGACTATAACTCTTAGGACCCTAACGCGAGTTTACTTGCATTTAGATTTTTAAACAATACCTTCACCTATCCTTAGGTGATAACCACAACGAGAACACAATAACAAATCCGCTTCGAAAATTAATCATCTATCCTTGGATGATTGATTACTAGGTTTTGAACCCCTTGTTATAAGGTTTTGAACCCTTCCAGCTTGATTCATTTTCGGCTTTATGCCCTCTGAATTTTCAAAATCTCGTCAAAGTTTAGGTCTAAATAAGAGTTAATTACTGTTTTCATCCCTGTGGTTTGTCAAAAATCACTATTTCAGTCCAAAAGTTTAAAAGTTGCGATTTCAGTCCATGTGGTTTAACTTTCGTAACCATTTCAGTCCCTGTGGTTTCACTTTCGTAACCATTTGAATCCATTATTATGTTAAGTACAGGGACTGAAATGGTTACGAGGTGGACTGAAATGGTTGCGAAAGTAAAACCACAGGGACTGAAATCGCAATTTTTAAACTAATGGACTGAAATAGTGATTTTTGACAAACCACAAGGACGAAAACAGTAATTAACTCGTCTAAATAATGTGAACACGTGCAAACTGGAAGAGTGAATGCCTGTACCCTGAGTTTTCTATCTAAGGCTAGAGTGTTCGTACAAATCCGCAGTATCGGACCAGTCACTCTTACCTGGGAACTCTTGGGGTGAGTGTTCACTTATAGGCGAGCATGTCTTCAGTGATACATTATTATGACCTATTTACCTTGATTTGTCACTGCGTGTCGTTTGTTTGTTCGAGGTAATGAACAAATGATCGCACTCCTTGTGTTTTGTCGATGTTTTTCAATACCTCTTTTGTTTTTCCAATTGTCGATCCCGGTCGTGGACGAGCATACAATCTGAATGCAAACGAGGCTCGAGCTGACAACCTCGTTGTCCATGGTACCTTTCTTGTTAACGGTACGTTCCTTGTTAACAATCAACTTGCATCTGTTCTTTTCGATTCTGGTGCCGATAGGAGTTTTGTTTCGTTATCCTTTGAGCCTTTACTTGCGATACCTATAACTAAACTGAGGAAACCCTTATCTGTTGAAGTTGCTACTGGTAAACCTCTTGTTCTCAATTCTGTTATTCATGGTTGTCAATTGAACCTCGATAACCATCTTTTTCCCAGTGACCTCGTACCGATGCAACTTGGGAGTTTCGACATTATCGTGGGGATGGATTGTTAACCAAACATCATGCTGAGGTTGTTTGTTTCGATAAGATCATTCGTATTCCTCTTTCGTCTGGTGATGTCCTAGAGGTTCGTGGCGAGAAACCATCTGGTGGATTGAAACTCATGTCGTGCACGAAAGCTCAAACCTATCTACGAAAAGGATTTGTTGCTTTTCTGGCACATGCCACCGAGGAGAAAGGCAAAAGCAAGAATATTCAAGATATTCTGATTGTTCGGGATTATCCAGAGGTTTTTCCTGGTGAACTGCCTGGCTTGCCTCCAGTTCGTCAAGTCGAATTTCATATTGACCTTGTACCCAATGCTAACCCGATTGCGAAAGCACCTTATCGTCTTGCACCATCCGAGATGCAAGAGTTATCAAAACAGCTTCAAGAATTATCGGATAAAGGATTCATCCGACCGACTTATTCACCTTGGGGCGCTCCTGTCCTCTTTGTGAAAAAGAAAGATGGATCTTTTCGAATGTGTATCGATTATCGTGAGCTTAATAAGCTTACCATCAAGAATCGATATCCCCTACCCCGAATCGATGATCCCTTTGATCAACTGCAAGGTGCTACCTGCTTTCCCAAAATCGATCTGCGTTCTGGGTATCATCAGCTTCGTGTATTCAAAGAAGATATTCCCAAAACTGCATTCCGCATGAGATACGGGCATTATGAGTTCACAGTCATGCCTTTTGGTTTGACAAATGCTCCAGCCATCTTCATGGACTTAATGAATAGGGTCTGTAAACCTTATTTAGACAAGTTCATCATTGTGTTCATCGACGATATTCTCATTTATTCGAAGTCTCGAGCCGATCACGAGCAACACCTTCGTTTGACATTAGAACTCCTGAAGAAGGAACAACTTTTTGCTAAATTCTCCAAGTGTGAATTCTGGCTTAAAGAAGTTCAGTTTTTGGGACATATAGTCAACGAGCAAGGTATTCATGTGGATCCATCCAAGATTGTAGTAATCAAGGATTGGAATACACCAACGACGCCTACATAAATTCGTTCTTTCCTTGGTCTCGCTGGCTATTATCGCGTTTCATTTCGAAATTTTTGAAGATTGTGGTTCCACTCACTGCTTTGACTCAGAAGAATAAGCCTTTTGAGTGGGGACCCAAGCAAGAAGAAGCGTTCCAAACGCTGAAACGGAAGCTCTGTGATGCTCCTGTTTTATCTTTGCCCGAGGGAAACGATGATTTCGTTGTCTACTGTGATGCGTCCAACTTAGGCCTTGGTTGTGTTCTTATGCAACGAGGTAAAGTTATAGCATATGCATCTAGACAATTGAAAGTTCACGAGAAGAACTACACGACTCATGATCTTGAGCTAGGAGCTGTGGTTTTCGCGCTTAAAATCTGGAGACACTACCTCTATGGAACGAAGTGTGTGGTTTTCACAGACCACAAAAGTCTCCAGCATATTCTTAATCAGAAGGAGCTGAACATGAGGCAACGACATTGGGTTGAACTCTTAAACGATTACGATTGCGAGATTCGCTACCATCCTGGTAAGGCGAATGTCGTAGCTGATGCGCTTAGTCGAAAGGAGCGAATCAAGCTTCATTCTGTTCGAACCCTATCTGATCTTCAAACTCGTGTTCTTCAAGCTCAGCAATCTTGTGTTTCACAAGATTTGATAGGTAAGGAATTACCACATCAGCTTGAGCTTAAGCTCGAAGCAAAGGACGATGGTTTACTCTATTTCAAGGATCGTTTGTGGATTCTGAAACAAGACGATCTTCGCACCTTGGTAATGGATGAATCTCATAAGTCTCGATATTCTATCCATCCTGCTGCTGATAAAATGTACAAGGATCTTCGTACTAAGTTCTGGTGGCCTGGTATGAACAAAGATGTTGCCTTGTATGTGTCGAAATGCCTAACTTGTCTCAAAGTCAAGGCTGAACATCAACGACCTTCTGGTTTGCTTGTACAACCAGAGATACCGGGTTGGAAGTGGGAGAACGTTGCTATGGATCTCATCACTAAATTACCGCGTACATCTAAGGGTCATGATGCTATATGGGTTGTTATCGATCGATTAACGAAGTCAGCTCATTTTATTACGATTCGCGAGGATCTATCTGCTGATAAACTTGCAAAGATTTATGTTGATGAGATTGTATCTCGACATGGTGTCCCTTTGGACATCATATCTGATCGTGATGCTCGATTTTCATCTCATTTCTGGAAGACCATGCAATCTGCTATGGGAACCCAACTAAATCTAAGCACTGCTTATCATCCCCAAACAGATGGACAATCTGAGAGAACGATTCAAACTTTGGAGGATATGCTTAGAGCATGCGTGATAGACTTTGGTGGTAATTGGGATTCTCATCTGCCATTGATCGAGTTCTCTTACAACAATAGTTATCATGCTAGCATTAATATGGCACCATTCGAAGGTCTCTACGGTTGAAAATGTCGTTCACCTGTTTGTTGGAACGAGACCGGTGAAGCTCAGCTTACTGGGCCGGAGCTTGTTCTGGAAACAACAGACAAAATCAAGAAAATTCGCGATAATCTTGTGACAGCTAGATGCCGTCATAAGAGTTATGCGGATTTACGACGCAAGCCCTTAGAATTTCAAGTCGGAGACCATGTCCTACTCAAGGTGTCACCTTGGAAGGGAGTGGTGAGATTTGGAAAGAAAGGAAAACTTACACCACGATATGTTGGACCATTTAAGATTGTTGAAAGTGTTGGAAAGGTTGCCTATCGACTAGAGCTACCTCCAGAGCTTGGAAATATTCAGCCGACTTTTCACGTGTCCAATCTGCGAAAGTGTTTAGCTGACGCTGATCTTCACATTCCACTCGACGAAATCCAAATCGATGAAACGATGCACTTTGTCGAGAAACATGTGGAGATAGTGGATCGTACATACAAACAGTTGAAGAACAAACGAATTCATTTGGTCAAGGTTTGCTGGGAATCCAAACGTGGCCCAGAGTTTACTTGGGAACGTAAGGACCAAATGAAGGCGAAATAAAATGATTTGGAACGACCTAAACGAAATAAACGATTTGAACGAACGATTGGTTTTGGGTAGTGATTAGATAATGGGACGGGTGTAGTATGATAGAAGCATGGTAGATACGCCGCTGGTACATCTTATATATAAGTGCTTTTATCATATTACATTTCATATCATTATTTAGTTCACTTGGGAAACGATTTGAAACGATGTCACACAACGAGGTTTTCGAAATGATATAAACCATACGAGTTTTATTAACGAGTTTTAACGAGATGTTTTACGAATTGGTTTACTAAAACAAATGTTTTGGGGTTAAGAATCATGGCTACGAGATTTTATATACTATAACCATCTTGATTTGAGTTGGTTAAATTATGTTGCAATACACTTTTCAAAACGAGGTTTGTATTTTTTTTTTTTACTTTTGTAGTTTAAATGAAGTACTGCAACATACAAACGAGCCATGAATCTGATACTCTCACAAAACCTATGTGCTCGCCAGCATTTCTTTGCTGACTTTATTTTTACATATGTTTCAGGTGATAATGCTTGATGTTGATTGCTAGGAAGCAAGTTCACTTAGGATCCGGACGTGGCTTTAGTGACTTAAAAACGATAATAGACGATGTTCAATTTGTTTGTTTGGTTTAAGACAATGTACATTACTTAATAAATCAATAAAACGAAACTTTTGAATTACCATGGTTGTGAAACGATGATTCTGTTACAACACTCCCCGACGTTTCCACCACGGTTTGTTGTTTTAACGTGGTCGGGGTGTGACATTGGAGATGGTTGGATTGTGGTTGGTGTAGTGAAAATGATCATGGCAGATGTTTGACAAACTTCTGCTAAAACAACTGGTGTCTCAGCAGCTGTTTGGTAAACATCTGCTGATACTTTTGTGTTCCCAGCATATATTGACAAAATGGGTGATGATGGTGTGGAAGGTATTTTCTCCTTCTTTTGTGGTGGTTTTTTGGAGAAGGTTGGGATTTAGGTTGAGCAGGGGATACAATTTCTGTAGGATTAGCTTTTGAATCTGGTGCCAACTTTCTCAGTAAATCTTTCTCCCCCTTTTTGGCATCATTATCATCATCATCATCTTTCTCAAAGATTGATGTAGAGGTGGAGCCAGTAAGTTTCAACAGATGTTCCTTAATGTTCATAATGTCTGCTTGTGTGTCTTTATACCTGGCATCAACCAAATTTCTGATAAATTCCAAGCTGAAATTGCGGTTACTTTCAGCCAAATTCCTCTTAGCTTGAAGGATGGGTTGCATAGAATTCCAAAGCTCATTGGCAATTTCCTGTCTGGTAGGTTGACTTTTAAAAAGCTCTATCATCTGCTTAATCAATTCTTTCATTTCAGCAACATCTGTTTCAATGGTAGACACTCTAACCATCAAATCCTTATAAGTTAATTCATCACCTACTTTAATAGGATCAATGAATTCCCACCTGTAGTGGTTGTATTTGTTTTGATAATAGGAGAAGTCTCCATATCATCAGAAACAGATGCCCCTTTTCTTGGTTATGGGGACTTCCCACTGAAGCAGAGATTACACTTGTAACCTCATCAGTGGTTGCCTTCAAGGGAGTATAATGATGTAACCACTGTCCAACTGATCACCAATGGGTTCAACAGTTGTAGTGGCTGTTCCACTTAAACTACCACCAAGAGTTTCGTAATACTCAACAGGGATAACCTCCTTAACTGTTTATAGGATAGCAGATTATATTGGTTCAGACACAGTCATTTGTTGCTATCTACTCTCAGTAATGTGTGCATTAGAGGAACTGTTTTCTTTCTGAAATTCAATTGCTTCAAACAGAGGTAATATTGTTGATGGAACTTGAGTCGAGGGTTGTGGTGTAGAAAGTGTGATTGCCCAGGGAGAGGGACTTTTAAACATACTTTCATATGAAAGGTCTACTTCATGTTGTGGTGTCCCTGTGCTTACAACATGATCCTTTTGTGAGGATACATGAGGAGTTTGGATGGGTTGAGATCTTTCCAACAACTGTGAGGAAGTAGCAGCAATGGTTTCAAGTGACATTTGTGTTGTCACTGCGTTAACCTCTGGGATCTCATCTTCCAGAGGAACCTTTTTATTTTGTTTGGTTTTGGTGGACTTTTTGGATGTGACAGCTTTCTTTTTGCGTTTTCCTGGTGTGTGTTTCACAACACTGGTTGTGGTGTCATGATCACCAGGAGCAGTTCGCTCAACAACAGAAGTTTGAGCAACTGATGCGGACGCATCTAAAACAGGCTCATCCCCCTTTGTTTCCGTTGTTGAAACTTTTGACTCTTTATCCATAAGTTTAGTAAAATTTTTACTTGTAAGACTATTTATTTGAAAAGCTACACCTTGTTTAAAATCTGTTTGTGACACTTGTTTTCGTAAGTAGTAGCTAGAAGTCTTGGATACAACAGAAAAGCATTACTACAAACACCTTTTTTCAATTTTTTCACATTTTTCACATTATTCAACAAATCAGAAAACAGTGCTTGTGATAAATTGTAATCAGATTTTGTTAAAATAGCATAACCCAAATACGGAATGTTCAAAGGTATCTCATTAAATGCGGTGGTCTTGGCTGAGAGACAAGTTAAAAGAGTATGAAACAAAAATTTCATTGGCGGAGGGAAGTTTGGTTTGTAGAGAGTAACTTCCTTTAATTGTGCATCATACCCTCTTTCAATGAACTCTGTATGAAGTTCAAGTTTTTCAAAGTTGGTCTTACCTCCCAAGTCGTCCAATGCAAATGTAGTGGAAACTGTAAAGGGGGAAATTTGTACCACACTTTCCCCGACCTTAGATGTGATGGCAACTGGATTATTATCTTCAGACTCTCTTTCAGCATTAAACCAAAGTTGTCGAAGTGTTTCTGTATGAACCGGAGCATCAGCAGTAAGAATTGATTTGTATTTTGATGACGTTAAAAGGTCAATTATTGAGTGATAGCTGGTATTTTTGCTGGTTTTCTCGAAGATGGGGAGGTAGTTGTGAGGGTTTTTTATGTTCAGAGACATGATCGGAGAAGAAGGTGATTTGGGGATGAAACAGGGTTTAAGTTGGAGGGTTTTTAATATGTTGGAAACAGTTCTTAAGAATTTTGAATTCGAGACGGTAGTGGTAGAACCTCGATTTAGGGATGAACCAGCTTTTATATAGAGAGAAAAAGTGAATGCTGACGTGGCAGTAGTTACAAATATTTGATGGCTAAGATCTGTCCACGTCAGAACCTCTCTTGCGACAACCGATGACAGTTGTTTGGAAACCTCTGTTGGTCGTTGGGAACAGTGTGAGTCAAACAGTTGTTAGATAAACAGAAGTTATGAGAACAGATTGTAACTTTCAGCAGTTGTTTTATTTTTAGCTAACATATGTCCACGTCAGAACCTCTGTTGTCATAATGGATGACAGTCAGCAGTATAGTAAATCAACAGTCATTAGGATAAGCTGAATTTATGACAACAAACGGTACCCTTTAGCAGTGGATCTATTTTTAGGCAAGCAGAAGTTTCAAAAACAGTTGTTTCCAATCGGTGTAACTCAACAGTCGTAAGTCTAACATCTGCTATTAGCCCAACCACTGTTAGTATCAAATCCTCTGTTAAGCATTTTAAGATTGAATATCATCTGTTGTTCATTAACATATGTTGACCCATAGCAGACCTTTGCATCTTCAGACATTTATTCATCAGTAGATGCTCTCTTTTGTCAGACTTTAGCTACAACACACCTTTTATAACAGCAAAATATACCGTAAATTCTTTCAAAAAAACTGTTATTGATAAGCAAAATTATATAATAATAATACTTATAGCAGACCTTATATAATAATACTTATTCATCATTAGCCCAACCATTGTTAGTATCAAATCCTCTGTTAAGCATTTTAAGATTGAATATCATCTGTTGTTCGTTAACTTCTGTTGACCCATAGCAGACCTTTGCATCTTCAGACATTTATTCATCAGCAGATGCTCTCTTTTGTCAGACTTTAGCTACAACACACCTTTTATAACACCAAAATATACGGTAAAATCTTCCAAAAAACTGTTATTGCTAAACAAAATTATATAATAATACTTAGGAATGACTGAAATAATTAAAATGAAGATGTGACAACAAAGATTAATACTATTAAAATTTATTCATTTAGTCAACAGTGGTAAATCAACAGTCGTTAGCATACACAGTTGTTTCATCATCAGCGGATGTTCTCTTTTACCAAACTTTAACTACAACAGACCTTTTACAACTCCAAATATTGACTCTCTGTAATTTGCAGGAGCACAGATTCTTCAAAAAACTACTATTAATGATCAAATTCTGAACATTTGTTTTATCTTTGCACTCATCTGTTCACCATCAAACCAACCCTTGATACTATTAAACCTCTGTTGACTTACCAAACAGATGTTCAGACACAATTCAACATCAACATAATCTGTTCACCATCAAACCAACCCTTGATACTATTAAACCTTTGTTGAGTTACCAAACAGATGTTCAGCCACAATTCAACATCAACATTATCTGTTCACCATCAAACCAACCCTTGATACTATTAAACTTTTGTTGACTTACCAAACAGATGTTCAGACACAATTCAACATCAACATAATCTAAATCAAACTCAAACACTAAATAAGTAAAAATAAAACGCAACATAGATTCATAAGATTAAAATTTATTCATTTATTCATGACATTAAAAGTCCAATAATTACATAGCATACTGAACAACATTAAAGTTCAAATCTAACAATAACAGCAAGAATTAATAAACTTTAGCTTCAACTCCATCGATTGCTGAACCTCTCGATGTATGTCCTTCAGCATCGCCATGAACTCCACGTCTCTATCACCGCACTCTATATTACTGACAACACAAAGCTCACGAACGGAAGTTGAAGGCATCCGCATAAGATTTCTGGAAACCTGCTCTCTCATGAATAGGCCAACATGCAATCCATCAAAACATATCTTCAGCTCTTGAAGAGTAGCCCTATCTTCATACACCTGTTCCTCGATTTGCCTGACAAAACGCTGCTTTAAATCATCTGATTTTACAAAAGTGAATGACGCCATTTGAATAAACTATATTAGTCGACTTTTCTGAAAGTATGATATCTTCGTAGGAAAACGTGATGAAAAACAGGTGAAGTGACTATGAGTTTATATACTGAAATATCTAGCAGTGAAAACGTGTAGATTTAATATAAACATATTAATGTATAAATCAAAACAGCAGTCTTTTAATGCAAAAACCTTTTCAAACCCTAACTTTTATGGGAAAACTGTAAAATTAAATACCAAGAAACCCAAGGGACAAAATTTTGAAGTTCAAAGAACAAAAGCAGGTTATCACAATTAAAATTAACCTCTTCATTTACCATGTAGACGCGTTTTTAAACTCTATAAAAGACCGATGATTACTTTTGATTCAAAACATCAACAAATTGTCCTACAAATCACTTTCTGTCAAAAATTGTTCCAAAACAGAAAAACCAACAAAAAATCTACATGGCAAACTTCAGCTTCTACCACTGGTCAGACACCAGAAATGTTAAAACACAATTCTCGATGTGGTCATTCAAAGAACAAAGAACAGACGAAGAACTAAACAGGAAAGTCGACATAATCAATGACACTAATTACAACAAAACCTGGAACAGCATAGCATTGCTCAATGAAGTCATCCACTCTCCTCCATCAGAGTTCCATAAGAATGCAGAAGAGTTTCTGACACAACTTCTAAAACAGGATCAGAAAATCTGCAACATGCTAACTGACCTGAAATTCAAAAGAGAGCATGAAATCACATGGAGAAAGGCCAGAGTCTACGAAATCCTAGCAAGTGTTAACTCTAGCGTGTAATACTTTATAAATATTTCATTAAATTTCTATTTTTCTATGTAGTAGTTCATTTTAATAATATCAACATGCATCTTAACATATTATAAAATGTCAGTGTCAATAAAAACTCTCAACATCATCAACAGTTAATCAAAATAAGAAGCAAACCTAAAATGCAAAGGTCTCCTCTCAACTGTTGTAGCACATCTGACTTTTCACGATATTGCACGAATCTATACTTTCTATAAAAGGAGAAAATCTTACTGACGCAAGAAAACCTGACTTTCGATTTAACGAAAATCGAACAATGCAACTCTCCCATCAAAGAAGGTAGCACATGCAACTTTTCATGATGTTGCAACAATGATACCGCAACATCGATATTAAAAGGTTGATGTGTGATGGGAAGCTTCATTGAAACGACGATGTTGAAACAATGATACTGGAACAATAACATGTAAACAGAATCAACAAACATTCGAACAAAGAAGTGTAATCGGAGATTAGCGGCAGAATCACGGGAAAGATGCATTTGAGAGAGAGATACGCTCGCAGATATGAGCGAGAGAGATTTGAATGTGGAGCCAGATAACTATATCTTATTTATAGGATTAGAATATATGGTTTGAATTTTGAATGTAGAGCCAGAATTTTGAATCTGGACAGATGTTTATTGGGAACAGATGTTTGATTATAAAAATGTTGAGGGCAGATGTTTAGACAAAATTTTAAATGATATTTTATATTAGGCTTTATGATGTAATAATGACATAAGAAAAACATTGTTGGACAGCCTCTCCTGCTGACACATCAGTTTTTCTTATGTCGTTTGAATTTCTACTTTTATAGAAAGTATAAATAGATGATAATTCTTTAAGTATCTTTAGTTATGAACCTGTCCATAAAATATCTTTTTATATATTCTTAATTACTTAACTTCAAACTAGTTGATTCACAAATAAAATTCTATACTATAATTCCAAAAACTCAAATTCTAAATGTTCACTAACTTTTACGCATATTTAACCTTTCATACTAATACCTGTCCTATTTAATAAAATAATCTATATGACCCACAAGAATCAACTATACACAGCACAACAACCATGAACAAACTAAAAATTCCTTATAGCCCAAGCCAACACCATATTTACTTTAGACAACACCTAAAAACTATTAACGAATAAGAATGTACACCGAAATTAGTACCATTTGTAAACTGGGATGACAATTATCAAAAAGTGATTCAACGTTCAAATGTTGTGTGTTTACGAAAAATAAAATAAGATTATTTGAAAGAAAATATAGTACTGTCACTTTTTAAAATAACGCAAGGAATATAAAACGAAAAAAAAAGTATCAATGGTATGAAAAAAGAACGGATTCTTGGCAAAAGATAATGGCTAACTAGTTAGTGAAAGTAGCCATTTCGCGTCACAAAGTATTATTTCAAGAAAAGGATCTTACCATTGTTCACATTTACAAAAGAAATTCATGAACTTTCCAAACATAACTAGTAGAGTTAATTACATGTGGTTTGCACAAACTAACATACTTAGGTACTAATAGTTCAAAATCACCTTCTAGGCTATTAACTTTTCATTTTGTAATGTTTGGAGGTATTAATGTTAATTGTTTGTTAAGCTATTAGTACCTAAGTATGTTATTTTGTGCAAAACATATGGACTAATTATGTTAATACCCTAGAAGTTTATACCTCCAAACGTTACAAAATGAAAAGTTAATACCCTAGAAAGTTATTTTAAACTATTAGTACCTAAGTATGTTATTTTGTGCAAACCACAGGGACTAACTATGTAATTAACTCTAACTAGTAATAAGTGTCCCGTTATACCGCTGTCAGCGGCCATCAATACCGGAAGAACTCCTAAAACAAAATAATTAAAAAATGGAAACTGTAACACTGAGCAAGACGTAGACATAAAATTGATGAACCACACACGGCCATTGCAACGTAAAATCGGGAATTATTTGTTTGGGGTGCAGATGAGTGGTTCAAGCATACTTTCAAGGGGTGCGGTCGAGATTTTTGCCTAAAAACACATTATTATTATTTTCAAAGGGTGAACCCGCCCACCTTGGTTTCACTTAGGTCCGCCCCTACATTCCGGTATACAATTTGTTGACAACGCAATTGTATTTAAAATAAAGTATTCTTTTGTACATGTCGGTATAGTGACAAACCGAATTGATTCTGACCGTACACATCGATACTGGTATCAAAGTTATCCAATACCGGCAATCGTTATATACGCCAGTAACCCATTGTTTTTTTAATTTAATTTTTTTTTTCTTCTAGTAACTTGTTTTCGTTAACTTTTAAATAAAAAAATCGAAACCACAGTCGTGTTTAATTAATTTTTCCGCGACATTACGATATAAATTTGTATTCAAAATAGAGTACTTTAGGGTATCGTAGGCTATATGAGTATCACCACAGTACTGATACTATGACGAACCGAGCAAACAACATCGGTACTGATATTCGTTTTTATGGTTTTCCATGGATATAAAACACATGTCTACATCCTTTTCCGTATATTACGACTTTGTTCTTTGGGTTCTCTTTCAATTGTTATAATGAGTGCTGGTATTGTAACAAACCAATTTAATACTCGCAGTGTAGAGCTAGGGAATCCCGGTAGTTACTTTAATATTTCAATAAGAGTAGTCTATTTTTTCTTGTGAACTTAACTTTAAGATAATATGACACTTTAAAGGGTATAACTTTATCGCGTATCTTTGATTAACGAGTGAAATTTGTGTATAAAAAGGGAAGACAAGGCGTGTGTTCTCCACAATTCTAATTGTATACTTCCCTGAGCAATAGCTTTCGTGGCGTGGCTCATCTCATCATCACCAACCTTTTGTCCAATGACAACCAACAACACCATTGAAAACTCCGAACATCCAATCATTAAACACAACAACCTAGATGTTGAGAGCCAACGAACCCAAGAAGCAACTGAAGTGACATTCGATTACGCCAAGAGAGCACAATGGCTGCGAGCTGCTCTTTTAGGCGCTAACGACGGCCTCTTGTCCACCGCAAGCATAATGATGGGCGTAGGTGCGGTTAGTGAAGACGTTAAGACCATGATCTTGTCTGGGATCGCCACACTACTTGGTGGAGCGTGTAGCATGGCCATCGGTGAATTTGTATCGGTTTACTCGCAATATGACATTGAAATGTCACAAATTAAAAGAGAGATGAGAAATGGCTTGAGTAACGCTGACCAAATTGAAGAAAAGAAAAGTGACTTACCTAGCCCTACAAAAGCAGCTGTGGCATCAGCAACTGCGTTTGCGCTAGGGGCGGTGGTGCCATTGCTAGCAGCGGCGTTTATACGTAATTATCGTGTGAGGTTGCCCGTGGTGGTGGCGGTGGTGAGCCTGACTCTTATAGGGTTTGGTAGTTTGAGTGCAATATTGGGGAGGGCTCCTTTGGTGAAGTCAACACTTCGAATTTTGATTGGAGGGTGGGTGGCTATGGCTGTCACTTTTGGGTCGACAAAAGCCGTAGGTTCTACCGGTTTGATTAGTACTTAAATGGATATTATCATCCTATATGTCATAATTAGTGAAATATGTTAAGGTGTTTGTTTTCAGTTTATACATGATCATACAAAATGAAGTTTGCATGTCTAGTATTTTGGACGTCATTTGTTTTCTTTTCAACTTTTAATTATAAATAAATATATCCGTTTTATTAATACGAGTTTATAAATAAAATTATGTTATGATCTTAAAATAAAGAGTAAATTACATGTTTTGTCCTTATGTATGTCCCAAATTGCAGGCGTTGTCTTTTGTCTTTAAAATTGATGAGTTTTGTCCTTAATGTTTGCAAATCTTGCACGTTATGTCCTTTAGGCCAAACCCAGTTAGATTTTTTTGGTTAAATTTGATTATCCAAGGGTATTTTAGTCTTTTTATTTATAAATTCAAAATTATTTTAATAAAAAACGAAAATAAATTTAGAAAACCTATATTATATTATATACACACTCCATCTATCTCAATCTCACACCTCCCTCTCTCTCTCTCTCTACCCCTCTTTCACTCCTGTCTCTCTCTCTAGAATTCAGCCACCACCGCCCTCATAGCTACCACAACCCCAACCGCCCTCACAGCCACCAGGCCCACCACCACCCCCACCAATCACCACCCCGTCCACCATTGCCCTCACAGCTACCATCGCTGCCACCAATACCTGAAACTATTGTTGTATTTCCTTCACCCACCCTACCCTTTCTCTCTCTAACCACCGCCCCACCCTACCTGGCCTCACCACCACCAGATCCATCGTCGACGGCGACAACACCACATCCAGATAGATCAAGGTGAAGAGGAGTAAGAGAGGCCAGTGAGACTGATCTGTGTGATGCGGCACTGTTTCGATCTAGCGAGATCGATTTATTGGCTTCATTGGCAAGATCCATTTAACTGAAGAGGCATGGTCTTTTGTAGATCTGAATTTATCAAGATTTTAATCAAAATCAAAGCAAGTTTTATCGCTAAATCACTCGTAATTTTGACAGAAAATTATGGATTTTATATTTTGATATTTGGGAAATTTGGGAATTCCAGAGACGAGTTATGGTTTGCTTTGTTTCTCGATGCGATTTATACCACAGCTCTTTATTTGTTATCATTCTACCTGTTTGTCTTGTGTTAAAAAATATCACGTACTGGCCAAAATCCTTTATAAATATAATTATATAATGATAGTGGGGTGGGATTTGGTGGTGGCTGGCGGTTGAATGGATTCGTAGGGCTAGATGTTCAGATTTGGGGATTTTTTGTTTGGAGATGATTTCGGTTGAGAGAAAGAGAGCGGTGGAGTGTGATGGTGGGTCAGGCGATGGTGGAGATAGTGGGTGGTCGGCGGCAGGTGAGGGTGGGAGGTGGTGGCGGCAGGTGGTGGCAAGTGGTGGGTCTGAACTTTTGAAGATGGTGGGGTATTAATTTTATGTTAATTACACAAATTTCTCTAAAAAACGAAATTACAAAAATGCCCTCATGTGCCTTTCACATGACCAGTTTTAACCAAAAAATCTAACTGGGTTTGGCCTAAAGGACATAACGTGCAAGATTTGCAAACATTAAGGACAAAACTCATCAATTTTAAAGATAAAGGACAACGCCTGCAATTTGGGACATACATAAAGGACAAAACTTGTAATTTACTCTAAAATAAAGTAAAACGGAATAAAAGGAATTAGCGTATGAAAGAAACAGAAAAAGTTGGTGTTAAGCTTCCACTTGAAGAAAACTGGGTATCTACAAGCTATGAAAAGGTCGAAAATAGCCTCGGGGAATTTACCATGGATACCGTAGTTTGATAAAACTGTTTTTTTTTTTTTTTTTTTTTTTTTCTAAATAGTATGCTTGGTCGGTTATGATAAACATAAAACTGTTTTTTTTCTAAATAGTATGCTCGGTCAGTTATCCGTTGGTGATAACTGTCTAGGTCAGCTATTTTTAAGTTTGATTATCTGGTATTGGTTACTGACAGTTGGAAACCCGACACTTGTCAAAGAAATAATGCTTCACAAACGCTTAATTTACCAGAAATTATTCCTAATTTAGTCGTTCGTTAGAAATTCTGTCAGTAATAATAATACCGATCTCATTCTCCTATATATATATTAAAAAGGCAATGGTTTGATCAGTAGGTTATAATAATAAATATAGTTTTTTTAATTATTTTTATTATCTTCTTTACTTTTTAAGTTAGATAAATTTATGTCAACTGGTACTGGTATTGAAAATATCAATACGGCTATCGATACATGAAGATAAAAACCGACACCAGCCTGGTACAGAAAACACCAAAAGTCGGTATCGAATTGATTTTGAAAATCTTTTAGTTCGGAAAATTTGGTACTGCTACCCGGTACCATTTGCTCATCCCTGATCACGGGTGTCGTACGAACAACAACGGTATCGTGCAACTTTTTTGTTGATTTTCTTCAACTTTTAATGATTTCTTTTTTTAGTTTCAGGGGTAGGGATAAGCTCGGTGCCAACCAATATTGAATCGGTACTGGTACCGAAAATACCAGTTACGGTACCGGTATATGAAGGTAAAAAACGGTAGCGAACCGGTACCAAGAACGCCAAAATTCGTACCGAATTGGTACTTAAGATCTTTCGGTTCAGGAAATTCGGTACCGGTATCATTTGCTCATCTCTGACCACAGGTTTCATACGAACAACATTATTACCATACAACTTTTTTGGTTGATTTTTTTTTTTTGTTATCTTTTAGTGTTTTTTCCTATATTTTCTTTTTATTCTTGTCAACGGTTTCCGTGCGTAACGCGCTCGTAGTAATTTCAAAACACATGTAAACACAGACTAAACAATAAAAAACGTTCGCCGCAACGCGGCGATAGTAAAAAAACTAGTTTTATTAATAAAAGTAGCAAACAAAAACAATTGTTATCTCTAGTATATTATAATGCATGAGAGAAACACATTTTTTTTTTGGGTAAAGGTTTCACCCTGGTAAATTTTATATCACAACAAACGCCAAAAAGAATAAGTGGGGGACAGAAACATCCACCAGTTCATATACCCGACATGCCAGGTATATGTACATCCAAACACAACCTAACAACGAGAACTAAACAAAAATACAAACTAGCATCTAATAGCTAATCTGCATCACTTTCTACTCCATAGCTCTTAGCCGATCCCTTCATATATCACGAGGCCACTTGGCAACTTCCAGTCACTAATAATTTGGTTCACTGAGGTTGAGTTCTTAAATTTTAGCGTTACCATCTTCAAACGGACCTCAGCAGTAATATCCTCAGCCACTTGGTTGGCTGACCTTTTCCTATTAGCAAATAGTCTAGCATTTCTTTCTTTCCAAACATGATACACTGTTGCTGCCACTAGCAGTCTACCAATGACATTTTTCGCGGCTTTTGATTTGGAAGTAGAGATTAAATGGTCAAGGACATTCTCCCATTTGTCCGAAATATGTTGCATAGACCCTAGCGTCTTGACCTTTTCCCACACTTGAGCGGAGTAAACACATTCAAAAAATAGGTGAGCATGAGAATCAATACCATTTTGGCATAGTGAGCAACACATCAGCCGCAAATTGTACTCTCCTCCAACCTCCCATTGCTTCAGCTTGTCTTGTGTCTTCAGCTTATTACCAATAACTAACCACATTAGAAACGCATGACGTGGTATACATTGTGAGAACCAAACCACATTATGCCACGGAACCGTATCTCCATGAACACGAAGTGTTTCCCATACCGCCTTAGCTGAATAAGGCACCTCTTTACCCGCTTCAGTGATCCAGGTGACGGTATCACGCAAATTGGGTTGAAGGTTTGGAGGCTGCAAATTAATAAGGACCGGGTAAACATCTAACCAAGCCGCTGGCCACATCCATTGTCCGTCATTCACAACATCAGCTATTTTAGAGTGGATGTGGAACCCAGCTTGCCGTATCATTCTAGGAGTGATAACATTCCCAATCAGATCAACATTGGACCATTTATCATACCATGCCGAAGTACTCATACCATCCCCTATCTTCGACCACATATTGTTACGAATACTTGGTCTCAGAGTCAAGATCTTCCTCCAACCCCAACTATTCCCTTGCTTCAATGGAATATCCCAAAAACTTCTTTGCTTCAACTTATATGTATGAACCCACTTAACCCATAAGGATTCACGATTAGTGATAATGCTCCAAACATGGAAGGTCATTAACGCTTTATTAACATCTTCAACTCGTTTGATTCCCAACCCACCTTCCCACCTTGGCCGACACACATCTTTCCAAGCAACTTTAGCCTTGCCTTTTCCCACCGAACCACTCTTCCAAAGGAAATCTCTCATTTTCTTTTCAAGGCCTTTAATGATACGTTTCGGCATAATGAATACCGATGCCCAATAAACGTGCATAGACGATAAAACTGACCTTATTAATTGCAGCCTTCCCGCAAAAGAAAGGAATTTGTTGCCCCAGTAAGTAATTCTACTCTCCATCCTTTCGAGAAGCACCTTGCAATCCTTGTATAATAACCTTGAGGATATAAGAGGAACCCCTAAGTATCGCACAGGAAGACACCCCTCCTTGAACGCTAGAAGATCAAGAATGTTCTGTTTAACCTGGCTGTTTACATTTGCAAAATAAACCGTGCTCTTTGGAATACTAGGCACAAGTCCCGACATGTTCTTGAACCTTTCTAGCGCGTCGAGAACCACCTTAACCGATTTAACCTCTCCTCTAGCAAACATGAGAAGATCATCCGCAAAACAAAGGCTCCCAATTCTTTGCTTATCACATTTATTATGAAATCAAAAATTGATAGATGATGCCACCATGTGATCAAGCTAAAGGGTTAGGACTTCCATCACCAACGTAAATAAATACGGGGACATCGGGTCCCCTTGCCTTAATCCCCTTTGACCTTTGAAGAAACCATTCAGATTACCATTAATACTCAAGGAAAACGTGGTAGTCGAGACACACGTCATGATCCATTTAATCATACGTTCATGGAATCCAAACCCGGTGATTGCATGTTTTAAAAAATCCCAATCCACTGTATCATAAGCTTTTTGGATATCGATTTTAAATGCACATTTGGGTGGCCCTACGTTTCTATGATAATTATGCATTAGTTCTTGCGTAAGCATAATATTATCCGAAATACGCCTTCCCGGAATGAACGCCGATTGATTTATGCTAACCAGGTCTTGTAAACCATTCTTTATTCGCATTGTAATAATTTTTCTTACACACTTGTAAATGGTGTTGCAACAAGATATCGGCCTATAATCCGTTACATATTCAGGTGTAGAGACCTTAGGGATTAGAGCAATAATAGTGTGATTTACCTCTTTCAGTAGCTTGCCATTCCTGAAAAACTCCCTCACAGCACGACAAACATCATCACCAACTATACTCCATGCTTTTTTATAGAAGACTGATGTGAACCCATCAGGTCCAGACGCTTTGTTGTCCCCTATACCAAACATAGCATTCCTTATTTCCTCATCCGAAATTGCCACAACCATAGCTTGTGATTTTGCCACGGTTAGCTTATTAACAAACAAATCAGGCGACGGTCTCTCCAAGTTTGTAGCCTTTAGACCAAGAAATTTTTCATAGTGCTCCAGGAAAGCTTTTGACGCCTCAGCTCCTCCATATTGGGTACCATTAGTATCTTTAATAACCTCAATTCTACTCCTGTGGTTTTTGCTCTTAACTGAATTATGGAAGAAAGCTGAATTTGAATCACCCACCCCTAGCCATTCAACTTTAGCTTTTTGTTTAAGGAAGCTTTCCTCATCGGCTGAAGCATCATTAAAAGCTTTAAATATAACAGCCTCCTTTTGCCGAAGCACATCATTACTCGGGTCACTATCCAGCTGAATCTGCACATCGTCCAGCTCCTTGCGAAGCTTAGCCACTTCTTTATGAAGATTTCCTTGGTCACGAAGAAGCTTCCTTAATGGAGGTTTTAATTTTTTCATTTTCGTTACTAGCCTGAACATTTGGCAACCCTCAATATCCTCTTCCCACTCTTTGTTAACCACTTCCATAAATCCTTCTTTACTAGCAATGAAATTAGGAAACTTGAACGGTTTCGGGTTCTCCTTTACCACCGACGGCAACTTTAGAACACAAGATGAGTGGTCCGATATTCTGTTGGGATGGAAAACCGCACATGCTGCTGGAAACAAATCTATGAAGTGCACATTGGCCATAACTCTATCAATTTTCTTTATAATTCCAACACCCTTCTTTGGTTTTTGCTTCCAAGTGTAATGAACCCCAGTGCTATTGACATCAAAGACTTCCAACTCGTCCACACATTCTTTAAAGTCTCGCATTCCCGTATCACTTTGGACGACCCAAACAAGTTATCTTCTAGATTCAAAGAAGAGTTAAAATCCCCTAGCATTACCCATGGTTTATCATGGACTAAAGCTTTATGTTGTCGTAGACTCTCCCATAAATCACGTCTATGTTTATAGTAATTGTCCGCATAAATAAAAGAGCAAAACAAGATTTTGGACTCCCTTTTAAACTTGATTTGAGCATGGATAACTTGACTCGTTTGATCCAACACCATCACATCTACTTCTGCAGTGTTCCATCCCAGAATGATTCTAGTACCCTTTGGACAGCAATTACCATTTGAAGTCCAATCCCAAGTCCTCCAAATCTTACTACACACATTAGAAAGATTGCTAATATCGACATGTGATTCAATAATGGCACAAATCTGAAGCCGGTTTTCTACAATAACTTGCCGAACCTCTTTTTGTTTCAGAGGGCGGTTCAACCCCCTTATATTCCAAGAAGCTATGCTAGACATTGGAAACATTCTCACCGGGAGTGCTTGCCCCCTCAGAATTTTTTACTTCTCCCACCAAAGATTGAATCGTTTCATTATACACCTCTTCCACTTCATCATCATCCGATTTATCATTTTCCTTCAAATGCTTATCATTTTTAGACACATTCCTTTGCTTTTCCTCTGTGTCACTCTCATTCTTTTTAATCATGTTTTCCACATCCCCACTCAACAATTCAAATTTGTTACTAGTTTTGATCTGATTCTCCGGTTCCACAGGCACCACAACCGTCACTTTTTCCATCTCATCTATCACATTAATAACTCTTGGCTCACGCTTTGTGTTTTTAGGAACCGGCCTATACTCAAACTTCGTCCCTTGTTTCTTCGTCGGGAAACCATATTTAGCCTTGTTTTTCTTCTTAACCACCTCATACCCATCTTCCAGCTTTCTATCTTCCTCCTGTGTTTGTTTGATTTGTTGTTTAGGGCATTTCGAGTCTGAATGACCAAACACCTTACATAAGCTACACCTAGGCGGCTACCACTCATATTCGACCTTGACCAAATTCTTTGCAAATCCTTCCTCGTCCTCCAACGGAACAGCCACCATAACATTTTCCTTTAGGTCATGTTCAGCATTCACTTCAATCAAAGCTCTAGCGTAGCTGCTTCTGCCCCACGAGTCATTACACATCGTTTCCGTATAGGAGTCTAGCATTCTTGGTTTACCCACCTTTGTGGCGATCATGCTTAATCCATCTTCTGAAAACGCTGCTATAGGCACATCATGCAATTTCACCCAAACTGGTATTGATGTTAAGTCTTCTTTTACCAGCTTTGCAGATGGTTTCCAAATATTAAGTACAAGCAGCAAGTTCCTTATTAACCACGGTCCCTCCTCCATAACTCTATCCATTCCTTCTTTAGAGTTGAATTTGAAGAAAAAGAAGCCGTTAGCGTTCATCATAGTCTTACTAATTCCATACTTTGCCCACGTATTTTTAACATAATTTTCAACAATTGGAAACGCCAATCTTTTCCCCATAAAGTACCCGTAAAGTGTATTAGTAAACCGCTCCTGAACCTTTTTCACTGAATCCATTGGTATAACCACATCAGCCCCTTCAACAGACATTGTTGAGTTTAAAACTCGGAAATTAATCTTCTTTCCACTTGTGCCCGTTTCAATTACACTAGCATATGACCTCTTACTTTGTACTGCGTCCATATTAGAATTTCCCAGCACATTCACTTGATCGATCCTACCAGTCAATATATCATCATATAATCCCATATCCGTTTGCCCCCCCACTTGTTTTGATTGAAGAGCATTCTGAGACTTTGAAACTGTATGATCAGGGTCCCCAATCCCCGTAAAATCAAGGTTCACAGGTATATGACCAGCCGTTAGGTTGTTCATGAATGATGTATTATTCGTTGAATATATACCCCTCCTAGGGAGTAGCGGATTACCTTCAACGTTTGTTACCCTAAGTCCAATCCCACGAACTGGAGCTGTTCCTGGGGTTAATTCGGCTTCCTCTTCCAATTTTTTGCTTCCATCCCCATCATAAAGTTCAACTCTCTCCCTAATCACGAAGCAGTCACACCATGCAACAAGAATCCACGTAAACCCAAGCACCAAAGAACACAGAAAAAAACCCTAACTCTAGCAAAACCCTAACCCCAAAATCCTCACGAAATCGAATAGAGCACCCGATCAATCAAGGTTACTGCCTCACCAGTAGGACCGAAAGACCCAATACGCTATCCGATCAGATCAGACTTAGAGATTAAAGCCGGCGAAACAGAAACGAATAAACCCAAGAAAACAACGAAACAGAAAGTGTTAACGAGTTCGTTATAAGAGTTTGATGAATCAAATCTTGATTACAGACTGTTATACACCTTAGGTTCGAAGAATTCAAGGATCCATGGAAGTAAAAAATCGCCTGCTAGAGAGAGAGAATTAGAACTTATTGAGAGAAACACATTTTAAGATATCAAAAAAACTACAACCTTTTCTCTTTTAATTTATAAATACACATCTAAAATGAGGGTAATTTGATCTTTTAACTAATAATTATATTTTAGTCCCTTATCTTAGTACACTTAGGGGGTGTTTGGCTTAGATTTTTGAAACAACTTATTGACTTATTGGCTTTTTCGATCCAATAAGTAAAAATAATGTTTGGACAAGTGAAAATGACTTTTTGAAAAAAAAAAATTATATAAGGTGGAAAAGTCATTTTGAAAAACTAGGAAACCTTGACTTCTCAAAATGACTTTTCCACCTTAGACTATGGGGTATGGGGCGTGGGTTGGCTGAAAACGCCCAAGCCACCACCCCGGGTGGGCTTGGGTTTGGGCGTGGCCGCCTAAGGGGCAGGAGTTTAAGGCCAGGCGTGGGGCGGGTCTATCAATATGACATGTCGCGCTCTCAATGGCCAAACCAAACTAGCCGTTGGCCAACGGCTATGTGTAAAAAAAAAAAAAAATTCACTATAAAACTCACACTTCTATTCATTTTTTTTACCACATCCAACCACAATACACTCCACCTCTTCTATAATCATCTATGTTCTCATTCTACAATACAAAAAATGAATCCTCATAATCGTGGTTTTGACCCGAACAACCCGTGGGCATTCCAAGAAAATCCTAGCCCACCACCCAATCGTCCAATGGCTCCTCCATTTTCAATACACTCCACTATGCCCGATGTGGCGGGTTACGCATCGTATCTCTCGAATCGTGTGTATACTAACTTCCCTCACACCGACGATTCTATACCTAGCTCGTTTTCACAAACGCCCGTCAACCTTTCACCAACCTCCATCAACCTTTCCCAAACCGAAACCGTCCCCGAAACTCAACCCCCCATCGATGGTCCTTCCGCATCCAAACCCATCAAAAAGAGAAGTCACAAGAAAAAAACCGAGGCCGAGAAAGCACTTGAAAGCGCCAAACGAAAACAACAAAGATGGGTCATTAATGAAGAACTTGCATTGGCGAGGGCTTGGCTTCAACAATCTCAACATCCAACTTGCCCTTATTTTAATATTTATGTTTTTTTATATAACTTTGTAATATATTAAATTTTGTTTTGATTAAAATAGGAAATTCTCAACATATAAGCCATTTGTGGGAAGCGATTAGTAAAGCATTCCATGAAGAAATGGAAAGGGAGGTTTATCGTGAAAACGATAGCTTATCCTCGAAGTGGACCGAGATAAGCGGGAAACTCACCAAATTTAGTGGTTTTTTAAATAAAGCAAAGCAAAACCCAAAAAGTGGTGAAACCGAAGCCGACTTTATGACAAATGCATTGGTTACATACAAAACGAATGCGGGGAGCGACTTCCGTTTCATGCATTGTTGGGAGATTTGTAAGTTCCATCCCAAGTGGGCGAATATCCTCAGTGGTAGCGAAACTAACACGTCTTCCAAAAGGTCAAGGACACCCTCGTCCCAAGCCCAATCGGATGCACGAGATCAAGAGTTGGAGGACTTTGTGGATGATTCGCCAAACCGGCCTGAATCCGGAAGAGATGCCGCAAAAAGGCGCGCTCTAAAATCAAGATCGGGTACGGCATCGCCTTCAGTTGGGAGTTCGGGCTCGCGTAGGGGAGTATACAGCGATCAGTTGGATGACATTGCAAGCAAGTTAGATACATTCAACGTATTCCAACAACAAAGGGCCGAAATTCAGAAGAACAAAGAAGCTCGGGATGCCCTGAAACAAAGACGAGATTATATGAAATTTCTAGCCTAGCCCATTGATCACCTATCAGGTGAAGAGTTGGAACTAATGTTGGAGACGAGAGAAGAGTTAAAGAAAAAATATTAAAAGCACTAGGAATTTTTTTATGTATTTTTCTTTATTTAAAAAAACATTATTAAAAATTTATTTTTTTTGTTTTAAAAATAATTTAAATAGCAGTTTGGGTCAGCCCAGCGAATCCCACCCAAGCCACGTGTCGGGCCACGCCCCAAACCCCCGCCCCACCATACCGTCTTCAATGTGGGTCAGCCCATCAAAGCCCACCCAAGCCACGTGTCGGGCCACGCCCCAAAACCCCCGCCCCACCATACCCCACGGTCTTATACAAAAATTTGTTTCAAAAAGTTATTTTCACTTGTCCAAACATTATTTTGACTTATTGGCTTGAAAAAACCAATAAGTCAATAACTTGTCTCAAGAAGCTTAGCCAAACACCCCCTTAAATCCCTAAGTTTTAACATAATTATGGGTAATTAGTTACACTTTTCTCTCTCCACAACGAACTTATAATTTTTTACATATTCTTATCATATCTTATAACACTACAAGAAACATGAGCATTAGCGACACATTTTTTAGCGGCGACACCAAATAAGTCACCGCTAATGCTCGCAATCCGGAGACCTAAAACAAGGGCTAATGTTGAGCGTTGATTAGTAGAGGGATCTGACAGCTAGGCTTCTTTTTTTAAACTATAAAGTTTAAAAAAATCCAAAAGTATTGTGATAACCTACTCATTTTCGTCGACGTTTTGATAGTTGTCTTGGTCAGTATTGACGTATGGATTAAAAGATACAAGTAGATGATGTCTTAGTGTACAAGTACTTAGTCATTATCCTACAATGTTTAATAGCTATAGGATGTCGAGTGATTAAACCCTTATCATTAACAAAAGTATGGATAATTAGTTAGTAGTTACACTTTATCCCCTTATAAAAAAATTAACCCCCCCCCCCCCTCATGATTTTTAAACGGTTATAACTTTTTGGTACGTTAATATATATATATAATGGATATTTGAAGGGCAGCTTTCGTAATTTGCATTTTTTAAGGGAAGTACAATATCTAATGCATCATGTACACCTTATTAATAAAAAAACACGCATATATCCGTATCTGCTGATTGGGATTTCTCTATTATCACATTTCTCATTTCAAATCTTATCTGCCCACATTGCTTTCTCTCTCTCTCTCTCTCTCTCTTTATATATATATATATATCTAGCGATTCTATAAGTTCAAGGAGATTCAAGGCTATTGATGAAGATTTAACCAGATCCAAAAAAAATCTGACCTGTAGGTTCAGATTTAACTCTCATCAGCAGTTGTAGGTGGTGGTTGTGTGGATTCGTTTCCGGATTGATTTGGAGCTCCCGACACGATTGCGAAGAACACGTATCACGTGCGGAATCCGTGTACGTGTGTGGATCGACACGAGAATGTAATAAACCGATGATTCGATTGATAATATGACAATATACAAAACCTTGAATCACCTTGATCACTTTCTCTCTCTAGATATTCTCTAAATCTCCTCAAGTTGCAAAAGTTCTAAATGAACCACCTAAGCCTCCTATTTATAGGCAAGGCATTAAGGAAGTTCTCTTTAATTACAAGTCTGTCACTCCTCAATTAAAATAGACTTATCCCTTATTTTAACATAGCAAAACCTTGTCTTTAACAGTTTCTTGCTACGATTCGGATTGACGGAAGTGATAGACATTATGCACTCACAGACTCCCCCTTGGATATTACTGCAGTCAATCTCGTAGCTTTTTGTCTTCTCTATCTCTGAGTCTTTTAGAAGCTTTGACATCTTCAGCACCACAGACTCCCTCTTCAAGCTCCTCCTTACGTTCTGAATCAGCTCCCCCTTTCAATTGACTCTTTCTCCAGGCTCCCCCTTTCGTTAAACTTCCGTGCTTTTCAGGATCGACACCTGGTTCTTCGAATACAAGCTTCCCCTTGCGTCAAGCTCGTCTTCATACTCCCCCTTAGACTCGGCTATCGGGATCATAATCTGGTTCATCTGAAAATCACAAATATATATAACAGTGAAAGCTTTTTGAATGATCCAGATTCGGAAACCTGACTCTAAGCATAAATGTAACAATATATAATCAACAAGGATTGCCCGACTCAACAAGCATCCAAAACCTCACAGATAACCATCCAATTCCAAATTAATGACCTTGGAAATTTCACAAACTGTTTTTAAATTTTCTTGTAAACTTTCAAGTTTCAAATTAATGAACTTATTTATTTTCAGAAACATGTTCAGCATACTTAGATTTTGAAACTTAGCCTTCAGACATCGGTTGTCGAAAATAAAGTAGAATCAAAATCTTTTTGTATTTTTTCCGAAACATAAAGCAGTAAAGAAATATTTACAGACAATATTTTTGTTTGAGTTGTGTCAGAGGATCATATCAGTTTATGACAAATCACAAGCGCCGTTGAGCTATAAACACTTTAAGTTCTAAACGATTCACTTAGATTGTCAGTATATTGATCCACTTAAATTTTCACACAGACTTCAACTGATTCGAGATACGAGATTTAGTGTTTTAAGAACTTAAACTTATTCGTGTGTCCTACCTCAGAATATACTCCCATATCAAGATTCCCGTGATTCAATACAGGTGAATATACTATATTGATACCTGTACTCTAGGTTAGTGGGAGACCTTGAGAGCTCAGGTATGAACTACCGTTCAATCAAAGAGATAAAGGCCCGACTTTGAGTTGTGTCCCACTTAGGGATCTTCTTTACAAGTGCACTTGATTTATATCTTTCGATATTTTCTCAATTTTTATGCAGAGGGTAAGCTTTTAAAGCGCGTAAAGTATTATACGAGGTCTAGGCCATTGTTGACGCAAAATCAGAAGACCAGGTATAATACCCCAGATATCAAACAGTATAAAGACCTGGTATCTCAGAATCCGGCAACCTGTCAAACGAGATTTCGGGGGTTACCCATATATCCGAGAGATGTTCTACACGAGATAAGAAAGCTATTGATATTTAGGTTTATATCTCGAACTCAATCTACTAAGCATGTAAAAACCTACTCGCATATCATCAGTGAGACCATTTATCACATTTTAACATTCCATTTCTTTAGCGTACTGTGATTGTCTACTGATGTACTAATCATTTCCTCATTTTACACAAAAATTCATTTTGAATTTTCTATTGTTTTTGGCTTTTTCAAATTTTTAAATGTTTTTGTATTTTCTGAAAATTTTTACTCCCCCTAAAATTCAAAACATTTAAAGAAAAATTGACAACCTAATGCAGATAGCTTTGTCTCGCCATTCATTTTCTGCTTTACATGCTCTGTTTCACAAAAAATGCCCCCATGATTTACAACACATTGATTTTTTTAACAATGTTAAAACCATTTATTCACTTGTGAAATAATCATGTTTGTTCAGTCGTGAGGGTTTCGGCATATTCAATCAACAAATTTTTGAATTTTTTTTATTTTTAACAAATTTTAAACACAAAACATATTTTTTTTCATTTTTCAATTTTTGACAAAATAAAAACATATTTTTGGTTTTTAATTTTTTCTATTTTTAGGGTTTTTGATTTATTGTTTATTTATTTACAAAAACAAACAAACTCCCTGTTTTCACTTACAAGGACCTGCAGCCACCTCTTGTGCTTGGTTGCTCCCCTCCTCGTGTTGAAACTCAGTTGTCTTCAGGAGCCCCTGCACATACAAATAATTTAATTACTTGAACAATGCAACCCAGGCCTGTTTGTATTGTGAGACAGTATGAATTGTTCAACTTAGGAAAATTTTTATCATTTTTCACAAACATCTTTTCATTCTTATCGTCAACCTTCTTGGTTGAATCCATTTCCCGATTATCACTCATAGAAGTTTGTTTCTTGACTAGCCAAGCTTGTCCTTTTAAAACATTCCTTTGATAAAATCTTGAATCACTTTGAATGTTTTGTTTTGACAAATCATTTTTAGGTTTCTTTTTCTGATGATTTGATCTTTCAAAACATTTCTTTTGATATTGTTTCTTTTTATAACCCAACCCAGCCTTCATGTTTTTCTTTATGTAACCAGGTTTGTTATAAAAAGATTTCTTGCTCTTCCCAGCAAACTTTGAAATTTCAGACTTTTCAATTTCTACCAATTTGAAAACTTTGTCAATCTTTTCCGAAATCACATTCTGAATCGGAACTTCAATATCTGAGAATAATTTGTCCGATCCAATCATGGTATAAGCCAATTCTATCAGATCATCATTCGCATTTTTCTCAGATTTTGAATATTTAAGATAACTTTCATGAAAACTTCCCTCATTTTCATCATGTGACTCGGACTTATCTGTTTTGGTAGACTCCTCTATCAGAACACTTTCAACAACCTACCTACTGTTTTGGTCAAAAATTACCTAAGTAATCAAGTGATCAAATTTGTTAAGTGAGGTAGTGTGCTAGAAGTATTCGTGAAAAATATGTTGATTAAGTTGTTAACAAAAAACAGTTTTCGGGATATAGCTCAGGATATCAAGCTATATCTGCAATCAAACAATGAGCAAAAAAGGTAAAGGGTGACACGGGTGTACGAGGAAAGCCCTTGATCAATCTAGATCGCCGGCACAAAACCTCGAGAGCTGACAATCGCAGCTGCCTTGTTCTTCTTATTACTTCAAATATCAGGATACAGTGCAGGATATGATACGGATTAACTAAGTGTTACAATGAGATTCGAGTACAAGTGTAAGTGTCTGTGACTGATTGCAGCTAGTAGAGAGCAAGAGTGTGCAAAAAATTGTGTGTGTTCTATCTGATCTGATCAATCCTATATATAGTAAAGGAAATAACAAACTAGCCTATAAAACCGGGATACGGCGAATATTCCCTTTGTGAACGTTGTAGACCACTTCTTCCGGCTTCAACGTCCTTATTTTAACTGATTAGTCCGAGTCTTTGGGAGAACTGGTCCACTCGAACATTATAAGCTTGCCTTGTTAATCTGCACGTGAACTAATTAGTTATTATCGGGATACTGTATCAGGATGTTACCAATATCCTGATCCGACATCCTGATCACAATAAAAAATAACACAGTCAGAATATTATCCAGGATATATGAGCAGAAAACCACCCATAACACCTACCACCTCTGAATCACCAAGACCATCAGATTTGGTGTAAGTCACGTCAATGTTGTCAGGTAATAGGTCAACCATGTTTATCGCTTTTTCCACCTTTTCGCCATCATAGAATGTATAGTTATTCTCCAACGGTGGTGGAACCTGATGGTATTTGACCTAATTCCCTTGTTGTTCTTTTCAGACTCTTTTCCATCCGGTGTGATGTTGAAAATGCATTCCAGAATGTATAAAGAAGCAGGATAACTTTGAAGTTTATTAACCAATTTCTCTTTTTCAGCCAGTTCTTGTTTAAGTTTAGCAACATCATCAATATATTGATTTAAAACCATTTGTTTTCCTTCATATCTAGCTTCAAGAAATTTAGTTGTCTTTGGACAAGCCGACAATCTATCATCTAGACTTTTAACATTACTCTTCAAAGTTTCATAAGCTTCTTTCACCATGTGATATGACAATTTCATTCCATCATATTCTTTTTGCAACTCTTGAATAGTTTTATCTTTTTGAACACATTCGTTACAACCAGCTGAATATTTTTGTTTCAAAATTTGTTTTCTTTTTCAAGATTTTCACATTTCTGTGTTAGCTCTTTTTGTTTTTTTCAAAAACTTTTCATTTTCAAGCATTTCATTACATTTTTCTTTGAAAATCTTTTCTATTTTTGTAAACTCAATGTCTCTGGATCTTAGATTGTTATCCTTTTCAGTACAAGCACTACACGTTTCCATGCATTTCTTGCACTGTTCTTCAGTTTTAATTTCATTCTTAACTGATGAGTCAGAAGAATCAGTTTGAGTTATTACCTCAGTTTTTGGCACCGTGGCTTCCTTTACTTTTTGATTCTGATCTTCTTCAAACACTTGCTTTTTTCTCAGCAACAACTTCCTTTGTCTTTTCATCAGCTTTCTTCACCTCATCCACTAACTTCTGGCTTTCATCAACGATTCCCTCTACAATCTTCTTCTTCTTCTCAAGACTTGCATAGATCACTTTCTTTATTCCCTCATCTACCTTCTGTCTGTAATTCGGAATCACTTCGAGTCCTTTACACCAAACACCCACAGTTGGAATAGCAGCAACAAGTGCTTCAAAATCTACTTTGTCAGGATCAACTGTTGGGTTTCCTATAGGATCAAGAAAACATTCTTTCTCTTCACTCCATCTATTTGCCCATCGTGCTTCTGCGTAAGCCTTATACACATCACTCAAATACATTCAAGCATGATTTTATTCTCGGCTTTCTTTGAACTCGGCAACCAACGCCTTTTTCTCTCTTTTCTCTTCCCTTATGTATTTACTCCAGTCAAACCCTTCTTTTTCGTCATCATGAATTGTTATACAAGCCTGCTTCCTCTCTTTTGATGACCCTTCTTCAATTTGCTTTTGGTTTGTTCTTGACGGCTGCTCGTTGTTGTGATGCTAGATGGCCTTTTTGTAATAATCTTCGTGAAAAGGATTCACACTATCATCAGCTTGACGGTTAGTGCACTCTCTTTTGAAGTGTCCCTTTTATTTGCACTTGAAATAAGTGACTTTTGCTTTGTAAAATCCTAGCTTCATATCAAGACCTTCCAGACACTTCCTACCAATGATCTCCATGAACCGTTGAGCTCTCGTGATTACGCTTGCCATACACCAGCGAATATCCATGAGCTCCATCTCTTCTGGGTCTACTTGATCGTAATCCTCCTTTTTCATATTTGGATTGCTAAGCTTTCCTGCGATTAAACCTTCATAAGACTCCAAAACAATAGCTAAAAAACACATGTGCTGTTTAGCGAAATCAGTATTCAAATTCGGAGAATCTTTCCAGTTCTGACTCGAATTGGATTTGGATGATGAAGATGATGAATGATATCCCGAATCATAACTCGGAGATATGTTCTTTGATGAATCACCAGCATTGTCAGTGCTAAAGGCTGTGCCAACCTTTGGTGACTGATTGTTCAGAAGCATACTTCTTTGGTAATACAGATCAACATCCTGCTTGTAACTTGAACTGGACATTTTGTTTTGTTTTTGTAACTCTAGATCATGCCTTTCAAGTTTTTCAATCAAACCATCCAACGTTATATCTGGGGATTAATCAGTGAGATTAGAAATATAGTTAAGGCAGCGAGACCACAAACAATAGAAGAAGAAGTGGAAATTGCTAACACTCTAACAGATGAATTGGTACGCACACAAGAGGAAAACCAGAAGAAGAATCTAGCCTAAAAGATTACTCAGGAACTACGTTATGGTAATTCCTATCGTGGGAAAGGAACAGGTTCTTCCTCTTCACCTTACTACAAGTTGTGTAAGAAGGAGCATTCGGGAAAATGCGCAAGATATTGTAATTTCTGCAAGAAACTCGGGCATAAGGAAGAAGAATGTAGAATGAAAGCTAACGCCCGAGTGTGCTATAACTGTGGAGAAGTTGGTCATATCAAACTGAACTGTCCGAAACTAGCTCAAGCAGAAACCAACAAAGCGAAGGCAGCCGAAGGACCCAAGAAGAATGCCAGAGCATTTGTGCTGACAGCCGAAGAAGCTAAGATGATCCCGGATGTGATTGCCGGTACGTTTTTAGTTAATGATGTTTATGCTAAAGTATTATTTGACTCTGGTGCAAACAAAGTTTTATAAATACTTCTTTCTGCAAACTTCTCAATCAACCATTAACTAAACTTCGCCAAGACTGTCCGGTGGAGACGGCAAATGGAAGTTCTGTCAAAATAAGCGAAATCCTGCAGGAAGCAAGGATAGAAATTTTAAACCATAACTTTACCGCTAACCTCTTACCAATAGATCTTGCCAGATTCGATGTCATGTTAGGAATGGATTGGTTGGTAGCCAATCACACACGTATTTTATGTGATCAAAGTCTGTAGAAGTAAATGCGCCAAATGGTGAAAGGGTCACAATTAAGGGAGACAAGCCGACAAGAACAACAAAATTTATCTCTGTGATGAAAACTGCAAGTTATGCACGGAAAGGAGGAATGGTGTATATAATTTCAGTAATCATTAACACTAAAGGAAAAGAATTAAAAGATACTCCAGTAGTATCTAAATTCTCAGATGTTTTTCCAGAAGAATTACATGGATTACCGCCAGATCGTGAGGTTGAATTTAGAATTCACCTGATACCAGGAACGGCACCGATTGCCATAGCACCCTAGCGCTAACGGAGATGCAAGAATTGAAGAAACAGCTAGACGAATTGCTAGAGAAAGGTTTCATACAACCTAGTTCATCGCCATGGGGAGCACCGGTTGTTATTTTTCAGGAAGAAAGATGGATCGATGTGTATGTGCATTGATTACCGAGAATTTAATAAGGTTAGGATTAAAAATCGGTACCCGTTAACGAGAATTGATGATCTGTTTGATCAACTTCAAGGAGCTCGATTCTTTTACAAGATCAATTTACGCTCAGGATATCATCAATTGAAAGTACAGGAAGAGGACATTCCTAAAACTGCTTTCAGAACGAGGTACGGTCATTATGAATTTACAGTCATACCACTTGTTTTAACCAATGCCCCAACTGCATTTATGGACCTGATGAACAAGATAGGTAAACCATACCCCGACAAATTCATAATTGTCTTTATAGACGATATTCTAATTAACTCTAAGAATAAAGAGGAACATGCGGAGCATTTGCATATACTCCTGACATTATTGAGAAAGGAAAAACTTTATGCTAAATTCTCAAAATGTGAATTTTGGTTGCAAGAAGTGAAATTCCTTGGACACTTGGTTAATCATGAAGGAATTTATGTGGATCCCACAAAGATCAAGGCGATTACCAAATGGAAAATCCCCGAATTACCAACAAAAGTAAGGAGTTTTCTTGGACTGGCATGATATTATAGACGTTTTATTCAAGATTGTTCTAGAATAGCCATTCCATTAACCAAACTAACTTGCAAATCAGTTAAGTTTGAATGGGGATCAAAACAGGAAGAAGCATTCAGGATTTTAAAGCAAAGATTAACCAATGTACCAATACTTGCTCTGCCAGAAGGAACTGAAGACTTTGTAGTCTATTGTGATGCCTCTAAATTAGGATTTGGAAGTGTGTTGATGCAACGACAAAAGGTAATTGCTTATGCCTCTAGACAAATTAAGAAGCATAAAGAGAATTATACAACCCATGATCTAGAGTTAGGAGCTATAATTTTTGCCCTTAAGATTTGGAGATACTATCTTTATGGTAGTAAGTTCGTTGCATTCACAGATCATAAGAGATTAAGGTATGTCTTCGAACAAAAGGAATTAAACATGAGACAGAGACGTTGGATGGAAATCCTTAGTGATTATGATTGTGATATCCAGTATCATGCAGGAAAAGCTAACGTAGTAGCTGATGCTTTAAGTAGAAAATACCAGGAAAAGCCAAAAATCGTACGTGCTCTTAGACTAAACCTGCAGGTAGATTTAAATGAACAAGTGAAACAGATACAAGAAACAGCAATCAAGGATGATGTTGAAGGTTTGAAAGGAATGATTAAAGAATTAGAAAAGGGAACATATGGAATTTGGAGATTTCATAAGAAAAGAATTTGGATACCTATGGAAGAAGCCCATAAATCTAAGTATACAATACATCCTGTAAGTGACAAGATGTATCAAGACTTAAGAAAGAATTTCTGGTGGATAGGAATAAAAAAGGATATAGCAAATTATGTTGCTAAATGTCTAACCTGTTAACAGGTTAAAGCTGAACATCAGAAACATTCAGGATTACTTCAGCAATTAGAAATGCCAATTTGGAAATGGGAATTGATAACAATGGACTTTGTTACCAAGCTACCCAAGACACGAAAAGGTAATGATACAATCTGGGTGATTTAGACAGATTGACTAAATCTGCTCATTTCTTACCAATGAAAGAAACTTTCAGTATGGAACAGTTAGCTAAGCTGTATGTAAATGAAATAGTTTCATTACATGGAATTCTTTTATCTATTGTGTCTGACAGAGACAACCGTTTTACTTCTCATTTTTGGACAAGTTTCCAAAAAGACATGGGAACCAGATTAAATCTAAGTACAGCATATCATCCTCAAACAGACGGTCAAAGTGAGAGGACAATTCAAATAATGGAAGATATGCTTTGAGCTTGTGTGATAGATTTTGGAGAAAATTGGGATGATCACCTACCTTTAATAGAGTTTTCTGTGACAACTGTCAAAAATTCAGGTATCTGTACAACTAATTAACCATGATTAGTCCTTAATTACTGTGCTGAATTTGCAATTAACTACTTTCTGATTACTGCCATATATAAACATGTGCATCACGTATTGCTTGATGTCATATCATTATTGCATGATAGCTTATTGACTCAAATGATGCACTAGACACAGTTAGCACAGTTATCTGATAAATCAGGAAAATGCTGACAGAACTCAGCACATAGACAGACAGTGCATTGAGACACAGAATGAGCCAGAAACTAAGTACTACACTAGTATAGTGTGTAGGAAAGTGAGGATCACAAAACTGCCTTTCTAAGTGATAGTTTAAGTGCCAGAAAGTGCCCAAAACCTCACCCAAAGTGCTGAATTCAGCAAAATTCAGCATAAATCAGCATTTTAACAATCTAATTTTATGCAGAAACATGGTTAAATGGTCCTGAATGCTTTCCTAAGTTTCAGGAATCAAAAGTGTCACAAAAAGGTACATAAAGCTGATGTCTGTCGTTAGTGACATGCAAAAACCGAAATAAACTAGTAGCTAGAGTAAGTCGGATATCGAACCACAGGAGGATTGTGGAAAGTGTCGTAATGAAAAGTTTCAATTAACTACTACAAAATTGGAAAATCAGTTTGTTTGATTGTGAGAAATAGCTAAATTAACAAGTAAAAAGTGTGATTTAAATCGATAGGAGAAAAGATGGTTCCTCCAGATTTCAGGTTTTACAGTTAGCTTCCACTATGTGTTTAATCGTAACCTACATAAACATAGGTATTAAATTCAATTAATTAATTGTGATAACCAATGACTAAGTACTCCGGTCAATACATAACGGGAGGTTATCGAATGATTATCAATTACAATTTACAAACCCTAACCCCACGTCAAATATATCCCAATTACTAGAACTCTCGGGAACTGAATGCTTAGAAATTAAGGTTTAAATAAATGTAACTGTATACATTCAACCGTAGCCTACAAAACTGAACGTAAGCTACAGTTCAAAGCTTCTGTTTCTTTTGTTGAATCTTGACATGATTTAGCCGTAAATTACTTTCTTTCAATCCAAGACTTCATCCCAACTTTCAATTAATTACCCAATAACCCATGGATTTCAATCTCTTCCGCTTTGCGCATTTTCAACATATATCTTGGCTCGAACCAACTCCCGAGTAGTATAAAAAAAATATCTTGATTATCTTCCTCGGTAGTTCCGTTTCATCTCTAACCACTCTAACTTCACCTTATTACGCGTTTTACCTGTGAAATTACAAACACACGTAGTTAACATATTCAAGGCACATTATCACTTAAAATATAATAAAACACGTATTATACCCATATTAACGCACAAGATTCACACTCTACATCACATCCCCACACTTAACTTTGATTGTCCTCAAGCAACCATTACAAACATTACTCACCTTATTAGCAAATCATCATTGAATCCCTTACCGAATTCACCATTTAAGATCCCAAGTCATACCCGTCCCATAGACTGACACAATCGAGATTGACAATCTGACAAATAAGTGATACGCATTTAAAACAACTCAAGACTTGCCTAACTAAAACTAACATGCTTATATTACTACACACATGCCACACGCCTCTCACAATAATCGCTCCTCTCGGTTTTATCAAGACTAGCGTGTAATGTGCTAGTATGTAATTTACTCAAAACCAAATACGCGACTTTGTAATCATAAGCTTGTATAGCAATCATACCTTCACCGTATCAAATAACGTAACACATATCAAAAGGACTTTTCGTGTTTTGGGTTAAAGGTAAAGGTAGGGAAATATTTTGGTTTTTTATGTTTATATGGCGAGCACAAATGAACATACCAAACCATGACAACTTATTCACAATGATACTACACTTTGGGTTATTTTCGACCCATTTATTTAACACGAACATAACAATGATTTTTTTTCTTTTTTTTTTCTTTCTTTTTTTTTCTTTCAACAAATATCTAACACATAATTGTCATTCATGGTTGGTAATCAAACGGGTCAAACAGGGTGTAACAAACGAAAGGTGAAAGGCTCAACATGGTTAACTAAGGTGGGTGGAATCAACAATCAACAAATAACACAATGGAGGAATCCTAATGCCTTTATCATCTATGTGTATACGCTAAAGCACAGTCTCGGCACGTATCAAACCACACAAGTTCTAACACAAAGCAACATATGGCCTACACTCAACAATTGAACATTTATTGCAATTCAACTAACAATCTAGTAGGCTCAAATATCTCACCGAATAGAAGGAATATGGGTTACCGACATATAGCATGTGTAATTCCTAAAGCATGTTACCCCTAATTAGGCATCTCTTCTCAACTATTTTCTAAAAACATGTCAGAAAAACTCTCATGAAACTTAAAGGGACAACCATGACTAGGGATCTAAGTTAGCTTAATATCAGTAGGAACCCTTTAGCGATTGAAAATGTTGGTTTTCATGTAGTTCAAGCATACTTGAGACAAAAATTTTCAAAATTTTTCAATTTCAACTCTTTAAGTATTTAAGATCAACAATCTTACCAACCCTTTTCTCAAGTTACCGCATCCCCACACTTGGGATACATTGTCCCCAATGTATGGTGCAATTAATACTCTAGACTCGAGAGATACCACCCGAAAACCATGAACGGCTAATAACTAGACGACTCAACACAAAGAAACCACTCCCGACACAAAGACTCACACCACCAAAAACACAAAAACAAATAAATTAAAGGATAGATAAACACATGCACCTGATCATAAAGCAAGTGAGTGTTTGTAGCGGTGTAGCTGCTATGATCGGACAGGGACGTAAACATCTCTTGGATTCTCTGACATCTCATCGGGGATGTTGCCAAACATCCCCACACTTGAATTATTGCATCCGCGAGAATTGAAACGTAGTAACCTGCCAAAACACAACACACACCAAAACAAAACAAAACAAAACAAAACAAAACAAAAACAATACTCTACATCCTCAGGTTGCCTCCCGAGAGCGCTAAGTTTTAGGTCTTCAGCCAGACCGTACCTAGTTTCCGTTATGGTGGTCGAATCGAACACTTTCCTACCGAGTTCCCAATGTAGACTCGATAGTTAACAAGCCACATCAAGCTTTATTTAACGATGTGCGGCATGCTCTGTAAGAATGATATGCTATTGTGGGCCCATTGCTTGATAAATTTACCGATGTCTTGCAAACCCACCTTTCGACTCCTAAACTTTGAGCGATTATCCCTAACTTTGTTGGTTGCAATAACTAATACGGAAGGAGGATCAAGATATACTTCAATTACCTCAGTTTGTGGTCCTGTGCGAAGCGCTAAACATTCAACTTCATGTGTCGAAGCACTTGTAACCTCTTCTTCCACTTCACTCTCAACAACAACAAACTTTTTTATGTGTGGTTCTTCATCAACTGAGGAAATCATTGTGGTATTAGTCTCCACAACCTCCTCACCATCTTGAAAACGGTTTTTGATATCACCAGGTAATGGTGAGATGGACTCTTCTACTCGTATCTTCATAGATAATACATCACACTTCATGCTCAAATAGTCAATTCGTTGTTGCTTTGAAAGGCTGGGTGCTGATAATAATTCATCGATCTTGGATAACATCGATTCCGCCCGAGCAAGTTGTTCATCCTCCTTCCTCATCTCTATATGTGCAACCCCACACTTATTTTGTGGAGTGTCTTCTTTCACTTCATCACCTTCAACAATTTTCTCCATATCTGACTGTTCAACAATTGAGAGAATCATCGATGTGGTATTAACCTCCACAACCTCATCCCTTACTTGAGAAGGAGACATCTGTAGAGACACCCATCTATCCCTGGCTTGGCGTTTTTTCCATTTGAGTCATTCTTAGCCCATCATCCTTTACTTCAGCCATCAAAAGATCATACTTCGTAATCCACATCTCCAACTGGTCCTCTATTGATAGGTCAGGTTTCGCCAATTGCTCTTCAATGTATGCCAGCTCTCTTTGTCTCATATATTCCATAAGACTTCCAAATTGAGGTGATTGATAATAACTATGTGACTGGAGTGCACATTCAGACTCACCCTGATCAAATGTATACTGCGCATGATAGGCATCCTGATAGTGTACCTGATGGTCTTCATAAGAAAAGTGAGAATATTCATCATAATAATCGTCATACTCCTCTTGGTAACTCACGCCTTGTACCATCCTCGGATCATAGCTACTCTCATCCCATGTCTGCTCATCATAACAATAATTTGTATCCGATTGGTAATCATTTGCAACTCACAGCGAATTAGAATAAGAATAGTATGGGTGGATATGATCATCAGAATAAAAATCCAACTCATTTGCTCTCCTCTGTGCGTCCTCACACATTTTCCGGAACACAGGACAATCGTCACGCGTGTGACATGGACTACCACAACCTCGGCATGACCAGTAAGCACTTTCCATAATAGGATCTGCACAGACAAAACTAGTATACCCAAGGTAAAAGCAAACAGTGGAATATGTGACGAATAAAATACTATTTTTGGATTTTTTTTTTTTTTGAATTTTTTATCTATTTTACTAAAAACTTAACACTAAACACTTTGTGCACGCCTCCCCGGCAACGGCGCCATTTTGATGTCTGTCGTTAGTGACATGCAAAAACCGAAATAAACTAGTAGCTAGAGTAAGTCGGATATCGAACCAGGGGAGGATTGTGGAAAGTGTCGTAATGAAAAGTTTCAATTAACTACTACAAAATTGGAAAATCAGTTTGTTTGATTGTGAGAAATAGCTAAATTAACAAGTAAAAAGTGTGATTTAAATCGATAGGAGAAAAGATGGTTCCTCCAGATTTCAGGTTTTACAGTTAGCTTCCACTATGTGTTTAATCGTAACCTACATAGACATAGGTATTAAATTCAATTAATTAATTGTGATAACCAACGACTAAGTACTCTGGTCAATACATAACGGGAGGTTATCGAATGATTATCAATTACAATTTACAAACCCTAACCCCACGTCAAATATATCCCAATTACTAGAACTCTCGGGAACTTAATGCTTAGAAATTAAGGTTTAAATAAACGTAACTGTTTACAATCAAGAAATCAAATCCATGGTGAAAAGCATCGAATGCTTAGATCACCAAGTAAAACGATTGTCACAAACACATAATATTCATTAACTTACAAAAACCCTCCATCCGGAGGAAACCATAAAAGACTAGCCGCTCATTAGTAAGATTGATCTTCGTTGCCTCTGTTTTCGTGCCCCTTTTCTGCCGTCGAAGATGATGATGTTTTATAAGATGATAAATCCCTTTTAAACCACAAGCCCCACACGTGATGTCTGCCTTCATGTTGGCGGCCCAATAAGTCTTCACAAGTCCACGTGATTTTTATGATGTTTTATGTGATCCTTCATGTTGGGCCCAAGTGTTATATGTCCACTGCAAATATGTGTGATCCCTCAAATAAGATGTGCCCTACACGTGTCTTGTCCCCTATGCGTGCCTATGTATTTATTCGAGAGCCCTCTTTTTCTTTTCTCTAGTCCATGTGATGGCTGCTTATCAATTTTAGTAATGCCCAAGCCCACATGTGCATCCAATAAGTCATGTCACCCTTTTGGTCCAATAAGGTTTCACATATATGGATGATGTTGACTATTATTTGAGAATTCCCAAAGTCACATGCTGCTCCACATGTGCGTGTTGGCTGCCTCCCCTCACGTGAATGATGATGTTGGCTTATGTGAGGATGATTGTTAATGTTGTTGACTTTGTATGGGCTGCATCCAATTGATCTCCCATGTGCGGCCCACTATAGTTACTTTTATGTTCTCTAAGTCCATGTGAGTCCTTTGTATACGTAATGTGATTATGAATAGTTGCTTCCAAAAGTGCTGCTGCCATATACATTCAACCGTAGCCTACGAAACAGAACGTAAGCTACGGTTCAAAGCTTCTATTTCTTTTGTTGACTCTTGACATGATTTAGCCGTAAATTACTTTCTTTCAATCCAAGACTTCATCCCAACTTTCAGTTAATTACCCAATAACCCATGGATTTCAATCTCTTCCGCTTTGCGCATTTTCAACATATATCTTGGCTCGAACCAACTCTCGAGTAGTATAAAAAATATCTTGATTATCTTCCTCGGTAGTTCCGTTTCATCTCTAACCACTCTAACTTCACCTTGTTACGTGTTTTACCTATGAAATTACAAACACACGTAGTTAACATATTCAAGGCACATTATCACTTAAAATATAATAAAACACGTATTATACCCATATTAACGCACAAGATTCACACTCTACATCAAAAGCACACTAAACTGCATAGTTTAGCACTTTAACGAACCAGTAACCAACCGGACACTACCCGAAACATCAAATTTACACTAGAAGCACTGTTTTGACATTATCAAGCTAGTTATGGTCCCCGAACATCATAACACCCTATAAAATATCAAGTAACTAAGTAGTTAACTACATACTTGAATTTTTACCCTAAACAAACTAATCTTGTTAAACCTACTCTACATACCCCCCCCCCCCCACCTAGTAATCGGCCATACCTTACCTCCATACCTCAAGATTTCATTTCATTATTAAATTGGATATGTTGATGCTTTACTAAACATAATATACAAAGGTTAGCACTTGAAATGGTTTATAAAGGAATATGCAAGTTCATAAGCTCATTTCTACACACACTTAAACACACACAACTCTCTCATCTCTTCTTCTTGCTCTCGGCCGAACCAAGCACCACCATCACCACCATTTTTCAATCAAGTTACAACCATTCCAAGTATATACAAAGGTGTTAGAGGTTACATAAAGAAGCTAGGAGCTTTCGGAAGTTCAAGAACCTCTCTTATTTGCTTTTTATCCATCTCATAACTCCTCTTGATCATCCCTAGCCTTGTGCTAGTGGTAAGAGTCTTGATCTTGCTAGTTTACTTCTATTTTAAGTGGTTAAAAGAAGAATCATATTTATAATCTTGAAGAACACTAAAGATCATAAGATGTAAACTTGAACATAAGCATGTTTAATGATGAAACTAAGTTGTTTATGTGATGATTTGCTTGTTGAATGTTGTTTGTTCATGTATATGATGTAGATCATCATATGATCTTGCTAGATCATGATTAAAAACATAATCTAGCAAGATGATAAAGTAGAAATATTGTAGGATGATGGATCATCCACACAAAGATCATGAACTTGAAAGAACATAATGTTTTCTTGAAAAATAATGATCAAAGTGAGTAGTAACACTTGTAGATCAAAATATTTATGGATGATTTCTAAAGAAACCAAGTTAAAAATATAAGTTTTACTAAATCTTGGTTTTTACATAAACAAACTTTATTTTTGGTGGTTAAACAACTGTAGAAACACTTGTGAAACAAGAAGAAATCATAAAGAAACATTTTTAGAAATGATAATCACAAGTTGTAAACATCTATATTCTTTAAAAATGAAGTTTTTAAAGAACTAATCACACTTTAGAAGGTAACAAGGATTACTAAGAACACTAGTAAGTTCCTACAAATTTTTACAAATATTCAAGTTCATGAAGTAGTAGATTATTACTTGATTTTGGCAAAATTGGTAAGTAAAGGTTGTTTATTGTTGATTGTGGATTGATTGTGATGATTTTTACAAAAGAAAATGATATGCTTGAAAGCATGGAAATCTCCATTTTTAGGGGAAACTATGACAAAATTTTCTAAAATTCCAAACACTTAGAAAAATATTTATTAACCTACACTTACAAGTGTATTTCAAACCATAAATTGTTACAAGAACTTTGCCATAGATTTTGTTACAAACATATAAATATTGGAGATTGGTTTTTATAAATAAAATTGACTAAATATGTATTTAGGAAATATATATTTAGAAGACACCATGTGTGTGATTATTTGTATATTTTGTGTATTAGTTATATTATTTTAGGACATGGAATAATATAACACATCAAAATACCAAGAATTTCAATCCAAAATATTACCAAAATTCCAAAGATTAAATATACACAAAATATTGGTGAAACCGAACTATGAAATAAGACTTACAAAAATATTCCGGAATTTAATTCACAAGTATATTTTGGTAAATAATATTTTGGACACCAAGGAAATGAAAATATGATTTTTACAATTACTACAAGAATATGTCATATTTTTTACAAAGGAAAAATATATCATTTTTGGCAAGACTGAATATTTATTTTTCTTGAAAATTTTAAGAAGATATATTAATTTTAAGAAATATATATTTTCTTACACAAACACGAAATACAATATTTTTGAGGTAAAAGATATATTCTCTTGAATAAATATGAAATATATCATTTTTGGAGAAAAATGAGTTTATATATATATATTCAAAGTTGGGCATGAAAATATAATATTTTTGAGACTTATGAGAAAATACAAATATTTTTGCCAAAAGAAAAATTATAAATAATTTTTCTAAATAATATTCATTACAGTATATATTTTTTGAAAATATATATTGATGGACTTTTATTAAAGATAATATTCCGGAAAGATCAATACGAAATTAAGTATAAGAATACTTAATGAATACAATAAAAATACGTATTCTCATACGTATAAATGCACACCGGAATACGACCCTAATACATGGCAAAAATATACAAGTATAAGAATACGAATACAAATACCCCCAGCCTTGGGAATGATATACAAGTATAAATACTTGGGAAGTATTAAGTTAAAATAATTGTTTAACAATTATTCCAAAATTTAATAAATATAATTTAAGTTAAAATGTTAATTATTTTAACAAATAATTATATAACTTGGAATAATATCGAAAGCACAATGAAACGTAACTCAACGACATGAATACTAAGTTAAGGCACGACCCGCTCGTCTAATAGATCATAGTACGTTGTAGGTAGTCATGTTTATCCGAAGAAGCTTTGAGTTACGGTGCAAAGACGCAAGACTGTGAGTTTCATGTCCCCCTTTTCTTTTAACTGTTTTCAGTTTTATAACTTCGGGGGTGAAATACATGTTACAAATGTTTACAATCATTTTATGTGGTATGGTTAGCTAAGGAAGGGTACTACTTGATCATGTGAGTGGTGGGTATAACATTTAAGGCCATTAATCCTCGTCGTAGGACCGAGGGACATGAGTGATAGATCTATTTGGGTGTAGCGAGCCCACACCCATGTGGACCAGGGTGGCCCATGAGGTGACTATGTCTTATTCCCGGAGACAAATCTGCTAGGTTTGAGTTTTCCTACATCACTTCACACATATCAATGGCCTTGCAAACCATTGGTGATCTGTTTTCCTTGTTGCTTTCATACTAGGAGTTTACAAACATACATACATACTTTCAATGATATCAAAGGGAATTAGTTGTGGATGTTTTCAAACTACATGTATTTCAGGGAATTAGTTGTGGATCTGGCGGGAGTTCGGAAGTTCCAAGTGTGGTTTAAGAATAAAAGATGTCATCCATGGTCTTCGGGTTTGGTCAGCATGTCTTATTCCTGGACGAGACGCGTCTTCCGAAACCTGGTTTTATTTAATGTCATCTGTCGAGTCTTTGTGAACTCTTAAACAAGTTGCATGGTTTGTACTCGAATTTGAATTTCTATGTTTTGAGACAATGTTGTTACTATGTTTTTAATCTTAATTAATGGATTACCATCTATGGTTTTTATCATATAGTTGTTGTTATGATTGAATGCAATGATATTAAGAAAGTCACACCATAATCACGCTTTCGCAAAAGTCAGGGTGTGACAGCTTGGTATCAGAGCTTCGATTGTAGCGAACTAGGATTCCTTCTCGAGTCTAGACTACAATCATTAGGGCTCTCACGAAAATGTTTTTACAACATGTTTTATTGCATGCACGAAACGCCCGGATCCAGGAAAACAAACATTTTTACAAACAAAAAGACACGAAACACATTCCAAGGTTTATGTTATGGTTCAGTCTGAGAGACTGGGAGGTTTAATCTGGGAGACTGGGTGGTTCACTCTAAGAGACTGGGAGGTTTAGTCTGGGAGACTGGGTGGTTCAGTCTGAGAGACTAGGAGGTTTAGTCTGGGAGACTGGGTGGTTTAGTCTGGGAGACTAGGTTGTTTAGTCTGGAAGACTAGGAAGGATAAAAAGGATTTGAGGGAATACATGATTGCATGATTACCTTGTCATTAATTACATGCTTGATGTTAGTAGTTAATATATGTGCATATATTGTGATTGTTATGTTACAGACACTATGTCATCATCCGAGAGTGGATTGTCCGATACCGATGACCCCATGGCTGTTGTTTCTGACGATGAGATCGTCCCTGTGCTAGAGATCTTCACTTCTGATACAGAGAGTGACCCGGAGAAGATGTCCGACGACGATGACGACTTTCAGCCCTTTGTGCTGCCCGATTTCGGAGATGATTTACCGATTGCTGATGGTATCCCAGCCGAGGATCCGTTTGTTATTCCCATTCCTGTGCACGATCATCTTATCATCGATCATCCCGATGGTGAGCACATTGTGGCACCGATCCTCGCACCTGTTCCTTTAGTGGTCATTCCTCCTAAGGATTGGCCATTCGATGATCTTTTTGACGATGATTTTGATTTGTTTGTCAATGGTCCCCCTGATGACGCTCATGGCGATGGAGAGCTCGATGAGGACGTTGTTAATGTTCCACTTTTTGGGATTCCTGTTATTGAGATTTCATCTGATTCCAGTTTACACTCTGTTCCAGATTCCTTTGAGTCTGTGTCCTCTTCCGCCTTACAGGCAATTGGACTGCGACGTTACGCCACAGATTCTGACGATGATACAGCTATGTCAGCTGCACCGTCACCTCCATATGACTTTGAGCCTGGACTTGAGCTTGATTTTATTCCCGTCGATCAGCATGTTGATGCACCGACTGATCCTGAGCTGATACCTGCTCCTGAGCATTTGCCTGATCATGATCCTGTTATTGAGCCAGTCACTCCCCCATTTGCACCCGCACCTGTTGATGTTGCTCCTTTTCACCCAGTTGAGTCGGATGTACACCGTGTCGACCTGCCTATTGCTTTCTTGCAGGATATACCCGCACCCCGTCCAGGGGAAGGCACTTCTAGTCAGCATCCTAGCCATGACCCACACGTATCAGCAGCTTTCCCTCACATGCCACAGTCTGCACCTCCTGCTCATTTTACTTCTTCACCACTAGACGAGCCACTTAGATGGTTCCCACCGTACACCATGCCGATTTCTGATCCCTACCATCCCTCACATTTCACTAGTTATACACGGGATGAGTTACTTTTATCATTGCAACTCCAGTATGAGATCATGAGTCGCAGGATTTTTGAGCTTGAGATGACACCGTGACCTTTTCCATGCCCGTGTCAGCCTGCATATGTTCCTCGTTCATCGCCATCCCCGTTTTCACATCCTCCTGAACCGCTTACTCCATTTCCCGAGTTTGACACTCGCTTTCTTACCGTTGAGCAGCATATCAGTTATCTGTTGCGTCATGTTTATGATCTTGAGGAGGAGCTTGCGCATGTGCGCAGCTTGCTTTTTGTTCCTCCACCTCCTCCTCCACCACCATTAGCATAGACGGTTTTTGGTTTTATATAGGTAGCTTGCTTTTAATGAGAGCCCCGCTATTGAGCTGAGCTAGTGAAGCCTTTTGGAGTGAGCTAGTGAGAGCACCAATATGATTTTTACAATTACTACAAGAATATGTCATATTTTTTACAAAGGAAAAATATATCATTTTTGGCAAGAATGAATATTTATTTTTCTTGGAAATTTTAAGAAGATATATTATTTTTAAGAAATATATATTTTCTTACACAAACATGAAATACAATATTTTTGAGGTAAAAGATATATTCTCTTGAATAAATATGAAATACATCATTTTTGGAGAAAAATGAGTTTATATATATATTTTCAAAGTTGGGCATGAAAATATAATATTTTTGAGACTTATGAGAAAATACAAATATTTTTGCCAAAAGAAAAATTATAAATAATTTTTCTAAATAATATTCATTACAGTATATATATTTTGAAAATATATATTGATGGACTTTTATTAAAGATAATATTCCGGAAAGATCAATACGAAATTAAGTATAAGAATACTTAACGAATACAATAAAAATACGTATTCTCATACGTATAAATGCACACCAGAATACGACCCTAATACATGGCAAAAATATACAAGTATAAGAATACGAATACAAATACCCCCAGCCTTGGGAAGGATATACAAGTATAAATACTTGGGAAGTATTAAGTTAAAATAATTGTTTAACAATTATTCCAAAATTTAATAAATATAAATTAAGTTAAAATATTAATTATTTTAACAAATAATTATATAACTTGGAATAATATCGAAGGCACAATGAAACGTAACTCAACGACATTAATACTAAGTTAAGGCACGACCCGCTCGTCTAATAGATCATAGTACGTTGTAGGTAGTCGTGTTTATTCGAAGAAGCTTTGAGTTACGGTGCGAAGACGCAAGACTGTGAGTTTCATGTCCCCCTTTTCTTTTAAGTGTTTTCAGTTTTATAACTTCGGGGGTGAAATACATGTTACAAATGTTTACAATCATTCTATGTGGTATGGTTAGCTAAGGAAGGGTACTACTTGATCATGTGAGTGGTGATTAATCCTCGTCGTAGGACCGAGGGACATGAGTGATAGATCTATTTGGGTGTAGCGAGCCCACACCCATGTGGACCAGGGTGGCCCATGAGGTGACTATGTCTTATTCCCGGAGACAAATCTGCTAGGTTTGAGTTTTCCTGCATCACTTCACACATATCAATGGCCTTGCAAACCATTGGTGATCTGTTTTCCTTGTTGCTTTCATACCCGGAGTTTACAAACATACATATATACTTTCAATGATAGCAAAGGTTTATTCATACACACAAACAAACACATGAACTCGCTTAACTTTTGTTGATGTTTTCAAACTAAATGTATTTCAGGGAATTAGTTGTGGATCTGGCGGGCGTTCGGAATTTCCAAGTGTGGTTTAAGAATAAAAGATGTCATCCATGGTCTTCGGGTTTGGTCAGCATGTCTTATTCCTGGACGAGACGCGTCTTCCGAAACCTGGTTTTATTTAATGTCATCTGTCAAGTCTTTGTGAACTCTTAAACAAGTTGCATGGTTTGTACTCGAATTTGAATTTCTATGTTTTGAGATAATGTTGTTACTATGTTTTTAAACTTAATTAATGGATGACCGTCTATGGTTTTTATCATATAGTTGTTGTTATGATTGAATGCAATGATATTAAGAAAGTCACACCATAATCACGCTTCCGCAAAAGTCAGGGTGTGACATTTTCCTACAACAACAGCTATCATACCAGGATCAATGCTGCACCATTTGAAGCCCTCTATGGACGAAAATGCCGAACACCAGTATGTTGGTCAGAGATCGGAGAAAAGCAATTGTCAGGTCCTGAGATTGTGCAAGAAACAACTGACAAAATTATTCAAGTCAATGAAAGACTGAAAGTAGCATGAGAGCGTCAGAAAATCTATGCAGATAACATACGTAAACCACTAGAATTTCAAGTTAGAGACAAGGTACTATTAAAAGTCTCACCATGGAAAGGAATTGTGAGGTTTGGTAAGAGAGGAAAGTTAAGCCCAAGGTATGTTGGACCGTTTGAAATTATTAAACGAATAGGACCAGTAGCTTATCAGCTATAGTTACCAGAGGAAATGGCAGGAATACATGATGTATTTCATGTTTGTAACCTCAAGAAATGCTTAGCTGGTGAATCGTTGGTAATACCTCTTCAAGACATAGAGGTAAATGAAAAACTTAAGTTTGTAGAAAAACCAATTCAGATTGAAGAAAGGAAGATCAAGAATCTTAAGCACAGGAGATTAGTTCTGGTCAAAGTCAAATGGGATTCAAAGAGAGGACCATAATACACATGGGAGCTAGAGTCAGAAATGCAAAGAAAGTATCCATACCTATTCCAGTGAATCTCGAGGACGAGATTTAAAACAATGTGGGGAGGATATAACATCCCTCGAAAACGCCCTAAAACGCTCCGTAATCAAGAAACCGAACCCGTATAACATTAATTTTTAGAAAAAAATGAAAAATCAAAGTTTTATACCCTGTCGCAGGTCGCGACAGGTTTGAAGGTGGGCGGTTGCGGGGCGCGACGGCCTATTGTTTGTCGAACACTCCTTTGTGCCACGTGTCGGACACATGGCAGACCTAGGGGTTGACAAGGCAACCCTAGCCGTAGCTAGGGTGCCCTCGCGGGGCGCGACAGGAGCAGGTGGGACGGGTCGCGGGGTGCGAGAGAACCCCGAATCACCTATAAATTGAGCAGACATTCAGCCTTTCAATCTCGCTCAATTCTTTTTCTCTTTACACGTATAGTCCGAAAATAGCAGTTATAATACCCCCTAAAACACGAAGCTTTGCTCTGTTGTAAGTATTTTAACCCCCTAATCACTATTTCGATACCCTGTCCGATTGATCTAGGACCCAGCAACGCATGTCAAGGCTCTGCCTAAATAAGTACGTTGGGGTTCTGTCTCGGATGTATTGATAAGTTGAATTTGAGTTATTATACTAACACGCGTGCATTGCATATTTTTAATAGACACTCAAGAATATTAGCAGAAAATATTTCCAGGAAGCCAATAGAAATACCTAAGTCTGCAATGTGAGTCATTCTCTTTTTCTCACAGTTTGCAAGCCATTATTTCAAATGTTTTACAAAACCCTAAATGTTTATCGGTTGTATTTTCAGTGATTAAGTTTTTGTAATTTAACAATTATCATTAGTATGTGGGGTTTTGTATACATTACTTGACACTCGTTAATATTGGACAAAGGGTTAGCCAATATTAGCATGACCGCAATCACTGAGGGACAATGGTGCCCCAGTAGCAATACTGTGTTGAGAAATTGGTAGATCTAACCAATTTTAAAAACTCTTGATGCTGTAAAATATAACAATGTGTCGTTTTACAAACTGGAATGTACTCGCCAGTATTTCTTGCAGATAAAATATTTTTAAAACGCGTTTCAGGTAACTTGATGTGAAAGCTAGTAGAAGCCAGCTATGGAGCACTGAAGGCTTAAAGAAAGTGGCTATAAAGTTACCTAAATAAAAAGTTTATGTTTTCAACAAATAGGGTTTATCCCTATAAAGATATTGTGAATGAAATATGGGTTTTATCCCATTTGTTTAATATAAAAGTTTGGTGTTTTGAAACTCTGAAATTTATTTCCTAACTACGATCCTGATGTCTCATTTCCGATGCCAAATTAATAAACACCGATACCACTTAACTGGCTCGCGGCTCCCGCTCCCGGGGTAGGGGTCGGGGGTTGCGGCAACACAAATAAGAAAATATAAGTCTTAAACATAAAAGTTGAAAACCTTACACCATTTCCACTCAGAGAGCCTCTTAGATATCTTTTTCTGAGTTTCAAACTTTTGATCCTTACAAAAAATGGCAAAAATTGAATATAGAAGTTAAAGATAGGATTAAATAAACATTAAAATAACTTCTTCACTAAATTCACGTTGAAGATCAGACTTGTATGGACTAAACATTGCACCATAACAAATAATATCAACACTTGTCTCACCATCATCCTACAATAAAACACATATATTAACATAACAAAGTTGTTAATATGAATAATATACACAAAATCAAAACTTAAAAACCTACAAAATCAATACCTTAGAAACTTGTACGGAGATTAGCTTGTTTAAATTGGTATGTTCATCGTGCATCTGAATCTGAAAAATCAAATGTGTTAGTAACATTCACATTAAAGTAAAAAAAATGTATATGTGTTGGATCTGAGTTTCTTTTTTATTGTATTTTCGTTTGGAATTAAGATGGAAATGGAAGAGTTGTGCAGCGGAATTAAGATGAAAGCAAACTTTGCATACAATCAAACGAGAGTAATACTTTAATCAAACATCTTTACACAGAGAATCGAAAGATTGAATTTGTTTCAACAACGATTACAATGATTGATGAATGAATGCAAACTCCCCCTCAGCCAGAGCTCAGTAGTTTGTTCGTGCAAAGAAGACGATGTGGTGAAAGAGCTAATAGAACAGTACAAAGTACTGAACTATTTATAGGCACTTGCAAACCACTGAGCATCTTAGCTGACGTCACCATGAAAGTGACATCTAACCTCCTAACAAACTCTAACCTCTGATCTATAAACACTGATGTACTAAACTACTGCTATTACATTACATTATATAAAAGACACTTAAACAGCTGCTGCATCCTTCCACTGTTGTGAACCCAGCAGTGCTTGTCCGGATCAGCAGTACTTGACTCAAGGCAGTAGATTGAGTCAGCAGAGCTTTGGTCTTCCATCAGTCTTTGACTTTGGGCAGTAGATGCAAGGCAGCAGTTATAGGTCAGTACTTAACAAGATCAGCAGATAGGAGGTCAGCAGATATGAAACCACTTTCAAGGGGAGAGATTTGCATGAACCAACTGTAAACATCTGCTTATTCTGGATCCACTGCTCTGATCCAGTTTTGGCTTTAATTATCTGTTCCTCTGATAGGGATCAATCCCAACAATCTCCCCCTGGAACAGATAATGCCAAAACTCTTCATTATTTGTGGAATACTTTATTGCCTCATCAACAGCTCCCTTATCTGACCTTTAAATTGTAATTCAAAGTCTAGGGCATCTGTATCTTCATCATCCCTGCTAAGTGGAAGATCAAGGAGATCCTGCAAATCTTCAAGACTCAGGCCAAGAGCTTGTTCCCTTGATATTTTCTTCACTTCTCCACCAGACCTGAGCAAAGTCAATACGCAGGTCTGTTTGTCAGTTTCCCACTTTTGTATTTTTGAGCCTGGTGGGTTTCTTGGGAGATGTTTATTTGCAGAAGTATTTGGAGAGGCTGGCCTATTCATGAATGGCTGAGCAGTACTTGCAGTTTGATCCAAACCAAGAGTTTCCATGATCATTTTCTTTATACCCTCTTTTCCAAGGTCTTCACCTTCCATTAACTATTTGATGGTTTCAGCAATCAGCTGTTTGTGTGTCCTTCTTTTGTAGATGGCAGCACCAACTGGAGCTGTGGATCTCCTGATTTGCAGCTTTGATGGTCTTTTTGAAACCGCTGCTTCAGGATAGTCAGGATTTTGAGGAACTGTGGGATCTTTCTTTCTTAATTGTTCCAACTTTTTGTAAGTAGCCCTGACCGCATCTTCTTTCCATCTAGCAACTTGTCTTTTGTTACCATAATCAGCTGCTACCAGTTCCTCTTTCATTCTCTTCAGCTCTTCCTGTTTGTCAGGTACATTCTTTCTAAACTTTGCCCAGTTAGGAGGAGTGTGAGTGACTTTCCTGTTTATCATGTCTTGAATTCTTGCTGCTTCATTTTCAAGTTCAGGAATAGTCCACTCTTTGTACATGTATTTCTCTCCTTTGTACTTCTTGTGAGCCATAATGCTTTCAATGTAGTCTTTCTTCAGAGTTTCAGCAGCTCTTTCAGAAATTTGTTGACTAACATTTTTTGCAAATTGCTCTAGGGATCTGACTTGTGTGAGCAAATATTGACTTCTCTGTGCAATTTCTTTATCGGATTTCCCTTGTGTGTTTTTCTTTGAGATATCCTCTGCTTGCTTGGCCTTGATTTCCAAATATTCATCAACATTTTTAGGCCAGGGATATCCTTTTATTGATGGCAAACTCCTTTTGGTAGGGTCATCCTCAAAATAAAAAGATTTTATTTCTTCTCTAACAGCTGCTAATTCAAGAGGAAATTGAACACCTGCAGGAGGCAAGGGCTTGTACATTTTAACTGAAGAGAGAGGAACAGGTTTTGGAATTGTGACAAGAGCTAAGGATTTTGAAGATGTTTGTGGTGGTGAATAGTCATCATCTTTGAGAATTAGTCTTCTCCTTTTTGTAGGAGGGACTGATGATGTTTTGGATGGAACTGTGGTGATAGATGTAGTGGCAGTGGATTGTGATTGACTAACAGCTGTTGAAACAACTGGTGTTTCAACCACTATTGTCATTACAACAGATGTTATAACATCTGCTGTGTGTCAGCAGGTGTTGTTTTTGGTGGTGATGATGGTAAAGCAGTGGATGTTGTGTGTGTTGAGGTGGTGTGTGTTGATGGAACAACTGTTTGGCAAGCAGTAGTTTTTGTAACTCCTGTTGCATCAGCTGTTTTGTATGGTGGTTTTTTAGCAGACTTTGAACGTCTGGTTGGAATGGATTTGGGTTGCCTCGCTTTTCTAGTAGGCTTCTTCTTTTCCTCAACAGGATTTTCATGATCCTTTGACCCAGAAGTACCCTGATCTGGATGATCCATTCTTTCCACCCTGGCTTTCCTTTTGGCCTCTCTATCCCTTTTTACACTTGCAGCTGCTTCTGCTAGTGCATTTGTTGTCACATCAATTTTCTTGCTACCATCTGGCAAAGGGATCTTTTTGGTCATGTTTGAATTTTCTGGTTCAAGATAGAGACCATCCTCTATACCCTTCCTTTTCCACTCCTTAATTTTCTCCCCCTTTTTGGCATTATCTTCTGGGAGTTGATAAATGTAGCGGACTTTTGGAGGTGCAGTGCCAGTGGTGAGTAAGATCTGAGTTTTGAGAGCCTTTAAATCAGCCTGAGTGTTCTTGAACCTTGACTCCATTGCATTTCTCAGCTGTTGTACATGTTTTTCATGTTGCTGATCTGCTAACTGTGCTTGTTGTTGGAGAAAAGATTGAAATAGATTCCAGAGCTCATTTGTAGCAGGTGCCCTTTGTGGAGCAAGTGCTTGAGGTGGAACAGCAGTTGATTGTACCTTCTGAACTTGTAACACCTGTTGTAGCATATCTTTGAGTTCTGCAACAGAGTTATCAAGTTTTGCAATATGATCCGTCAATTTCTGGTACTTTAAACCATCACCCAAGTTAATGGGATCATCTGATTTCCCACTAGCAGTGGTTTTATCAGTGGTAGATGTAGGGAATATACTCCAAACATTAACCACTGATACCCCTTTTTCTTGGTACTGGGGTCTTCTTCCTTCAACACTTGACAACCTTTTGATGTTGCCAGTAGGATAAATAAATCCACTGGTGGTTGGCAGAGGTGCTATAAAAGGAATTGCCTCCAAGGAAGTCTTATGAATGTAACCACTGTCCAAATGTAACCCAGTGGGTGTAACAGTTGTAGTGGCTGCTTCACTTGGAATACCACCAAGAGTTACTTGTAACTCAAGGGGTGTAACCTCCTCAGGTTGTGTTGGTGGGTTAGCAAAGATTGATACATCAGACCCAGTCAGTTGTTGAGGTATATTCTCATTAATAGGTGATTGAGAAGGACTGGATAATGCCTGGTTCAAATCAATTGCATCCAACAGTGGTTTTATTGGTGAGGGAATTGTGGATGTGATGGTTGGTGTAGAAATAGGATGTGTCCCGGGCATTGGACTATGGATGATAGAAACGAGTGTTTCCAGAGCATCATGATGTGGAGACCCTATTTGTACAACCTGTTCTTTTTGTGAAGAAACAGGAGGAGTTTCGGTTATGGTTTGAGATATTTGTACCAACTGCTGTGAGGAAGTAGAAGCAGTGGTTTCTTGTGACTTTTGTGTTGTCACTGGCAGGAGCTCTGGTATCTCATCCTCCAGAGATGCCTTTTTGATGGGTTTTGTAGGTTTTTGAGTTTTTCTTTTTGGCTTTTTGGAGATAGTAGGTGTGGGTTTCAAAGCAGTTGTGCTGCTGCTTTGATCACCTTGAGCAGTGGGCTCAGCAGCAGATACCGGAGGAGCAGTTGTAACTGCTAAAATCTGCTCAGGCACCTCTGCTTGTGTTTTGCAAGGTGTGGACATCCTTGTAAAAGTTTCAGCAGTTAAGCAATTTGTTTGAATGAAATCACCTTGTTTTATTGCAGCAGCATCCGTCTTTCCAAGTTTTATTTCAAAATAGTAACTTAAAAATCTTGGAAAAAGTAGGAATGCCTTTGTTTCAACATTTTTAACCAAATCATTAAAAATTTCCTGGGAGTAGTTAAAATTTTCATCTTGAAGAATTGCAAATCCCAGTTTCTGAATTTTTAATGGTATCTCATTGAAAGAAGTGGTTTTGTTTGAAACACATTTTAAGAGGGTGTGAAATAAAAATCTTGTTGTAGGAGGAAAGTAACCTTTTTCTAAGGTGTCTTTTTTGACCTCTGCATTGTACCCCCTTTCCAGAAAATCATTTTTTAACTCGTTTTTAGGGAAAGTAATTTTACCTTCTTGATCGTCGAGTTGAAAGACCTCTGAAATTTTTTGTGGTGTAATCTTGACTTCTTTTCCCTTTAAAGTAGAGTTAATGGCTATTACAGCATCTCCTTGTGTTTCAAGGATTGCATTCTTCCAAAACTCCCTTTGGGTTGCCAAGTAAATTGGTGCATCCGCTGTCAACAAAGTTTTGTACTTTGAGGCGGTGATGATATCAATGATGGAATCGAACTCCTTTGTGGAACTTGGTTTTGTAAGAAGACCAAGAAGATTGTGAGATGGTTTGTGTGGAATTTCAGTGGAGATTGCCTTTTGAGAGGCTGTTTTTGATGAAGATTTGGATGAGGGTTTTGCAGATTTCTTTGATTTAGTCATTTTGAGGATGATTGATCGAAGAAATTTGTGGAAGATGAGATGAAAAACTGTTTTGAGAAGAGAATTTTTAAGAATTCAATTCGACAGTAAAACCCTGTTTTGGTGGTGAGTGGGGGATTTTATAGGGGAGAAAGTAAATGCTGAGGTGGCAGCCGTTACAAAAAGTCTGACCAATATGTACTGCCCACGTGACAACCCCTGTTGAAAGTGAAGGACAGTACTTGTGTGATAGGGACAATTGAAGGCAGTGGTATGAAAGCAGTAGATGATTTTCACTATCAGTGGATAGCATATCAGTGGATAAGACACTGCTTTTGAACAACAGAGTTTATCAAAGGAATGAGAGAGCAGGGGTTGACTTTCAGCAGTGGACAGACTTTTGAAGTAGAGCAGACTTTTGAACAATCAGTGGTTAATGGCAGACTTTTAAGGATTTAATGAAAAATATCATTTTTAGCTATTTTTAAGGATGGAGTTTTGATTTTCTGAAAACATTTTGTTGCTTTTATTCATGGAAAAACATGATGGTGCTTGTTATTCCATGTTCAGCATCCCAATTCTAGAGACCAAGCTTTCAAAAGTGGCTGTATCAAGTGCTTTTTTGAGCACATCAGCCAGCTGGTCTTTAGTTGGGACATGATGCAGAGAAATCAAACCTTTTTCATAGCAATCCCTCACAAAGTGATGTCTGATGTCGATGTGTTTGGTGGTTGAATGGGAAACTGGATTTTTGATGATATTTTCTGCTGCCTGACTGTCCAACATGAGTGGTGTCTTTAAGGCAGTGATACCAAAATCCAGCAGCTGATTTTGAAGCCACAGGAGTTGGGCTGTACAGCTTGCAGCAGCAATGTATTCAGCTTCAGCAGTGGATGTTGAAACAGCTGCTTGCTTTTTGCTTTGCCATGAAACTAAGCAATCACCTAGAAACTGGCACCCTCCTGATGTGGACTTCCTTGTGGTGTGACATCCAGCAAAGTCACTGTCTGAGAAACCTGAAAGCTTGATATTCCCATTAGCTGGATACCAGATACCAAGTGTGGGAGCACCTTTGATGTATCTGAAGATCCTTTTGACAGCAATGAGATTTGATTTTCTGGGAGCTGATTGACTTCTTGCACAGACACATGTTGCAAACATGATGTCTGGTCTAGATGCAGTTAGGTACAATAAAGACCCAATCATGCTTCTATAAAGTGTTTGGTCAATCAGCTCATCCTTTTCATCAGACATGACTAGCTTATTTGTAGCCATGGGTGTGCTGCATGGTTTACAATCATTCATATCAAATTTGGTTAAAAGTTCTTTAGCATATTTGCTTTGATGAATGAAAGTTCCATTTTGCAATTGCTGGACTTGGAGACCAAGAAAGCATTGCAGCTCACCCATAGCACTCATTTCAAACTCAGCTGTCATGAGTTCTCTAAACTCTTCACACATTGAGTTACATGTGCTTCCAAAAATAATGTCATCCACATAAATCTGGACAATCATTAAATCCTTCCCTCTCCATTTTAAAAACAGTGTTTTATCAATGGTACCTCTTTTGAAACCATTTGAGAGTAGGAAGTTGGAAAGAGTTTCATACCAGGCCCTTGGTGCTTGTTTCAAGCCATACAAGGCTTTGTTTAACCTGTAGACATGATCTGGATAAAATGGATCCTCAAAACCTGGAGGTTGACAGACATACACCTCTTCTTGAATTGTACCATAGAGGAAAGCACTTTTGATATCCATTTGAAACACCTTCATATTGTGGTTGACAGCAAAGGCCAGGAACAGTCTAATGGCTTCCAATCTTGCAACAGGGGCAAATGTTTCATCATAGTCAATCCCCTCTTCCTGTCTGTAACCTTGAACCATAAGCCTGGCTTTATTCTTGACAACAATACCCCTTTCATCAGTTTTGTTCTTGAAGACCCACTTTGTGCCAATGGGACTAACCTCTTCTGGCAGTGGTACAAGCTCCCATACTTGTTGTCTTTTAAACTGTTGGAGTTCCTCTTGCATGGCTTCTACCCAGCTATTGTCTTTCAGTGCCTCTTGGTACTTGACTGGCTGATGGAGTGATAGAAAACCAGCAAAAAGACAAATGTTTTGGGTTTGGCTTCTTGTGAGCACCCCTTCATTTATGTTGCCAATGATTTGATCAGGTGGATGAGATCTCAAGAAGATTAAATCTCCTTGGTATGGTATGATGGCATTGGTTGGTGAAGGCTGCAAATGTGTATCATCTGAGCTAACCGCTGCTGGGGACTTTGATGATCCAGCAGTGGCTTCAAAAGGTGGTGGTATAGGAGGTAATGAAGTGGACAACTGCTGACTTTTATCCACTGTTTGAGGACTTTTGTCAGCAGTGTTTGAGGATGTGGAAGCAGTGGTTGATGGGCTACTTTGGTCAACAACTGTTGAGGTAGCAGTGGTTGAGCTTTGACAACTGTTTTGAACAGCTGGTGCTTTTCCCTTTGTGGCAGACCTTTGAGGGATGATGATTTCATACCCATAGTCTGGTGTTGTATCCTCTGATGGACCTGCACTGTTAGTCTTGACAGCAGTATTTTCAAAAGTGAATTTTTCAAGATCAAACAGATCTGCAGGATTTGCTGGGATTTTCATTGATGAAAGTTCATTGAACTTAACATTCAAAGTCTCCTCCACTGCCTTGGTCCGTGTATTGAACACTTTGTAGGCCTTGGCAGTGGTTGAGTATCCCAGATGATAACCACAATCAATTTTGGCTGCAAATTTTGAAATGGAATCTTTTAAGTTCAAAATAAAACATGGGCAGCCAAACACTTTGAAATATGAGATCAGTGGTTTAATTTTATACAGAATTTCATAGGCAGTCTTTTTGTGCCTGGGGTTTATTAAAACTCTATTCTGAACATAGCAAGCAGTGTTTACTGCCTCTGCCCAGAATGTTAATGGCAAACCTGAATCTGCAAGCATGGTTCTGGCAGCCTCAATCAGAGTTCTGTTCTTCCTTTCCACTACCCCATTCTGCTCTGGTGTTCTTGGGATGCTGTACTGCCTTACAATCCCTTTCTTCACACAGAAGGCATCCAACTCCCTATTTTTGAATTCTGTGCCATTGTCACTCCTGAAGCTTTTCACTGGAAGGTCAAATTGCTTTTCAACCTGTATTACAAAGTCTTGCAAAATGCCTGCAGTTTCATCTTTTGAGTGCAAAAAGAAAGTCCATGTGAACCTAGAAAAGTCATCAACAATAACCAAACAATATCTTTTCTTTTTAAGGCTCATGACTTGAACTGGGCCAAACAAATCCATGTGTAGCATTTGCAAACACTGGGTTGTTTTGGACTCTTCAATGGACTTATAAGAACTTTTATGCTGTTTTCCTTTTAAACAGGAAATGCAATGTTCAGGACATGAAAACAATTTTTGTGGTAGGCCTCTCACCAAACCATTTTTTGAAATTTCTGTGATTGTCTTAAGATTTGTGTGTCCCAGCCTTCTGTGCCAAAGTTCTGTCTCTTTGTTAGAGGCAGCTGAGAACAGACAGGCATCAGCTCTGGGACACTCTTTTGACATGTCAACAACATAAACATTGCCACTTCTTTGAGCAACAAGTTTAGTTTGACCAGTTTTGATTATTGCTTCAATCTTTTTGACCATTTCTGGTCCAACAATCCTACAACAGTCTTTTGTGAAGAATGACCCAAATCCCTTGTCACTCATTTGGGACACACTCAGAAGGTTGAATTTTAGATTGTCTATTAGATTGACATTTTCAAATTTTACATTTCCAGATTGCACTGTACCAGACCCCAGAACCTTCCCTTTACTATTATTCCCAAAGGATATATCACCCCCTCCATGGATTTTAAAGTCTTTGAGGAGGGCTTTACATCCTGTTATGTGCCTGGAGCCTCCACTATCTACACACCAAAGACTATCAAAGCATGCAGAAGCTCCCTGCACATGAAGTAAAAGGATTAGTTCATTAAGGTCTCCAAAGCCAGCAGGGCTTTGGATGGGGTCTCAACAGTGTCTGGGATGGATGCAGAATGATGGACAGTGGTTAGGTCAGAGGTTTGAACTATTTTAGGACAGTGTTTCTCTAACCACTGTTGTGGGTCCTGACCAATCATCTGCTGGTAACTAAAAGGATGCCTGTTCACTTTGGGTTTAGAGGGCCTTTTGTAGGCCTCATAAACGTGTGGAATCCTTTGGTAAGACTGTTTTTCTCTGCCTTTTCTGAACTGATTGGCAGGGGGTGCATCAGTAACCTGAACATCTCTTTTGACAGATGTTTGGTTCAGCTGTTTTGTAACAGCTGTTTGAACTGGCACAAACAGTGGTTGTTTCTTGGTGAATTTGACAGATGATGAGGATGATGGTGGACTCAAGGATGTTTTAGCCATGTACTCATTCTTTTTCACATCAAAGTTTTTGAGGTACACACATGCTTGAGTTTTGTGGTTTGTCTTACCACAAACAATGCAGCTTTCTGCTGAAACAATGACACTTGTTTTGTTTAAATCATAAGCTTTCAAGTGGAAACAATCTTTTGTTAGATGATTCCTTTTTTCACAAAATTCACAAAACAAGTTATCAATTTTTTCTTTCTTCTTTCTCTTTTCAGACTCCTTTGCAGCAGAGGTTTTAACCACTGCTGGGATGTCCTTGAGAGGTATGACTTTAGCTTTTGGAGCTTTAACACCATCAGTTGATGTAAAGTCCATTGGCTTGAAATTTTCAAGAATATCACACTCGTCAGACTAGGTAGGTTTAAACTGATATTTTTCAAGTTCTTCAAAAGTTGAGGAACTCCTTGTTCTGTCAAGTGTGATTTTGTTACCAAGTTTGTCAGTGATTTTCACTTCTTGGCCATTCTTGTTTGTGGGGATGAACTCAGTGGTTACATCAGTGTTTTGAACAGATTTTTCACAAGCAATGTGTTCATCATCATATTTTCTATACCTAACCCCAAATTTCACATTACTTTCAATCTGTTTAGCAAGCATCACCTCATATCCTCTGCAGGATTCCACCCATCTTTCACAAGTAATCTGGGTGGATTCCAACTCCTTTTTGCAACTTTGGTATTTTTCTACCATAGTTTGAAGTTGGGTTTTGGTGATGCTTTGCTCTTCTTTTAGACAGCTGATTTCTTTTTCCTTTTCAGTCAGTTTGTTTTTAAGTTCTTTTAAAGAGCTTTCAAATTTGACCTCATCAGACAAGATTTTATCCCGAAGGTTTTCATTCACCTCTTTAATGTTTGCAAAAGCAATTATGCAATTGTCAGAACACAGTTTTTCAAGAACTTGAGGAGATACCTTGGCAGCTGCCATCATTGCACAATCACATTGATGATCTTCATCATCATCAGCTTTCACCTTCTTTTCACCAGCCTTTTCTTCTTTCTTTTCTTCTTTGTCCTCTATGGACCATGGATCTGTCATTGGTTCAATCAGGATACCTGAACTTTCTCCCAACAGTAGTTCACCAGCCACAGCAGTAACCACTGCTTCAGTCACCTCTTCCACTGTTTCAAAGCTCTGCTGTTCCTCCTCTGTTTCAACCCCCTCCTGTATTGACTCTAATGCCATCAAACAAAACTCATCATGAGAAGGTTCATTAAAAGCATAGAGTGCAAAATTTTCATCATTAAGGTCTTCAGGCATACTGCTCCAGTCAACAAACCCTTGAGTGAAAAAGCTTTGTTGATCTGGTTGTACTGCTGCTGGAGCAGTGGTTTGAGGTGCAACAGTTTGCACTTGTACCTGGGGAGCAGGGGTTTGAACATATTGGATTTGTGGAACAGTAGTTTGGACATAGTGTACTGGCACAGGGGCAGCAGCATAGTGAGCAGTATTCACTTGAGCTGCTGGGGCATATTGGGCATAGTGCACAGTGTTTTGGTTTTGAGGTCTAGGATTTGAGCTAGGGTGAGTAATTATGGGACCAGTAGTTTGACTCCTACATTCCCTAGCGAAATGTCCCAACCTATTACACTTATAGCACTTGATTTTCGATTTATCCAACCCAACCCTTAGATTCCCATGCAGACCTGGGAATTTTCGCCCTGTTCTTTTGTAGAATTTGCTAGTTCTAACACTTAGCAAAGCCAGTTGGTGCAGGATGTCCATTTCCTCTAAGTCAGTGGGATCAAAATGTTGTAAATCATTTAGTTCAAAGCTTAGATTATCTGACATCTGGTTTTCGTTTGCAGTGAATGCATAACTTGCAGAGTGAGGATCAGGGTTGTTAAAATTTGCACCAGCAGTTATGTCAATGAAGTGATCATAACCCTGATCCTTACCACTGCTCCCAAATTCTTCTTGACCCAAAAGAGCAGTGTTACCGAATGTATAATCATCAACGGCTTTTCCTGACTCTTGTAACTTCCTTTTCTGGTTCAACTCCCTTTCGTAAGTCAGGAGTCGACCATGGAGTTGGGTCAAGGTCAGATCCTTGAACTCAGGTGAATTTCTGGTGACAAAGGCTATAGTGTCCCATTTTTCGGGCAGTGACCTGAGGAACCTGCTATTTTGAGTCGAGTTTGTAAAGGTAGTGTTAACAAGCCTCAGTTCACTGATGAGACAACTAAACCGCTCAAATTGTTGAGTCAGTGATTCACCTCTAACATGACAAAATGTTTCATACTGTTGGTTCAGGATTTCCCTATTGTTTTCTATGACTTCTTCAGTACCTCCAAACTGTTCCTTAAGTGCGTCCCATAATTCTTTGGCACTGTTACAGTGTAACAGTCCAGCATATATTTCATTGGGCAGCGCTGATGCTATGATGCTAAACGCTTTAGCATCTAGTTCGATCTTTTGAAAATCGGTTTCGGTGTAGTTTTCAACTGGTTTTGGAACGAACTTTTTAGCATCTTCAGCGCTTGGCACTGAAGGAACATGAGGACCAAAGGTGACAGACCTCCAACAACCTGTGCTTTGTTGAGCGAGGATGTGACCCATCCTCCTCTGCCAGATGTTGTACTCATTTCTTTTTAGCATAGGTGGTTTAAAAAGTGAGCCGATGTTGTTTTTATCATCCTGAGATTGTGACGTCATTCTTGTTGTTTTACAGACACTGAGAAATCAACTTTAATGGTGATTAATCCTTGCTCTGTTTTTCAACGGACGAACAAACGATCAGTATCAACTATTTTGAGCTGAACTATTTACGTCAAAATGATTGTTAAATCAAATTTGACTGTCCAAGCTCTGATACCAATTGTTGGATCTGAGTTTCTTTTTGATTGTATTTTCGTTTGGAATTAAGATGGAAATGGAAGAGTTGTGCAGCGGAATTAAGATGAAAGCAAACTTTGCATACAATCAAACGAGAGTAATACTTTAATCAAACATCTTTACACAGAGAATCGAAAGATTGAATTTGTTTCAACAACGATTACAATGATTGATGAATGAATGCAAACTCCCCCTCAGCCAGAGCTCAGTAGTTTGTTCGTGCAAAGAAGACGATGTGGTGAAAGAGCTAATAGAACAGTACAAAGTACTGAACTATTTATAGGCACTTGCAAACCACTGAGCATCTTAGCTGACGTCACCATGAAAGTGACATCTAACCTCCTAACAAACTCTAACCTCTGATCTATAAACACTGATGTACTAAACTACTGCTATTACATTACATTATATAAAAGACACTTAAACAGCTGCTGCATCCTTCCACTGCTGTGAACCCAGCAGTGCTTGTCCGGATCAGCAGTACTTGACTCAAGGCAGTAGATTGAGTCAGCAGAGCTTTGGTCTTCCATCAGTCTTTGACTTTGGGCAGTAGATGCAAGGCAGCAGTTATAGGTCAGTACTTAACAAGATCAGCAGATAGGAGGTCAGCAGATATGAAACCACTTTCAAGGGGAGAGATTTGCATGAACCAACTGTAAACGTCTGCTTATTCTGGATCCACTGCTCTGATCCAGTTTTGGCTTTAATTATCTGTTCCTCTGATAGGGATCAATCCCAACAATATGCGTTGCTTTAATTTACCAAACTGACCTTAGAAGCTTCAATCTCACATGCTTGGTCTTTCTAAACAGTTGAATTCGGAATTGGATCCATTTTTTTACTTTGTTTGGTAATAGACATGGGTGTGCATTATTATTGTTGTTGTTGTTATGTATTTATAGGATAACTTTAGTAGTGCATTATGGTTTAATTTTGAAAAGTTTGTTTTCGCGCTTCGTTTTCTATCAGATATGGCACCCCTTTAGTTAGAAAGTTTGTTGTGTTTTGTATTAACTTTTTAAAGATATATTATGTTTAGATTAGGAGTTTTTTTTTAAAGTTTGTTGGTGGAAAACTTCTAGAAAAACGTTTTTTATAAAAAAAGGTTTTATGGAAACTAAAATTCTTCTAAAAACGTTTTTATAAAAAAAGTTTTTATGAAAACTAAAATTCCATTTTGTTGAATATAGTATTTTATATATAAAGTCTTTTTTGAATAAGATTTCTAAGACGAATATTTTATGTAAGTTTTTTTGAATTAGATATTTAAGACGGATAAAAAGTTTATAAAGTCTTTTTTTTAATTAGATATTAAGACGGATAAAAAGTTTCTACGATATGATTATTAAAAGGTCCGGAAAATGAGGAAGCTTCGTTGAACGTAGGTTCTTCAGCCACCGACCACAGCAAAATATAAAGCTATTTTTTATTGCGTTTAATTTAATTTAGTTTATAGTTATTTTACTTGTATGAGATATGTCTCTCGTAAGACAAGTTCTCGTCTCTTATTCATTCATATTGATATGTGATATAAATTACAAAAAGTTGAGAATCTTGAAGGCTTGATGAGTTGGTTAATAATGAGGAAACTTGAATATGAAACTTAATACTTACAGGGATTTGCTTGGGTTGATCCGTGTCAGCTTTGGGCTTAAACCGAACCAAAACCGAAAATCCAGTTTTTAAGTTTTAGACTGTTGTCCAATTTTTGTTTTCTAGTTTTGGTTTTTAGGCGTGGGTTCAGTTCGGTTCAATTCAGTTATGAGTTGGTTCATTTAGCTTTGAAATGTTTGGGACTGTAAAAATATTCTAAAATAATTAGGCTAAAAACTTTTGTACTAAAGTTTTTGTTAATCATGTTTTTAATAAACTCGGGCATAAAACGCTTGGTTTAAAATAATGAATTTGAACTATATATTTAATAATAAACATTTGAAAAAGTTCAGTGATGTTTGATTCGGTTTAGTTTGGTTTTAGAGCGAAGCATAACCGAAATTGAAGCATAACTACTAGTTAAAAAAGGCCAAACTGATAGTTATTAGCTTAGGCAAGTTATTTTGGTTTGCTTGTTTGCTTTTGTCAGGTCTTTTGAATTTGGTTCGTTAATCAATTATTTTAGTTGAGTTCTTAGTTATGGACCTTGTAAACTGTTATTAATTACAAGCTACTAATTTTTTTATATAAAAGGAGCATTTCATTATGTTGTTTATAATTACTGACTTCGTCTTGTTTTTGTAAATAAACAACATTTTTCAACGGCTTGGAAGATCAGGTCGAAATTATATTCATGGCAGTTGGGTAGACTTGGTCTTTTGCTCGTGGGTTTGTTGTTGATCTGGTTGCATGCTTTTTTTTCTTTTTTTTTTTTTTTTCTTTTTTTGTTGTTATGCTGTTGGAAACACGTTGAAAAGGGTAGTGAGGATTTGTAACTGGATGGTTTTTTATTGATCTAGCTACAGGCTTTTCTTTGGTTTTGTTTTTTTATTTGTTGTTATGCTTGTAGGAAACACGTTGAAAAGGGTTGGAATATGACAGTATAAACTGGACAAACCCGAACAAGGTATCGTTGTACATTTTAATCCGCACAATACTTACGGTTGCATTTAAATATGTATAAGTAAAATGATATTATTTTATGGTGCTTACTTCTATTCAACTTGTTTATCCTTTAAAATAAAATATTATGGACATACAACAAGTTCTTTTGCATACATACAACAAATTCTTTTGCATACACATGTGGATTTTCGACTAAAAACGCAATGCAAATAACCTGCTAAAATCGACAAAAAAAAGTTATTCCATTATCTAGGGGACATCATCTAATTCAAACAAGTGTGTTTTAGCCTATTAAAGGTTTCTCTTACGACCACAAACGAATTCAGTAGGTAATAAAAAGATTAATAAAAGATGGAGAAAAGTAATAAAACATTATTTTAATATAACCATTTAGATAAATCAAGTAAGCTTGTATGATGTTAATTTACTATCTGCTAACCCATATAAGTGTGTGCACCCAGACAAGTAAATACACAAACATACAGAATACAAACCAAGCTCACATCAAACCCGTATATGCAAGGTTTCGAAATTTTATCTAGTTAACGGAGCAAATTGGTGAACAATCTTAATCAAACAAAAAATCAGAGTAAAAATGGTTGGAATATTATTAAATTGATAACAATGACAACATAGAGTCTTGGGCATTTGAAACATGATAGAACATATTGCTTTAATCACTTGTACACTAATGCATCATCTACTTATACATTTTAATCCGTATAACAATATTGACCAAGACAACTACTAAAACGTCGAAAAAATGAGTAGGTCATCACAGTACCATTGGATTCTTTTGTAAAACATTATAGTTTATAAGATATAACAAGAATACGTAAAAAGTTTAGTTTTTTGTGGAAAGAGAAAAGTGTAACTAAATATCCTTAATTTTGTTAAAATAAATGAATTTAATGTAATAAGATTAGAGACTAAAATATAATTAGCGTTTAAAAGAACAAATTACTATTTATAAATAAAGAGAAAAGATATTCTTATTTTTTGTGTATCTTAAAATACTCCTTTATGTATTATAATATATATAGTATAGATGTTGTCTAGAAAAATTGTTACCCAACCATTCAAGCTTGCAAAAAAAGATGATAATAACCTTTTACTAAGGCCAAAGAGATGGCTCACTTTATATTTCATCCCTTTGTTTATCCGTCTCTATATTATACGAAACGAGCATCATTCTATCCTGGTAGTAACAAATCCCATCCCGAGCTACCAAAAGCTTTCGACGCAGTGCATGTGCAACGCATCCTCTACTAATTGTGTCTCGGCTCAAAATGAGGTAGCAAATTTATCTTCCTACATCCTACCACTCATACATGTCTCGGCTCAGAATGAGGTAGCAAATTTACCTTATGATTGACATCCAACTGTTTTATTAATGATTAGCATAACAAGTTTTTATAATCAAATCTATCACTAGCTTATTATATAGTAAACCAAAATAACTGAAAGGGTAAAGAAAAAAAATAAACAAAAATATGATTTGACTGCAAGCTATATCGACTAAATCAAACCTTCATCTGTAATTATGTGTGCACCACAGAACTGAATTTGGGCAGGCAGCAGATGAACAACAAAAGGTCACTCAGATGCCAAGAAACAGAAAATGCAGTCACACTCCACAACAGGAATCAAAGATGGGTCAGAAATTCAAGGGCAGAATCGTCATTACGACCAAGAACAAGAACAATGAGCTGGAAAAGGTACAATAACCACAGTTGATAAACAAGAACCAATCTTCCCAATGAATCAATCACTTTGCAGAAAGATAATAAGCTGCTTCAAAAACCTTTTTTCCCAAATTTATCATGTTTAAACACAACCAACTAACCCACCCTGCCTGCCAAAAGGTTAAATATGTTAATAACCGACCGTTATGACCGACTATATTTCAGTAAGTAAATCATAAAAGGTTACCCGCATCACGCTTGGCTCCCGTTTGAAACGAGGACCCAAAAGTAACTTATCATTGTGCATCACCAGTAGTAATACAACTTGTAATCACTTATGATGCAACCAAGTAGATAGAGAACCGGACATTCATAACAACCAAACCAATCCAACATAGTAGGTACTAGGTAGCAGGTGCCAAGTCGATTAAAGTTTCATTTGATTACTACATCATAAGCACGTACGAAGTAAAACGACATCTTGCAGAAAGAAAGAAAAACCCGATCGTTTCCATCCAGATCCAGCACCACCTTTGACTTCTAACATCTGTGCATTTTCAAACAAAAATACCTCCATTACTACTGCTCTTAACAAACTGTCACAATATAGCAATATAATAATATAGGATAATATAATTAAATATACATATCATACCACAGCGCAACTGGTCATTTTTCGATCACCGAAAACCACCACCGCCTGAACGGCGCTCATACGGTCCAGAACGGTCACGACTGTAACGATCCCCTCCGCCTCCACCACCACCACCATCCCTGCTGCGTCCACTGTAACGATCCCCATTCCTATCTGGACCATATCGGCCACCACCACCACCACGCCCACCCCCGCCATACCTATCGTCTCTGCCACCATACCTACTTCCTCTGTCGCCGCCTTCACTTGGACATTCCCTAGCAAAATGTCCAGGCTTACCACACTTAAAACAATCGCCGCCACCGCCACCACCCCCGCCACGACCGCCCCCATAGTCACGATCACGTCCGCGATCACGACCACGGTCGCGGTCACGGCCGCCATCATAATCCCTACCTCCACCTCCACCGCCTTGAGGCTGAGCCTTGTCTACGGTGATGTTCCTCCCATCCAAATCTATTCCGTTCATTGCTTCAATGGCATCTTCCATAGCTTGCTTCTCATCAAAAGTCACGAAACCAAATCCTCGTGAACGCCCAGAGACCTTGTCTAAAACAACCTATATCATATGAAAAAATAGCTTAATAATAAAGAGCTCCAGCCATCAAGCCGTTATTACTTAGATAATGACTAAACTGCTATTCTACAATGTTGTAATGTAACCATATAAGACGTGATCAAAAAGCGTACCCACCGAGAAAAAAATGATAAACATCTATTACTTCTAATGATGTTAAAAAAAGCATATATTTCTTAAGAAATCACTTTAATATGTACATTCAAATGCTTGAAGTAAAGAATATGTTTTCAAACAAGGTATGTAAGCAGATGTAACCCTTCTTTCATGCATTTACAAAATTAAAAGCATGAGCAACTAAACTCAATTTACACTGCTAGAGCCCCACTGTTGAAGTAATGTAGATATCAAGAAATAGTTTATAAAAAAAACAGCTTGTGCAAATTTAAAAATAACATTATTAACCATATTACCTTTGCATCAAGAAGATGACCAAACTTTGAAAAGGCGTCTTTTAGAGCTCTGTCAGACGTTGACCATGACAAGCCACCAATAAAACAGCGGTACTCCACCTCATCAGACATGTCTAGAACTGCAGTACCCATATAAACAGAACGTTAACAGCAAAAGAACTGCAGTACCCATATAAGCAGAACGTTAACAGCAAAAAGAAGCATGTTGAACATCAGAGAGAGCAAACAGTCTTCCTCTGGCCGGTCCAGTCCGAAACTCCGGTTATAAATATAGAACTTATGAACTGTGAACTCTAGCCTTAACATCAAAATCAAAAAGACACTCGGTAGCGAGGCTGTGAACATAGGCCATTCTTTAAAGTATATCCTGAGTACTCTTTACTTTTTTGTGCTAATTTACCACAACCAGGTTTGCACCCTAACAAGGTTGATCTGTGATCATATAGGATCGCCAATTTCCAAACACTTCATTTCGAAACAACCATTATCGCTGTTAGAAGGCTAAAAGTACACAATTTATTAAAAGTTCATAACCATCATATCTATGTTACTTCATAGCTTCCTACACCCTGTCTAAACGCTTAAAGCCTTGAGCTTACACCCACATGTAAAACCCTAAAAATTTACTAATTAACAGTCTAATATACTCAAAACACACAAATCTGATAAACAATTCATCATTTTCTTTTCGATGTAAAGACCAAATTATGATGACTAAAAGCACAAATCACAAGTAAAACCCTACAAATTTACTAAACTAACAGTCTGATATACTCAAAACACACAAATCTGATAAACAATTCATCATTTTCTTTTCGATGTAAAGACCAAATTATGATGACTAAAAGCACAAATCACAAGTAAAACCCTACAAATTTACTAAACTAACAGTCTGATATACTCAAAACACACAAATCTGATAAACAATTCATCATTTTCTTTTCGATGTAAAGACCAAATTATGATGACTAAAAGCACAAATCACAAGTAAAACCCTACAAATTTACTAAACTAACAGTCTGATATACTCAAAACACACAAATCTGATAAACAATTCAACATTTTCTTTTCGATGTAAAGACCAAATTATGATGACTAAAAGCACAAATCACAAGTAAAACCCTACAAATTTACTAAACTAACAGTCTAATATACTCAAAACCACGAATCTAATACACAATTCATCAATTTTTAGTGTAAAAGCCAAATTACGAGTCATAAAACCACAAATCATCACAAACAAACACAGTTATCATCTACAATAAATATCTTCAATCCAATCTCACACATACAACCCTTACGATTCACAAAATAACCAATAAACACTCAAAAACACAACTAAATAGCTACAGATCATGATTCTGAACATAATTTAAAACAATATCCATCAATTATGATCTAAAAAACACATGATAAGAACGTCAATCGCAGATCAAGCAACAGAATAAAAAAAACATCTAGATCTAACTTTACTGAATCAAAATACAGTAGTACACGTATAATTTAGTGATTTTGTTACCAGCAGCGAGATGCGATCGAGAGAATTTTGAGTGATTAGCGTTGATTTGACGGATGAACGATACAAGTGTTGGAAATATTCTTGCCCTATCTATTTATCTGCACGGAGTTAGAAACGGGTTAAACCTATACCCTAATTCTAAATCGAACATTGTTTTTTGGAGCTAATGGGCCTAAATGGGCTTCAGATTTTTATTTGTCATCACTCATCACTATTCCCCCCAAACACTTTTTCTATCGGCTAAAAATTTCATATTTTTTATGATACTAGTGTTAATATTCGAAAATTTCGCGTTGTTGAGAAATTATATTTTATTTTTGAGTTAATTGTTATTTTCATTCTATTGGTTTAGTGGAAAATATTACTTCATGTTATGAATATATTTATTATTAATATGGTTATCAACACCTAAAATAGATCAGGCTTATTCTACAAATTTTCCTCAATTATATATAGTCTTTGTATCTCTTGTAATAGATATCTCAATCAATAAAATATTAGATCTCTTCTCCCTATTATTTTCTTCTTCTTTCTTTGCTATTAGGCTAGTTTCACAACACGTTATCAGCACGAGCTCGCTCGTTGCTCTCTTTTTCCTTTCACTTTAAATCCGTCGTCTACCTTCGCATGATGCCGGCCACTGCGTTTATAGAATTACGAAACAAGATAAGCATTGCAGGTCCGTTGCTGTTACATCCACCGGAATCAATCAGAACTAATTATCTAACTCCATTCACATATCAGGTTATTTTTTTTACTCAAACCCACGTTGGTTCATTTGCAAAGTAATTAACTTCTGTTAATAATTTTTTGAATGAATTTATTCTTAATGGTAGTGGGATTGGGAGAAAGTTCTGTTTTATTATAGTTACTATATTATCTCTAATTGATGAAATCTTTATAAGTATAATATTTTATATATTATATAGTTTATGATGTCGCAGCTCTGCTTCCCTTCACCGGTGGCTAGAAAAATTCTGGATAAACACTTTTTAACTCTTTTTACTCTTATTTTAACTATTCTATTTATTAATGAGGGATCAAACCTTAAAAGAGAACTCACTGGATAAACACTAGTATTTTTTTGTGTTAAAGTAATTCTATGAAATTAACATGCATGATATATGTCATCGTTATATATTTTTAATATGTGTTTTGTATATATAGAGGTCGGTTAACGTACAATATTTCTTAACGTATGAGCATACGTTGTGAAATTATGCACGTTTGTATTTAGTATGTTATTGATCAATATATGTTTTTAGTAAGATGTGTGAATATATGAACATTCTGATATTATATTATATATGTTTTTACTAAGATGTGTGAAGATATGAAGATTCTGATATTATATTATATGTTATTAAAGATACCAATTTTATAATCATATGTCGAATCCAATATCTTCTATTTTATAATGATTTACATGCCATGATTAAATCTGTTATTTTTGGCATCCAAAATGTATTGTATTTCTGTTATTACCACACTTTGAGTAATTACAAATATTGCTTTCCATATGCTTATTATTTTGAGTTTTTGACATACATGGTTATTTGTCATTTAGTATAGCATGTATGAATTTTGCCTTCTGAAAGTAAGATTAGGTGGTGCATAAGTTGTGATTTGCTTTAGCCGCATGTAGATTATTATATTAAGAAAAATATATGTTTTTATTTAATCTTTTCATTTACGTTCGTTAGAATATGCATACTTGCATTTGATATTTAAAATTTGATATATGTTCCTGATCCATGACAATATTATTACATGTTGGATAGTTTTATTAAATCCATGACAATATTGTTAAATGTGGGGTAGTTCTAAATTAACCAATTAAGTAAGTTGATTAAGTTTTTCTTTATGTGATTTCGTTATATTAAACAAAAATCAATTGTATATAAAGTTTTATATAAGAAAATAATACGTAAGATTTGCCATAAAGATTTATGATAACTTGTATTATATGTAGGTTCATTTGAGAAGAAATTTAATGTGAGAAGAAAAAGAAGAAAGGGCATATTAGTAAAATACTATTTCATTTATAACTTATATCATTAATTTTTCTCTCTTTAATTAATTAGTCAACTAATCATTAATTATCCTACATATAATCTACAAAACCTACACATATCAAAATTTTACTACATATACCCTACACATTATAGAATTTTATCCTACACAGTCGAAATTTATCCTACACACCTCGAAATATATCCTACACAACTCGTAATTTATCCTACACAACTAGTAATTTATTCTACACTTTAAATTAAGTTATTTTTTTTTTAATTTGGAAAAACTATATATTTTGAAAAGGAGTTACAAATTTAATTTTGTTAGTTATTAAAGTGGAAGAATACAAATTAATGATTTATGTAAGTTTACCATTATACCCTTATATTAAAATTAAATACAAATATTAAATGAAGTAAAATGAAGCATTATTATTGGTTGAAACATCTTCTTTTTTCTTCTTACAAAAAAATTCTTCTTATTTGAACCCTCCAGTGTTATATATTTATTCTATAATTTGACTTTATGGTATATCATTTATTGTGTATGCTATCATTTATTTATATGCATAGTAGTATTGAAAAGATCAATTGCAACTATCAGTAAGAGTATATATATGTTTTGATATGACACCCAAAGTGTCATACTCTCGAAAATTTATCATCAAATTACAAAAGATTGTAAGATGTTGGACCGATAAATTTTATATGACTCGGGTGTTTAGCTACTTCTCAATTGGTGTTAAGCAAAGAGAAGATTATTTCTAAGGAAAAATACATAATTTTTTTTTCCATTAGTCACATCTGAGATATGCTCTTAAAGTAGCAATATCATTTTGTGAGTATGAAAAGTCTGAGATGATTTCATATGAATGTGACCGAGTGAATATTAGAAAGCTATGAAGCTTGTTTTGATTCTACCCCATTCCATGAAGCGAATGTGACTATACATTTATTAGTGTAAAGATGATGATCATGGACATATTTATTCTAGGATTTTTTTTCTTCCCATTATAGTTGGTTTTTGGTCAGGAACCAAAGATGTCCCTTCTAGGATTTTGGTTGTGCGGTATATATATTGATTCACCACTACGCACAATAATGTGACCTTAAAAGGTGGCTGGGAATATATGATAACGAATAGAGCCTTTCACGAGATATTTATTTATGGCTCAATTAATTGATATCCATCTAAATGGATTAACATTCCCAACATCAGGGGGAGATAAAAAGCAGTTGGAAAAGAAATGAGTTGGTATGAATTATCATTGATCCTCAAAAAAAAAGTGTGAACCAGAAGTTCAAAGAACAACTCATTTACAAATATTAGCGAATATATTACCAGACACATTCACTGACCTTAAAAAGGTGACTATGTCACATATACCAACTGCTAATGCTCCAATTAAGATGAGTGTCCCAGAAGGACAATCACCACATTTTTGTAATGAGTCTATTGCACGTCTGAAGCGTGGTAGACTAGTCGATTCCAATAATAAAATTTCTCGAAAGTTGGAGCAACTAATTAAGATGGTCAAGTCGAAGTTATATTGAAAAGGTCTCCTGAAGAGACAATAGACATGATGGTTCAAGAAGAACCTCAGGTACCTGAAAATAAAGAGATCTCGATAAGCTGTATCATGTCTAAGATATGTATGGAATCGAAACAAAATCGACGTCGTTATACTTTTGTATATAATATAGCGCTTGAATGATGAAATGTTGAGGATCAAGATTTAAGATCTGCCTATGAATGAAAATACATAAATGATTGGCCAAAATGGAAAGACGCAAAGTATGGCAGATTTAAATTCTCTAATGGAAAGTTTTCGAACCAACAGTTCATACAACTGAATTTGTAAAGTATGTTGGATATTAATGGGGCTTTTATGTGAATCATGTGAAAATCAAATTAAATGAGATAAGGCAAATATGGTGCACAAGGATTTTCGCAAAAACGCATGATTGATTATAATGAGACACATTCTCTTTTTTTTTTGGGTAAAGGGTTACCCCGGTAAATTTTATAAATCAACCAAATAAGTACAAGGGTGTGACAGATTGAACACACCAACTAGACTTGGCATACCAAGACTAGGAACCAAACAAGAAAAACAACCAGAAAGTTACCATGCAAAAGCAACAACCAAAAACAAAAAACAGCCCAAGAAAAACAAAACCACACGATCAACTAGTGAAGTAAGCTTCTAGCCCGGGTCTTCTTCCTCATCATTAGAGTAAATCTTCCATGCCGTTAATAATCTATTCCGGCTATCCCTCCCACGGAACTTGAGCCCCATAATCTTCAAACGGACTGTGCTCCTGATCATCTCCATCACCGCCTCAACTGTGTTTTGTTTATGAGAAAATAGTCTATTATTTCTTTCTTGCCAAATAAAATACGTCGTAGCCGCAATCAGAATCTTGGCTACAATCACATCCATGTTCTTCGAGGAAGCCTTTAGATCCATCCATGCAACAAGGGATCCCCACGAGTCATCAACACTCTCCAAATTAACCAAATCTTTGACATTGTTCCAAACTTTTGCCGAAAACCTGCATTGGAAGAAAAGGTGATCGCGCGAGTCACGTCCATGGCAACAAAGCGGGCAACACATAAGTCTAAGATTCGTATCACTTCCTGCTTCCCAACTAGAAAGACGATCTTGAGTTTTGAGTGTATTCCTAATAACCAACCACATATGGAACGAGTGCCTCGGAATACACTGTGAAAACCATATCATATTAGACCATGAAACCGTATCCCCTCGGCCCCTAATGTTGTTCCACACTTCCTTTGAGCTGAAATAGCTTTCTTTACCTTCCAAATCTTTCCATGTAAGTTTATCAGGGACATTGTGAATAAGATTTGGTGTTTGCAAATTTATCAATACCGGAAAAAGGTCATACCACGCTTGCGGCAATCTCCACTGACCTGAATCATCAACTAAATCAGCAACCGTAGACTGCATATTAAATCCAGCATTAGAAATAATTCTCGGGGTAATGAATGATGTAAACGGACTCAACGGGCACCAATTATCACACCAAATGTTAGTTTGGGCACCACTTCGGATCATTATACCAAGATACGGACGCACCAAGTTACGGATAGATAAAATTTTACGCCACCCCCAGCTCATACTACCTCTACTCGGAATCTCCCAAAAACTTCTACCCTTTAGTTTGTAGGAATGTATCCACTGAACCCACAAAGAGTGCCGTTTCGATATGATACTCCATATATGGTTTGCCATAAGGGCATTATTAACATCCGTAATATTACGAACACCCAATCCACCCTCGTGCTTAGGTAAACACACATCAGCCCACACAACTTTTGCTCGAACCCTACCAGCCGATCCAGCATTCCATAGAAAACGACGCATCCTCTTCTCCAATTCTGAAGTGACACGAACTGGAAGAATGAAGACAGAAGCCCAGTAAATGTGCATTGCAGATAGAACTGAATTTATGAGCTGAAGTCGACCCGCAAAAGTTAAAGACTTAGATAACCAGCTTGTAATTTTTGACTCCATACGATCAATCAGAATTTTGCAATCTTTAAAACTCAGCTTCGTTGATATAAGAGGCACCCCAAGATACCGAACCGGAAGGCAACCTTCCTGAAACGGCATCAGTGAAAGGATCTCTTGCTTGACCGAAGACGAAACATTCGAAAAATATGCAGTGCTTTTGGCTGGGCTCGGCACTAAACCTGAACAACTTGTGAACATATCCAAAGCATCTCTAACCTTCTTAACCGAGCAAATATTAGCATGCACAAAAATAAACAAATCATCCGCAAAAGAAACATTGATGATTCTCTGCTTAGCACACTGATGATGAAATTTAAAAGACAAATTTGAGTTTGCCACCTGTTGGAGTAATAAGGATAGAACCTCCATGATAAGAGTAAAAAGATAAGGTGACATCGGGTCTCCCTGTCTCAAGCCCCTCTTCCCTTTAAAGAAACCATGAAGATTACCATTAACACTTAACGAGTAGGAAGCCGTGGAAACACATGTCATAATCCACTCAACCATACGATGATTGAACCCAAAGCGAATAAGAATGGCTCTCAAAAAAGACCAACTAACCGTATCATAGGCTTTTTGAATATCGATTTTGAAAGCACATCTTGCAGGACCTCTATTCAGATGATAGTTGTGCATCAACTCCTGAGTTAGGAGAATATTGTCTGATATTTTCCTTCCCGGCACAAAAGCAGATTGGTTAATACCAACAAGAGTTTCCAAACTTCCTTTAATCCTATCTGTTATGATTTTGCTGATACATTTATAAAGAACATTACAACAAGAGATAGGCCGATAATCCAAAACGGAGTCCGGAATATCTTTCTTAGGGATCAAAGCAAGAATGGTGTGATTTAATTGCTTGAGTAGTTTACCATTCTCAAAGAAATCAAGCACCGCATCCGTAACTTCATTGCCAATAATATCCCATGCCTTTTTGAAGAAGGCTGATGTATAACCATCCGGCCCAGGAGCCTTATTATCACCAATGTTAAACATTGTCGTTTTGATTTCCTCTCGAGTAACTTGCTGAACCATATTAGATGCATCATGTTGATTAAGAACATTAATAAAAATATTATCCAGGTTAAACAAAGTAACCTGGTCCTCAACCCCAAGAAAATTCGAATAATGATTAACCAACGCATCCGCAACCTTACTACCTTCATGACGGTTTCCAGCAATATCTCTCACGCTATGAATCTTGTTTCTGGCATTACGGCTTTTCACCACATTGTGAAAATATTTTGTATTCGAGTCTCCAGCACACAACCATTCAACTTTTGACTTTTGTTTGAGAAAGCATTCCTCATCATAAGCCGCAATCTGAAAATCTTGAAGACATGTTGCTTCTAAATGCCGAAGATGACTATCCAGCGGATTCTTGTCAATACGATTTTGAATATCATCCAACTTATTTCTAAGATCCGCCACCTTAGCATGCAAATTACCTTGATTGAAAAGAATCTTCCTTAGATGCGGTTTTAAGTTGCTAAGCTTCTTTGTAACCGAATACATATTAACCCCAGGGATTGTTTCCCTCCACTCCCACTCCACACACTTTAGAAACTCCGGCTTGGAAGTAATAAAATTAGGAAACTTGAACGGTTTATTTTTCTTCTCACTTTCAGTTCCCATTCTCAAAATACAAGGGGTATGGTCCGAAACTCGAAAAGGATGGTACATGACAAAGGTATTCGGAAACATATCCAAAAAAGGAAGATTACTCATCACACGATCTATCTTCTTTAGAAGACCCGCTCCATCTTTAGGTTTCTGATTCCATGTATAATGAAGACCATGACCTTTAATATCCATCAACTCCGAAAATTGAATGCATTCTTTAAACTCACACGTGCTTATCGTATCTTTGGAAGAGCCATAAAGCGAATCCTGAGACTGAAGAGTTGAGTTAAAATCACCCATAACAACCCAAGGTTTATCGTGACACAAGCTTTTATGGTTACATAAGCTTTCCCAAAGACTTCTACGGTCTTGATACTTATTTTCCGCGTACACAAATGAACAAAAAATGACTTTATTATCAGCTTTAATTAACATCTGAGTATGTATTACTTGATCAGTTTGAGCGAGCACCATAAGATCAACCACATCCGGATCCCAACCCAAAATGATACGGGTTCCCCTAGTACACAAACCCCCATTAGACGTCCAATTCCAGCTTCGAAAAACCTTATGACAAATGGTACCCAGATTAGCTACATTCACGTGGGACTCTAATATAGCACACACCTTTAATTTGTTTTCAGCAAGTACTTGACGAACTTCATTTTGTTTCAGGGGACGGTTCAAACCCCTTATGTTCCATGACATGATGCTATCCATTAAAACCTGTCTGACCGGGAGTGCTTGCCCCCTTAGAACCATGATTCTTATCAGATTGCATAAATTCGGACATTTCTGTTTGTAAACTTACCTCAACCTCATTCTCGGCTTGAGTAGACCTCCCATTACCATTTTTCAAGTTATGCCTCAATTCCTTATCCACCCCTACATCAGCTGTAGTATCTTCCACATCTTCCGTTAACAAAGCTTCAAATGAGTTACCAGTCTTCACATTGACATTTTTACTTTTATCATCTATACTCCCCTTTGTACCAGACGTACTAGCTCCCGACTTAGTAATTTTCGGCTTATAAATAAACTTTTGCTTTTGCTTCTTATGCATACCTCCCAACCTAGCCGTCTTTCTTTTATCAGTAATAAAACCCTCATCATCAACTACCACTTGTTTATCCTTTTTGATCACATTTTTAGCACATGTATTATCACAATGGCCAAAAACACAACATATTGAGCAACGTTGAGGTTTCCATTCGTATTCCACTTTAATTCTTTCAGTTAAGTACCCATCCTCATCCAATTTCGGAATAGCAACAACGATGTAGTCTTTTAACTCACTATCCGCATTTATCTCTATTAATGCACGTGCAAAACTACTTCGTCCCCAATTATCCATGCACATATCAGCCGTGTACCCGTCTAGTCTTTTAGGAATCCCGATTTTGGAAGCTAACAGACTCAACCCATCATCCGTGTAAACTGATATAGGAACATTATGCAACTTAACCCACACCGGAACAGATTTGATGCCCTCTTTTTTAAGACTGATAGATGTCGACCAGATATTTAAAAACAAAGGCATTTTACGTATCAACCAAGGCCCACCCTCTAGCACTTTAGACATACCCTCTTTCGAATCAAATTTAAAGAAGAAAAATCCATCCGAATTCATCATAAGCTTAGTAAATCCATACTTAGACCACACATTCTTAGCATAATATTCTACTACAGGAAATGGCAATCGATTACCTAGAAAATATCCATAAAGAACATTTTCAAATTTCTCCTGAACTTTACGAATTACCTCACGTGGTATGACAACATCCGCATCATTAACAGATTCCACCGACTCCATTCTCCGAAAGTTAACCTCACGCTTCTTCAACATAGAATTTTTAACTGTATCCGCATAAGAGAATGTAGAGTTCATAGGCTTATAGGAAAGGCTATCATCAGCTGTGAGTGAATCCAATTGAATCGGAACAGTAACCTTTTCAAGTTCATCAATAACGTTAATCATCCTTGGTTCCTGTTGAACCACCCCACGACGCGGCAAGAGAGGATTACCATCAATGTTAATAGGCCGGCCATCAAAACTCTTACCAAGCGATGGAGGTTTCCCACGCACCTCTTGAGAGTTCAACGGCTTAACATTACTCGAACTGATAAACACATCCCCACGCACTCTATCCGAAAAAGCTTGAAACCCTAAATCCTCCAATATCCGATCACCACTCTCCAAGTTCGAATTAGGAGGCTTCCCACGATCATGTAACACCCTACCATCAGGTTTAGGACGTTCAGACCTTCCAAGATCAGCACCTCTCTCCATTAAACAACGTGACAATCAACCATGCACAAGAAATACACACCAGCCAACGAAAAAAGCAAACAAAACCCTAATCCTTTAAACCCTAGTTTCAATCTTTCATCCTTAATCGATTAAACCAGCGTATCAATCTAGCTAAGTTAATCTCAGTTAACCGCAATCAATAACAACCAGTTTAATAAATCAGGATTCCGAATTGAAGAACTAAAGCGGCGATTTGAAACAAAAACGAAAAAAAACCCTAATTTTGGATCGGTTGCTTATGCTAACAAGTTCGTTATAGAGTTTGATTAATCAAGACTCTAATCACAGACTGTTATGCATTAGATCACGAAGAAAAACAAGGATTTCATGAGGAATCAAAAAATCGCCCAAAGGAGAGAGAGTTAGGGTTTTTTGTTTACCTTTTCTAACGTACTCGAGAGAGATTCTCTAGTGGTGGATGTAATGACTTTCCAATATTTTATTAGTCTGGTAATATAAAGAGAGAATTGATATGCGTCTTATAAATGTTATGTATCACTTGATGTCACGGCCCCGACCCGGTTTGACCCGTTTCAGGAGCCGCGGGACAGAAATCCCGTGGTATTTATTTAATTGAGTTTAACAGCGGAAGTTTATCATCAGGATCGTTTAAAGCTAAAATTTTCCCGATTTATTTTATTTCACAATTCGGGATAAAACCCCGATAATTTACAATATTATGTTTTTAATACGAAATCGTGATATTACAAAATTTATTTCTTTATTTTATAATGAGCCACTATTTTAAGCTTGAAATGCTCCTCAGCACTTTTCCTGAATTACAACAGATCACCTGAAACATGTTTGAAAAAGGTTTTGTCAGCAGAAAATACTGAGTGAATCATTCTATTTACTAAAATGACACATTTGTTATAATTTACAGTATTAAGAGTGATTACAATGTTTCTATTATCAAACCAATTACCCACGGTATTTGTCACTCGACCGAATCTGTGACTATGGTCATATCCCCCATTTGGCTGCCCCAATGGTGACGATTATCAAGTAATGTATACAAAACCCCACATACCGGCTGTAACTTGGTGATTACAAAGACTTAATCCCCGTAATTATAACTTTGAGAATAAACATGATTTTGTAAATAGATTTGATAAAAATAGAGAATGACTCACATTGCTGATTTAATATGGACAGAGTCTAGTCTATGAATCAGCCTTGTTAACCTAATTTAAATACAATGAACACAAAACTGGGTTAGTAATCAATCCAGCATTTACGATAACTCACGAGATCAAATTCTCACAATGAACGACAAAGTGCGATACTTCATCCATCGAATTAACGACGAACGACAATGTATAACCCTAATGTGGGTGGCACTTAAACATCCATTGGATATATTGATCGTCGGAAAATGAATCGTAGCAGCGATTGTGCTAATACCCTGTTTTGCGGCAGAATTTCGAGACCCGGGGGTGAAATTTAGAGTATTCAGTGTATATCTCAGTGTATAGTGCGAATTTTTACGTCGTTTTTCTTCCAAAAATCAAGTCCCACTGTCCTCTATTTATAGGTAAAATTTGACCCTGAGGCGGCCCGCGTGAGAATTAAGCTAACCTGAGGCGGGCCGCGTGAGACCTATTTTTAGGCATAGGGTTGCCACGGTTGGGACTAGCCTTGCTGAGTTGACAATTTTCGAAAATTCCTTGCTGCCAACGTTTTAAGTGGATAATCGTCAATAGGGTTTAACCCCCCCCCCCTGAGTTTTAGGGGCCCTAATCCTGATTCTGAAAATTATGAAAATTTTAGGGTTTGTTCAGAATCACTTGGGTGTCTCAATTAGGGTTTCCTATTGGACTAATTAATTTAATAATTATGACTTTTGATGAGAGTTGTTACACTTGATACTAAAAGTTTACATGAAAGTCCCTTAAGGATTTGAATTATCAAAAATCATGTAAAATGAGTTCTCGAGAACGATATGATCGTTGTGTACAAATTCATATATGAATACGTTGAATAAGGTTAGTTGAAACATCTTAAGGATGTAATTCTTGTGCACCAATAACTATACATAGAAAACTTGTGCCTAGTTATTATGGCATCTTAATGTACAATGTATAAGCATGGTACAATATGGATTAAATATTCAAGACATCCTTGCATATGATATAGAAATCAATGAGGAGGTATACGTAATAGAACTCCTAAAGAGTGAATGCACATACATTGTTTTTCAAAGTTGAAAGAAGTATGTATATGATTGCAAATGCCTGAAGCATTGATTTCAAGTCCTCAAGAATGTATCTTTATAAAGTTAAAGATAGTATGAACTAAAATAGTCAAGATGAGTGTTGTACAACTCATGATATACTCTGATAAAGAGCAATATAAGTTTGATAATATTATCCATCTTTATCAAATGTTATTTCTTAAAAGTTCACTATAATTGTAATTTACAGTGATGATGTCTGAGCATCATCAAGAGAAACTGGCAAGCTTTTAGAAGGGGAATTTTTTTTAATGACCCTAGCACAGTCTAATTATTACTCGACTTGCAGTTCGAGTATATTTGTAAACATACTTTTATTCATCTATCAAACTACATCTAGAAGATGTTGGTAGGACATTTTAGTATGTAGAGAGCTCAACCTTATAGTATGTTAAAGGTTGTTCAGACACTTTTTATAAGAAATGATTATTATCATCTCCTACTAAAGTAGAGATTCTCATTAGTACCATGGCTAAAGTGCAATTGTGCATTAACTTAACTTTCTAGCTATGCATGATAATATATATTTTTTTATTTGAATTTATCAACATGATATAGCACATGTCCAATGAGGAGACCTTTGAATGGTAAAACAGATATGTCGATACCCTAAAGGTAAGAATGATATGTGTCTATATTTTACTAACCCATGAAAGCTAGTTATGTTAGTCTTGTAGATATAAAGAATGTAACACAAATAGTCTTGGATCTTATGGTATTTATTCGCAAGAGGAAGCACTAGAAGTCTCACAAGAAGATTTTACAACATTACTCAATATAAAGGATTGCATTTCAAGGCATCAAACGACAAATCATTCTACAAAAGTTTTGAGCAACTTTCGAGGATGATGGACACGCTTTACTTAAAGGATACATATTATAATGAGGGGGAGATTTATTCAAGTTGCATTCTTTTTCCCTTAACTAAGTTTTATCCCAATGGGTTTTCTTACTAAGGTTTTTTATGAGGCAACATACCTGATCCAGAAGTATCAGGGGGGCATAATGCGCATTACACGATGCACTCTTTTTCCCTTAGCTATGGTTTTGTCCCACCGGGTTTTCCTAGCAAGGTTTTTAACGAGGCAGCATCAAGCGTATTATGTTGATAACCAAGGGTGAGTGTTATGAATATATTTATTATTAATATGGTTATCAACACCTAAAATATATTAGGCTTATTCTACAAGTTTTCCTCAATTATATATAGTCTTTGTATCTCTTGTAATAGATATCTCAATCAATAAAATATTAGATCTCTTCTCCCTATTATTTTCTTCTTCTTTCTTTGCTATTAGGCTAGTTTCACAACACTTCAGTCAAAAAAAAATTGTGCAATTTTCCTCCTTGACATCCTCGAAACTAAGGATGAGCTCGGTACCAACCGGTACCGAAACCGAAAGTACTGGAACTGAAAGTACCGATACCGAAAATCCCCAAAAGTAGGTACCGGTACCAAATATACCCGGTTCGGTACGGTACCGGTATTTGAGGGTAAATACCGGTACCGTACCGTACCGGACCGCTACCGAACCGGTACCAAAAATGTCAAAAGTCGGTACTGAATCGGTACCGAAAATGTACCCGGTTCGGTAAATTCGGTACCGGTACCGGGTACCATTTTCTCATCCCTGCTCGAAACGTATCATTTCAGTCCAAAAAATTAACAACAGTTAAGAAACTAAGTTAGCTCAAGGATATATTGGTCAATTTATATAGATTTTTTTTATTTTTCATTGGTCATTTTACATAGATTTTTTTATTTTTCATTTTTTTAAATTCAGGTTCTAAGAGATAAAAAAAACATTTGCAGTTGACCAAGTTCGAACCCATGACCATTCAGTTGGAAAGAAAAGAATCAACCATCATGCCACAAGTCATTTTGTTACAAACTTCCATTCGTTTTCTTTTAACATGTGTAAAACGACCATTAAACCAACCAACCACCACCATTAAACCGTCGATAATGCAGTTGCAGATAGCCGCATCCGGGGTGCACCCTTTCGCCCACATGGCTTGAAACAACTTAACCGTTGTACTAATCTTGCAAGCCTTCTCTAACGAATTGATGAATATCCCGTACGTAAACCTATCTGGCTTGTATTTCGACGTAATAATATCATTCCAAAACATTTTCTCTTCGCGGAAACTACCCAAAACACACCAGCCGTTAAGAATAATGTTCATGGTCTTAATATTATGCCAAAACGGGGGCCTACGAAGCACATTACCTAAAATGTCCTGTTCTAGGTGAATACCCACTTGAATTAGACACCCAATTGAAGAATACATAAGCTGATTTCCAATCAGAATGGTGCCTACGAAGCACATTAAGCACTAAATCTTCATTAAGTGTTAGTTTTAATCGAGTAAAAGCTTGTTCTATGTGACATCTGTGCTTGTGTAATCATTGTAAAAACTCTGAACAATTCAAATATCAATAAAACAATGTGATTTGACCCCAATATTAGTTTATTTATGTTTGACATTTTTCACGTTATGATTTTTGTTCGATTTCAAACTCTTAAACGCTTTCTGGAAAGTTATACGCAAACTGATGCGTAAACGTAATCAGTTTAACGCGAAAAATACTCCGGAACAGTGACATAAGCTTAACATACCTTAAATAACCTTTACATAACTTAGAAATAAGTTTTGAAGGGTTTGGTATGGCAAAAACAAGTTTATTCGATCACAGGGACTATTTGCATCAAACTGCAAAAGTCTGTCGATTCGTACAGCAACGTACACTCCGGAACAAGATCATAATCTAAACATACCTAAAATACCCTTAACATGTCTTAGAAATAATTTTTGAGGGGATTCGGTACGCGAAAATATGCTTATTTGATCACAGGGACTAAAAGCGTCAAAATTGTGAAAGTATGCATTTACGTGCATATCTAGCGTTCTAACCATATTCAAACATCCAAAAATTTTTGTAATCATTAAAATAGTGTATTTTAGTGATTGGAATGCAAAAATACCATTCCTTTCGCCATTTGGATCATTTTCGCGTCCGTTACGATTTCCGTCGTAGTTAACCGAAAAGCGTAACTGTACAGCCAAACGAACCGACATCTGTGACATTTTTTAGCATAATTCAAGTTAAATATACTTTAACTTCATCATGGAGATTGAAAATGGGCTTGACGGGTGTTAGAAGTTCCGAAACGCGACAAAACACACACAGGGACCATAACTATAAATATGCAAAACTGGCTGGTCTGCAAGGTCCATACGGGCCGTATGGACTAGACCTTACGGTCCGTAAGCTAGTGCCAGCACCACAGAATTCAAAAACTTCTAAATCAGCTGCTGTCCTTGATTTAGTTCCTGGTTGCTTCAAATTGTGGGCTGGTTTGTGTGATCATCAAGTCCTCCAATCAGATTCTAACAAGTGTAAGGCCTTGATTCTTCCTTGGGCAACACATAAACACTTGGCATGATCAAATTAATGCAAGAATACTATAAATAGCAAGGTCCTCTTGCTTCATTCCTTGCTCATTTCCTTCATTTCACATCTTTGCTCTGATTGAGGCTACCACATTAAGTTGGAGGCTTCATACTTGAGTATTCTAGTTCAATTTTCCAGCCAAGAACACTTGTAAGTGTTCTTTCATGCTTGTTTATTCATTTCAAGAATGAAAGTCAAACAGTGTTTGACTTTCAGCTTTGACCATGATTTGGTCAAGACAAAGTTCGTTTGAACTTTGCAACGTGAGCGTAATCACGATGGTTACAGTACCTTGCGACTATACCTACTGATTACCACGTTGACTAGTCGAAGTGATGAGTCAAAGTTTCACTCAAAATGCACGATAATGTGCAATTTGCGACGAAACTATTTTCGGGTATCAAAACACTTTGTTTTGATATCAAATTAGTTTTCTAACTTAGTTAAACATGTTTAACTCGTCACTTTTAGTTTAGTGCTTATTTAGGGTCGTAAGTTAAGCAGTCTAAACAACCGCTTAGACTTTCGAACCCGACCCATTTGGTCGATCATTAGGATCCGACCAAACATATTTTGTGACCATAGTTGTATAGGGAATAACCTTCCGAGGTTATACCTTATGGCCACTTCGTTTAATTAGTTATATGATAGGTAGTTTATATGCCTTAGGAAAATGACTAAAATGCCATTTTCATGCATAAGTTGAATTTAAGCATATGTAACCAAGTTTTTGACACTTAAACTGATTATGCAATGTTATTAAACATATTAGGGCATATAATACTTGTCATATGGCTAGTTAGGCTATCCGAATGCGCTATTGCGCAAATGACGCGTTAAAGTAGCATACACTACCTTAACGAGTCATAACGGGTCATAAGCACTTAGTATAGGTATCAAATCAAAATCTAGGCTTTGTTAAACCATATTATATGAGTTCCAACACTCATTTGGTTTAGGACCTCATTCTATCCGATCTTCCGATTTAGGCCTCGATTATTAACATAGTGATTCCATACTAGGTGCCACTTGATTCCTTGGTTTCCCGAGCTTTGATAGTTCACTAGATCAAGGATACTTGCAATCTCAAGTGAGTACATAGTCCCCTCTTTTACCGCTTTCAAATATTTTTGGGTGATACACATGTGCCTACTTGTTACTTTCATGTTTTCATGCTTTTCATGACATATGCTTGCTATGTTCAACTAGTACACATATAGTACATGATTTCAATTATGCTTTGCTATGTATGTTGACTGAGCATGCCAGCACATTGATTTCCTAGACACTTTTGCTGCATATGTTTTCTCAGCATTTGGGCACATTGATTTACATTACATTTCTGCTGCATATGTTTACTCAGCATATGGGCACATTGATTTACATTACATTTCTGCTGCTAGCACACTGTTAAACCTTTAACTTGTTAAGGGTTTGTCTGACAGTCGCAAGGCTTGAATGTATGCGATAAACATTACTGCATAAATGTTTGTATCCATAAAGCATTGGATTTTCAAAACATAACTTTTGATTTAAACTTAGGTTTATTCAAAGACATTGTTTTGTACATTTTTACATATGGTTTGAGTAAATACTTTTTATTAACCATACATGACATTTGGTTACACATTGACATTATACATAAGGTTTAAGTAAATACTTTTTACTCACCATACATAACATTTGATTATACAAGACATGGTTTACACTTGAGATTGGACATTGTTTACACATAACATTTTGACATTGGTTTAAACAAGACATTTTTAGTGGTTATTGACAAGTGATTTAAATAACGAGACGTGTGTAGTATGATAAAAGCATGGTGGATACGCCGCTGGTACTTCCTATATATAAGTGCTTTTATGATATTACATATCGTAGCGTTATTTAAACCACTTCAACAATGACAAGGACAAGATACATTTTATACAAATGACATATTTTATACAAATTCATTTTTACTTGGTTATTTACTTAACCATGCATTACTCTTTTATTAACATCTGATTTTCATATCGATTTTCATATGATGTTACAAAAGAAAACACTTTTTAAAGGTTCATGACTACTTTTTGTTAAAACACTTCTTTTAACTACAAGTCATGAATCCTTCATCAACAAAACCTATGTATCTCACAGACATTTTTATGCTGACGTACCTATTTTCACATGTGTTTTCAGGAGCTAATGTGTGAGGATTATCATGACACACTTAGGTGGACTTGGGCCTTAGTGACTTAAAATGTTGCAAGACAAGTTTAATTTACGTTCTGTTTTATGTTTGAACAAAGACAATGTAAACAATTTAATAAATAAAACCAAACTTTAAATACCATGTGTTGTGAAACAATAATTCTGTCACTCCACTCCCCGACGTTTCCGCCGAGATTTGTTGTTTTACGCGGTCGGGGTGCGACAGAAGCGTTGGTATCAGAGCTCATGGTTATAGGGAATTAGGTTATTAGTAATGTTTTGACCTAGACTATAACCTTTCTAGGACCCCAACATAAGTTATCTTGTGTTTAGATCTTAAAACAATACACATCACCTATCCTTGGGTGATTACCAAAACAAGAACACAAATTTCCAAAAACAATTTTAGAAAATCAATCATCCATTCTTGGATGATTCTTTTAGCCTTGTGCCTTCCAAGTTTTCAAAATCTCGTCAAAGTTTGGGTCTAAATAATGTGAACACGTGCAATCTGGAAGGCTGGGTGCTTGTACCCCGAGTTTTCTGTCTAAGGCTAGAGTGTTCGTACAAATCCGCAGTATCGGACCAGTCACTCTTACCTGGGAACTCTTGGGGTGAGTGTCCACTTATACGCTAAAGCATGTGTTTGCGATACATTATTATGACCCATTTACTTTAATTAGTCACTGTGTTTCGTTTGTTTGTTTTGAGGTAACGAACGAATGACCACCATCCTTACATTTTGTCGATATTTATGACATCTCATTTTTCATCACATCATCTCACTCGTTTTCTCTCATGTTTTCCTCTTTTAGAATGCCTCCTCGACGCAACGTACAACAACCCAATGCCGAACTGGCAACTATTATAGCACAGTAGATGGCTGCTATGCTACCAAATCTCATTACTTAAATCAACCAAGCTAACAACAATAAAAATGTTAATACACCTGCTCAGTGCAACTTTAAACAGTTTAATTCGGCTAAACCGCTCAAGTTTAGTGGTTCTGAAGGAGCAACTGGGCTCCTACAGTGGTTTGAGAGTCTAGAGAGTACTTTTCGCCATGTTCAGTCCAAACAATCGTAAGGTCGAGTTTGCTTCTAGTGTGTTCCAGAAGAGGACTCTCACATGGTGGAATGGGGTAATGAGAGATCGAGGTGCTGATGTTGCTTTGGATCAGACATGGGAGGAACTTAGGGCTCTGATGAAAGAGTTCTGCCTTCGTCACGAGCAGAGGGCACTAGAAAATGAGTTCCATGATCTGAAGCAAGACAGTGGTGAACACCGAGCTTACACTGACAGATATGAGGAGTTAAGCTTGCTCTGTCCGACAATGGTTACGCCTTTGGACAAGGCGATTGAGAAATACATAGACAGTTTTCCAGATCCTATTCAGGATATTGTCACAGGCAGTAACCCGAGTACAGTCCGACGGGCCATTGAGCTAGCTGCAACCCTAACTGACTCTCAAGTCAAGAAGGGTAAACTCCACAGAAAGGGTGACAAGAAACAATCTGACAAGAACGAGAAACAAAAGGGTAAAAAGGCTGAGTCTTCGAAGAAATCTAGGAAGTGTAAGGCTTCCAAGAATTTCTCCGTTACAATACAGACTAACCAGGCAGCACCTAATCAGCCTGCACAACCACCTGCCAAGAAACACTATGCTGGCAACGCACCCTTGTGCAACAGGTGTAACAACCACCATCAACCACATGTACAGTGCTATATTTGCACTAACTGTGGGAAATCTGGTCATCTTGCCAATACTTGTCGATTTGCTCCTACCCAGAATCAGGCAGCACAAAACCCTGCTCAAAACCCTCCTCAACAGCCTGCACGACCTCACTGTCCGCCTGGATCTTGCTATAATTGTGGGGACTTGACCCACTACAGGAACAATTGCCCGAAGTTGGCAAACGCAAACCAGGCACAGGCTCGTGGTCGAGTCTTCAACATGAATGCCAATGAGGCATGTACAGACAACGAGGTGGTGAACGGTACGTTCTTTGTTACCAACCAACCTGCTTCTGTTCTTTTTTATTCTGGTGCCGATAAGAGTTTTGTGTCCTTAGCTTTTGAGCCTTTGTTTTGCATAACTAGAACAAAACTAGGAAAGCTCTTGATAGTAGAAGTAGCTAGTGGTGAACCCGTTATACTTGTTTCTGTCCTTCGAAATTGCTAGTTGAACCTTAATAACCATCTTTTTCCTATCGACCTCATGCCAATGAAACTTGGGAGCTTTGATGTTATAGTAGGAATGGATTGGTTAGCCGAGTACCATGCTGAGGTGGTTTGTTTTGAGAAAATTGTTTATGTGCCACTTTCGACTAGTGAGATCTTAGAAGTTCGTGGGGAGAAACCTATTAGTAGTCTTAAACTCATGACTTGTACCCAAGCTCAAAAATACCTACGAAAGAACTATGTGGCCTTCTTGGCACATGTCGTGGAGGAGAAAGGCAAGGGTAAGTCTATTCAAGATATCCTTATTGTTCGGGATTATCCTGAGGTATTTCCTAAAGAATTACCTGGTTTACCCCCAGCACGCCAAGTTGAATTTCGTATTGATCTTGTACCTGGTGCTAATCCTATTGCTAAATCACCTTATCGTCTTGCACCGTCTGAGATGCAAGAATTATCTAAACAACTTCAGGAACTTTCTGACAAAGGATTCATTCGTCCAAGTTTTTCACCTTAGGGCGCTCCTGTCCTATTTGTGAAAAAGATGGATGGATCTTTCAGGATGTGTATCGATTATCGTGAGCTCAACAAGCTCACCATAAAAAATCGATATCCCCTACCTCGCATTGATGATCTCTTTGATCAGTTACAGGGTGCTACTTGCTTTTCAAAGATTGATCTAAGTTCTGGGTATCATCAACTTCGTGTACTCGAAGAAGATATTCCCAAAACAGCTTTCCGCACAAAATATGGCCATTATGAGTTTACTATTATGCCCTTTGGTCTAACGAATGCTCCTGTTGTTTTTATGGACTTGATGAATAGGGTTTGTAAGCCTTATTTAGACAAGTTCATCATTGTTTTCATTGATGACATTTTGATCTATTCTAAGACACGAGCCGATCATGAACAACATCTTCGTCTTACAATGGAACTCCTAAAGAGAGAACAGCTTTTCGCCAAGTTCTCCAAATGTGAATTTTGGCTTAAGGAAGTTCAATTTTTGGGACACATCGTTAACGAACAAGGTATACATGTAGATCCCGCCAAAATCGGTGCGATTAAGGAATGGGATACGCCTACTACTCCTACCGAGGTTTGTTCATTTCTTGGTCTCGCGGGTTATTACCGCCGTTTTATTGAAAACTTCTCCAAGATTGTGGTTCCTCTCACAGCCTTTGTCGCAACCCCCGATCCCAGGTTCCCGGGAACGGGCGGCCGTGAGCCAGTTTCGGTGGTATCGTGTATTGTCTAATTTGGCAGCGGAATTTTTCATCAGGACCGTAGTTTGGAAATATTGATCAGAGTAAAATACCACATTTTTATAACCTTAAACAAATGGGTTAAAACCCAAGTTCATAGTACACATGTTTTCATAGGAATAAATCCTATTTATTTAATAAAAACATTTTTTATTCTAGGTAACTTTATTGCCACTTTTCCAAGCCTTCAGTGCTGTCCAGCTGGCTTCTATTTGGCTTTCACATTTTGTTACCTGAAATGCGTTTTAAAAACATTTGTCAGTGGGAAATACTGGTGAGTGAATCCCAGTTTAATCAAGTTTAAATAAAAAGTCCCAGTGTACAGTATTGAGGGCGATACCGCAATTATATTTGTTTCCAAGATATTACAATTAACATCCATGGTACTGTCGAACCCGACTTGTGGACATGTTACTCCTTGACCAGGTGGTAACAAATTTTGTATACAAAACCCCAACATACTCATCATAATTGTATTCTTACAAATACTCAATAACTGTTATTCGCATGGAAAAGTATTTAAGGTTTTGTAAAAACATTTAACAAAAGGTTTACAAAAAGTGGATCAACTCACATTGCTGTCTTAGATTTTCCGTAAGGGTTTCCTAAGAAGTATCTATAATTTACACAAATGTACACGCGTTAGTATTAATAACCCGTTTTAACATTAGCAATACCATCCCCGAGACGGCATTCCAATGACTACGTCGGGCAGAACCACGACAGCCATTACGGAACCCTAGATCAATCGGGCAGCGTATCTAATACGTATCCAGGGGTTATAATACTTACAACGGAGCAGAACTTCGCTAATTAGGGGGTATAATGTCCGCTTATAAAGCCTATAATTCAGAAATTGAGATTGAGAAACGTTTGTGAGCGATCGGAACTGAAAGCCGATGCCCTTCTTATATAGTTGCTGAATCTGGTCCTCACGCGGCCCGCGTAAAACAAAGACAAGGGTTACGCGGCCCGTGTCAACCCTGGTCAAACATGTAGCTAGTCCGAGTCAGCGAGTAGGGTCAACACGCGTCGGCCACGTGGCCACATCGGGCTGCGCCAGGTTTCTGATCTTACGCGGCCCGCCTAAACTTAATAAAATCAACGAAATCAGGTCTAAACCTTGATACCGCCCGCGTAAGGTTTGGGGTGGGTCTACGCGGCCCGTCTTAGCTTAAGTTTCAGATTATTAATTATTTTTATTACTATTTAATATATTTGAGGCCCGTATTTACGTATGGGGTGTATTTTTGGACATTTTGGGATATTTTAAAATATACTAGGGTGTCAGAAAAATCATGAGGGTGTCGGTTTATTGAGGATTGTTATATCCTCCCCACCTTGTTTTAGAGCTCGTCCTCGAGATCTACTGGAACAAGTGCGGATATTTCCTTTGCATTTCAGATTCAAGCTCCCATGTGTACTCAGGTCCTCTTTTGGAGTCCCACTTCACTTTGACCAGAACTAATCTCTTATGTTTGAGATTCTTGACTTTCCTGTCTTCAATTTGTAGAGGTCTCTCTACAAACTTGAGTTGTTCATTTACCTCTATATCCTTAAGAGGTACTACTAGTGATTCATCAGCTAAACACTTTTGAGATTAGATACATGAAATACATCATGTATTCCTGCCATTTCCTCTGACAGTTGTAGCTGATAGGCTACAGGTCCTATTCTTCTAATAATCTCAAAATGTCCAATATACCTGGGACTTAGCTTTCCTCGTTTGATGAATCTTACCACTCCTTTCCAAGGAGAGACTTTCAACAATACTTTGTCTCCTACTTGAAATTCCAATGGCTTGCGTCGGTTATCGGCATAGCTCTTCTGTCGATCACGTGCTGCTTTCAGTCGTTCAATGACTTGAATAATCTTGTCGGTCGTTTCTTGCACTATCTCAGGTCCAGGCAGTTGCTTTTCCCCAATTTCTGCCCAACAGACCGGGGTTCGGCACTTTCGTCCATAAAGTGCTTCGAATGGTGCAGCATTGATACTTGTGTGATAACTATTATTATAAGAAAATTCTATTAAAGGTAGGTGATCGTCCCAATTACCTCCGAAATCAATTACACAAGCTCTAAGCATGTCTTCCATTGTTTGGATTGTCCTTTCGCTTTGTCCGTCCGTTTGAGGATGATAAGCTGTGCTTAGATTTAACTTGGTTCCCATGGCTTTTTGGAAACTTGACCAAAAATGAGAGGTAAATCGACTATCTCTATCAGAAACAATTGATAAAGGAATTCCATGTAATGAAACAATTTCATTTACATACAATTTAGCTAGCTGTTCCATACTGAAAGTTTCCTTCATTGGTAGGAAATGAGCTGACTTGGTCAGCCTATCTATAATCACCCAGATTGTATAATTACCTTTCTTCGTTTTGGGTAATTTAGTAACAAAATCCATTGTTATTAATTCCCATTTCCACACTGGCATTTCTAGCTGTTGTAATAAACCTAAGGGTTTCTGGTGTTCAGCTTTAACTTGTGAGCAAGTTAAACATTTAGAAACATAGGCTGCTATGTCTTTCTTCATTCCTATCCACCATAAATTTTTCCTTAAATCCTGGTACATTTTATCATTTCCTGGATGCATCGTATACTTAGATTTATGGGCTTCTTCTAATATACGATGACGTAGATTTCCTAATTTAGGTATCCACATTCTCTTTTTATGGAATCTCCTAATTCCATTTGTTCCTTGTTCTAATTCCTTAATCATACCTTTTAGTTTTTCAGCATCATCCTTGATTACTGATTCTTGTGCTTCTCTTATTTGATCATTTAAATCTACTTGTAGATTTAATTTAAGAGAACGTACCCTTCTTGGCTTTTCATGATACTTTCGGCTTAAAGCATCTGCTACTACATTTGCTTTCCCTTCATGATACTGGATATCACAATCATAGTCACTAAGCATCTCCATCCAACGTCTTTGTCTCATATTTAACTCATTTTGCCCGAAAACATACCTTAAACTCTTATGATCAGTGAATATGGTAAACTTACTACCATAAAGGTAATGTCTCCAAATCTTAAGGGCAAAAATTATAGCTCCTAGCTCTAGATCATGGGTTGAATAATTCTCTTCATGATTCTTAAGTTGTCTAGAGGCGTAAGCTATAACCTTTTGACGTTGCATTAATACACATCCATAACCTAACTTAGAAGCGTCACAATATACTACAAAGTCTTCAGTTCCTTCTGGTAACGCTAGTATGGGTGTATTAGTTAATCTTTGCTTAAGAATTCTAAATGCTTCTTCTTGCTTTGGTCCCCATTCAAACTTGATGGATTTACAGGCTAACTTAGTTAAAGGAATGGCTATTCTAGAGAAATCTCGAATAAACCTTCTATAATAACCGGCCAACCCTAAGAAACTTCTAACCTCGGTTGGTGATTCAAGGGTTTTCCATTTAGTAATCGCCTCGATTTTTGTTGGATCCACATGAATTCCTTCACGATTGACTAAGTGTCCAATAAATTATACTTGTTCTAGCCAAAACTCGCACTTTGAAAATTTAGCATAAAGCTTTTCGTTTCTTAATAGACTTAAAAGTGCGTGCAAATGCTTTGCATGATCCTCTTTACTCTTAGAGTAAATTAGAATATCATCTATGAAAACGATTATGAATTTATCCAAATATGGCTTACATATTCGATTCATCATGTCCATAAATACGGCTGGGGCATTGGTTAAACCAAATGGCATGACAGTAAATTCATAATGACCATACCTTGTTCTGAAGGCAGTTTTAGGAATGTCCTCTTCCTGTACTTTTAATTGATGATATCCTGACCTTAAATCGATTTTAGAGAAAAATCGAGCTCCTTGCAGTTGATCGAACAGATCATCGATTCTCAGTAATGGGTACCGATTCTTAATCGTGACTTTGTTCAGTTCACGGTAATCAATGCACATACACATTGATCCGTCCTTCTTTTTAACGAACAGTATCGGTGCTCCCCATGGTGATGAACTTGGCTGTATGAATCCTTTTTCCAGCAATTCATCTAATTGTTTCCTCAGTTCCTGCATTTCTGCGGGTGCCAAACGATAAGGTGCTTTGGCAATTGGTGCTGTTCCTGGTAGCAGGTGAATTCTGAATTCAACTTCTCTGTCCGGTGGTAGTCCTGGTAATTCTTCTGGAAAGACATCTGAAAACTGGGACACTACTGGAATGTCTTTTAATTCTTTTCCTTTAGTGTTAGTGATTATGGAAATCAAATACACTATAGAACCTTTTCTTATATAACTTGCAGTTTTCATCACAGAGATGAATTTTGTGGATCTAGATGGCTTATCTTCTTTAATTGTGATCGTTTTACCTTTTGGTGAATTTACTTGGATTGACTTTTGATCACATAAAATACTGGCTTTATTGGCTATTAACCAATCCATTCCTAATACAACATCAAATCCCGTCAGATTCATTGGATAAAGGTTTACCTAAACTTTTGGTTTAAAATTTCTATTCTTGCTCCCTGCAAGATTTCAGAAATCCTAACAGTTTCTCCATTAGCTGTCTCTACTAGACATTCTTGTGGTAGTTTAGTTAATGACTGGTTTAGCAGTTTGCAAAACGAAGTATTAATAAAACTTTGGTTTGCACCAGAGTCAAATAATACTTTAGCAAAAACATCATTAACTAAAAACGTACCAGCTATCACATCTGGAATCATCTTGGCTTCATCTGCAGTCAGAACAAATGCTCTAGCATTTTTAGTGTTCCTGATGTTCACAGCTGGAGCCAATTTCGGACAATTCATCTTGATGTGACCTCTTTCTCCACAATTGTAGCATAATCCATTACTGGATTTTCTCCTGCAATTTTCTTCCTTGTGTCCTGGCATCTTGCAGAAATTGCAAAGAGTGGAGCATTTTCCCGAGTGCTGTTTCTTGCAGACCTTGCAGAAAGGTGCAGAGGTAGAACCCATATTCCTACGATTGTAATTCCCAGAACGGAATTCTTGAGTAAGCCTTTGGGTTAGGTTTCTCCTCTGGTCTTCTTCTCTAGTACGGATTAATTCATCTGTCAAGGTATTTGCTAGTTCTACAGCTTCTTCTATAGTTTGAGGTCTAGCTGCTTTGACTACATGTCTAATCTCTCCAATTAATCCCCAGATGTAACGGGAGATTAATACTGGTTCTGGTGATGCAAGGGTTTGTACTATTCTAGCATATTCAAAGAATGTGGTAGTATAACCCTTACTATCTACCCCGGTCATCCTAAGGTTCAGAAACTTATTAGCTATCTGTTCCTTTTCATTGGGAGGGCAGAATTTCCTTTCTACCATATTCTTAAATTCCTCACATTCCATGTTGTATACCCTATCACCTCCTCTTGACTGGAGGATAGTGTTCCACCATTCTAAGGCTAAGTTCTTAAATAGATTAGAAGCAAACATTATCTTGTCTTCTTCAGCACACTTGCTTATTTTTAAAACAGCCTCAGTTTTCTCTATCCAGCGTAGAGCTGCAATGGGTTCTTCATTGCCCGAGAATTCTATTGGTTTGCAGGACCAGAATTCTTTGTAAGAACAACCATAAGGCATGGTTCTTCTTCTTTTGGGAATGGGCACCTGAAGTATGGGTCCATTGTTCACGCTATTTTCTGGTTCAACTGGTCGCTTACTGCTATGTTTACTTTTATTATTCGCTTCTTGAACAGTTTGAATAATAAATGGCATTGCATCTATGATTCCTTGTGCCACTATGTGTTAAACGGCACTATTATCCATTTGGTTTCCATTGTTATTGATGCTCGGATTCTCATTAACCACGTTAATGTTACTTTGGTTATCGTTATTCAGATTTCCTTCGTCGGCCATCTGAATTTTAAACATTTACCCCATATTAATATCATAAAATAATATTAATATAGTCAATCACATGACACGCATTTTTGCCAAAAGCGTCGATCATTGCGACTTTACTCTATTCATATACTATTATGCATCTATTACACACCAGTACTGAAATAAAAATTACAATACCAACTGAAATAGAATTACTCTAATAGTAATATGCATCCATACACACATATTTTATTATATTATTATTATTACCGTCTCCATTCTCACATTCACGGATATGGATTCATCAAAAAATCCATATTGCGCTCGTCGTACTTCCAGAGGAGTCGCTCTCCCGCCTGTCGCATTCTCTCACTGCTTTCTAAAATTTCCTCACCAAATGTCCTACGTACGTTTTCTGCACTCATTGGGGGTGCAGGTTCTAGGACTGGGTTCGGAATCTGGGGTGCGGGTTCCTGATATGGGGGTCAAAGTGCCTGAAATCGGTAAGGATCTTCTAAGATCTCCCTAATATAATCGTCGTGGTAATAGGGATCTAAAGGGTCCATACCTGGGTAGGCTCCTATGTTCTGCATAGGTGTCACACCCCGACCACGTGGAACATACAAAACGTGGCGGAAATGTCGGGGAGTGTTGTAACAGAATTAATTGTTTCAAATCCATGGCAATTGAAGTTTCGTTTTATTGATTAAAAGTGTTACAATGTCTTAACAAACAAGGAAATACAACATAAATAACTAGTCTTGCATCTTTTATTGTCACTAAGGCCCATGTCCGCCTATGTGTGTCTTGATCAATCTTATAATTCATATCCTGAAAACACATGTGAAAATAGGTACGTCAGCATAAAAATGCCGGCGAGTACATAGGTTTTGTGAAAATAAGATTCATGACTTCTGTTTAAGAAAATGTTTAGTCATGAACCTTGTAATTTGCTTTGTCTTTGTAAATCATTTGAAAAACAATAAGTTCAGATGATACGTATAAATAAGAGAATAATGCATGATTAAATGAATAACCATGTAAAATGAGTTTGTATAAGTTAAGTTGTTTGTAAAACAATGTATTGTGAAAAGTATGTTATTTGTATAAAATGTTATATGTCATAAACTGAAATGATTCAAATAACGCTACAATATGTAATACCATACAAACACTTATATATAGGAAGTACCAGCGGCGTATCCACCATGCTTGTATCATATTACACACGCATCGTTACTTAATCACTTAATCAAACCAAACCAAACAATGTAAGATGTCTATGTTTAAACCAATTGTCAAATGTATTGAAATATACCAAAATGTTTATGTCAAGATGTAAATCATGTATTGTGTAACTAAAATGATATGTATGGCTAGCGAAATGTATCAACTAAACCATATGCACAAAAACAAAGTATTGAAGTAAAACGTGGTTTAAATCAAAGCTATGTTTTGTGTAAATGCATGATCAATGTAAATCATGTTAAAATGTTATGTATTGTGTAACTAAAATGATATGTATGGCTAGCGAAATGTATCAACTAAACCATATGCACAAGAACATAGTATTGAAGTAAAACTTGGTTTAAATCAAAGTTATGTTCTGTGGAAATGCATGATCAATGTAAATCATGTTAAAATGTTATGTATTGTGTATATGCATGCTATACTGAATATGAACATTTATGCGGTATCGTTATAATGCATACATCCAAGCCTTGAGACTGTGGCGATAAACCCTTAAACGACTTAAAGGATTATCTGTGCTTCATGTATATCGAATTCGGTCATTCCTTCCAATCCCCTTTCCCTGGGATTTCAGGAACGGGAGTTGTCAATTCCTATGGTACCACTACCTACTAACGAACGGCGTAGCTAATGTTAATGAATGTATTGTTCCATTGTAAACAACCCAAATGTCGTAACAAAATGTAAGCATGTGATGAAAACGATGTACTAAGTATGCACGCAATGGACATACATAGCATAAAATGTAAATGTAAAACGATGTACTAAGTATGCACGCAATGGACATACATAGCATAAAAACAATGAGATCATGTAAAACAATGTACTATAAGTGTACTATTGAACATAGCATGTATATGATGTGAAAACATGAAAGCATGAAAGTAACAAGTAGGCACATGTGTTCCACCCCAAAACGTTTGGAAAACAGTAAAAGAGGGGTCTATGTACTCACCTGAGATTGCTCAGTAGTCCTTGAGTAACAACCAAACAATGCTAGAGATCGCGGATATCAAACGGCACCTAATATAGGTAACTATGTTAATAAACCGGACCTAAATCGGAAGATCTGATAGAATGAGGATTCGTAAACCAAACGAGTATAGAGACTCGTGTCATATGGTTTAACAAAGCCTACATACTAATTGAAACCTTAATCTAACAGCTTACGACCCATTTACGACCCGTTTAGGTAGCTTATGCTACTTTAACGCGTCGTTCGCATGAAACGCGTTCGGACCGCCTAACTAGCCCTATGACAAGTGTTATATGCCTAAACATGTTACATAATCAGTTATGTGACAAAAGTTTAGGTTACATATGCTTAATTACCAATTATACATGAAAAGGGTATTCTGGTAATTTACCTAAGGCATATAAACTACCTATCATACAACTACTCAAACGATGTGACCATAGGGTATAACCTCGGAAGGTTATTCCCTACCTACTATGGTCACCTAATGTATTTGGTCGGATCCTAATGATCGACCAAACTGGGTCGGGTTCGAAGGTATAGGCGATTTATCAGATCGCCTACCCTACGACCCTAGACAACGTGGTAATCAGTGGGCATAGTCCCAAGGGACTATGACCAACGTGATTACACTCACGTTGCGAAGTTCGAACGAACTTCGCATTGACCATAAGCTGGTCAACGCTGAAAGTCAAACAAAGTTTGACTTTCTGACTCTAAAAGCAATAAAATAAAGAAAAGAACGAAAGAATACTTACGAAGGGTCCCCGAATGCTAATCCCGATCCAAGAACTCAGGTATGAAACAATGGTTTCAACTTAGAGCTCTCAAATCAGAATTCTTGTAAGAAATGAGGTTGGGGTGATGGGGTATTTATAGTAAATGGTCCACCGTTAAGATCGTTTCATGGAAAACGTGCCTTAATCCCATCTGTACAAGTGTCGGGACCTTATGGTAGCTCAAATTGATACTTATCAGCTGACTAAGCATTTTAGAATGTGTGGTGGAGGATTAAACAGCTGCAAACTGCTGTTAAATGCAGTTAACCTGGTCAGAAGTACTGACGCGGGCCGCGTGAGAATGTTAAGATCTTGAGGCGGGCCGCCTAGCAGTCACAGATCAGAACAAAGTTTCAGAAATGACAGTTTCAGTCCCTGCACGTGTTTAAGGCCATTTCCGACACTTCTAAGGCCCGTAAAGCCAACTTTAAGGCCCTAAAATGTTGCCTAAACATTGTGGACATGAAAAATGCTCAAAAATATGCCGGATGTCGGTTCGTTTGGTCGTACGAACACGATGTTCGCTTAATTACGACGGAATGCGCATAAGCACGAAAAACGATCCAAATGACGCAACGAATGGATTTTTGGCAAGCCAAACACTAAAGCATAATATAGTCATGCTTACATAAATTTTTGGATGTCCGGGTGTATTCAGAACGTAAGTTATGCGCGAAAGTGCAAACTTGTGCACTTTTTGACGCTTTTAGTCCCTGAATGACACAAAAGTTTATTTTAGCACACCGAACCCCTAAAAGCCTATTTCTAAGCTATGTAAAGGATATTTAGGTTGTGTTTAACTTATGGTCATGTTCCGGAATGTCTGTTACAGTTCAAATTGGCATACTTTCGCAGTTTGTCAACTTTAGTCCCTGTAAGCGATTTAACTTGTTTTTGCCATACCAAAGCCTTCAAAACTTATTTCTAAGTTATGTAAAGGTTATTTAAGGTATGTTAAGTCTATGTCACCTTTCCGGAGTGTTTGTTGCATTAAACTGGTTATATTTACGCATCAGTGCGCGTATAACCTTCCAGAAAGCGATTTAGAGTTTGGAATTGAACAAAAATTGATATGTGCAAATGATACACATATTTTTACAAATCCCAAGTATGAAATACAATATTTCATTGGTTTGGTATTTGTTTGATGGCCGTGGAGGCACAGGTGTTACAGTCTCCCCTACTTTAGGAAATTTCGTCCCGAAATTTATTTAGAGGAAACTTGTGAGAGTTTAAAGAATGAAGTTGAAAAGATCGAACAACATTGGTTAGGGTTCTGAACTTCTAGTAACCTTTATTAACATCATGCTTGCAATGTAAGAGGGATACTTATATACAAGTATATGAAGCGTCATTGGTGCGTCCACCGTACCTCCATTACATCGTTCTCATTTCGTTATTGTTGTCACATCAGTTCTTACACATAATAAATCTTACTGTGTTTCTGTGCACTAAATTTCATAATTATGTACGCGTCCATAATCAGACAATTCCTTGCACAGTTAACACAGTCTATTTTATAATGTGTAGGGGAAAACCAAATGAACAATCCTGTGACGAGTGTGACTAGACCGCCATAGAGTCCTTTTAATTAAATCAATAAATGATCTAAATAGACTATCAAGGAGTCTGTTCAGCTACATCACTAGATGTCGTTCTTTAACCAAATTGTGAATCAATCTTTTAGACTAGACCACTAAAAGGATCTCTTATGAAACATGGAGCGGTACTTATATAATCCAAGGGTCTTAACTATTACATAGAAGCCCATTGAGGATTGAAGGTAGTACCTTTTGAATATCCTGCTACGAATCCCTCATATGAAGATATGAAAGATCCTGCGAGGATTTGGATAACGAATATCCAGAGTATTAAAAACACAAAAATGCATAAAAGAAAACATAAGATGAATAAACACATAGTCACATAACCACAAAATTGTTTAACTAGAAGTTTGTTCTGCTAACAGAGTACATGTATTTAAAGTACAATAGGAATCCATCTCGTGGATTTCATTTGGCACTTTAAACATTATCAAGAATCTAACTATAAAGATAGAAAGATTCAAAAAGAAAATTCGATTTCGATTACTAGAACCCGAAATGTTCGAATTAAGGTACATAAAGAATCCAATTAAGGACTCTGATTTGAATGATGATCATCCACAAGGGTCTAAATATGAAGATAAAAAGATCCCATATGGATTTTTTTTTTTAGAAGTTGAAGATGTTTTGAAACCTTGCACTGGACGTGCTTATGTCAAAACATGAAGTAAAAATGCTTTACGAAGTTGAGATGCCAGATATGCCAAGGCGACATATGAAGCGAAATTTGAAAGTTAAGTCAATGTACGAGGAAAATATTTTTGAAAACTGTGCATGGGGTTCTTTTAAGAAAAATGTGTTTGATGTTTTTGAAACCTTATATATAATACTTTTGAAATCATAAAGTAGGTGTATTAGATAGATATATTTACAAAAAATGTTTTAAAATCATGCGAGATGAATTTTTGAAATTATGTATAAGGTTTTTGAAAGACATGAATGATGCTTTTCGAAATCATGCACTTGATAAGAAAATGTATTGTGTTAATATTGTCTTCAGACTATATGAAATATTTTGAAATTAGAAAGGTTGGCTTTGATAACATGGCTAATGTTTTTGAAATAACATAGACAATGTATCTAGAAAAATTGTTTTCAAACTATATGAAATGTTTTGAGATCATGAAGATTGTTTTGAAATACTTGTACTGTGTATGTTGAAAAATCAAAACGTAATGGGTATAAGATTTGAAAATACCCTTAGTTATCCAACCAGGGATTCAAAGATACAGATGTGTAAAAAACCCGCTTGCTCATAATTTCACTTTATTTCTTGTACTTCATCTCCTGGAATGAAACGAGTACTTAAAATTTTTGAGGGAATCATGAGCGATCATTTGAAAGAGAGAAATCCCAATAGTAGTTTGTAAGGAACATAGTTCCTTGATGTAGGTATCATAGGAAAATCATACACACATGTAACTATACTTGTATATCAGAATTTGTGAACAACGATTTATTTATAAACAAAACAGATTGTTTCACATTACAAGGAAACAAAAGAACAAAAGCATAAGACAGCAACATCTTCTAGTCAGCCAACTGCTCATCCATGGGTGGGATTTGCATTAGCAAGCTTTGGGCAATCCCTTAGGAAATGGCCCATCTCGCCACAGTTGTAGCAAGACCCTGGTGAGAAACGAGCTTGAGCAGAGTTGGCTTGTGGTTGGTTTGGACCACTTTGGTTTGGGGTAAATCGACAAACATTTGCCCGGTGACCGAGTCGCCCACATGATGCACACAAACGACACTGTGGGTGAGCTAAGTGGTGTGCATTACATTTGTCGCATATTGGGGTTGTTCCCTTGTATTGCTTCCTAACAGGTGGTGTTGCCACCCGATTGGGTCCTATTTGATTTGGTACTGCTGCTACGCAAACCTTTGCCGTATGACCTTTAAGTCCACAAATTTGGCATTTGCGGCACTTCACATTAGGGTGATGATGAAGGGTACATTGGTTGCACAAGGGTTCAATTCCGTTGTATGGCTTCCTAGCTGGTGGCCTTGCCACATGGCTAGGTCCCGCTTGATTAGGTGTAACCGCTGCGGGTTTCCTTGAAGCCTTACGCTTCCTTGACTTTGGTGCAGTCTTGACTTCTGCTTCCTTCAGTGGCTCTTGAGTGGCTTCATTGTCGAGACGAGAGGCTTCATTGTTGAGACGAGCCATGGCAATGCCTAAATCCACAGTCCTCTGAATCACTTCGCCAATTTGCTGGACAAATTTGGCTGTTCGCTCGGGCATTTGACCAGTGCTGAGAGGAATAGACATTCTAGAAGAAAATGAAAGACATAGGAAGAAACGAGTGAAAGGTTATTGGACAATCAAAACAGAATGATAACGCATGAAAATTGCGATCATTTGTTTGTTACCTAAGGCAAACAAATGAGACGGTGACAAATCAAAGTAAATGGGTAAAAAAAAATAATGTATCGCGAAGACATGCTCGCCTATAAGTGAACACTCATCCCAAGAATTCCCAGGTAAGCACAACTGGTCTCGCGTCTGATGAGATGTATACGAAGTGCTTGCCTAGACAGAAAACCCAGAATACAGGCATTCACCCTTCCAGTTTGCACGTGTTCACATTATTTAAAACCCAAAACCTTGACGAAGTTTTGAAAACTCAAAGGGGTTCAAAACCATATAATAGAGAGTTCAAAACCTTACAATAGAGGGTTCAAAACCTAGTAATCAATCATCCTAGAACAGATGATTAGTTTTCAAAGCGGTTTTGAAATTTATGTTCTTGTTTTGGTCGTCGCCTAAGGATAGGTGACGGTATTGTTTTATGACTAAACGCAAGTAAACTCGCGTTAGGGTCCTAAGAAGGTTATAGACTAGGTCAAAACATTACTAATAACCTAATTCCCTATAACCATTGGCTCTGATACCATCTTTTCTGTCACACCCCGACCACGTGGAACATACAAAACGTGGCGGAAATGTCGGGGAGTGTTGTAACAGAATTAATTGTTTCAAATCCATGGCAATTGAAGTTTCGTTTTATTGATTAAAAGTGTTACAATGTCTTAACAAACAAGGAAATACAACATAAATAACTAGTCTTGCATCTTATATTGTCACTAAGGCCCATGTCCGCCTATGTGTGTCTTGATCAATCTTATGCTTCATATCCTGAAAACACATGTGAAAATAGGTACGTCAGCATAAAAATGCCGGCGAGTACATAGGTTTTGTGAAAATAAGATTCATGACTTCTGTTTAAGAAAATGTTTAGTCATGAACCTTGTAATTTGCTTTGTCTTTGTAAATCATTTGAAAAACAATAAGTTCAGATGATACGTATAAATAAGAGAATAATGCATGATTAAATGAATAACCATGTAAAATGAGTGTGTATAAGTTAAGTTGTTTGTAAAACAATGTATTGTGAAAAGTATGTTATTTGTATAAAATGTTATATGTCATAAACTGAAATGATTCAAATAACGCTACAATATGTAATACCATACAAACACTTATATATAGGAAGTACCAGCGGCGTATCCACCATGCTTGTATCATATTACACACGCATCGTTACTTAATCACTTAATCAAACCAAACCAAACAATGTAAGATGTCTATGTTTAAACCAATTGTCAAATGTATTGAAATATACCAAAATGTTTATGTCAAGATGTAAATCATGTATTGTGTAACTAAAATGATATGTATGGCTAGCGAAATGTATCAACTAAACCATATGCACAAAAACAAAGTATTGAAGTAAAACATGGTTTAAATCAAAGCTATGTTTTGTGTAAATGAATGATCAATGTAAATCATGTTAAAATGTTATGTATTGTGTAACTAAAATGATATGTATGGCTAGCGAAATGTATCAACTAAACCATATGCACAAGAACATAGTATTGAAGTAAAACTTGGTTTAAATCAAAGTTATGTTCTGTGGAAATGCATGATCAATGTAAATCATGTTAAAATGTTATGTATTGTGTATATGCATGCTATACTGAATATGAACATTTATGCGGTATCGTTATAATGCATACATCCAAGCCTTGAGACTGTGGCGATAAACCCTTAAACGACTTAAAGGATTATCTGTGCTTCATGTATATCGAATTCGGTCATTCCTTCCAATCCCCTTTCCCTGGGATTTCAGGAACGGGAGTTGTCAATTCCTATGGTACCACTACCTACTAACGAACGGCGTAGCTAATGTTAATGAATGTATTGTTCCATTGTAAACAACCCAAATGTCATAACAAAATGTAAGCATGTGATGAAAACGATGTACTAAGTATGCACGCAATGGACATACATAGCATAAAATGTAAATGTAAAACGATGTACTAAGTATGCACGCAATGGACATACATAGCATAAAAACAATGAGATCATGTAAAACAATGTACTATAAGTGTACTATTGAACATAGCATGTATATGATGTGAAAACATGAAAGCATGAAAGTAACAAGTAGGCACATGTGTTCCACCCCAAAACGTTTGGAAAACAGTAAAAGAGGGGTCTATGTACTCACCTGAGATTGCTCAGTAGTCCTTGAGTAACAACCAAACAATGCTAGAGATCGCGGATATCAAACGGCACCTAATATAGGTAACTATGTTAATAAACCGGACCTAAATCGGAAGATCTGATAGAATGAGGATTCGTAAACCAAACGAGTATAGAGACTCGTGTCATATGGTTTAACAAAGCCTACATACTAATTGAAACCTTAATCTAACAGCTTACGACCCATTTACGACCCGTTTAGGTAGCTTATGCTACTTTAACGCGTCGTTCGCATGAAACGCGTTCGGACCGCCTAACTAGCCCTATGACAAGTGTTATATGCCTAAACATGTTACATAATCAGTTATGTGACAAAAGTTTAGGTTACATATGCTTAATTACCAATTATACATGAAAAGGGTATTCTGGTAATTTACCTAAGGCATATAAACTACCTATCATACAACTACTCAAACGATGTGACCATAGGGTATAACCTCGGAAGGTTATTCCCTACCTACTATGGTCACCTAATGTATTTGGTCGGATCCTAATGATCGACCAAACTGGGTCGGGTTCGAAGGTATAGGCGATTTATCAGATCGCCTACCCTACGACCCTAGACAACGTGGTAATCAGTGGGCATAGTCCCAAGGGACTATGACCAACGTGATTACACTCACGTTGCGAAGTTCGAACGAACTTCGCATTGACCATAAGCTGGTCAACGCTGAAAGTCAAAAAAAGTTTGACTTTCTGACTCTAAAAGCAATAAAATAAAGAAAAGAACGAAAGAATACTTACGAAGGGTCCCCGAATGCTAATCCCGATCCAAGAACTCAGGTATGAAACAATGGTTTCAACTTAGAGCTCTCAAATCAGAATTCTTGTAAGAAATGAGGTTGGGGTGATGGGGTATTTATAGTAAATGGTCCACCGTTAAGATCGTTTCATGGAAAACGTGCCTTAATCCCATCTGTACAAGTGTCGGGACCTTATGGTAGCTCAAATTGATACTTATCAGCTGACTAAGCATTTTAGAATGTGTGGTGGAGGATTAAACAGCTGCAAACTGCTGTTAAATGCAGTTAACCTGGTTAGAAGTACTGACGCGGGCCGCGTGAGAATGTTAAGATCTTGAGGCGGGCCGCCTAGCAGTCACAGATCAGAACAAAGTTTCAGAAATGACAGTTTCAGTCCCTGCACGTGTTTAAGGCCATTTCCGACACTTCTAAGGCCCGTAAAGCCAACTTTAAGGCCCTAAAATGTTGCCTAAACATTGTGGACATGAAAAATGCTCAAAAATATGCCGGATGTCGGTTCGTTTGGTCGTACGAACACGATGTTCGCTTAATTACGACGGAATGCGCATAAGCACGAAAAACGATCCAAATGACGCAACGAATGGATTTTTGGCAAGCCAAACACTAAAGCATAATATAGTCATGCTTACATAAATTTTTGGATGTCCGGGTGTATTCAGAACGTAAGTTATGCGCGAAAGTGCAAACTTGTGCACTTTTTGACGCTTTTAGTCCCTGAATGACACAAAAGTTTATTTTAGCACACCGAACCCCTAAAAGCCTATTTCTAAGCTATGTAAAGGATATTTAGGTTGTGTTTAACTTATGGTCATGTTCCGGAATGTCTGTTACAGTTCAAATTGGCATACTTTCGCAGTTTGTCAACTTTAGTCCCTGTAAGCGATTTAACTTGTTTTTGCCATACCAAAGCCTTCAAAACTTATTTCTAAGTTATGTAAAGGTTATTTAAGGTATGTTAAGTCTATGTCACCTTTCCGGAGTGTTTGTTGCATTAAACTGGTTATATTTACGCATCAGTGCGCGTATAACCTTCCAGAAAGCGATTTAGAGTTTGGAATTGAACAAAAATTGATATGTGCAAATGATACACATATTTTTACAAATCCCAAGTATGAAATACAATATTTCATTGGTTTGGTATTTGTTTGATGGCCGTGGAGGCACAGGTGTTACAGTCTCCCCTACTTTAGGAAATTTCGTCCCGAAATTTATTTAGAGGAAACTTGTGAGAGTTTAAAGAATGAAGTTGAAAAGATCGAACAACATTGGTTAGGGTTCTGAACTTCTAGTAACCTTTATTAACATCATGCTTGCAATGTAAGAGGGATACTTATATACAAGTATATGAAGCGTCATTGGTGCGTCCACCGTACCTCCATTACATCGTTCTCATTTCGTTATTGTTGTCACATCAGTTCTTACACATAATAAATCTTACTGTGTTTCTGTGCACTAAATTTCATAATTATGTACGCGTCCATAATCAGACAATTCCTTGCACAGTTAACACAGTCTATTTTATAATGTGTAGGGGAAAACCAAATGAACAATCCTGTGACGAGTGTGACTAGACCGCCATAGAGTCCTTTTAATTAAATCAATAAATGATCTAAATAGACTATCAAGGAGTCTGTTCAGCTACATCACTAGATGTCGTTCTTTAACCAAATTGTGAATCAATCTTTTAGACTAGACCACTAAAAGGATCTCTTATGAAACATGGAGCGGTACTTATATAATCCAAGGGTCTTAACTATTACATAGAAGCCCATTGAGGATTGAAGGTAGTACCTTTTGAATATCCTGCTACGAATCCCTCATATGAAGATATGAAAGATCCTGCGAGGATTTGGATAACGAATATCCAGAGTATTAAAAACACAAAAATGCATAAAAGAAAACATAAGATGAATAAACACATAGTCACATAACCACAAAATTGTTTAACTAGAAGTTTGTTCTGCTAACAGAGTACATGTATTTAAAGTACAATAGGAATCCATCTCGTGGATTTCATTTGGCACTTTAAACATTATCAAGAATCTAACTATAAAGATAGAAAGATTCAAAAAGAAAATTCGATTTCGATTACTAGAACCCGAAATGTTCGAATTAAGGTACATAAAGAATCCAATTAAGGACTCTGATTTGAATGATGATCATCCACAAGGGTCTAAATATGAAGATAAAAAGATCCCATATGGATTTTTTTTTTTAGAAGTTGAAGATGTTTTGAAACCTTGCACTGGACGTGCTTATGTCAAAACATGAAGTAAAAATGCTTTACGAAGTTGAGATGCCAGATATGCCAAGGCGACATATGAAGCGAAATTTGAAAGTTAAGTCAATGTACGAGGAAAATATTTTTGAAAACTGTGCATGGGGTTCTTTTAAGAAAAATGTGTTTGATGTTTTTGAAACCTTATATATAATACTTTTGAAATCATAAAGTAGGTGTATTAGATAGATATATTTACAAAAAATGTTTTAAAATCATGCGAGATGAATTTTTGAAATTATGTATAAGGTTTTTGAAAGACATGAATGATGCTTTTCGAAATCATGCACTTGATAAGAAAATGTATTGTGTTAATATTGTCTTCAGACTATATGAAATATTTTGAAATTAGAAAGGTTGGTTTTGATAACATGGCTAATGTTTTTGAAATAACATAGACAATGTATCTAGAAAAATTGTTTTCAAACTATATGAAATGTTTTGAGATCATGAAGATTGTTTTGAAATACTTGTACTGTGTATGTTGAAAAATCAAAACGTAATGGGTATAAGATTTGAAAATACCCTTAGTTATCCAACCAGGGATTCAAAGATACAGATGTGTAAAAAACCCGCTTGCTCATAATTTCACTTTATTTCTTGTACTTCATCTCCTGGAATGAAACGAGTACTTAAAATTTTTGAGGGAATCATGAGCGATCATTTGAAAGAGAGAAATCCCAATAGTAGTTTGTAAGGAACATAGTTCCTTGATGTAGGTATCATAGGAAAATCATACACACATGTAACTATACTTGTATATCAGAATTTGTGAACAACGATTTATTTATAAACAAAACAGATTGTTTCACATTACAAGGAAACAAAAGAACAAAAGCATAAGACAGCAACATCTTCTAGTCAGCCAACTGCTCATCCATGGGTGGGATTTGCATTAGCAAGCTTTGGGCAATCCCTTAGGAAATGGCCCATCTCGCCACAGTTGTAGCAAGACCCTGGTGAGAAACGAGCTTGAGCAGAGTTGGCTTGTGGTTGGTTTGGACCACTTTGGTTTGGGGTAAATCGACAAACATTTGCCCGGTGACCGAGTCGCCCACATGATGCACACAAACGACACTGTGGGTGAGCTAAGTGGTGTGCATTACATTTGTCGCATATTGGGGTTGTTCCCTTGTATTGCTTCCTAACAGGTGGTGTTGCCACCCGATTGGGTCCTATTTGATTTGGTACTGCTGCTACGCAAACCTTTGCCGTATGACCTTTAAGTCCACAAATTTGGCATTTGCGGCACTTCACATTAGGGTGATGATGAAGGGTACATTGGTTGCACAAGGGTTCAATTCCGTTGTATGGCTTCCTAGCTGGTGGCCTTGCCACATGGCTAGGTCCCGCTTGATTAGGTGTAACCGCTGCGGGTTTCCTTGAAGCCTTACGCTTCCTTGACTTTGGTGCAGTCTTGACTTCTGCTTCCTTCAGTGGCTCTTGAGTGGCTTCATTGTCGAGACGAGAGGCTTCATTGTTGAGACGAGCCATGGCAATGCCTAAATCCACAGTCCTCTGAATCACTTCGCCAATTTGCTGGACAAATTTGGCTGTTCGCTCGGGCATTTGACCAGTGCTGAGAGGAATAGACATTCTAGAAGAAAATGAAAGACATAGGAAGAAACGAGTGAAAGGTTATTGGACAATCAAAACAGAATGATAACGCATGAAAATTGCGATCATTTGTTTGTTACCTAAGGCAAACAAATGAGACGGTGACAAATCAAAGTAAATGGGTAAAAAAAAAATAATGTATCGCGAAGACATGCTCGCCTATAAGTGAACACTCATCCCAAGAATTCCCAGGTAAGCACAACTGGTCTCGCGTCTGATGAGATGTATACGAAGTGCTTGCCTAGACAGAAAACCCAGAATACAGGCATTCACCCTTCCAGTTTGCACGTGTTCACATTATTTAAAACCCAAAACCTTGACGAAGTTTTGAAAACTCAAAGGGGTTCAAAACCATATAATAGAGAGTTCAAAACCTTACAATAGAGGGTTCAAAACCTAGTAATCAATCATCCTAGAACAGATGATTAGTTTTCAAAGCGGTTTTGAAATTTATGTTCTTGTTTTGGTCGTCGCCTAAGGATAGGTGACGGTATTGTTTTATGACTAAACGCAAGTAAACTCGCGTTAGGGTCCTAAGAAGGTTATAGACTAGGTCAAAACATTACTAATAACCTAATTCCCTATAACCATTGGCTCTGATACCATCTTTTCTGTCACACCCCGACCACGTGGAACATACAAAACGTGGCGGAAATGTCGGGGAGTGTTGTAACAGAATTAATTGTTTCAAATCCATGGCAATTGAAGTTTCGTTTTATTGATTAAAAGTGTTACAATGTCTTAACAAACAAGGAAATACAACATAAATAACTAGTCTTGCATCTTTTATTGTCACTAAGGCCCATGTCCGCCTATGTGTGTCTTGATCAATCTTATGCTTCATATCCTGAAAACACATGTGAAAATAGGTACGTCAGCATAAAAATGCCGGCGAGTACATAGGTTTTGTGAAAATAAGATTCATGACTTCTGTTTAAGAAAATGTTTAGTCATGAACCTTGTAATTTGCTTTGTCTTTGTAAATCATTTGAAAAACAATAAGTTCAGATGATACGTATAAATAAGAGAATAATGCATGATTAAATGAATAACCATGTAAAATGAGTTTGTATAAGTTAAGTTGTTTGTAAAACAATGTATTGTGAAAAGTATGTTATTTGTATAAAATGTTATATGTCATAAACTGAAATGATTCAAATAACGCTACAATATGTAATACCATACAAACACTTATATATAGGAAGTACCAGCGGCGTATCCACCATGCTTGTATCATATTACACACGCATCGTTACTTAATCACTTAATCAAACCAAACCAAACAATGTAAGATGTCTATGTTTAAACCAATTGTCAAATGTATTGAAATATACCAAAATGTTTATGTCAAGATGTAAATCATGTATTGTGTAACTAAAATGATATGTATGGCTAGCGAAATGTATCAACTAAACCATATGCACAAAAACAAAGTATTGAAGTAAAACGTGGTTTAAATCAAAGCTATGTTTTGTGTAAATGCATGATCAATGTAAATCATGTTAAAATGTTATGTATTGTGTAACTAAAATGATATGTATGGCTAGCGAAATGTATCAACTAAACCATATGCACAAGAACATAGTATTGAAGTAAAACTTGGTTTAAATCAAAGTTATGTTCTGTGGAAATGCATGATCAATGTAAATCATGTTAAAATGTTATGTATTGTGTATATGCATGCTATACTGAATATGAACATTTATGCGGTATCGTTATAATGCATACATCCAAGCCTTGAGACTGTGGCGATAAACCCTTAAACGACTTAAAGGATTATCTGTGCTTCATGTATATCGAATTCGGTCATTCCTTCCAATCCCCTTTCCCTGGGATTTCAGGAACGGGAGTTGTCAATTCCTATGGTACCACTACCTACTAACGAACGGCGTAGCTAATGTTAATGAATGTATTGTTCCATTGTAAACAACCCAAATGTCATAACAAAATGTAAGCATGTGATGAAAACGATGTACTAAGTATGCACGCAATGGACATACATAGCATAAAATGTAAATGTAAAACGATGTACTAAGTATGCACGCAATGGACATACATAGCATAAAAACAATGAGATCATGTAAAACAATGTACTATAAGTGTACTATTGAACATAGCATGTATATGATGTGAAAACATGAAAGCATGAAAGTAACAAGTAGGCACATGTGTTCCACCCCAAAACGTTTGGAAAACAGTAAAAGAGGGGTCTATGTACTCACCTGAGATTGCTCAGTAGTCCTTGAGTAACAACCAAACAATGCTAGAGATCGCGGATATCAAACGGCACCTAATATAGGTAACTATGTTAATAAACCGGACCTAAATCGGAAGATCTGATAGAATGAGGATTCGTAAACCAAACGAGTATAGAGACTCGTGTCATATGGTTTAACAAAGCCTACATACTAATTGAAACCTTAATCTAACAGCTTACGACCCATTTACGACCCGTTTAGGTAGCTTATGCTACTTTAACGCGTCGTTCGCATGAAACGCGTTCGGACCGCCTAACTAGCCCTATGACAAGTGTTATATGCCTAAACATGTTACATAATCAGTTATGTGACAAAAGTTTAGGTTACATATGCTTAATTACCAATTATACATGAAAAGGGTATTCTGGTAATTTACCTAAGGCATATAAACTACCTATCATACAACTACTCAAACGATGTGACCATAGGGTATAACCTCGGAAGGTTATTCCCTACCTACTATGGTCACCTAATGTATTTGGTCGGATCCTAATGATCGACCAAACTGGGTCGGGTTCGAAGGTATAGGCGATTTATCAGATCGCCTACCCTACGACCCTAGACAACGTGGTAATCAGTGGGCATAGTCCCAAGGGACTATGACCAACGTGATTACACTCACGTTGCGAAGTTCGAACGAACTTCGCATTGACCATAAGCTGGTCAACGCTGAAAGTCAAACAAAGTTTGACTTTCTGACTCTAAAAGCAATAAAATAAAGAAAAGAACGAAAGAATACTTACGAAGGGTCCCCGAATGCTAATCCCGATCCAAGAACTCAGGTATGAAACAATGGTTTCAACTTAGAGCTCTCAAATCAGAATTCTTGTAAGAAATGAGGTTGGGGTGATGGGGTATTTATAGTAAATGGTCCACCGTTAAGATCGTTTCATGGAAAACGTGCCTTAATCCCATCTGTACAAGTGTCGGGACCTTATGGTAGCTCAAATTGATACTTATCAGCTGACTAAGCATTTTAGAATGTGTGGTGGAGGATTAAACAGCTGCAAACTGCTGTTAAATGCAGTTAACCTGGTCAGAAGTACTGACGCGGGCCGCGTGAGAATGTTAAGATCTTGAGGCGGGCCGCCTAGCAGTCACAGATCAGAACAAAGTTTCAGAAATGACAGTTTCAGTCCCTGCACGTGTTTAAGGCCATTTCCGACACTTCTAAGGCCCGTAAAGCCAACTTTAAGGCCCTAAAATGTTGCCTAAACATTGTGGACATGAAAAATGCTCAAAAATATGCCGGATGTCGGTTCGTTTGGTCGTACGAACACGATGTTCGCTTAATTACGACGGAATGCGCATAAGCACGAAAAACGATCCAAATGACGCAACGAATGGATTTTTGGCAAGCCAAACACTAAAGCATAATATAGTCATGCTTACATAAATTTTTGGATGTCCGGGTGTATTCAGAACGTAAGTTATGCGCGAAAGTGCAAACTTGTGCACTTTTTGACGCTTTTAGTCCCTGAATGACACAAAAGTTTATTTTAGCACACCGAACCCCTAAAAGCCTATTTCTAAGCTATGTAAAGGATATTTAGGTTGTGTTTAACTTATGGTCATGTTCCGGAATGTCTGTTACAGTTCAAATTGGCATACTTTCGCAGTTTGTCAACTTTAGTCCCTGTAAGCGATTTAACTTGTTTTTGCCATACCAAAGCCTTCAAAACTTATTTCTAAGTTATGTAAAGGTTATTTAAGGTATGTTAAGCCTATGTCACCTTTCCGGAGTGTTTGTTGCATTAAACTGGTTATATTTACGCATCAGTGCGCGTATAACCTTCCAGAAAGCGATTTAGAGTTTGGAATTGAACAAAAATTGATATGTGCAAATGATACACATATTTTTACAAATCCCAAGTATGAAATACAATATTTCATTGGTTTGGTATTTGTTTGATGGCCGTGGAGGCACAGGTGTTACAATAGGTGTGTCTTCATGGATCGGGTAACGTTGCACATAGTCCCTAACGTCATCCCACTAGGGATCGTAATTTGGGTCTAGGGGATTTGGTGCTGGTACCCTAGGGATTTCTTCTGGATTGAAGTCATGCATCTCTGCTTGGTTTTCAGGGTTTTCTATCTCCATGGGTTGGTCAGGGATTGGCAATTGTGGTTGGGGTGCTATTATTTGCTCCAGATTAGGGTCAGCTGCAGTGGTTGCTAAGATATGGATGTTGGCTATACCCCTATTTATCATATCCTGGGCATAGGCATCTGTCTCTCTCTCTTGGCTGCTGCTAGTGCTATCTGGTCTTGTAACTTTTTCATACGCTTCCTACGCTCATGTGCCCCTCGACTGAACCATCCCCTCTTTTTCTGAGGAAATGGCTCCTCTGACTGAGCCTTAAACACAAAGATTCCTTCTTCCGTATTAGCAGAGTACCCTGAGAGGGCAGGCTGAGAAGAGGAGGTGCCTTTGCTTCTAGGCGAACCAGACAATTGACGGTACGCGTCAGATGGTCCTTGGTCGCTCATACTGTAAACTAACAGATAGTCAAATAACACATAACAATAAATACAGTTATGCACGTATTTCCGTAATTTATTTCCTAACAAATTGAATATTTTTGATGTCAGCAGAACACTTCTGTGGCTGAATCAGTGGCATAGCTCTGATACCACCTCCTGTCGCAACCCCCGATCCCAGGTTCCCCGGGAACGGGCGGCCGCGAGCCAGTTTCGGTGGTATCGTGTATTGTCTAATTTGGTAGCGGAATTTTTCATCAGGACCGTAGTTAGGAAATATTGATCAGAGTAAAATGCAACATTTTTATAACCTTAAACAAATGGGTTAAAACCCAAGTTCATGGTACACATGTTTTCATAGGAATAAATCCTATTTATTTAATAAAAACATTTATTTTATTCTAGGTAACTTTATTGCCACTTTTCCAAGCCTTCAGTGCTGTCTAGCTGGCTTCTATTTGGCTTTCACATTTTGTTACCTGAAACGCGTTTTAAAAACATTTGTCAGTGGGAAATACTGGTGAGTGAATCCCAGTTTAATCAAGTTTAAATAAAAAGTCCCAGTGTACAGTATTTGTCACACCCTGGCTTTGCGGAAGCGTGGTTATTTTGGTGTGACTTCTTAATACCATAGCTTAATCATAACAAGCTATATGAAATAAAAACCATGCAAGATCATCCATTAAAATAAGTTTTAAAACCAAAGTAACATAACATTGTCTTGGAACTACACCATCATAACATAAAGCATTGTTTTGAAAGGCATAAACATCAACATGAATAAAACACAGTTTAAGGACTGTGACTCGTCCAGGTAAAAGTCACATCCCCTAAACCTGGATGACCTCGGAACCCATATGCAGCGGGAAAACATAACATACCGCGCCAGATCTTTAATTCCCTGAAATACATGTAAGTTTGGAAAAATCAACAATAATGTTGAGCGAGTTCATGTGTAAGTGAGTAAATAAACCTTTGTATGTATAAAAACCCTGGTATGTAGCAAATAAGGAAAAAGAGATCACCAATGGTTTGCAAGGCCATTGATATGTGTGAAGTGCAAGTAGGGAGACTCAAACCTAGCGGATTTATGCGTCGGGCACAAAGTCACCCCGAGGTCCGTTCTGTTTGGGCCTGGGGCTGGGCTCGCTACACCCAGATAGATCTACCGCTCCTGTCCCTCGGTCCTACCTTGAGGATTAATGGCCTCAAGTTTCCGCCTACCCACTCACATGATCTGAATAATAACCCTCCTTACGCTAACCATACCATGTAAGAATTATTCGTAATCATAGTAACATGTATTTCACCCCCGCAGTTTAGAAAACTGAAAACAGTTAGAGAAAAGGGGGACATGAACTCACAGTGGTGCGTCTCTACCAAGTATATCTCCTGATCAAGCAGCTGTGCGACGACCTACACGTACTAACTCTATTAGACGGATGGCCGTGCCTTAGCTTAAGGTTTAAGTTTTTGGGAAATAGTTAGACAACTATTTCGTGTTTATATTTTTGTAAATACTTGGTAATTATTCTCCTTCCCAAGGATGGGGGATTTAATACATGCGTGTTCGCAAAATTCGGAATACATTATTAAGTCTCACTTAATATATTTTATTCCATTTGTCCAAAAAATACTTTACTTCCCAAAATATAAATATTTTTCCCAAAATAATACTTTGACAAAAATACATGTTCATAAATATTTTCTTAAAATGCGTAAGTTACGTTTTGAAGATCGGGTGGTAATAATTATACCGTTGTAACTTAAATAATTTTTGTGAAGGCGTTCGTATTATTTTGGAATCGTTAACATTCGGTAATATTATTTTTACCCTAAAAATAATATTCGTATAGTTCACAAAATAATCATAGAAATTCACAAGTGTTGCTATGAAAAACATATATTTTAAATATATATATTTCAGGTTTTATTTTGTGAAATCCCACCTCCGACACTTAGAAATTTTGTAAACAGAATCATGGCGAAATTTAGGTCTTTGAAAACAAGTTAAAGATGTATTTCTAACACTTGTGATGAAAATATTTTCAAGTGTGAGGTTTTTAGAAAAAATTCGCCAGAGTTTCCCCTGTAACTGGAGGTGGCCACGCTTTCAAGCGTATCATTTTCTTATATAATTCAAATCAACAATTTTCTTATTCAACAATATCCAAAGCATTAAACTAGTCAAAACATATATAAATCGCATAAATTACATGAACTTGTGGTTTGTCCAAAATTTGTAGAAATTTCCATTACTTTTAGTGGATCTTTGCAATACTCTACTTGGTTTCGTAAAAGCCTCGTTTTTAAAGAAATTCCATCTTTACAACTTCTTGTAAAATTTGACAAAACTAGTTCTTTGTCGAAACTTAGTGTTACACAAGTATTTACACACTTGTGTGTTTGCTAAAATCATTCTTGTTTATGAAAGATCCATCTTTAAAAGTATGTTTTCTCTTGACACGTGGTCCTTTGAAAATACCGTTTGTAGATCCGTAGATCTACTAGTTTTGAACACTATTTCATAAGAAAAATCGATTTTACACAAGTTCATGTTTAATGTGTGGTAGAGTTTCATCATTTAACCCTTTGTACACTTAAACAAACTCTATGTCATGATCCATGATCACGACTAATCCGGGTTAGATGATGATCCGAGCTACCACATCATAGATCGGCACTAAATAATCACACAAAACAAATCTTACAAGATTTACACAACCCTTGTGTTATTAACCAACATTTTTAACATTTTAGTAGACTTTTACATATCATCTTGTAAGTTCATGAGTTTTAACCGTCATAAATTATTTTAACCACTTTAAAATAGATCGAGAGTGTGTTCAAAGCAACTTACTACTAGCTCGAGGCTAGGGAAGAATCTAGTCGAAAAATGCGTGGATAAAAGCAATAGGGTGAGGTCCTTCACGTTCCGAATGCACCAAGCTTCCTCGTATGAGATCCTTAACACTTGTATACTCTTGTAATAGCTTGATGGAAATCGAAAGATGGATGGATGGTAGAGGGGATGTTCGGCCGAGAGCTTGCAAGGAGAGGGAGAGAGTGTGTGTTGTGAGTTGAGTGATGGAAAGGTTAAGTGTGTTATGTCTTGAACTTATAGGCAATTCACATGATCATTAACCAAAGGATCATATGTCTAATTGATATTAGACAAAGATGATTTAAATAATCATCAAAGTACAAAGGGTGTCCCCCTTGGGGACGGTTCGGTTAGAGAGGGGGGGGGGTCTTGGTTCAATCTCAACCATGTAGTTAGGACATTAGTTAAGTTAAGTGAAGGTTAACACGGTTACTGATGTGTTATGCGTTATAGCGGGTGTTAGGGTATTCAGGGACCCTAACTGGCTCAGAAAAAGATAAACAATGTTATTGGCAATATTTTTATGTTCCGGGTATAATCCGGTTGTTCGGTTGGATAATGATCCGTTAAAGTGCTTAACAAAGCTTTAAAGTGTCATTATTATTATTTTTAGTGACACAACTTATTCCCGACACTTTGGAAAGTGTCTAGTAATGTTTTTCTCATGTTTTGGCACTTTATTAGTTAGCTAGATGCTGAATTTTAATTAAAGTGCTGAATTTTGTACTTAAAGTACGTTTTAGGCACATCCGGTCGCTGTAATCTCATTCCTAGTGACGCAGTTCTACAACCCTTATATCCCTACACTCACCACTAGTGTAGCAAACTATCTCAGGCTCTTACAGGCCTTAGAGGCAGTACCTGCCTGGTGCTAGTTATGACAGCACGTTTAATAGGTTATCCGTTCATTGTGCTACTGTGCTTTTGGTGCATCAAGGTTGTCACAAAGGTGCTGTAAGCAAAACATGGAGTGACAGCAAGTAAAGTATAATGCAAGTAAGTACATGTATCAGCATTCAAGTAGCAGTTTATCCACAAGTTCAAGTAAGCACAGTAATTAAGCAGTAATTAATTATTAATTAAGTCGTATGGATACCTGGTTTAGTGAGGGTTGTCACATTCTCCCCCCGTTAGAAAAATTTCGTCCCGAAATTTTAAGTTCTGCTTCTAGAAGCAGGGTTCTTGGGAAATAGGTGGGGGTATTTCTCTTTCATCCGGTCCTCACGCTCCCAGGTGTATTCAGGACCATGTCTGGCATTCCAACGAACTTTGACGAGCTTGACACTGCTCCGGCGAGTCTTGTTTACTTTCCAATCCGTAACCTCAACAGGTTCTTCAACGAAATGGAGCGTGTCGTCAACATGAATCTCGTCGGTGGGAATGACAACGGTATCTTGAGTTGGACTTTTCTTCAGGTTGGATACATGAAATGTATCGTGAACTCCATTCAGTTCAGCAGGTAGGTCCAGCTTGTAAGCTACTAGCCCTATTCTTTCCAAAATTCTGAAAGGGCCAATGTAGCGCGGATTCAACTTCCCACGCTTTCCGAAGCGTGCCACACCCTTCCAGGGTGAAACTTTCAATAAAACCATATCTCCAACTCGGAATTCCAAATATTTCCGGTTTGGATCTGCATAGGCTTTCTGTCTTTCGCGAGCTGCTTCGATGCGTTTTCGAATCTGCGCAATCTTGTCTGTCGTCTCTTGGACTATTTCGGGACCAACAAGCTGCCTATCACCTGCGTCAGCCCAGCATAGGGGTGATCGACACTTGCGTCCGTAAAGAGCTTCGAATGGCGCGGCTCCAATACTGGTGTGGTAGCTGTTGTTGTATGAAAATTCGACCAGTGGCAAATGCTTATCCCAGCTACCGCCCAAATCCATAACACATGCTCTCAGCATATCTTCCAAGGTCTGAATAGTCTGCTCGCTTTGACCGTCGGTCTGAGGGTGAAATGCAGTGCTCAGATTTAATTGTGAGCCAAAAGCTTCTTGGAAGGATTGCCAAATCCTTGATATGAAACGTCCATCTCTATCAGAGATAATCGAGAGAGGCACTCCATGACGTGCAACGATTTCTCTCATGTATATTTCCGCAAGTTTGCTAGTATTGTCCTTCTCTATGATAGGTAAGAAGTGCGCTGACTTCGTTAATCGGTCCACTATTACCCAAATAGTGTCATGGCCTCTTGGCGTTCTTGGCAACTTTGTAATAAAATCCATGGAGATTTGTTCCCATTTCCACTTGGGAATCTCAGGTTGTTGCAGAAGTCCTGAAGGCTTCTGGTATTCCGCTTTCACCTTAGCACACGTTAGACACTTGCTCACATAAACAGCAACATCGCCCTTCATCCTAGGCCACCAATAGTAATCCTTGAGATCGTGATACATCTTATCCGCTCCTGGATGGATAGAGTACCGCGATTTGTGAGCTTCATCAAAAACAACTTTCCTTAAACCACCAAACAGAGGAACCCAAATCCTTTTCTCAAAGCATAACGTTCCTTCCTCGTTTGGCACCAAAAGCTTCTCCATCCCACGGAGATATTCTTCTTCAAGATTTCTTTCCTTAAGAGCTTCTTTCTGCGCGGCACGAATGCGCAAGGAAAGATCGGTTTGGATAATCATTTCTAAAGCCCTAACCCTTATGGGCTTGATCCTCTCCTTTCGACTTAGGGCGTCGGCAACTACATTCGCCTTCCCTGGATGATACTTTATCTCGCAATCGTAATCATTTAACAACTCAACCCATCGTCTTTGTCTCATATTCAACTCCTTCTGGTTGAATATGTGTTGTAGGCTCTTATGATCTGTAAAAATTGTACATTTTGTACCATATAGGTAGTGTCTCCAGATCTTTAAAGCAAATATCACTGCGCCTAGCTCCAAATCGTGCGTGGTATAGTTCTTCTCATGTACCTTCAACTGACGTGATGCGTAAGCAATAACCTTCTGGCGTTGCATCAATACGCAACCCAATCCTTGACGCGAGGCGTCACAGTATACCACGAAATCGTCAGTACCTTCCGGTAGTGCTAGGATTGGCGCATTGCAGAGCTTATCCTTCAACAGCTGAAACGCTTCTTCCTGCTTGATTCCCCAATCAAACTTCTTATCTTTCTGGGTGAGGAGCGTCAATGGTTGAGCGATCTTCGAAAAATCCTCAATGAACCTTCGATAGTAGCCAGCCAAACCCAAGAATTGTCGAATCTCGGTTGGCGTCTTTGGCGTTTCCCAATTCTTGATCGCTTCGATCTTGGTTGGATCCACATGGATTCCATCTCCATTTACCAAATGTCCAAGAAATTGGACTTCACGTAGCCAAAATTCGCACTTAGAGAATTTGGCATACAGCTGTTCTTTCTTTAGCAGCTCCAAAATAGCTCTTAGATGCTGTTCGTGCTCAGCCTTTGTCCTTGAATAAATCAAGATGTCGTCGATAAACACAATCACGAACTTGTCCAAGTACGGCTTGCAAACTCTATTCATCAAATCCATAAAGACTGCAGGTGCGTTTGTCAAACCAAACGGCATAACAAGGAACTCGTAGTGTCCATAACGAGTTCTGAAGGCTGTCTTCGGGATACTCTCCTCTTGTATCCTTAACTGATGGTATCCAGATCGCAAATCGATCTTTGAGTAAAAGCTTGAACCTTGCAGTTGATCAAACAGATCATCAATTCTTGGCAGAGGATATCTATTCTTGATCGTCAGCTTGTTCAGCTCCCGGTAGTCTATGCACATTCGAAAACTACCGTCCTTCTTTTTGACAAACAGGACCGGAGCTCCCCAAGGCGAGAAGCTTGGTCGGATAAATCCCTTGTCTAACAACTCTTGAAGTTGTGTCGACAATTCTTGCATCTCAGACGGGGCAAGTCTATAAGGTGCCTTAGCCACAGGCGCGGCGCCTGGGACTAAATCGATGTGAAACTCCACTTGCCTCTGAGGCGGCAGTCCAGGCAAGTCCTCCGGGAAGACTTCCGGATACTCCCTCACGACAGGGATGTCTTCGATCTTCGGTTCTGCAGCTTTCTTGTCTACAATGTGTGCCAGGAAGGCAGCACATCCCTTCTGTAAACACTTTCGCGCTTTCAGGCAGCTGATAATTCTTAAAGGCGTATCACGCTTTTCACCATGAACCACAATCGTTTCTCCATCTTCGGTTGGGATGCGAATGATCTTCTCGTGGCAGACAATTTCTGCCTTGTTACTTGATAACCAATCCATTCCTACTACCACGTCAAAGCTCCCCAGCTGGACTGGTAGTAGATCCAAAGTAAACTCACATTCTCCCAACTCGATTGCACAACCTCTGATCACTTCATTGGCTTCTACTAACTTCCCATTAGCCAATTCGATTGAGTAGGGAATATCTAACTTACTAGCGGCTAAACCAAGCATATTCTTAAATTCTAACGATACGAAGCTATAGTCGGCACCAGTATCAAATAAAACGGATGCATAGTGTTGGTTTATAGGGAACGTACCAGTAACGACATTGGGGTCCTGGCGCGCTTCCATCGCTTCGATATGGAACACTCTTCCACGGGCTTGGTTCAACTCTGGGCAGTTCCTCTTAAAGTGCCCGATATCACCACAGTTAAAGCATCCAGGTCTTTTCCCGTTTCCACCTCCATTTCCAGCTTGGTTATTCCTTTGGTTATGATTCACAGCGCCTGCTTGATTCGCATTGTTGCCTCGATTCCCATTACCTCCATTGTTTCCTTGTGGGCGATTTCCATTTCCACCCCGGTTATTGTTTCTGTTTCCAAATCCTCCTTGGCCTCCCTGGCCAACAGTGGCCCAACACGAATCCTTCAAGTGGCCAGGTTTCCCACATGCTTCACACACCTTCAAACTACATCGGCCAGAATGGTGACGCTGGCAGGTGTTGCACTTGGGCTGGGTGCCCATATATCCTTTCCCTTTCTTTCCACCACCAGCTGTAACCTGAGCTGGCGCGTTTGGCTCTCCTTTCTTAACAACACCACTAGTGCCTTGTTTGAAGTTCGAGAACTTTCTTTTGTTACCTCCGGATGACTCGACGTGAGTCTCTTTCTTCTTTGTCTCGATCTCATCGAACTTGTTCAGGCGGATAGCCTCCTCAGTGAGAGCCACGCTCAAATCGATTGCCTCAGTAATTGTTGCAGGCTTGGAGGAGGTCACCATGCTTATGATTTGAGGAGCTAATCCCCAAATGAAGCGTTAAATCCTCTTGAATTCTGGAGTGACCATATAGGGTACCACATGCGACAGGTCGTGAAACCTCTGAACATATTCCGCGATCTTTGGACCTTCCATCTTCAAATGCCAGAACTCAGTTTCCAATCTTTGGATTTCAGCGCGAGAACAATACTTTTTGCGCATTAGTTCCTTCAGTTCGGTCCATGTTAGTGCGTAGGCAGCAGCTTCACCGAGTGTCTGCACTTGCAAATTCCACCAAGATAGGGCTCCATCCAAAAATAGCCCAGAAATGTAGGTGACTTGCTGGTCTGGTGCACATTTGCTCATGCGGAGAACAGATTCAGTCTTCTCGGCCCAACGAACAAAAGCGACAGCACCTCCGGTGCCATCAAAGTTGACAGGCTTGCAGTCTAGAAACTGCTTGTAGGTGCACCCATGAGGTGGATTGTTGTTGCCATTGTTGTTTGAGCTGCTTCCGCTACGTCCTCCTTGCGAGGCGGCGTATTGCGCGATGGCAGCAGCGATGACTTGTTGGAGTTCTGCCTCATTGATAGGCATCGGCGTTTGACGTCTCGGTGGCATCTTCTAAAAGATGGGTTCACGTCGGTCAGACCATAATAAAGCGTACGTATATAATGATAGTAATAGTACATAACATCTCATGTTATAATCATATCAATCACACAACATCCCATGTCATAAAACATAAATAATCAATCAGAACATCACATATGATGAGAATACTGTGATTGCCATATATCGAGACCACATAGTAAGTGTACAGGTACATAATAGTGTCATACATCATCAACGACTAAGGGCTACATCACCCCAGTCCAAAAGAATATCAAATCAGTGTCAATACATCCATATACATGTCACAAAAGTCAGAATCAAAATGTAGTCTCCAAAAATGCTGTGCAGTCAAAACAATCGCCGTCTTCTCACCAGCGTCCACCCGTATGGTACTGAAGAGCTCTACACTGATGGCGGTGGAGGAGGGGGAAAATGGGTGTAGAACAAACGACGCAAATGGAGCCAGTCCTCCTCCATGGCTCTCTGGGTACGCAACCAAGAAGCAACCTGCTGCTCAAGTGCCAAAAGGCGTGCAGCATAGTCAGGTAACAATGGTCGAGGGTGCTGCGAAGAAGCAGGGTGGGTCTGACCCTGACACTGGCACGGCAGTGGCTGAGCTCTCTCAAGCTCCTGAATACGTCGTGTGAGTGCCTCCTGCTGGACAACAAACGACATCAGAACGTCCTCAATAGAATACCTCGTATGGAAAGGATGGTAGGGGTCGGTCAGTGGCATAACAGATGGTGACGTCCAGAGAAACGGCTCGCTGGCTGGATCAAAAGGTGGCACAAAGAATGGAGATGCAGGGGGAATAGCAGATGAAGACTGTGGCATAACTGGAATAGATGTCGGCATATGTCCAAAAGGATGAGCCGAGGAACCCTCTCCAGGTCGAGTTGGAGGTGTGTACTGTGCAAATGAAAAAGAGAAATCAACGTGACGTGCATCGGTGGTATGAGGAGGAATAGGTGGAAGCTCATCATCCGCAGAAATCCACCCATGCTGGGCGTGCTCATCTCGTGGGTCAATCTGTGCCTCAAAAAGTGCTCGATCAAACTGTACAGGCATAGGGTCAAGGTGGGGTGCAACAAGAGGGTCAGCAGGTATAACAGCGATAAGTGGGGGATAAAACATGATCAGCAGCAATAACATGGTCACCCTCCAGTAGTGGTGCATCAGCAGGGTGATCATCAATGGGTAGGTCAGCAATCACAAGATCAATGGGCATGCCAGCATGAACAGGGTCATGCTCAAACACTGGGTCGGGAGCAGCTACTGGCTCAAGGGCCATGACAGGCTCGGGATCAACGAACTCCATATCAAAATCTGCATGATCAGCGAATGCAGGGTCAACTGGGTCTACTGGGTCAACCATAGGCTGATCCAAGTGGATGAACTCTATCTCCTGGTCCGGGTCAAATCCAGGGGGAAAACAGGGTCTGAATCCTCATCGAGGTCGTGATCGAAAGCAAATCTAGGAGGAGAGGCAGCAGATGATGCCCTGTCAGGATCTGAACCGTGTGAATAGTGTTGTGCGCTCCGAGTGTGTGACGGTGCGGAGGCCACAGACTCGAAGGAGTCTGGAGCGGGTGAGTGTGCAGGTGACTCCTCAGCTGGAGCATCTGCGAGTAACAAAAGACCACCGTCAGCTAGAAGGGCCTCGCCCTTAACATCGTCCTCCAGGGGCTCATCATCAAACAGATCGACGTCGTCGTCAACGTCGGCGTCGAGGAGCATATCGTAAGCAGGATAAACGGCCAAAGGTATGGGAGCAGGGATCTCTACAAGTGGTAGGTACCCAGCAAAAGGGCCATCAGCGGGCTCATCGACAGCGTCGGGCAGCGCAAAGGGCTGAAAGTCATCCTCGTATGTGCTGGTAACATCTGATGTGTGGACCTCGTGCTCTGAAGACTCTAAGTCGTCTGATACTATGGGTCTAGGGCCCGTGGTGTCCGAATCACCTGTGTCGGGCGAGTCCATGGTGTCTGTAACACAAACACAAATATGTACAAATAATCAATCGTACAATCAGATAAGCACATTAGTCACCAAGTAAGCAATCAAATAATTCTCCTAGTCCCATTAGCCTCCCAGCCTCTCAGACTGCTCTTCCTAGTCCCACTAGCCAAATTCTCCCAGCCTCTCAGCCTGACTCCCTAGTCCCACTAGACAACTACCTCGGTCTCCTAGACCGAGCCTCGGTCTTCCAGACCGAGCCTCAGCCTCCCAGACTGAGCCTATAAATAAATGTGCTCAACATTTGTTTGTAAAAAGTTTTGGATCTGGACTTGAGTGGTATGCAGTGTAAAAATGTTTTCGTGAGAGCCCTAGTGATCATAGTCTAGACTCGAGAAGGAATCCTAGTTCGCTATGATCAGAGCTCTGATACCAAGCTGTCACACCCTGGCTTTGCGGAAGCGTGGTTATTTTGGTGTGACTTCTTAATACCATAGCTTAATCATAACAAGCTATATGAAATAAAAACCATGCAAGATCATCCATTAAAATAAGTTTTAAAACCAAAGTAACATAACATTGTCTTGGAACTACACCATCATAACATAAAGCATTGTTTTGAAAGGCATAAACATCAACATGAATAAAACACAGTTTAAGGACTGTGACTCGTCCAGGTAAAAGTCACATCCCCTAAACCTGGATGACCTCGGAACCCATATGCAGCGGGAAAACATAACATACCGCGCCAGATCTTTAATTCCCTGAAATACATGTAAGTTTGGAAAAATCAACAATAATGTTGAGCGAGTTCATGTGTAAGTGAGTAAATAAACCTTTGTATGTATAAAAACCCTGGTATGTAGCAAATAAGGAAAAAGAGATCACCAATGGTTTGCAAGGCCATTGATATGTGTGAAGTGCAAGTAGGGAGACTCAAACCTAGCGGATTTATGCGTCGGGCACAAAGTCACCCCGAGGTCCGTTCTGTTTGGGCCTGGGGCTGGGCTCGCTACACCCAGATAGATCTACCGCTCCTGTCCCTCGGTCCTACCTTGAGGATTAATGGCCTCAAGTTTCCGCCTACCCACTCACATGATCTGAATAATAACCCTCCTTACGCTAACCATACCATGTAAGAATTATTCGTAATCATAGTAACATGTATTTCACCCCCGCAGTTTAGAAAACTGAAAACAGTTAGAGAAAAGGGGGACATGAACTCACAGTGGTGCGTCTCTACCAAGTATATCTCCTGATCAAGCAGTTGTGCGACGACCTACACGTACTAACTCTATTAGACGGATGGCCGTGCCTTAGCTTAAGGTTTAAGTTTTTGGGAAATAGTTAGACAACTATTTCGTGTTTATATTTTTGTAAATACTTGGTAATTATTCTCCTTCCCAAGGATGGGGGATTTAATACATGCGTGTTCGCAAAATTCGGAATACATTATTAAGTCTCACTTAATATATTTTATTCCATTTGTCCAAAAAATACTTTACTTCCCAAAATATAAATATTTTTCCCAAAATAATACTTTGACAAAAATACATGTTCATAAATATTTTCTTAAAATGCGTAAGTTACGTTTTGAAGATCGGGTGGTAATAATTATACCGTTGTAACTTAAATAATTTTTGTGAAGGCGTTCGTATTATTTTGGAATCGTTAACATTCGGTAATATTATTTTTACCCTAAAAATAATATTCGTATAGTTCACAAAATAATCATAGAAATTCACAAGTGTTGCTATGAAAAACATATATTCTAAATATATATATTTCAGGTTTTATTTTGTGAAATCCCACCTCCGACACTTAGAAATTTTGTAAACAGAATCATGGCGAAATTTAGGTCTTTGAAAACAAGTTAAAGATGTATTTCTAACACTTGTGATGAAAATATTTTCAAGTGTGAGGTTTTTAGAAAAAATTCGCCAGAGTTTCCCCTGTAACTGGAGGTGGCCACGCTTTCAAGCGTATCATTTTCTTATATAATTCAAATCAACAATTTTCTTATTCAACAATATCCAAAGCATTAAACTAGTCAAAACATATATAAATCGCATAAATTACATGAACTTGTGGTTTGTCCAAAATTTGTAGAAATTTCCATTACTTTTAGTGGATCTTTGCAATACTCTACTTGGTTTCGTAAAAGCCTCGTTTTTAAAGAAATTCCATCTTTACAACTTCTTGTAAAATTTGACAAAACTAGTTCTTTGTCGAAACTTAGTGTTACACAAGTATTTACACACTTGTGTGTTTGCTAAAATCATTCTTGTTTATGAAAGATCCGTCTTTAAAAGTATGTTTTCTCTTGACACGTGGTCCTTTGAAAATACCGTTTGTAGATCCGTAGATCTACTAGTTTTGAACACTATTTCATAAGAAAAATCGATTTTACACAAGTTCATGTTTAATGTGTGGTAGAGTTTCATCATTTAACCCTTTGTACACTTAAACAAACTCTATGTCATGATCCATGATCACGACTAATCCGGGTTAGATGATGATCCGAGCTACCACATCATAGATCGGCACTAAATAATCACACAAAACAAATCTTACAAGATTTACACAACCCTTGTGTTATTAACCAACATTTTTAACATTTTAGTAGACTTTTACATATCATCTTGTAAGTTCATGAGTTTTAACCGTCATAAATTATTTTAACCACTTTAAAATAGATCGAGAGTGTGTTCAAAGCAACTTACTACTAGCTCGAGGCTAGGGAAGAATCTAGTCGAAAAATGCGTGGATAAAAGCAATAGGGTGAGGTCCTTCACGTTCCGAATGCACCAAGCTTCCTCGTATGAGATCCTTAACACTTGTATACTCTTGTAATAGCTTGATGGAAATCGAAAGATGGATGGATGGTAGAGGGGATGTTCGGCCGAGAGCTTGCAAGGAGAGGGAGAGAGTGTGTGTTGTGAGTTGAGTGATGGAAAGGTTAAGTGTGTTATGTCTTGAACTTATAGGCAATTCACATGATCATTAACCAAAGGATCATATGTCTAATTGATATTAGACAAAGATGATTTAAATAATCATCAAAGTACAAAGGGTGTCCCCCTTGGGGACGGTTCGGTTAGAGAGGGGGGGGGGGGTCTTGGTTCAATCTCAACCATGTAGTTAGGACATTAGTTAAGTTAAGTGAAGGTTAACACGGTTACTGATGTGTTATGCGTTATAGCGGGTGTTAGGGTATTCAGGGACCCTAACTGGCTCAGAAAAAGATAAACAATGTTATTGGCAATATTTTTATGTTCCGGGTATAATCCGGTTGTTCGGTTGGATAATGATCCGTTAAAGTGCTTAACAAAGCTTTAAAGTGTCATTATTATTATTTTTAGTGACACAACTTATTCCCGACACTTTGGAAAGTGTCTAGTAATGTTTTTCTCATGTTTTGGCACTTTATTAGTTAGCTAGATGCTGAATTTTAATTAAAGTGCTGAATTTTGTACTTAAAGTACGTTTTAGGCACATCCGGTCGCTGTAATCTCATTCCTAGTGACGCAGTTCTACAACCCTTATATCCCTACACTCACCACTAGTGTAGCAAACTATCTCAGGCTCTTACAGGCCTTAGAGGCAGTACCTGCCTGGTGCTAGTTATGACAGCACGTTTAATAGGTTATCCGTTCATTGTGCTACTGTGCTTTTGGTGCATCAAGGTTGTCACAAAGGTGCTGTAAGCAAAACATGGAGTGACAACAAGTAAAGTATGATGCAAGTAAGTAAATGTATCAGCATTCAAGTAGCAGTTTATCCACAAGTTCAAGTAAGCACAGTAATTAAGCAGTAATTAATTATTAATTAAGTCATACGGATACCTGGTTTAGTGAGGGTTGTCACAGTATTGAGGGCGATCCCGCAATTATATTTGTTTCCAAGATATTACAATTAACATCCATGGTACTGTCGAACCCGACTTATGGACATGTTACTCCTTGACCAGGTGGTAACAAATTTTGTATACAAAACCCCAACATACTCATCATAATTGTATTCTTACAAATACTCAATAATTGTTATTCGCGTGGAAAAGTATTTAAGGTTTTGTAAAAACATTTAACAAAAGGTTTACAAAAGGTGGACCAACTCACATTGCTGTCTTAGATTTTCCGAAAGGGTTTCCTGAGAAATATCTATAATTTACACAAATGTACATGCGTTAGTATTAATAACCCATTTTAACATTAGCAATACCCTCCCCGAGACGGCATTCTAATGACTACGTCGGGCAGAACCACGACAGCCATTACGGAACCCTAGATCAATCGGGCAGCGTATCTAATACGTATCCAGGGGTTATAATACTTACAACGGAGCAGAACTTCGCTAATTAGGGGGTATAATGCCCGCTTATAAAGCCTATAATTTAGAAATTGAGATTGAGAAACGTTTGTAAGCGATCGGAACTGAAAGCCGATGCCCTTCTTATATAGTTGCTGAATCTGGTCCTCACGTGGCCCGCGTAAAACAAAAACAAGGGTTACGCGGCCCGCGTCAACCCTGGTCAAACATGTAGCTAGTCCGAGTCAGCGAGTAGGGTCAACACGCGTCGGTCACATCGGGCTGCGCCAGGTTTCTGATCTTACGCGACCCGCGTAAACTAATCAGGGTTCTTACGCGTCCCGCCTGAACTTAATAAAATCAACGAAATCAGGTCTAAACCTTGATACCGCCCGCGTAAGGTTTGGGGTGGGTCTACGCGGCCCGTCTCAGCTTAAGTTTCAGATTTTTAATTATTTTATTACTATTTAATATATTTGAGGCTCGTATTTACGTATGGGGTGTGTTTTTGGACATTTTGGGATATTTTAAAATATACAAGGGTGTCAGAAAAATCATGAGGGTGTCGGTTTATTGAGGATTGTTATAGCCTTAACTCAAAAGAATAAACCTTTTGAATGGGGACCAAAACAGGAAGAAGCTTTTCTGACCTTGAAACAGAAACTCTGCTATGCACCTATCTTATCTCTACCTGAGGGCAACGACGATTTTGTCATATACTGTGATGCGTCTAACTTGGGTCTTGGCTGTGTTCTTATGCAAAGAAACAAAGTCATAGCCTATGCATCAAGATAGCTGAAGGTACTCGAGAAAAACTACACGACTCATGATCTTGAGTTAGGTGCAGTAGTTTTTGCTCTCAAAATCTGGAGACACCACCTATACGGTACAAAATGTGTAGTGTTCACTGACCACAAAAGTCTCCAGCATATTTTCAATCAGAAAGAACTAAACATGTGGCAACGACGATGGGTTGAACTTCTAAACGACTATGATTGCGAAATTCGCTACCATCTTGGTAAGGCGAATGTCGTGGCTGATGCATTGAGTCGTAAAGAGCTTGTCAAGCTTCACTGTGTTCAAGTTTGATCTGATATTCAAACCCGCATTTCTCAGGCTCAACATACTTGTGTTGCACAAGACTTGATGGGTAAAGAATTACCATATCATATTAAGCCTGATCTTGAATTAAAAGACAATGGGTTATATTATTTCATGGACTGTTTGTGGGTCCCAAGTCAAGACAATCTTGGTACCTTGTTAATGGATGAAGCTCACAAGTCTCGTTATTCAATTCATCCTGGTGCAGATGGCATGTATAAGGATCTTCGAACCCAGTACTGGTGGCCGGGTATGAAGAAAGACATTGCCTTATATGTATCCAAATGCCTTACTTGTCTCAAGGTTAAGGCAAAACATCAACATCCCTCTGGATTATTGGAGCAACCAGAAATACTGGTTTGGAAATGGGAAAAGATTGTTGTGGATCTCATTACCAAGCTGCCACACACTAAAAGAGGTCATGACGCCATTTGGGTAGTTGTTGATCGTCTTACAAAGTCAGCACATTTCTTGCCGATCCGTGAGGATCTATCTGCTGACAAACTTGCTAAAATCTATGTGGATGAGATTATATCCCGGCATGGTGTTCCTTTAAACATTATATCTGATAGAGATGCTCGATTCTCGTCTCACTTTTGGAGAACCATGCAATCTGCTATGGGAACCTAACTTAATTTGAGCACAACGTATCATCCTCAAACGGATGGTCAATCTGAAAGAACAATCCAGACACTGGAGGATATGCTTAGAGCTTGTGTGATCGATTTTGGTGGTAGTTGGGATTCGCATCTACCGTTGATCGAATTCTCCTACAATAACAGTTATCACTCCAGCATCAACATAGCTCCTTTCGAGGCTTTATACGGTCGAAAATGTCGTTCACCGGTCTGCTAGAATGAGATAGGTGAAGCTCAGCTTACTGGACCTGAACTCATTCTAGAGACTACAGACAAAGTCAAAAAGATTCGCGATAACCTTCAGACAGCTAGAAGCCGTCAAAAGAGTTACGCGGATAGACGATGCAAGCCCTTAGAATTTCAAGTCGGTGATCACGTCCTACTCAAGGTATCCCCTTGGAAAGGTGTGATTAGATTTGGAAAGAAAGGAAAACTTGCACCATGATATGTTGGACCATTCAAGATCGTTGAAAGAATCGAAAAAGTGGCCTACAGACTGGAGCTACCTCCTGAACTTGGAAACATTCATCCAACATTCCACGTGTCCAATCTTAAAAAGGGTTTAGCTGATGAAAACTTCCACATACCACTTAATGAAATTCGTGTTGATGACACGATGCACTTTGTCGAGAAGCATGTGGAAATATTGGATCGTAAAGTCAAGAAGCTCAAACGCAAGCGCATACCAATTGTTAAAGTTCGCTAGGAATCTAAACGTGGCCCAGAATTTACTTGGGAATGTGAAGATCAAATGAAAGCGAAATATCCATATCTATTCTCACAAGTTTCCTCTAAATAAATTTCGGGATGAAATTTCCTAAACTAGGGGAGAATGTGACATCTGTGCTTGTGTAATCATTGTACAAAATCTAAACAATTCAAATATCAATAAAACATTATGATTTGACGTCAATATTAGTTCATTTATGTTTGACATTTTTCACGTTATGATTTTGTTCGATTTTAAACTCTTAAACGCTTTCTTGAAAGTTATACGCAACCGCTTTACATAACTTAGAAATAAGTTTTGAAGGGTTTGGTATGGCAAAAACAAGTTTATTCGATCACATGGACTATTTGCGTCAAACTGCAAAAGTCTGTCAATTCGTACAGCAACGTACACTCCGGAACAAGATCATAAGATAAACATACCTAAAATACCCTTAACATAGCTTAGAAATAAGTTTTGAGGGGTTCGGTATGCGAAAATACGCTTATTTGATCACAGGGACTAAAAGCGTCAAAACTGTGAAAGTATGCATTTACGTGCATATCTTGCGTTCTGACCATATTTGGACATCCAAAAATTTTTGTAATCATTAAAATAGTGTATTTTAGTGATTGGAATGCAAAAATACCATTCGTTTCGCAATTTGGATCGTTTTCGCGTCCGTTACGATTTCCGTCGTAATTAACCGAAAAGCGTAACCGTATAGCCAAACGCATCCGCGACATTTTTAGCATAATTCAAGTTAAATATACTTTAACTTCATCATGGAGCTTGAAAATGGGCTTGACGGGTGTTAGAAGTGCCGAAACGCGACAAAACACACAGAGGGACCATAACTGTAAATATGCAAAACTGGCTGGTCTGCAAGGTCCATAAGGGCCGTATGGATTAGAACTTACGGTCCGTAAGCTAGTGCCAGCACCATAGAATTCAGAAACTTCTAAATCAACTGCTGTTCTTGATTTAGTTCCTTGTTGCTTCAAATTGTGAGCTGGTTTGTGTGATCATCAAGTCCTCCAATCAGATTCTAACAAGTGTAAGGCCTTGATTCTTCCTTGGGCAACACATAAACACTTGGCATGATCAAATTAATCCAAGAATACTATAAATAGCAAGGTCCTCTTGCTTCATTCCTTGCTCATTTCCTTCATTTCACATCTTTGCTCTGATTGAGGCTACCACATTAAGTTGGAGGCTTCATACTTGAGCATTCTAGTTCAATTTTCCAGCCAAGAACACTTGTAAGTGTTCTTTCATGCTTGTTTATTCATTTTAAGCATGAAAGTCAAACAGTGTTTGACTTTCAGCTTTGACCATGATTTGGTCAAGACAAAGTTCGTTTGAACTTTGCAACGTGAGCGTAATCACGATGGTTATAGTCCCTTGCGACTATACCTACTGATTACCACGTTGACTAGTCGAAGTGACGAGTCAAAGTTTCGGTCAAAATGCACGATAATGTGCATTTTGCGACGAAACTATTTTCGGGTATCAAAACACATTGTTTTGATATCAAATTAGTTTTCTAACTTAGTTAAACATGTTTAACTCGTCACTTTTAGTTTAGTGCTTATTTAGGGTCGTAAGTTAAGCGGTCTAAACAACCGCTTAGACTTTCGAACCCGACCCATTTGATCGATCATTAGGATCTGACCAAACATATTTTGTGACCATAGTTGTATAGGGAATAACCTTCCGAGATTATACCTTATGGCCACTTCGTTTAATTAGTTGTATGATAGGTAGTTTATATGCCTTAGGAAAATGACTAAAATGCCCTTTTCATGCATAAGTTGAATTTAAGCATATGTAACCAAGTTTTTGACACTTAAACTGATTATGCAATGTTATTAAACATATTAGGGCATATAATACTTGTCATAGGGCTAGTTAGGCTATCCGAATGCGCTATTGCGCAAATGACGCGTTAAAGTAGCATACACTACCTTAACGAGTCAGAACGGGTCATAAGCACTTAGGATTGGTATCAAATCAAAATGTAGGCTTTGTTAAACCATATTATATGAGTTCCAGCACTCATTTGGTTTACAAGACCTCATTCTATGCGATCTTCCGATTTAGGCCTCGATTATTAACATAGTGATTCCATACTAGGTGCCACTTGATTCCTTGGTTTCCCGAGCTTTGATAGTTCACTAGATCAAGGATACTTGCAATCTCAAGTGAGTACATAGTCCCCTCTTTTACCGCTTTCAAATATTTTTGGGTGATACACATGTGCCTACTTGTTACTTTCATGTTTTCATGCTTTTCATGACATATGCTTGCTATCTTCAACTAGTACACATATAGTACATGATTTCAATTATGCTTTGCTATGTATGTTGACTGAGCATGCTAGCACATTGATTTCCTAGACACTTTTGCTGCATATGTTTTCTCAGCATATGGGCACAGTGATTTACATTACATTTCTGCTGCATATGTTTACTCAGCATATGGGCACATTGATTTACATTACATTTCTGCTGCTAGCACATTGATAAACCTTTAACATGTTAAGGGTTTGTCCCACAGTCGCAAGGCTTGAATGTATGCAATAAACATTACTGCATAAATGTTTGTATCCATAAAGCATAGGATTTGCAAAACATAACTTTTGATTTAAACTTAGGTTTATTCAAAGACATTGTTTTGTACATTTTTACATATGGTTTGAGTAAATACTTTTTATTAACCATACATGACATTTGGTTACACATTGACATTATACATAAGGTTTAAGTAAATACTTTTTACTCACCATACATAACATTTGATTATACAAGACATGGTTTACACTTGACATTGGACATTGTTTACACATAACATTTTGACATTAGTTTAAACAAGACATTTTTGGTGGTTATTGACAAGTGATTTAAATAACAAGACGTGTGTAGTATGATAAAAGCATGGTGGATACTCCGCTGGTACTTCCTATATATAAGTGCTTTTATGATATTACATATCGTAGCGTTATTTAAACCACTTCAACAATGATAAGGACATGATACATTTTATACAAATGACATATTTTATACAAATTCATTTTTACTTGGTTATTTACTTAACCATGCATTACTCTTTTATTAACATCTGATTTTCATATCGATTTTCATATGATGTTATAAAAGAAAACACTTTTTAAAGGTTCATGACTACTTTTTGTTAAAACACTTCTTTTAACTACAAGTCATGAATCCTTCATCAACAAAACCTACGTATCTCACAGGCATTTTTATGCTGACGTACCTATTTTCACATGTGTTTTCAGGAGCTAATGTGTGAGGATTATCATGACACACTTAGGCGGACTTGGGCCTTAGTGACTTAAAATGCTGCAAGACAAGTTTAATTTACGTTCTGTTTTATGTTTGAACAAAGACAATGTAAACAATTTAATAAATAAAACCAAACTTTAAATACCATGTGTTGTGAAACAATAATTATGTCGCTCCACTCCCCAACGTTTTCGCTGTGGTTTGTTATTTTACGCGGTCGGGGTGTGACATTCTATTTCATTTTCTGGATTCTGCCTGTTAATTTGCTTGAGAAGGTCTTGGATTTCAAGGGCTTTGATGCTAATTGTTAAGTATTCATCCGAATTTGGTGCAGGTGACTGAATAAGTTTGTGATCGGCTTCACTGAAATTCTCTGAATTTCGAGTTTGATTGTGGTTGTTTAACACATGTTAAAAGAAAAACGAATGGAAGTTTGTAACAAAATGACTTGTGGCACGCTGGTTGATTCGTTTCTTTCCAACTGAATGGTCACGGGTTCGAACCCAGTCAACTGCAAATGTTTTTTTTCTCTCTTAAAACCTAAATTAAAAAAATTAAAAATAAAAAATCTATGTAAAATGACCAATTTATCCTTGACCTAACTGAGTTTCTTAACTGGTGTTAATTTTTTGGACTGAAATGGCACATTTCGAGTGAGATTCCAGGATCTAGCAGGTTTGACGGAGTTTTGGTCCCGAGATAACCGGTTCGGTGAAGTATTATTGGTAAGAATGGAGTAGAAGTAGAATCGACACCGAACAAGTCAATTTAATCTAGTTTCTATTCAATGATTTGAAGTTACATACCCGTGAAACCAGTTGGACAACATCTCCTCTCAGGGAACCAAAAGCTTGTCCAAATGTGACCACAACACCTCTATATATAGACATCAGTCCTTTCGTACGAACCTGGGTAGTCCCTTCGTACGAACCTGGGTGTGTGTCTTGTGGATCCGTATGAATCAAGACATTGGTCCATTCGTACGAATGGACTCCATTCGTACGAACCAACTATTATATCACAAAACCTTTTGATTCGTAACGGATAACATACTAATCTATACAATATTCAACACACGCTCTATCTAGCCTATTCGCATAGTGGCGGACATACGACATATGCACCAACATATTTCCCCTTGGCCGTCACTGTCGAATTGTATCTTTGAAAACCTAGAGCCGTGTTTTGAATATTCTACAACTTCAATCAGGCATCTTGAAATCTTCAATAAATTCCCCTTTGATTGATGATCCGGGTTTGCTTTGAGAATGTTATACACAAATTCCCCCTGAAAGGAATCTTCAGGTCTTTGTTTGCATAGTTCACGACTCCTCCTCTGAATTTATGAACTGTAATCTTCACGAATAATCATCAACTTGAAACTAATCAATGCAGCTTCTCTGTTTCCGCTTTAACCACATCCGTGTTTGATTTTTTATATATCATTTCAGCACCATTGATCGCGCATTCCGCCTGCTTGATCTTTTTAATGTACAAAAACCCAACCGGCAATTGATAGAAACTTAGAATACAGATAGAAACTTAGAATACCACACCGATTAACTTCAAATCTGTGATTACCCACGAAAATCTGAAATCCCGTTTTTCGTGATCACCTTTAAGCACCTTCTGAATGATAGATCCGTATAAACGATAATCTCCACAATCAGCAAATCTTCATTGGATAACAAATTATCTGGTAACGCATTCAAATCTCCGAAGCTTTCATCCACGATCAGATTCACATTCTCAGACAATCTCAAAGTCGGAACCACCCGAATACTGTTGCATCGTCACGAATTTAAAAAATGCCGGAATTTCATTATATTCTATGAAATTTTTAATCCCCCTCATTTTTTCAAATTCTGACGTCTAATCACTGAGTAACCCCTTAAATTGAGCAATTCAGTTCTCTTTTATCTCTGTAAAACTCGACTATGCCGAAAATATGACAATTTTTTCCAAACGTCAGTTTTTCATCATTGCGGATTTTACATTACGGCCATTAATAGTCTATTAACCCAGATGATAAACATTTTGCACCAGTATCATGACTACCCCACTAATTTCCACAATATGTGATCGCATCATCAAATTTGTTTACTGAAGCACTGGACGGTGTCCCCGAACAACCCAGCTTGGTCGCTAAAAACTCGAAAAAAATTTCAATCATCAAATTTTTTCTGGAGACTTATCTCGTCATTGCGATCAAAAAATGCCTTTTTTAGGCATTTGCTCATTCGTGCGAATGGAGTAGGTCCGTTCGTACGAATGAACTAATTTTGGAACGAATTGACAATTAAGAACCAATGTCCATTCGTACGAACCTACAAGGTTGATTCGTACAAATCTGGAATGCCAGTTCGTACGAACCCGCACATTCGTACGAAAAGGCTGACCTTCTCAAGAACATTTCCAATCACATTTTTCGATCCAAAATATTTATTTCTGCGAATTTCATGATGAAACTTCACAGGATTGTGCAAAAATCAATCACGAATCTAATGATGTATTCAATTTCAAATTCCATCCGTGAATTGACCTTCAATTTGATGTTTATTCAATGTTTAACGTCAGAACCTCCTCAAAATCCAAAAATAATGAGCGTAGGTGATTCAATCAACTGTTAGATCGATTGAATCGGTACCGTAGCTCTGATACCAATTGAGATTCCAGGATCCAGCAGGTTTGATGGAGTTTTGGTCCCGAGATATCCGGTTCGGTGAAGTATTATTGATAAGAAAGGAGTAAAAGTAGAATCGACACCGAAAAAGTCAATTTAATTTGGTTTCTATTCAATGATTTGAAGTTACATACCCGTGAAACCAATTGGACAACATCTCCCCTCAGGGAACCAAAAGCTTGTCCAAATGAGACCACAACACCTTTCTATTCAATGATTTAAAGTTACATACCCGGTTTCTGTAGTGGGTCAGATCCCCACAATTATAACAAGCACCTGGTGGGTATTGTGGTCGTGCAGCTTGACCCTGTTGCTGAGCAGGAGGCTGAGCAACTTGTTGAGCCAGGTTCTGAACTGCCCGATTCTGAGCAAACCGACAAACATCGACAAGATGACCTGACTTCCCACAGTTAATACAGAAATGGCACTGATGTTGCGGCTGATGGTGACTGTTGCATCTATTGCACAAAGGTGCATTCCCTGAATACCGCTTCTTCGCTGTAGGCTGTGCGGCTTGGTTGGGAGCTGCCTGGTTAGCTTGGGCAGTGACAGCATAGTTTTGGGAAGCCTTACGCTTCCTTGCCCTTTTCGATGAACCAGAATCCTTTCCATTCTTGTTTTGACCTTTCTTGCTATCTTCCTTGTCAGACGACTGTTTCTTGCCCTTGTCACCCTTCCTGTGTAACTTATTCTTCCGAATCTGCGACTCAGTCAATGTCGCTGATAACTCGATCGCCTGACGGAGTGTAGCAGGGTTACTACCAGTAATGATGTCTTGTACTGAATCAGGTAGGCCGTCGATGTATCTTTCGATAGCCTTGTCAAGTGGGGTAACCATCGTTGGGCATAGCAGACTCAACTCCTCAAACCTATCAGTATATGCCCTGTGCTCACCACTATCTTGCTTCAAATCATCAAATTCCTTCTCCAAAGCTCGCTGCTCATGACGAGGACAGAATTCCCTCATCATAAGGGCTCTAAGTTCAGCCCAGGTTTGTGCTAGAGCAACTTCTGCACCACGGTCTCTCATAACCCCGTTCCACCATGTGAGAGCCCTCTTCTGAAACACGCTCGAAGAAAACTCGACCTTGCGATTATCCGGACACTGAACATGACGGAAAGTATTCTCAATGCTCTCGAACCATTGAAGAAGCCCAGTCGCTCCTTCAGAACCACTAAACTTGAGTGGTTTAGCCGAGTTAAAATCCTTGTATTTGCATGGAGCATTGTTGTTGTTGTTGGCTTGGTTCCATTGAGCAAAGAGATTTGGGAATTGAGCAGCCATCTGCTGCGCAATGATTTCTGCCAGTTCGGCAGTCGCTATCTGGTTTTCGCATCGAGGAGGCATTCTAAAAGAGGAAAACATGAAAGGGAACGAGTGAGATGATTGGATGAAGAGAATGAGATGAAACAAAATTAACAAAAGCAAAGATGGTGGTCATTCGTCCGCATTACCAAGCTAACAAACGACACACAGTGACTAATCAAAGTAAATGGATCAAAAATAATGTATCGCGAAGACATGCTCGCCTATAAGTGAACACTCATCCCAAGAATCCCAGGTAAGCACAACTGGTCTCGCGTCTGATGAGATATATACGAAGTGCTTGCCTAGACAGAAAACCCAGAATACAGGCATTCACTCTTCCAGTTTGCACGTGTTCACACTATTTAGAACCCAAAACTTTGACGAGATTTTGAAAATTTGAAGGCACAAGGCCAAAAACCAAACTGGAAGGGTTCAAAACCTTACAATAGAGGGTTCAAAACCTTGTAATAAATCATCCAAAAACAGAAGATTGTTTTTCAAAAATCGTGTCGGAAAATTTTGGTTTTTGTTTTGATAATCACCTAAGGATAGGTGATATGTATGTTTTAAGATCTAAACACAAGATAACTTTGTGTTAGGGTCCTAGAAAGCTTATAGTCTAGGTCAAAGAATTACTAATAACCTAATTCCCTATAACCATTGGCTCTGATACCAACTCTTTTGTCACACCCCGACCGCGTATAACATGCAACCGCGGCGGAAACGTCGGGGAGTGTTGAGATAGAATTAATTGTTTCATAACCATGGCATTCAAAGTTGTAATTTTATTTATAAACATAAGAGTTACATTGTCTTAAACAGGAAATAAAGAGTTCAGAACATAATTAAACTAAGTCTATGTTCATTTTATGTCTCTAAGGCACAGGTCCGCCCTAGTGTCACGATCATCATCCTACGGAAAAGCTCCAGAAAACACATGTGAAAATAGGTACGTCAGCATAAAAATGCCTGTGAGATACATAGGTTTTGTGAAAATAGGATTCATGACTTATAAGTTTAGGAAAAATTGTTTAATAACAGTCAGTCATGAACCTTGTAAGTTGTTTTGTTTTGTAAATCATTAAAAAGCAATGATATGTATAAATAAGAGAATAATGTAAGGTTAAATGAATAACCAAGTAAAAATGAGTTTGTATAAGATAAGTTGTTTTGTAAATCAATGTCTTGTGAAAATAAGTTGTTTATGTAAAATGTAATATGTCAAATATTGAAATGATTTAAGTAACGCTACGACATGGAATGTTATACAAACACTTATATATAGGAAGTACCAGCGGCGTATCCACCATGCTTGTATTATATTACACTCGCCTCGTTACTCGAATCATTTACCCAAACCAACCATCAATGTAAGTTATTCATGTATAAATGAATTGTCATGTAAACCATATTGAAATGTCTATGTCCAATGTAAACCACTAAATGTGTATATCAATGTCAAAATGTTTATGTTAATGTAGATCATGTAATGTTTACCCAAAAATATCATGTATGGTAAGTGAAATATATCAACTAAACCATATGTAAAATGCACAAAAACAAGGTATTGAAGTAAAACATGGTTTAAATCAAAGTTATGTTTTGTGTAACAAATGCATGCTTTACTGATATAAACATTTACGCGGTATTGTGAAAATGCATACATCCAAGCCTTGAGACTGTGGCGATAAACCCTTAAACAAATTAAAGGTTTATCTAAGTTATGTACATCGAATTCGGTCATTCCTTCCAATCCAAACAAACCCAGGATTTCAGGAACGGGAGTTGTCAATTCCTATGGTACCACTACCTACTAACGAACGGCGTAGCTAATGTTAATGAATGTATTGTTCCATTGTAAACAACCCAAATGTCATACCAAAATGTAAACATGTGATGAAAACAACTGTACTAAGTATGTAACAAATGGACATACATAGCATGTGACGTGAAATAAATGTACTAAGTATGCACACAATGGACATACATAGCATGAAATGTAATGTAAAACAATGTACTAAGTACGCACACAATGGGCATACATAGCATGAAATGTAATGTAAAACAATGTACTAAGTACGCACACAATGGGCATACATAGCATGAAATGTAATGTAAAACATGTACTATAATGTACTAACGAACATAGCAGGTATATGATGTGAAACATGGAAAGCATGAAAGTAACAAGTAGGCACATGTGTTTCACCCCAAAACAGTTTGGAAAACAGTAAAAGAGGGGTCTATGTACTCACTTGAGATTGCTCAGAAGTCCTAAGATAACCACCAAGCAATGCTAGAGATCACGGAATCAAACGGCACCTAATATAGGTAACTATGTTAATAAACCGGACCTATATCGGAAGATTTAGATAGAATGAGGGTTCGTAAACCAAACGAGTATGGAGACTCGTGTCATATGGTTTAACAAAGCCTACATACTAATTGAAACCTAACTTAAGTGCTTACGACCCATTACGACCCGTTTAGGTAGCTTATGCTACTTTAACGCGTCGCTCGCGTGAAACGCGTTCGGACCGCTTAACTAGTCCTATGACAACTAACATATGCCTTAACATGTCTAATATTGTTGTCAAATAAGTTTAGATGTCAAAAGTTATGTTACATATGTTTAAAATGAATTTTGGCATCAAAGGGGTATTTTGGTAATTTACCTAAGGCATATAAACTACCTATCATACAACTACTTAAACGAAGCGACCATAAGGTATAACCTCGGAAGGTTATTCCCTATATACTATGGTCACCTAATGTGTTTGGTCGGATCCTAATGATCGACCAAATGGGTCGGGTTCGAAGGTATAAGCGATTTATTAGATCGCTTACCCTTACGACCCTAGACAACGTGGTAATAAGTAGGTATAGTCACAAGGGACTATAACCATCGTGATTACAATCACGTTGCGAAGTTCAAACGAACTTCGCATTGACCATAAACTGGTCAATGCAGAAAGTCAAACAAAGTTTGACTTTCGGACTCGAAAAACAATAAAAGAACGAAGGAACACTTACGAAGGGTCCCCGAATGCTAATCTAGATCAAAATAGCTCAGGTATGAAACAAAGGTTTCAACTTAGAGCACATTAGATCAGATTCTTGTGAGGAAAAGTGAAGGGTGGAGGTGGGTATTTATAGTTTTTGGTTCACCGTTAGTCCGTTAGGATCATTTCTTGGAAAAGGGGGCACGATCTAAGCCGTACACTTGTTGGAAAGTTGTGGTAACTCATTTGCCATCCACCATAAGAGTTTGACACTTGGCACTTGGCCTTTGGAGAGTGTTAAGGGCTGTTAACAGCTGAAAAAAAACGTTTTGCTGCATCTGGCCCCTACTTACGGACCTAGTTTGGCAGATTTACAGTTTCAGTCCCTGCAACCTCAAAACTTGGTTTTCGATGCGTTTTTTGACACGTTTAAGCCCCGTTAACCCTATTTCAAAGCTCTAAAATGAAGTTAAAGTATAGGGAACTTAAAATGTGTTCAAAAATATCTCGGGTGTCGGTTCGTTTAGCCGTACGGTTACGTTGTTCGGTTAATTACGACGGAATGCGCATAAGCGCGAAAAATGATCCAAATGGCGTGACGAATGGATTTTTCTTATGCCAAACACTAAAATAAAATATTTTAGTGCTTACATAAATTTTTGGATGTCCGGATGTATTCAGAACGTAAGTTATGCGCGAAAATGCAAACTTGTGCACTTTTTTGACGCTTTTAGTCCCTGAATGACCCCAAAAGTTTATTTTAGCATACCGAACCCCTTAAAGCCTATTTCTAAGCTATGTAAAGGATATTTATGGTATGTTTAACTTATGGTCATGTTTCGGAATGTTCGTTACAGTTCAAATTGGCATACTTTCGCAGTTTGTCAAGTTTAGTCCCTGTAAGCGAATTAACTTGTTTTTGCCATACCAAAGCCTTCAAAACTTATTTCTAAGTTATGTAAGGGTTGTTTAAGGTATGTTAAGTATATGTTGATGTTCCAGAGTATTTGTCGCATTAAACTGACTACGTTTACGCACCAGTTTGCGTATAAATCTCCAGAAAGCGATGTAGAGTTTGAAATTGGATAAAAGTCAAAACATGAAAAATGTAAAACATAACCAAACAAACATTGGGATCAAATGGCATTGTTTTATTGATAATGGTACTGTTCATAATGATTACAAGCACAGATGTTACAGCTTGCATGTCATACATTTAAATCATGCATGTTACATATTTCATTTATCGCATTGTGAAATAATTTAAGCGTTGCGGCAAAACAATTAGAAAATTCACCGGTTAGACAAGCTGTGTCAGCACAGCTTCAGTACTCAGTTAAACGATAGATTTAGGACTTAGATGCAGGCCCGACATAAAAAATATGTTAAAACCCAAGAGGGAAAACAAGGGTTTATATTAACACTTTCCGGAAGCTTAAACAAGCACTAAAAACTGTCCAAAACGCATTATAAACAACAAATTCTGCATTTCAGCAAAATTCGGCATTGATAAGCTAAAATAACGTGCGGAAATAGTTATTAACCATCCAGCATAACTTGCAAAGTGTCGGGAATGAAAGCATGGCACAAAAGGTACTTCATACCTTATAAATTACACAATTCCGCACCTTAATGAACCAACAACCGAACAATTAACCGGACACTACCAGAACACCAAAAATAAACTAGAAGCATAGTTTTAATAATTTAAAGCTAGTATTGGTCATATAACACATTGAAACATCTAAAATCACTTAACTACACTTAACACTACATTTAACCTTCAAGTTGCCTCTTTAACCCCTAAACTTCCAATTTTTGACATTTTACCCCCCTAACGTGTGGTGTCACACCCTCAAAAATCCACATTCGGAGTATTACCGCGAGGCGTGTAACTAACCAGGATCATGCCACCAATCATATTGAACAATTAATTAAAATAAATCAAACCCATCACCATCAATACGATTAGTGACTAAGTGTTTAAAGGTCCAAAGCAAAGTTTAAGTATCCGCGGAAGCACAAAGTTTAAAACCCAAATAATAGTTTAAAGTTCATAAATGTTTAACAAGAACCCAACAATGGTTCTCCGCCTCAACGACACTCCCCTGTGCAAGTTCCATAAATGCCTAACGACCTGCAAAGCATGCAGTAGTGTGTCAACATAAAGTTGGCAAGTTCACAGTTTATCAGTGTTGTTTCAAAACATAGGTTGTTAAGTTACTCTGTTTTATAAAACATGTCATGGGGAGCTACCCCATCTTTAAGCTACTAAACTCATGCCATACCGAAACTAACTGTAAATGTTGTTGGTGCCCCAATTCAATGTCTATCATCATTGACCAGTTGCCCAAGCATAATAGTTCACTCCCGTCCTCTGCGGCACGGTGTGAGGTTTGTCAAACCTAATAGTGCTACTAACTAGTATCTCGTTCACTAGACCCCGACGATTAATCAGTATAAATGTGTGGGGACTTCCATATAGAGTTCCGTTTAGTCCGCTAAAGACATGCAGTATAAATAGTAAATTAACAGTATTCCATTCCTAGGAATACTAGGCAATCCCAAACCAGGGAAAGCGTTGTTCGTTCCCAACCACCGGGAATACATGCTTTTAGTAAAATGTGTGAACTCACCTTAGCTTAGCTCGGCAGATTAAATTACTTGAGCTGGTATGGTCAACCAAGTCCTATTATGGTTACCATTGTTATTAGGGTTGTGTACAAATAATTTCGTATTTGTCGGCGTTGTCAGTATTTTGTTCGGTTTCTGTTCGTTATTGTTTGGTATTCAACGGTTTTTCCGTGAACCACCTTTCGCGCACTGTAAAGCCCATTAGACGTTCCTAGTCACCCCAAGGGCCTAATTAAGTTAATTTGTGTCTTAAACATTATTTATTTTCGCTTTAAACTTTTGTTAATCGCGTAATTAAAGACGTAAACTACCGGTTGTCACAATTTACATGTTAACCCAACTGTGCACATGAATTTCTAGTTCAAAACTTGTAGTATAAGACTTTAATAGGGTTTACATGCTGGCCCACCAAATCATATAAAATATCCATAACTATAAATATTAGCTGTATAACGAATTCTGGCACCTGCTAAAGTGCGAAATATACCTAAATTTTAGTATTGGTATCATGCGGTATGATATCAGTTCAGGAGCTTTTAACAATACTGTATGATACTAGTGCCAACCAAACGTATGTTGTACAATATTCAATTTTGATTTTAGCTAAATTTTAGTACCGATACTATGCAATACGACACTTGTCCCGATCTCTTCCCTAGTGACCTCAAAACATATTTCGATAAGAAAATAAAAAAAAAATCTTAAATTAGCTCTAGAGTAAATATCTGTTTTGCTCCCCGTGGTTTGGTCGTTTAAACGGTTTTGCTCCAATCCTTTAAAAATTAGCCATGTTACTCCTTGATCTATGAAGTTTATCTCAATTTCACTCCCCGCCCCTAATGACATCCAATTCAATTGTTAAATCATGGTTACATGCCCCTCACATGAGGGGCATTTTAATTTTTTTCCCATCCTCCCTTATGTTATTATTAATTATATGTATATATTTACATTTACATAAATATGACAAATAAAATCATTCAATTCCATCCCTTCATATCTCTCTATACTCTAACAACCACCACCCACACCATCAGACACCACCCCCAACTCACCGAACAACAACCACCACCACCCCATTCCACCATCTCCACCCGACAACTACCACCACCACCCTCCACCATTTCCACCGACCACCACTACCATCACATTGTACCAGCCCCACCCGACAACCACCTTACTGTAACGCCCTGCTTTTCTCAACTTTCCTAAATTAGAAAACTTATCTTGTAAATCTTATTTTGGAAGCTCGTGTCTTTCGTAATCGTATTTCGTCTTATCATTGCAAATCCAAGATATAAATCGTAGTGCAATCCATCGTTTATTCTCAAAATATATCCTACTATTTCATTTATACTTATACGATTTTGATTCATCATACTTTGATTCACTATCCATGATTCTTGAAATCATGTAATAAACTTACAAACACTTGACTTGTATGCTCAATTTATGCGAAAACGACACTTAATCTTGACAAACATACTTCTTTATACTTCTTTTATGAGTAAATTACATTACATACCTTAATATATGATCCGTTATCCTTAAAACACCTAATAACATCTTAAAACATGCAAATATGAAAGTACAAGGGCCATTTGTGTCAAGAATCAAACAAAAGCCACGAATGGGGCGGCTCACCGTTCGCGACCCGCCCTACCATATGCCTCGCGGCCTGCGAGCAAGTCGGATCCGCAGAAACTCCATTTCCAGCTACGGGATTGGCAAGTTTGTGTGTTTTGTTTGTGTTTCTTACATTAAATACTCACCAAACCCAACCCTAATTCATCCCCTATAAAACCCAAGCCTCCTCCACACTTTTTCCACTTTGCAACTCACTTAAAACACACTCAAATCACTCTCAAATCAGCTGGAAATCAGAAGATGATTAGATTCATCACAAGTTACTAAAGTGAGCATAAGTTCACTTCTACTTCACCTTTTTCATTGATTCTTCTTTCTAATCACTTGGAACAACCTTAGGTATGTTTTCACAGGTTTTCTATGGAAAACCAAGGCTGGAACATCACCGTAAAAAGGCTCCAAAGTGCAATAAACTTTTTGATTTTGTATAAACACTTGTTTAACACACTTTAAATTGAGATTTCTCAACACATTCCTATGTCCTTATGCCACTAATCAAGTCTATGATTATGTGAGCTTAAAAACAAGGTTGTGACATGTAAATCCGGAGGTTTAATCCTCACAAACATTCTGTTTTGATAGGTTTTTAACCCACAAGTGATGAACAAGCTTAGAGCTTGAAGATTGTGTAATTATAAAGTTAGCTTGGGCTATCCTAGTTGCAAATCCACACATCACTTGATGTTTTCTTAGATTAGTTGTAGTTATTTCATTCTTTATTGTATATTCTTGACCCTCCTTGTTGTCTATGACAACATGTGTAGTGGTGAATACCAAAGAGGTACCTAAATGGAAGATTCATCTTCCTACCTCATGCATGACTTGTATGATGTTATTGTAATACATGATTGGACTTAAAATATAATATATACTATATAATACATATATAATATCTAAGTAACCAAACCTTTGATGATAGCCTAGTGGTTATTTGTCAAAGTGTTAGTTAAATCATCTAAGACCATGATATTTGTTACGATTCTAATGGGCATTTTGACCCATGAAAGCATTTAAACTCTTTTTGAGTTTCATAGTGTCAAAACAAGTATTATGTGTGCTAGATGATTACTTTCTCATATGTCTAATTTCATGTACTTTAAACTCCAAATCGAACACATTCACCCTTCTAATCTCGACAACCTCGTCATGTTTGGATAATCGGAAAGCATATGCAAAATTTGTGAGTATACTCGATCCCATTTTACTTTTAAACACTTTGGGTGTAACGTGTATTTTATACGAAAAAAAAAACACTTGAAACTTATTTTAATCACACTCTATCCACTTTTAAACATGAAACTATACGATGCTTGTTAATCTCGTATGCTATGTAAACTTTTCGTGTCTATATTAACTTTGTACAAGCCCACCTTAACAATTATAGCGCTATAGGATTAACGCACCGCCCACGAGTCTTGGGGTATTGTTAAGTCAAACACTTAACCTCCCACGAGTCTTCGGGACTGGCAACTTTGCGTTGGAAACTTGGGTTTGAACATATAGCTTACATCGTTTCAGTATACTAGTAACTTGCATATTGTCATTCATGTTGGATATGAGCACGTTAAACATTTTTATCCTATACTATGCTATGTATCAAACTTGTATACTCGCCAACTTTTTGTTGGTCATATTTTAATACATGTTGCAAGTTGATAGACAAGATGGTGCTAGTGAAGAAACAAGACTTAGGTGGACTTAGAAACACACCTAGAATAAATAATTATTTTGATGTTATGTTTGAAACAATGTTGTTCTTATTTGAATCTTTGTATGACATTTTAGCATTTTTATGAAATTGAAAGTTAAATTATATTGTCACATAGTGTTATGATGTTTTGAGCAATTTGTTCGTCTCATCCCGATGTTTCCGCCATCGGTTGGGGTGTGACACTTACAACAACCCCACCTGACCACCACCACCACCTGACTACCACCATCTTGCACCACCCCCACACGCTCTGGCGGCCTCCTTAGCTGCTCGAAAATCCTTTAAAAGCATATCCAAAACCAGATTTCAACGGACTCCACCGTCACCATCATCACCTGAGTCTGGAAAGTCGTCGGAGCTGTAGTTCTTGGCTCGAAAACCTAGGTAACTGTCACTATCTGTACTTAGATCCACCGTTCCGCGTTCCTATCTTTGTCTCTCATATTTTCTCTCATTCGGTCCCTTTCTCTCTTTCTGCATACACATTTTGTTGCTATTTTTTGAATTATACAAAGAATGAAAGAGAAATAGGAGTTTGAAATATGGGGACTTTGAAATTTGAGGGTTTTGATGATACAAGTTAGGGTTTGATTCTAGGGTTTGTTTTAAAAGGTGAAATCTTTTGATGAAAAGGTGGTTGACTTGGAGAAAGAGTGAGATAGCAGGTAGTGGGTGGGTTAGTGATGGTGATGGCGGCATATGTGGTGGGTGGTGGCGGTCTGAGAAGTTAGAGAGAGAGAGAGACAGAGATAGAAAGATAAGTTTGGCTTGGATCTCAGAAATGATGGAAAACGGGGAAACTAATGATGATTCCGGTGTTTTTTGGGGCTAGGGAGGTGATGGCGGTGGTGATGATTGCCGGCGGAAGCACTTGCAGGAGAAGAGTTGGCGATGGTGATGATTGCCAACGAGGCACTTGCAGGAGAAGAGGATGGTGAATAGAGATTACTAGATAAAGTGGGTGAAACCCTAAAAGCTGAATTATAACTATTTGGTTTTAATAATTATGTTAATAATTACTTATCTTTTATTTTTATTTTTCTTATCAATGAAAAAGATTTTAAAAATATCTGGGATGGGAAATGTGACAACCCTCACTAAACCAGGTATCCGTACGACTTAATTAATAATTAATTACTGCTTAATTACTGTGCTTGTTTGAAATTACTGATGAACTGCTACTTGATTTCTGATACATGCATATACCTGCATCATACTTTACTTGCTGTCACTACATTATTTACATGCTGAACCTTAGTGACAAACATGATGCACAAAAAGCACAGTAGCACTATAAACGGACAACCTATTGAACATGCTGATAAAGCCAACATCAGGCAGACACTGCCTCTAAGGCCTGTATGAGCCATAAATATTTTGCTACACTAGTGGTGAGTGTAGGGATACAAGGGTTGTAGAACTGCGTCTCTAGGAATAAGTTACAGTGACTGGATGTGCCTAAAACGTACTCTAAGTACAAAATTCAGCACTTTACATAATAATTCAGCTTTTAGCTAACTAATAAAGTGCCAAAACATGAGAAAAATATTACTAGACACTTTTCAAAGTGTCAGAAGTGAGTTGTGTCACTAAAAAGGGTATTAACGACACTTTAAAGCTTTGTTAACACTTTAACGGATTACTATCCAACCGAACAACCGGACTTTACCCGGAACATGAAAATATTGTCATTTTCATTGTTTATCTTTTTCTGAGCCTGTTAGGGTCCCTGAATACCCTAACACCCGTTGTAACACACTACACACTAGTAACCGGGTTAATCCCTAAACTTAACTAGGTTAACCTAACTATATACTTAACCTCTAGTTGGAATCGGACCAAGACCCCCCCCCCCCCTTTACAAACCGTCCCCAAGAGGGGGGACATACCTTGTCCTTGTGATGATTATTTTAATCTTGGTGCTTAGTATCTAGATAGCACATAATCCTATGGTTAATAACCTTGAGTTTGGTCTATAAGTATAAGCTTAAACCCACATGATCTTCACAACACTTAACAAAAACCAACAACTCTCTCCCTCTCCTAAAGCTCTCGGCCGAACACACCCCACCCCCATCCATCACTTTCGATTTTTGATCTTGCCTTTCCAAGCTCATACAAGTGATAAGGATCGCGTATAAGGAACTTTGGTGCAATCGGAAGGCGAAGGACCTCACTACATTGCTTTTATCCACGCATTTTTCGCATAGATTCTTCCCTAGCCTCGAGCTAGTAGTAAGTTGCTTAAATCACCTTCTCGGACTATTTTAAAGTGGATAATATGATTTGTAACGGTTAAAAGACGCAAACATACAAGATGACACACAAAAGTCTACTTAAAATGCTATAAATGTTGGTTAAAAGCTCATATGTTGTGTAAATCATGTAGTATTTGATTTGTGTGAGTATTTGGACCCGATCTATGTTGTGGTAGCTCGGATCATCATTTAACCCGGGTTGGTCATGATCATGGATCATGACATAAGGTTGTTTTGGGAGTAACAAGGGTTAAAGGATGAAACTCTACCACACACGAATCATGAACTTGTGTAAAAGTGATTTTGCTTGTAAAATAGTGTTTAAAACTAGTAGATCTACGGATCTACAAGAGGTATTTTCAAAGGACCACGTGTCAAGGGAAAACATACTTTTAAAGACGGATCTTTCATAAACAAGAATGATTTTAGCCAACACACAAGTGTGTAAATACTTGTGTAACACAAAGTTTTCGACGAGATAACTCTTTTTGGAAAAAGATGACGAGAAGTTGTAAAAAACGGAATTTCTCTAAAAACGAGGTTTTTACGAAACCGGATTGATTTATACAAAGATCCACTAAAAGAAATGAGATTTACTACATATCTTTGGAAAAAAAAAAAACTACAAGTTCATGTATTTTTGCGATTTATATATATTTTGACTAGTTTGTGGTTTGAACATTGATTTGGTTGAATGATAAAAATGGTTGGTTTGATTTATAAAAGAAAATGATACGCTTGAAAGCGTGGCCACCTCCAGTTACAGAGGAAACTCTGGCGAAATTTTTCTAAAAGCCTAACACTTAGAAATATTTTCACTATGAGTGTTAGAAATACTTGTCGACTTGTTTTCAAATTATAGATTTCGCCACGACTTTATTTACAAAATACCGGAGGTGGGATTTCACAAAATAAAACGTGATACATATATATATTTAGTATATATTTTTCACAACATCACTTGTATGAGTGTTTATGATTATTTTGTGAACTACGTAAATATTATTTTTAGGGTAAAAATAATATTACTAAGTATTATTTTGGGAAAATCACATGTATTAAAATATAATATTTTTGAGAAGAATAATTATATTTTGGAGTTAGAAATAAAATATATTTTAAGTGAGACTTAATAATATATTTCGAACACACATGTATTAAATCCCCCATCCTTGGGAAGGAAAATGACTACCAAGTATATACAGAATGTAAACACGAAATAGTTGCCTAACTATTTCCCAAAAACTTAAACCATAAAGCTAAGGCACGGCCGTCCGTCTAATAGAATTAGTACGTGTAGGTCATCACACAGCTGATTGATTTGGAGGCATACTTGGTAGAGACGCACCACTGTGAGTTCATGTCCCCCTTTTCTCTTAACTGTTTTCAGTTTTCTAAACTACGGGGGTGAAATACATGTTACTTTGATTACAAGTACTTTATACATGGTATGGTTAGCGTAAGGAGGGTTACCACTTAGATCATGTGAGTGGGTAGGCGTGAACTGGAGGCCATTAATCCTCATTGTAGGACCGAGGGACGTAAGCGGTAGATCTATCTGGGTGTAGCGAGCCTAACTCCAGGTCCAACAGTACGGACCTTGGGGTGACTTTGTGCCCAACGCAAAATCGCTAGGTTTGAGTCTTCCTACTTGCACTTCACACATATCAATGGCCTTGCAAACCATTGGTGATCTCTTTTTCCTTATTTGCTACATACCAGGAATTTTATACAAAGGTTTATTTACTCACTTACACATGAACTCGCTCAACATTATTGTTGATTTTTCAACTTACATGTATTTCAGGGAATTAAAGGATCTGGCGCGGTATGACACGTTTTCCCGCTGCACTAGTTACGAGGTCATCCGAGTTTGGGGAATGTGACTCTTTCCTGGACAAGTCACAGTCCTTAAACTATGTTTATGTCAATTATTGATGTTTGTGTTTGTTGAACAATGTCGTTAGGATGTGTTTCCGTTAAGACAATGTTATTGTATTTGGTTTTTAAAACTTAATTAAGTGGATGATCTTGCATGATTTTATTTCATATAGCTTTGTTATGGTTAAGCTATGGTATTAATAAGTCACACCATAATAACCACGCTTCCGCAAAGCCAGGGTGTGACAGCTTGGTATCAGAGCTCTGATCATAGCGAACTAGGATTCTTTCTCGAGTCTAGACTATGATCACTAGGGCTCTCACGAAAACATTTTTACTGCATACCACTTAAGTCCAGATCCAAAACGTTTTTATAAACAAATGTTGAGCACATTTTATTTATTATTTATAGGCTCAGTCTGAGAGGCTGAGGCTCGGTCTGAGAGGCCGAGGTAGTGGGCTAGTGGGACTAGGAGAATTGGCTAGTGGGACTAGGAAGAGCAGTCTGAGAGGCTGGGAGAATTGGCTAGTGGGACTAGGAGAATTGGCTAGTGGGACTAGGAAGAGCAGTCTGAGAGGCTGGGAGAATTGGCTAGTGGGACTAGGAGAATTGGCTAGTGGGACTAGGAAGAGCAGTCTGAGAGGCTGGGAGGCTAGTGGGACTAGGAGAACTATTTGAATGCTTACTTGGTGACTTATGTGATTATTTGATTGTATGATTGACTGTTTGTGCATGTTTGTGTTTATGTTACAGACACCATGGACACCTCTGGCACAGGTGACTCAGACACCACAGGCCCTAGACCTATAGTATCAGACGACCTAGAGTCTTCAGAGCGCGAGGTCCACACATCCGACGTTACTAGCACGGACGAGGACGACTTTCAGCCCTTCGCCTTACCTGATGGTGCTGATGAGCTCGCTGATGGCCCTTTGGCCGGGGACCTACCGTTAGTAGAGATCCCTGCTCCCATACCACTTGCTTCTTATCCTGCTTACGATTTGCTTCTCGACGCCGACGATGATGACGACATCGATCTGTTTGATGACGAGCCCTTAGAGGATGAGGTTCAGGGCGAGGCCCTTCTTCCTGCTGGAGATCTTTTGATGATCGCAGATGCTCCCGCCGAGGAGTCACCTGCTCACTCTCCGGTCCCAGACTCTTTCGAGTCTGTGGCCTCCGCACCTTCACACACTCAGAGTGCGCAGCACTTTTCTCACGGATCAGATCCCGACCAGGCATCCTCTGTTGCCCCTATTCCTAGTTTTACTTTCGACCACGGTGATGTGGAGGATTCCGATCCTGTCTTTCCCCCAGGATTCGACCCAGATGAGGATATAGAGTTTATACCCATGGATCAGCCTATGGAGGATCCAGTCGATCCAGTAGACCCAGTTGATCCCATCGACCCTGAGTTTGATTTTGAGATGGCCTTTGATGAGCCCGAGCAGCCACTAGACCCTGCTCCTGACCCAGTACTTGAGCATGACCCAGTTCATGCTGACGCACCTATTATTGAGCCTGTCATTGCTGACCCACCTATTGATGATCACCCTGTTGATGCTCCGTTGTTGGAGGGCGATCATGTTATTGCTGCTGATCATGTTGATCCCCCACTTATTGCTGATGCACCAGTTGACCCTCTTGTTGCACCTCACCATGATCCTATGCCAGTTCAGTTTGATCATGCACTTTTTGAGGCACAGATTGACCCACGAGATGAGCACGCCCAGCATGGGTGGATTCCTGCTGATGATGAGGTTCCACCTATTCCCCCTCAGATCACTGATACCCGTCACGTTGATACCTCCTTTTCATTTCCTCAGTTTACACCTCCAGCGCGACCTGGAGAAGGTTCTTCGGCTCACCCATTTGGACATGTACCGGTGTCTATCCCTGCTATACCACCGTCTGCTACTTTTCCCCCTGTTTCTCCATTTCATGTGGCACCTTTTGATCCCACCAGTGAGCCGTTTCTCTGGTCGTCACCTTCTGCCATGCCACCGACCGACCCCTACCATTCTTTCCACATGGGGTATACTATTGAGGACGTTTTGATGTCTTTTGTCTCCCAGCACGAGGCACACACGCAGCACATTCAGGAGCTTGAGAGAGCCCAGCCACCGCTGTGTCAATGCCAGGGTCAGACCCACTCTCCTTTGCAGCCCTCTCGACCTTTACCACCAGACTATGCTGCACGTCTTTTGGCACTTGAGCAGCAGGTTGCTTCTTGGTTGCGTACCCAGAGAGCCATGGAGGAGGATTGGCTCCATTTGCGTCGTTTGTTTTACACTCACTTTCCCCCTCCTCCACCGCCATCCGTGTAGAGCTCTTCAGTACCGTATGGGTAGACGTTGGTGAGAAGACGGCGAATGCTTTTGACTGCACAACATTTTTGGAGACTACATTATGATTCTGACTTTTGTTGACATGTATTTGATGTACTGACACTGATTTGATATAGTTTTTGGACCAGGGTGATGTAGCCCTTAGTCGACTGATGTTGTATGACACTGTACTTGTACGCTTACTATGTGGTCTCATTATATGGCAATCGCAGTATTCTCATCATATTTGATGCTTGATTTGGTTATTTGTATTCTATGACATGGGATGTTGTGTACTATTACTATCATAATAAAGCATACGTATTATAACATGGGATCTTTATTATGGCCTGACCGACGTGAACCCATCTTTTAGAAGATGCCGCCGAGACGTCAAACACCGATGCCCACCAATGAGTAAGAACTCCAGCAAATCATCGCTGCTGCCATCGCACAATACGCCGCTTCGCAAGGAGGACCCAGCGGAAGCAGCTCAAACAACAACGGCAACAACAATCCACCTCATGGTAATACTAGGTCATTTAGAGATACCATGACCTAATTGGATATCTATAGCAAAGATGCTAATGCCGTTCACGTGTTATAATGTATGTGCAGGGTGCACCTACAAGCAGTTTCTAGACTGCAAACCGGTCAACTTTGATGGTACGGGAGGTGCTGTCGCCTTTGTTCGTTGGGCCGAGAAAACTGAATCTGTTCTTCGCATGAGCAAATGCGCACTGGATCAGCAAGTCACCTATATCTCGGGGCTATTCTTGGATGGAGCCCTCTCTTGGTGGAATTTGCAAGTACAGACACTTGGTGAAGCTGCTGCCTACGCGCTAACCTGGACCGAGCTGAAGGAACTCATGCGCAAGAAGTACTGCTCTCGCGCGGAAATCCAAAGATTGGAAACCGAGTTCTGGCATTTGAAAATGGAAGGTCCAAAGATCGCAGAATACGTTCAAAGGTTCCATGACTTATCGCATGTGGTACCTTACATGGTCACTCCGGAGTTCAAGCGGATTGAACGTTTCATTTGGGGATTAGCTCCTCAAATCATAAGCATGGTGACCTCATCCAAGCCTGCGACAATTACTGAGGCAATCGATTTGAGCGTGGCTCTCACTGAGGAGGCTATCCGCCTGCACAAGTTTGATGAGATCAAGACGAAGAAGGAAGAGACTCACGTCGAGTCATCAGGAGGTAACAAACGGAAGTTCTCGAACTTCAAGCAGGGCGCCAGTGTGGTTGTTAAGAAAGGAGAGCCAAACGCGCCAGCTCAGGTTACAGTTGGTAGTGGGAGGAAAGGAAAGGGATATATGGGTGCACATCCCAAGTGTAACACCTGCCAACGTCACCATTCTGGCCGATGCGGGCCAAAAGTATGTGAAGCTTGTGGAAAGACTGGTCACTTGAAGGATTCTTGTTGGGCTAGTGCTGGCCGGGGAGGCCAAGGAGGATTTGGATATAGAAATAATAATCGTGGTGGTATTGGGAATCGCCCACAGGGGAACAATGGAGGAAACGGGAATCGAGGCAACAATGGGAATCAAGCTGGTAATGCGAACCAAAAAAACAACCAAGCTGGAAATGGAGGTGGAAACGGGCAAAGACTTGGATGCTTTAACTGTGGTGATATCGGGCACTTTAAGAGGAACTGCCCAGAGTTAAACCAAGCCCATGGAAGAGTGTTCCAAATCGAAGCGAGGGAAGCGCGCCAGGATCCCAATGTCGTTACTGGTACGTTCCCTGTAAACCAACGCTATGCATCCGTTTTATTTGATACTGGTGCCGATTATAGCTTCGTATCGTTAGAGTTTAAGAATATGCTTGGTTTAGCCGCTAATAAGTTAGATATTCCCTACTCAATCGAATTGGCTAATGGAAAGTTAGTAGAAGCCAATGAAGTTATCAGAGGTTGTGTGATCGAATTGGGAGAGCGTGAGTTTGCTTTGGATCTACTACCAGTCCAGTTGGGAAGCTTCGACGTGGTGGTAGGAATGGATTGGTTATCAGGCAACAAGGCAGAAATAGTTTGTCACGAAAAGGTCGTTCGTATCCCAACCGAAGATGGCGAAACAATTGTGGTTCACGGGGAGAAGCGTGATGCGCCATTAAGAATTATCAGCTGCCTGAAAGCGCGAAAGTGTTTGCAGAAGGGATGTGTTGCCTTCCTGGCACACATTGTGGATAAGAAGGCTGCTGAGCCAAGAATAGAAGACATCCCTGTCGTGAGGGAATATCCAGAAGTCTTCCCAGAGGACTTACCTGGACTGCCACCTCAGAGACAATTAGAGTTCCGCATTGACTTAGTTCCAGGCGCCGCGCCTGTGGCTAAGGCACCTTATAGACTTGCTCCGTCTGAGATGCAGGAACTGTCGACACAACTTCAAGAGTTGTTAGATAAGGGATTTATCCGACCAAGCTTCTCGCCTTGGGGAGCTCCGGTCCTGTTTGTCAAGAAGAAGGACGGTAGTTTTCGAATGTGCATCGACTACCGGGAGCTGAACAAGCTGACAATCAAGAATAGATATCCTCTGCCAAGGATTGATGATCTGTTTGATCAACTGCAAGGCTCAAGCTTTTATTCAAAGATCGATCTTCGATCTGGATACCATCAGTTAAGGATACAAGAGGAAAGTATCCCGAAGACAGCCTTCAGAACTCGTTATGGACACTACGAGTTCCTTGTTATGCCGTTTGGTTTGACAAACGCACCTGCAGTCTTTATGGACTTGATGAATAGAGTTTGCAAGCCGTACTTGGACAAGTTCGTGATTGTGTTCATCGACGACATCTTGATTTATTCAAGAACAAAGGCTGAGCACGAACAACATTTAAGGGCTATTTTGGAGTTGCTGAGGAAGGAACAGTTGTATGCCAAGTTCTCTAAGTGCGAGTTTTGGCTACGTGAAGTACAATTCCTTGGGCACGTGGTGAATGGAGATGGAATCCACGTGGATCCAACCAAGATTGAAGCGATCAAGAATTCGGAAACGCCAAAGACGCCAACCGAGATTCGACAATTCTTGGGTTTGGCTGGCTACTATCGAAGATTCATTGAGGATTTTTCGAAGATCGCTCAACCATTGACGCTCCTCACGCAGAAAGATAAGAAGTTTGATTGGGAAATCAAACAGGAAGAAGCGTTCCAGATATTGAAAGGTAAGCTCTGCAATGCGCCAATCTTAGCACTACCGGAAGGTACAGATGATTTTGTGGTATACTGTGACGCCTCACGTCAAGGATTGGGTTGTGTGTTGATGCAACGCCAAAACGTTATTGCTTACGCATCACGTCAACTGAAAGTGCACGAAAAGAACTATACCACACATGATTTGGAACTTGGCGCAGTGGTTTTTGCATTAAAGATCTGGAGACACTACCTTTATGGTACAAAGTGTACAATCTTTACAGATCACAAGAGCCTACAACACATATTCAACCAGAAGGAGCTGAATATGAGGCAGAGACGATGGGTTGAGTTGCTGAACGATTACGACTGCGAGATAAAGTATCATCCAGGGAAGGCAAATATGGTCGCCGATGCCCTAAGTCGAAAGGAGAGGATCAAGCCCATAAGGGTTAGGGCTTTAGAAATGATTATTCGAACCGATCTTTCCTTGCGCATTCGTGCCGCGCAGAAAGAAGCTCTCAAGGAAGGAAACCTTGAAGAAGAATACCTCCGTGGGATGGAGAAGTTTTTGGTACCAAACGAGGAAGGAACGTTATGTTTTGAGAAAAGGATTTGGGTTCCTCTGTTTGGTGATCTAAGGAAGGTTATTTTTTATGAAGCTCACAAATCGCGGTACTCTATCCATCCAGGAGCGGATAAGATGTACCAGGATCTCAAGGATTATTATTGGTGGCCTAGGATGAAAGGCGTTGTTGCTGTTTATGTGAGCAAATGTTTAACATGCGCTAAGGTTAAAGCGGAATACCAGAAGCCTTCAGGACTTCTGCAACAACCTGAGATCCCCAAGTGGAAATGGGAACAAATCTCAATGGATTTTATTACAAAGTTGCCAAGAACGCCAAGAGGCCATGACACTATTTGGGTAATAGTGGATCGATTAACGAAGTCAGCACACTTCTTACCTATCAGGGAGAAGGATAATACGAGCAAGTTGGCCGAAATTTACATGAGAAAGATCGTCGCACGTCATGGAGTGCCTCTCTCGATCATCTCTGATAGAGACGGAAGGTTTGTGTCAAGGATATGGCAATCCTTCCAAGAAGCTTTTGGCTCACAACTGAATCTGAGCACTGCGTTTCATCCGCAAACTGACGGTCAAAGCAAGCGAACGATACAGACTTTGGAAGACATGCTGAGAGCGTGTGTTATGGATTTGGGCGGTAGCTGGGATAAGCATTTGCCTCTGGTCGAATTTTCATACAACAACAGCTACCACACCAGTATTGGTGTCGCGCCATTTGAAGCCCTTTACGGACGCAAGTGCCGATCACCCCTATGCTGGGCTGACACAGGTGATAGGCAGCTTGCTGGTCCCGAAATCGTCCAAGAGACGACAGACAAGATTGCGCAGATTCTAAAACGCATCGAAGCAGCTCGCCACAGACAGAAGGCCTATGCGGATCCAAACCGGAAACACTTGGAATTCCAAGTGGGAGAAATGGTTTTATTGAAGGTTTCACCCTGGAAGGGTGTGGCACGCTTCGGAAAGCGTGGGAAGTTAAATCCGCGCTACATTGGTCCTTTCAGAATTTTGGAAAGAATAGGACTGGTAGCATACAAGCTGGACTTACCTACTGAACTCCACTCAGTTCACGATACATTTCATGTATCCAACCTGAAGAAAAGTCCAACTCAAGATACCATTGCCATTCCCATCGACGAGATTCATGTTGACGACACGCTCCATTTCGTTGAAGAACCGGTTGAGCTTACGGATTGGAAAGTAAACAAGACCCGCCGGAGCAGTGTCAAGCTCGTCAAAGTTCGTTGGAATGCCAGACACGGTCCTGAATACACCTGGGAGCGTGAGGACCGGATGAAAGAGAAATACCCCCACTTATTTCCTAAGAACCCTGCATCTACAAGCAGAACTTAAAATTTCGGGACGAAAATTTTCTAACGGGGGGAGAATGTGACAACCCTCACTAAACCAGGTATCCGTACGACTTAATTAATAATTAATTACTGCTTAATTACTGTGCTTGTTTGAAATTACTGATGAACTGCTACTTGATTTCTGATACATGCATATACCTGCATCATACTTTACTTGCTGTCACTACATTATTTACATGCTGAACCTTAGTGACAAACATGATGCACAAAAAGCACAGTAGCACTATAAACGGACAACCTATTGAACATGCTGATAAAGCCAGCATCAGGCAGACACTACCTCTAAGGCCTGTATGAGCCAGAAATATTTTGCTACACTAGTGAGTGTAGGGATACAAGGGTTGTAGAACTGCGTCTCTAGGAATAAGTTACAGTGACTGGATGTGCCTAAAACGTACTCTAAGTACAAAATTCAGCACTTTACATAATAATTCAGCTTTTAGCTAACTAATAAAGTGCCAAAACATGAGAAAAATATTACTAGACACTTTTCAAAGTGTCAGAAGTGAGTTGTGTCACTAAAAAGGGTATTAACGACACTTTAAAGCTTTGTTAACACTTTAACGGATTACTATCCAACCGAACAACCGGACTTTACCCGGAACATGAAAATATTGTCATTTTCATTGTTTATCTTTTTCTGAGCCTGTTAGGGTCCCTGAATACCCTAACACCCGTTGTAACACACTACACACTAGTAACCGGGTTAATCCCTAAACTTAACTAGGTTAACCTAACTATATACTTAACCTCTAGTTGGAATCGGACCAAGACCCCCCCCCCCCCTTTACAAACTGTCCCCAAGAGGGGGGACATACCTTGTCCTTGTGATGATTATTTTAATCTTGGTGCTTAGTATCTAGATAGCACATAATCCTATGGTTAATAACCTAGAGTTTGGTCTATAAGTATAAGCTTAAACCCACATGATCTTCACAACACTTAACAAAAACCAACAACTCTCTCTCCCTCTCCTAAAGCTCTCGGCCGAACACACCCCACCCCCATCCATCACTTTCGATTTTTGATCTTGCCTTTCCAAGCTCATACAAGTGATAAGGATCGCGTATAAGGAACTTTGGTGCAATCGGAAGGCGAAGGACCTCACTACATTGCTTTTATCCACGCATTTTGAATCAACTGTGCTTGTAATCACTATGAACAGTTCTGTTATCAATAAAACAATGTTATTTGATCCCAATGTTTTGTTTTGTTATGTTATACATTTTTCATGTTTTGACTTTTATGTAATTTCAAACTCTACATCACTTTCTGGAGAGTTATACGCAAACTAGTGCGTAAACGTACTCAGTTTAACGCGAAAAATACTCCGGAACATCAACATATACTCAACATACCTTAAATAACCTTTACATAACTTAGAAATAAGTTTTGAAGGCTTTGGTATGGCAAAAATAAGTTAATTCGCTTATAGGGACTAAATATGACAAACTGCGAAAGTATGTCAATTTGAACTGTAACGAACATTCCGGAACATGACCTTAAGTTAAACACACCTTAAATATCCTTTACATAGCTTAGAAATAGGCTTTGAGGGGTTTGGTGTGCTAAAATAAACTTTTGGGACATTCAGGGACTAAAAGTGTCAAAAAGTGCACAAGTTTGCATTTTCGCGCATAACTTACGTTCTGAATACATCTGGACATCCAAAAATTTATGTAAGCATGACTATATTATATTTTAGTGTTCGCCATAAGAAAAATCCATTCGTTGCGTCATTTGGATCGTTTTTCGCGCTTGTGCGCGTTCCGTCGTAATTAAGCGGACATCGCGACCGTACGGCCAAACGAACCGACATCCGAGATATTTTTGAGCACATTTTAAGTTCCCTATACTTTAACTTCATTTTAGAGCTTTGAAATGGGGTTAACGGGCCTTAAACGTGTCAAAAATGGGCTGAATGCATGACAGGGACCAAAACTGTAAATCTGCCAAAGTTGTTACCTTACGGACCTCAACATTGGCAGCTTTACGGTCCGTAAGGCAACCTGCAGACCAGATGCAGTGTATTAACAGCCTGTTTTCAGCAGATTTAACCACAACCACATGTTTGCAACTTGCTTAATCACTAAGTTTAGGGGCATATGTGGCTCCATAACCTTTGTGACAAGTGTACGGCTCGGATCGTGGCACGTTATTCAAGAAACGATCCTAGCGGCTCTACTTTATCTATAAATACCCATCCACCCTTAACCCCAAAACCCACAAATCTGATTAAGAAAGCTCTAAGTTGGAACCTTCGTTTCATACCTGAGCTATTTTTATCTGGGTTAGCATTCGGGGACCCTTCGTAAGTATTCTTTCGTTCTTTTCCTTATTTTTACTGCTTTTCGAGTCAGAAAGTCAAACTTTGTTTGACTTTCAGCGTTGACCAGTAATGGTCAATGCGAAGTTCGTTTGAACTTCGCAACGTGATTGTAATCACGATGGTCATAGTCCCTTGGGACTATGCCTACTGATTACCACGTTGTCTAGGGTCGTAGGGTAGGCGATCTGATAAATCGCCTATACCTTCGAACCCGACCCAGTTTGGTCGATCATTAGGATCCGACCAAACACATTAGGTGACCATAGTGTAGGGAATAACCTTCCGAGGTTATACCTTATGGTCACGACGTTTAAGTAGTTGTATGATAGGTAGTTTATATGCCTTAGGTAAATTACCAGAATACCCTTTTCATACATAATTGGTAATTTAGCATATGTAACCTAAACTTTTGTCACGTAACTGATTATGTAACATGTTTAGGCATATAATACTTATCATAGGACTAGTTAAGCGGTCCGAACGCGTTTCACGCGCACGACACGTTAAAGTAGCATAAGCTTCCTAAACGGGTCGTAATGGGTCGTAAACAATTATGTTAAGTTTCATTTAGCATGTAGGCTTTGTTAAACCATATCACGTGAGTTCCAACACTCATTTGGTTTACAAACCCTAATGCTACCCAGTCTTCCGAGATAGGTCCGGTTTATTAACATAGTTACCTATATTAGGTGCCGTTTGATTCCGAGATCTCTAGCATTACTTGGTGGTTATCTTTTGACAACTGAGCAATCTCAAGTGAGTACATAGACCCCTCTTTTACTGTTTTCCAAACTGTTTTGGGGTGGAACACATGTGCCTACTTGTTACTTTCCTGCTTTCCTGTTTTCACATCATATACCGGCTATGTTTGTTAGTACACTATAGTACATGATTTCATTACATTTTATGTTAGGTGTGCCCATTGTGTGCATTACTTAGTACATTGTTTTACATGACATTTCATGCTAGGTGTGCCCATTGTGTGCATTACTTAGTACATTGTTTTACATGACATTTCATGCTAGGTGTGCCCATTGTGTGCATTACTTAGTACATTGTTTTATATGACATTTCATGCTAGGTATGCCCATTGTGTGCATTACTCAGTACATCGTTTTACATGACATTTCATGCTAGGTATGCCCATTGTGTGCATTACTTAGTACATCGTTTTACATGACATTTCACGCTATGTATGTTCATTTGATTACATACTTAGTGCATTGTTTTCACATGCTCACATTTTGTTATGACATTTGGTTTGTTTACATGGGACAATATATCCATTAACATTAGCTACGCCGTTCGTTAGTAGGTAGTGGTACCATAGGAATTGACAACTCCCGTTCCGGACATCCCAGGGTAAGGGGACAGAAAGGAATGACCGAATTCGTTGACATTAAGACAGATAGACCTTTAATTTGTTTAAAGGGTTTTATCACCACAGTCGCCAGGCTTGGATGTATGCATATTCACAATACCACATAAATGTTCATATTAAATAGTTGCATGCATTTACACAAAACATAGCTTTGATTTAAACCAAGTTTTACTTCAATACTTTGTTTTCGTGCATATGGTTTAGTTGAGACATTTCGCTTGCCATACATGACATTTTGACATAGACATTTGACATGGATATTTGACATAGACATTTGACATGGATATTTGACATAGACATTTGACATGGATATTTGACATAGACATTTGACATGGATATTTGACATAGACATTTGACATGATTTAAATCTTGACATAAACACTTTGACATATTACCCAATACATTTGACAATTGATTTAAACATAGACTTCTTACATTGTTTGGTTTGGTTTGATTAAGTGATTAAGTAACGATGCGTGTGTAATATGATACAAGCATGGTGGATACGCCGCTGGTACTTCCTATATATAAGTGTTTGTATGGTATTACATGGCGTAACGTTATTTGAATCATTTCAGTTTGATACATATAACATTTTATACAAATAACATACTTTTCACAAGACATTGATTTACAAACAACTTACCTTATACAAACACATTTTTACATGGTTATTTATTTAACCTGACATTTACTTATACATATCATCTGATCTTATTGTTTTCAAATGATTTACAAGACAAAGCAAATAACAAGGTTCATGACTAAACATTTTCTCAAAACATAAGTCATGAATCTTATTTTCGCAAAACCTATGTATCTCACAGGCATTTTTATGCTGACGTACCTATTTTCACATGTGTTTTCAGGTGCTTTTCCATAGGATGTTGATCATGATACTAGGGCGGACCTGTGCCTTAGAGACTTTAAAAGAAGATAGACTATGTTTAATTATGTTCTGAACTCTTTAATTACCTGTTTGAAACAATGTAACACCCTTTGTTAATAAATAAATAAATACACTTTGTGTGCCATGGTTATGAGACAATTAATTCTGTCGCGACACGCCCCGATGTTTCCGCCGCGATTTGTTGTTTTACGCGGTCGGGGTGTGACAGAAGAGTTGGTATCAGAGCCAATGGTTATAGGGAATTAGGTTATTAGTAATGCTTTGACCTAGACTATAACTTTTCTAGGAACCTAACACAAGTTATCTTGTGTTTAGATCTTAAAACATGTACACCACCTATCCTTAGGTGATTAACAAAACAAGGAACCAAAATTTTTCCGAAACGATTTTTGAAAAACAATCATCTGTTTTTGAATAAATTTTTACAAGGTTTTGAACCCTCAATTGTAAGGTTTTGAACCCTCTGTTTTATGGTTTTGAACCCTTTTCAAGTTTGGTTTTGGCCTTGTGCCTTCTAATTTTCAAAAATCCCGTCAAACGTTTTGGGTTTTAAATAATGTGAACATGTGCAAACTGGAAGGGTGAATGCCTGTATTCTGGGTTTTCTGTCTAGGCAAGCACTTCGTATACATCTCAACCAGACGCGAGACCAGTTGTGCTTACCTGGGAATTCTTGGGATGAGTGTTCACTTATAGGCGAGCATGTCTTCATTATACATTATTTTGACCCATTTACTTTGATTAGTCACTGTGTGTCGTTTGTTTGCTTTGTGATACGGACGAATGACCACCATCTATGCTATTTGCAATTCTTGTTTTTATCATCTCATTCTTTTCATCAAATCATCTCACTCGTTTCTTTTCATGTTTTCCTCTGTTAGAATGCCTCCTCGACGCGAGAACCAGATAGCTACTGCCGAGCTGGCAGAAATTATTGCGCAGCAGATGGCTGCCCAATTCCCAAATCTCTTTGCTCTATGGCAACAAGCCAACAACAACAACAATGGTCCGTGCAAATACAAGGATTTTAACCAGGCTAAACCACTCAAGTTTAGTGGTTCTGAGGGAGCGACTGGGCTTCTTCAGTGGTTCGAGAGCATAGAGAATACTTTTCGCCATGTGCAGTGTCCGGATAATCGCAAGGTCGAGTTCTCCTCGAGCGTATTTCAGAAGAGGGCTTTGACATGGTGGAACGGGGTTATGAGAGACCAAGGTGCAGAAGTTGCTCTCGCACAGACATGGGCTGAACTTAGAGCCCTTATGATGAGGGAATTCTGTCCTCGTCATGAACAGCGAGCGTTGGAGAAAGAGTTTGATGTTTTGAAGCAAGATAGTGGTGAGCACAGGGCTTATACTGATCGGTTTGAAGAATTGAGTCTGCTTTGCCCAACAATGGTCACCCCACTCGACAAGGCTATCGAGAGATACATCGATGGCCTACCTGACTCGGTACAAGACATTCTTACTGGTAGTAACCCTGCCACACTTCGTCAGGCGATCGAGTTATCTGCGACATTGACTGAGTCGCAGATCAGGAAGAACAAGTTACACCGGAAGGGTGACAAGGGCAAGAAGCAGTCGGCTGACAAGGAAGATAGCAAGAAAGGTCAAAACTTGAATGGAAAGAACTCTGGTTCTTCGAAGAGGTCAAAGAAGCGTAAGGCTTCTCAAAATTTTGCTATCACTGCCCAAGCTAATCAGGCAGCTCTCAACCAACCTGCACAGCTTCCAGCAAAGAAACCCTATACAGGGAATGCACCTTTGTGCAATAGATGCAACAGTCACCACCAGCCGCAACTTCCATGCCGTTTCTGTACTAACTGTGGGAAATCAGGCCATCTCGCCAATGTTTGTCGATCTGCTCAGAATCCCGCGGTTCAGAACCCGGCTCAACAAGTTGCTCAGCCTCCTGCTCCGCAACAGGGTCAAGCTGCAAGACCACAATACCCACCTGGTGCTTGTTACAATTGTGGAGATCTGACCCACTATAGAAACCGGTGCCCAAGGCTAGCCAACCAGAACCAGAACCAGAATCCGGCTCCGGCTCGAGGCCGAGTTTTTAACATGAATGCCCAAGAGGCACAGGCTGACGATAATGTGGTGAACGGTACGTTCTTTATTAATAATCAGCCTGCATCTGTTCTTTTCGATTCCGGTGCCGATAAGAGTTTCGTGTCTTTGTCCTTTGAACCAATGCTTCGAGTGTCTAGAACGAAACTAGGCAAATCTTTGACAGTAGAGGTTGCTAGTGGTGAACCCATTATTCTTGATTCTGTTCTTCACAACTGCCAGTTGAATCTTAACGACCATCTTTTTCCTATTGACCTCGCGCCTATGCAACTTGGAAGCTTCGACGTTATTGTGGGAATGGATTGGTTATCCAAGCATCACGCAGAGATAGTTTGTTCTAAGAAGATTGTTCGTGTGCCACTTTCGACAGGCGAGATCCTGCAAGTTCAAGGTGAGAAGCCTATCGGTGGTCTCAGACTCATGTCTTGTTTTAAAGCTCGGAAGTATCTGCAGAAGAACTATGTGGCTTTCTTAGCACATGTTACAGAAGATAAAGGCAAGGGTAAGTCTATTTCAGATATTCCTGTCGTTCGAGATTATTCTGAAGTATTCCCTGAAGACTTACCTGGTCTACCTCCAGCACGCCAAGTCGAGTTCCGCATTGATCTCGTACCTGGTGCAAATCCCATTGCCAGAGCTCCATATCGTCTTGCACCGTCTGAGATGCAAGAGTTGTCTAAACAGCTTCAGGAGCTCTCTGACAAAGGTTTTATACGTCCTAGTTTTTCACCTTGGGGTGCTCCCGTTCTTTTTGTCAAGAAGAAGGATGGATCCTTTAGAATGTGTATCGATTATCGTGAGCTTAACAAGCTTACCATCAAGAATCAATATCCTCTACCTCGCATAGACGACCTCTTTGATCAGTTACAAGGTGCTTCTTATTTCTCGAAGATTGATCTGCGATCTGGATATCATCAACTTCGTGTGCAAGAAGAAGACATTCCGAAGACAGCATTCCGTACTCGTTATGGACATTACGAGTTCACAGTCATGCCATTCGGTTTGACTAATGCTCCTGCTGTTTTCATGGACTTAATGAATAGGGTCTGCAAACCTTATTTGGATCAGTTCGTCATTGTTTTTATCGATGACATTTTGATTTACTCTAAGACGCGAGCTGATCACGAGCAGCATCTTCGTCTTACTCTGGAACTCCTGAAGAAAGAGCAACTTTTCGCCAAATTCTCCAAGTGCGAATTTTGGCTTAAAGAAGTTCAATTTTTGGGACACATTATCAACGAACGAGGTGTTCATGTAGATCCCTCCAAGATCAGTGCGATTAAGGATTGGGATATGCCTACTACTCCTACCGAAGTTCGTTCATTTCTTGGTCTAGCGGGTTATTATCGCCGCTTCATTGAAAACTTCTCTAAGATTGCAGTTCCTCTAACTGCTCTAACTCAGAAGAAAATGCCCTTTTACTGGGGATTCAAACAAGAGGAAGCTTTTCAACACCTGAAGCAGAAGCTTTGCGATGCGCCTGTTCTATCATTGCCTGAGGGTGATGATGATTTTGTTGTGTATTGCGATGCATCTAAATTAGGTCTTGGCTGTGTCCTGATGCAAAGGAACAAAGTCATAGCCTATGCATCGAGGCAGTTGAAGATTCATGAGAAGAACTACACCACTCATGATCTTGAGTTGGGTGCAGTTGTCTTTGCTCTCAAGATCTGGAGACACTATTTGTACGGCACAAAATGTGTGGTTTTCACGGACCACAAAAGTCTTCAGCATATCTTCAATCAGAAAGAACTCAACATGAGACAACGACGTTGGGTTGAGCTTTTAAACGACTATGATTGCGAAATTCGCTACCATCCTGGTAAGGCGAATGTCGTAGCCGATGCATTGAGTCGTAAGGAACGTACTAAGCTTCATTGTGTACGTGTTCAATCTGTCATTCAAGCTCGATCCGATATTCAAGCACGCATTTCTCTAGCTCAACAATCTTGTGTTTCACAAGGTTTGATGGATAAGGAATTTCCTTATCACATAACACCTGCTCTGGAACTGAAGGACAATGGATCATATTACTTCATGGACCGTTTGTGGGTCCCAAGCCTAGATGATCTTCGTACCTTGCTTATGGATGAAGCCCATAAGTCTCGCTATTCTATTCATCCGGGCTCAGATAAAATGTATAAGGATCTTCGTATTCACTATTGGTGGCCTGGTATGAAGAAAGACATTGCCTTATACGTATCCAAATGCCTTACTTGTCTTAAGGTTAAGGCTGAACATCAGCGTCCTTCGGGTTTATTGGAGCAACCAGAGATCCCAGTTTGGAAATGGGAAAACATTACTATGGATCTTGTTACCAAACTCCCGCGCACAAAGAAAGGTCATGATGCCATATGGGTAGTCGTTGATCGTCTTACAAAGTCAGCGCATTTCTTGCCAATCCGCGAGGATTTTCCTACTGACAGACTTGCTCAAATCTATGTAGATGAAATTGTGGCTCGACATGGTGTTCCTTTGAACATCATTTCTGACAGAGATGCTCGTTTCACTTCTCATTTTTGGAGAACCATGCAATCTGCTATGGGGACCCAACTTAATCTGAGCACAGCTTATCATCCGCAAACGGATGGTCAATCTGAGAGAACAATCCAGACTCTGGAGGATATGCTTAGAGCTTGTGTGATCGATTTTGGTGGTAGTTGGGATTCACATCTTAAATTGATTGAATTCTCCTACAACAACAGTTATCACACTAGCATCAAAATGGCTCCTTTCGAAGCTCTCTATGGTCGAAAATATCGTTCACCAGTCTGCTGGAATGAGATTGGCGAGGCTCAACTTACTGGACCTGCCCTCATTTTAGAGACAACTAACAAGGTCAAGAAAGTTCGTGATAACCTTCAGGCAGCTAGAAGCCGTCAGAAGATTTACGCGGACCCAAAACGCAAAGCCTTTGAATTTCAAGTCGGTGATCGAGTATTACTTAAGGTCTCACCTTGGAAAGGTGTGATCAGATTTGGAAAGAAAGGAAAACTTGCACCTAGATACGTTGGACCATTCAAGATCGTCGAAAGAATCGGAAAGGTAGCCTACAGACTTGAGTTACCTCCTGAACTGGGAAATGTTCATCCAACTTTTCACGTGTCCAATCTCAAGAAGTGTACAGCTGATGAGAACTATTCCATACCGCTTGACGAAATTCGTGTTGGCAAAACACTGAAATTTGTTGAGAAACCAGTGGAAATCATGGAACGTGAAGTCAAGTGGCTTAAACGCAAGCGCATTCCTTTGGTCAAAGTTCGCTGGGAAGCTAAACGTGGACCTGAGTTTACTTGGGAACGCGAAGATCAAATGAAGGCGAAATATCCACACCTTTTTCCACGAGTTTCCTCTAAATAAATTTCGGGACGAAATTTCCACAAGTAGGGGAGACTGTAACAACTGTGCTTGTAATCACTATGAACAGTTCTGTTATCAATAAAACAATGTTATTTGATCCCAATGTTTTGTTTTGTTATGTTATACATTTTTCATGTTTTGACTTTTATGTAATTTCAAACTCTACATCACTTTCTGGAGAGTTATACGCAAACTAGTGCGTAAACGTACTCAGTTTAACGCGAAAAATACTCCGGAACATCAACATATACTCAACATACCTTAAATAACCTTTACATAACTTAGAAATAAGTTTTGAAGGCTTTGGTATGGCAAAAATAAGTTAATTCGCTTACAGGGACTAAATATGACAAACTGCGAAAGTATGTCAATTTGAACTGTAACGAACATTCCGGAACATGACCTTAAGTTAAACACACCTTAAATATCCTTTACATAGCTTAGAAATAGGCTTTGAGGGGTTTGGTGTGCTAAAATAAACTTTTGGGACATTCAGGGACTAAAAGTGTCAAAAAGTGCACAAGTTTGCATTTTCGCGCATAACTTACGTTCTGAATACATCTGGACATCCAAAAATTTATGTAAGCATGACTATATTATATTTTAGTGTTCGCCATAAGAAAAATCCATTCGTTGCGTCATTTGGATCGTTTTTCGCGCTTGTGCGCGTTCCGTCGTAATTAAGCGGACATCGCGACCGTACGGCCAAACGAACCGACATCCGAGATATTTTTGAGCACATTTTAAGTTCCCTATACTTTAACTTCATTTTAGAGCTTTGAAATGGGGTTAACGGGCCTTAAACGTGTCAAAAATGGGCTGAATGCATGACAGGGACCAAAACTGTAAATCTGCCAAAGTTGTTACCTTACGGACCTCAACATTGGCAGCTTTACGGTCCGTAAGGCAACCTGCAGACCAGATGCAGTGTATTAACAGCCTGTTTTCAGCAGATTTAACCACAACCACATGTTTGCAACTTGCTTAATCACTAAGTTTAGGGGCATATGTGGCTCCATAACCTTTGTGACAAGTGTACGGCTCGGATCGTGGCACGTTATTCAAGAAACGATCCTAGCGGCTCTACTTTATCTATAAATACCCATCCACCCTTAACCCCAAAACCCACAAATCTGATTAAGAAAGCTCTAAGTTGGAACCTTCGTTTCATACCTGAGCTATTTTTATCTGGGTTAGCATTCGGGGACCCTTCGTAAGTATTCTTTCGTTCTTTTCCTTATTTTTACTGCTTTTCGAGTCAGAAAGTCAAACTTTGTTTGACTTTCAGCGTTGACCAGTAATGGTCAATGCGAAGTTCGTTTGAACTTCGCAACGTGATTGTAATCACGATGGTCATAGTCCCTTGGGACTATGCCTACTGATTACCACGTTGTCTAGGGTCGTAGGGTAGGCGATCTGATAAATCGCCTATACCTTCGAACCCGACCCAGTTTGGTCGATCATTAGGATCCGACCAAACACATTAGGTGACCATAGTGTAGGGAATAACCTTCCGAGGTTATACCTTATGGTCACGACGTTTAAGTAGTTGTATGATAGGTAGTTTATATGCCTTAGGTAAATTACCAGAATACCCTTTTCATACATAATTGGTAATTTAGCATATGTAACCTAAACTTTTGTCACGTAACTGATTATGTAACATGTTTAGGCATATAATACTTATCATAGGACTAGTTAAGCGGTCCGAACGCGTTTCACGCGCACGACACGTTAAAGTAGCATAAGCTTCCTAAACGGGTCGTAATGGGTCGTAAACAATTATGTTAAGTTTCATTTAGCATGTAGGCTTTGTTAAACCATATCACGTGAGTTCCAACACTCATTTGGTTTACAAACCCTAATGCTACCCAGTCTTCCGAGATAGGTCCGGTTTATTAACATAGTTACCTATATTAGGTGCCGTTTGATTCCGAGATCTCTAGCATTACTTGGTGGTTATCTTTTGACAACTGAGCAATCTCAAGTGAGTACATAGACCCCTCTTTTACTGTTTTCCAAACTGTTTTGGGGTGGAACACATGTGCCTACTTGTTACTTTCCTGCTTTCCTGTTTTCACATCATATACCGGCTATGTTTGTTAGTACACTATAGTACATGATTTCATTACATTTTATGTTAGGTGTGCCCATTGTGTGCATTACTTAGTACATTGTTTTACATGACATTTCATGCTAGGTGTGCCCATTGTGTGCATTACTTAGTACATTGTTTTACATGACATTTCATGCTAGGTGTGCCCATTGTGTGCATTACTTAGTACATTGTTTTATATGACATTTCATGCTAGGTATGCCCATTGTGTGCATTACTCAGTACATCGTTTTACATGACATTTCATGCTAGGTATGCCCATTGTGTGCATTACTTAGTACATCGTTTTACATGACATTTCACGCTATGTATGTTCATTTGATTACATACTTAGTGCATTGTTTTCACATGCTCACATTTTGTTATGACATTTGGTTTGTTTACATGGGACAATATATCCATTAACATTAGCTACGCCGTTCGTTAGTAGGTAGTGGTACCATAGGAATTGACAACTCCCGTTCCGGACATCCCAGGGTAAGGGGACAGAAAGGAATGACCGAATTCGTTGACATTAAGACAGATAGACCTTTAATTTGTTTAAAGGGTTTTATCACCACAGTCGCCAGGCTTGGATGTATGCATATTCACAATACCACATAAATGTTCATATTAAATAGTTGCATGCATTTACACAAAACATAGCTTTGATTTAAACCAAGTTTTACTTCAATACTTTGTTTTCGTGCATATGGTTTAGTTGAGACATTTCGCTTGCCATACATGACATTTTGACATAGACATTTGACATGGATATTTGACATAGACATTTGACATGGATATTTGACATAGACATTTGACATGGATATTTGACATAGACATTTGACATGATTTAAATCTTGACATAAACACTTTGACATATTACCCAATACATTTGACAATTGATTTAAACATAGACTTCTTACATTGTTTGGTTTGGTTTGATTAAGTGATTAAGTAACGATGCGTGTGTAATATGATACAAGCATGGTGGATACGCCGCTGGTACTTCCTATATATAAGTGTTTGTATGGTATTACATGGCGTAACGTTATTTGAATCATTTCAGTTTGATACATATAACATTTTATACAAATAACATACTTTTCACAAGACATTGATTTACAAACAACTTACCTTATACAAACACATTTTTACATGGTTATTTATTTAACCTGACATTTACTTATACATATCATCTGATCTTATTGTTTTCAAATGATTTACAAGACAAAGCAAATAACAAGGTTCATGACTAAACATTTTCTCAAAACATAAGTCATGAATCTTATTTTCGCAAAACCTATGTATCTCACAGGCATTTTTATGCTGACGTACCTATTTTCACATGTGTTTTCAGGTGCTTTTCCATAGGATGTTGATCATGATACTAGGGCGGACCTGTGCCTTAGAGACTTTAAAAGAAGATAGACTATGTTTAATTATGTTCTGAACTCTTTAATTACCTGTTTGAAACAATGTAACACCCTTTGTTAATAAATAAATAAATACACTTTGTGTGCCATGGTTATGAGACAATTAATTCTGTCGCGACACGCCCCGATGTTTCCGCCGCGATTTGTTGTTTTACGCGGTCGGGGTGTGACAGAAGAGTTGGTATCAGAGCCAATGGTTATAGGGAATTAGGTTATTAGTAATGCTTTGACCTAGACTATAACTTTTCTAGGAACCTAACACAAGTTATCTTGTGTTTAGATCTTAAAACATGTACACCACCTATCCTTAGGTGATTAACAAAACAAGGAACCAAAATTTTTCCGAAACGATTTTTGAAAAACAATCATCTGTTTTTGAATAAATTTTTACAAGGTTTTGAACCCTCAATTGTAAGGTTTTGAACCCTCTGTTTTATGGTTTTGAACCCTTTTCAAGTTTGGTTTTGGCCTTGTGCCTTCTAATTTTCAAAAATCCCGTCAAACGTTTTGGGTTTTAAATAATGTGAACATGTGCAAACTGGAAGGGTGAATGCCTGTATTCTGGGTTTTCTGTCTAGGCAAGCACTTCGTATACATCTCAACCAGACGCGAGACCAGTTGTGCTTACCTGGGAATTCTTGGGATGAGTGTTCACTTATAGGCGAGCATGTCTTCATTATACATTATTTTGACCCATTTACTTTGATTAGTCACTGTGTGTCGTTTGTTTGCTTTGTGATACGGACGAATGACCACCATCTATGCTATTTGCAATTCTTGTTTTTATCATCTCATTCTTTTCATCAAATCATCTCACTCGTTTCTTTTCATGTTTTCCTCTGTTAGAATGCCTCCTCGACGCGAGAACCAGATAGCTACTGCCGAGCTGGCAGAAATTATTGCGCAGCAGATGGCTGCCCAATTCCCAAATCTCTTTGCTCTATGGCAACAAGCCAACAACAACAACAATGGTCCGTGCAAATACAAGGATTTTAACCAGGCTAAACCACTCAAGTTTAGTGGTTCTGAGGGAGCGACTGGGCTTCTTCAGTGGTTCGAGAGCATAGAGAATACTTTTCGCCATGTGCAGTGTCCGGATAATCGCAAGGTCGAGTTCTCCTCGAGCGTATTTCAGAAGAGGGCTTTGACATGGTGGAACGGGGTTATGAGAGACCAAGGTGCAGAAGTTGCTCTCGCACAGACATGGGCTGAACTTAGAGCCCTTATGATGAGGGAATTCTGTCCTCGTCATGAACAGCGAGCGTTGGAGAAAGAGTTTGATGTTTTGAAGCAAGATAGTGGTGAGCACAGGGCTTATACTGATCGGTTTGAAGAATTGAGTCTGCTTTGCCCAACAATGGTCACCCCACTCGACAAGGCTATCGAGAGATACATCGATGGCCTACCTGACTCGGTACAAGACATTCTTACTGGTAGTAACCCTGCCACACTTCGTCAGGCGATCGAGTTATCTGCGACATTGACTGAGTCGCAGATCAGGAAGAACAAGTTACACCGGAAGGGTGACAAGGGCAAGAAGCAGTCGGCTGACAAGGAAGATAGCAAGAAAGGTCAAAACTTGAATGGAAAGAACTCTGGTTCTTCGAAGAGGTCAAAGAAGCGTAAGGCTTCTCAAAATTTTGCTATCACTGCCCAAGCTAATCAGGCAGCTCTCAACCAACCTGCACAGCTTCCAGCAAAGAAACCCTATACAGGGAATGCACCTTTGTGCAATAGATGCAACAGTCACCACCAGCCGCAACTTCCATGCCGTTTCTGTACTAACTGTGGGAAATCAGGCCATCTCGCCAATGTTTGTCGATCTGCTCAGAATCCCGCGGTTCAGAACCCGGCTCAACAAGTTGCTCAGCCTCCTGCTCCGCAACAGGGTCAAGCTGCAAGACCACAATACCCACCTGGTGCTTGTTACAATTGTGGAGATCTGACCCACTATAGAAACCGGTGCCCAAGGCTAGCCAACCAGAACCAGAACCAGAACCAGAATCCGGCTCCGGCTCGAGGCCGAGTTTTTAACATGAATGCCCAAGAGGCACAGGCTGACGATAATGTGGTGAACGGTACGTTCTTTATTAATAATCAGCCTGCATCTGTTCTTTTCGATTCCGGTGCCGATAAGAGTTTCGTGTCTTTGTCCTTTGAACCAATGCTTCGAGTGTCTAGAACGAAACTAGGCAAATCTTTGACAGTAGAGGTTGCTAGTGGTGAACCCATTATTCTTGATTCTGTTCTTCACAACTGCCAGTTGAATCTTAACGACCATCTTTTTCCTATTGACCTCGCGCCTATGCAACTTGGAAGCTTCGACGTTATTGTGGGAATGGATTGGTTATCCAAGCATCACGCAGAGATAGTTTGTTCTAAGAAGATTGTTCGTGTGCCACTTTCGACAGGCGAGATCCTGCAAGTTCAAGGTGAGAAGCCTATCGGTGGTCTCAGACTCATGTCTTGTTTTAAAGCTCGGAAGTATCTGCAGAAGAACTATGTGGCTTTCTTAGCACATGTTACAGAAGATAAAGGCAAGGGTAAGTCTATTTCAGATATTCCTGTCGTTCGAGATTATTCTGAAGTATTCCCTGAAGACTTACCTGGTCTACCTCCAGCACGCCAAGTCGAGTTCCGCATTGATCTCGTACCTGGTGCAAATCCCATTGCCAGAGCTCCATATCGTCTTGCACCGTCTGAGATGCAAGAGTTGTCTAAACAGCTTCAGGAGCTCTCTGACAAAGGTTTTATACGTCCTAGTTTTTCACCTTGGGGTGCTCCCGTTCTTTTTGTCAAGAAGAAGGATGGATCCTTTAGAATGTGTATCGATTATCGTGAGCTTAACAAGCTTACCATCAAGAATCAATATCCTCTACCTCGCATAGACGACCTCTTTGATCAGTTACAAGGTGCTTCTTATTTCTCGAAGATTGATCTGCGATCTGGATATCATCAACTTCGTGTGCAAGAAGAAGACATTCCGAAGACAGCATTCCGTACTCGTTATGGACATTACGAGTTCACAGTCATGCCATTCGGTTTGACTAATGCTCCTGCTGTTTTCATGGACTTAATGAATAGGGTCTGCAAACCTTATTTGGATCAGTTCGTCATTGTTTTTATCGATGACATTTTGATTTACTCTAAGACGCGAGCTGATCACGAGCAGCATCTTCGTCTTACTCTGGAACTCCTGAAGAAAGAGCAACTTTTCGCCAAATTCTCCAAGTGCGAATTTTGGCTTAAAGAAGTTCAATTTTTGGGACACATTATCAACGAACGAGGTGTTCATGTAGATCCCTCCAAGATCAGTGCGATTAAGGATTGGGATATGCCTACTACTCCTACCGAAGTTCGTTCATTTCTTGGTCTAGCGGGTTATTATCGCCGCTTCATTGAAAACTTCTCTAAGATTGCAGTTCCTCTAACTGCTCTAACTCAGAAGAAAATGCCCTTTTACTGGGGATTCAAACAAGAGGAAGCTTTTCAACACCTGAAGCAGAAGCTTTGCGATGCGCCTGTTCTATCATTGCCTGAGGGTGATGATGATTTTGTTGTGTATTGCGATGCATCTAAATTAGGTCTTGGCTGTGTCCTGATGCAAAGGAACAAAGTCATAGCCTATGCATCGAGGCAGTTGAAGATTCATGAGAAGAACTACACCACTCATGATCTTGAGTTGGGTGCAGTTGTCTTTGCTCTCAAGATCTGGAGACACTATTTGTACGGCACAAAATGTGTGGTTTTCACGGACCACAAAAGTCTTCAGCATATCTTCAATCAGAAAGAACTCAACATGAGACAACGACGTTGGGTTGAGCTTTTAAACGACTATGATTGCGAAATTCGCTACCATCCTGGTAAGGCGAATGTCGTAGCCGATGCATTGAGTCGTAAGGAACGTACTAAGCTTCATTGTGTACGTGTTCAATCTGTCATTCAAGCTCGATCCGATATTCAAGCACGCATTTCTCTAGCTCAACAATCTTGTGTTTCACAAGGTTTGATGGATAAGGAATTTCCTTATCACATAACACCTGCTCTGGAACTGAAGGACAATGGATCATATTACTTCATGGACCGTTTGTGGGTCCCAAGCCTAGATGATCTTCGTACCTTGCTTATGGATGAAGCCCATAAGTCTCGCTATTCTATTCATCCGGGCTCAGATAAAATGTATAAGGATCTTCGTATTCACTATTGGTGGCCTGGTATGAAGAAAGACATTGCCTTATACGTATCCAAATGCCTTACTTGTCTTAAGGTTAAGGCTGAACATCAGCGTCCTTCGGGTTTATTGGAGCAACCAGAGATCCCAGTTTGGAAATGGGAAAACATTACTATGGATCTTGTTACCAAACTCCCGCGCACAAAGAAAGGTCATGATGCCATATGGGTAGTCGTTGATCGTCTTACAAAGTCAGCGCATTTCTTGCCAATCCGCGAGGATTTTCCTACTGACAGACTTGCTCAAATCTATGTAGATGAAATTGTGGCTCGACATGGTGTTCCTTTGAACATCATTTCTGACAGAGATGCTCGTTTCACTTCTCATTTTTGGAGAACCATGCAATCTGCTATGGGGACCCAACTTAATCTGAGCACAGCTTATCATCCGCAAACGGATGGTCAATCTGAGAGAACAATCCAGACTCTGGAGGATATGCTTAGAGCTTGTGTGATCGATTTTGGTGGTAGTTGGGATTCACATCTTAAATTGATTGAATTCTCCTACAACAACAGTTATCACACTAGCATCAAAATGGCTCCTTTCGAAGCTCTCTATGGTCGAAAATATCGTTCACCAGTCTGCTGGAATGAGATTGGCGAGGCTCAACTTACTGGACCTGCCCTCATTTTAGAGACAACTAACAAGGTCAAGAAAGTTCGTGATAACCTTCAGGCAGCTAGAAGCCGTCAGAAGATTTACGCGGACCCAAAACGCAAAGCCTTTGAATTTCAAGTCGGTGATCGAGTATTACTTAAGGTCTCACCTTGGAAAGGTGTGATCAGATTTGGAAAGAAAGGAAAACTTGCACCTAGATACGTTGGACCATTCAAGATCGTCGAAAGAATCGGAAAGGTAGCCTACAGACTTGAGTTACCTCCTGAACTGGGAAATGTTCATCCAACTTTTCACGTGTCCAATCTCAAGAAGTGTACAGCTGATGAGAACTATTCCATACCGCTTGACGAAATTCGTGTTGGCAAAACACTGAAATTTGTTGAGAAACCAGTGGAAATCATGGAACGTGAAGTCAAGTGGCTTAAACGCAAGCGCATTCCTTTGGTCAAAGTTCGCTGGGAAGCTAAACGTGGACCTGAGTTTACTTGGGAACGCGAAGATCAAATGAAGGCGAAATATCCACACCTTTTTCCACGAGTTTCCTCTAAATAAATTTCGGGACGAAATTTCCACAAGTAGGGGAGACTGTAACAACTGTGCTTGTAATCACTATGAACAGTTCTGTTATCAATAAAACAATGTTATTTGATCCCAATGTTTTGTTTTGTTATGTTATACATTTTTCATGTTTTGACTTTTATGTAATTTCAAACTCTACATCACTTTCTGGAGAGTTATACGCAAACTAGTGCGTAAACGTACTCAGTTTAACGCGAAAAATACTCCGGAACATCAACATATACTCAACATACCTTAAATAACCTTTACATAACTTAGAAATAAGTTTTGAAGGCTTTGGTATGGCAAAAATAAGTTAATTCGCTTACAGGGACTAAATATGACAAACTGCGAAAGTATGTCAATTTGAACTGTAACGAACATTCCGGAACATGACCTTAAGTTAAACACACCTTAAATATCCTTTACATAGCTTAGAAATAGGCTTTGAGGGGTTTGGTGTGCTAAAATAAACTTTTGGGACATTCAGGGACTAAAAGTGTCAAAAAGTGCACAAGTTTGCATTTTCGCGCATAACTTACGTTCTGAATACATCTGGACATCCAAAAATTTATGTAAGCATGACTATATTATATTTTAGTGTTCGCCATAAGAAAAATCCATTCGTTGCGTCATTTGGATCGTTTTTCGCGCTTGTGCGCGTTCCGTCGTAATTAAGCGGACATCGCGACCGTACGGCCAAACGAACCGACATCCGAGATATTTTTGAGCACATTTTAAGTTCCCTATACTTTAACTTCATTTTAGAGCTTTGAAATGGGGTTAACGGGCCTTAAACGTGTCAAAAATGGGCTGAATGCATGACAGGGACCAAAACTGTAAATCTGCCAAAGTTGTTACCTTACGGACCTCAACATTGGCAGCTTTACGGTCCGTAAGGCAACCTGCAGACCAGATGCAGTGTATTAACAGCCTGTTTTCAGCAGATTTAACCACAACCACATGTTTGCAACTTGCTTAATCACTAAGTTTAGGGGCATATGTGGCTCCATAACCTTTGTGACAAGTGTACGGCTCGGATCGTGGCACGTTATTCAAGAAACGATCCTAGCGGCTCTACTTTATCTATAAATACCCATCCACCCTTAACCCCAAAACCCACAAATCTGATTAAGAAAGCTCTAAGTTGGAACCTTCGTTTCATACCTGAGCTATTTTTATCTGGGTTAGCATTCGGGGACCCTTCGTAAGTATTCTTTCGTTCTTTTCCTTATTTTTACTGCTTTTCGAGTCAGAAAGTCAAACTTTGTTTGACTTTCAGCGTTGACCAGTAATGGTCAATGCGAAGTTCGTTTGAACTTCGCAACGTGATTGTAATCACGATGGTCATAGTCCCTTGGGACTATGCCTACTGATTACCACGTTGTCTAGGGTCGTAGGGTAGGCGATCTGATAAATCGCCTATACCTTCGAACCCGACCCAGTTTGGTCGATCATTAGGATCCGACCAAACACATTAGGTGACCATAGTGTAGGGAATAACCTTCCGAGGTTATACCTTATGGTCACGACGTTTAAGTAGTTGTATGATAGGTAGTTTATATGCCTTAGGTAAATTACCAGAATACCCTTTTCATACATAATTGGTAATTTAGCATATGTAACCTAAACTTTTGTCACGTAACTGATTATGTAACATGTTTAGGCATATAATACTTATCATAGGACTAGTTAAGCGGTCCGAACGCGTTTCACGCGCACGACACGTTAAAGTAGCATAAGCTTCCTAAACGGGTCGTAATGGGTCGTAAACAATTATGTTAAGTTTCATTTAGCATGTAGGCTTTGTTAAACCATATCACGTGAGTTCCAACACTCATTTGGTTTACAAACCCTAATGCTACCCAGTCTTCCGAGATAGGTCCGGTTTATTAACATAGTTACCTATATTAGGTGCCGTTTGATTCCGAGATCTCTAGCATTACTTGGTGGTTATCTTTTGACAACTGAGCAATCTCAAGTGAGTACATAGACCCCTCTTTTACTGTTTTCCAAACTGTTTTGGGGTGGAACACATGTGCCTACTTGTTACTTTCCTGCTTTCCTGTTTTCACATCATATACCGGCTATGTTTGTTAGTACACTATAGTACATGATTTCATTACATTTTATGTTAGGTGTGCCCATTGTGTGCATTACTTAGTACATTGTTTTACATGACATTTCATGCTAGGTGTGCCCATTGTGTGCATTACTTAGTACATTGTTTTACATGACATTTCATGCTAGGTGTGCCCATTGTGTGCATTACTTAGTACATTGTTTTATATGACATTTCATGCTAGGTATGCCCATTGTGTGCATTACTCAGTACATCGTTTTACATGACATTTCATGCTAGGTATGCCCATTGTGTGCATTACTTAGTACATCGTTTTACATGACATTTCACGCTATGTATGTTCATTTGATTACATACTTAGTGCATTGTTTTCACATGCTCACATTTTGTTATGACATTTGGTTTGTTTACATGGGACAATATATCCATTAACATTAGCTACGCCGTTCGTTAGTAGGTAGTGGTACCATAGGAATTGACAACTCCCGTTCCGGACATCCCAGGGTAAGGGGACAGAAAGGAATGACCGAATTCGTTGACATTAAGACAGATAGACCTTTAATTTGTTTAAAGGGTTTTATCACCACAGTCGCCAGGCTTGGATGTATGCATATTCACAATACCACATAAATGTTCATATTAAATAGTTGCATGCATTTACACAAAACATAGCTTTGATTTAAACCAAGTTTTACTTCAATACTTTGTTTTCGTGCATATGGTTTAGTTGAGACATTTCGCTTGCCATACATGACATTTTGACATAGACATTTGACATGGATATTTGACATAGACATTTGACATGGATATTTGACATAGACATTTGACATGGATATTTGACATAGACATTTGACATGGATATTTGACATAGACATTTGACATGATTTAAATCTTGACATAAACACTTTGACATATTACCCAATACATTTGACAATTGATTTAAACATAGACTTCTTACATTGTTTGGTTTGGTTTGATTAAGTGATTAAGTAACGATGCGTGTGTAATATGATACAAGCATGGTGGATACGCCGCTGGTACTTCCTATATATAAGTGTTTGTATGGTATTACATGGCGTAACGTTATTTGAATCATTTCAGTTTGATACATATAACATTTTATACAAATAACATACTTTTCACAAGACATTGATTTACAAACAACTTACCTTATACAAACACATTTTTACATGGTTATTTATTTAACCTGACATTTACTTATACATATCATCTGATCTTATTGTTTTCAAATGATTTACAAGACAAAGCAAATAACAAGGTTCATGACTAAACATTTTCTCAAAACATAAGTCATGAATCTTATTTTCGCAAAACCTATGTATCTCACAGGCATTTTTATGCTGACGTACCTATTTTCACATGTGTTTTCAGGTGCTTTTCCATAGGATGTTGATCATGATACTAGGGCGGACCTGTGCCTTAGAGACTTTAAAAGAAGATAGACTATGTTTAATTATGTTCTGAACTCTTTAATTACCTGTTTGAAACAATGTAACACCCTTTGTTAATAAATAAATAAATACACTTTGTGTGCCATGGTTATGAGACAATTAATTCTGTCGCGACACGCCCCGATGTTTCCGCCGCGATTTGTTGTTTTACGCGGTCGGGGTGTGACAAATTTTTCGCATAGATTCTTCCCTAGCCTCGAGCTAGTAGTAAGTTGCTTAAATCACCTTCTTGAACTATTTTAAAGTGGATAATATGATTTGTAACGGTTAAAAGACGCAAACATACAAGATGACACACAAAAGTCTACTTAAAATGCTATAAATGTTGGTTAAAAGCTCATATGTTGTGTAAATCATGTAGTATTTGATTTGTATGAGTATTTGGACCCGATCTATGTTATGGTAGCTCGGATCATCATTTAACCCGGGTTGGTCATGATCATGGATCATGACATAAGGTTGTTTTGGGAGTAACAAGGGTTAAAGGATGAAACTCTACCACACACGAATCATGAACTTGTGTAAAAGTGATTTTGCTTGTAAAATAGTGTTTAAAACTAGTAGATCTACGGATCTACAAGAGGTATTTTCAAAGGACCACGTGTCAAGGGAAAACATACTTTTAAAGACGGATCTTTCATAAACAAGAATGATTTTAGCCAACACACAAGTGTGTAAATACTTGTGTAACACAAAGTTTTCGACGAGATAACTCTTTTTGGAAAAAGATGACGAGAAGTTGTAAAAAACGGAATTTCTCTAAAAACGAGGTTTTTACGAAACCGGATTGATTTATACAAAGATCCACTAAAAGAAATGAGATTTACTACATATCTTTGGAAAAAAAAACTACAAGTTCATGTATTTTTGCGATTTATATATATTTTGACTAGTTTGTGGTTTGAACATTGATTTGGTTGAATGATAAAAATGGTTGGTTTGATTTATAAAAGAAAATGATACGCTTGAAAGCGTGGCCACCTCCAGTTACAGAGGAAACTCTGGCGAAATTTTTCTAAAAGCCTAACACTTAGAAATATTTTCACTATGAGTGTTAGAAATACTTGTCGACTTGTTTTCAAATTATAGATTTCGCCACGACTTTATTTACAAAATACCGGAGGTGGGATTTCACAAAATAAAACGTGATACATATATATATTTAGTATATATTTTTCACAACATCACTTGTATGAGTGTTTATGATTATTTTGTGAACTACGTAAATATTATTTTTAGGGTAAAAATAATATTACTAAGTATTATTTTGGGAAAATCACATGTATTAAAATATAATATTTTTGAGAAGAATAATTATATTTTGGAGTTAGAAATAAAATATATTTTAAGTGAGACTTAATAATATATTTCGAACACACATGTATTAAATCCCCCATCCTTGGGAAGGAAAATGACTACCAAGTATATACAGAATGTAAACACGAAATAGTTGCCTAACTATTTCCCAAAAACTTAAACCATAAAGCTAAGGCACGACCGTCCGTCTAAGGCACGACCGTCCGTCTAATAGAATTAGTACGTGTAGGTCATCACACAGCTGATTGATTTGGAGGCATACTTGGTAGAGACGCACCACTGTGAGTTCATGTCCCCCTTTTCTCTTAACTGTTTTCAGTTTTCTAAACTACGGGGGTGAAATACATGTTACTTTGATTACAAGTACTTTATACATGGTATGGTTAGCGTAAGGAGGGTTACCACTTAGATCATGTGAGTGGGTAGGCGGGAACTGGAGGCCATTAATCCTCATTGTAGGACCGAGGGACGTAAGCGGTAGATCTATCTGGGTGTAGCGAGCCCAACTCCAGGTCCAACAGTACGGACCTTGGGGTGACTTTGTGCCCAACGCAAAATCGCTAGGTTTGAGTCTTCCTACTTGCACTTCACACATATCAATGGCCTTGCAAACCATTGGTGATCTCTTTTTCCTTATTTTCTACATACCAGGATTTTTATACAAAGGTTTATTTACTCACTTACACATGAACTCGCTCAACATTATTGTTGATTTTTCAACTTACATGTATTTCAGGGAATTAAAGGATCTGGCGCGGTATGACACGTTTTCCCGCTGCACTAGTTACGAGGTCATCCGAGTTTGGGGAATGTGACTCTTTCCTGGACAAGTCACAGTCCTTAAACTATGTTTATGTCAATTATTGATGTTTGTGTTTGTTGAACAATGTCGTTAGGATGTGTTTCCGTTAAGACAATGTTATTGTATTTGGTTTTTAAAACTTAATTAAGTGGATGATCTTGCATGATTTTATTTCATATAGCTTTGTTATGGTTAAGCTATGGTATTAAGAAGTCACACCATAATAACCACGCTTCCGCAAAGCCAGGGTGTGACAGGAAAAGACTAAAATTCCCTTCATGTGAGGGGCGTGCGACCATGATTTAACAGTTGAATTGGATGGTGTTAGGGGCGGGGAGTGAAATAGAGATAATCTTTATAGATCAGGGAGTAAAATGACTATTTTTAAGTGATTGGAGCAAAATCGTTAAAACAACCAAACTACAGGGTACAAATAGTCATTTTACTCCAATGATTTGAACATAAGCTGATGGAGACGATGAATGACGGTTGTGAAGTGTTTCAGAGGTGTGCGGCGAGGGTTGGTGGTGTGTGGTGGTTCCCGAATGGTAATGGTGGCGAACGATGGGTGAAGGGGTGACGAGTGAGGCAAGCGGCAGTGGTTTAGCTAGGGTGATGCGGCGAAGCTGATGGTGTTATTAGGGCTGTCGATTCAGAGTGAAGATGGAAGATAGAGGATGGTGTTTGGTGATGGAGAACGGTAGGTAGGGGTGGGTGGATAAGGTTCCGGTCGGAAAAGGTGGTGCTGCGACGATGATGTGTGGTGGTGGTTGGTTGTTGGCTGTATGCATTTGGGGAAGATGGCGGTGATGCTCCTGGCTGCCAGAGGTTGGGTGGTGGTGGTGGTTGTTGTTGGCTGTATGCATTTGAGGAAGATGAAGTAAGTTCTTTGTGCTTTTATATGTTCAAAGCTTTTATTTAGTTTAATTATTTTAATTAATAATAAGTTATAATAAAATCATAAAAACCAACTTACCCCGAGAAAAATGACAAAACATCAGTATTAAATTTGAGTAATATGAGCTGATTTCATTTTTGGACCAAAATGGTAATAAAACTGAAACCACAGGGACCCAGATGCAAAAGATTTGAGGTTTGAACTAAAGTGTCAAAACTACCCAAACCTCAAGGACCAAAATTATAGTTTACTCTCTAAATTAAGTTAAAACTTAAAAAATCCAATAATTTGATAATAATATAGTCAATCAATGGGTTTAATCTGGCCCAGTGGGTATCCCCATGTGGTTAAGTTGGGCCGGCTCCTTCTTGGAGGTCACCGGTTCGACTCCCACCTGTGACATTAGGGGGGACGTCCCAATGATGGCTCGTTTCCTACCGAGGCATGGTTCGGGCTGGAGGGCAACCCGGTTTTACCCAGCTGTTACCCCAGCGAGTCTCTTGTGTGGGGGCAGTATGGTTTCCGGGTGGAGGTCAGCTTGCGCGGGGGCCGGGGCCCGATCGAACATCGCGTTCCCATGGGCGGGGCTAACGGGAGATTGTCTTTGACAAACTCTCGGTGACCTATGGAAAGTCACCTTCCAAAAAAAAAAATAAAAAAAATCAATGGGTTTAATCCGTTTAAATGTTCAACTATCTTCAAACATAAACCCTTTTCCGCCTCCTTCCATTTCTAGGGTTTCAACTTCTTCATCTTGAAACGACGATGTGGTATCTCTGTGTTTTCTACCACAGATTATTAGATTACAGGAAACCTGAGTTCGAATCTCTAGCCGACCTATTTGGTTCCGAATCACATTCACTCGAGTGGAAGCTTCCGCAGCATCACCACCCCGATTCTCCATTCCACTATGTCAATCTCCCTTCTGAGGATATCGCACGCAAAATAGCCAATCGAAGTATGCATTTTTCTTTTACATTGATCTATCTACACATTTGATGAAATTGTGGGCGTGTATTCTGTTTGTTGAAATGATTAATTGTTTATTATCATTGCTGTTTCGGTCGAATTTGTGCTTGTTTTAGTTGTGCATAAGGGTGTGTATGGGTCGGTTTTCTGCTCAAACCGAACGAAAAGCATCTAGGTTTTTGAAAACTGTTCGGTTTTGGTTTTCACGATGGGTTTAATTCGGCTTGTGTTTTTTTGGTTTGGTCATTTGGGTTTGAACTTTTTGGCCCGAAATAATTCTACTTCTAATAAACGGGTTCGGGTCAGTTTCAGGTTGAACCCGCGAACCCGTTTAGCTAAACGGGTCAGGTTCGGGTCAACCAAGACAGGTTGGCGGGTTGACCCGTTTAACCTCTTTATAATATGTTATATTTTTTACAATAATTTTTAGGGAATATTTTAAATTGGGTGTGTATTTTATGCCATGATTATAACTTTAAAATAGAAATTCATATAAATTTTTATAAATTAAATGTAATTGTATTATATACATTTGTGTTTTTAAACTTTAAAGTAAATTTCAATTTAATATATTAATTTGTGGCAAAATACATTTGTGTTTTTAAACTTTAAAGTAAATTTCAATTTAATATATTAATTTGTGGCAAAAAAAATATAAAATTAAAAATTCGGGTTAAACAGGTCGTGTTCGGGTCAACCCACGAATATTCGGGTCGGGTTCGGGTTCATATGCATGACAAAATTTTCGGGTTCGGGTCGGGTTGAACCTGCCAACCTGCGAATACGACCCGTTTAGTACCCCTAGCCTTATGGCAACATCACATTATCTAAATTAAATGAATACAATATATATATATATATATATATATATATATATATATAGTGGGAGTTGGCTACAAAGTCCATTTTTCCTACAAAGTGTAAAAAGTCATAAAACACCATAATGTCAACCATAAAACACACTCAAAACCCACAAGTAACATAGTGGAGATTACTAAAACACCATATTTGTGGGTTTTGTGTTGTGTTTTTGATAATAAGGCTTTGATTATCGAATCACTAACATTAATGTGTTTTATTTTGATTATCATATTGTGTTTTATATTCATAGTTGAACGATAGTTTGTTTGAAGTTTTTAAGGATTGTTAGGGTTCAGATATTGTGTTTTAGTGATCTTCACTATGTTATTTGTGGGTTTTGAGTGTGTTTTATGGCTGAAATTGTGGTATTTTATGACTTTGTACACTTTGTAAGAAAAATGGACTTTGTAGCCGAACCTCACCCTATATATATATAATTTATTTAACTTAAGTAAGTTTGAGTTTTGAAATCAAATAAATTTATGTTAGTTTTTTTTATTTATATGATTTGTACCCCGAGTTATCTATATACAAATTTTTTCTATAGTTTCATTTTATGTAATAACAAACTTCCTAACATGGGAATTCTTGAATTTAATTAAAGTCCAATTTAATTTAGATAATCAATTTGGTTTTTTTTCATCACAAAAAAACTTTATGAGATCTTTGGGATTTTTAATCACTCTCTTTATATGTTTTCGGTTAGCTATTAGTATTTAAACAACCAAAACATCATCAACATCACACATTATATAATTTCTATTATAGACATTATGTCTAATTCTTTTGTACATTCATTTTTCTATTATACAACCCCATGTAATACACGTGTCTGGTGCATTAATATTGTAGTAAAAGATAAATCATATAGTATAAAATATAGACATTATTGCGGTTTTTCTGTTTTTCTATTTTCTTTAAATTATTAACCAAGTCTTCTACTTGTAGTCCATGATTATAATTGCCCATAATCGACACCAAACTGTAAAGTTTGTATTTTTTTGGTTATTCGGTTTGGTTCTGTTTTTAGAAAATACAGAATTGAACTGTGAGACTTTATAAGGTTTGGTTATGTCGGTTAATTTGGATTCGGTTGAATTAATCAGTTTTCTGCTCAGTTCTAAATTGTTCATCATTAATTCTTTCATTTTGTTTGAATATGGAAATCTATTTTCATCAATTTGTAGGCATTCTTGTGAAGGGGCTTTATGAAATTTGGGGAGAAGGAAGCTCATATGAGGAACTAAAAGAAGCAATAAACAGTTATCCAGATGACAGAAAGTTGCCATACTTAGCTCCAGATAGCACTTTTCGGATCATATTCGATAGCTTCGGAAAGGTCGTTCCCTTCGAGGACCAAACCGCTCGCATTAAAGCGATGGATTACATTCCGTTTCAGGTATTTCCTTTTTTTATATGCTTTTTGTTGGCTCGTTAACTTAAATTTGATGCACTAAAAGAAGTCTCATGTTACTAATACACATTTGTCAATAAATTCAGGGTCGGGTTAACTTGAAGTGTCCGGAGCATAAGTTTTGGCTTATTGAAACCGATGACTATGGATCTGCCAACGGGCTTCCTCCGGTTGTTGACAAAAGAATATTTTTTGGGCGGGAGATTGGCGGTGCTGATAGGAAACTGTTGCCTACGTATCAATTGAAAAGCCGTAAATATCTTGGACCAACGGCTATGGATGCTGAGGTGGCATTTTTGATGGCCAATCAAGCTCAGGCCATGCCCGGGAAACTTGTCTATGACCCATTTGTTGGCACCGGGAGCATTCTCGTTGCTGCAGCCCATTTTGGAGCTATGACAATGGTTTGTGATCACTTATATTTTACCACTAGTTTTTTAGTTTCTTCTAATTTAAAGCTTTCAGGGAGCAGATATTGATATTCGGGTGGTGCGTGATGGCCGCGGGCCAGACTGCAACGTCTGGAGTAACTTTAAACAGGTAAATATAATATTTTTACATTTAAAAAGTTGGTTTTCAAGACGTTTGGTAATTTTGCATTTACATGCTTGTTAAAAAACTAAAATAATACCTAACTTGCCGATGATTTATCCGACAGTATGGATTGCAAATGCCGGTTTCACTTTTAAGAGCAGATAATAACCTTCCTCCTTGGCGTCCGGGGCTAAAAGAGGTGACATCTTTATTACAAAAAAGTAATAAGAGTAAAATGCCATTTTCGTTCCTGAGGTTTGGCCAGTTTTTTCGACTTTCGTTCAAAGGTTTGTTTTTCCGCATCTGGATCCAAAAGGTTTGAAATCTTGTTATTTTCATCCAGCTCGTTAACTCCATCCATTTTTCTCCGTTAAGTCGGGGGTGTTCATGTCTTTTTTGTTAACTTAAAGGGCAAGTCGGTCTTTTTCACTTTACGTACAAGTGTTTAGCATAATGTACAAGTATTCACTTAAAGGGAAATTCGGTCTTTTTCACTTTATATACGAAAATGCCTCTGAGTTAACAAGAAAAATGGATGGAGTTAACGAGCCGGAAAATTGCAAGATTTCAAACCTTATGGATTCAGATGCGAAAAAAACAAACATTTGGAGTAAAGTCGCAAAACTGGCCAAACCTCAGGGACAAAAATGGCATTTTACTCGAATAATAATATTGCAATCATTTTGATTTTTGTATTCTTAATTATTCATGGTCTGTCAGATGTTTGATGCAATAATCTGTGACCCTCCATACGGTGTGCGTGCTGGAGGTCGTAAATCCGGCGGTCGGAAATTACTAAAAGGGGTAGTGGGCCCCTACACGGTTCCAGAAGAGAAAAGAACCGGCCATATACCGTCAACGGCTGCATACAGCTTAGCCGAGTGTGTACACGACTTACTCGACTTAGCAGCCAAAATGCTCGTGATGGGTGGCCGACTTGTTTACTTCTATCCAGTTCTAAGAGACAGTGACACCCTGGACGTTGAATTCCCAAAACACCCTTGTTTCAAGTTAATTGCCAGCTGCGAACAGATTCTAAGCTACCGTTATAGCAGGGTATTATTGACGATGGTAAAGATCGCTCCATATACCGATGAAATTAAAGAAGCAGCTAGGCTGCAACATTTGGATTTTAAGGAAAACCATGTTAAGTGGTTGGAGGAAGGTAATCTTCATGCTGCGGTTTTCAGTCCTGATTTCCCGCCATCCGATGATCCTGATACGAAAGGTGTGAAGGATACAAAGAAGAAATACAGGGGAAAATATGTCTAGGTTTGGGAACTGAATTACAGAAAAGCTTAAAGTAGACATTAATGGAGATTTTGTAACTTTTGTTAGGTTTTAATTGTTAGCTATCTTGATAGTATTGTTTGAGATGATTATTTAGATGTGGTTGTCAAACATACTGTATTGACTTTTAAAAAAATAAATTATTTTAAGTAAGATAATCACCACTTACTAAGATTTGGATTAAATGATTATGGTTTTCTGATTATTAAGGCTTTTATTACAAGTAAGGTTAGTCGCTAGTCGGCCGTTGAGGTGGGGACTAGCGACTACTCGGGATTAATCGGATCAGGTTTTTTATATGTAATTTTCAGTTTTATGTGTACATATTCACATTTTTAATTGTAAATATTTTAAGTAATTAGGTTTTAACTCTTAATCAACTTTTTTTTTTAAAAGTATACAAGATTAATTGTTGGAATTCACATGGTTTGGTTGGAAATTGACCGGAATTTAGAGGTTTTGGCCGGAATATACAGGATTTTTGCCGGAATCTGGCCAGAATCGCCCATTTTTGGCTGGCCGACTAGGCCCGACTAAGTACGACTAGGTACGACTAGGCCCGACTAGGTCCGACTAGGCGCGACTAGCGATTAATGGACTGATTAAAGAAAATTACTCAGTTACTAGCCGACTAGCGATTAATCGCCGCCGACTAGTCGCCGCCTATACAAGTGCAATAAAAATTGGTTGGTCCAGAAAGAAAAAAACCCTTACTCCACTTTATTTTGTGTATATCTTCCATCAACCTTTATCCAAATGAGGTTATCTACTTCCACTACAAAAGTGTCCCAAAAAACGTACTAAGTGCGTGTTTGGCTTTCCTTATTTTGAGGGCAAAAGTCCTTTTTTAGGGCAAAAGTCCTCTTTTTTGGTGTTTGGCTTTCCTTATTTTAGGCAAAAGTCCTTTGTTTTGGGCAAAAGTCAGGATTTCCTGACTTTTTTTTTCCAAGAGTCCTTTTGAAGTAGTTGAAAATAAGCTAAGCCAAACATGCCCTAAGCCGCGAACTAGATGAAGCATTGGTTGTGTTTATATATGATTGACGAAACATGAACCAACGGACTCTGACCATCGACTAAAACCACAATAACCTTTATTGGAAGAGATTGAAGATGGACGGGCATCTTTGAAACATTAAAACGATAAAATGTTTTGTGGTCGAGTGATACCTATTGAACGAGAAAAAAAAAGTAGCAGTTAACTCATTTAGTTAACTGTAGGTTCAACCGATCTGACCAATTAGACCAGTAAACCAAGGTTGATAACAATATCCAAAATCCAAATTTCTAGGAGGGAGAGAGATGCCACTTGGATCCTTGACATCCACTATATCTCCACATTCAAATGCTAAAAGATAGAGAGATGGATGGCATCTAATTACCAATAACCAAACAACAATGCAAAGGCAAAAGGGATAAAAAGAAAGTCAAAATCTTGACCCTTGACTTTCACGGGGTTGACAACATATAAAGTCAAAATCTTGACCCATGCATGCATATTTTTCATGCATTCCATTTCTTGATTCAATTTCAAATGGAGAGGTTCAGCAAGGCCATTGCAGCAGTGAAGGACCACACCAGCCTACGCCTCGCAGCACGAACTTCGTTATCCGAACTCGATGTCACAATATTGAAGGCCACATCCCACAACGAACAACCCGCCGACGAATCTCACATTCAACAAATCTTGAATCTAACAGCCACCTCCCCTCTGCTTGTATCTTCATGTGTTAACACCATCTCGCGACGTCTAAACAAAACCCGAAACTGGGTCGTGGCCCTGAAGACCCTCATGTTGGTCCGACGGTTGCTTCACGAAGGCAACCGAAGATATGCGCGTGAGATGTTTACTGCCACACGACGTGGAACTCGTCTGTTAAACATGTCGGATTTTAGGGACGCGCTTAAATCGAACACATGGGATTATGCGGCATTTGTTAGAACATATTCATTGTTTCTTGATGAGGAACTTGAGTACAAAATGCAGGGGAGGAGGGGATCATGTAGCTCATTTGCACTTGAGGAAAAGGATGACGAAGATGATACAGAGCGCGAAGATGTAGCTGTTCCTGTTACCGAAATGGAAAACGACCAATTGTTTGCTCGAAATAATCACCTGATGCAACTTCTTGAGCGATTTCTTGCTTGTCGACCAGCAGGTTATGTTAATTCTTGACCTGTCATTGAACTGGCCGCCTTACTGGTCTACTTGTCAAACCGGTTTTAAACACTGGATAACTTCATAGATAATTTATTATTTGTAATAATAACCAACACATGCATTACTTGTTTCTTCTTCATGTTTGTTGTAATTGCAAGAAACATTTATTTACTTTGTAAACATTATTCACAGGTGAAGCAAGGCATAACAGGATGGTGATGGTGGCTTTATACTCAATTCTTATACAAAGTTTCCGAATTTATAGTGACATAAAAGAGGTGATGGGTGTTTTCACAGATCGATTCGATAACCTCAGTCTCCAAGATTCTGTTAAGGTCTACGCTATGGCCAATCGTGTAGCAAAGCAGTATGATGTACTCGATATGTTCTATGACTGGTGCAAATCGGTTGGCATTGCAAGAACATCCGAGTATCCGGAAATCGAAAAGATTTCACAAAAGAAATTAGAAGCCATGGATGAGATTATCAAACAAAAATCATCAGATGGATCAAAAAAAGAAAGTTGAAGAATCAGAGGTAGTTTGGTATTTCTACAAGTAAGCTAAGTCAAAAAACAAAACCATACATCAGTTTTATTTCCATCATGTAAAGTAACTAAAACATCCTTATGTTATTAATGTCTGGTAATGGAAGTTCTGTTCGTTTTCTAACTGACACGCCCAACTGCATTCCAACGGAAACTAAGGTTTCAATTGATCTTGCGCTATAAGCCAAAAGGTCCTCGTCTATCGCGATTGAATTCTGCAAAACCAATGTTATAAGATATTATGCCGAAAATTTATGCAATTTTTATAAAATATATGTTAACTGTCAGCATGGACAATAACTAACCTTTTCAAACACACATATGACTGTACTTCCACCAAACGAGAAATACCCAAACTGTAACATAAAAAAAAATATAAGTTAGAGAACTATGAGAATCGCATAAGCAGTTGTACCCATTGATACTAAGGCGGTTATATAACCGCCTCTCTTTCTCTTGTCAACACTACTTAGAATTTACAAGCGCTTATGTGATTCTCTACCTAACATGCCCCATATATAGAGGTAGTTCAATACAATACAAATTTTAAGTATAGAACTGAGGGAACCGTATGAACACTTGTACGTTTTAGTATATAATGCATGTACAAGTGCTTATGTGGTTCTCTATTTAAAATTGGAACATGCCCTATATGCATAGATGGATGTTCAAACGAGAACTACTAAATAATTAGGAATCGGTTGCTTTGGTTCCTAATTATTTAATTGTTCCCATTTGAATTCACCCGTATATACACTCGTACGCATTAACAAAAATAACAAGTACAATGACATGTTTTTGAACCTCATCTCCTTTTTGGACATAATCTCCCTTCTTCTTCGTGAATTCAATGCTACCAACCATAGTTGCTCCAATTGCCACAAACGCCACCTAATTATGTTATGATATAAAATCAATTTTTTTTAAATTGTAGTTTCCATCAATTGAAGATGACATACCTTCCCGAAATCTGCGGTTGATATAATAGATACAGCACGCTTGTTCTCCGTGAACACGTTACAATACTTGCTGTTTACAGCTATCGGGTTGACCTACGTCATATATAACATAGTAACATTCAAGGCATTGTATAAACAAGAAATAAACCAGAAACAGTAAGTGTAAGTAGTGGTGTGACATAATCTCATTGTGAGCATACCGTATATAAGCATCCAGGTATGTTGACAATATGCTCGAGCTTCCCTGAAACCGGGAAATGGAAACGATGATAATCCTGTCAAAAGATAACCACTTGCATAATCAGTCAAAAAGAAAAAAGAAAATACAAAATACAAAATGTACCTGTGGCGCCAAACGAAATATCACAAGCGTTCCACCGTTGAAAGTATCTGAACCGTGTGTATTACCGAGAAGACCACTTAGCGAAAACTTCTTACCCTAAAAGTTAATTAGACAAGATCAAAATTCTATTTGTGCTAGTGGTGGGGCCCGGGAGTTATCCCTGATGGGTTCTCATGCTACCTGCTGGTTAGCAGGGTATTGGTGGGCTCCATGAGTTCTCCTTGATGGTTTTCATGTTTACCAACAAAAATCATAATATATGGAGCCAAGTGGAAAAAAAAACCTTGATCCAAAATCTTTGACTTTCTTCGACTGTATTAAACGCCATTAACCGACAATCAGCCGCACAAACAGCAACATCATCGCGTCCAGCATAGGCAACTGGTCTGGCTCCCGGTTTCAACTCTCTTATAAAGAATTCATTGAAAGTCTGGATACATAAACTTGTGTATGATTTAGTAAGAACCTATAAATCGACCTTATTTGAAAGTTTAACGAGTCTGAATTTGACTTGCCTTAAAATGATGCATAGGGTATTTAACTTCATCCATATTGATTTGATCCTAGAATATAAACAACATAATGTAATTAGAAAATAAGTTGATAAGATGGTTTATTCAAGTAGAATTGTTATCTTGCCTTGAAAAATTTTAGGAATGCGGGAATATCTTTTGCAGATTCGGGTGAATTCATTTTCTTGCCCTGCCTTTCTGATATGCTTTGCAATAATTCTTTCGCCCCTGCATCCCATCAGACCAACAAATATATATCTAGATATGATAGAAGCCGATATCAAAACCATAGTTGTCGATAGCAAATAGCGAACGATACCGATAAGCTACCTATACGCTATGTAGCTATGGCGATGAAATAGCGGCGATGCACAAGAAGAAATTTTTAGAAATATCTTATAGATCATCATCATCATCATCATACTCAGTAGATCCCACCAATAGCAAAGCTAAGGTAGGGTCTGAGAAGGGTAGATGTAGACAACCTTACCTCTATCCCGTAGGAATAGAGAGGCTGCTTCCAGTGAGACCCCCGGCTCGATTGTAGTTTTGTATCAAGCCTTGGACCTAAGACACATAACACTCAAACAATCGGGACAGAGACTGATTGGTGCATGTACACCCGTGTCTTTTAGCTATCAACGTCACCACATGGTGCATGATTAACCATCCGCCGCTTTTAACGTTATTTTCACGAAATTAGTAAAATAACGTTAAAGTTAGTACCATTTCACTTTTGCCCCCCGAGCGCTCACACATATATACATTATATGTGCACACCGCAAACGGGGCAACAGAAATATCTTATAGATATTTATTCAATATACGCTGTATATTTCATCGGAATACGCAATTTATATTAAGTAGTAAAAAAAAGAAAAAATGGCAATCCTGCTATTTATACTAGAACAAAAAAAAAAAAAAAAACCCGGAAATCCCGCTATATTCACGCTATGGAGTCGCTAATCAATAGATTGCGAGATATGGGCGATATGCTATGAAGCGCGCTAGCAAAGGCTATCTTCGCTATTGACAGCATTGATCAAAACATGGTCTAATATCATATTTACCCAACAAAACATCATAATATTAAAATACCCATTTTCAAATTATGACGTTTATACGCTCCCTTAAAGAGAACGGCATAATGGTCATATTATATATAAATGGTCATATTATATATAAACTGTATTTGATAATATGGGTATATATGAGATGTTCGGTATTTGAATGGGCATATGTGAGAATACTTTTTTTTTGGGTAAATATGATATTATGCAAGTTTTCACAGGTACATATGAAATCGACCCAATTAGTAAATTACCTTTGTCCATAATCCCAAGCCCTACTTTAGATTGATATATAGCTCTCATCGATAATACTATCTTTCCATCAATTATTTCCTCCACAAGCCTCTTTTTCTTCCTATCAAACACCTAAAAGCCAATGCACTTGCTAAGATATGTCACACACAAACACATATATATAGAGAGAGAGAGAAAGTACCACAATATGTGAAGCATTTGAACCAGAGTTCAAGCCGGCATCATAGGATGAGACATGAGCCCATTCGGAGAGTTTAAACATCCACCTTAAAAGAAACAAGTAATGATTCGAGATTGAGATTTGAGATTGATCAATACAACTTAGATTTCTTGTTACTTCACAAACACATTAAAATTTGTTGGTAAAAATATCTCACCCGTATGAAGCTTGTTTATCAGTTAAGAAGCCTCCGGTCATAATCTGGTTCCCAGTTCCTTCATCAAAACACAGTGACATATGAATCATCGAGTTCAACTTATCGGAAACTTCTAGAAACTCCCCACAAACAGGACAGTTATTAATGAGTGGCTCCCTGCAAAAAAGAAACAGTAAATAGATATATGAGGCCACACACAAGTTATATGTATATGTCATAAGACTCATAACCTATGTTACAGTTCATAGTATTAAAAACATACAACATTATAGTATCAAGAGACATACTTTTCTTGTTGCACAGCTAAAAGTGTAGCCAGTTCTTCGATGCTCACAACACCATCTCCATTTTCATCAGCCGCGTTAAAGAGCTCCACTTTCTGGAAGAATATAAACAATCTGTTTATGTAACATCCAACCCGTCATACCAACCAATACTGTCTGCTTTGCCCATGACCTCAAATATTTGTTTTCGGTTACATGAGCAGATTAAGAATCCAAACCTTTTTTTCTGCGTGTTGATTGCCAAAAACATTGATTAATTCCGAGAACTCATTAAAGGATAATTGTCCATCACCATTATAATCCTGCATAACCAAAAGTAGAGATCCCCTATTATTCCAAAATGGCAGTAGAGATTACCCTAACTAGAAGGTTTCAACTTGGAGGTCAATAGAAATTTTATTAAGCATATGTGAACGGAAAATAATTTGGCAAAAAGATTGAGAATGATCTCAGACATACAACAATCGATAAAATGCGCCTTGCAAAGCTTTTCTCTGTTTCAGTAGGGTCCTGCAAACCAAAAAAAATGTTACGTCGCGTTAATCAACGGTGGACCAAATGAAAATATGATACTATAATGCACCTCGATAGAACATGAAAGATATATGTTGCCAACTTCACCATTGGGTGGTGATGGATCCAATAACTTAACTTCAATGCCAGAATCTGAATCCTATAAAACATAAAACCTTGTTGTTTTATATTCCATCAAATTATATTAATCATATATAAATTATATATAGTTTTTTTAAAACTTACCCGGCTAAGAAAATCAAACAGATCTACCTCACAATACCCAATTAGATGGTTATTTGATAGTCTATTGGTCTGCAGAAGGATATAAATTCATAATAAAGAATAGTGATATAAATTATGGTCCTACAAGCATACAAATAAAGTTAATATGATAAAACTATTTGGAAGTTGGAACAAACCTCAAAAACAGATACTTTTGCAACATGAGGCCCATTTCTTTCCAAAAGAAACTTCTTCTCCTGTAAGATAACTCAAATGTGACATTTTGACTAACATATTATCCAGATGGTCATTTACCTTCTTTTTAATTTATTAATATGATCGTTACACATAATTACATCCAATCAAAATAAACCACATGTATCAAGATTGCCCCAATGACCCAAATTATGAAAAGTTTTGACACGTGTAGGTTACCTGTCTGAAAGTGTTTAATAGACACGCAATAGTGGCTAGGTTTTGCCTATAAAAACATGCTAATTGCTTATTAAAATACTAGGTTAGAAACCCATATATTACACGAAATTGAATAAAAGAAAATATTATATGGTTGGCAACTAATATTTAGAAATTATAAAACCATATTTTCAGATGAAATATATTTACATAAATTAGAAATATGTTACGAAAGAGTGAAATAAGAGAAACAGGACAAAAATGTTGGGATCACATAATTGTGACACGTGTCACAACTAGTTACTTGTTTGGTTATTTATTAGAAATATGTTACGAAAGAGTGGAGGACGGTTAATCATGCATCATGTGGTGGCGTTGATAGCTGAAAGACAAAAGGGTACATGCACTAATCGGTCTTTGTCCCGATTGCCGAGTGTTATGTGCCTTATGTCCAAGGCTTGATGCATAACTACTATCGAGTCGGGGGTCTCACTGGAAGCAGCCTCTCTATTCCTACGGGGTAGAGGTAAGGCTGTCTACATCTTACCCTCCTCAGACCCTACATTTGCTTTGCTATTGGTGGGATTTACTGAGTATGGTGATGATGATGAAATAGATAGATTTTGTAGTCATGTTTATCGTCATCTCCAAAATTTAGAGATTTCCTTTATTTTTCATCTTCCATAAGATTCTCCATCTTCATCTATATCTCCAAACTTATGAGTTTTACCAGAATAAATGGCTGTGAGTATTTATGAAAGAGAAAAAAAAAAAGTGTTTACAGGTGAAATAGAGATAGAGACGGAGAATTAAGATACGACGAATTAAACAAAATTTAGAGATAAATAAAAAAAAACTAATATTTAATTAAATTACATAGATGAATAATCAAATGTATGATATTTAATTAAATTGAAGAGATGAATAATCAAATAATAAATTGATAAATTTAGAAGAATAGAAAATATCAACGACTATTTTAATCTTTTAATAATAATATATGTAGTCAAAATCCCTCCCTATTCATCTTCACAAACAATTTGATTAACAAACAAATTCGTAAAAATGTAAGTAATTCAACCAACAGAAGCACTCACCGAGTTCCATTGAGGCCTCATGGTCCTACAAAATCAACAAACAAAAACAAATCAATTGCGTGCAACAGAATCTATCATAAACCGATCGAAACTTAACTGTTGAGAAATTTCTGTGCGAAACGTCTGTTCTCCCATGGAAATACACGCAAGCCACTTATCCTTGAATCTCATCTCCGCCTGAATGAAAACACATCGATCAAACCACAATTTCACTTTTTTAGACTACGGATGAAAATTTTATGAATGAATCTGGTGGATGGAAAATTAAAATAAAATCATACCGAAACAATAGTCACCAAAGCGATTCCTGCAAAATCCTCTAAGCTGCTCAGTTTCGGATGCTGAGAACGATAACCGTTTTTCCTCCGACGATGAAGATGACGATGAAGACTAAGCTTCTTCTTGATCCTCTGGCGACGCGATGTGCATGATTTCGAATTGGAACCATCGCCGTTTGTAGAGTCATCGGATGATGAGCTTGATTTTGAACTTCCCTGCCCCATTAGAGGATGAATTGAAATTGTTATTTTTGGATTTGATGAATGAATGAAATCATGAATGAGGTTTGAGTATTATTGTGGAGTTTGAAATTGACTTGACAGTCGGCATTAGATTCTTCAACGAAAAGTGTCGCAAAAAGGATCGTCCATATTGTCGTGTTTTCGTCACGCGGTACGACTCGGTTCCTTCTTATTGCTGTTTTCTGGAAATAAAAAGATATTCGTTGTCAGTGGAGGTTTTATAAAATTAAATTGATATGCGTCAACAATGTTTGTTAATTACTGGAAGAGTTAAATGCCATTTTAGTCCCTCTGGTTTGAATCATTTTGCTAGTTTAGTCCAAAGGTTTCATTTTTAACCTATGAGTCCAAAAAGGTTTCACAGTTGCCATTTTAGTCCACTGGTTTAACTTCATCCATTTTTTCTGTTAACGAGAAGGCCAATTCGGTCATTTTATATGGCCGAATTGCCCTTTTAGTTAACAGAATTACATACAAAATGACCAAATTAGCCTTCTCGTTAACAGAAAAAATTGATGAAGTTATCCAAGTGGACTAAAATGGCAACTGTGAAACTTTTTTGGACCCACAGGTTAAAAATTAAACATTTGAACTAAACTGGCAAAATGACCCAAACCACAGGGACTAAAATGGCATTTAACTCTTACTGGAATATGTTCTAGGTTTGAAAGTTGTGCACTCCGATGACGACCGAATAAATAAATAAAATATTTGTCGATGAAAGAATTATATTAAATGAAGATATAGGGCTGGCAATTGGGTACCTGTTAAGACACGATTAGACCTGTTTGACTGAAAAATACACCCTTTGACTTTTTTAATTTTTAAAATAATTAAAATTACAATGTTAGGATCTATCATTTATTCATCTTTGTACATAAAACATAAAACTGTTTTATAAACATGAGGTAGAAAGTAGTTAAACGAGTCGTAATCATGTTTGAAACTTATGTTGTGCGCGCCGTCAGAAACCTGTTAAACCTGTTAAGACACAATTTGCCAGCCTTATGAAGATAGTAGGTATTGAAGATTTTCTTTATTAATATATGAAACGAGAACAACAATATGAAACTCATAGAATTAGATCATATGAAAAGGATAAGAATCTGTTAGTAACCATCCTTTATTGTGAAAACTGAAATCCGTGAGAATCAGTATGAATACAATAAAAAATACCTAAAAAGTAAATTTAGTGACGAAATTTAACGAATTTTAATAAAAAACTTTTTTAGCATTTAGTTGTGATGTTTAACTTTATGAGGTGGGTTTATGTTTTTGGGTGGTGGGGGTGGGGGGTAGAGGTGTACAAAAAAACTGGTTTTAGAACTGAAACCGGAAAAAAAACCGAAACTGGTTTTTTTTTTAACCGGTTTTTTTATAACCGGCTTTTTTTTAACCGGTTTTTTTTTAACCGCCAGTTTTTATACCGGTTACTATTCTTGACTTCAAAAACCGGTTATTAACCGAACCGGTTATTAAAAAACCGGTAAAAAACCGGGTTTTTTGGGAAAAACCGGTTAAAAACCGGTCCCAACCGGTTATTGTTTTAGACCTCAAAAACCGGTTAGTAACCGGAACCGGTTATAAAAAAACCGGTTTTTATTTTGGGTGAAAAAACCGGTTTTTTTTTAACCGGTTTTTTAATAACCGGTTAACCGGTTTGTACACCTCTAGTGGGGGGTTAGGTCTTTTTTAGGTTTTTGGGATGGGAGGTTAGTTTTTTTTTTTTTTTTTTGTGATGTTTTTTTTTTTTTTTTTTTTTTTGGGGGGGGGGGGGGGGGGGGGTTTAGGTTTTTTGGGTTGTGGGGTGGGTGTTTAGGTTTTTAGGTGATGGTAGGATATGTTTATCTTGTTGTGTTCACATTGGTTCTTGTGATTTTCACAATAAGAGTGGTTCTCAAATAAACCTTACCCTATGACATAATAAAATACTTATTTATTAGATATTGATATCAGAGAAAGTATTACCATTATATCATTATTATAGGTAGAAGATATGATTTAATAACAAATCATATTTTTTTTTGTTATTGTATCTTCTATATAACAAACAAATTGAGTTTCAGTTCTTTTTTTAATTGCTAACTTAGAAATCAATTAAATAAAAAAAAATAGTTATTCTGTAACGAATCTGAGAGCGATGGGCAACCGCCGGAAACCAATTCCGGCAAACATCCAGAGGAGGCTGACTAAGTATTTCGTGTCAAATCTTCCAGATCGATGCAGCGGGATGGAGTTAGCAGAGGTTGTTCGAGTTCATGCAGACATTTACGATATATACATAGCCAGGAAGAGGGATAAGTTGGGTAATCGATTCGGCTTTGTATCGTTATTAGATGTTAAAGATACGGTGGGCATGGAGAAGAAGTTATCTGATATCAGGATGGGAGACTTTAAGTTATGCTTTAATGTTGCCAGATTTACGTTGGAGGACGGGGAGATTAACAACAGACAGCCGGAGACTATGTAACCTAAGATAATTAAGGGGGTGGGTGATGGTACTTCAGGAGGGAAGGAGTTGAATGGAGGAAATCTGGTAAGGGTAAGATCGTTTAAGGATGCCATATTGGGGAGACGGTCAGAATCAAAAGAGGAGAAGGTGATAGTTATCGAGGACGATTTTAAAAGGCCGGAACTGGGAAACGGAAACGCTGTAATAACGAGAATGAAAGACTTTAAACGTCTGAAAGAAGCCGAAAGTTTAGTTAGAGAATTAATGGCGGGAGCAAGGATAGTGCAATATGTTAGAGGGATGTATGTTCTCGTTTCATTTAGTAGTTCGGAAGAGGTTGAAAGTTTTTTGGTCCTGTCCAAGGAAAAGGGAGAGATATTTCATTCGGCGAAGAAGTGGATAGGACAGTCTTTACCGTTTGAGAGAATAGCATGGCTACGAATTCAAGGAGTTCCTTTACATTTGCTTGACAATAGTGTCATTAATCAGGTTGGGGAGAGGTTTGGGAAAATTGTTCAGGGTGGTCTACATGATGATAGGGATTCGGATTTGTCGTTTGATTACGTGGGAGTGTTGGTTGCCGAAGGAAAATGGATTCAGGAAAAGGTGGTGTTGCAGTGGAAGGGTCGAAGGTTTCGGGTTTGGGTGGCGGAGGAAGTTGGCGATTGGGTTCCAGATTTCTTAACAAAAGAAAAAACGATGGAGTCTATTATAGATAACACCAAGGATGATCAGGTAGTGGAGGAGCAAGTGACGGAGAACCAAGTTCAGTTCCGGCGATCGGAGGATGACTCTCCGGTTAATCTGAATATTGCTCAGGAGGAGGAAATTACCAATGAGCCCTTCCCTTCTGGGAATTTGGAAAGACCGGCTTTTACGAATGTTGATAAGGAAATTTTTGGGCAATTTAATTATGATATTGGAATACAGCATATTCTTTCCAAAAAATTGGGAGATGATCTTGAAACAGATAAGGAAGGTGAGATATTCAAAGAAGGTAGGTCCCGTGGTGGAATAAAGAAAAATATTTCAAATAAAGGGGGAAGGAGTCGCTTGGGATTTAACCAGCCCAAACACATTTCGGTGGATGTCAGGCCCACTTCTAGGAAGCGGCCCAGATTGGATGTGGATCCTAGTGGATTGGATCCCTTTGGGCTTGATGTTCTATTGGGGCTTCACCAAAGTATACAGAAGGTTACAGAAAAGACGCAGGATATCGATCAAAACTTGGGGGAAGCTGGAGCTGAGAAGACTGCTCAAAGTGAAAAACAAATACGAGATGTAAACGATGGAGGAGAACAAATAGGATATGGCGATACCGATAATGCTGAAATTCACGAAAACAGTCAAAATCAGTCGGTGGAGTTTTTGGCACAAACAGGAGGTATGTTGGAGACCTTGGCGGAAGTGGATAGTACCATCAAGTTGGGGTCGGTCATGGGGGTTCAATTGGAGGCGTTTCGGAGCTTAGTGACCTCTATAGTTGAGGAAGAAGGAGTACAATCAGGTAAGCAATGAACTTCTTGTCCATTAATGTTAGGGGTTTGGGTGGTCAAAGGAAACAAAGATGGGTTCAGGATCTAAAGACTAAAAATGGGGTGGATTTTTTAGCGATACAAGAATGTAAAGTTGTAGCGGCAGAGGGTTTTGATTGTAATAAGTGTTGGGGGAGGGGAGTGGTAGAGTTCGATATGGTGGAAGCCACGGGTAGGTCCGGTGGTATTATCAACATGTGGAATCCTAAGGTTTTTAAAAAAATCTCAATGGAGTCCGATCCTAATTACTTGCTTACCTCGGGTTTTTTGATTGAAGATGGGTTGCTGTTGAATGTTTTGAATGTGTATGCTCCTCAGAAAGTAGTTGCTAAAAGGAGTTTGTGGGAAAAATTAAAAACGGTGATTTGTAATAATCAAGGTATGTGGGCTGTTATGGGAGATTTTAATGTGGTGCGTTGTGTTGTGTTGAGGAGAGGAAGAACTCTAGATTCAATCGCACAGCAGCCTCAGATTTTAATTCGTTTATTGATGAGGTGGACCTTACGGAATATAATATGAGTGGTAATAAGTTTACGTGTATGACGATGGTAGACGGGGTGGTAAAATTCAGCAAGATTGATAGGATGCTTGTTTGTCATAATTTCTTCAGTAAATGGCCAAGGGGGTGTCTTCGTTCTTTGCCGCGTGGCTTGTCGGATCATACGCCTTTATTATTATCTTTAGTGGATGTGAACTTTGGCCATAAACCGTTTCGGTGGTTTAACTCGTGGCTGGAGAGGGAAGGATGTAATGAAGTGGTCACGAAGGCGATTAGAAACTGTTCGGTTGAAGGATGTCCGGATATGATTATTTCTGGTAAGTTAAAAAATGTTCGGGAGGCCATTAGGCGGTGGCGGCTTGAGGAGCTTCATAAAGAAGGGGAGGGATTAGAAAATTGTAAAACCGAAATTGAGAGATTAGAAAAGATTATGGAGGATAGGGATTTGGAGGAAGATGAATTGTGGACTTGGGAGGAATGTAAAAAAAAATAAAATATTAAAATGGATCAATGGAAATGTCGAGATTTGCAACAGAAATCCCGGGTCAGATGGGCTTCGAAGGGTGATGATAATTCGGCATATTTTCATAGAGTGGTGAATGGGAGGAAAGCGGCGAATGATATTCCAGGTCTCGAGGTGGATGGGCATTGGATTACGAAACCGACTTTGGTCAAAAGAGAAGTATTAAAATTTTTCAGAAATCATTTTTCTGAAAAGTATGTGACAAGACCGGAATTACTATGTGATAATTTAAAGGTAGTTTCTATGGAGGATGTGAGAAGATTGGTTCGGGATTTCACTAAGGAGGAGATAAGGGAGGCGGTTTTTGATTGTGGTTCGGATAGAGCCCCGGGGCCAGACGGTTTCAACTTTTACTTTATAAAGCAATTTTGGAGTGTGTTAGAAGACGATTTTGCCAATTTGTTCAGTTGCTTCTTTGAGACGGGTGAGATAAGTAGAGGTTGCAGTACTGCGTTTATTACATTGATTCCGAAGACCTCATCCCCGGTTGGGTTGAAGGACTATAGGCCGATCACTTTAGTGGGAGTAATCAGTAAAATTATTTCGAAAGTTCTGGCTTCTAGAGTGAAGGATACGATGGGGAAGATAATCTCGGAGACCCAGACGGCTTTCCTTAAAGACAGATTTATCTTGGATGGCCCTTTAATTATTAACGAGCTATACGGGTGGATAAAGAAGACAGAGAGAAAAGTTTTTTTTGCTGAAAATTGACTTTGAAAAAGCTTATGACAACGTCAATTGGGGTTTTCTTTTATCAATTATGAGTCAAATGGGGTTCCCGAGCAGATGGTGTCGGTGGATCAAAGGGATTCTTAACTCTTCTAGATCAGCGGTGTTAGTCAACGGCTCTCCAAGAAAGGCTTGTGATATTGGGGTTAGACAGGGAGACCCTTTGTCCCCGTTTTTATTTCTTATTGTCATGGAGGCGTTATCGTGTTTAATAAGAAAGGCTTGTGATATTGGGGAATTAAAAGATCTTAGAAGTGTTTGCGGAAACCTTCCTATTTCTCATTTGCTTTATGCAGATGATGCTGTGATCCTAGGTGAATGGTCTAGAGAAAATATAGAGAAAACAACAAGGTTATTAAGGGTTTTTCATATCTGTTCAGGTCTGAAAATAAATATTAAGAAGTCATTCTTGTATGGTATTGGAGTAGGCAATGAAGAGGTGGTCGAGATGGCTAGTTTATTGGGTTGCAGACATGGAGAGTTCCCATTTGACTATCTAGGGGTTAAAGTGGGGGCAAACATGAATAAGAGCCATCATTGGGATTCGGTGATCGACACAGTTAAGAGTCGGCTTGCTTCGTGGAAGGCCAAGACGTTATCGATGGGCGGGAGATTAGTATTAATTAAATCCGTTCTCCGGTGTACTATTTATCGATCTTTAAAGCTCCGGTTAAGGTCACGAAAAAAATTGAAAGGTTGATGAGGCAATTTCTGTGGGCTGGATCCAGTGATGTTAAGAAGTTGATTTGGGTAGCGTGGGATTCTGTGACGAAATCTAAAGATAATGGAGGATTGGGTATATCGAAATTAAGAGACGTTAATTTTGCGCTTCTGGCCAAATGGGTGTGGAGGTTTAAAATTCAACCGAGCAGTGTTTGGCGTTTAGTTATGGAAGCGGTGCATGGGGGGAGGGGTAGGTGGGGTTTCTTACCGCTGAATCGACGGTTCAAAGGGTGTTGGTATTCGATGGTTAAGGAGGTGGAGAAAGGTCGGGTCAACGGAAATTCTATCTTGGATTTGTTTTCGACTAAGGTTGGGAATGGGTTGACAGTGAAGTTTTGGTTTGATAAATGGGTGGGCTTAACGGTGTTAAAAGACAGATGGCCTAAGCTTTATTGTTTGGAGATAGATAAACAATGCGTTGTGGCAGATCGGTTTCGTTGGGATGGTAGTATGTGGAGGTTCACGCCGAAATGGAAGCGTGGTTTATCTACAGTGGAGGAGCTCTCGGAGATGCAAGATGTCGAATTCCTTCTTAATAATTGTCTTTTATCGGGTGAGTCTGATCGATGGTCCTGGGGAGAAGTCGGGAACGAGCCGTTGTCGGTTGATTCGGTGAAAAAGTGGATTCGGAGGGGCTCAGAAGTGCCGAGGGATCATATGATGAAATGGGAGGCATGGGTTCCGAATAAGGTTAACTTATTTATTTGGAGAACAGAGATGGATCGTATTCCGACTAAAGAGGCGCTGATTCGGAGACATGTTAATATTCAAGATGATTTATGTGTTTTATGTAGTTCAGCAACTGAAAATGTGATGCACTTGTTTACCGGATGTTACTTTGCATGTGGTGTGTGGGCGGCAGTGGGTACTTGGTGTGATATTGGGCCGATAATGGCCTTCGACTTCTCTGACCTTCTACAGGTACAAGAACAATCGCACAGAGGTAAGTGGGCTCAAAGAATAATTAGAGGTATTGTTTATATAACATGCTGGGTGGTGTGGAAATTGAGGAATGAAAAAACTTTTCAAGGGTCTAACCCGATGGTGGTTGACGCGGTTGCTCGGATAAAATCCTGGTCGTTCCTTTGGTTAAAAAATAGATCTAAATTTACTTGTATAGAATGGAAAGATTGGGGTCGTAATCCTCTCTACATGTTGTAAGTTGGTTTGGTGGCGGTCCTTGTTTTGAGGGCTTGCCCGGTTTTCTAATGAAGTTTACTATTCAAAAAAAAAAAAAAAAAAAAAAAATCATATTTTTAACTATGATTCCTCTAGTTTCAATGAATATAGTCCAATCCCCATCCTTAAAACCAAGCAAGAGAAAATAAAAATATTAATTGACTTTTTTTAGCGTTCGTATGATGGAATAGAATGAAATCCTGATGGAATTGAAATGCTTATTCCATTTCTTATTTGTTCGGTTTCAAAAAAAAAAAAAAAAAAAAATTGAATTCAAGTATTAAAAAAAGGAAAGAAATCTACATAAAATTCAAATCAAATTTCAATTTTTAGTAAATTCCGATCTCAATTCCATAATTTTAAGATCTGTGGGTTAGGATGTTACATACACAAGCTATAAAATATGTTTATTGGCTGTAAATGAACCGAACGTTCAACGAACAGTTCGTGAACCGTTCGGCGGGAAGTTCGTTTATGTTCGTTCGATAAGTTTAATGAACGAACACGAACAAAAAAAATTGTTCGATAAGCTTAACGAACGAACACGAACAAAGGTCTCGTTCGTTCGACTGCGTTCGTGAACGTTCGGTAATATGTTCGTTTATGTTCCTCCGTGTTCGTTCGTTTATGTCCGTTCGTGTTTGTTCGTGTTTGGTTTTTTATGTTTATTTTTTTCTAAAAGTTTTTAATGTTTTATTAATTTTTTGTGGTGCTACATTTGTGTCTTGAATTCTTGATAATCATTTAATGGTTATATTAAACTACTTTCGTTGTGTACAATGTTAAAGATTACGGATCCCTTTCTTAATTTTCAAAATTAATGTTCATTTGTGTTCGTCTGCGTTCGTGGTTAGTGTTCACGAACTGTTCGTGAACAACCAAAATTCCTTAATGAACGAACACGAACACAAACTTCCGTTAGTCATGTGTTCGCGAACAGTTCACGAACATCCAAATTTTCTTAACGAACGAACACGAACATAGCCTTGTTCGTGTTCGTTCGGTTCGTTTACAGCCCTATGTTTAAATAGAAAAAGACAACTATTTTTTTCCCGTATTGCAATACTTTGAAATAATAATTTGGTAGCTGTAGTGTCAAGATAGTAAGTTATTACACATTAGACTATTAGTTATACTTATAACTATGCAATGTCCAACAATTCGGGCCCAAAAATTTTAAATTGGGTATATTAAAACTTTTAATACAAAATTTTGGGCTTATTTGGGGTTTGAGTTCAACTGACCATAAATAAAAATAAAAAATGGATAATATGAGTCTACGTGTTACGCAAAACATTGAACACTAATTCACAAGTTTTTTTAATCAAAATTGTACAACTTCGTTCAGCAATCCATGTAAAAATCTTGAAACGAATTGGGATTTACAGCTAGGTTATGCATGAATTTACAATGTGGCCCCTCATGTTTAATAGACTTACCATTCAAACCTTATACTTTAACATATGTTCTTTTAATCTTTAGTGGCCCAACCGCAACTTATATCAGCACTTAAAATGCCACATATGTGGCCAAGTCCGAACTTGCCAACCACACATCCACGAACCATCAGGCGTTGTAGGTTGTGTCGGGACACCAAGTCGTGGATTCAAACCACTTCTTTATGTGGGACCCGATCCAAATAAAAAACACAATTCTTAAATGTTAAAAATTCAATTGACAACGAGGTATAAAAAGATTGATGAGCATCGTCTCGGCTTGGGGATGGGCGAATCGAGTCGCACCTCTGACTGAGGCCCTTTTTTCCGAGGGCCTAATTACACACATACATTTAAAAATATGAAAATAAAGAACTTTGACAATCTATGATCTAACTATAATCTCATAACTTATTTTGAGCCATAATAAACTTATTTTGATCCATAATTGATAATTCAAATCTGTTGGACTATTTATAATCCATAAATCCTAATTATCTAACGTTAATCGTCTTTTAGAAAATAGTTTAAATAATTTTTTAGGCCTAAGGGTCTTTTTTTTACTCGTAAAAAGCACTTAAATCCTTTGAAACGGCTCTGTTGATGAGGATTATGTTTAGATTTTTAGAAAAAATAGTCCTAAGAGCATTCACATCCCTTCCTTCAAATTATGTGAGGGATGTTTTTATTTTATGAAAAATGTTTGTAGGTGATTATAAGTGGTTGTGAGTAGAACAGAAAGAAAATGTTATTGTTAATCTGTAAATTTGAGAGAACATTGTTTACTCTAAATCCTAAAGATAATGATGCATGGAAACTGGACCTCAATTACCTATACTTAGATTTGACATTTCACTCATTTAAGCATCATGCATTTGGGCTGTTTATTTAATGGGCATCTTTGGACCCTACCCACGACCCCTTGTCCTTATTTGGATTGAAAATTTCTTAATGGATTCATAAATTTATAATTTTCAAACCCAACTGGCATAAAAATCTGGATTCCAATTCTATATTTTTTTTCTTTTAATGAAAATTTGAATATATTGTTTTGCTAATTAACCTGAATTAAATTACGATTTTACACTTGAATTTGATTGAATAATTAGCCTTAATCTCTATTCTGAGAACAGTAATTTATATTAAATCAAACATGAGAATTGAGAAATAATGTTTCATAATAAAATAAAAGTAATTGTTCATATGATTTGACTAAAATAAAAAGTTTGAGATCTAACTTCGAAAAGTAACAGGTTTTATATTTCTACTTTGAAAAAATTACATCGTTGGTACTTGTGGTTTCTACCAAATTTCAATTTAGGGTACTAATAGTTTTTTGTTGCAAAATTAGGCATTAACTTTCTAATTTGTCACAATGTTAAGTGCTAAAGCCAAACCTTGTTAACTTTTTTGGTTAAGTCTTAATAAAATGACTAAAATGCCCTTTAATAAATACAGAGTCTATTTTTAATTTATTATATTTGGAGTTAATTACATAGTTAGTCCATGTGGTTTGCACAAAGTAACATACTTAGGTACTAATAGTTTAAAATCACATTCTAGGGTATTAACTTTTCATTTTGTAACGTTTGGGGGTATTAACGTTATATGCAGGTCTAAAATCACATTCTATTAGTACCTAAGGAGTTAGGATCCTGTAAAAAAGACTAAAAGTATGAGAAGGGTAAGAAAGAATCTACACCATTAGATCTTTGATCTAATGGTTGAGATTAATAGGGACCAAATTGTAAAATTTGGTTTATTTTTTGGTCTGAATTGAAAATTCTAGGGGTAATAAAGTCTTTATATCCATTCAAAAATAGAAACTGTAAATCAAAATCCCTACAATATCTCTCTCTCTCTCTCTCTCCAGATGATCTCCATCTACGATCAAAGATCTCTCTCTCATAATCAATCTGAAGAAGAAACACGACAGCGGCCAATCGGAAGATCAAACACGACAGCGGCGGTGGTGGTGGTGCGAGCGGCAGCGGCGATGGTGGTGGTGCGAGCGACTGCGACGGTGGTGCTGGTGCGAGTGGCAGCGGCGGTGGTGGTGGTGGTGCTGGATCGGCAGTGGTTGTGCGGCGGTGGTGGTGCCGGAAGTGGCAGTGGTGGTGGTCCTGCGATCTCTTTCTATCTACATCGAACGGTGCCGGAAGTGGAGAAGATGATACAGAGGTGTTATATTCTTTCATTAATGGTGTTTTTTTTCTTTTATGAATGGTGTTATTTTTTACTGAATGGTGTTATTTTTTACTGAATGGTGATATTCATTTCTGAATGGTGTTATTTTGTTTCTGAATGGTGTTATTTTCTTTTTCTGAATGGTGCTATATTTATTTACTGAATGGTGTTATATTCTTGTACTGAATGGTGTTATATTATTTACTAAATGGTGTTATTTTGTTTACTGAATGATGTTATTTTTTGTTTACTGGATGGTGTTTTTTGTTTCTGAATGGTGTTATTTTGTTTCTGAATGGTGTTATTTTTTGTTTACTGAATGGTGTTATATCTTGTACTGAATGGTGTTATTTTGTGTACTGAATGGTGTTATATTTTTTGTTTACTGAATGGTGTTATATTATTTTGTAAAAACACCATGAATTGAACTATGAATTTTTTTAAAACACCATGTCATGAACATGCTCTGATTCTGTGAATGATGCAAAAAAAAAAAAATTAAAATGAATGATGTTATGGACGGTTATAATTCCTTAAATCAAGGATTTTCTCTCTCCAAATCCTTAAATCAAGGATTACCATATTTGAATTTGTTAATGCATTTACAATCATACCCTTTTCAATTAATTTAGATCTAATGGTTGAGATTCTTTCTTACCTTTCTCACACTTTTGGTCTTTTTTACAATAACTCCACCCAGTACCTAAGTATGTTATTTTGTGCAAACCACATGGACTAACTATGTTAATACCCTAGAAGTTAATACCTCCAAGCGTTACAAAATGAAAAGTTAATACACTGGAAAGTGATTTTAAACTATTAGTACCTAACTATGTTATTTTGTGCAAACCACAGGGACTAACTATGTAATTAACTCTTATATTTGACTAAAATAATTTAAAGTTTTATTTATATTTATATTTATATTTTTTTATATTTTTTATATTTTTGTTTTTTATTTATATTTTTTATAAAATTATATGGATTTGAAGTTTATTATTTATAAACTTTGAGTTTATATATAATATATAAACTCAAAGTTTATAAATAATAAACTTAAAATCCATTTAATTTATAAAAATATAAATAAAACAAAAAAAATATAAAAATATGAATATAAATAAAACTTTACATTATTTTAGTCAAATATAATTAATGAAAAAATAGACTCTCTAGATATTAAAGGGCATTTTAGTCATTTTAGTAAGACATAACAAAAAAAAGTTAACAAGGTTTGGCCTTAGTACTTAACATTCTGACAATATTTGGCCTTAGTACTCAACATTGTAACAACTTAGAACATTAATACCTGATTTTGCAACAAAAAAACTATTAATACCGACATTGAAATTTGGTAGAAACCACAAGGATCAACGGTCCAGCACTTCTATATGGCCGAATTGTCCTTCTATTTAACAGAATTACATATAAAATGACTGAATTGTCTTTCTCGTTAGCAGAAAAAAATGGATGAAGTTAACCTAGTGGACTAAAATGGTAACGGTGAAACCTTTTCGGACCCCGCAGACGAAAAATGAAACCTTTGAACTAAGTTGACAAAAGAATCCAAACCAAAGGACTAAAATGGAATTTAACATTAACCATTGTTTTGAATAAAAGGTATGGATTTTACTATACATCCACGTACTCATACAATTATCTAGTCAAATGAATCGTACGTATGTTCTCACATAACTTGATTGATATTCATCTAATATAACTTAGGTCACATGCAATCTAAAATTAACTAGTACATCTACTTGTCGCACGTTACGACGGCGTCAAAAAGTATAGTAACCGAATTTAACCGTTGAATGAAGACAGGTCACATTTGACCCGACTCGTTTTCGAGTAAAATTTACGTCAAAACTTAGACCAACTGAAAAACGTACATTAAAATAAGCATAAAAATATATTATATTTGATTCGACTCGTTTAAAAAAAATTACGTCGAAACGCAAACCAACTTGAATTTATATCGACACGTACATAAAAATAAGCACTTAAGAGTAATTTAACTAAAAAAAGTATAACACGTTTCGGTGTAAATTCGTAAAAGTAATTTAAATAAAACTAGGGTCATTTCCAGTCGCGCGTTGCGCGATTTACATTGTGGTTAGCATATATGATTATAAACCATTAAAACGTTGTTTTTAGATTTCCCGCGTCACAGGTATGGTTTGTGGGTTTAATGTTTACATACTTTGATACTAAACATCAAAAGATCCCTGCATGTTAATCTTCGCACGAAAGTTGGTGTCGTCACGCCTTCTTTCCTTGGCGACTTAGGTCATCTCCTCTTCTAGTAGTCAGCCTGCAATAACACCAAAAAAAATATATCAGCAATTGTTTTTATTCATATATCAATTGGAATGTGTAGAGTACAACAGGTCTAAAATCATCGAACAATATTTACCCTACTTACACTAACGATGATGTTAGTGTTCCTAATAAGCTAGATGCTTGAATCAGTTTAAAGGAAAAATGGGTTGTTTGACTTTGAAAGTCAAGTATGCCAACTGGTATATCAATGCTCCCTTCCTGTTATGTTAACTGGTTGTGGTGGTGATAGTATTATTAGGGGAGCTTGATTCATAGAACTCTTTAAAGTTTGATTCGGAAAAAAAATTCAAAGGAATCACAATTTGTAAACACATGTGAACTTTGAAGTATTCGGAATTGAATTTTGTCAAGAATAGAAATTAAAAGGAACCACCATTGATTCAACCAGGCACAACCACAACCATTCACCAGAACTCCATCATCGTTTCCCCCTATCACTACAGTTCTACGGTTGTTAACAACCATCATCTACAACCAGCCACCATTAACTACACCGAACATTATCACGACAACCCCTCACCTTTATAACCGAAATTCACCATCAACAACCTCTAATAACCTTAAAAATATCAATAGTCAAATTACAATCTTATGTTTCGGTTTCTGTAATTGGAATATATTTCAAGTGTGGGATGATTGTTACCGATGATAGTCGAAAAACTCACCGGAAGCGATCAAAGCCTTTACTGTCACCACCACTCGTCTCAAACCTGTTACCATCACCTCTATTAGCAGGCACTACCAACGCTCCACTGATACAACCACCATCATCATCCTCATCGCCGGAATTCATCTAATACATTGATGTGTGATTCTTGTTTCTTCATGAAAGATCTATCTAGCTTTCTATCTCTCTATGTTGCAACCCTATCTCTTTCTCTGGCCCGATGAAAAGCGGTGGGACCTATAGAACGCTTGGCTTTCTAAATCTTCTACATTCTTATGTTCCTTGTACTTGAAGTCATATAATTATAAATTAATAACATGAAAAAGTTTAGGTTCATGATATATAAACGATATGAAGTTGCATAACATTACAACTATTCACCTTCTCCATAATGTAGCCACTGTCAAATAACCAACCCATGTGCAGGGGTGGACCCACTTGGTGTGGGTCGGGGTCCCCGGACCCCAGTGTTTTAAAACAATTTAGTAGAGGCGGTATTGTAAATTTTCTAAGGACCCCATAAAAATATAAGATGGACCCATAATAACAAAGTAAAAGTCGTTGCAGTGGTAAATTCCTTCGGTTGAAACTGATAGGTCAATAGTTCGAGACTCTTTAAGCACACATTTCTTGTTTTTAATTCCACAAACAAACTATATCACTTAAGGTTTTAAACCAACTGCAACCTTCACCTTGAAACTCAATTCAAAACACAACAACTAAACACCCTTAAAGCATGACCACATACCCAATATAATTTTTTTACCATTCAACTCTAATTTCTCTATTTTTTCTTACTTGAATATCCACAACTTAACAGAGTTGATTACATTCTAAGAACAGAGAAAATATAATATGACATACAACTTACTTGAAATTTGTAGTATTATTTTTATTTATTTCGAACGACATCGTATTTTTATTGTATTTTTCTGACAAGTAATGATCATATATTTGTATTATAATATTGTATTTTTATGTGCGACCCGACCGGACCCGAACCGCGACCGACCCAAAAATATCTAATGTTTGGTTGTGAAAAATTCGAACACCCAAAAAAGGGACCCCATTGAAAAAAAAATCCTGGGTCCGCCACTGCCCATGTGACTAAACAAAATCTATAAGTGGGGGTATGTGGATCATTCTCCAAATCAACATACTAATGATGATACCTATGGATACTCGCCCAATATATTGGATCCCTAAAAAAATCACTGAGTCTTTTGTTAAAATTACAAGCCAATTATGTACAATAATGTATATCCAAATGGAGGGACCAGAAAGAATTAACCATTAGCAAACCAAATTAAAAAAGGTTATATACCTGGATAGCTTGAACTCTCAATTAAGCACATGTGTATTCAAGCCATTTAGGTAGCTTGAGACTATGGTGCGCTAGAAGCCTGCGGTAACACATGGTTATACCCAATTAAAAGGTATAGCAGAAATGTCGTCCAAAAAACATCCCAACTGAACGTATATGGAGCAAAAAGTGGCAAAACGTATAGAAACAAAATTCTACCTGCCACTTTAATGTCAAGAGACCTCCACTTACGTCCCTAAAAGAAGTTTGTTTTCCTTGTCACCTCCACATCATAGAAAAATATTTTCTGATGCCTTAATTCATTCATTTGACAACATTTTGTTAACAAATTAGATTTGGATCTTTTAAAGAAGCATAATCCTTTTTTCCTAACCAGATAATATATATATCAGACACACACCTGCTACTATGTGGGTAGTAGAGGAACTATTTATAGCTGAGTTCAAGCATGAAAGTATTACATATGTACAAGTTTGCATAAACTTATTCCGTAATATAGTACTCTTCCATTTCAGTTTAGAAACACAGATTCAATAGCTTAAATAAACTGTAAACCCCAAATCATATCAAAATTAAGGCAGCCCCTAAAACCCAATATCACATAAACATACTCACAAATACAATTACACTTATCTTCAATCAACCATCATAATCATTAATCAAACAAAAACACATAAATAATCATACCAATTAACAAAAGAAATAAAAAACAACTCCTTTAATCATACCATAAATCAATGTGCGCACGAAGCTAAAGCTGACTCGGTTGAGATATATAAATGTGTCTACCGTGGAGCACAGCTTCCAGATCTCCGATTCCGACCCCCCGCTGCCGCAAAACCGTCGTGTTTAAAATTCGAGCACATCTCCATCTCTCTCTTTCTTTGGGTGTGAAACAAACCTGAGAAACAATGGCTCGCCTACTACAGGTTCAAACACCAACACACATTCCAAAATATATCTTTAAGCCTAAATTAAACGATGAGGCGAATAAAAGCAATGTTACCTGGGGTGTCTCTGGAGAATAACACAGTCAGCCGAAGAAGGCAGGAATCCCTAATCGTGAATCCTAACGCCGTCACCGTCGGTGTTTCATGACGAAACCATCATCACTTCAAACCACCTGATCGACCAAACCCAGCGAATCTCTAATTCTCTGGTTTCTGCAATGTTAGAATGAGGTAACAATCAACAGGAATTAGGGGATTAAAGATACCTAGAGATGGATCGATGAAACCATCAAAGAAGCAGCAAAAACCCTAGGTTTAGCTGAAAAATTGGAAGCATATATAAAAAGATTTCGAGAGGAACCTCAACGCCGCCACCGTTTCTCCGCCGCTGCCGCCGCCTCTTCTCTCCGCCCTCTCCACTCTCTCTCCACCGTTATATGTTGCTCTCTCTTGGTCTTTCTTCTATGTGTTGCATACACAAAACAAAAAGTGTGAGCAGAGTTTATGGGAAAGGAGGAGATGAGAGACACGTGTAGCAGGAGCTGTCAAAAGAAGAAGAGACTTATGCTGGACTTCTTTACAGATGTGATGGTAGAGCGGTGATGGTGGGTTTGGTGTTAGGGTTTTGAGATGAAGTGGGTTGTAGAGAAGAGAAAGTGATGATTACCGTGTTTTTGGTGTTTTTATATTTAACAGGACAATAAAATTACGATAATGCCCTCATATACTATTCACAAGGTTTGTTTTTTAATATATAGGATAATAGAGCGGTGATGGTGGGTTTGGTGTTAGGGTTTTGAGATGAAGTGGGTTGTAGAGAAGAGAAAGTGATGATTACCGTGTTTTTGGTGTTTTTATATTTAACAGGACAATAAAATTACGATAATGCCCTCATATACTATTCACAAGGTTTGTTTTTTAATATATAGGATAATAAGGTGATAAGTTATTAAGTAGAAAAGGTTGACGAGTCAAACTTGTTATATATCAAAAGTTAGAAGTGAATTTGTAACTTATCTAAAGATGAAGGTTAATAATGTTTCATGTCAAAAATTTTGAGGGTGTAAGTGAAAAAACCATTGAGGGTGTGAAGTGAAAAGTAAAAAAAAAAACATTGACGGGGTGAAGTGAAAAAACGAAAGTTTGAGGGTGTAAGTGAAAAAAACCGTTGAGGGGATTAAGTTAAAAAAAAACCAAGGCTGGAATCACCAACCTTGGTTTATAAGATTATACTAGGATTGTGACCCACCGCGCGTTGCGGAGGCGTCGAAAGTTAAAGTAACTCGTATTTATACTGTATATTTGACCCGACTCTTTACTTAAATTCATAATTGTTCTACAAAAGATGCGCTCGACTTGCACCTTGGCTTTGAGAACCCTATTGTCCCAGCCCGCCTTGCACTTTCTAACTCCAAGGCCCTAATAAATACTCCTCTCAGCGTGTAAGGTATGGAAACTATTACGTGTTCTCTCTACATATACACCTATATTACTTTATCTCTCTATAGACACTCCCGTCTTACTCACGATAGAGCATGCTACCTCCGGTTGAAACAACCAGACCTTGAAGCACCAATGGCGCTCCAGATCACGAACTACAACACATCCTTTGTTGCAACAAATCCCACAGCAACACCACTAAGCATCATGTACAACACAACTATGCACAAAACACTCATTAAGCATCATGTACAAACCACTATGCACAAACATCTTTCAAATTAATAGTATACTAGTGGGAATGCCCGCGCGTTGCGGCGGGTGTCCCGACTAATATCAGATTCATTTATGACGTCTATTACGAACCACAACCCATTCCGAGTTTCTAACATTTTATTCCATTCAATAAAAAATAGACGAAGAACCTATAAGGTCACAAACATTGCAAAGAAAATCTACAGTTTTTATAAAGAGTTAAATTTATTAAACCATAACAAATTTTCATCAAAACATCGAAAGTAGGTTTATGAACAACCTTATTAATATTTATGATATTAGGGAGAGTTACAACTTAAAAATACATTTAACTTTGCAGATAGTGTAGTTCTAAATGCAAACAAAGAAGCATTCTTTTTCTTCTTTTATCATCATCATCATCTTCTTCTTCTTCTTCTTCTTCTTCTTCTTCTTCAATCATATGTACTCTTTCTCTATGCTACCTTCACATGCTTCATCAAGATTTATTCATGTAGAGTGTTGGCCTAAATCCACGTGTATGAAGCTTTTTTTTCCATTTACATACATGGTACTTGGTAGTCATCCAATCATATCAACAGGCTTTGACTTTTGACTTTGACCACTTTCTCCTCATTGCAATGTTCTTGTTAGCTTACACTTTGACATGAAAATGGTAGATGTACAATTCAAGCTACATTGTTTCAAAAGCTCGGCTGACCGTTGCTTCAATCCCGGATTGCAACCGCTCTAAATCACGAGCAGAAGTTTTGCCGCAAGCCCCGCGTTCACTGCAGTCGCAGCGCATTCTTCCGGCGAAAGCTTGCAGACTTCCCATACTATCGATAACGCATGCTGCGTACAATTCTCCGATATCTTCATCAACAATTTGACCAAAGTGGGAATCGTATTAGCACAATTCTTGAGCGCCAAATCACCGTCGGGGATCGAAGACAGAGCTTCAAGAACATATAACGATAACTCTAAGCATTCGGGGTTAAAATGAGGCAACATTTCAACCAATTGCGGTGGCTCATGCCCGCCATCTCAGCAATGCCGCCAGCATTGTCACTGATCGGACCGTAAGCATGGATAGGTAGACCGGTGGCAATGGTGCTCGGCATTCCAAGAGCAGCAACCGCAATCCCGTACATGGGTGCAAGGCTAAAGCTCACAAAAATGCTAATAGCTATTGCAAAAATTGGAATAATAACAGATTTGTATCCCAACGCAAGCCCGAAAATAACATTTGTTGCAGCTCCGGTTGTACATGAATCAGCAACGTCTTGCACCGGGCCGCGGAAAAAAAAAACATATTATTAATTTAAGTTGTCTGACTCAACCAAATAGCATTAGCTTTGGCTCCGTTCGAACACAATGGACAACAAAACCCTTCTCTTTTGTTTAATTAACCCACTGTGTTCTTTCTCTTCCTTTTGGTTGGAGACCCAACACCAAGATGGTGTTTCCATTCTTGTTCCATTGAACCAAAACAACCCTTTTGCTTTTGGATTTCAATGGAAATAGTAAACAAAAAACACATAATTTCTTTGGATCCTAACAACAAAACTAAATCAGACAATAATCTTATTTTAATTCTGAAAAGCAATTTGAACAAGAACTAAAATGACCAAACTTTTCAAAATGAATTACGCCTGCGTTTATCTTACTTGAACCCAAAACGATATAGTAACAATTTACTTATAATCTAAACCCGTATGGATATAGAATACGACAAAATTTAAAATTCAGAAACAATTGAAACTTAGAACTTGTGAATTCCTTCTTAAGAGTGTTGAATGGTGGGTTATTCCATTGTTTAGATTTCATTTGCACAAACAAAATTCCCAAAGAGCGGAACCCATTCCTAAGTTTTTTGGGCGTTACCGTTTTTTTGCCCAAAAAACCGGTTTTTAACCGGTTTTTTTTAAAACCGGTTTTTCAGATCAAGAATAGTAACCAGTCACAAACCGGCGGTTCGGTTATAAAACCGGTTTGGTTACAAAAAAACCGGTTAAAAAAAACCGGTTTCGGTTTTTTTCCCGGTTTCGGTTCTAAAACCGGTTTTTTTTGTAGACCTCTACTCCAACATATTGTCCCTTTTCAACATCTAACTCAACAACTTCATCCCAAATTGTCTGATGTTACAAATTTCATACAAGTTACCCATGTTTAGTGAAAAGCCTAGGATTAAAAAATTAGAACTAAAATTACCTCATATTTAGACCTTCAAAGCACGTCATCAAAATCACCAGTACCATGTGCTCTAAAGGCTGTAAACAATTGAAATTGAAAATAAGTTCATCACACAACACCAATCATTGGCAAGGAATAAAACTATCATCAAAGTTGCAAGTGAACTCATCACATGACGGGCAACAAACAACAGCTTGCAAGTCTTGACACTCGGTTCAAACACTCTTCCTCATTCTACTTCACTATTAAACGACTCATTCATGCCATATTTTGAACAACACCCGCATAAGAACTATATAAATAAAAAACTACTTTAGTAACAATCATGAGAAACGTATAATTCAACTACCTTAGTTTCATAAAAGTACCAAAATCTCTGAAAGTAAAAAGATAAAAGAAGACCAGCAAAGCCAATAATGAATTGAGCACCTGAGGAGACGAACAGGGTACGGCCGCCAGAAAAGTCGAACCGAGTACGGCCGCCGGAACGATTCCATCCGAGCACCATCTTCCATCCGAGCACCATCCTAATTCAGCCAAGGGTTTTGAGCTACCGTTCCCATTCGTTCACCGACCAAGTGACACCATCACTATCATCGTTGTTGTCGGTTTAAGGTGGCCTGCCGGAGGCCGTGACTGGTTTCCCCTACTCTATTGTCTATCTCTCTGTCTCTCCCATGGCCCTTTCAATCTCTAACCTCTCTTCTTTGAATGTTCAGATGGACGGTTCAAGTCACTCACATAAATAATGTACGGTTATTCATGATCAAATCCCTAAAACACCCGTATGGTGTCTTAAAATTTTGAGAAAGTTGCAATTTTAGCCCCTTTAAAATGGCTTCTCTCTATTGTACATAATGCTTCAAAATTTATACGCAAATAAAATTACTATCATGTCCATCACTTCTCCTTTTTATAATAGTATAGATAAAAACCATATCCAACCAGTCAGTCACATGAGCATTAACTTAAAAGAATTCAATAAATTGTAAGGATCACATAATTTAGATCACTTGATTTTTAAAAATAAAAAATCACATAATTAAATCAAGGATTAATTTCATATATGCCACTAATCAATATCGAATCTGGAGTGAATTTTATTTAGATAATAATGTGAATGACTTAAATCAATATTGAATCTTGAGTTAATTTTATTTAGATAATAACGTGAATGACTTTAGTGACAGTGTTGGATTCTGAAATACTCTTGGTTTAAAATGAAAATTTGTAATTTGATAGATCATTCATGTTCTCATGCATTTTTTTTTAACTTCTTTAATGTTTTACGTTTGTTGTAGCCTTGGTTTGTCATGTTGCTGTTGGCTCTTGCGAGACTGTTTGGGCCACGAACGAAGATCAACTACTCCTTTATTGGCTCCCCCTCCAAGCCCAGCGGATGATCATCTTGCACATTTAGGAGGTCCCCATAGTCCATTTGAACCCCGTCCTCCAGGCCGGATGGAAGATCGTGTTGGAGGTCACCACAGTCCATATGGGCTGTCTAACGCATTCGGTCATCCTGGTCGGATGGATGATCGCCTTACACATTTAGGAGGCCCGCACAGTCCATTCGGGCCGACTAAGCCACCCCCTCATCCAGGCCTAGTTGATGACCGTCTTGTTAACTTAGGAGGTCCTCACAGTCCATTTGGGATGTCCGATGCACCCGCTCCTCCAGGCCTACATAGGCTTCCTATCCAGCATGATTCTATGGTTCACCCTGGACCTCCCCACCCATATGGACCGCCAGGCGTGCCTGATCCAACCCTCCGAACATCCGTCCGCCGATAAAAACGGCCGGAAACTGCACACGCAGCTTATTTTCGCCATCGTGTTCCGCTCCGATCGGCTCAAGCTCCTTCGCAACATCGTTTTCTTGGCCTTCTTCAAACTCAAACACCGTCACCATTCAACAACCGCTTCACTACGTGACTCATACAGCATCCACACCGCGCCCACACGATCACCGCGTTTTCTGACATGTAGGGAAAAAAAATCCTAATACCATCTAGCATAACTACCAGCAGCTGTTTTGTTTGTCTTTTTAATACCATATAAATCATCTATTTACTGACAGTTCAATCGTTTAACTCGCATGCAAACAACAATGTCTCTGCCATCTACATTGCGAGTGACAGTCGGTTTTTCGGTATAAACCGCAAACCAAACCGTTCGTTACGGTTTGAAATTGTTGAAACCGATCGACTGAAAGTTAGATGAAAAAACGACCGCGAAGCCAAACCGATGACCGGTTTGTACGGTTTCACGGTTCGAAACCTAGAGCCACCTGCACTTACTTCACCTACTCTAGAAGAATTGGCAAGGGTAAATATTAAAGAGGGATCGGGTGGGGTTAACGCGGTTGAAGGCCAGTCAAGCAGAAGCAAATTTCGCACAGTGAATACATTTTTATCAAGGTTGGTAGTGGTATCGGGTTGACCGTGAAAAAGTGAAACTGTATCGCTTCGTGTTAGCTAAGTTTGTGACTCAGCTGGAATCTGCAGTGCCCTCGCATTTTTTAAGCACTTTCGCGCAAGTTACGTATCAACTTTCAGTAGTAAGTTAGAGATTAGCTGGGACATAAAGTAGGCGTTACTTGTGATTTAGGGAAGCAAATGTCACATATTTTATGTTTCATCAATCAAAACAACGTGGTCTCATAGTAATATAATATTTGACATTTTAAAAATCAAAATCAACTTAAAACCAAAATATTGCAACTTAATATAATAATGATAATTAAAAACATAAACGTTTGTTGCTGAAATACAATAAGGTCAACTTACAAATGCACGATAGCCATCGACTTCATCGTGCACGAAGACGGATCACAAAACACCAAAGTTTTCAAGTCAAAATGCTGATCTTGGTCCGATTGCTCTACCAGTTGGTTTGTTTAGACGTCATAAAGAACCGATGGAGGCAAGTGATGGAACAGTTGGGTCTACAGCTCCGGTTCTTGAGTCGGATCTTGATTCGAGCACCAAAGTAGAAGGGTGGGTTGAGATGAATAATTTGGATTCTAGACATTTGCAATGGGGTGTGTCGGTATCTGATATACATGAAGATGATATTGGATGGGGGTTGAAGATTGGTGGTGGTTCAAATGTTTGGGATCATTATCAAGTTGAAGCATTTTCTAAAGTAAAGTTAGGGGAAAAGTTTGTGTTACAACCATCACTTATGTACGTAAAAGATGGTTCTACACAATTTCCTGCATATGCAAGGATACTTTGGGAATTCTAGCTCAGTAACCCAAGAGACGAAGACCAACTCATCCTTTAATGGTCTAATCCTCATGTTTCAATACAACAAATTTGGTTTTGGTGTTAGGCTGGTCTGCTTCACTCAATACAAAAAAATAGACCCGATGTGCTTCACTCAATACAAAAAATAGACCCGATGTACATCCTTATGCCCACTGACACTGAGAAAAATCTCTTCAGATGCTCTGTTTTACCCATTAGTGATGGGGTATATTACATATATGACCATCATCTTTTTACGATTCTAATAACAAATACTAAATTGAAACTTAATTCTAATAACACGTATACTAAATCAAAAGCTAAATTACATCTAGGACGTTCCTAAAAGTTAAAAATTTCAAACATATCCATTTTTATTCAAAATAGATTCCTAACTAATAAACCAATCTTCAAACACTTGCTTTTAAAAGTGAAAATAAACCTGCACCAATAAAAATGCACTTTCACTTTCCTATACCAAACCACAAACCTCCTTAACATTCGAAGCCATACACACTCTAAACAATCTCCCTTTTACTTTTACTTTTTTGTTATATGAAGCCCCTAATTCAGAAAAGTCACTCATGATCTTTCTTCCATATACGTATGCCGTTTGTTTTTAAAATAAGTTACTCAGTGTGTCCATCAGTTTGCTCTAAAAGGTGGAGCTTGCCTTCTACTATTGAGCATGCATGTTATTATCATAACAATGTGCAACAAAATCAAAAACTCATCCAGCAAAAAACCTAACATAAACTGCAAAAAAAAAAAAACAAAACTCAAAAAATTACCTCCAGAAATGAAAACCACAAACCAAATTAAGAAGAGTTCCAACTTCAACCCATCACTATCCAAGTCGCCAACAGGGAATCAATGCAAAGAAGAAAAGCAACAAAATCAAAAGCTCATCCAGCAAAAAACCTAACATAAACTGCCAAAAAAACAAACAGAACATAAAAAATTACCTCTAGAAATGAAAACCACGAAGCAAATTAAGAAGAGTTCCAACTCCAAGCCATCACTATCCAAGTCGTGAGTAGGGAATCAATTGTGTTTTTGCAAAGAAGAAACCTAACCCTAAAACATGAAACAATAATAACTGTGATCGACAGAAACTACCTGTTGGAACTGCGGAAAGTAGACTCCGGGAACGGAAGTGGAGGGAGCAGAGTAGACGGGCGGCGGGGCGGGGTACGGAACCACCGCGGGCGGCGGAGGAGCAGCAGCGGCAGAAGAATAGGTTTGCGATTGTTGAAGGTGAAAGGGCATGGGGAAATAGGAGCCGTTGCTGTTGGAGTATGTGAATTGGGATGAAGATGATGATGATGATGCTGCTGATGAATTCGGTGGGATGAAGATAGATCAGGAAGAAAATGGAAGAAAATGGTAGGTAGCAACTGGTATTTAAGAGATGAGAGAAAGGTTAGGTGTTTGTCTTATTATCACCGACCTTTCTCTTTGTTTTTATATAAACTAGTAATAAGGTCCACGCGAATTGCGGTGTGGGTACATCGCAAACATGGAATGGATTAGTCCAAGCATTATGTAATACGTCAATCATATGACGCGTGTTTTGACGTATGGGGTATAACTCAATATGACCTATATAAGCATTGCGGTTGGAACAAAAAGTAAAGTAAATCGAATTTATATCATATAAAAGAAACAGTATAAAAGAAACGAAATCTAAACCTAAGCACTCCACCACCCTTACATTTGCATCAGGACTTAGCGGCGACAAAATTTACAGTCACGCGTACGTCAAAACATAGACCAACTGAGAATGTACATAAAAATAAGCATGAAAACGTATTATATTTGACCTGACTCCTTATCGGAAAAAAATTATGTAGAAATGTGAATTTATACCATTTACATCGAAACGTGAATTTATACCGACACGTAAATAAAAATAAGTACGTAAGAAAATAACCTTTTTTTATTTACTTCAAAACGTAAACCAACTGAAAACGTACATAAAAATAAGCATGACAACATATTATATTTTATCCGACTCATTTCTAGAATACCGTTTACATCGAAGGCCGAAACGTGAATTTGTATTGTTTACGTCAAAACATAAATTTATACCCACACTTCCATAAAAATAAGCATGTGAGTAAATAATTTTTTAAGTTAGAGAATGAATATAAGGTGCTCGCGCGTTGTGGCGGGACACCTTTTATACTACGTATTTAAGGACACGCAATGTTCGTTAAGCGCGATGGCACGTTGACATTAACGTGTTTAAGCACACGAAAGAAACATTTAAAGATATCGTACGGTTAAACGAAATGTATAAAGTTGTGACGTATCGGCTACTCGCTTCGAATTTATGACGACACGTAAAAATGAAAAGTTATAAACTTAAGGGGAAGATGTGTTAATGTATAAAAGTTTAGAATATGTTAACAAAAGTAGAAAGGCCTAAAATGAAAATATCACATAGAAAATGGGCCAAAGGAGAAATGTCACTGACATTCTCTTTTAAGTTATATCATCATTATCATACTCAGTAAATCACACCAATAGCAAAGCTAAGATAGGGTCTGAGAAGGGTAAGATTTAAACAACCTTACTTTTACCACATAGGAATAGAGAGACTGCTTCGAGTGAGACCCCCGGTTCAATAGTAGTTTTGCATCAAGCCTTGGACACAAGGCATATAACGCTCATCAATCTCTTTTAAGTTATATATAAGAACTAGATGTAAAACCCGTGTAAAAACATGGGTAGTTTTTAGAAATGTATTAAACAACGATTCTTTTTCAGCTATATACAAATAATAAACTATTCTAAATAAGATTGCATGCAATAAAACAACAGATCATAAATCGATATCTTCTGATTTGAAACTTCAACACTACAAAAAGAGGAAAGTGGTAATAAGTAGTAGAAGCCAAAATATCTAAAACTACAATCAACAAACTCAAGTCTATGTTGCTTTAAATTTCATCTTATGTGATTGTTGTATATCAAAATGTTGCTCTAAGTGTCATCTTATGTAAGATAGACATTTAGGCGTAAAATAATAAAATATATCTTACATTATAAATGTCATCTTGAAGATAAAGGTCGTGCATCTTATATAAGATCTTTCTAAAAGAACCAAAAAAACTTCTACACCAGGATTACGCCTTAAGATCTACATATTATCTCATTAAAAGAATAAACGGGGTGGAGATTAATGGCGAATGGGTTACGGATCCGACTAGAATCAAGTCGGAAGCAAGGAAGTTATTTGCTTTCAAGTTTCGGGAACCAATGAGGCATCGTCCCACCTTCTCATGTCCGAATCTAAAACAACTTTCGGAAGCGGATGCAAGTGGGTTGGTTGCTCCTTTCGATATGCAAGAAATAAAGTTTGCGGTGTGGGATTGTGGAAGTGACCGGGCGTGGGGGCCCGACGGTTTTAATTTCGGTTTTATCAAGCATTTTTGGGAATTTCTCAAGGAGGATTTGGTAAGAATCATGGACGCTTTTCATATGGATGGGATCATTAACCGAGGGTGCGGTTCGTCTTTCTTGGCGCTAATTCCGAAAGGTACGGATCCAATCTCGTTTAATGACTTTAGGCCGATTAGCCTTATTGGTTGCATCTCGAAAATTATTTCCAAAATCCTAGCTAACCGTATAAAAAAGGTGATTGACTCGGTAGTGTCCGAGTTTCAATCCGGGTATTTGGCTAACCGAAATATTTTAGATGGCCCATTGATTATTAACGAAGTAATAGCATGGGCGAAAAAACAAAACATAGAGCTTTCGTGTTAAAAATGGATATAGAGAAGGCGTATGATTCAATCAATTGAGATTTCATTGATCAAGTTTTTGAACAAATGGGATTCCAGGTTCGATGGAGGCATTGGGTTAGGGGTATATTAGTATCGTCCCGCGCTTCGGTACTAATAAACGGGTCACCTACGCTAGAATTCCAATGTTACCGGGGGGTGCGGCAAGGGGATCCGTTATCACCTTTTATTTTTATCATAGCAATGGAAGCGTTAACCAGATTTTTTTCTAAAACGTCCTCCTTGGGGAAAATCAAAGGTTTATCGCTTCCAAACGGTGGACCGACCCTAACTTATCTCATGTATGCGGATGATGTGGTGTGTATGGGGGAATGGGAGGAAGACTCTATTTATAATATAATACGTTTGATGAGGTGTTTCAATTACATTTCGGGGCTGAAATTAAGCCACTCTAAGTCGAATTTATTTTTGCTTGGAGTGAGTGAAGTTTCAGTAACGAGGGTGGCGACTAATACCAATTGCAAGGTAGGGATATTTCCGTGCAAATATGAACCAAGCGAAGAATTGGAAGTGTGTCATACATTGTTTCAAGGCCCGACTATCTAAATGGAAAGCAAAATTGTTGTCATCGGGTGGAAGATTGACTCTCTTGAAATCGGTGTTAGATAGTTTGCCATTGTATTTTTTCTCCCTCTTTAAAGCACCAAAGGGAGTGTTAGATACATTGGAATCTATTAGAAGACGCTTCTTTTGGGGTGGTGATGTAGAAAAAGCAAAGACCGCGTGGGTATGTTGGGAAAAAGTTATTGGACCGATCGACAAAGGTGGTCTTGGGTTGGGCTCGTTACGTAACATGAACGTAAGTCTTTTACTCAAATGGTGGTGGAGATTCAAACGCGAACAAGGTAGCCTTTGGTGTAGAGTCGTCACGGCTATACACACACAACACGAGTCCACATCCTTTTTACCGATAAAAAAAGGTGTTGCGGGTTCGTGGTGCGGTATTTATAAAGTGGGAAAAGAATTGGAAGATTTAAACATTCACGTTGAGCAATTATTAAGGGCTGAGGTGGGAAACGGTTCTAATGTACGATTCTGGGTGGACACTTGGGTTGGGGACAGACCATTGAAGGATGTATATCCAGCGCTTTTCAGACTTGAGGTGTCAAAAAATGTTTTAGTGGTTACAAGACTTGGCAGATGGGAATGGCGAGTCGAACCAACTTCTACGGCTGAGCAGTTTCAGTTCCAGAACCTTCAGACTCTGATCAGGGGTGCGGTATCACGGGACGAAGCGGATAGATGGATATGGTCTCCGAGTTCGGATAAAGTGTTCTCTGTTTCTTCATCTCGGGCCATGCTTTCGAAACATGCTGTTCCTTTTTATCCATTCGAATGGGTCAAACTTGTTCCAAAAAAAGTCAATATTTTTGGATGGCGGAGAGTACAAGACCGGCTCGCAACGTTATTAGGGCTGAAAAAAGGGGTATACTAATAGGTTCCGCGGAGTGCAAGTTCTGTGGGGAATATGATGAGGATGCGGATCACTTATTCGTGTCTTGCATCGTTGCAGCGAGAGTGTGGCAAGGTATCGGCGGATGGTGCAAAATCCCACCGATTTTTGCATTCACGATGAAAGACTTGCTCGAATTCCAAAAAACTCTTACAGTCTCGGCAAAGATTAAAGGGCTGCTGCATGCTATCATACTAACGACATGTTGGATGATTTGGAAGGCTCGAAATGACGTAATTTTCAACGGCAAACGAGTATCTATCGGAAAGATAGTTGGGGACGTACAGAACTCGACTTTTCTATGGATAAACAATAAGGCGAAAAACTATGCAGTGGAGTGGAACAAATGGCTGAATTTTGATGTATTTTGATTCTGTTTTGAGTTCAGTGAGGAATGTATTGGGTGAACATGTATAAGGGTTGGGTTTAGTGCCTTGCTGTATCTTGCTCTTGTACAGTTCTGGTGATAGATTTGGTGATGAATAAAAGTGAAGTTTGCTGTTCAAAAAAAAAATCTCATTAAAAATCACAACAGAAGCTCCCATATGAGACAAATATCTGCAGATGGAGCACACTAACCATATCCTCAAGAAGTTTCATGAACTGAACCAACCATTTTACCGTTATTATATTTTTGATTTCTTAAAAAAAAATCATATGTATATTTTAAAACTAAACTATCTTTGTTATTTGAAAAAAAAAAGAGTGAATTGCAAGGATTGTCCTTTATCTTTATACCCATTTGCAGGCGCTGTCCTTTATGTTTAAAATTGACGAGTTTTGTACTTTATGTTTTCAAATTATACACGTTTTGTCCTTTAGCCCTAACACAGTTAGATTTTTTAAGTTAAATCAGATCACCTAAGGATACTTTAGTCCTTTACCATTTATATATTAATTAACTATAAAACAAAAACAACTTAATATAATATATCATATATATTAATATAAATAATCTATGTATTTCACACATAACCCATCTTGTATCTCTCTCTTCCCCTGTCCACCACCACCAACCGCCGCCACCAACCACCAACAACCGATATCAAAACTTATCAGCAGATATTCCAAGAAGAATTGATGATTCCATTACTCCACTGTATCATTATTTCCTCTCAAATTGTTAATCATATATATTATATAAATCCGAACAAGTGCAAATAGAATCAATCAAAACATAATCAACGGATCAACAACTCAAGACACAGTCACATAAAGTCAATTTTCATGGAACTCAAACTCCTTTCAAGAGGAATTGATGATTCTATTGCAGCTAATAGTTGTTCTAAGAGCAAATAACTGTAACAATACAACTTCAAACTTCACATTTTTGATAAGAAACAACTACATATAACTAAGCAACCGCAAACAGAATCAATTTAAACACAATTAATGGATCAACACTTTGAATTACAATCACATAAAGTCAATGTCCGAGGAACTCAAACTTATCAACAAATATCTTCGAGAGGAATCGACAATTCTACTGCAACTAATCACTCAATAAAACTTCAGATTTTACATTCGCATAAAAAACTAGTCCACTATAACATTACATAAACAGACTCAATCTAAACAAAATTAACAGATTCAACAACTCAATTTTCATGATACTAACCTCATCGATCACATAAGTCGCATCGAAATCGAACACATCTATCCACAAATAACATATCAGAGATTCGGAAACGTACTGAGTGTTCGAGAGCGTGATTCGCGAGTCATTGAGACCCATAGGACTGCAGAACAGAGATCGGAATGGCGTAGGGAATCGAGCCGTGAGGGTTCGTCGGAAGAGAGAGCTCCGACGAAGGGTTTAATGGAGAGAGAAGATTCCATCTGGTTTGGTGTGATGGATTTGTTTGGTTTGAATGTGTGAGGTTATATTGGTGTGTATGGTTCGATGGAGTATGCAGTAGTTGTGATTTTGGGATTTTGTATCATGTATCTAGCTCTCGATGGAGGATTTGGGGAATCTGTATAGATTTATGGGTAAAAATGATTAAGGCGGTGAAGGGTGCTGGTGGTCGCCGGAAGTTTTCAGCTGATGTGGGTTGGGTGCGGTTGTAGATGGTGGTTGTGGAGAGAGGTAGAGGGAGAGAGAGAGGGTATATAGAGAGAGATAGAGAAAAGTTTTTCTTTATATATAATTAAATTAAATTATTAAAATGGTTTCTTTAATAAATAGATAAAAAGACCAATTTGCCCTCCATCTAACAGAAAAAAGTAACCAGGTTAGGGTTAAAGGACAAAACGTGTATGATTTGAAAACATAAAGTACAAAACTCGTCAATTTTAAACATAAAGGACAGCGCCTGCAAATGGGTATAAAGATAAAGGACAATCCTTGCAATTCACTCAAAAAAAATAAATATAAACTAATGATTAAAAATGCTTCAAACTGTCATACTGAATAATTTTGGCTGGTCGACCATTGAATCCGGCCAACTTGCTTTGTCTTTTTGAAGTTATAGTCGCAATTCGGTCCATGATTTTTGCCAAAATCAGTCCAACCGAACAATGAACATGACTTATAACTGTTATATTTTCACTTGTTTTGTCGTTTATGACTATATGTATTTAAGTATTAGATCTATTTCTAAGCCTTTCTAGCATTACTAATAAAGAAACATACCAAGTAGCATATGCCATATGGGGATCCAGCTTGTTAGGAGATGGTAGCCTCCTTGGCCCACAAAATATTTATAAAAAAAGTATTTATGGCTGAACAGGAAACATTGGGGACCTGGCCTAGGTGCACCAGCTTTCTCATTATATACTTGATGATTATAATACTGTGTGAGCACATAACAATCAAATACACATTTATAAGACATGTACTCATGACGTTACGCACATACCAATTTCAAGAATCATTTCAAACCATGATTTCTTTTTTTGCTTATTGCTTGTGTAAAGGTTAAACCGCAGGGTCCTAACCTGCCGCCCTCTGACCAAAGCTTGCAGCCTGACCACTCCTTCAAAGCTCTCAACGCACATCTCGCCTATGTCAAAATTAAATCACATTTCACACAAAACCTTATCAATTACATGAACATTCACAAGTAATTCACACAAAACCTTATCAATTACATGAACATTCACAAGTAAAACAAATTACCAAAAACCTGAGAAAAGCGGCTTGGATCTGAATCGCAACCCATTCTTTCATAATAGCTTTAAAATCCTTCGGTTGAGCCCAAACAGCCGTAGCTACAGCAGCAAAAAAACACATCAGACCCAACAACCAAGCCCGAGTCCGACCCAGCCGAGTTCCCTTTAAACCCTAACCACCCGAACAGATCTCCCCTAAAGAAATCCTCCGTAACTTCCATTTCGACCCAATTTATCCTAAACCATTTAAACAAAAGTTGGCATTGCTTTGTTTTGCTCCTGTAAAAGGTCCTCTTTAGACTTTAGCCCAAGCCCATAACACTGATGAACAAAAAATCTATGAAAAAACATGGATGAAAACATATTAAATAAATGTTTTCCAGGTGTAATCAGAAACATGAATGAAGAATTATAAATAAGAAAAATAGAATAACTAACCTATGGCATGTTGTAGTTGGCCATTTTTTTTAGTTTACGTGTGACACGAGGTAGAATGGTTGGAGTAATAGCTGGATTAAAACCTTGTTCACCTTCATATATCCTTCTAGACATCGTGGTATTCCTCCTGTTATAAGTTCTAATGAAATAAGCATTTAACTTAAGAAAATAGAGGTAAGATAAAAAAGCATTTCGCAAGTGGTACAATAAAGTGAACGGTTGATACCTACGACAGATTTGAAACTTTCTATTGCGAGTTAGCTGCTTGCCACTATTAATTTGCTCCTACCAAAGCAACCTATTTTAGATGTCTGGGTCATAAGCAACCAGTGAAAGAAACGATATGTAATCTGATGATGTGGACCTTACAATATGCACAAATATGACGTAAACGCGTCTCATTTTTAAAATCTTGCTATAACATAAATGAAAGAGATAGCTCAATTAAGCTTCTAATAATCCTAAATGAATTAGAAAAAATAACTTGTATGACCTACCTAAACAAAGGAACCTAAATTCATATTAGAGTTAAGTAGCGCAAATGGTGCGCTCTTCAAAAGTTCAGTAGGCGATGAGCAGGTTCGTCTCCCATAGAAATATTTTCATTACTCTCCTATTGCAGAGATGCTTGGTGGTAAGAGTTAGGATTTGTGTAGCTTTGTTGAATGCCCATTTTGGTGTGTAATCATATTTTCATACCTGTTGAGAACAATCTGTGAAACTAATGAGCTCAACCAAATATATATTAAATTGTCTAATTATATAATCATGACTAAATATATCATCATGTTCAAAGAGTTCAATGTGAACGGTTTATCCCTTCCCACATGTTCGGTTTGTGAACCAGTTTGAACGTGTCAACAGAATCTGAATACGCCCATTTGGCTCGTTATCGAGTTCTAACCATTTCTCAAAGTCTATTACACCAAAACCATCCGGATCTCCACCATCACTAACTAGTGCGGCTGTCCTTGTTCCACTTAACCATCTCTATGTTTGGTTCACCATATCCATCTTTTACACTCACCCCTAAATTGTGGTTTCATCTGCCAAAGATAAAAAACTAAATCACAAAACCCTAATTTTGACTTCATTTAGATAAAATACAATAATGTATGGCCCCTTTACTTCATCTACAACACAGTGTAAAATCCAATATTGAATGGCCCCTATACGTCTAACCTCCAGATTTATATATAGGAAATGATATAGAAACTGTTGACTGCAGAACTAACTTGTGCTCCGAAAACATTTGTGTTTTTAAGTTTATTGTGTGTAATTGCACAATGGGTATGGTGTCAGTTCTTGTCATGGTAAATATTTCTATTGGTGATACAACTCCTAGTCTAAGGGCAGATATTTCTGCCTTGTTCATCTTCAGTCACCTGTTTTCAATAGGAATGCGATAACATTAATCGTTGGCTATGGAAAAAACCGTCATATGTGTAACATGAAAACTGGCATTAAAATTCCGATCTTAGAAAAAATCTATCACCAGTTTACTTGAATGGGTCGATTCAAGTTTATATGTTATATATCTAGGGGGTGTTTGGCCTAGCTTTTTTAACAAAGCTTATAGCTTTTTTTAGCTTTTTTACAAAATAAGCTTAATTTGGTGTTTGGTTTAGCTTTTTAAGGTTATGCTTATTAGCTTATATAAGCTAATTTGAACAAGCTTATTTGATGATGGTTTTTTAGCTTATTTGAAGAAGCCTTCTTTGTGTGAGGGCAAATGATATAAATAAGCTATAAGCTAATCCAAACACTTAAAAATAGGTCAAACACCCCCCTAGTGGTTCAAATGGGTATAAAAAAAGTTTAAAAAAAAACCTCAACTTAAAAAATGGGTCGAATGTCATAGGTTGTATTTTTAAAACATAAAATGTCATACGTTTTATATCCCTTGGAGGATATAGACAAACCAGCCTTGTGCCTTTTTGGTGTCAAAGAAGTAAGACTCCCTTGTTCAATAGATACTGATCTCCACTTATGTTCCATCATTTTAAACACTCGCTCGATTCCTTTCATCTTGACCAATTGCAAGTATTAACTGTACAAATTGTAACAAAATATATAAGATGCATATACATTCATATATAGCAGTACCTATATGATGGTTCATAGAACTCACCAAGATCGAATAAATCGATCTCTAGCTTTCCACATGGTCATTTAGTACCTATATGATGATTCAATTTCTTCGGTTTTTTACTACAATTTTACTTTAGATTTGTTTGAGATGTGTCTTTTACTTTAGATGATCAGGTTTTTGGTAGGGAATTTACTCTTTAGGTTTGTTTTTACTTGGTTTTTTCAGTTACGATAATCACATCATTATTTGTTTATTTATTACAGGTTTGCTTTGACGTTTATAAGCAGTGGTGGATCTTGCCCGTTGAACGTGCCAGGACTGAAAGACACGGGCACTAAAAAAAGCCCAGGCAAGCCCGGGCCAAACATAGTATGTATAAAAAAATTTCGATCGAAATGCGAAAAATTAGCACTACGGCCGAAAAACTTGCCCGGGCCGTGGCCCTGCCACAGCACTATTAAGAACCGCCCCTGTTTATAAGGATTGTCTTCCACTACTCGGGAGTTTAATCTAGTATATGAATAAAGGGAAATAGGCAATATGCATTAGTAATGCATGACTTTCAACCTATTTAACCCGACCTGTTTCATTTTTAACTAACCTTTTTTTCACCTGAAAGATGTCCTCGTGGGTTGCCTCGAAGTATATTGTCTTAATGATCTTCATGAACTCCTATGCATTTCTCTCAAGCTCCGGTCTTCAAATAAAAGGCATTGAGTGGCCAAACACATGATTAAAAAGCACCAGTTATTAAACATTGTGAAGGAACCTTCCTCAAAAAAGAAAACTTAGATATTAGAGCATACATTATATCCACATTTGCAAGGCTTTAGCTGCTGATCAGTCAGATCCATCTTACAAAGTGGGCAAGTCTTTTCTCCATCACTCATAACAAAACTGCAAATAAGATACTACCCAAAACTAAAACTTACCAATAAATATGCATGAATATGATTTGCAAATTTATGGACTCATCTAATCTCACAAAATGCTCGGTCAATGAAGTGTCAACAAAGAAAAGTAGTTCATTTTATCAACTATAATTTCATATAGCATTATTAATAAATTGTTCGCCGCGAAACAACCGTCAGTCAAACCCACGTTCAAGTAGATCCTGACCGTAATAATTCAGGTGGTTACCTTCAAGATTTAATCTCATCCGTTCAAACCCAAAAAATTTGGCAGTTTGTTTTTTCAACGCCAATTAAGTTTTGCTGTGTTTTTTGCATGTTTCTCGCTTCGTGGGTACGCTCCCTCAACCTTGTCGGTTCATCTTGGATAACTTCTACGTGGTAGTTAGCATACAAGATGTATATATATGTCCGTGCATGCTTTGCATTACATCCTTTTCAATAAAGCATATCACTGTAAGGTGGTTACATATTTTATGTGTTTATGATGTTTGTTATATTTCAATAATAGTTTCTTATTTAGTTTGTTTGTTTTGCTTCAGTTATGATCGATGGATAATGCTGTGTATGATGAGGATTCAATTACGGGGAAAAATGTAAGTTGTTAACTTATATGGTATTGTGTTTATTTAACCATGTTTGTTCATTTGAATAATGCTGCTTTGTTTTTCAGTTTGCTGGGTTGGACAACGTTGTGGAAATGAAGCAGCCAGCAGATATGAAGTCTTCTAATATAATTGGAAATGTAATATCATTTTGTTTTGTCAAGTATTGTGATTTAGATAGCATTGTGTTTTTTACAATCGTTTTGTGTTTGTAGGAATCCTTTGTGTTATTATAGTAAAAAATCATTGACATGCTTTTTTTGTCAGGTTGTAGCTGACGAGTGTGTGGATGGTCATTTGCATGAATTTTCTTATTGCTCTAATGAGAATGTACATTTAGAAGCAAGTTTATGATGAAGTTTCTGTTATTATTTATGATATTGTGTGTTACTTAGAATCATTGTGTTATTTACAGCTATTGTGTTTTTTGTGATGGTTTTTTTGTTTTGTTTTTTTTTGTAATATACTATGATAACAGTGGTTGACAGTTGTTTTTTTTCTTTTCCAGGTGGTGGCTGACAACATTTTTGTGGATGATCATTTTCAAACGTTGAGCAGGACATGTGATGAAGTTGGAAACGTGCGTAATAATTCTTGTAAAATATTTTATCATGTTGTTTATTTTTAAAAATCATTGTGTTTTTTTACAGATACTGTGTTTTTTGGTTTATTTTTGTAATATGCTATGACAACAGTGATTATCAGTTGTTTTTTTTTCCAGGTTGTGGCTGACAACATTTTTGTGGATGATCATTTTCAAAAGTTGAGTAAGATATCTGATGAAACTGGAGATGTATGTAATAATTCTTTTATAACTGTAAGATAACATTGTTTTAGTTCAACATGGTAGTTTATTTTATTAATGAGTATATTGTTTTTCAGTTTGAAGAATTGTTTGGTGTACTTCCTGACTTGACTATGTCTTCAATCGGAGCTGCAAAGGTAAATCGTTTATGTTAAAGTATGTAAATTATTTTGTTAGTGATAGATGGTGATGTTTATGCTGAATATTATTATGTTTGCTTATATTTTGTTTTGTAAATTTCAGAACAAATCTAAAGGCTTTGACTTGGAGTTTGGTGCTTTGATTGGATGTCCCGACAATTCTATAAAGCATGAGATCAACAAGGTTGGTTCCATATCTATATGTTTAGTTGTGTTTAGTTAATATTCTAGATGAGTGACTGACATATTATTCTCTAGCCTCGTAATTTCAGAAGAATTAATCAAAGGGTAAAGGCGCTGAAGAATTGGAAGTGGGATGAGGTGATTGAAATCGACAGTTTTGGCGAAGATTAGTTATGTTGTTTTTTATGTATGATGATGGTTATTATATTTTGGTAATGATACTCTGTTGAGTTGGAGTTTTTTTATGTGTGTATTTTCTTTTCCCTTAAACATGCATGTTTTTCTTTGTTTGTAATATTTTCATTATAATTTAAAGGGTAATTAATATTTTCGTTGATTGGTGCATAGTTAGCCGTGTACCAGTTTAAGTTTCCCGTGTTTAATTAATGGTTTGTGTGTTTATAGTAATAACTGTATGTAAACGTGTGTCTCTTCAGTTTTTTGTATGATTGTATCGTTTCCCGGACCAATTTTTACATCATGTAACCGTTGATGCCATTAATGGTTCCGCGTTAGTGTCCATAAGCCTTTTATATATATATGCAGACATTTCATGTATATCGTATCTCAAGTTATTTAAGTTTTACCAATTTCTAATTAAAAAGTTAACTTTTTTCAATGGCTTCATCAAGTAATCAAGGAGAAGATTTGAAGGAACTGTTTTATAAAGCAGTGATGGAAGCTTTGGAAGCTGAGTTAGAGTTTTCTAAAGATCTGAGGAAATGCTTTCATTCTTTGAAGACTGGAGTTGGCTCTCGTGATGATGTAACTGAGATGTTGCGTTTATTGCCTCCAACTGCTGTTCGTGACCTGGCACTTTTGAATAATGGTGAGAGTGGGAACAAAGATGTTCAGTTAATGGCACAGATGTTAGAGATATTTAGACAAGTTAATGAGTCAATGGAGTTGAAGCGCAGGTTTTTACTTTCCTTATAAGTAGTTTTGTTAAGTTTAGTGATAGTTGTTATAGTGAAGTGGTTTGTATTCAATTATTAAGAGTTATTGGTGGTATTTTTATTTTAATGGAATGTTTTGTTTTGTTTCTTGAAAGTTAGTTTGAATTTTCTTATTGCTCTAATAAGAATGTACATTTAGAAGCAAGCTTATGATGAAGTTTCTGTTATTATTTATGATATTGTGTGTTACTTAAAATCATTGTGTTATTTACAGCTATTGTGCTTTTTGTGATGTTTTTTTTGGTAATATACTAAACAGTGGTTATTATATTAAATGAAATGTTTAATATGTGTAATTTTAAATCTTCACAACTGTTTTCCCATCCATGTTTCTGACAGTTAGTCTGGATGAACTGTGTTTTTTATTATGATCGTTTTTTTATTGTGGTTATTTAAACATTTGGTTTATTTTGATGTTAAATTGTGCCTGAATATAGAGTTGCACTTGCACACATGAAAAAAACACTATCTATATCATAAACATCTAACTTTGATAGATCTCATCTATCTTTATTTCATTGGATATCACTGTTGTTCAAAATCAGTGTTTTCATCCACTGATATGCTATCCACTGATAGTTAAATTCACCCACTGTTTTCATTATAACAGTTGCAACCACTGATATTGTTCAATCAGTGGTATTCATAAAACAACTGAAAAATCTACAAATGTGTTAATCTTGATAATGAGGATTTAAGATGTGTTTTGCAAAGGATGTCATTTTTGCAGATATTTCATAGTCACCATCACCAGATGTTGGACATGATATTATGGTTTCACAAGACAAAATCATTTACTTCATCTGAGTAGCAATTGTTCAAAACAACTATTAAAGCTCACCCACTGATACAGCAACAGTTGCAGACCAAATTAGCCTCAAAATCCTTACCATTACTTTCCAATCAGACATCAGCCTGTGAAGGTTTGCTATGAAAAAGGTTTGATTTTTCTGACTCATATTCAAACTATGAATCAACTGTAGATGTGCTAACATAAACATTGGACATATTTACCCCTGAAAGGTTGATCACTAGGACTGATATGCCTTACATGGATAAACAAGCAAAACTTGTTTAAACATGCATTTTAGGCATCAAAATGTTTTCAGAAAATCAAAAATCCATCCTTATAAATAGTTAAAATGAAAATTTTTCATAAACCTTAAAAGTCTGACTTAACCACTGTTTTTGGTTCAAACATCTGTTCTACAAAATGCGGTCCACTGCTGAAAGTCAACCCCTGTTCTCTCATTTTCTTGATAATCACTGTTGTTCAAAATCAGTGTTTTATCCACTGATATAGCTATCCACTGATAGCTAAAATCACCCACTGCCTTCATTTTGTCCGTTGTAACCACTGATATTTGATTCATCAGTGGTTCCCTAAACAGCTGTCCTCCATTATTCATCCTTCCATCAGAGGTTGGCACGTGGTCAGTTCTTCGCCATCAGATCTTTGTAACCGCTGCCACGTCAGCATTCACTTTTTCACTTTATAAAACCCTGCCCTAAACCCCCAAACAGGGTTTTCACTCGAATCGAATTCAAAATTCCTTTCTCAAAACAGTTTTCCCCCAAAACAAATTCTCCCACAACCTTCATCGTCTAAAGCAAATCTTTTCAACTCTTTTCAATCATGGTGAAAAAGGCCAGCAAATCTAAAGCAAATGAGCCAGCCACGGTTGAGATTCCGTACAAATGGTCTCACAATTACTTGGGTATCTTTGAAAAACCCAGTGACACCAAAACCTTCGATTCCATCATCGACACATTATCATCCACAAAGTACAAAACTTTGCTCACTTGCAATGCAACCGTCTACATCGATACTCAACGAGAATTTTGGAAGAATGCCAGTCTTGAGAAGGTGGACAAAAAGGTTGTTGCCATCAACTCCACAATAAAAGGTGTAAAAATCTCTATCACACCTCAAGCCATATCTGAAGTTTTTGAGCTCAACGATCTTGAAGGTAAAAATTCTTTTCCAAAAACAGAGTACCAAATAGATTTTCTTGAAAGAGGGTATGGAGAAGAGATGAAAATAGATACTTTACAAAAGGGCAGTTTTCCATCTGCTACAAGGTTTTTATTTCATACCCTCCTTATATGTGTTTCTAACAAAACCACTGCCTTCAATGAAATCCCGTTGAAGATACAATATCTGGGTTATGCTATACTTCAAGATGAAAATTTTAATTATTCCCAGGTAATCTTCGATAATTTGGTCAAAAATGTTGAGAAAAAGGCTTTTCTATTATTTCCAAGATTTTTGAGTTACTATTTTGATAAAAAAATTTCAAAAGATAATGCCCGTGTACTTATACAGGGTCCTCCTTTTCAAATAAACTGTTTAACTGCTGAAACATTCACAAGAATGTTAAAACCTACAAAAACACAAGCAGAGGTGCCTGAGCAGATTTTAGCAGTTACCACTTCTCCTCAGGTATCTGCTGCTGAGTCCACTGCTCCAGGTGATCATAGTAGCACACCCACTGCTATGAAACCCACACCTGCCATTACCAAAAAGCCTAAAAAGAAATCCAAAAAGCCCCCCAAACCAAAATCAAAGGCAACTCTGGAAGATGAGATACCAGAGCAACTGCCAGTGACAGCACAAAAGTCACAAGAAACCACTGCTGCTACTTCCTCACAGCAGATGGTAGAAATTTCTCAACCCATGCCTCAAACTCCTCCTGCTTCTTCACAAAAAGAACATGTTGTACACACCGGGACACCACAATATGATGCTCTAGAATCACTTGATTCTATTATCCACAGCCCACTTCCTGGGGCAAATTTTCTTTCTACTCCTATCCTCACTTCACAAATTCCACCATCCATAAAACCCTTGTTGGATGCAGTTGATATTGCCCAGACACAAATCAGTTCTTCTCAAACACCTGTCAATGAGAACATACATCAACAAGTGACTGAGTCTTGTGTTTTTATCTCTGTTAACCCACCAACAACAAATGAGGAGGCTACACTGCTGGAATTGCCTGAAATTCCAGTAAGTAGTTCAAGTGGAGCAGCAACTACAAATGTTGGATCAACAGATCTACATTTGGCCAGTTGTTTCATCAATCAGACTCCCTTGAAGGCAATTCCTTCCATAGCGCCTCTGATATCCACCAGTGAGTTTGTTATGACCACTGGTACCATCAAAAGGTTATCAAGTGTTGAAGGAAGAAGACACCGGTACCAAGAACAAGGGGCATCATTGGGTGACTTTTGGAATTCGTTCCCTAAATCACACATTGATACAACCACTGCCGGTGGGGAATCAGATGATCCCATTAAGTTGGGTGATGATTTAAAATATCAGGAATTGACGGCTAGAATTTATAGTCATGATACATCTATTGCTGAAATAAAAGATATGATGCAACAGTTGTTGAAAGCTCAAAAGGTCCCAACCACTGCTACTCCAGCTCAAGCACCTGCACAACCTGCACCTGCTGCAAATGAGTTATGGAACTTATTTCAACCACTGCTCCAACAACAAAGACAATTGGCTGATCAGCAGCATGAGATACATGTTCAAAAGCTGAGAAACATGTTGGAGTCAAGGTTTAAAGATACCCAAGCTGACATCAAGGCTATAAAAGCCCACATTCTAAACACCACTGGCACTGCTCCTCCCACTGTTCTCTTCATTGATAACCCACCACCAGATAATGCCAAAAAGGGGGAGAAAATGAAGCAGTGGAAGAAGAAGGGAATTAAAGATGGTCTTTATATTGAACCAGAAAAATCAAGCATGACTAAAGACATTCCCTTGCCAGATGGTAGTAAAAAGATTGGTGTTACCACAAATGCACTTGCTGAAGCAAAAGCAAGTGTAAAAAGGGATAGAAAGGCTAAGGATGAAGCCAGGTGGGAACAGGAGAAAAGAGCTTTTATGGAGCTGAATGTGCAAGGTCCTTCTGAATGAATGGATGATGAAAATCCTAAGGATAATAATAAGAAGCCCATTAGACAAGTGAGGCAACCCAAACACACACCATCCAGTCCCACAAAGCATGTCTCCAAACCACCTTCCAAAGGCTCCAAACAGCAAACCTCCACACAAAAAGCTGTTGAATCACCTGCTGTATCAACAACTGTTGGTACTTCAGTGGTTTCAGCAGTTGTTAAACCAAAAACCACCACTTCAACATACACCACTTCAACACACACCACAACTACTGCCATACCACCACTACCAGAAATCACTTCACCACCAAGGCTACCATCACCACCAAAAACAACTTCACCACCATCATCTCCTGCAAAAAAGCAGAAGACATTAGATGTTAAAACATCTGTTGTAATGAGAACAGGGGTTGAAACACCAGTTGTTTCAACAACTGTTAGTCAACCACCTTCCACCACTCAAATCAATACTTCACAACCATCCAACACACCACCTGCCTCTCCTAAAGTAAAAAGGAGAAGGGTAATTTTACCTGATGATGATTCTCCATCATCACCACCTATATCTTCACAATCTCATGTACTTGTCAATATTCCAAATCCTGTTTCTCTCTCTTCAGCCCAAGTTCAACAACCAATCACTGTCATCACTCCTGCAGGTATCCAATATCCTCTAGAACTCGCAGCAGTAAGAGAAGAGATCAAATCCTTCTAGTTTGAGGATGACCCCTGCTAAAAGGATGTTGCCATCAGTTGAAGGATATCCTAGGCCTAAAAATATTGAAGAATATTTGGAAGTTAAGGCTCAACAAGTAGAGGATATCTCTAAAAGAGATTCACAAGGAAAGTCTGACAAAGAAATTCAAAGGTATTATCAATTTTTGCTTACACAAGTCACATCTTTAGAGCAGTTTGCAAAGAATGTATGTCGAAAAATTTCAGAAAGAGCAGACGAATCCTTGTGAAAAGATTATATTGAAAACATTATGGCCCATAAGAAATACAAGGGAGAAAAATACATGTACAAAGATTGGACCATTCCTGAGCTTGAAAGTGAAGCAGCCAGGATTCAAGAAATGATTAAAAACAAGGTCAAACACACTCCTCCTGATTGGGCAAAGTATAAGAAGAATATACCTGAAAAGACATTGGAGCTGAAGAGAATGAAAGAGGAACTAATTGCTACTGATTATGGTTCTAAAAATCAAGTGATGAGATGGCAAGAAGACAAAGTCAGGACCACCTACAAAAGGTTGGAGGAACTAAGGAAGAAAGATCCAAGGGTTCCACAAAAACCTGACTATCCTGAAGCAGAGGTTTCAACAAGACCACCAAAGCTGCAAATCAGGAAATCCACTGCTCCAGCTGGTGCTGCCATCTATAAAAGAAGACAACAAAAACAGTTGGATGCTGAAACAGTGGATGAGTTAATGGCAGGAGATGACCTTGTAAAAGAGGGTATTAAGAAGATGATAGCAGAAACTCTTGGATTGAATCAACCTGCAAGCACTGCTCAGTCAGTCATCACCTACGTACTGCTGAAGACACAAGCCCTGCCCATTCAAGGACTGATCACCTTTGAAGAAAGCATTGATGATCACCATCAGTGCTTAGACTACAACAGTGGAAAGTTGAAGCAGTAGTTTACTTAAGTTTTGTATTTTTCTTATAATTAGTAATTTGTAATCAGTGGTTGTAATAGATGTAAGTGAAGTTGTCCTACAAACCTGATAACATGAATTGTGTTTTTTACAATGGTTTGTGTTTTATCAACGAAATTGTATATTATAGTTTATATTGTGTTTTTTTTGGCTTTTGTGTAATATCGTTGGGAGATATAGATAACATCAATTGTTTTTTTTTTCTGTATATGTAACATGCATGTTTATCATTTATTACAACTCATGAATGTGTGTTATAAAGCAGTTGTAGAAGAGTCAAAACTGTTAACATTAACAGTTTATTTTTATTACTTTTACTATAGATGTAGGTGAAGTTGTCCTACAAACCTGATAACATGAATTGTGTTTTTTACAGTGATTTGTGTTTTACTTACGTAATTGTATATATATCCTACCTTTTATGTTTAAAGGATGATGGTACTGTGCGATTTCCAAACGAATTAAAAACTTTGGTGGATAAATTGTTTGCATTCAAGATTGAAGTCAGCGAGACTAACTTGTCATATTGTGATGAAGAATACGAGATTCAAAGAATAACTGGCGATGAATCAGTTGTTGATCTGGTTAAACAAATGTCTGGGATTAGTCAGGTACTATGAACTTTTAACTGAAGTATTATAGTTGTCTTTTCCATTTTGTTGTCTTTTGTTAATATTCTTTTTCAATTTTGGTTTAGAGCTGTATGCCTGATGATAAGTAGAATGGTACTCCAATTTCGCTTGTGATGAGTTCCGATGGTGATACAATTGATAAAAAAACATGTTCAATATATAACATATAAACTAGAACCAGAAAACGTATATATTTATAAACACGGTTACATAGTAGCCGTCCAAACTATGTAAAGTTTGGAACTAACAAACATGTTAACCTACTTACAAACAACTATTTTAACACTACAGAAGCTACGCTAAGTTTCTTCGTTTGCCAAAACTACCATATGTTATGGTTCAACCCTGTTTCAAAGTTTCAAACATCACCACTAGCGAAAAACATCGGTAAGGAACAAAGCACGAATATCTGGAAAGTACTGGAACATGCAATGATCACCTTATTTTATGTTGTTATCTTTAAGCCATTTTGCCCAGCCTTTGACAATGTATTTGATACTGTTTTTATTTGGCTCCGCCCTAACATCATGTTTTGTTTCCACATGTTGCCTGTTGATGATCTTAACTTTCAAGGTTTCGTCAATTCCTGTCATTTGTGCTACTGCAACCGGTATGCGCTATAAGTTACAAAGCATAATAATAATTTCCATTAATGATGTTGAAGTATTAAAAAATACAAAACTTAACCAAATTTTGTAAACATATTAGATGCCTATTAACATATAATTTTGTCGGAACTTACAAACCGTTTGGTGTATGGCACAAAAATATCAGTGGATCAGTCTCATCATCATCAAACTCCTCTGATTCAGCCGAAGAGTCTTCAGAATCCGATATGATGATAACATCGTTTTCAGCTCCAGCCATTCTAAGTGTCACGGCCCCCGACCCGGTTCAGGAGCCGCGGGACAGAAAATCCCGTGGTATTTATTTAACAGCGGAAGATTTCTTCAGGATCTTTTTAAAACTGAAATTTCCCGATTATTTTATTTCACAACTCGGGATAAAACCCCGGTAATTTACAATCATATGATTTCACGGAGAAATCTTTATTTTTTTTTTTACAAAAACATGTTTCTTTATTTTATATTGAGCCACTTCCTTAAGCTTGTAGTGCTTCGCGGCACTTTTCCTGGATCACAACAGATCACCTGAAACATGTTTGAAAAAGGTTTTGTCAGCGGGAAATACTGGTGAATCATTCTATTTGTTAAAATGACACGTTTGTTATAATTTACAGTATTAAGAGAGATTACAATGTTTCCAGATATCAACCAACTACCCACGGTATTTGTCACTCGACTCGTTTCTGTGACTATGGTCATATCACCCATTGGCTACCCCGTTGTCCAATGGTGAAGATTATCAAGTAATGTATACAAAACCCCACATACCGGCTGTAATTTGGTGATTACATAAACTTAATCACTGTAATTATAATTTTGAAAATAAACATGCTTTTGTAAACAAATTTGATAAAAAGAGAATGACTCACATTGCAGATTTATATGAGCAGAGCTTAGCCTAGTGATTAGCCTTTTTAACCTAAATTTAATAACATGCACACGAACTCGGTTAGTAACTAATACAGCATTTACGATAACTCACGAGATTAAACCTTCACAACGAATGACAAAGTGCGATACTTAAACATCCACCGAATTAACGATGAATGACAAAGCATAAACCCTAATGTGGGCATCACTTAAACATCCATTGGATAGTTTAATCGATCGGACATTGAATCGTATCAGCGATCGAGTTAATACCCGGTATCGGAGCAGCGCCTCGCTAATTATATATGAAATTTCGACTTCAGAGTATTGTAACTTCGTTTTTACGAAAATATTTCGACACCAGTGGACTGTGCATGCAACAAGCTATTTATAGCTGATTTTGAGGCCTCACGCGGCCCGCGTAAACCACAGCCCAAACTTTACGCGGCCCGCGTGGCTGCCCAGTCTACGAGTAGCTTTGACCAGTCACGAGTAGGTTAGCCAGCTGGACACCACGTGGATCCGGAACACTTATCCGGTCAAACATGGGTTGACGCGGTCCGCGTAAGGTATGCTTAACCTTTACGCGGCCCGCCTGAAGACCATACTTCTTGTTTTCTTGGTTTTTCATGCACAGTATGGTTTTAGGGGTCCGGGTTTTCACTTGTGGGTTGGTTTATGACATTTTTTTGAGAGTCCTTACATTCTCCCCACCTTATTTAAAATCTCGTCCTCGAGATTTATTGGAATAAGTGAGGATACTTTCGCTTCATTTCTGATTCCAGCTCCCAAGTGTATTCAGGTCCTCTCTTTGAATCCCATTTGACTTTGACCAATACTAGCCGCTTATGTTTGAGAAACTTTATCTTTCGGTCTTCTATTTGTAGTGGCTTCTCAACAAATTTTAGCTTTTCATTTACCTCTATATCTTGGAGAGGTACTACCAAAGATTCGTCTGATAGGCATTTCTTGAGATTGGATACATGAAATACATCATGTACTCCAGCTAATTCTTCTGGTAGTTGTAAACGATAAGCAACTGGTCCTATACGTTGGATTACTGGAAATGGTCCTATGTACCTTGGACTCAGCTTTCCTTTCTTACCGAATCGAACTACTCCTTTCCAAGGAGAAAATTTCAAAAGTACTTTGTCTCCTACTTGAAATTCTAACGGCTTCCGCCTGTTATCTGCATAACTCTTCTGGCGATCTCGAGCCGTCTTCAGTCTTTCCTTGATTTGAGAAATTTTATTGGTTGTCTCTTGTACTATTTCAGGACCTGACAATTGACCTTCTCCTATTTCTGCCCAACAAACTGGAGTTCTGCACTTTCGTCCATACAGTGCTTCAAATGGGGCAACTTCGATGCTTGAATGATAACTATTGTTATAGGAGAATTCAATTAAAGGTAAGTGGTCGTCCCAATTTCCACCAAAGTCTATCACACATGCTCTAAGCATGTCTTCCAGAGTTTGGATTGTTCGTTCGCTTTGTCCGTCGGTTTGAGGATGATATGCCGTACTTAAATTTAGTCGAGTTCCCATTGCTTCTTGGAAACTAGTCCAGAAATGGGAAGTGAAACGACTATCCCTATCCGAGATAATGGAGAGTGGAACTCCATGTAAGGATGCTACTTCATCTACATACAACTTTTCCAACCTTTCCATGCTAAAGGTTTCTTTCATGGGTAGAAAATGAGCTGATTTGGTTAATCGATCCACAATTACCCAAATCGCATCATTACCTTTTCTGGTTGTGGGTAACTTAGTAACAAAATCCATTGTTATGAGTTCCCATTTCCATACAGGCATTTCTAATTGCTGTAGTAGACCTGAAGGTTTCTGGTGTTCTGCTTTAGCTTGTGAACAAGTAAGACACTTAGAAACATATCGAGCTATATCCTTTTTCATTCCTATCCACCAAAAATTATTTCTTAAATCTTGATACATTTTATTGTTTCCTGGATGCATAGTATATCTAGATTTATGAGCTTCATCTAGTATCTTATGCCTTAATTCTCCTTGCTTAGGTACCCAAATCCTTTTCTTATGGAATCTCCAAATTCCATCATTTCCTTGCTCTAATTCTTTTATTCGTCCTTTCATTCCTTCAGCATCATCCTTAATTGCTGTTTCTTGGACATTCTTCAATTGTTCCATTAAATCTAATTGTAGATTTAATCTGAGAGCACGAACTCGCTTTTGCTTTTCATGATATTTACGACTTAAGGCATCTGCAACTACATTTGCCTTTCCTTCGTGATACTGAATATCACAGTCGTAGTCACTTAGGATTTCCATCCATCTCCTTTGCCTCATGTTTAACTCTTTTTGCCCAAATATATATCTTAAACTTTTGTGATCCGTATAGACAGTAAATTTACTTCCGTATAGATAATGTCTCCAAATCTTAAGGGCAAAAATTACGGCTCCTAATTCTAAATCATGAGTCGTATAGTTCTCTTCGTGCTTTTTCAATTGCCTTGATGCATACGCAATTACCTTCTTGCGTTGCATAAGCACACATCCTAATCCTAGCTTTGAAGCATCACAGTAAACTTCAAAATCTTTTGTTCCTTCTGGTAAGGCTAGGATTGGAGCATTTGTTAATTTTTGCTTTAAGATCCTAAAGGCTTTTTCTTGTTTAGGTCCCCATTCAAACTTAACTGTTTTACAGGTTAACTTAGTGAATGGTACCGCTATTTTGGAAAAAATCTTTAATAAATCGTCTATAGTATCTAGCTAAACCTATAAAACTTCTAATTTCCATTGCGGATTGCGGAACTTTCCATTTGGTAATTGCCTCTATCTTAGCAGGGTCTACATGAATACCTTCGTGATTTACCATGTGACCTAAGAATTGCACTTCTTGTAGCCAAAATTCACACTTCGAGAATTTAGCATAAAGCTTTTCTTTTCTTAACAAAGTTAAGAGTGCATGCAAGTGCTGACAATGTTCGTCCTGACTTTTGGAATAAATAAGTATATCGTCAATAAAAACAATTACAAATTTATCCAAATACGGTTTACAGATCCTATTCATCATGTCCATGAATGCTGCAGGTGCATTCGTTAATCCGAAGGGCATGACTGTAAATTCGTAATGACCATACCTAGTTCTGAAGGCAGTTTTAGGTATGTCTTCTTCTTGTACTTTCAATTGATGATATCCGGAGCGTAAACAATCTTAGAAAAATATCTAGCTCCTTGGAGTTGATCGAAAAGATCATCAATCCTAGGTAATGGGTATCGATTCTTAATTGTAATTTTATTCAATTCTCTATAATCAATACACATTCGCATTGAACCATCCTTCTTCTTCACAAACAACACTGGTGCTCCCCAAGGGGATGAACTAGGTTGTATGAAACCTTTACTTAGTAATTCATCTAATTGCTTTTTCAGTTCTAACATTTCTGTAGGTGCTAACCGATAAGGTGCCTTTGCTGTCGGTGAAATTCCTGGAATTAGATGAATTCTAAATTCTACTTCCCTATCTGGTGGTAATCCCGGGAGTTCTTCTGGGAATACATCTGGGTATTCTGAGACTACAGGAATTTCCTTAAGTTCTTTACCCTTAGTGCTAATGACTACCGAAATCATATACACTATTCCTTGTTTTCGTTCATAACTAGCAACTTTCATTACGGAAATGAACTTCATGGGTTTTCGTGGCCTGTCCCCTGTAACCATGATTACTTCTCCGGTAGGTGTACGAATTTCTATGGAGTTCTGGTCACAAAGGATTCGAGCATGGTTGGCTACTAACCAATCCATTCCTAACACAACATCGAACCCAGCTAAATTCATTGGTAATAGGTTTGCATGAAATTTATATCCTAAAAGTTCTATATTTTCTTTTTGCAAAACCTTATCTATGTTAACTGAATTCCCATCTACCGTTTCGACTGTAAAAATTTGCCTAAGGTTGGTCAAAGGTAAATTAAGAGCTTGGCAGAATGAAGTATTGATAAAACTTTGGTTTGCACCAGAGTCAAATAATACTTTTGCATACACGTTGTGAACTAAGAACGTACCAGCTATCACATCCGGAATTAGCTCGGCCTCCTGAGTTGTCAACTGGAAGGCTCGAATATTCTTCTTGGTAGCTCCATCAGCTGGCTTGGCTTTATTGTCTGCTGGTTTAACCACTTTAGGACATTCTGTTTTGAAATGCCCCGCTTCTCCACAGTTAAAGCAGATTATGGTTTTCTTTCTGCAGTTTTCTTCACGATGTCCTACAGCTTTGCAAAAGTTGCAGGTTATATTGCATCTTCCATAATGTTTCTTTCTGCAATTCCTCCAGAACGGTGGAGTTGAGGATTGCCCTGTTCCTCTTTTCTTGAAACTGTTGTTATTACCCGTACGAAATCCTTGGGTAATTTTCTGAGCCAGTTCCTTTTTCCTGTTTTCATCTCTTGTGCGAACCAGCTCGTCAGTTAAGGTGTTAGCTAATTCTACCGCATCGTCAATAGTACGAGGTCTCGCAGCTTTAACGATATTACGGATTTCGCTAATCAATCCCCAAATATAGCGAGAAATGAGTACCGGTTCTGGCGAAGCCAGTGTTGGTACCACTCTAGCATATTCAAAGAATGTCGAAGTATATCCTCGACAATCTACACCTGTCATTCGATGATTTAGGAACTTATTTGCCATTTGATCTTTTTCATATTCGGGACAGAATTTTCTTTCTATAAGACTCTTAAATTCTTCCCAATTCATAGCATACGCCATCATCCTTCCTTTTGCTTGTAACACCGTGTTCCACCATTCTAGTGCCCCTTCTTTAAAAAGATTTGACGCGTACATGACCTGATCATCCTTGCCGCATTTACTTATTGTAATTACTGCCTCGGTTTTCTCTAACCAATGCAGTGCAGCAGTCGCTCCTTCATTGCCTGCAAATTCAGCGGGTTTACAAGCAAGAAATTCTTTGTAAGTGCAACCAGGCGTTGCAGCTTTCATTTTCTTAGGGAGCGGAGCCTGCCGTGAATTATCATTGTGATTATTACCGCCTCCGTTTACACTATTACTAAAGTTATCTTCAGAAATACGTTTGCTAGGAACGATTTGTTGAGGTTCGATAGGATTTCTAACAGCAGCAACTATTGCTGGAATAGCATTGGCTATTCCCTGAGCAACGATATTTTCGATATCTTGCCTATTTAGAAATTGATCCTCCGGATGTTGCTCAGATTGATTAACCTCATTAACTGGTTCGTTATTAGCGTTTTCCATCTGATAATTAATATATATAATTTATTAGTATCGAATAAATAACAATTATACACAAAACAATCATACAAATTTCAAATACACACATATAGCCAAAACTATCGATTTCTCGATTCCCATTTTTATATTTTATAGTATGCATCAATACACACCATTATCTTACAAATTTTTATTGGTAGTTATTTTACAAGATTATATTTTTCTATTTATTATACAACCACAGTTTCATAACCCCATTATCCCTTGTCAGTTAATATTTTAATAACGACGTTCCCTCTCGTCGTATTTCCAGGAGATCTGTTCTCCTACTTCCCTGATCCTATTTCCCACATCCACTAGCTCCTCGCCAAAGTGGCGAAGTTCAGCTAAATTCTCATTGCTCATAGGTGGGTTAGGTATAGGTTCCGGGTCGAATTGAGGGAGAAAGGAATAAGGACTGTTGAGCAGGTTTTGGAATTGTCAGTCATTGGTCCACCACTCATCCATTCCTAGAGGTTGGGTGTGGATTATAGGTTCTGGAATTGCTGGTTCCAAGTTCATTGGAATTTGAGTTCCGACAGGATAAGAGTAGAAATTATTATTGACAGGCTTGACTACATCACAGCTTGCCAATGCACGATCCAGTTCCTCCTGAAATGGTAACTCCTCAATTTGTATAGAGCTTTCCCCAATTTCTATCTTGGTTTATCTAGAACCTTCCCCAAACTCCATTTCCATCTGCCTAGAATATTCCCCAAACTTCATTTCCATCTGCCTAGAATCTTCCCCGGCTTCAATCCCCTTCCCTTTGTCTAAGGGATTTTCTATTTTGGGAATCTTCCTAGTGGCGGGTTTCCTTCTGCGCACACGCCTCCATCCCACGAATCTTCTCCTTTTCTTAGGTTTGGGTTTCTCTGGAGGTGGAGCGTTGAATTCCATAGGTTCTTCTATATCAGGTATATATCTATTAAAATCTCTGGAAACCTCTATTTTCACCGTATAGAGATTTAAATTCTGAAGGGCTTCAGACAAGTCATTCATGCTGTTTAGCATATATGCAAAATAAAAATTGCTAAGTTAAAATTTTATAACAAAAATTTTATAAATAACCTTTAAATATTATTTCATACCGTGTGACTAATTTAACATAAAGACAACTGAAAATTAAACACATCAGGGTTTACTGTAACTTATTTATTTTACTGGATAAAACTTGAATCAGAGTATTTAAAGATTTGCATTTACTGCTACAGTGGCTAGCATATAGAGATCTGCCCATTTTTCATCTAACTTGTCTTCCCATGGTGGGTTACTGCCTAGTTCTTGGGTTTTCTGATTAACTCTTTTTTTTTGTGATTTCTTTAATTTCTCCTGACTTTTCCTAATAATCAAATTTCTTTTATTAGGAGAAAGTGGTTCCTCATATTGCGCCTTTCGGACAAATATTCCTTCTTCAGGATTTGCATAAGGTTTTGAGGAATTTGTTTGGGATGAACTTCCCTTCTCGTTTGATGACCTATCTAATTTAAGATAGATGTTTGAAAGCTTTTGCTTACCCATACTGTACACAAATATTCAATTAATAAAACACATAATCACAAAATGGCAATTAGTAAAATTAAGTATTTTCTAAATACTTAATTGGCTTAAATCAGTGGCTCTGATACCACCTTTTTCTGTCACGGCCCCCGACCCGGTTTGACCCTGTTCAGGAGCCGCGGGACAGAAAATCCCGTGGTATTTATTTAACAGCGGAAGATTTCTTCAGGATCTTTTTAAAACTGAAATTTCCCGATTATTTTATTTCACAACTCGGGATAAAACCCCGGTAATTTACAATCATATGATTTCACGGTAAAATCTTTTTTTTTTTTTTTACAAAAACATGTTTCTTTATTTTATATTGAGCCACTTCCTTATGCTTGTAGTGCTTCGCGGCACTTTTCCTGGATCACAACAGATCACCTGAAACATGTTTGAAAAAGGTTTTGTCAGCGGGAAATACTGATGAATCATTCTATTTGTTAAAATGACATGTTTGTTATAATTTACAGTATTAAGAGAGATTACAATGTTTCCAGATATCAACCAACTACCCATGGTATTTGTCACTCGACTCGTTTCTGTGACTATGGTCATATCACCCATTGGCTACCCCGTTGTCCAGTGGTGAAGATTATCAAGTAATGTATACAAAACCCCACATACCGACTGTAATTTGGTGATTACATAAACTTAATCACTGTAATTATAATTTTGAAAATAAACATGCTTTTGTAAACAAATTTGATAAAAAGAGAATGACTCACATTGCAGATTTATATGAGCAGAGCTTAGCCTACTAATTAGCCTTTTTAACCTAAATTTAATAACATGCACACGAACTCGGTTAGTAACTAATACAGCATTTACGATAACTCACGAGATTAAACCTTCACAACGAATGACAAAGTGCGATACTTAAACATCCACCGAATTAACGATGAATGACAAAGCATAAACCCTAATGTGGGCAGCACTTAAACATCCATTGGATAGTTTAATCGATCGGACATTGAATCGTATCAGCGATCGAGTTAATACCCGGTATCGGAGAAGCGCCTCGCTAATTATATATGAAATTTGGACTTCAGAGTATTGTAACTTCGTTTTTACGAAAAGATTTCGACACCAGTGGACTGTGCATGCAACAAGCTATTTATAGCTGATTTTGAGGCCTCACGCGGCCCGCGTAAACCACAGCCCAAACTTTACGCGGCCCGCGTGGCCGCCCAGTCTACGAGTAGCTTTGACCAGTCACGAGTAGGTTAGCCAGCTGGACACCACGTGGATCCGGAACACTTATCCGGTCAAACATGGGTTGACGTGGCCCGCGTAAGGTATTCTTAACCTTTACGCGGCCCGCCTGAAGACCATACTTCTTGTTTTCTTGGTTTTTCATGCACAGTATGGTTTTAGGGGTCCGGGTTTTCACTTGTGGGTTGGTTTATGACATTTTTTTTGAGAGTCCTTACACTAAGAAACATTTAAAACGTTGACCCATTTTAGTAACGTGAAATTTATTTATTTTTTTCTTTTTGTTGTACTTTAAAGGAATGACAAACATACATAAGCTGCATAATACCATTCCTCGCCATTTTACATCTTTATTCTACTTTAGTGTCTTTCTTTTATTACATAACCATATCTTATATTTCTGACCTTTTTTATTCATCCTAATTGTATAAAACACCTCACTATTATTGAAAGTTTTACTTTAGCAAAATGATGCTTTTGTTAAGTACAAAATTTTTGATACAGTCATTTGTTTGAACATGTAACACCTGTGCCTCCACGGCCATCAAACAAATGCGAAACCAATGAAATATTGTATTTCATACTTGGGATTTGTAAAAATATGTGTATCATTTGCACATATCAATTCTAGTTCAATTTCAAGCTCTAAATCACTTTCTGGAAGGTTATACACGCACTGATGCGTAAATATAACCAGTTTAATGCAACGAACACTCCGGAATAGTGAAATAGGCTTAACATACCTTAAATAACCACTACATAACTTAGAAATAAGTTTTGGAAGGTTTGGTATGCCGAAATCAAGTTATATCGCTTACAGGGACTAAAGTTGACAAACTGCGAAAGTATGCCAATTTGAACTGTAACAGATGATGTGTGTAAAATGCAACATATAAATTACATCAAATAAAGCATAAAACTAACCCTTTTTCAGTACTAATGTTGGAAAAAGTGTGTTTTTGTCTTCCTTTTGAATTTACAGGGTCAAATGAGCTTAAACGAACAAAAGGAACAAAAATACAGCCAAAACCAACATAAATACAAAGAAAAGGAAGAAACGTGGCATGCCCGACCCCTCAACAACAACTCCCAAAACAAAAACAAGAAGAAAGCTGAGCATGGGGCTGTGCCCAGCTGAGCATGGGGCTGTGCCCAGCCCGACACGGGGCGTGTCCAGCCCGACACGGGGCGTGTCCAGCTCAACACGGGGCCGTGCTCAGCGAGCACGGGGCAGTGTCCAGAATGGTCAGCCATGGCACAAAAGACAAACCTCTAGAAGCTTCTATTGCCCACCACGGGGCCGTGTCCAGTGAACACGGGGGCGTGGCGAAAGTACAGCAGACGCATTAATTGTAATTGCGAATTACAATTAATGAAGAGAGAGAATGTCAGACAAGCACGGGGGCGTGCCCAGCGGACACGGGGGCGTGTGGAGCTAATAAAGACAAACTGTATTAATGAAGAAAGAGAAAAGGGTGGACACGGGGCCGTGTCCAGCGGACACGGGGCCGTGTCCAGGCTTCTGTACAGGCTATAAATGGGAGTGCTTGGCTCAAGCTCAAACCATCCCTTGGCACACCACCTCTCTCACACTTCATCCACCACCCACCACCATCACAACACCATCATCCACCACCATCATCCATTGTCCATCGTAGAGTGTGTGAGTCGTCTCGGGATCCAAGATTGATCGTAAGAGTTCTTGACAATCAAGGCCATGTTTGCCTAAGTCTCTTACATCACTTGGTGAAGACAAAGTGTCTAGTATAATACTTTTTATTTCTAATCTTTTGCACTTTTTATTTGGTTTTGTATTAATGACTTTAATAACTAGTTACTTATGTTGAAGGTGATCTTTCCTTATCGTTTGTCCGTGGTGTCTTGGCATTATTTTACTGTCTATATAAAATAAAAGATTTTCACCATTCATATCTCCACGGTCTATATGGAGATATGTTGGCTACCTGGTCGGGGGTTAAGGGAACGGTTTGGTAAAGGTCTTGCCATTGTTCAGCGTTTAGAGGTCCTGCAATGGACCTGGGTCAAATTTAGTAGGACCTCCTTCAATACTTCACGGTATTGGATGGCGAGGGTCCAAACTCTTTGATCCCCTCATAAGTTAACTACTATTAATACTATAACCCGGCTATTTAGGACTGTATCCCTGCTGACTCAGACTACTTAGCCGAGGGTAACGTCACCGCCAAAAGCGGGGCCTACCACAATACTGCATTAATAACTTAATTCATTATCTTCCAATAATCCACCCTTTTAGGATTGTATCCCTGCTGACTCAAACTACTGGGGTAAGGGTAACGTCACCTTCAAAAGAGGGGCCTACTACAATAACTAAGATAATCTCTTAATTATGTGCAAAAGTGCGGAAATAATCAAAGGTTATACTAGATACGAGTCGGAACCAAGTGATTCATCTTGTCTATCTGTTTTTATTTTTATTTTTATTTTCAGCATTTTAGTTAGTTTTTAGTTTTCTTAGTTTAAAACTTTTTTCTAAACTTTTATTTTGGTTAGACGTTGAGGATAAACCGTTACTAAAAGCTCTTGTGTCCTTGGACGACCTCGGTATCTTACCAACGCTATACTACACTCAACGATGGGTGCACTTGCCCATATGTGTGTTTAGTGTTAGTGAAATATCGTGTTTTATAAATTTAAAACTTGGCTAAAATAAGTGTTAAAAAGGGCTTAAAATATACACCTAATATATACGACACTTACCGCACATCAACAGACATTCCGGAACATGACCATAAGTTAAACATACCATAAATATCCTTTACATAGCTTAGAAATAGGCTTTGAGGTGTTCGGTATGCTAAAATAAACTTTTGTGTCATTTAGGGACTAAAAGTGTCAAAAAGTGCACAAGTTTGCATTTTCGCGCATAACTTACGTTCTGAATACATCCGGACATCCAAAAATTTATGTAATCACTAAAACATTTTATTTTAGTGTTTGGCATAAGAAAAATCCATTCGTCGCGCATTTTGGATCGTTTTTCGCGCTTATGCGCATTCCGTCGTAATTAAGCGAACATCGCGTTCGTACGACCAAACGAACCAACATCCGACATATTTTTGAGCATGTTTCATGCCCACAATGTTTAGGCATCATTTTAGGGCCTTAAAGTTGGCTTTACGGGCCTTAGAAGTGCCGGAAATGGGCTTAAACACGTGCAGGGACTGAAACTGACATTTCTGAAACTTTGTTCTGATCTGTGACTCCTAGGCGGCCCGCCTCAGGATCTTAACATCCTTAGGCGGCCCGCGTCAGACCTTCTGACCAGATTAATCGAATCTAACAGCAGTTTCCAGCTGTTTCGTTCACAACCACACATTCTCTTTCGCTTAGTCAGCTGATAAGGATCACTTTTAGCCACCATGAGTTTCCGACAAGTGTACGCCTTGGATCATGGCACGTTTTCCATCAAACGATCCTAACGGTGGACCATTTACTATAAATACCCATCCATCCCCAACTTCATTTCTCACTAGAATCTTGATTTGAGAGCTCTAAGTTGAAACCATTGTTTCATACCTGAGTTCTTGGATCGAGATTAGCATTCGGGGACCCTGGGTAAGTATTCTTTCGTTCTTTTATTGCTTTTCGAGTCTTTCGAGTCTGAAAGTCAAACTTTGTTTGACTTTCTGCGTTGACCAGTAATGGTCAATGCGAAGTTCGTTTGAACTTCGCAACGTGAGTGTAATCACGTTGGTTATAGTCCCTTGGGACTATGCCTACTGATTACCACGTTGTCTAGGGTCGTAGGGTAAGCGATCTAATAAATCGCTTATACCTCGAACCCGACCCATTTGGTCGATCATTAGGATCCGACCAAATACATTAGGTGACCATAGTAGGTAGGGAATAACCTTCCGAGGTTATACCCTATGGTCGCTTCGTTTAAGTAGTTGTATGATAGGTAGTTTATATGCCGTAGGTAAATTACCAGAATACCCTTTTCATGTATAATTGGTAATTAAGCATATGTAACCTAAACTTTTGTCACATAACTGATTATGTAACATGTTTAGGCATATAACACTTGTCATAGGACTAGTTAGACGGTCCGAACGCGTTTCACGCGCACGACGCGTTAAAGTAGCATAAGTTACCTTAATGGGTCGCGATGGGTCGAAAGCACTTAGGTTAGTCTCAATGTAGTATGTAGGCCTTGTTAAACCATATCATATGAGTTCCAATACTCATTTGGTTTACCAAGCCTCATCCTATCCGATCTCCCGATTTAAGTCCGGTTTATTTATATAGTTTTAGATTGCCGACTGATTCCGTGCTCTCTCTAGCTTTGTTTGGTTGTTGTTCAAGACCTCCAAGCATTCTCAGGCGAGTACATTATTCCCCTATTTTACTGCTTTCAATTGTTTTGGGGTGACTCATATGTGCTAAATATTTTCGATGTTATAACAATGGTTTCAAAAACAATTAAGACGATTTATACAAAACTAATAACGATTTCAAAAAGTGAACAAACTTGTTGGTTGTAGTTACATAACAAATGACATTCATTAGCAATGATCAAGCCGACCAGTATTAGGTTATGGTACCATAGGATCTGACAAGTCCCGTTATTTGCTACACCCGTAGTTATGTGTGGGTGTTGTGGGTAGCGACTGAATCTGTAATTGTTAATTTACTCTTTGGTAAGGGTTTATTAATGCGAGTTGTTAATCTATCCTTTGGTAAGGGTTTATTAATGCGAATTGTTAATCTATCCTTTGGTAAGGGTTTATTAATGCGAGTCAAGAAGGTTTGAATGTTATTAGCGAGACGACCATTTAAGTAGTTTCACGACCTAAAACGAATTTAACGATTGGGTAAACGATTGGTTTTCACACGATGTTTTAACGATTGGGTAAACGATTGGCTTCAAAGCGATATACGATTGGGTTTTGGTTACATATTACATGATTTACATTGATCATGCATTCACACAAAACATAGCTTTGATTTAAACCAAGTTTTACTTCAACGCTTTGTTTTGTGCATTTCATCCATGGTTTAGTTGATGCATTTCACTAGCCATACATATCATTTTGGTTACATATTACATGATTTACATTGGGCATGAACATTACTTTGGTGGTTTGGTTTGATTAAGTGATTAAGTAACAATGCGTGTGGAATATGATACAAGCATGGTGGATACGCCGTTGGTACTTCCTATATATAAGTGTTTGTATGGTATTACATATTGTAGCGTTTTTTGAATCATTTCAGTTTGAGACATAGAACATTTTATACAAGTAACATACTTTTCACAAGACATTTATTTACAAACAACTTATCTTATACAAACTCATTTTACATGGTTATTCATTTAATTATGCATTATTCTTTTATTATACATATCACCTGAACTTATTATTTTTCAAATGATTTACAAAGGCAAAGCAAATTACAAGGTTCATGACTAAACATTTTCTTAAACAGAAGTCATGAATCTTATTTTCACAAAACCTATGTACTCGCCAGCATTTCTTTGCTGACCTCGTTTTCACATATGTTTCAGGTATTGTTGAATGATATCAATTGATAAGATGCATGCTCACATAGGACTGGACAAGGCCTTAGTAACTCAATAACAATGATAGACTATGTTTAATTTGTGTATTTAGATATCCAGACGATGTAATTATTCAATGTTTAATAAAACGAAACACTTTTTGGTATCCATGGTTATGAAACATTAATTCTGTTGCAACACGCCCCGATGTTTCCGCCGCGATTTGTTGTTTTACGCGGTCGGGGTGTGACAGAAAAGATGGTATCAGAGCCAATGGTTATAGGGAATTAGGTTATTAGTAATGCTTTGACCTAGTCTATAACCTTCTTAGGACCCTAACGCGAGTTTACTTGTGTTTAGTCATAAAACAATACCGTCACCTATCCTTAGGCGACGACCACAACAAGAACATAAATTTCAAAACCGCTTTGAAAACTAATCATCTATTCTAGGATGATTGATTACTAGGTTTTGAACCCTCTATTGTAAGGTTTTGAACTCTCTAGTATATGGTTTTGAACCCCTTTGAGTTTTCAAAACTTCGTCAAGGTTTTGGGTTTTAAATAATGTGAACACGTGCAAACTGGAAGGGTGAATGCCTGTATTCTGGGTTTTCTGTCTAGGCAAGCACTTCGTATACATCTCATCAGACGCGAGACCAGTTGTGCTTACCTGGGAATTCTTGGGGTGAGTGTTCACTTATAGGCGAGCATGTCTTCGCGATACATTATTTTTGACCCATTTACTTTGATTAGTCACCGTCTCATTTGTTTGCCTTAGGTAACAAACAAATGATCGCAATTTTCATGCGTTATCTTTCTGTTTTGATTGTCCAATAATCTTTCACCTGTTTCTCCCTATGCCTTTCTTTTTCTTCAAGAATGTCTCTTCATCACAATGACGCCCAGATATCTGAGCAAGTAGCCAAATTCGCTCAGCGAATAGGCGAAGTAGTCCTGAAGACTGTTGAATTAGCTACTGCCATGTATCATCTCCAGGATGAAGCCACTCAAGAGTCACCAAGACAGGCAGGACCTAGTCAGGCGACAACACCATCAGCCAATAAACCAATCGAGGAATCAAAGACCATGGATGAACGATCCCCTAAGAAGTCAAAGAAGCGAAAGGCTTCTCAGAACTTCGCCATGGTCGCTCACAATGGTAAAGCAGTCCCCAACTAACCAGCTCAACCCCCTGCTAGGTGTGTATGGCTTTTCCTATGATACCTACATCAAGGAACTATGTACCTTACAAACTACTCTTGTGATTTCTCTCTTTCAAATAATTGCTCATGATTCCCTCGAAAATTTTAAGTACTCGTTTCACTCTAAGAAACAAAGTACAGAAAATTAAGTGACATTATGAGTAATCGTGCTTTTCGCACATCTGTGCCTTTAAATCCTTGGTTAGATAACTAAGGGTATTTTCAAATCTCATACCCATTACGTTTTGATTTTTCAACATACACAGTACCAGTATTTCAAAACAATCTTCATGATCTCAAAACATTTCATATAGTTTGAAAACAATTTTTTCTAGATGTATTGTCTATGTTATTTCAAAAACATTGGCCATGTTATCAAAAACCAACCTTTCTAATTTCAAAATATTTCATATAGTCTGAAGACAATATTAACACAATACATTTTCTGATCAAGTGCATGATTTCGAAAAGCATCATTCATGTCTTTCAAAAACCTTACACATAATTTCAAAATTCATCTCGCATGCTTTTAAAACATTTTTGTAAATATATCTACCTAATACACCTACTTTATGATTTCAAAAAGTATTATATATAAGGTTTCAAAAAACGTTAAACATATTTTTTCTTAAAAGAACCCCATGCATAGTTTTCAAAAATATTTTTCCTCATACATTGACTTAACCTTCAAAATTCTGCTTCATATGTCGCCTTGACATATCAAGCATCTCAAACTTCATAAGCATTTTACAACATGTTTTGACCTAAGCACATCCAGTGCAAGGTTTCAAAACATCTTCAACTTCTAAAATTCATATGGGATCTTTTTATCTTCACAATTAGATCCTTGTGGATGATTATCATTCAAATCAGAGTCCTTAATTGGATTCCTTATGTACCTTAATTCGAACACTTCGGTTCCTAATAATCGAAATCGAATTTTCTTTTTGAATCTTTCTATCTTTATAGTTGGATTCTTGGTAACGTTTAAAGTACCAAATGAAATCCACGGAATGGATTCCTAGTGTGCTTTAAATGCATGTACGCAATTTACAAGACAAATTAACGAACAATTTTGTGGTTATATGATATGTGTTTATGTGTTCTCCTCTATGTTTTTGTGTGTTACGATTTTTCAAATCCTCATAGAATCTTTCATATCTTCATATGAGGGATTCATAGTATGATATTCAAAAAGTACTACCTTAAATCCTTATGGGCTTCTACGTAGTAGTTAAGACCCTTGGGTTATATAGTACCATTCCATGATTCGATGAGAGACCCTTGAGTGGTCTAGTCTAAAAGATTGATTCACAATTTGGTTAAAGAACGACATCTAGTGATGTAGCTGAACAGACTCCTTGATAGTCTATTTAGATCATTTATTGATTTAATTAAAAGGACTCTATGGCGGTCTAGTTACACTCATCACAGGTTTGTTCATTTGGTTTTACCCTACACATTATAAAATAGACTGTGTGAACTGTGCAAGGAATTGTCTAATTATGGACGCGTACATAATTATGAAATTTAGTGCATAGGAACCCAGTAAGATTTATTATGTGTAAGAACCGATAGTGACAAAAATAACGAAATGAGAACGATGTAATGGAGGTACGGTGGACGCACCAATGACGCTTCATATACTTGTATATAAGTGTCCCTCTTACATTGCAAACATAATGTTATTAAGGTTACTAGAAGTTCAAGAACCCTAACCAATGTTGTTCGATCTTTTCAACTTCATATTTCCAAGCTCTCACAAGTTTCCTCTAAATAAATTTCGGGACGAAATTTCCTAAAGTAGGGGAGACTGTAACACCTGTGCCTCCACGGCCATCAAACAAATGCCAAACCAATGAAATATTGTATTTCATACTTGGGATTTGTAAAAATATGTGTATCATTTGCACATATCAATTCTAGTTCAATTTCAAGCTCTAAATCACTTTCTGGAAGGTTATACACGCACTGATGCGTAAATATAACCAGTTTAATGCAACGAACACTCCGGAATAGTGAAATAGGCTTAACATACCTTAAATAACCTCTATATAACTTAGAAATAAGTTTTGGAAGGTTTGGTATGCCGAAATCAAGTTATATCGCTTACAGGGACTAAAGTTGACAAACTGCGAAAGTATGCCAATTTGAACTGTAACAGACATTCCGGAACATGACCATAAGTTAAACATACCATAAATATCCTTTACATAGCTTAGAAATAGGCTTTGAGGTGTTCGGTATGCTAAAATAAACTTTTGTGTCATTTAGGGACTAAAAGTGTCAAAAAGTGCACAAGTTTGCATTTTCGCGCATAACTTACGTTCTGAATACATCCGGACATCCAAAAATTTATGTAATCACTAAAACATTTTATTTTAGTGTTTGGCATAAGAAAAATCCATTCGTCGCGCATTTTGGATCGTTTTTCGCGCTTATGCGCATTCCGTCGTAATTAAGCGAACATCGCGTTCGTACGACCAAACGAACCAACATCCGACATATTTTTGAGAATGTTTCATGCCCACAATGTTTAGGCATCATTTTAGGGCCTTAAAGTTGGCTTTACGGGCCTTAGAAGTGCCGGAAATGGGCTTAAACACGTGCAGGGACTGAAACTGACATTTCTGAAACTTTGTTCTGATCTGTGACTCCTAGGCGGCCCGCCTCAGGATCTTAACATCCTTAGGCGGCCCGCGTCAGACCTTCTGACCAGATTAATCGAATCTAACAGCAGTTTCCAGCTGTTTCGTTCACAACCACACATTCTCTTTCGCTTAGTCAGCTGATAAGGATCACTTTTAGCCACCATGAGTTTCCGACAAGTGTACGCCTTGGATCATGGCACGTTTTCCATCAAACGATCCTAACGGTGGACCATTTACTATAAATACCCATCCATCCCCAACTTCATTTCTCACTAGAATCTTGATTTGAGAGCTCTAAGTTGAAACCATTGTTTCATACCTGAGTTCTTGGATCGAGATTAGCATTCGGGGACCCTGGGTAAGTATTCTTTCGTTCTTTTATTGCTTTTCGAGTCTTTCGAGTCTGAAAGTCAAACTTTGTTTGACTTTCTGCGTTGACCAGTAATGGTCAATGCGAAGTTCGTTTGAACTTCGCAACGTGAGTGTAATCACGTTGGTTATAGTCCCTTGGGACTATGCCTACTGATTACCACGTTGTCTAGGGTCGTAGGGTAAGCGATCAAATAAATCGCTTATACCTCGAACCCGACCCATTTGGTCGATCATTAGGATCCGACCAAATACATTAGGTGACCATAGTAGGTAGGGAATAACCTTCCGAGGTTATACCCTATGGTCGCTTCGTTTAAGTAGTTGTATGATAGGTAGTTTATATGCCTTAGGTAAATTACCAGAATACCCTTTTCATATATAATTGGTAATTAAGCATATGTAACCTAAACTTTTGTCACATAACTGATTATGTAACATGTTTAGGCATATAACACTTGTCATAGGACTAGTTAGACGGTCCGAACGCGTTTCACGCGCACGTCGCGTTAAAGTAGCATAAGTTACCTTAATGGGTCGCGATGGGTCGAAAGCACTTAGGTTAGTCTCAATGTAGTATGTAGGCCTTGTTAAACCATATCATATGAGTTCCAATACTCATTTGGTTTACCAAGCCTCATCCTATCCGATCTCCCGATTTAAGTCCGGTTTATTTATATAGTTTTAGATTGCCGACTGATTCCGTGCTCTCTCTAGCTTTGTTTGGTTGTTGTTCAAGACCTCCAAGCATTCTCAGGCGAGTACATTATTCCCCTATTTTACTGCTTTCAATTGTTTTGGGGTGACTCATATGTGCTAAATATTTTCGATGTTATAACAATGGTTTCAAAAACAATTAAGACGATTTATACAAAACTAATAACGATTTCAAAAAGTGAACAAACTTGTTGGTTGTAGTTACATAACAAATGACATTCATTAGCAATGATCAAGCCGACCAGTATTAGGTTATGGTACCATAGGATCTGACAAGTCCCGTTATTTGCTACACCCGTAGTTATGTGTGGGTGTTGTGGGTAGCGACTGAATCTGTAATTGTTAATTTACTCTTTGGTAAGGGTTTATTAATGCGAGTTGTTAATCTATCCTTTGGTAAGGGTTTATTAATGCGAATTGTTAATCTATCCTTTGGTAAGGGTTTATTAATGCGAGTCAAGAAGGTTTGAATGTTATTAGCGAGACGACCATTTAAGTAGTTTCACGACCTAAAACGAATTTAACGATTGGGTAAACGATTGGTTTTCACACGATGTTTTAACGATTGGGTAAACGATTGGCTTCAAAGCGATATACGATTGGGTTTTGGTTACATATTACATGATTTACATTGATCATGCATTCACACAAAACATAGCTTTGATTTAAACCAAGTTTTACTTCAACGCTTTGTTTTGTGCATTTCATCCATGGTTTAGTTGATGCATTTCACTAGCCATACATATCATTTTGGTTACATATTACATGATTTACATTGGGCATGAACATTACTTTGGTGGTTTGGTTTGATTAAGTGATTAAGTAACAATGCGTGTGGAATATGATACAAGCATGGTGGATACGCCGCTGGTACTTCCTATATATAAGTGTTTGTATGGTATTACATATTGTAGCGTTATTTGAATCATTTCAGTTTGAGACATAGAACATTTGATACAAGTAACATACTTTTCACAAGACATTTATTTACAAACAACTTATCTTATACAAACTCATTTTACATGGTTATTCATTTAATCATGCATTATTCTTTTATTATACATATCACCTGAACTTATTATTTTTCAAATGATTTACAAAGGCAAAGCAAATTACAAGGTTCATGACTAAACATTTTCTTAAACAGAAGTCATGAATCTTATTTTCACAAAACCTATGTACTCGCCAGCATTTCTTTGCTGACCTCGTTTTCACATATGTTTCAGGTATTGTTGAATGATATCGATTGATAAGATGCATGCTCACATAGGACTGGACAAGGCCTTAGTAACTCAATAACAATGATAGACTATGTTTAATTTGTGTATTTAGATTTCCAGACGATGTAATTATTCAATGTTTAATAAAACGAAACACTTTTTGGTATCCATGGTTATGAAACATTAATTCTGTTGCAACACGCCCCGATGTTTCCGCCGCGATTTGTTGTTTTACGCGGTCGGGGTGTGACAGAACACCTGGTGTGCATCTTATATTTAATGTCTTTTAGCATTTCCCTGTGTTTAGATGACTTCCTAAATCTGTTTTTTTTTTCATACCCGAAGACATGTATGCAGTCAATACACTAAGAACATATGTATGTTATGTAACTGTATCAAGGTAATTATGTCAACCAAACAAGTTACATCTACGTTTCTGTATACAGATTGCCATTTTCATTAAGTTATTCCAACCAACAAATGGCAAATGAACATCAAGTTTGAAAAAAAGGAATTACTTTACCTGATTTTTGTTGACTTAGAAACCGTATGTTGGAGAAATGAGAAATGCAAATGAGAGAAATTTTGAAACCCTTATCACAAATCCACTAACCGAAAGGATCTTTGTTGGAAGGGTAGTCATAAAGAAGTTCAGCTATGATGGATATTTTGACTTTTTGATACAGCTTTAATTATGAGAGAGAATATGGCTTTGAAGAGAAGATTTCATAAAATCTGATATATTGTTGCTGTTGCCGTTTTGTTTTTTATATATATATATTTTTTATTATACATTTATATTTTCATATAAAAGATTAAAATTCACATATTCTGTTTTGGTTGTTAATTTACAAAAATCAAATTTCATAATATATTTAGAGAATATTATAATAGTAACTATTTTTGATGTTGTTCAATTAACACTTCCTAAGATTTCGACGACTCTCGTCTTCTTCCACGCGATTTCATTCTTTCTTTTGTTTTGCAGATCGGCTAGGATGTCGCAGATTTTCTGATCCTGTTTCAACAGTTGTGTGATAAACTCTTTTGAGTTGTTCATGAAATCTGATAGGGGAGAGTGGAGGACTTCATCAAGCTATCTGATGCTGCTCCGGGTTTGCTTGTAATTGTTATCACTGATGATGCCGACCTTTCTGTTTAGTTCTTCATATGCTCCCTTTCCTTCGAGCGACCATATAGAGAATTGTAATTGATTTAGTTTATGTTGATGTTGAATTGTGCCTAAATATAGAGTTGCAAACATGAAAAAAAAACACTATCTATACCATAAACATCTAACTTTGATAGATCTCATCTATCTTTATTTAATGGTGTTAGTAATTGCTATGTTAATCAATTTAAAAATAGTTACTTAAAAGTTTTAAATTGTGTGAATTAGATGTAAGATTTTAAGTTAGTATGTATGACAATTCGATGTATGAGAATATAAGAACAGTTGTAGTTACTACTTGCAATCGAATAAAAAGTCATTATTATCTTAAATGTAGACACTGTTATTGATGTTCTTAATAGTTGAAGTTCAAATAGTTTTTTGTGTAGATTTTTGAATACATTACTTTGTGGTTATTTATTCGTATATTATTTAATATCTCCAGTTTAATTTATTTTACTATAGATGTAGGTGAAGTTGGCCTACAAACCTGATAACATGAATTGTGTATTTTACAATTGTTTTTGTTTTACCAACGAAATTGTATATTATAGTATACTTGCTAACATCACCAGTTGTTTAAGATTGTGTTAATACAATGTTAAACTGCCTTCATTATCAGTTTTTTTTATATAAGTTAGTGGTTGGTTATTTTTATTTTATCACATGGTCGTGTATGAAAAGCGGTTGTATACATTGTGTTTATATATAATCATTTGCATATCAAATTGTCTCAATTGTATTTCATTTATTATATTTTATATTTTTGCCCCATAGATCATAAAATGGAAAAGCTTGGGTTTGCAATGATCGTTGATGAAATATTCACAAGGCTCCCTGCCAAAGCTATTGGTTGTTTGAAATGTGTTTGCAAAGATTTTCGTCAGGAACCGTCAACTCATTTGTTTGAGGTGATGCATTCTTGTCGAGTTGGAAATTCACTACATAAGAAATATATCTCCTTGCAAGATATGTCAATTGTTGTTGACGACGTAATAGGTGAGAATTTGGATGTGGTTACAATCAAACACATCACTTTTCCTGACAATGTTCAACCTAGATTCTTACGTATTCTAGCGTCGCTTAATGGGTTGTTGTTAGTGTGCTATGAACCGAGTTACTGTGAGCTGATCCTTTGGAATCCAACAACCAAGTGCCATAAGTGGTTGTCCGACGACTACTTTCGTCAGTGGTATGGTCGAAACTGTGATACAGGTGGAATGTATTTTGATGAAACCAATGATCTTAAAGTGCTTCACATCATTTTTTTTTTGATGATGTTATTGCTCGTGTTTATTCACGACGTCGTGAGACGTGGAGAAAAATACATTTCTTGAGGGGAGCTAATTTCGGTGTTCGGGGTTATTCATGGTCTTGCGGAATTTATTCTGGCAAAACCATATATTTCGTGTGTTCAAATAATTGGTATCCACCTTTGGAGAGGTATATAGTTGCTTTCGTTGTTATTTCCGAAAATTTTAGAAGCTTTCGTTTTCCTGAAAGTTTGGAAGTTTCTCCTTGGCGAGGACAATTTCTGAGCATTGCAAAGAAGCTCCATTTTATTGTTGTTGAAAGGTCTCCCGAGTTATCTGCTGATTGTACAAAGTTGAAGATGAGGCCTTCATCAAGGTGTTTTCTATCAATAATCTTCATATAATTGATTATGAAGAAAGTCTCCAATGGTCCAATATATTTCAAAACAACAAGTGGTAGCTTAGAAACGTTTGGGGTGGTGTTGTTGAAGCTGACGTGAGCAATGAAGTTATTAAATACCTCCATCATGTTGATTGCTACAACGGTTCGAAACGAGCATTATTTATCGAGACCACTGTTTCGCCGATCGATTAGAAATTATTATGCTATATTATTATTTTTGGGTAAAGGGTTACCCCGGTGAAATTTTATATCAACCAAATAAAAACAGGGTGCATCGAGAAGCCGATACACACTACTATACTTGGCATACCAAGACTAGAACCAACAAACAAACAAAATCGACACAAGTCACAACCAAAGAACAAACAGAAAGAAAACAACCAGAGAAGAAACACGACCCCAACACAAACTATACTAAAACAAAGAGGACCACTCTAGTCAGGTTCAACCTCCATGTTCTCCTTCGAGATCAGCCACCTATCCAGAATCTTCTTTTGTTTCGGTTCTCTACCGAATCTGAAGCCCATAATTCTGAGTCGCACCGTATCTAAGATAACCTTAGCAAGCACACTAGCACTCCGCTGAACTTGAGAAAATAATCGGCTGTTTCTTTCTTGCCAAACAAAGTATGTGGAAGCTGCCACCAAGATATTGCAAATAATACAATCCATAGTTCTAGAATTAGCATTACGCTCGATCCATTGCATAACTGAATCCCAAGTGTCCGTAACATTCTCCATGTCAACCATGTTCCTAACCAATCTCCAAACTTCCGAGGCATATGAACATTGAAAAAACAGATGATCTCTGGAATCACGATCATTTTTGCATAAAGGGCAACACATAAGCCGCAAATTAGTAGCACTACCCGCTTCCCATATGGCCATCCTATCTTGCGTTTTCAACTTGTTTTTGATAACCAACCACAAGTGAAAAGAATGTCTAGGAATACATTGGCTAAACCAAACCGAGTTGGTCCAAAGGGCCTTATTATGTCTATCCTGCAAGCAGTTCCAAACCTCCCAAGAACTAAAAACTTGAAGATTACCTTCCAAGTCTTTCCAGCACATCCGGTCATTTGTATTAGGAGTAACCTGAATAGAACCAATGTTAATAAGGACTGGGTAAATGTCATACCAAGCCTGGGGCCATAAACATTGGCCATCATCCGCAACAATATCAGCCACCATTGTGTTTAAAGAAAAACCAGCATTAGCAATAGCTCTAGGACTGATAAAGGACCGAAGAGGACTGCATGTACACCAGTTGTCACTCCACACATTAGTTTGGTGGCCACTCCGAATAGACATCCAGAAAAAAGAACGCACACTCGGACGAATAGATAAGAGTTTTCTCCATCCCCAACTAACATTACCCCGACATTGCACTTCCCAGAAGCTTTTGCCTTTTAACTTGTATGAGTGTATCCACTGGACCCAAAGAGATGACCGATTAGTGAGTAAGCTCCATATATGGGTAGTTAAAAGAGCCTTATTAACATCCACAATGCTTCGAATACCTAAGCCACCCTCATCTTTCGGCCTACAAACATCCTTCTAGGCTACTTTAGCACGAACCCCGCCTAAGTTACCACCATTCCACAGGAATCTATGAAGACGTTTCTCCAAATCCTTTAAAATACTAGAAGGGAGCATCATAACCGAGGCCCAATAGGAGTATAAAGCCGTAAGAACAGAATTGATAAGTTGGAGTCTCCCTGCGAACGAAAGTGACTTTGACATCCAGTTATCAATTCGTCTATCCATACGCTCCAAAAGGATTTTGCTATCTTTGGCAGCCAGTCTAGTAGAGATCAGCGGAACCCCAAGATATCGTACCGGAAAGGAACCCTCTTGAAAAGGCATAATATTCATAATCTGATCTTTTATAGCCCTAGGCACATTGCTGAAATATACGGTACTTTTAGCTAAGCTAGGGACCAGCCCCGAGACAAGAGTGAACTTATCAAGAGCCTCTCTAAGATGCTTAACCGAAGCACTATCTCCATGAGAGAAAAGAAACAAATCATCAGCAAACAAAACACTTATGATCTTCTGTTTAGAGCACCGAGCATGAAACTTAAACGACATATGAGACGAGGCTTGATGTAACAGAAGAGTTAAAACTTCCATGACTAGAGTAAACAAATAAGGGGACATAGGATCCCCTTGCCTAAGACCACGCTTTCCCGCAAAATAACCATGAAGCTCTCCATTAATGCTTAACGAATATGACACCGTTGTGACACATGTCATAATCCAATTAACATTTTATGATGAAACCCAAAGCTATGCAAAATGGACTCAAGAAACTGCCAGCTGACTGTATCATACGCCTTTTGAACATCAATCTTAAAAGCACACCTAGGAGGCCCTCTATTGATATGATAATTGTGCATTAATTCCCGAGTAATGAGAATGTTGTCTGATATTTTCCTACTCGGAATAAAAGCCGACTGGTTTATGCTGACCAATTTATCCAAACTACCCTTAATCCTATCCGTTATTATCTTGCTAATGCACTTAAACAGAACATTACAGCAAGAGATAGGACGATAGTCTATAACAGAGTTGGGAGTCTCCTTTTTAGGAACCAGAGCAAGAATGGTGTGGTTAATCTGCTTTAGAAGTTTACCATTATCAAAAAAATCAAGCACCGCATTTGTCACTTCATCACCCACAATATCCCAAGCATTCTTAAAGAACGCAGACGTGAACCCATCCGGCCCAGGAGCCTTATTTTCACCAATGTTGAACATGGATTTTTTAATTTCATCACGTGTCACTTGCCTAATCATATGGTCCGCCGTATCTTGGTTAAGAGTATTAATAAACAAATCTTCACCATTAAGATTATGAACAGGCTGATCGGTACCCAAAAACTTCGAATAATGATCCAATAGAGCAGCTGGAACATCATCACCCTCAAACCGATTTCCATGCAAATCATTGATGCAATGTATCTTGCTTCTAACATTCCTGCTTTTTACAGAATTGTGAAAATAAGACGTATTCGAGTCACCCGCACAAAGCCACTCCACCTTTGATTTTTGCTTAAGAAAGCATTCTTCATCATAGGCTGCCACTTGAAACTCACGAAGACATTTGGCAACCGAATCTCGAACTTCCGTATCTAGAGGATTAGCATCAGCCCTCTGTTGAAGAACATCCAACTCACTACGAATCCTAGACACCCTATCATGGAGATTACCTTGCTGGTGTAAAAGCTTTCGAAAGTAAGGCTTCAAGTTTCTCATTTTCTTAACCACCGAAAACATAGCAAATCCTTGCACACCTTTAGCCCATTCAGCAGCAACATATTGCTTAAATTCTGCTTTAGTGGTCAGGAAGTTCGCAAACTTAAAGGGCTTGGGTTTAATACGAGAAATAAACGGCAACTTAAGGACACACGGAGAATGGTCAGACACACGAGCAGGCTGAAAAATAGCATACACATCCGGAAACAAGTCCATAAATTTAAGATTCCCCATAACACGATCAATCTTTTTAAAGACTCCAATACCTTCTTTGGGCTTCTGGTTCCAAGTGTAATGACACCCATGATGTTTAACATATACAAGCTCCGCAATTTGAATACAGTCAAAAAAATCTCGCATTCCTATAGTGTGACTGGACGGACCGTAGAGACAATCCTCCATATTAAGGGCTGTGTTAAAGTCCCCTAGCACCAGCCAAGGAAAATCTTTAGCAAAGGCACTATGTTTACATAAATCCTCCCACAAAACTCGACGATCTTGATACTTATTTTCAGCATAGACAAAGGAGCAAAGGAAGACTTTGGAATCAGCTTTTAATCGAATCTGTGAATGAACGACCTGATCAGACTGGGAAAGCACCATGAGATCAACATCATCCGTGTTCCACCCCAGAATAATTCTAGTGCCTCGTTGACATAAATCCCCATTAGACGTCCAACTCCATCTACGAAATATACCCTTGCAAAGTTTAAGAAGCTTGTTAACATTAACGTGCGTCTCTAAAATAGCACAGACACTCAACCAATTTTCAGCAATGAGAACTCGGACCTCATTTTGTTTCAGGGGATGATTCAAACCCCTTATGTTCCAAGTAGCAACACTACCCATTGAAACCCATGGAACCGGGAGTGCTTGCCCCCTCCGATTTACTGTCATTAACATTACTACCCATAAATCTCGACATTTCAGTAGGATTGGTCTCTAAGACCTCATCATGCAACAAAGTTATCTTTTCTAGCACTCCATCCTCATGGGCCGAACCATTACCAGCTTTTGGTCTCTCATCATCACTATCCTTAGCTAACACCTGAAACGAGTTAGCCACCTTAACTGTTGGCGGACCATTGGTAGGTTGATCATCCGTCTTTGTACCAGATGAACTAGGATCAGCTTTATTAACCTTTGGTTTATACATAAACCTGGGTTTTTGCTTCTTTTGTGGGAAACCTTGTTTAGCCATTCGCCTCCTATCAGTTATGAATCCTTCCTCATCAACCATAACCTGTTTTGCCTTTTCCTTGACAACTTTGCTACACGTGGAATGATCATGGCCAAATAAGCAACATGTGGGACACCGTAAAGGCTTCCATTCGTATTCAACTTTAACTCTCTCCATAATGTATCCCTCCTCATCCATCTTAGGGATAGCTAGAGTAATATGGTCTTTAAGCTCCTTATCCGCATTCACTTCAATCATTGCACGGGCATAACTACTCCTGCCCCAATTCTCCGCACACATGTCTGCCGTATAAGAACCAAAGCCTCTTCGGAAATCCTAGCTTAGAAGCCAACAAACTTAACCCATCATCCGTGTAAACCGAGATCGGAACATTGTGCAATTTAACCCAGAGGGGGACTGCTTTTATACCATCTTTCTTTAAACTGACCTTCGGCGACCATATGTTCAAAAATAATGGAACTTTTCTTATCAACCATGGACCTCCTTCCAAAATCTTCATTAACCCATCTTTCGAATCAAACTTGAAGAAGAAAAAGCCAGATGAATTCATCATAAGTTTTTGAAACCCAAACTTTGCCCAGACATTCTTCACATAGTATTCTACTACAGGAAACGGTAAACGATTCCCTAAAAAATAACCATATTGAACATTGTCAAACTTTTCTTGTACCTGTTGAACGACCTCTTTCGGAATAACTACATCAGCATCTTCTCTAGTTTCAAGTGATTCCATAAGTCTGAAATTGACCTCCCTTTTCTTACGAGTAGAAAGCAATTTATCAGCATAAGAGATCGGAGCTTCCTTCTTACCAACGTCCCAGAAACCCTCATCATCAGTAATGCTTTGTTGAAACATGTCTGGGGCATCTTCGGATGAATCTGCTGGGACAGTGATTTTAGTAAGCTCGTCTATGACATTAATAACCTTCGGAGTCTGCTGTTTATCGGACAAAACTCCACGACGAGGGCATAATGTTTTCCCATCAATGTTCAGTAACCTACTAGCCAGACCCTTATTAGGGTTTTTAGGATTGCCCACGTTATCAGGCGGCTTAGATTGATTGTTATTCATATCACGCATCATTAAGAACCATGCAACGTAACAAACGAACGAAAGAATCAAGAACCAAAAAAACGAAGAAGACGACAACCCTAGAAAGAAAAGAACGAAAAGAAAAAACCTTAATCTAGACTTCAAAAGATTAGAAACCAGGGTAGAGTCACGAAACCTTACTCAGAAGGATCAACAAAACCCCAATACCTAACCCAGATCAATCAAGAAGAAGATCAGACAACAAGAAAACTAGGGTTTATGGAAGTCGCCAAAGTCGCCCAGCCAAAATCGCCCTCTGGTTTTCCTTGGCTGGTTGTTTCTATTATGCTATATTATAGGGAATGGTGATCGTTTTTTCTAATTTTGTTTATTGTTTTAAGTAGTTCCGTATGTATAAGTGTATTAACAATTGTCTGCATGGATATTTAATTCCGCTTGGTGTTATTTAATCATTTATTATTTCGAACTTTTAATGTTTTCAGTTTAATTTGTTTTACTGTATATGTAGGTGAAGTCCTACAAACCTGATAACATGAATTGTGTTTTTTCCAATGGTTTGTGTTTTACCAACAAAATTGTATTTTATAGTATACATCGTGTATTTTTTGGCTTTTGTGTAGATTCTGATAACATCAATTGCTTTTTTTTTTTGTATATGTATCCTGTATGTTTATCATTTAGTACAACTCATGCTAAAAGGCAGTTGTAGAAAAGTGAAAACTGCTAACATCAACTGTTGTTTTATATATATGTAACGTGGGTAGTTAGTAGTTATTATATTGGTTGTACGTGTGTTAAATTCAGTTATATACGTTTATTCAGAAGGTATATTGGACTTGGTACTATCCTTCTTTTGTATAATATCGTGTTATTATTTTAAATGAAATATTTAATATGTGTAATTTTAATATATGGTTTGTACTAGCGGTTTATAATACAAGATTTTAGGTTAATAAGTTGTAGTCTTTCTTGCATGTTCTCCTACAAAGATGGTAGGGTAAACTGCTGTGTTCATTTCAAAATGTTTGTAGAAAGGTCAATATTTGCTAACATCAGCAGTTGTTTAAGATTGTGGTAATTCAATGTTAAACTACTTTTATTAATAGTTTTTTTTTATATAAGTTACGTGGTTGGTTAGTTTTATTTTATCACACGGTTGTGTATGAAAAGCGGTTGTATTCATTGTGTTTATTTATAAACATTTACATATCAAATTGTCTCAATTGTATTTCACTTATTATATTTTATATTGTAGCCCCATAGATCATAAAATGGAAAAGCTTGGGTTTGCAATGATCGTCGATGAAATATTCACAAGGCTCCCTGCCAAAGCTATTGGTTGTTTGAAATGTGTTTGCAAAGATTTCCGTAAGGAACTGTCAACTCATTTTTTTTGAGATGATGCATTCTTGTCGAATTGGAAATTCTCTACATAAGAAATATCTCTCCTTGTCAAATATGTCAATTGTTGTTGACGACGTAATAGGTGGGAATTTGGATGTGGTTACAAACAAACATATCACTTTTCCTGGCAATGCTGACCCTAGATTCTTACGTATTCTAGCGTCGCTTAATGGGTTGTTGTTAGTGTCCTCTGAACCGAGTTGCTGTGAGCTGATCCTTTGGAATCCAACAACCAGGTGCCATAAGTTGTTGTCCGTGTTAGACTTTTGTCAGTGGTATGTTCGAAACTGTGATGCAGGTGGAATGTATTTTGATGAAACCAATGATCTTAAAGTGCTTCACATAATTTTTTTTTGAATGTCGTTACTGCTCGTGTTTATTCACGACGTCGTGAGACGTGGAGAGAAATAGATTTCTTGAGGGGAGCTAATTTCGGTGGTCGGGGTTATTCATGGTCTTCCGGAATTTATTCTGGCAAAACCATATATTTCGTGTGTTCAAAAAATTGGTATCCCGCTTTGGAGAGGTATATAGTTGCTTTCGATGTTATTTCTGAAACTTTTAGAAGCCTTCGTTTTCCTGAAAGTTTGGAAGTTAGCGCTTGGCGAGGATAATTTCTGAGCATTGCAAAGAAGCTCCATTTTATTGTTGTTGAAAGGTCTCCCGAGTTATCTGTTGGTTTGTTCAAAGTTGAAGATGAAGCCTTCATCAAGATGTTTTCTATCAATAATCTTCAAATTATCGGTTATGTAGAAAGTTTCCATTGGTCCAATATATTTCAAAACAACAAGTGGTTGATAAAAAATATTTGGAGTGGTGCTGTTGAAGCTGACCTGAGCAATGAAGTTTTTAATAGTTGGATAACAAGTCATTGTGTTTGTTACAATGGTTTGTGTTTTGCCAACGAAATTGTATATTAGACCACCCGTAGTGGGGCATTATTTTTGAAAAAAATCCAAAAAAAAAAAAACGCCCCCTCCCCATTACATAGGGCGTTATGGGGCATTTTTTTTGAAAAAAAAATTGGCTTGGCGTTTTTAAAACCACGCCTAAAAGAGATTGTGATGTGTTGACTGGGTTTGACTGGCCAATGAGAAACTAGCTTGCTTTTTAAAAAAAAAAAACGCCTAAAAGGGATTATTGGGCATTATTCCCACTACGTCACTTTTGCAATAACGCCCAATGCTGACTGGACTGCCACGTGTCGGATAATGCCCCATGGTGGGGGCATTATTTTTCTTAACCACTACACATGGTCTTATAGTATATATTGTGTTTTTTTGGCTTTTGTGTAATATCCTTGGGAGATCCTGATAACATCAATTGCTTTTTTTTTGTATATGTATTCTGCATATTTATGATTTATTGTATATTATAGTATACATTGTGTTTTTTTGGCTTTTTTGTAATATACTTGTGAGATCTTGATAACATTATCTGCTTTTTTTTGTAGATGTATCATGCATGTTTATCATTTATTACAAGTCATTATTATCTTAAATGTAGACACTGTTATTGATGTTCTTAAATAATATTCTCATGACATAAATATAATCTACGTTTGGTTGTGTTGATAGTTTTTTTTAATACTTTTGTAAACATGTAACATTGATAGATCTCATTTATCTTCATTTAATGGTGTTAGCAATTCCTACGTTAATCAATTACAAATAATTAACTAAATATTTTAAATTGTGCGAATTAGATGTAAGATTTTAAATTAGTATGCATGACAATTCAAGAAGAGTTGTAGTTTTTAATCGAAATTAAATTAAAAGTCAACATTATTTTAAATATAGACATAGTTATTGATGTTCTTAATAGTTAGATAAGTAGTCATCGTGATATTAAAATATACAGTGAGTTTGGATGATGTTAATCATATATACCCGGACAGCAGTGAGTTTGGATGATGTTAATCATATATACCCGGACAGCGGACGGGTAAACTACTAGTTCACATTGGTAGGGAATTAAATAAACGTTAAGCTATTTGTATCCCACTTTCCCCAAATTAAAGTGTAAAAGATTTACTTAAAACTATTCAGTTGATTAAATATTCACCAAGAAATATCTACCAACCCTAAATCAAACCGAAACAAAACTTATATCAACCAAATCTCCCAAACAACTACAAATTCACAATCATTTTCTTATCAATCAAATTTGTGTAGATTTGCAACAAAATGACATAGATAATAAAACAAAATGAATATATACATGCACAGAAAGTATGAATGATGAAGACTCTAGGTGCTACCTCTTATTGTTCACCAACACTGTCTTCCCTTTGTCGAGATTGAAGGGCAGATCTTCAGCATAGAGAAAGAGTTGAGAGAAAAAGGAGAGAGAAGTGTCAGATTTATGTGGTAGTGGAACCACAACCATCACAAGACCACCGTTGGACAAAACCCTAAATGAACCCATGTCGCCGTCAATCTTGTCGTCGCTTGAACCCTAGCTCCATTTGCCACCTCTACCTGCTCTCAAGACTCTCCTTCCCGTCTCTCTCTCTCATCGTTCACTTTCTCACTTTGATCCGTTTATTTACAAGTGCATTTTTTAACCAGCTTGTTACACAACCCTTTTTACCACTCCGCTTGCAAACGACTTGTTTTCAATTATTTAAAAACATCGCCACAAAATGAAAAGAAAAACAACAGTTGGTTAACAGAGAAGACACAAAATGGACAAGCTTAAATTAAAGCTCTATTTTCACAATGAAAAAACATCCATTAAAACACCATAAATGTTTGAAATTCATGCCAATTTAGACACAACTCCTTATTATGATCCACTCAAGGTATAGGTATACCAAAATTAGTTTCATTGAAAACAAAATCAGACTGCTAATCTCTCCATATCATCCATGGTATCCATAGATGTGTATATTACTTCAGTTTTGCGAACAGCCTCGGTGCAACCTGCATCAAAAGATGTATATAGAAGTTCTCATACGATTCAAAAATATCGAGTTCAACCCAGTTATTTAAAAAAAACGGATCCAACCGTTCGATCTGCAATACAGTTCTCTCGATTTCAACCCAGTTAGGTTTACCCAACTTGCCATCGACTGTGGTAGTAAAAGAAAAGTGTACAAGAGAATAAGCTTACACATTTGTCAACACAGTGCCAGTAATCAAAGTATTGTCCAGTGCAATGTTTGTGGCCCGTTTCATCAGCCTGAACCCTTTTCACACAACCCTGCAGATTATATTGAGCTAAATTAGAAACAAAGTAGAGGATATCTAAATCAGTTGATTACATATTTGTATGTTGTTATTAAGTAAAATTTAAAAATGAGCATTATATATCGATTTCAAATTTAGTACACAAACTAAGTACTTAGTATAGTGCATGGGTCAGCTATCATTAATAGATATGGCAATTTCGATCCAATTACTTATAAACACATCAGTTCAGGTTATGAATATCTCTCAACCGACAAACTAGTAAAATCGAAAGAAAATTATAGCAAATAGATATAGGGCCACGCATCACTCAGAGGGTACAACTCAACTGAAGCAATATAACTTTTGTTATAATATTTGACAAACTGATTATTTGTAAAAAAATTCCTAAAGTGTTATTGGTCAACTAAGAGCCAATCCTTTTTGACCCGTATCTATAAATACCCATTTTGACCCGCTATATGATGATCTATCAATCTTAAAAAGTTGTCTTCTCCATTAGACAATTATAAGAAGTAACGCAGAAAAACAAAAAGGAACAAAGCGTTCCAATTCTATAACACAGTTGAATTTACCAAAGCATCATAACTACACTTTATTCTTTTAAACCAGATTGTCAAAATTGGTAAGTTGCAATGTGTTTAAACAAGAAACATGTGAAAACAATGTTCAAGAATAACGGTTCACTGAGAACTTGCATGCATGAGTGCATGAACAACTCTAAAAATGACAATCTCAATCACGTACTTAAATTAAGTTAAATTCATAGTCAATCACGATAAGCTAGCCTCTGGTAGAATCAGTACACTGTACACCATTGGTTCTCAGTTCTACAGGCAAACATGCTGTAAGAAATTTAATCATGCTCAATGGATAACAACACTGTGAATACACATGCATGAATACATAGACAAAAGATGTAAAAAAGATAATCACAAGATTTAAAATAGAGGTCAACGTTTAGTCATCAGAGCACACATGTTATATCAACTATCATGAACCTCCCTCATGTTGGCCGTGGGAGCACTCGATGGGGGACGCCAAAATTAAACGAGACCATCCCTGATTTTCCTAGCCAAACGCCAAGTCAGGAACAGCCTTATGGTTCCTTTGCCCCCCCCCCCCCCCCCAATATCTTCCTTGCCAACTTTCCTTAGATCTTGGTTTTAAAAGACTAGGCGATCCGAAGTGCTTAAGATCCTCAAAGCTGAGGCGTGAGGCGCCTGATACTCAAAGAATACTTATAAATTAATTCTAGATAAGATTTTCTGCCTTGATAATTCTTAAACACCCAAAATAAGGTAATATAAAATACAGAAAAGGAAAACGAAAACCTATGTACATTAAAAGAAGGTTTACGTAAAAGTACAACTAAAGATGCTAAGCTCTAAGCAGAACCCAAGATACACTATGTACAAGCAACTGCCAGATTATTTAACATATGTCACACTCAATCTCCAACTCTCTCTTCTTATATAACACTATGACAGATATGTTGTTTGGGTGTTTAACCTTGGAACTCGGCCATCACTTTCATCTTCTTTCCATCTCCATTACACCCCTCATCTCTATCTTGGTCACCCTTTATTATATAACCTCAGAAGAGCTCGACTTGCATCTGAACAAAATGTGTGGAAGCAGGTCACTTGTGTACAGGACTACAGACCTCACCTGCAGTCCATAAAAGTGCACCGCAGGTTGTCGGATAGGCACTCTTTTTACAACAAAGGGTGCATCCGAAGCTTCTATATTGTATTGTAGATTTCCCTATTATATTATGTACCATACTCTTAATAAGCTCCTTATCGACATTCTCTCTTCCTTGACCATCAACATATGGCACTAAGAACATATCTTTTAAACACCTCATATATGCATATACACCCTCTAGGCACAATGGTAATGTTACAATACTTTAGGCGATCTATAGTTTTTTCTTCATCTCCATTTGCAAAGCCTATCAGATTGAAGAAACCTACTATAACAATGTCGACCATGTATACATATCAAGCTAGGATACCACTAACTCAACAAGCAAGTGACACCAAATTTGCAATGAAAAATAAACGAACAAAGAGAATAAAATCATGAATACATAGGTAAAACCATATGTAAGTAAACACGAACTTTGGAAATCTACCTGATAGTCAAGCCAAGCTCTAACACACTTAGGCTTGCACAACTCTTCAAAGTACTTCTTCTGGTCAACCGGTTCCTCGTCCGACCTTAAATGAAGAAACAAAGGTACGTACGATTAAGGCTACACGGTATGGGGGTTATCCCGAAGAAAAACGAGCTACTTTAAAAAAAATGCAAGAGAAAATCATGGAAAAGTATGAAAGTTCTTAGGAATTTTATTTTTTAACTTATGTAATGTTTTGTTTTTTAACATTAATTAATGAATTTATTTTTCTATCTTATTTAATAAATGTTAAAAAAAAGTAGATGAATTAAAAAAATAAATAAATAAACTTGGTGGGGTAAGATCATCATCTATTTCCAGTGTTTCTACCATGGCGGATCATCCTCCAAGGGACTATGACGTGGCGAATCATCCTCCAAGGGAGGACCATCACCATACCGCATATAGCCTAATAAAACCTCAAACATAAAACAATCACATACTATTTTTAACCATCATCCAAACAAACAAAAATTATCTTTTCCTAAACTCTCAGCCTGCCTTTCAAAAACAACGTCTAGAATTCATAATCATGCTTTTGAACTAATTCAACAAACTTCCATACAATCATAACTAAATTAGGTTTAATTCAATTCAATAAATCGGAACACGGATAACTCACATAATGATGCAGGAGAATAATATAGCTCGTTCGATTGAAGCACCTGCAAATGCACCATTTTCAATTATCGATTTTATTAACAGATCGAATGAGTAGAGTGTAGATCTAATTCGAATACTTTCATAATGTGGAAATTAATTGATTGAGAGAATGAATGATGATTTTTACCGGGGGTTGAAAGAGGTAGCAGCCGTCAAACCGAAATATCAGGGAAGGGAGAGAAAATAAAGCGAAAGGGATCCTTTTATTCGTTCGGTCTAGCACATAGAAGGTACCTATTTTTTCATTTCTATTTTTTTTTAAACGCCAACGAATCATTCAAATTGGTTACAGACGAAATTTCTATATCGGGATACACTCGTCTTTGAACCGGAAAAAACCCTCACCTGGGGCTAAAGCCCGTAAACACTTGCCCGAAGGCACGACAGTGTGGTGAAGTAAACTCGATCTGTAGGTGCCGCGAAAAATAATGGGTAGGGCAGGAATCGAACTTAGATCACTTAGAACATCAGTTCTCTCCCTTACCACTCCACCACCAGCTCATTGGCAAATATGACCTTTTTATTTGTAATAATGTCAAAAGAAGCTTACACCATGAAGTGCGAAAAAGGTAACATTCGTAATTGTCATTGGTCACATTATAACTTATAAATTAGCAACATGGTGGTGCAATAGGTAGTTGTATCCTGTGCTTTGGGTGTTTTTCAAAAAAAAAAAAAAACTTTTGTCGTGGTTATACTTTAAGGCCTGTCACCGATTGTCTTTTAACTCCTCACCACACTCAAAGGAAAAAGAGAGACAGAGAGAACCGGTGAGAGAGAGACGGACGTCTGGTCACGCTTCCGGCAACGGTTACTGAGATCTCCGTCGAATTACTGCCCGGCCATCGTTCTGCGATGGGCCTACATGTATGATCGGAGACCTGGAGGCGGCAAATCGGTTTCCGGCCAGTTGAAAACCACCGATTGTGCCGCATGGGTGTTCTCTGGCCAGTCTAGCGACGCAAGGTATAGATTATCGACAACGTTATAGGTAAGAACCAGTTACTTAATCTTTGGGTGTGTTAGGGTTTATCTAAACAGGTAGGCCTCAGCAATTAAGGCTCCAATTTTTATTTTTTTTCAACTTTGATTCTTGCAGTTTGGGTTTTGTCCTCCTTATTAGCCAGCGGTTTCTGTGGTGATAGATTGAGTTTGAGTGTGAGGAGATCAAGATCGCTGATAAATGGTGTTGTTTCTGGTGTTGTTTAAACGGTTTTAACCACCTATCCGGCTTCTGTGGTACTTTCTTTCTCACTTTATTAACAATCTGTTAACATTTGCTCTATAACATATATGTATTTGATGCTTAATGTTGTTTTACTAATTATTGGTTAAAATCATTTTTATTAAGTCAAACTATTGATGGATTGGTTTTGTCGTTGTTTATCTATTGATTGTTATAGATCTTGGAAGTTATGAACAGTTGAGATTGAATTGGATCGACAGTCAGTCTCTCTGCAGGTATAATCCTAAACGTAGCTTGGAATTACTCATGTTTTCATAGGTGGGAGTTTTGTAACAAACAGTTGGCTTTTATCTAATATGGAGTTGCAAACCATTGCCTGTCATGCAAAATGGAAGCAAAAGGGTCTAGATACGTTTTAGCAAGTGTTTAATAAAAGCCAAGTGGAAGTTTATTATTAATTTTGTTATGTGTCAAAAGTTATCCGAACATTACGTAAGTAAGTTCCACAGGTCAGAACGGGTTGATAAAGTAAGTTCCACGGGTCAGGTACTGGTACTCCTTGGTGTGTTTGCGGTTGTTTGGCAACTATTGTTCTGATTGAAGAAGGATGGGGAGAAAGAAACGGTTTGGTAGTCGCAACATTAGAAATCAAGAGGTTTTGAAATCTGAATATTAGATATATTTATTAGTATTAGTTAATAATAACTTAATTTTTTTTGAAAGGCAAATCTTATTCCATCACCACAAATATTTACACATGGACTGAAAGCCCCATACAATACAATTTCAATTACTCATTGTTCTCTCATAAATAAAAAGAGAAATTGCAAAAGGCTTGCGGTTGTTTAAAATAGATAAAGAGATTAAACTTACAGCAATTTACGAAAGCTATATTGTCTTTTTAACAGTTTTTAATTATATTTTTGATTTTTTGTCACTTGATATTTTGAAAGTCAACCCGTTTTGACCCGAAACCCGTTTCGACCAAAACCCGCCTTGACCCTAACCCGTTTCGACCTGAACCCGTTCTAACCCGAACCCATTTGAACCTTTTTTTTAATTGACCCGTTTTGACCCGAACCCGCTTTGACACGTGACCCGACCCGACCCAACCCGCCCGTTTTGCCAGGTCTAATTATTATCGGTTGTTCATTGATCTTAGTGAGTTATAACTTTTAAGGGTTTGCTTTGGTTTTTGACAACTCATATAGAATATATATATATATATATATATATTATGTTTTTAATCGTATCATTCAACATTTACTCATATCAATTTCTTCTGATCTCAGAGCAGCGTAAGGCAATTATAGCTCTTTTTTTGCCTTCTCAATTACAGGGTATCTGGTAATTCATTAATGTTTGATCTAAGTATTTGGTTTACGAATTGTGATGGTTGTGGGTTGAGCTGTATTTAAGCTTCCTCATGTCGGCTCAACGGGTATGTTACTGAACACCTATGATTGATTTAGATAACATTGAATTCAAACCAGCCCATTGCACAAACTGATAAATGTCATATTGCTACTGTCTAATGTGTACAGAATCAAGCGATAGCTCCAAGAAGGCCTACGGCGAATGAAAAAGCTGAAAATAAACTTTTCTGAAAGTTGCGGATGATGAAGACTAGGCAACTGAAACCCACACAAAGTCGTCGACGTACAAATCTTTAGGTAGCACACCTTTTGTACAACTTATCTGCGTAACACTCTAGGTATCAGTATGCTAAGTTGTGAAGACCATTATACAGCAGAACATTTTGTACAGCTTTGTTTTGTACATCCTTGATATATAGGTCAGGCGATGTGACTATGGAAGGATGATGTAATCAAACACTTAGGGCCTCCCGGCCGCAATGCGGCGGGGTTTTAAATCTAGTTAGTTATTATTTTTCACAATTAATATGGTGCCTCATACATCTTTTATGGCTATTTCCGTCTGTCATACATTCATACGACATGTGTAACAATGTTTCGCCATAACATATGACATGCCTAACATGTTAGAGGTGTAGTGTGTCAACTATGTTTGTTTAACGGTGATCTTTCATTTTTGTTATAAGGAAGTAAGTAGGAGCATTCAGAGCCTAGCCTAGTTATTCGAGATCAGCTAAGTAAAAGCGTATATTGAGTTATGCTGAGATGGAATGAGTTCAAACCCATTTGACTAGGTTTACGAGCATAAACAAGTTCATTATATATAGAGTAAACTGCCATTTTGGTCCCTGTGGTTTGGGCACTTTTGCCATTTTAGTCCAAATCTCAAACTTTTTTAAATCTGGGTCCCTGTGGTTTCGTTTTTGTTGCCATTTTAGTTCAAAAGTGAAATCAGACCAGATTCCTCTAGTCAAACCCTCAAGTTTTGTCCTTTTGCACAGGGGTAATTTCGTCATTTACGTTATATCTCAACTGATTATCAATTTAAATTAATAAAACTAAATTAATAAAACCTAACCCTATAAAAGCCATCTCCTTCCCCAAATCTCCTTGCCCAGATCCATCTTCCAAAATCCAACCCTATAAAAGCCATCTCCTTCAACGGAAGGATACCGGAGCATGGAGACGAGCGGTGGTATGGCGTCGGAGAAGTGGCGACAGAAGCAGTGGGATGTTTTGGAAGATGGATCTTGGTTGTGGGTTTGAAGGGTGCGGGTGATGTCCGGAGTGTGATCTCCAGTGACGGCGGCAGAGGTGTTGGTGTCAAATCTGAGATATATGTTCCTGTCAAGTGCTGAAAGTTGAAACGAATGGCGGATTTGACAGTTTTTGTATCGGATGCGGTTGTTTTGATGCAAAATCATATGTTTCCGGTGTGTTTTCGAGTTTGTTGTGGTAGTTTTCACTCTGTGAGGACTCAAGAAATCACAAAGCATATCCGATTGTAGCCCACACCATAGATCTGAACTACTGATTCACTCACAAATTGATTCTCTCTCTTAGTCTGATGGTCACTCAAAGGTGCCGCTGGGTGTGACGGGTCATTACAGGTGGTTAGGTTGTGACGGGTGGTTGCAGGTGCCGCTGCTGTTCCTTGGGCGCCATCGGAGTTTTGGTGACTGGTGATGGTGTTGTGCACTAGTGCCGGTGTTGATGCTCTGTCGGAGAAGAAAAACGGTGTTTATGTGAGGTATTTGCAGGAGGTAGTAGGTGGTTGCTAGAGATTGTTGACGGCGGTGACCGGTTGTTGCGAAGAAGAAGGATTGGGAGGGTGGGGTTTGTTTATTATAGATTTATTTATTATAAAATTAAAATGACCAAAATGCCTCTGAACAAAAGGACAAAACAATCAGCTTTCAACAGTCAAAATAGGGGGTTTTTGGATTTTGGACTAAAATGGCAATAAAAGTGAAACCACAGGGAACCAGATTTAAAAAGTTTGAGATTTGGACTAAAATGGCAAAAGTGCCCAAACCACAGGGACCAAAATGGCAGTTTACTCTTATATATATAAATATAACAAATGACATAATAATAAGGTATATAATTAATATATTATGCACTGGCGAAGCTTTGTAGTGTAAAGTATTAGATTTTTAAAAGTTTGGCCCCACCGATTTGGATTTGGAGACTCTAGCCCCCACTAAATTTTCGTTCAAGCTCCGCCACTGATATTATGTATAGAAAAAGTTAATTTCCATCCACCATAGGGATTATATGTGTTAGGTTTATATAAACTATTGGTATGAAGGTGTAATTTCCAGGGATTTTTACATATTTCTCTCTTCTAAAAAGTCTTATTACATATTTCCTCAATTTCTAAATTTAATTACATATTTCCCCTTCCTAAAGAACTCTTATTACGTATTTACTCAATCACTAAATTTAATTACATCTTTCACCTTCTAACCCCCATATATTACATATTTATCCATTTTATTAAAAATACTCTTATAAATTACTATTTTACCCTTAATGAGTTTATTAAATGACTAATTACATATTTTCTATTCAAATAAAATCAAGGGATATTGGTCTCTAATAATCCATACTAGACGTTATTGGCCGTTGGCAGTCCCACCTTTTTTTATTCCCCCTGAAACTCCGTTAAGTTTTTTTAACTGAGACCCGATGGAGGAAAAATAGTTGAAAGGTGGGACTGTCATGGGGAATAAAAAAAGGCGGGACTGCCAATGGCCAATGACGTCTAGTAGGGATTATTAGAGGCTAACATCTGAACGTGCGTTTTAGGATCGAATTCGAACTCCCGACGATTGCAAAGAACACGTATCACGTGCGGAATCCATGTACGTGTTTGGATTGAACACAAGAATGTAATTAATAATTGATTCTATTGATAATCTTTGACAAATACAAGCACCTTGAATCAATCTTCCACAAGTTCTCTCTCAAGCTCTCAAGTGGGCAAAAGTCTTCTAAACTCTAAAATGAATCAAGACTCCCCTATTTATAGTGAAAGTCTAACTAAGGAATATTCCATGGAATATTCCCCATCCTCTCCAACTAGCATGTCCATTTCGTGGGGATGGACTAATATCTCACAAACGATATTGAATCAAGCTTAGACTCCTTAACAAAGTTTGTTCCTTATCTAAATATCTATGTATCTAAAGCTTGTCTTGGCCATTTCTCAGCTAAGATACGTGATTGAACGAAGTGGTAGACATTATGCACTCACAGACTCCCCCTTGGATATTACTGCAGTCAATCTCGTAGCTTTCTGTCTTCTCTCTCTGTCTTTGAGTCTTCTAGAAGCTTTGACATCTTCAGAACCACAGACTCCCCAATGCTCTAACAAGCTCCTCTTAATTATGCGTTCTGAATCTGCTCCCCCTTTCGGTTGACTCTGTCTCCAGGCTCCCATTTCTTTAAGCTTCCGTGATTTTTAGAATCGACACCTGGCTCTTTGATTACAAGCTCCCCCTAGCTTTGAGCTCATCTTCAGACTCCCTCTTAGTCTCAGCTATCGGGATCTTAATCTGGCTTATTATCACACCCTAACCGATGGCGGAAACATCGGGGTGAGGCACTGAGCGAAACAGATTGTCCAGGAGAATCCATAACAACTATTAAATTACCATATATTTAGCATTCACGTCCCATACCATGAGCATATAAAGTAAAACAGTTATTACAGACATAGTTCTCAAAGACAAAACATTGTTCCGACAACTCCAATATTATTTAGTTTGTTTCTAGACTCCCCTAGCTTGATTCCACAGAGTTCAGCAAAACACAGCATCCTAAACACCTGTCACATACGTTTAAATAGGTCAATACACATAGTGTAAAGGTGAGCATACAACTTTAATAGTATATAGTAGCGAAAGCGATTTACGCATAACCAGCATGTAACACGTAGTAATGTGAAGCACGTAAGCTATCGACAATGAAATATGCACAGACGTGACTGCGAGTTGTAGAATGCGCAACACATATCACCACCGTGGCAGGTGAGAAATACCATTAACAACCCCTGTCCATGACAGGTGCTGAGTCCAAACTATAGTACTATCGTTGCTAAGGTGTCAGGCAACAATCACTGTATAAACATAACATACAAGCATTCATCGAATAACACGTATAACATGCAGAGAGGTTAGCGTATAAAAGTGGTTGCATTGTGTGTCGAGGTGATTTTATATAAGTAACGTATGTAACACCTAAAAGTGCGTTAAGCAAAAAGGGATCGAGTATATTCACAGATCGTGTTTAATGAATAAACACAGTCTTGGATTGAAGGGAGCGCTGGAGAGATTAGCCTGATCACAGTACGACAGTATAAGCGATGAACAGTGCGTTAAACACCGTCGAGTGGAACGAGTGACGAATGGTGGTTCGGTCGGATGACCGTCCGGACGGATGACCATTCAGTCGGAGGGTCATTCGTTTGGGAAGGATGTGTTTGTGTATTGTTTGGACTTTGAAGTTTTTGTTGTAGCATTTTAAAAAGTGAAAAGTATCTCTGTTTGTCCAGCCATCCGATCGGATGGTCATCCGGACGGATGGCCGTTCGATCGGATGGTGATTCGTTTGAGTGGAAATTACCAAGAACTTCATCTCCCGTCCGGATAGTCATTCGATCAGATGGTCGTCCGATCGGATTACTATTCGTTTGGAAACTGATATTCTTTGAATCTTTGAAAAATTGATTAAGTATTTGAACTTTGTAGAAATGACTGTCACCTGATCGAATTATCGTTCGATCGGATGGCGATTCGTTCGGGCAACTGCTGGTTTGAACTTGTAAAAATCAGTTAAGTTTAGAAAAGTTTTGCGGTTGAACCGAGACGGTATGACATGGTGTCAAACAACGGAAACCATATCGAGTCCCAGTCGTCCGATCGGATGGGAATCACCCCGTTCGGTCAGTGACTGTTCTTGACGGAATTTCATGTTCAACCCGTGAATCGGTCGTCTCTTTGATAGTAATCCGTTCTCAGACTGGCACTTCACTAGAGAATGAGTAGAAGGCCTGAACGAGCTCGGATTCTATCGGTTTTGAGTAAAAGTGAGGAATGTTTGACGAAAAGTGGAAATCAGTTGGAAAATGTTTAGATTTAGGTGAAATCAGTGTTTAAACAGTGTAGAAATCCTTTAGATCTGAGTTGTTCTTGGTGAGATGAGATCATACTCCGGTGTTCATACGAACCCGTGATGACGTCACTCTGTAACAGCTCAAATCAGGTGGATTTCATGGTGAAATTGTGAGATTTGTTGGTGAAGATGATGAGAAAGTGTGTGCTGATGATAGAAGTTCAAGATTTGAAATGAAAACTTACAAGAATCGTGAGGAATCGAGAGAAAAGTGGCCTGAGAGTGTGTGGGTCGGAGGGAGCTGTCACATCATGAACAATGATGTGACAGGAGGGGTATTTATAGTGAGAGGAGGAGAAAGGCGGTGGAGGTTGACGGGTCGGAGGGCCTTTCGATCGGACGGCCATCCGATCGGATGGTCATCTGATCGGATGACCATTCGATCGAACGGTCGTTCGATCGGATGGCGCGTTTGAGTTAGTTTCCGACTTCCGTTTCGTGCGTTGAGCGTTGCGATGCGTTTTAGCGAGTTGTGAGTAAGCGGTGCGATAGTTTTAAATAATAGTTACACAAATAACATAACTAACATACAACAACATAAGTAACCTTGCGTTTCCAGTTCGCGATGAGTTTGCGTTGCGATAGAGTTGCGATTGCGTTTTCGAATAACACCTTTAATATATATAAACATGTACAAGTAACACATAATAGCACACACACATAGAACAATACCATTAAATGCAATTCGAGTTGCGATACGATAGCGATGAGATAACGTTAAATAGATTAGCGTTTAATTACGTTTATTGCATTGTTACTTCACATATCACAAATCGTAAAACAAAATAGCGGTAACTAACATACATCGATTATCGGGGTTCGAGAGTACAAGTAATAATCAAGCAAGAAATGATAGACCTAATTAGCAATCTTTTCTTCCTTTGACTTTGACTTGTACTTTGACTTTAAAACGTCGGGTTGTTATAGCCTCCCCTACTTTAGGGAATTTCGTCCTGAAATTAAGGCGCAGGCGTAACAAATAGCTGTGGATACTTAGCCTTCATGTGACTTTCGAGTTCCCAGGTTAACTCGGCGCCGCGTTTGCCTTCCCAGCGAACCTTCACTATGGGGATGCGTGAGCGTCGAAGTTTCTTGGTTTCTCAGTCCATGATCTCGACTGGCTTTTCCACGAAGTGTAATGTTTCGTCCACTTGTAGATCCTCACATGTAAATTCTGTTCAGCAAGACACGTTTTGAGGTTCGAAACATGGAAAGTTGGGTGGACGTTGCTAAGTTCCTCTGGTAGTTCGAGTCTGTAGGCCACTTTGCCAATTCTTTCCAGAATCTTAAAGGGTCCAACATATCGAGGCGCGAGCTTTCCTTTCTTTCTGAATCGGATCACCCCCTTCCAAGGTGAAACCTTTAGGAGTACATGATTTCCAACGTCAAATTCAAGGGGCTTGCGGCGTCTATCGGCGCAACTCTTCTGATGACTCTGAGCTTTCAACAGATTGTCTCGTATTTGGAGGATTTTGTCAGTCGTTTCTTGCAACAGCTCAGGACCGGTAATTTGCGCATCTCCGATTCCGTGCCATATAATAGGCGATCGTCATTTTCTTCCATACAATGCCTCAAATGGTGCCATTTGAATGCTAGAATGATAACTGTTATTGTACGAGAATTCGACCAAAGGTAAATGCGAATCCCAATTACCACCGAAATCTATCACACACGAGCGAAGCATGTCTTCAAGGGTGCGAATCGTGCGTTCCGTCTGGCCCTCGGTTTGGGGATGGAAAGTGGTACTTAGATTAAGAGTAGTACCGAGAGCAGATTGAAACGTTTCCCAAAGGCGTGAGGTAAACCGACCATCGTGGTCAGAGATGATATCACGAGGCGTCCCGTGTCGACATATAACTTCGTCGGTATAGATTCGTGCTAATCGTTCTACCTTAAAGTCTTCTCATATGGCAGAAAATGAGCAGATTTAGTAAGACAATCAACGATAACCCAGATGCTATTGTGACCTGATGGCATGCGCGGGAGTTTCGTTATGAAGTCCATAGCTATACTCTCCCATTTCCACATAGGAATCTCGGGTTGCACGAGTAAGCCAGAGGGTCTTTGCTGTTCAGCCTTGACTTTCGAACAAGTCAGACACTTCAAAACATAGACAGCGATATCCTTCTTCATTCCAGGCCACCAATACCGTAGACGAAGGTCATGGTACATTTTGTCGACACCGGGATGAATGGAATATCGAGACTCGTGGGCTTCAGTCAACAATATCTCTCGAAGATTATTGCGACTTGGAATCCAGATGCGATCAAGATAGTAATAGATACCGTTCGATTTGGTGACAAGTTGGGTTTCAGCACCACACTTCTTCATTTCCTCTTTCAAGGTATTCTCAATGAAGCAGGCATGCTGAGCGTCACGGATTAGCGCTTCGTGGTCGTGCTAGGCGTGAGTGTTACGAACGCTATGCAAATAGCTTCCTCGGCTTAAAGCATCTGCAACGACATTTGCTTTGCCAAGGTGGTAACGAATCTCACAGTCGTAATCGTTGAGAAGTTCTACCTATCGGCGTTGGCGCATATTCAGTTCCTTTTGGTTCAAGATATGTTGTAGGCTCTTATGGTCGGTGAAGACCGTACACTTGGTACCATAAAGGTAGTGTCACCAAATCTTTAACGCAAAAACAACTGCACCAAGCTCGAGATCGTGGGTTGTATAGTTCTTCTCATGGATCTTGAGCTGACGAGAGGCGTACGCGATAACCTTGTCCCGTTGCATGAGAACACAACCGAGACCGAGGTTAGAGGCATCGCAGTAGACTACGAAGTCATCGTTTCCGCCGGGTAACGCGAGGATAGGAGCATTGCAGAGCATATGCTTAAGGGTTTGAAAGGCAGTCTCTTGTTCATTTCTCCAAACAAAAGGCTTGTCCTTATGCGTCAGAGAAGTAAGCGGAACGTTGATTTTAGAAAAGTCAGCGATGAATCAACGGTAATAGCCCGCCAATCCGAGGAACAAACGAACTTCGGATGGTGATTTTGGTGTAACCCAGCTCTTGACTGCTTCAATCTTCGCGGGATCGACGTGTATACATTAACTATTGACGATGTGACCGAGGAATTGAACCTCCTCTAGCACGAATTCACACTTGAAGAACTTGGCATAGAGTCGATTCCCTTGGATCAATTCGAGAACCAAATGTAGATGTTGCGCGTGTTCGGCTTTCGACTTCGAATAGATAAGGATACCATCGATAAACACGATGACGAAGCGGTCGAGAAAGGGCTTAAACACGCGATTCATCCAATCCATGAAAACCGTGGGTGCATTGGTTAAACCAAAGGGCATTACGATGAATTCATAATGGCCGTATCGGGTTCGGAAAGCGGTTTTAGGTATATCTTCCTCCTGGATTCGTAACTGGTGATAGCCTGAGCATAAATCGATCTTCGAGAAACACGTAGCGCCATGTAATTGATCAAACAAATCGTCGATTCGGGGCAGGGGATAGCGATTTTTGATAGTCAGCTTATTCAATTCCCTATAATCGATGCACATCCGGAACGATCCGTCCTTCTTTTTGATGAAAAGGACAGGTGCGCCCCAAGGAGAGGTGCTAGGGCGAATGAAGCCTTTATCAAGCAGTTCCTGGAGTTGACTCGAGAGTTCGTGCATTTCAGATGGAGCGAGGCGATAGGGAGCTTTAGCAACAGGGTTAGCTCCAGGAATGAGGTCGATACGAAAATCAATATCACGATTCGGGGTTAAACCATGTAAATCGTCAGGAAAAATGTTTGGAAAATCACGAACCACAGGCACCTTATCCATTTCCTTATTTTCCTTTTCCTCTGCTACTATGATGTGTGCCAAGAAAGCTTTGTATTCCTTTCGGAGATACTTGCTCGCTTGTATGCACGACATGAGTTTGAGATCCTTCGATGACACTTCGCCATAGACACAGAGTTGATCACCATTAGCGAGAGAGAAACGAATCATCTTATCGAAACAAACGACTTCAGCATGATTTTCATGAAGAAAATTCATGCCTACTATGATATCAAAACTACCAAGCTGCATCGGGATAAGACCGATAGGGAAGACGTGATTGTTGAGTTGAAGCGTACAATAACGGAGAACAGAATTAACAGTGACGGTTCTTCCAGTGGCAATTTCTATGTCAAACATCGTAGGGAGGTTAGCGCGTTTACGTTTTATGAGCTTTTCGAATTATAACGATACAAAACAGTTATCGGCTCCAGTATCAAATAAATACGAAACATATATACCGTTGACAAGAAACGTACCATTAACAACATTGTTGTCATTCTGTGCCTGGCGGACGTTGATGTTGAATGCACGTTCGCGGGCTGCTGGCTGTTGTTGTTGCTGCTGCTGCTGCTGAGGCTGCTGCTGTTGATGTTGTTGCTGCGCTGGTTGTTGTTGTGGCTCTTGCTTCACTACTCTGTTCGGGCAGACGTTTGTAAAGTGGTTCAGATCACCACATGTAAAGCAGGCTCTTACGTGAGCAGCGTGAGCAGGAGCTGCTTGTTGACCCTGTGGAGCGGGAAGAGGAGCTGGTAGTGCAGGAGCTTGAACTTGAGCTTGAGCTTGACGGGGACCAGTACGGCAGTTGGCAGTAAAGTGGCCATAAAGGTTGCAGTGCACACAAAATCGACAAGCGATCCCAACAGGATGATGATAAGTATAGGTAGGGCACAGTGGGTGCGGACCAGTGTATGCACGTTTTGTAGGAGGTGCATTGGTCACGGGTGCAGCTACTTGGCGGTTCTGTGGTTGAGGTTGGGCAGGTACAACATTGAGTGGAGCGGCGGTGACAGCACAGTTCTTGTTGTTGTTGTTGCTCTTGCGTTTGCGACGTAAGGATTTCGACCCTTGCGGTGCGGCGGTTTCAGGAGCGGGTGAAGCGGTAACTTGGTGGAGACTTTTGGTGGTGTTCTTGAAGTAACCAGCCCTAACTTGCTTGTCATTGATTTCTGCAGCGAGTAGATAAGTCTCTTTGATGGTAGTCGTCTTGGCGGCTTGCACGAAATCAGCAATACAATCCGGTAAAGCACGGATGTATTTCTTGATGGTTATGTCGAGGGTTGAGACTTGGCCGGGACAAACGATGCTAAGCTGCTTAAAGCGCGTAGTAAGACCAGCATTGTCGCCACCCTCTTGCTTGATGTTCCAAAACTCGTCCTCCAGCTTCTTAAGCTCATGGGGAGGGCATAATTCCTTCATCATGATTTCTTTCAACTCCTCCCAAGTAAGCCCATAGGCTGCATCATTCCCTCTCCTGTTCCTTTCGGCGGTGCACCAATCCAGAGCCTTGGACTGGAAAACACCAGTTGCGTTGATAGTGCGGAGGTTATCAGGACAACCGCTTTGGCGCAGAGTGACTTCAATTGAGTCAAACCATTGAAACATGGCAGTAGGCCCGTCTTCGCCAGTGAAGTCTTTGGGGCCGCAGGCCTTAAACTGCTGGAAGCTAAAAGTAGCGCATGGAGAGTCGGTCCTAGATTCCTCAGAGGACTTGCTACCAATTTCGTTGATTTCACTGACAATTTGTGGAATAACCTTAGGCATTTCCTTGGCGACTAGCGAGGCGATGCGTTTGTCAGCGTGGTTGCGGCGGGTAGCGCGAGAAGTGTGCGATCCAAATGACGACATTGTCTATAACAGATATCGTCATAGGATTCAGACACATTTTCGGTTAAATCGAGTATAGTCTAGCGTATCACCCAAAGCTACTTTTATATATAAAGCACAGGAACACGTCTAACACATAGGCACATAATCACGTAGGCACATAATCCACATAGGCACGTAAACACATAAGCATGTAGAGCACAAAAGCACATATTCCACTATATTTTGCACGTATTCAACTACATATATTGCACGTATTCACCTATCATTCAAGTTTCACGAGCGCGTTTGAGAGTAGCGAGTATGAGTATCACAGCATACGGTTCACATATGTAACACCTCGCAAAATCATGTCCAATATAGTAATGACACGTGTCATAAACCCTGATCAAGTAAAAAGATAACTTAAAGGGACTAAAGTTATCAAACAGTGTAAAGATGTATGTGGAAGGACCAAAAGTGTCAACATGCCAAACTTGTGCCTCTGATTAACCTCATATGATGTTCGTATTCTTTATTGAATAAATTGTCGGACACAAGAAGCCGTCTGTGCTTAAAATCAAAAGTTTACAAAATACAGGGGTTAAAAGTGTCAACATGTTAATTCTTACCTCTGAGTGACCTTTTAACGATCCCGAGGCTTTGTAATATATTATTATACTCTCATGAATATCAGATAATGATTTCATGAAGTTTCGGTACAATCTTGTGATATAAATTGCAAATTCCAAGAAGAAGGGTTAAAAGTGTCAAAGTAACAATTCTACTCTTGGGAGACCTTTTCAATGAATCCAAAACATATGCATGCATGGTTTTACTCCCAAGAACTATTAAGACCTGATTATATGGGCTCCTCATGCTGAAAATGTCAGATATTCGAGTTCTGAAAGTGCAGGGACTGATCTTGCAAACAAACAGAAACATTTTTGAAATTGCACTCTTAGGCGTGTCGCGCAGGACTCACCTGCACCTGGCGCGACACGCGGGTGGGACCATTTTCCAGCCAGAACTAGAAGGTGCCCAGCATGCAACCTGCAAATATTTTTCTGATCTTCTGCAATTCTGGGGCGTAAACAACAGCTTGTTAATGGTTTTTAAATACCACTTGGACACTTGTGAGCATCATAAAACATCTGGAACACTTGGATTCATCTCAATCAATCCCCATTCTCTATAAAAAGGCTCACATTCTGTAACGCCCCAAAACTCGAATTATTAAAATTGTTAGTAAGACCCCATGTCTAATAAAATAGAATGTAATAACTAGGTTATTATACCTAGTCAAATGTTTAGCAAAACAAGCAAAGGTATAAACTTGAGGGACCAAAGATGTACAAGGGAAAGTTATGTTTTAAATTAATAAAAAACACACACATCTCGTGTGTGTTCTGGAACGATCAGAAGGAGCTCCATAGGAGCCAAGCCCTAATTCTTCAAAAGCTTTAAATCAAGGGATGATTCAAGGCTCAAATTCGCAAATAAACATGGAATAATGATCACCATCATAAGGGGATCGTAAGGTATGTCTTAGAAGTTAGATTGGTGATCTTTCACGAAGTGGGTTTTGATGTAAATCGCGAATTTGTATGAAATTAAGAATGGGTGTGTGTTAGAATCATCATATTGGACATGGGTTATGCATGATTTAGGTTAATTTGATGTTTTTGGATGAAACCCATTTGTTATGATGAAGAGGATGACATGGGTGAATCATCCATGTCCAATTTTGCTTAATATTGATGTATTTTGATTTGCATGATGGGTTCTTGTTAGAAGAATTAAAAGAAATGTAATACTAGTATGTTTGATGTTTATGCATGAATGATTCGTGTTGATTAGTAAGTGGAATTGAGCATGAGTATGTGTTATAATCAACATATAGAACATGAATTATGAATGGTTCGTGCTAATTTGATGTTTAGATGATAAACCCATTAGTTATGGTGATGAAGATGACTAGACTCATCACCTATGTCCAATTTTTGTTGAAAGAATGACGTATTATGCGGGTATGATGAATTCTTGTTAGATGAATTAGGAGGAATATGATGATGTTATGTTTTATGTTCATTTGGAATGATATATGATGATTAGTAGTAGGTTTTGAGGTTATGTATGAGTTTAGAAGATTTATGCATGAATAAGTTGTACGTTATGCTTAAAAGGTAGTACGAACATCAAGTGTATGATAAAATGTATGTAATGTCGTCCGTATAGTCGATTATGATCTTACGGGCATATGTTGATAAGTCGATAGTTACATATGGTTAATAGTTGACTTTTGGAAGTCAACAAGTATAAGAAACATGATTTGACTCGTTGTTGTAAAAGCAGGATTATAGGAAGTCGTCTGATACATGTTATGTTAATATGTGTTAATTTTGATTACCCGATGAATTACGTGTGTTGGAAAGGATATGAAGTTGATTAGATGTTTTAATGCTTGTTAGAAATGACTAAGGAAAGTTAAGTGTGAATTATGCGAATGATATGATTGTTACATGTACAAATGAGTATGCTAATAAGAGCGTGGTTTCGATGAAATGAAAGTATAGGAATCACGTCGTGACGGACTCAAGCAGGAGGTGTTAACGGGTCAAGATGAGGCAAGGAATCGGATACGAGCACGGACGCATAAGGTAAGTGATTTCTGTAATCACTTCTTATGTTCGATTAAGTTATATGGTGTTTTAATTAACTAAACATGATGGTTGAGGTCAAATATGTGTCGTAGTCTTTCGCCGTAAAGGATGGGATTAAAGTTGACCAAAATGCCCTTGATGGGTATTTTGGGCAAACGATCTTAATAAGTGGTTTAGAAACAAGTTATACGATTAGTGTAATGTTTTGGACAAGTATGGAAGTGGGAAGTATGGTCTTGTTAGGCATAGACCAATTAATGCGCTAATACCCATAACGGGTCAAATAGTTAGAAAATGATAATAAGCCGATAGAGCGTAAGATAAGAATTTCCTTAATCCGAATGTGGGATTTTAAGTTCATATAATAGAATGTGAATTTACAAGCATGTAGGAAGAAACGGGAGGTTAAACGGGTAAACGGTTCGAAAGTTATGCGCGTTTTAGTGCGTTCGGACGATGAAACGGAACTGCAGGAAAAATGCATTTTAGAGAGGCCGTCGCCGACGGGCAAGGAGGCCGTCGCCGACGGGTTAGGGAAAATCAGTTTTTCTCCGACGGGTTATCTTCCTGTCTACGGGATTTTGGCTACGGGAAAAACTACTGGCCGTCGCCGACGACCTCCCTAAGTCCAAAAGTCTAAAATTTGTTATTTAAGTTTATTTATGTATCGTAGGCTTCGGTTTGTTATCCGTGGACTACGGCGGACTTTCTAAACATGATTTTGATTAATCCTTAGATGAATATGTGCTATAAATCAAAGTTTAAGTCTCATGTAATTATCGTATTAGTATGTAAGAGGTATGCAAGATGTTGTACGTGTATGTAGATGCCTATTTATGTATATATGAAGATACGTGTGATAGTATGTATATATGTGAAGGAGTAGGAATGTATGTATGTATGCGGGTGTGTATTTATGTATGTATAAAGATATGTACGAGTGTATGCATGTATGTAAAGATGTAAGAAAGGTATATACGTATGTATGTCTTATGCGTTTAAATGTAGGTATGTAGGTGTGTAGGTAGGTAGAACGTATGTACGCAAGTGAGTATGTACGAAGGTATGCACGTATGTAGGTTTGTGTGAAGGCATGTAATAAGTATGTATGTATGTATGTATGTATGTATGAATGTAGGTATGTATGTATGTAGGTAGGAATGGATGTATTTAGGTATGCACGTACGTAGGTACGTACGTATGTATGTAGGTACGTATGTAGGAAAGTTGCTATTTGTGACCATAAACGTATGTATCAGTTTGTATGAAAGTATGTACGCATGCATCTAATGAAATTGAGCACTAACGGTAATAATTGCGTGCTTGGTGAATGAAGTGTAACGCAGGAATATCAAAGAAGTCTCAGTACGGATCATATGATCAGGATGGGAAAGCTGGGATGTAAAGAGTTAACGAAACGAGAAGTAAACGTGAACAAACCTTGTATGTTTATAATGCGTACTAATGTTGTGAATTTTATGTGGTGAGCGCAGGTAGTACCAGTCATGAGGATATCCAAGGATTGGAGATCGAAGATCGAGTCACTAGAGAGATTGTACGGAAACGTTGATGTACATAATGTAGTAAACATAAGCTATGTTTTTAACTAGTAAATAAGAGGATGACGGATTTATGAGAAAGAGCTGTGTTAAAGTCAAATTTTAAATAAGTTGAGGTATTTATAATAAAAGAAATTTTACGGTACGTGTTTCCGCTGCGACTTTTGTCATGTATGATTTAGGGTCTAATAAGTTGGTATCAGAGCCCTGGTTTGAGAGAATCAAGTACAAGAAAGTAAGTACTTGAACTCAAACTTGTGTGCTCTTATGATAAGGAACCCGTACAATCTAAGACTCGATCAAGATCCAAAGGTAGAAGCGAATGTAAGTTTGTACTTATGTATACGTATAAAGAAACTGACGGTATGTTATGTGCAAGGTAAGTATAAGTGTTTGAAGAAGATGACCCTTGAATGTAGTCTAGGATGAATGCTAAGGCAGGCAAGGATGCGAATGGACAGACGGACCCCAGGTACACAATGTTAGTATGTATGGTACCGGTGTTAAAAGAAAAAGGAAGAAATCTCCTTGGGAGGGTAAGTACTAAATGGAAGACAACGATGTTGTCTTGATAAGGTTGTAAAAATGTAGCACGAATTGAGACCCACTACTGCAGACATAAGGCGATGATTACCTGAAGACACGAAATTAGTATGTGAATTGCGCACCTGGCCAGTACGCAAGAAGCATATGACATTCGTGAGACCGTGGTCATTATCGCAGGTATGTCCGTTAGAATTGGGTAGCAAGTGGGCGTGCGGGTGAAGTGGGTAGTAAGACTCTCGGGAAATTGAGAGTACTATGTAGGAATGAAAAACATGAATGATAAGAATGAAGAATGTTGAATCCGTAAGAAGGTACGGATCAACAATGTATATGAATGCAATGCTTGAATCCGCGAGACGGATTCAAAGAATGAAAGATATGAATGCAATGCTTGAATTCGCGAGACGGATTCAAGGGATGAAAGGCGTAAATGCAATGTTTGAATCCGAGAGACGGATTCAAAGGATGAAAGATGTGAATGCAATGCTTGAATCCGCAAGACGGATTCAAGAAATGAAATGTATGAATGCAAAAATTTGGATCTGCGAGACGGATTCAAGGAATGAAGGATATGAATGCAATATTTGAATCCGCGAGACGGATTCAAACATAAAAGCAATTAAGTGTACAAATGATAAGTATGAATCCGCGAGACGGATTTAAGGACGAAAGAATGACCATAAATGATATGCGAACTTAAAATTTGAGTCAAGAAAAGAAAATTTTGATTAAGCCACATATTAGACACGTTGTTAAATTGACTCGTGTGAGTCGGAATGAATGACGGGATACAACCCGAACGATAACTTAAGTATGGCCGGGAAGGGGAAGTTTTGCAAAAAGGTTAATGAAATAATTTTAAGAATAAAAGAATTAGGAGCATTTAAAACCCCAAATAAAATAAGTATGGAGAAAAAGTAATAATGACGAGTATCGATGGAAAGTGCTACTTTTGATGTTGGGCTTGTTGGCCATGTTCATTTGAACAAGGCATTGTTGAAAGGATGCGCATAGGCGGGTGCTCAACAAATCAGTGGAAGCGATCAATGAAAGTATTACATGAACCCATGAAGAAACGGGCCGACTCGGGCCACAAACCGTTGGCATACACGACGAAGTCAAGGTTAGTAAGATGTTTAGCTTGTGATTATGAGTAAATATTGATATAAATAAATGATTATAGTATGCCTATGATGATATGTTGACCTCTCGTATAAACATTAAGATAATTAGAAGTAACATTAGTAATGGGATGCTAAGGATGTCTCAAAGCGAATAAAATGAAAGATTGTACATGATGTATGAGTAGAATGAAATAAATCGATTTATTTCGATATATGAGGGTAATATGCTTAAATAGGAAGCTAGAGTCAAGCCGTAAACTTAAAATCAATACGAGTAAGGATTGCATACTTTTGGATTAAGTTCAATGAATGAAATGCTAGGGATGATATGTGCTAGAAACTAGCAATATGAAATGAAGGACACTAATAAGAGCTCTGGAATAGAGTTTTACATAAGTATTGTGAATGAACAACTTGAAAAGGGGTAAGAGTAGAATTGGTTTGATTCGATTAAGGAAGGTTTCGGGGACGAAACCTCATTTAAGGGGGGTAGACTTGTAACCCCCCAAAACTCGAATTATTAAAATTGTTAGTAAGACCCCATGTCTAATAAAATAGAATGTAATAACTAGGTTATTATACCTAGTCAAATGTTTAGCAAAACAAGCAAAGGTATAAACTTGAGGGACCAAAGATGGACAAGGGAAAGTTATGTTTTAAATTAATAAAACACACACACAAACACACACATCTCGTGTGTGTTCTGGAACGATCAGAAGGGGCTCCATAGGAGCCAAGCCCTAATTCTTCAAAAGCTTCAAATCAAGGGATGATTCAAGGCTCAAATTCGCAAATAAACATGGAATAATGATCACCATCACAAGGGGATCGTAAGGTATGTCTTAGAAGTTAGATTGGTGATCTTTCACGAAGTGGGTTTTGATGTAAATCGCGAATTTGTATGAAATTAAGAATGGGTGTGTGTTAGAATCATCATATTGGACATGGGTTATGCATGATTTAGGTTAATTTGATGTTTTTGGATGAAACCCGTTTGTTATGATGAAGAGGATGACATGGGTGAATCATCCATGTCCAATTTTGCTTAATATTGATGTATTTTGATTTGCATGATGGGTTCTTGTTAGAAGAATTAAAAGAAATGTAATACTAGTATGTTTGATGTTTATGCATGAATGATTCGTGTTGATTAGTAAGTGGAATTGAGCATGAGTATGTGTTATAATCAACATATAGAACATGAATTATGAATGGTTCGTGCTAATTTTATGTTTAGATGATAAACCCATTAGTTATGGTGATGAAGATGACTAGACTCATAACCTATGTCCAATTTTTGTTGAAAGAATGACGTATTATGCGGGTATGATGAATTCTTGTTAGATGAATTAGGAGGAATATGATGATGTTATGTTTTATGTTCATTTGGAATGATATATGATGATTAGTAGTAGGTTTTGAGGGGTTATGTATGAGTTTAGAAGATTTATGCATGAATAAGTAGTACGTTATGCTTAAAAGGTAGTACGAACATCAAGTGTATGATAAAATGTATGTAATGTCGTCCGTATAGTCGATTATGATGTTACGGGCATATGTTGATAAGTCGATAGTTACATATGGTTAATAGTTGACTTTTGGAAGTCAACAAGTATAAGAAACATGATTTGACTCGTTGTTGTAAAAGCAGGATTATAGGAAGTCGTCTGATACATGTTATGTTAATATGTGTTAATTTTGATTACCCGATGAATTACGTGTGTTGGAAAGGATATGAAGTTGATTGGATGTTTTAATGCTTGTTAGAAATGACTAAGGAAAGTTAAGTGTGAATTATGCGAATGATATGATTGTTACATGTACAAATGAGTATGCTAATAAGAGCGTGGTTTCGATGAAATGAAAGTATAGGAATCACGTCGTGACGGACTCAAGCAGGAGGTGTTAACGGGTCAAGATGAGGCAAGGAATCGGATACGAGCACGGACGCATAAGGTAAGTGATTCTGTAATCACTTCTTATGTTCGATTAAGTTATATGGTGTTTTAATTAACTAAACATGATGGTTGAGGTCAAATATGTGTCGTAGTCTTTCGCAGTAAAGGATGGGTTTAAAGTTGACCAAAATGCCCTTGATGGGTATTTTGGGCAAACGATCTTAATAAGTGGTTTAGAAACAAGTTATACGATTAGTGTAATGTTTTGGACAAGTATGGAAGTGGGAAGTATGGTCTTGTTAGGCATAGACCAATTAATGCGCTAATACCCATAACGAGTCAAATAGTTAGAAAATGATAATAAGCCGATAGAGCGTAAGATAAGAATTTCCTTAATCCGAATGAGGGATTTTAAGTTCATATGATAGAATGTGAATTTACAAGCATGTAGGAAGAAACGGGAGGTTAAACGGGTAAACGGTTCGAAAGTTATGCGCGTTTTAGTGCGTTCGGACGATGAAACGGAACTGCAGGAAAAATGCATTTTAGAGAGGCCGTCGCCGACGGGCAAGGAGGCCGTCGCCGACGGGTTAGGGAAAATCAGTTTTTCTCCGACGGGTTATCTACCTGTCTACGGGGTTTTGGCTACGGGAAAAACTATGGGCAGTCGCCGACGGGCCCTAGGGCCGTCGCCGACGACCTCCCCAAGTCCAAAAGTCTAAAATTTGTTATTTATGTTGATTTATGTATCGTAGGCTTCGGTTTGTTATCCGTGGACTACGGCGGACTTTCTAAACATGATTTTGATTAATCCTTAGATGAATATGTGCTATAAATCAAAGTTTAAGTCTCATGTAATTATCGTATTAGTATGTAAGAGGTATGCAAGATGTTGTACGTGTATGTAGATGCGTATTTATGTATATATGAAGATACGTGTGATAGTATGTATATATGTGAAGGCGTAGGAATGTATGTATGTATGCGGATGTGTATTTATGTATGTATAAAGATATGTACGAGTGTATGCATGTATGTAAAGATGTAAGAAAGGTATATACGTATGTATGTCTTATGCGTTTAAATGTAGGTATGTAGGTGTGTAGGTAGGTAGAACGTATGTACGCAAGTGAGTATGTACGAAGGTATGCACGTATGTTGGTTTGTGTGAAGGCATGTGATAAGTATGTATGTATGTATGTATGAATGTAGGTATGTATGTAGGTAGGAATGGATGTATTTAGGTATGCACGTACGTAGGTACGTACGTATGTATGTAGGTACGTATGTAGGAAAGTTGCTATTTGTGACCATAAACGTATGTATCAGTTTGTATGAAAGTATGTACGCATGCATCTAATGAAATTGAGCACTAACGGTAATAATTGCGTGCTTGGTGAATGAAGTGTAATGCAGGAATATCAAAAAAGTCTCACTACGGATCATATGATCAGGATGGGAAAGCTGGGATGTAAAGAGTTAACGAAACGAGAAGTAAACGTGAACAAACCTTGTATGTTTATAATGCGTACTAATGTTGTGAATTTTATGTGGTGAGAGCAGGTAGTACCAGTCATGAGGATATCCAAGGATTGGAGATCGAAGATCGAGTCACTAGAGAGATTGTACGGAAACGTTGATGTACATAATGTAGTAAACATAAGCTATGTTTTTAACTAGTAAATAAGAGGATGACGGATTTATGAGAAAGAGCTGTGTTAAAGTCAAATTTTAAATAAGTTGAGGTATTTATAATAAAAGAAATTTTACGGTACATGTTTCCGCTGCGACTTTTGTCATGTATGATTTAGGGTCTAATACATTCTTCACTTGTTCTTGCTCACTTCAAAGAAATTATCAAACAAACTCTCAAAGCTTTATCTCTGGAGCATCCTAGTTCATAAGGAAGCTCTCTTAGTTCAAAATTCCGTGCTAAGGACCCTTGTAAGTGTTCTTGGCTCCTATAGTTCAATTTTTGTATGTGTAAGGACCGAAAGTCAAAGTTAGCATAATTCTACTTTGACTTGTAGTTTATTCATAAACGGTCCAGCCATGATTCGAATTGAATGTGGCTATATGTTGGTAATTATGTAGGTGATAATCCCTCAAAAGGGCACCTCCTAATTATCACATTTACTTGGTCAATTGTCAGGTCAAAGTACTTAACAGAAAAGTCAAACGAGTAAGTTTTTATTAAAAATTCATAACTGATAATGTAAAGGTTATAAAATACATTTTATCACTTTAATTACTTGGTAAATATTATAAGAACATGTTTAGACATGTTCAACCCGACAATTCTGAATTTAGGGTCGGTTCGCAACCGAAAGTCGCAAAAATTGACTTTTGCTTTGACTTTCAGTTCTGACCCGATTTAGCTTAGTTTCTTCATGCCTTAGGGTTCCTTTGTGACCATATTATATGTTAGTATAACCCTCTGAGGTCATACTACATGGTCCATTAGAAATCATAGTTTATTTGCATGTTTCCGTTAAATGCTAAAAAATTGACTATTATGCCCTTATGTTATAAAAACGAGATTTTGGAAAATGTGAGAGGACAAAAAGTTTTATTACTGATATATAAGTATGTCAAATAAATTTGATATCAGTTTCTGGTCTCAAACTAAAGTTATGTAAGATATCGTAAAATGAAACTTTTTATTAATTAAATTACATTTTTTGTATAAATCATGTTTAAACCCAAATTTTGACACCAAACTCATTGCTTACTGTTTTGATAATATTTTTAGGGATTTTTGGAATTCTTGGTCAGATTATACACTGACCATATCATTGAGTTCTCGTATAAATCGGTAAATGACGATAATACCCTTTTTGCTAATAAAATGAGTTTAACATATGATTTGCATACCAAACCTTTTCCTACTGATATCATATGTTAAATATTTTAGACATTAAAGACTGATCAAAATCTCAGGACTTCATAAACATCTCAAATACCGACAATTACCGACTTTTACGATAATTAGGTGCATAGTATGGTTTAAAACCATATTTAACACCTAAGACTTGTTACCTACTGAATTTATAAATAAATTTTAATACTTTAACAGTAAGTATAAGTCTTGAACTCAGATTTCCAAATTTGACCTCAAAAGCATATGTGAAATGACCAAAATGCCCCTACGGTGTATAGTTTGGCCATAAATGATTAAACACACATATGTATGATATCTTACTGATGTAACAACATAAAATAAATATTTTTGTAGAATGTTTTAGACCAGAACCTCAGTTTACTATTAAATCTCTTTTATAAACTTTAAAATGACCCAGTACCCTTACGGGACTTAATTTAGTTTTAAATTCTTTTGGGGCATAATTGTTGATATCCTACTGATATCACAACATATTTTAAGCATAATAACTTATGGAACTTGCACATGACTCATCTGGCTACCCGTTATGCTTATACGCGTTCGGTACGGTTTATGTAACTAGTTTGCATAAATTAACCGAAACGGGCAAGCCTTATCATTTTTACTTCAAAATCTAGAATGTATTTAGTTTACCCATTTTATACAAGTCTCCATACTTGTCGGGTCTAAATTACATTCCAATCCGGTCATCGCTTAATCTTGCGTTTAGTACCGTAAACCTTTCTTTAAACTAACCGGTCTAAGTTTATAACTAAAATAAGACCCGTTAGTAATCTCATAGGTTAATATAACCTTTGTTCCAGATTAGAAGCCCAGTAGAAGTTACTTGCACTTGTCTAAGTAGGATATTCGGTTGAGCATACTAAACTATCATTTTAAGCTCAGGTAAATACTTTTAACTTATTTTCCCTTATACGGGCTTAGGATACGGTAAATTATTACCGCTTGCTCGGGTGTAGAAACCTTTTTAATTGGATATGGTTAAATTGTATAACCCCGCTTTAATCAGTATTGCTAGATAACAAATAACATTGGGGGTTAACTGTCACACCCCAAAAACGTCGCAGCGGAATATTAAACGTAGTGGTGACGGAAGTTGGTGCCCATTTATACCTTGTGGAATGATGCATTTATTTGTTGGACATATTGACTTGTTTTAAAACATAAAGTATTTAAACATTACATTTTTAAACCACGACACAACCACAAAAGTAAAGTTGTCTTGATCCTCACGGATCTTATTACAAACGTCCCAGAAAGTTTAAAAGTTGTCCAAAATTTTCAAACAAAACAACATGCATCATCAAACACAAGATACGCCATGATTCCCGAAGCCGAACTCAAATACCTGTAGAACACGTTAAAATCAAGTGTCAACACAAAGGAAGGTGAGTTCACATATTCACATACAAACAATTCATTCCAAAGGAAAACTTTCTGATTATGTGTTTATTTGAAAACATCCATATAATTTTTAGAAAGTCCATCTTTACTTCCTTAATAAAATCCATGGGTCTTCCGTCGCGGTTCAACAACCCGACAATAACACTCTTACCCAGGTTTTGTATATTAAATTATTGCGTCATTTTTCAGACTCGTAATGTTAGCTAGACAATACGAACTATATATTTACCATGTAGGGATAATCAAAGCTAGACAAAAATCAGAATATCAATTCATCGTTTGACTTGACTCGGAGCGACCGGTCACGACGGGGTTGTCAACCCGATAGATCTACCAACAATTCCTCGCGTGCAATACTTAAATGATTAAACGACATCATGGGCGCATGGGTCCACTCGAGACCAATATGATGTCTGCCTCACGTACAATATATATATCCTACTAATATGAAAATTTAATACATGAAGTTGTACGAACCCCCTGGATCCCCTTCCCTGGGACCAGGCTGGCATCCGTCCCGACTTTACGGTATGTTTCTCCTCGGAAAGACCGTACCAATCCCGTTTCATCCCGAAACAAATATATTTAACAAAACCGTTTCATCCCCGAAACATATATTTTCACAAATCCATATATTTTCAACGAAAATATATATAATTTATATCAAAAAGTTATGTTTTATTCCAAAAACATTATTAAACCCTTTTATTGGCGTGTTCTAGCCCCAAAATATATAAAGCAGTAAAAGAGGGGTTTAGTGACACTCACCTTTGGGTGCGTATTTTAAATAGTGCAATCCCAGTGATTGATTTCTACACGTCCTAATATATATATATATATATATATATAGGAATGATTTTTAAATCAATATTCATCACAAAGTCCTAAGTTTCTCTGTTTTCTTAGAATTATCACATAACTTTGAGATTTTCTCGAAAAGTTATCATTTTTGATTATGTTGGCACTTAATATATATATGAGTCCATATATATATATTTTCTATGATTTTGAGACTTGAACGATTTTATTGGTGACCATTATTGTGTAAATCCGTTAACACTCCCATTTATACGCAATATATCTACGATTCGCGCGTCGTAATATATATACATAAACGTTCATATAATTTATCATCAACACAAGCGAAATCTTGTTAACTTATCTATTTTGTCATTTTCAAAGCAAATATACATAAAACATCTCATATGTATCAAATTTCATGCTCGACAAACAAGTTACACATTTAACGCGATTTTTACCGTTTCTACCGCACAAAACGCACAAATATACATGCATAATCTAAACTTCCAAAATCATGTTAAAAACTTAACATACTTTCACATTCTCATGTTTAAATCACATAACACATTTTAACACATAAGGTTTACCCAAAATTTTACCCATACTTGTTTACATTGAAAAATGCGTATTTTAGCGATTCGGTAACGTTTTCAGGGTCGGAAGTCACGTATGACCAACCAAACCCCAAGTAAACTTAAAATTAGTTAAAATACTTATTTTTAAACTAAAAACATCAGTTTATTTACTGATCTAAATCAGTTTTGCAAAAATCACTCGAAAAGCCGATTTTTGACCGTTTTAACGCATAGTTTTGCGTTAAACGTTACTATAATCATCCCAACTCGAAACGACTTGATATTTTAACACAATACATGTTATTTACTGATTAAAATAGTGGTTATAATCAGATTAGTGCAGTTTTTGTGTAAGTCACATAAATCATGCGGTTTCACGTATTTTACAACTTTTAATGCACCATGTACAACATGCAAAGCTAGAAAACATTATGACAAAGTTATAAGTCACTAAACACTTTAAAATAACTTCATTTTAGTGTTTATAATCTGCTCATAACTGATTTTTACTCAATCATACTCAAATCACCTTTTTAAGATCACATATCATCATGCATGTCTAAGTATATGCATCTAATATGCTCATATCATAACATTATCATCTAACATGAACTTAAAATGCATCAAAAGACCATACTTATGTTCATATGAATCAAAACACATCCATTTCATTATCACCAAATCATTTTCATATAAGTACAAACATTCCTTCATTTAAGTACATGTGACAAAACTTACATACATGCATACATATATACATATATGTACGGCACACATATACACACATATGAACTTCCAAAAGTTCACTTTTCATCATATTCATCATCAATCACATGACCCCTTTTTAGAACCTTCTTTTATGATAGCTTTTTAACACATGCATGTATCCATCTTTCAAGATTCAACTCAAATCAATCAAAGATCATTTAACAAAAATCAAAACACAACTAAATACACACACATTCATAACTTTCGGCCATACACATACACACTCATTTTTACTTTGATTAAAACCTCATTCTTTGTTTGATTCAAGTTTGTGATTCATTCCAAGTTCAAGAGAAACCGTCTAATATCTCTATCATCACTAAAAATCAAAAATGTGATTTTTAAAATAAGTTTATACCTTCAAGATTTCAAAGTGGGTTTTTGAGAAAAGATGGTGATATGAGACTTGTTCTTGCTTGAATCCACTTGAAATCACCTCCAAACTTCCTTATGAGCTTCAAATCACCATGTAAAGGCCTTGATTCTTCATGATTTGATTTTGAAAATGAAATGTTGGTGTGTTTAGGGGTGTTTCGGCCGAGAATGATCAAGAGGAAGAGAGAGAGTGGTTTTTGAATTGTTGTCTTGGAATTATGAGTGAATATGGAAGCATGTTGGGTAATAATCGTTATACATTCTTCTCTAGGCATGACACATGTCCATTTGCAAGATTCAAGAAGGTTTTGGCAGCCCAAAATGCCGCCACCCCCTCCTCTCATACACATTCATATACATATATGTATTATATGTAAATTTGCTCAAAAACAGGTATTTTACTGAATACCGGGTATTTTATCTAGCGTTTTAATCCCGTTTTAGTGCGTTTTAAATTATTTTTATCATTCTCTAAAAATAATCACTTAAAATTATTACTAAAATAATTACCAGTTGCCTTGACCGGCTGCGTTGACGGTATTTTGTTTAATTCACGCAGTGTCGCGCGGTACGTGTTCAAACTCGAAAAATAGAGTTTCTTAGCGTTTTAATTTATTTTTCCACACGGATATGATTAAAATTATTATTCTAATCATAACAGATTATTTTTAGGATTTTAACACTGATCGGGTGGTCACCGACGTTCGTTTAGCATTTTAATCGTTACGCGATAAGCGTTTGTTTTACCGTTGCCAACACAATTTTTATATACATCTAAATTTACCAACACATCAAATATCATAAATTAACATCACAATCAGTCACAAACAGCCATTTTACATGTTCACTACACAGATTACTATTGTACGGTACGGCCTGAGAGCCGGGTGTCACAGTCTCCCCCTGTTTAGGAAATTTCGTCCCCGAAATTCTATTTCACAGGTTTCGTTTTCGCACTCGGTGGGAAGAGATGAGGATATTTCTGTTGCATTTGGTCCTGTTGCGCCCAGGTGAACTCGGGTCCACGCTTAGAATTCCAGCGGACTTTGACCAACTCAATCTTACTCCTCCTGAGTTTCTGGGTTTTCCGATCCAGAACCTCCACTGGTTCTTCGATAAACCTCAGTTTATCGTCCACTCAATCTTACTCCTCGATGTTTATCACCTGTTTTATCACTTATTCGCTTATCGCAATCGCACTCGCAACTCGAATTACGTGTTCTGGATATTGTTTTACGTGTGTGTGCTTCTTATGTGTTACTTGTGCATGTTTATTTATGTTTATGATGTGGTGATTAATCGAAACGCAATCGAAACTCAATCGCAATCGAATCGCAAACGCTAAACGCAAGTTAATTATGACGATTGTATGTTAGATATAGTAGTTGGGATTAAAAGTAATTTGATGAGAAACCCTATCGCATCACAACGCTCAACACGCGATTTGAAATAACAAAACTCATCACGCCAAACACTCGAATCGAGTGGCCAGCCGACCGAGTTGCCACCCGATCGGGCTGCCACCCGATCGAGTTGCCACTCAATCGAGCTACCACCCGATCGGGTTGCCACTCGATCGACCAGCCACTTTCCCCCACTTTCCTTTTATGGAAACTCCATAAATACCCCTCATATGTCAACATCACTTGGTGTTGACAGCTCTCTCTCCACTCAACTCGCTCGAGCCCACTTTGCTTCAGATTTCTCGCGATTCTTGTAAGTTTTCAACCTAAATCTTGTACTTTCTTGATCTACAAGCATTCCTACACCTTTCTATCTTTTGAATCTTAACTTTTAACCGTGAAATCACTAGATTTGGGGTGTTCTAGGATGATGTCATCATGGTATTCATAAGAACTTCATGTTTTGACCTCAATCCACCAAGAACAACTTAGATCTGAACGATTTCCACATGAATAAACAAAGATCTGAACATATTCATGGTGAAAAGGATTGAAAGATGGTTTTCTAACTTTCTTTCAACTCTTTTACACTCAATGCACTCAAAACCGATAGAATCGGAGCTTGTCCTGATCTTCTACTCCTTCTTGTTGATGTGTTGGCTCAAGATCCGGATTCTATCCAAGAGATTACTGATTTCGGGTTAAACATGAAACACCGTCTCGAACAGTAAACTGGTCGGACTAGGGCGGTTCCTATCCGATCGGGTCACTAAGTCCTGATGAGGTTTCTGTTGCTTGACACGTTATCATACAGTCTCTAGAAAACGCAAACTATCAAAACAACAAAGTGTAAAGACGATCAGGTCGTCTGGGATGGATTGTTATCCAATCGGATTGCCACCCGACCGGACAGCCACCCGATCGGCTTGCACCTTGGTTCCATACTTTAACTATTTTCAAACTATTCAAGGATCTGAACGTTGAAACGGATTACCACCCGAGCGGATTGCCATCCGATCGAGTGACCGTCCAATCGTGTGACGTTTGGGACTTGGATACTTAAGCAATTTCCAACATGTTCAATACAAGCGGATTGTCACCCGATCGGATAGCCATCTGATCGAACTGAGAAGCCTCGCCAATCGGATCGCCGTCCGATCGAACGACCGTTCGATCTACCGACCTGAAAGGTAGAGATACTTCTCTATTTTTAAAAATGATACAACGAAAACTTCAAAAGGCAAGCCATCGTACACAAACACATTCATCCCAAACAAGGTAACAATCCAATCGAATGGTCACCCGATCGGATGACCATCCGAACGGATTGTCACCCGATCGACTGGCCATCCGATCGGATTGCCATCCGATCGGATTACCATCCGATCCATGGTACATTTGCACCGTTTTGCGCGCCGCTTATCATTTGTGCTATCGTTCTAATCAAGCTAATTTCACTCTAGCGCTCTCTTCAATCCATCATCGCTGTGAGTATACTCGAACCCTTTTTGCTTTATGCACTTTTGGGTGTTACTTACGTTACTTATTCTAAATCACATCGAACACACTACGCTATACTTTAACGCTAACCGTTACCACATTTTATACGTGACTTAATGAATGCTTGTTTGTTATGTTTACACATGGATTGCTGTCTACCTGCCTTAGCAACGATAGTACTATAGTTTGGACTCAGTACCTGTTCACTTAGGGGTTGTTTAGGACAATTAATTACATGGCTCACAGTGGTGAGTGTGTATTACGAACTGCCTTGCGCAGTCAACCCGCAGTCATTGGTATTGATAGGATCATGTCGATAACTTACGTGCTTCATTTCACACTGTGTACGTGATGGTTATGCATAATCGATTTCGAACTCTATTATATCTATTAAACTTGTATTCTCACCTTTACACTATGTGATTTGACTTTTACTTTAACGTATGTGACAGGGGCCTAAGATGTTTAGATGCTTGGCTTGCTGTGAAGTCGAGGCTAGGAAAGGTCTAGAAACAAATAAAGGAATTGTGTGTACTTAAATTCTGAGTTGTCGAAACAGAACAATTTGTCTTGACTTTGCCTTTAATAATTATGTTACTTTTTATGTCATGGCATGGGACGTGATGTTTTAAATAATTGGTAATCATAATTGTTATGGAAACTTCTGGACAATCTATTTCGCTCTGTGCCACCCCCCGATGTTTCCGCCATCTGTTGGGGTGTGACAGATTGGTATCAGAGCCATAACTATAGGGAATTAGGCAAGATTCGACCTAGTCCGGGTCGATGTCTTAGAAACGACCTAGTCTATAGTTAAGTACTAACAGACCAACTCGTGCATACCCTTAGGGGTCTTGTACGAGCTTACTTGCTATTTCTCGCTATTCTCGCCTGCACTACACTATCACTGCACTCTAATTTTCGAAAATGAACGAGCGATTAGGTCGAGATTAGGTGTGAAAAACCGCAAACTCTTGACTGGATTGCTTGTTCAACCCTCATTTTTTTACCTAAAAAACGGGAGGATTTGCGTTAAATCGGGAGTGAAATCCATACTTTGACGCATAATTCTTCCATATTTTTTCTCAAAACAGGAACAAAGTTGTTAAGTCAGGTGTGAAACCCGAACCTTGACGACTTGTTCCAAACCCATTTTGGTTTTACAAAACTCTCACCAAAGTCTCGACGGATTCCAACGACATAAAGTCACGCTATAACTAGAAGGATGCGTGCCATTCGCCCAGATTCGAGGCGAGAGCACCGTCCCGAAGGTCAAAGGTGTGCGCTCAACGTCCTTGTGAACAGTCGAATCACTTTTGATAGTCGACGTCTATCACAGCCGCAGACAATCTATTCTCGATTTCTATGTGTTTCGACTTTTAGCCGCAACTACCGACTCTGATATTTGCCAATTTTATGTGGAATTTATGTGATTATACATTTTGATGTTTGGTGGTCATTCATTTTCGCTGCTTGTTTCGACCAACACGCACAACCCACACTACACGATCGCCTACAAATCGCTGGTCATCATTCGCAATCGCTGCTAGATACTCGCAATCGGTATAATTAATCGCTATACGCGCTGTGAAGGATAGGGAATACGTGCAACATATAGTTAGGTTTCTGTATTCTGACTGCCTCTTGTGCTTATATATGCTTTTGTGCTTATGTGATTCTGTGCTTATGTGGTTCTGTGCTTATGTGAAACTGTGATTACGTGTCTATGTGTTTACGTGTTACGTAATCGTATTCCTGAGCTATAGTAATATTAGGCGTGTGAGGTGAGATTCGATTATATTGTGTTTGAGTCCTATGGCGATGTCTGTTGCAGAAAATGTCGTCATCTGGATTTCGTGCTACTCAAGCTGCTCGCCGAAAGCAAGCAGATAAACGTCTCGCCGTCATGGTTGCTAAGCAAATGGCGAAGGTTGTTCCTCAAATCGTCAGTGAACTGTACGAGAATGTGAGCAAGTCTTCTGAAGAGTCAAGGACCAATGCTGCCAAAGCTACTTTTAGCTTCAAGCAGTTTAAAACTTGTGGACCGAAAGAATTTATTAGCGAAGATGGTCCTACGGCCTTATTCCAATGGTTTGATTCGATCGAGGTCACCCTGCGCCAGAGTGGTTGTCCTGACGAGCTCCGCACTCTGAATGCTACCGGCGTCTTCCAGTCCCGCGCTTTAGACTGGTGGACGGCCGACAGAAACAAACGCGGAAATGACGCAGCTTATAGTTTGACGTGGGATGAGTTGAAGAACGTCATGTTGGAAGAGTTCTGCCCTCCCCATGAGCGCCAAAAGTTGGAGGAAGAATTCTGGCACATCAAACAGAAGGAAGGTGACAACGCTGCTTTAACTGCTCGCTTCAAGCAGCTCAGTATTATCTGTCCTGATCAAGTCAAGACTGCTGATGTGGCAATCAAGAAGTATATTCGAGCCATGCCAGACTGTGTATCAGATTTTGTTCAAGCAGCAAAACCAGAAACAATCGAAGAAGCTTATCTGCTCGCTGCTGAAATCAACGACAAGCGAGTCAAGGCTGGTGTCTGGGAGAAAGCCTCTAAGAACTTGCATCAAGCTACCACTGTGCCAACCGCTGAAACCGCCACCACCCGTCAGTCTTCAAAGGCCTCTCGTCGCAAGAGGAAGAACAACAGCAACTCCAGCAACAAGAACTGTGCTGTCACTACTGCTGCCCCACTCCAAGCTAAATCAACTCAGCAGCAACCTCAGTACCGATCAGCTGCAGGCCTGCAGCACCAGTTACTCAAGCACCGCCTGCAAAGCGTGCTTACACTGGTCCTCACCCTGCTTGCCCGACATGTACCTACCATCATCCAGTAGGAATCGCCTGCAGATTTTGCGTGCACTGCAACATGTACGGCCACTTCACTGCCAATTGCCGTACAGGTCCTCGACAAGCACCAGCTCCAGCTACTGCTCATCAAGCTCTGCTCCCTGCCCCTCATGGCCAACAAGCTGCTCCGGCACCCGCGGTCAACACCAGAGTCTGCTTTACGTATGGTGATCCCAACCACTTCGCAAACATGTGCCCCAATCGGGTTGTGAAGCAAGAGCAACAACAGCAGCAGCCCCAGCAACAGCAGCAGCAGCCTCAATAACAGCAACAAGCCGCTCGTGCTCGAACTTTCAACATTAATGTGCGCCAGGCTCAGGCTGACAACAACGTGGTCAATGGTACATTCCTTGTGAATGGTATTTATGCTTCATGTTTGTTTGATACTGGAGCCGATAATTGTTTTGTATCGTTTGAGTTCAAAAAGCTCCTTAATCGTAAGCGCGCCCATCTCCCCTCGACGTTCGATGTTGAAGTTTCCACTGGAAGGACCGTCGCTGTCAACTCTGTTCTTCGCGATTGTACTCCCGAACTCAATAATCACATCTTCCCTATCGGTCTTATTCCGATGCAGCTCGGAAGTTTTGACATCATCGTAGGCATGGACTTTCTTCGTGAAAACCATGCTGAAGTTGTTTGCTTCGACAAGATGATTCGTTTCTCGCTTGCTAATGGTGATCAACTGTGTGTATGGTGAAACTCTCTCGAAGGATCTCAAGCTCATGTCGTGTATTCAAGCCAGCAAGTATCTCCGTAAGGAATACAGAGCTTTCTTAGCTAATATTGTAGTAGCGGGGGAGGAAAAGAAAGGGAAGACAGGAGTGAAAGACGTACCTGTGGTTCGTGAATTTCCTAATGTGTTTCCTGATGATCTTCCTGGCCTACCTTCAAGTCATGATATCGACTTTCGCATCGACCTCATTCCTGGAGCAAATCCTGTTGCTAAAGCTCCTTATCGACTCGCTCCGTCCGAAATGCGCGAACTCTCGAGTCAACTTCAGGAACTACTTAATAAAGGTTTCATTCTCCCTAGCACCTCTCCTTGGGGCGCACCAGTCCTTTTCGTCAAAAAGAAGGATGGGTCGTTCCGGATGTGCATCGACTATTGGGAATTGAATAAGCTGACAATCAAGAATCGCTATCCCCTGCCTCGAATCGATGATTTGTTTGACCAGTTACAAGGTGCTACGTGTTTCTCCAAGATCGATCTACGCTCAGGCTACCACCAACTACCACCAACTACGCATACAAGATGATATACCCAAAACTGCTTTTCGCACTCGATATGGCCACTACGAGTTCGTTGTTATGCCTTTTGGTTTAACCAACGCACCCGCAGTTTTTATGGATCTAATGAATTGCGTGTGTAAACCTTATCTCGACCGCTTCGTCATCGTGTTCATCGATGTTGTCTTGATCTATTCCAAGTTGAAAACCGAACACGCGCAACATCTACGTTTGGTTCTCGAGCTACTCCAGGGGAATCGACTCTATGCCAAGTTCTCCAAGTGTGAATTCTGGCTGGAGGAGGTTCAATTCCTCGGTCACATTGTCAATAGTCAAGGTATTCATGTCGATCCCGCGAAGATTGAAGCTGTTAAGAGTTTGGCTACGCCTAAGAACCCGTCTGAAGTCCGTTCTTTTCTCGGACTAGCGGGCTATTATCGCCGATTTATCTAAGGAATCTCTAAAATCGCTGTGCCGCTTACTGCCCTCACGCACAAGGACAAGCCTGTTGTTTGGGGAACTGAACAAGAGACTGCCTTTCAAACCCTCAAGTACATGCTTTGCAATGCTCCTGTTCTCACTTTACCCGACGGAAACGATGACTTTATTGTCTATTGTGATGCCTCGAACCTTGGTCTTGGTTGTGTTCTCATGCAACGAGACAAGGTTATTGCTTACGCATCTCGTCAGCTCAAAATCCATGAGAAGAACTATACAACCCATGATCTCGAGATAGGCGTAGTTGTTTTTTGCGTTAAAGATTTGGCGACACTACCTTTATGGTACCAAGTGTACGATCTTCACCGATCATAGGAGCCTACAACACATCTTTGATCAGAAAGAACTAAATATGCGTCAACGCCGGTGGGTAGAACTTCTCAACGATTATGACTGTGAGATTCGTTATCATCCTGGCAAAGCAAATGTCGTTGCCGATGCTCTCAGCAGACGGAGTTATTTGCTAAGCGCCCGTAATTTCCAAGCCCAATATGATCTCGAAACCCTTATTCGCGAAGCTCAACATGCCTGTTTTACCGAACGCACTTTGAAGAAGGAAAGGATTCTCAATGATGGAACCCAGCTAGAAAACAAGTCGAATAGGATATTCCATTATCTGGACCGAATTTGGATCCCTAAGCGAACAAATTTGCGACAGATTCTAATGGACGAAGCCCACAAATCCCGATATTCTATTCATCCCGGTGCCGACAAGATATCCCAGGACCTGCGCTATAAGTATTGGTGGCCGGGCATGAAAAGGGATATCGCCCTCTATGTTTCAAAATGCCTGACCTGCTCGAAGATCAAGGCTGAGCACCAAAGACCCTCTGGCTTACTCGTTCAACCTGAGATCCCAGTATGGAAGTGGGAGAGTATGGCTATGGACTTCGTAACGAAGCTTCCGCGTATGCCATCAGGTCACGACAGCATTTGGGTAGTCGTTGACCGTTTGACCAAATCAGCATATTTCTTGCCAATACGAGAAGACTACAAGGTAGAAAAATTAGTCCGAATCTACACCAAAGAGATCATCTGTCGACATGGGACGCCTCGCGACATCATTTCTGACCGCGATGCTCGGTTTACCTCGCGTTGTTGAGAAACATTTCAAGCTGCTCTCGGTACTGCGCTTAATCTAAGTACCACATTCCATCCCCAAACCGACGGTCAGACTGAAAGAACGATTCGTACCCTTGAAGACATGCTCCGTTCATGTGTCATAGACTTCGGTGGTAATTGGGACGCGTACTTACCTTTGGTCGAATTCTCGTATAATAACAGTTATCATTCTAGCATTCAAATGGCACCATTCGAGGCATTGTATGGAAGAAGATGTTGATCGCCTATTGTATGGCACGAGATCGGGCACTCGCAATTAACCGGTCCTGAGCTACTGCAAGAAACGACTGACAAAATCCTCCAAATTCGAGACAACCTACTGAAAGCTCGGAGTCGTCAGAAAAGTTACGCCGATAGACGACGCAAGCCCCTCGAATTTGACGTTGGCGACCATGTACTCCTAAAGGTATCACCTTGGAAGGGTGTGGTCAGATTCGACAAGAGAGGAAAGCTCGCGCCTCGATATGTTGGACCCTTTAATATTTTGGAAAGGATCGGAAAAGTGGCTTACAGACTCGAACTACCGGAGGAACTTAACAACGACCACCCAACTTTCCATGTTTCGAACCTCGGAAAGCGCCTGGCTGAAGATGATCTGTATGTACCTCTTGAGGATCTTCAAGTAAACGAAACACTAGACTTCGTGGAGAAGCCTGTCGAGATCATGGATCGCCAAACCAAGCAGCTCAGACGCTCGCGCACTCCCATTGTGAAGGTTCGATGGGAAGGCAAACGAGGGGCCGAGTTCACTTGGGAACTCGAAAGCGACATGAAGGCGAAGTACCCGCAGTTTTTTGCTACGGCTTCAGCCTAATTTCGGGACGAAATTCCCTTAAGTAGGGGAGGCTGTAACACCCCGTGTTTCGAAAGTCAAAGTCAAAGTCAAGATTGAAGTCAAAGGGAGAAAAGATTGCTAATTGTGATCTGTCTCTCCTTGCTCAATTCCTGTTTTGACTTCTTTGACTTGTAGATAGTCTTTTTATGCTTTTACGTTAGTTGTATTATGTGGAGTACTTGTTAATAATCGAGGTTTAATCGATGTTTATCGCATGTTTTATCACTTATTCGCTTATCGCAATCGCACTCGCAACTCGAATTACGTGTTCTGGATATTGTTTTACGTGTGTGTGCTTCTTATGTGTTACTTGTGCATGTTTATTTATGTTTATGATGTGGTGATTAATCGAAACGCAATCAAAACTCAATCGCAATCGAATCGCAAACGCTAAACGCAAGTTAATTATGACGATTGTATGTTAGATATAGTAGTTGGGATTAAAAGTAATTTGATGAGAAACCCCATCGCATCGCAACGCTCAACACGCGAATTAAAACAACAAAACTCATCGCGCCGAACACTCGAATCGAGTGGCCAGCCGACCGTGTTGCCACCCGATCGGGCTGCCACCCGATCGAGCTGCCACTCGATCGAGCTGCCACCGGATCGGGTTGCCACTCGATCGACCAGCCACTTTCCCCCACTTTCCTTTATGGAAACCCTATAAATACCCCTCATATGTCAACATCACTTGATGTTGACAGCTCTCTCTCCACTCAACTCGCTCCAGCCCACTTTTCTTCAGATTTCTCGCGATTCTTGTAAGTTTTCAACCTAAATCTTGTACTTTCTTGATCTACACACACTCCTACACCTTTCTATCTTTTGAATCTTAACTTTTAACCATGAAAGCATTAGATTTGGGGTGTTCTAGGATGATGTCATCATGGTGTTTATAAGAAGTTCTTGTTTTGACCTCAATGCACCAAGAACAACTTAGATCTGAACGATTTCCACATGAATAAACAAAGATCTTTCATAGATCTGAACATATTCATGGTGAAAAGGATTGAAATATGGTTTTCTAACTTTCTTTCAACTCTTTTACACTCAATGCACTCAAAACCGATAGAATCGGAGCTTGTCCTGATCTTCTACTCCTTCTTGTTGATGTGTTGGCTCAAGATCCGGATTCTATCCAAGAGATTACTGATTTCGGGTTAAACATGAAACACCGTCTCGAACAGTAAACTGGTCGGACTAGGGTGGTTCCTATCCGATCGGGTCACTAAGTCCTGACGAGGTTTCTGTTGCTTGACACGTTATCATACAGTCTCGAGAAAACGCAAACTATCAAAACAACAAAGTGTAAAGACAATCAGGTCGTCTGGGATGGATTGCCGTCCGATCGGATTGCCACCCGACCGGACAGCCACCCGATCGGCTTGCACCTTGGTTCCATACTTTAACTATTTTCAAACTATTCAAGGATCTGAACGTTGAAACGGATTACCACCTGAGCGGATTGCCATCCGATCGAGTGACCGTCCGATCGTGTGACGTTTGGGACTTGGATACTTAAGCAATTTCCAACATGTTCAATACAAGCGGATTGCCACCCGATCGGATAGTCATCCGATCGAGTGACCGTCCTGCTGTGAACTTGTTCTCAAAACTGTGAAGCCTCGCCAATCGGATCGCCGTCCAATCGAACGACCGTTCGATCGACCGACCTGAAAGGTAGAGATACTTCTCTATTTTTAAAAATGCTACAACGAAAACTTCAAAAGGCAAGCCATCATACACAAACACATTCATCCCAAACAAGGTAACAATCCAATCGAATGGTCACCCGATCGGATGACCATCCGAACGGATTGTCACCCGATCGACTGGCCATTCGATCGGATTACCGTCCGATCCATGGTACACTTGCACCGTTTTACGTGCCGCTTATCGTTTGTGCTATCGTTCTGATCAGGCTAATTTCACTCTAGCGCTCCCTTCAATCCATCATCGCTGTGAGTATACTCGAACCCTTTTTGCTTTATGCACTTTTGGGTGTAACTTACGTTACTTATTCTAAATCATATCGAACACACTACGCTATACTTTAACGCTAACCGTTACCACATGTTATACGTGACTTAATGAATGCTTGTTTGTTATGTTTACACATGGATTGCTGTCTACCTGCCTTAGCAACGATAGTACTATAGTTTGGACTCAGCACCTGTTCACTCAGGGGTTGTTAAGGACAATTAATTACATGGCTCATAGTGGTGAGTGTGTATTACGAACTGCCTTGCACAGTCAACCCACAGTCATTGGTATTGATAGGATCATGTCGATAACTTACGTGCTTCATTTCACACTGTGTACGTGCTGGTTATCCGTAATCGATTTTGAACTCTATTATATCTATTAAACTTGTATGCTCACCTTTACACTATGTGTATTGACTTTTACTTTAACGTATGTGACAGGGGCCTAAGATGTTTAGATGCTTAGCTTGCTGTGAAATCGAGGCTAGGAAAGGTATAGAAACAAATAAACGAATTGTCTGTACTTAAATTCTGAGTTGTCAAAACAGAACAATTTGTCTTGAATTTGCCTGTAATAATTATGTTACTTTTTATGTCATGGTATGGGACGTGATGTTTTAAATAATTGGTAATCATAGTTGTTATGGAAACTTCTGGACAATCTGTTTCGCTCAGTGCCACGCCCCGATGTTTCCGCCATCGGTTGGGGTGTGATAGTCGTTGTCGCATATTGAGCTCCTTCTGATCGAGTATGTGCTGGAGGTATATCGTACACTTCGTGCCATACAAGTAGTGTCTCCAGATCTTCAAAGCAAACACAACAGCTCCAAGCTCCAAATCATGTGTTGTGTAATTCTTCTCGTGCACTTTCAACTGTCTGGACGCATAGGCTATCACTTTGTCTCTTTGCATTAAAACACATCCAAGGCCCAAACGTGAAGCATCACAGTAAACAATGAAATCATTACTTCCCTCAGGAAGGGAAAGAATAGGTGCACTGCAGAGCTTTTCCTTCAACGACTGAAAAGCTTCCTCCTGCTTCTCCGTCCAGTCAAACTTCCTCTCCTTCTGGGTTAATAGCGTTAATGGCTGCGCTATTCTAGAGAAGTTCTCAATGAACCTCCGGTAGTACCCAGCAAGCCCTAAGAATTGTCTCACCTCTGACGGAGTCTTTGGCGCTTCCCAATTCTTAATCGCTTCAATCTTAGACGGATCTACATGTATACCTTTCTCATTTATGACATGTCCGAGAAAATGAACTTCTCGAATCCAAAACTCACATTTAGAGAACTTGAAAGCTTCTCTTTCTTCAACAACTCCAAAATCAACCTCAAATGATGCTCATGATCTTCTTTGGTTCGCGAATAAATGAGTATATCGTCGATGAATACTATCACGAATTTGTCCAAGTAGGGTTTGCATACCCTGTTCATGAGATCCATGAACACAGCTGGCGCATTAGTTAGACCAAATGGCATGACTAGGAACTCATAATGGCCATATCGTGTTCGAAAGGCTGTCTTCGGAATATCTTCGTCAGCAACCTTCAACTGATGATATCCTGAACGCAGATCTATCTTCGAATAGTAGCTAGATCCCTGAAGCTGATCGAACAAATCATCAATCCTCGGCAAAGGATACCGATTCTTGATAGTTAACTTGTTCAGCTCCCTGTAGTCTATACACATCCTGAAGGATCCATCCTTCTTCTTCATGAACAAGACAGGCGCACCCCATGGCGAAAAACTCGGTCGAATGAAACCTTTATCTAGTAGCTCTTGAAGCTAGTTCGACATTTCTTTCTTCAGACGGTGCCAATCTATAAGGAGATTTTGCAATCGGTGCAGTACCAGGTACCAGATCGATTCGGAATTCGATCTGTCTCGCGGGGGTAATCCAGGTAAGTCTTCAGGAAAAACTTCTGGATAGTCACGAACAATAGGAATCTCCTCGATCTTCCTACATTCGGCCTTTGTATCCATCACGTTAACTAAAAACACAGGATAACCTTTCCGTAACATCTTGAGCATCTTCATAACACTGACAACACTCGACACACGACTCGAACGATCTCCATGGACAACTATCACTTCGCCACCACCAGGACGAGGTATCCACACTTGTTTCTCCGAGCAAACAATCTCCGCTTTGTTCTTGGACAGCCAATCCATCCCCACAACTACATCGAAGCTTCCCAACTCCACTGGTAGTAAATCGATACTAAATTTATGATCGTCTAACTGAATACTACAATCGCGAACGACTTCGCTAGTTTCTATCAGTTTACCATTTGCTAGTTCTATCGAGTACTTCTTATTTAGCTTACTTGTAGGTGAACACAGAAATGGTTCAAAGTTTTTCGAGACAAAACTCAAGTCAGCTCCGGTATCAAAAAGTACGAACGTGGAATGGTTATTGATAAAAAACATACCAGTGACAACAGCAGGATCGTCACGTGCCTTCCCAGTGCTTAGCTCGAACGCTCTACCCCTAGCATTTTGACCTCCCGCCTTAGGATAATCCTTCTTGAAATGTCCCTGTTCCCCGCACTGAAAGCATCCTTCAAGCTTCGCTCCTTCTAGAGTACTTTTGGCATAGCACTCGCGGGCAACATGTCCATTTCGTCCGCATCTGTTACATTTCTTTTGCCCTTCCTCACGAGTCTTCCTCTCAGATCCACCTCGGCTATCTCTGGTGCTATCCTTTCTAATACTGCTAGAACTGGCTACATACGCCTTCCTCGAGCTGTGTTTCCTGACGCGCTTCTCTTCAGTCTCCTTCCTCGAGCTCTCGGACTTACGTTTCTAAGAATCTTTTGTCTTTGTCTCAGAATGCCCCGAACGTTCAGATTTCGCGTCTGCTTTGGCCTTGCCCGATGACTTCCCGGTTTCCTCCTTTTTATCAAGACCACCTCTACGAGCAACGTCATCGGCTAATGATTTTGCCAATGTAGTAGCCTCTAGGTAGGTGGTAGGTTTCGCGGACGTAACCATACTACGAATTCGTGGCGACAATTCCCAGATATGCCTTTCTACCTTCACATATTCGGGAGTAACCATTCGTGGAACTAACCTCGCCAAGTCGTTAAAACGAGAAGTGTAAGCTCTGACGTTCAGACCTTCCATGGTTAGGTTCCAGAAGTCGGTCTCGATTTTCTGAATTTCACTACGCGGGCAATACTCTCTCAGGAGCATCTTTTTAAGTTCGTTCCATGTCAGACCGTAGGCAGCGTCTTCACCCAAAATTTGAACTTGCGAGTTCCACCAGGAAAATGCTTCATCAAGAAAGGAACAAGAAGCATATCTCACCCGTTGATCAGCAGCACAACTACTGATTGCCATAACAGACTCCATCTTCTTAATCCATCGGGTGATATCTAAGGGTCCTTCAGCACCGGTAAATGATCGCGGGTTACAGTCCAGGAATGTTTTATATGTACATCCATGCACTGTTCAATAATGTTAATAGGAATCAGGAATTCATTCCAATGATAACATAACACATGAACTACTAAAACTTTCCGATCACATTTTACCTGGAGGATTTCCATTATATGCCCCACCAAAACCTTGCCCGTGTGCACCACGTCCACGTCCCTGACCATCATTTTGGTTAGCATTGAGCTGTTCCATGGCAGTATTAACGTGTTGGGCTATGAGTTGAGCCAACTCTTCCGGTGTGGTAGGTAATCCGGTACCCTGTCTTGCTTTTGGCGGCATTTCGTCATTTCTATTATTACAACAATAATATCCACATAAGACGATAACAAAAAATAATTCAATAATTAATTGTTAGTGGACCAAACATTGCGCATGTATAATATCCACATATTAATGAGAAAAATTTTAAACCAAAAGTATATCATTGATATTTATTATAGAAATTATTTAAACTTGTTTTCAGTACAAAATGACTATCCTCGGCATGCCTACATCGACATCCATAACAAGTTCACGCAAAATTACCATATAATATCCAAAAATGAAACTGGCACGCAGGCCTCAAACATAAAGGGTATCAAAAATGTCTAACAATACAATCCAACAAACAAACAACAACGAAACAAACAAACAAACATCAACGCTTCAGACCTAGAGATTCTAACATCTCCTGGACAAGTTTCTCTAAATCCACTATCCTCCAATGCATCCCGTCTCTCGCAATGTCATCTATAACCTTCAACTCCTCATGTTCGTCCATCTGTCCCTCAAGGTACTTCACCTTTCCCTTGGCTGAGTCTAGGTCTCTGCGCAGTGCGGCGAGCTGTTGATCACAGTGGCAAAATCGATCTACCCTATCTCCTTTCTACTTCTTGGAAGCAGGTACCGTCTCAGCACATGACGTAGATGCGATATCTCCAGCAGGCCTAATCCTCTTCCTACGATGATAATAAACTAACAGCGGCGAAGAAGAAGTGGGTGACTCAAGGACAGGCAAAGAAGACTCAGACAAAACAGGTGGAGGGATCTCAGCAGCAGGTTCGATCACAGTAGCAGGTGGGACGACTGATGGCTCTAAGGGTCGAGCCGTGACAATAGTGGAGTCCACCACTGGTGCGATACTAGGAGATCCTCCGTCGGTAGTGTGACAACCCAAACTTTTAAGGTCGGTGTCTCTTAGTCACGTGATTCTGTTTTCTGATTACTTCCCTTTCATGTCCCTTACGACGATAAAAATTGTCAAACACCCATGTATGTAATATACTTGCTATATGTATAACGTGATTAAGTATGTGTTACGTGTGTTTAACTAATTAACTACAAGAAACCGTTAAAAAGCTCTTATGTGCCAGTTAGCTAATTTAGAGAACTACTCCCACATGTCCTCACATCGGCCCACATGCATAGATCAGGCCCGAAGCCCAAACCTAGTATTATGCGTAGACTTGAGGGGTTGTAGGATTGGTTAAGTAATTTGTAAGTAATTTGTTAAGTGATTGGGTGGGCTTAAGCCCAATGCTCTCGGCCTAAAGGGTGGACCGCCCCCAAACTTTTATAATATATGTTTACGTATTATGTTCCTAATTAGAAAAACTCAAAACAAACCCTACCAAGTCCTAATTTGCGTGCAGCTAGTAGACCCCCATCATCACCGAAGATATCATTTAATAGAGCAAGTCATTGGTTAGTGATTTTTAATTGTTGATTTTCTTATGGTGTGATATTGTTATGTGTGTCCGTAAATGTTTAGATAGTATTGATTTCTTGTGGATTGATCATATGTATGGATAGCATGTATGATAACAATAAAAAGAATGGCATATGGTGTAATAATTGGTTTTGATCGAATGGGTTACTGATGTTGTTAATAATTGTATTTGTTGGATTATAAATTGGTATTGGTTATAGGATGTTGATTAACATAAGTATTGTGATTTGTGGTAATCTTTTAATGATGATCGTGTCATGACATATAGGTGGTGATCGATTAATAGTGGTATGATAATGATGATTGATGACCTTGGTGCATAATTAGAGACCGATGGTTAGCATATTATTAGTTAAAATTGCATATTAATAGTTAAGTACACATGAAGTTGTTATGATCAGATTTACTTGACTATATGATTTTTTGATGGTGATGACTATGATCAAGATTAGTTGATACCATGCAATGTTGATAGGCTATTAATCTGCTTAGGATTGTTATGACAATGTGATCTCAATAAAGGGTGGGTTATAATCTGATATAAGGGTTAATGCGGATTAGGAATATAAGTGAATAATTGAATAATGGGCCGAGATATGAAAACAAATCACACAAACTAATTATGGGCTAAGGGGTAGCAGTGGGCCGAGCATATGGAAGTGGGCCGCACATCGGCGAGGGTTGGGCCTGATGGGATTGGGCTGGGTTAAACACCCTGAATAAGCTGTTGGGCCACATGATTACGAGCCAAACACGAAACTGTGTTGCACACGGGTTATGGGATTGGCATAACTGGGCCGGCCGTCAATGGGCTTGATGAAATCATGAACTAATATGAAATTGGAATAGGTGATTATGTGAACAACAAGTTGTTGTAAATTGATATTTAAAGTGGAACCCGGTGAATCATCAATATGGTGGGGATGCAGAACACTTAGTACATGAAAGCATGGTGTTTGTTGCAAATTGTTAAGTTGCATAATCCGATAACTTGCATGATATTATACGGTGCTACTTGTGTAATGTGTGTATAGAATATAAGATTAAGCGATACACGACTGATTGTTAATGGTATCCATGTTAGGATCGTTTTGAGCAACTTGAACACATAGCTAGTCTTACCGAGCAAAACCAAGGTGAGTTCACACTTTCCACAAGGCATGGGATTCCCAAGGGTAGGGAATGGGTAAAGGATTTAAACTGAAACTGCGTGATCTCCTGGTTTGGAACACGTACACACCCTCTTTATTGAAGGGTGACAACATGTGATAAGGAATTGATTTGGAACCTACGTAATCTCCTGGTTTGGGGATTTCGTACACACCCTCTTTATTGAAGGGTGACAACACGGATACTAGACCAAAATCTCTATCATGAAGTCCCTCCTTTTATATCAAGTTAATCGTCGGGCCAATGGCGAGCGGGTTATTAGTCAGATAGCGCTATTTAGGTTTGACAAGCCTCACACCGTGCCGCAGAGGACGGGCGTGAACTAATGGATCTGGGCACTAGTCAATGATGATAGACATTGACGTCAGGGCACCAACTTACTTTAGTCAGTGGTCGATATGGTAACGGGTCTAGTGGTTCATGTGGGGAAGCCCCCACTGGTTATGGTTTGGGAAACAAGGAATTGGTTAACACATGGTTTTCGAAAGAACTTACGGTTTTTGGAACAACTTTAAAATGAACATCAACTGTGAACTCGCTCAACTTTGTTGTTGACTTACATGCCTTGCAGGCCTTTAGGTGCATATTGTTTGAACTTGCTGTCTGGGAGGCTGGAGTGGTCATGGGTCGAGACACATGGAATCGCAACACAAGATTAATGGCTTTTACATGTGATTTATAAACACTTAACAAATGAATTATGCTTCCGCAGTATATGGTGAATTATTTGTAACGTTGTAACACTCAATGTTAATAAATGAAAGTTTTATTTAAATATACCTATGAGTTCAATGTCATTGGTGGCTTGGATCCTGGTACGTCACATGCCCCGCGGTGATTCCGCATGTGGTATTTTGGGGGTGTGACAGGTAGGGACACTCCTGATCATGTCACCGATAACTGGTACAGTACCAGATGATCGTCCCGTCTCATGGATTGAGAGAGGTACATCATCATCTATCCACCCATTGCTAGTGAAAGCGCATCTGGGGTGTACCGGGCTGGCAAAAACAGCAGGGTCGACGTGGAAAGATGAGGTAAGCTCGGCAGTACCAATCATCTGTGGAGTCGTGATAGGTGTCTCTGGCAGCATAGGTCTGCGTGAAGTCTCGAAATCTGTGACACACATATAACCGTACAAGTAAGTGCGTAATCCAAATGAACAGTAACACATAAGGCCAAATAAACAGAAAATCACGTATGCACATAAACACATAATGGTTTTCATACATGATAACAATTTTCTAAGTTTATTTAAAAATCTTGGCTTCGAGAATTTTGGACTTCATATTTCAAAATTCTCCGGTTGAAGTCTGGTGTTTTCCCCCGAAAACATCTAATTCGCTAACAACCAATGGCTCTGATACCAACTTCTGTCACAGCCCAAAAACATCGCAGCGGAATATTAAACGTAGTGGTGACGGAAGTTGGTGCCCATTTATACCTTGTGGAACGATGCATTTGTTTGTTGGACATATTGACTTGTTTTAAAACATAAAGTATTTAAACATTACATTTTTAAACCACGACACAACCACAAAATTAAAGTTGTCTTGATCTTCACGGATCTTATTACAAACGTTCCAGAAAGTTTAAAAGTTGTCCAACATTTTCAAACAAAACAACATGCATCATCAAACACAAGATACGCCATGATTCCCGAAGCCGAACTCAAATACCTGTAGAACACGTTAAAATCAAGTGTCAACACAAAGAAATGTGAGTTCACATATTCACATACAAACAATTCATTCCAAAGGAAAACTTTCTAATTATGTGTTTATTTGAAAACATCCATATAATTTTTAGAAAGTCCATCTTTACTTCCTTAATAAAATCCATGGGTCTTCCGTCGCGGTTCAACAACCCGACAATAACACTCTTACCCAAGTTTTGTATATTAAATTATTGCGTCAATTTTCAGACTCGTAATGTTAGCTAGACAATACGAACTATATATTTACCATGCAGGGATAATCAAAGCTAGACAATAATCAGAATATCAATTCGTCGTTTGACTTGACTCGGAGCGACCGGTCATGACGGGGTTGTCAACCCGATAGATCTACCAACAATTCCTCGTGTGCAATACTTAAATGATTAAACGATATCATGGGCGCAGGGGTCCACTCGAGACCAATATGATGTCTGCCTCACGTACAATATATATATATATCCTACTAATATGACAATTTAATACACGAAGTTGTACGAACCCCCTGGATCCCTTCCCTGGGACTAGGCCGGCATCCGTCCCAACTTTACGGTCTGTTTCTCCTCGGAAACACCGTACCAATCCCGTTTCATCCCGAAACAAATATATTCAACAAAACTGTTTCATCCCCGAAACATATATTTTAACGAATCCATATATTGTCAACGAAAATATATATAATTTATATCAAAAAGGTATGTTTTATTCCAAAAACATTATTAAACCCTTTTATTGGCGTGTTCTACCCCAAAAATATATAAAGCAGTAAAAAGAGGGGTTTAGTGACACTCACCTTTGGGTGCGTATTTTAAATAGCGGAATCCCAGTGATTGATTTCTACACGTCCTAATATATATATATATATATATATATATATATATATATATATATATATATATATATATATATATGAACGATTTTTAAATCAATATTCATCACAGAGTCCTAAGTTTCTCTGTTTTCTTAGAATTGTCACATAACTTTGAGATTTTCTCGAAAAGTTATCATTTTTTATTATGTTGGCACGTTAATATATATATGAGTCCATATATATATTTTTATGATTTTGCGACTTGAACGATTTTATTGGTGACCATTATTGTGTAAATCCGTTAACACTCCCGTTTATACGCAATATATCTACGATTCGCACGTCGTAATATATATACATAAACGTTCATATAATTTATCATCAACACATGCGAAATCTTGTTAACTTATCTATCTTGTCATTTTCAAAGCAAATATACATAAAAAATCTCATATGTATCAAATTTCATGTTCGACAACCAAGTTACACATTTAACGCGATTTTTACCGTTTCTACCGCACAAAATGCACAAAACGCACAAATATACATGCATAATCTAAACTTCCAAAATCATGTTAAAAACATAACATACTTTCACATTCTCATGTTTAAATCACATAACACATTTTAACACATAAGGTTTACCCAAAATTTTACCCATACTTGTGAACATTGAAAAATGCGTATTTTAGCGATTCGGTAACGTTTTCAGGGTCGGAAGTCACGTATGACCAACCAAACACCAAGTAAACTTAAAACTAGTTAAAATACTTATTTTTAAACTAAAAACAACAGTTTATTTTGTTGGTGCATAAATGTCTGTTAACTTCGTCTTGTATCGAGTCATGTTTCTAGATAGGATATACCAGTGCACAGCAGGATCAAAATTAGGTTTTACATGTTAAAGGGGTATTTCACATGAAATAGAAAGTGCTATTTCGTACGAAATTACCTCCCCTATATATAGTGGACCTGCTGATTCATTTGTAACGTTTGAGATTTCAGAGCCGAGGTGCTGCCAGTTTGTCAAACGATCAGGATTGCTTTGAAATCAATAATAAAAGGATAATTAAGAGGAATCAAGCTGTTTCACATCTATATCACTGATTCCGCCTTTGATATGGATCATAAACTCTTCTGATTGACTCGTTCGGGTCACACGACGATCCAACAAGTGGTATCAGAGTACAGGAAGAAGAGTTTATACCAATTCAGCTTGTTTTCATCACTTCTACTCATTCTTTTCAAAATTAAACGAGATTTAACGGACAAAATGGATTGAATTTCACATATATCACGTAAAACACCGTTTTAATGAATCCTTGAAAGAATTGGACCAAAATTCGAACAAAAACTGGATCAATTTGACAAAATGGTGGCCGATTTGCTGATGTCATCCTTATTTCGCACGAAATAGTCATCTTAATTTCGCGCGAAATCAAATCTGTGACATCTAATTTCGCACGAAATTAACTTTGAGTGTCTTATTTCGTACGAAATCAGAGTATTTCGCACGAAATTAGCATAAAGTTCCTTATTTCGTACGAAATCAAGTTTGTGAACCTAATTTCGCACGAAATTAGACCTTATTTCACACGAAATCAACTTGGAACCTTTATTTCGCACCAAACTTGTTATTTCGTGTGAAGGGTATTTCGTGTGAAGAGTATTTCGTGTGAAAGATTATTTCACGTGAAATCTGTTTGTTTCGTGTGAAAACTAATTTCGAGTGAACTAATTTCGTTTGAACTTGTCCTAAAATTCCGAATTTTTTTATGTATTTGTTGACTATTTTAGATACGTGAAGATGGATGAGTTTATGAATCCGTTCAGTGACATGTTTGCTTTCACGGGAAACACCGGAGATGATACATCAAACAACACAAATGAAAATGCTCCTAATCCGAGTGCAAAGAAAACCCTGTCTGATGCTTTGAGTGTGGAGAGTGCATATGGCACATACAATAAACCTCCCAAACTGATGGCGATTGAAGAATACAATAGATGGGCTAAAAGGTTTGAAGAGTGGCTAAAAGCGTTTGCGCATCCCAGTTGGAAGAGCATGAAGAATGGTTTCAATATGGGAAGATCGGATTATGAAAATATAGCATATACTGATGTAGATAGATTTGTTGCTGAGCAAAAGTGCGTTGCATTGCTTCATCAGTCTGTGAGAGATGACATAATATCATTGATTGAGTACACAAATTCGAAAGATCTATGGGAGAAACTGAGAGTGAAATGTGTGGGTAGTGCCGAGATAGTTAAAAACAAAAAGAAATTGTTAAGAAAAGAATTTGATTTGTTTGAATGTTTGAAAAATGAATCTGTGTCAAAGATGATCGAAAGATTCGGGCATTTGAAGATGGAACTGGCAAGACACGGAATCATATACACTCAAGAAGAATTAGTTGACAAACTGTTTGACTCGCTGCCGGATGAGAAAGACTGGCAATATTTTGCTTTGATGCTGAAGAACACAATAAAATCGGAGGATCTGACGGTTGATCTGCTGATCGAAAGATTGGAGAGTCATGAACTGGATATCAAGAAATCAAACAAAGTCAATCATTCCTCATACCAGCAGAATGTGGAGCTGTATTACCGAGGAAGTATGATCCCGAAGAATGTGTCTCCAAAGAAGAAGAAGCTAACCAGAGCAATTTGCTCTGTTAGTGTTGAAACTCTCACCGAGCAAATTGCTGAAGAAGAAGAAGCTAACCAGAGAATGTGGTGGGGAGAAGTTGAAGAAAAAGAAAAAGAAAAAGAGAAGGAGCCGCAGCCAAAGAAAGTTGATGACGAGATTATTGATACGTCACAAGAATTCACAGCTGAAAATTTGAAGAAGATGGATGACAAAGTGCTTGCTGCGAAAGAGCTAGAGGTAGTTTCTGGTTTTGGATCTGAGTCTAAAAGCAAGGTCAGTCAGAATGATGCAATCAATGAGTCAGGTAAGAAAATTAAAACTGAGAGCGACTGCAAAAATTGCATGAAAGACTGCAAGGTTTGTAGTACACTTGCTTACCTCAGCGGTAAAAAGACCGAAGAACTGACAGGAAGGGTCAGAGATGTTGAAGATCAGATCTTAAACCGTGACAAAATGTTAAAAGCTTCAAATGAACGATTAAAAGAATTAACTGAGAAAATTGAAAATGATAAAAATGACGTAGAAAGAATTAGGAAAGAAAACGAAAAATTAATTCATGAAAATCGTCAACTTTCAGAAAGGTTTGAGAAGCTAAAACGAACGGTAAAAGATTCTGATGAGAGAAATGGTAAGACAAACAAAGAAAATGTTCAACTATCAGGAGTTCTTAGGGTAAAAGAAGAACAAATCAACCAACAACTGGATGAAATTGCTAAGTTGAAGCTTCAGTTTCAAGAAGCTAAAATTGAAAATGAACGCATCCAGTTGAAACTGAACAGTTACAACTCCGCAAGTTTTGTTCTTCAACATATTGTTCCTAAACCTATTGGGAAGAACAAAGCTGGCGAAGATGTATACTCGGATGGAACCGGGGTTGGTTTTCATTAGGTTCCACCGCCAGTTCTAAACAATTTTTCAAAGAAAAAAACCGGGTTGGTTAATGATGAAAAAGAAAATTAAGTTAAGCTTCCAGACACAATTGATGTCACATTCACTTCATCTTCCGATGAAGATAGTGTCCAATCTGAAGTTGTAAAAAGCATGGTTGAAAATGTTTTAAAATCTAAAAGTGACACTACTGAAGATGATGAATGCTTTTTGGACAAATATATTCCGAAATCAAAATCCAAAAACAACTTAAATGAAGAACCTAATCTTGTAATGTACAAGATGGCGGGATCAGATAAGTTGTATTCGGATCGTGATTTTCCTTTGGAGAATGTAAATGTTGGTAAATTGCGAAATGTGTTCAAGTTGATTGAAATTGATGTGTCTGAAATCGAAGGTTTGAAATGTTCCAAACGGCAATTAAACTTTGAAAAAGATAAAACTTACTACAAAAAACCTGTTGTACCACCACGTTTTTATAAAAACAATCAAAACAAATGGTTGGGTGGATATCAGGATGGTAAGAATTATCAAAGAAGGAACTTTCAAAACAAGAAGTTTGTTGAGAAAAAGGTGTTTGTAAAAAGCTCGAGTTCTCATTCTGAGCAAGAATCTGAATTTTTTTCAAAAACAAATGAAGAGTTTTTTTGAAGAAAAGGCCTCACAGCCTCAGACCAATGGCACAAGTCAGGTAACTGACACCCGTACATGCTTTAAGTGCAACAAAGTTGGACACATTGCACGAAAGTGCACCAACTTAAAGCCTAAGTCTGAAGTTGTTGAGAGTCAGAAAAGGAAAGCTGATGCAAAAGGAAAAGCTCCAATGATTGTTGAAAAGAAAGTTTTGAAAAATGAAAACACCAAGATCAAAACTGAACCCGTAAAGAATGTGGTAACTAAAACTGACAAATTTTACAAACGGGTTGCTTCGCCTCAACATGCATGGAAGCCAAAATCAGTTGAAAAGAAATCAAGTTCTCCAAAACCAAAGGTATCTGAGATAGAAAAACAATCATCCTCTACCACTCCGGTAAAGATGAATGTTCCTTTGGATCACTATGAGAAACTTGAGAAACCAAAGACTACTGCTTCTGAGAAGAAGTATGTACCAAAGAAAGACCAATCATCTGGTCAACCTCCTAAAAATGATGTTCTGTTATACAAAGAGGTTGAGATTGGGCCTGAGGAGAGCTTAAAGATGAATGACAAGAATTTTCCGCCACTATACACTGCAAAAACTCACATCAGTGTCAAGTTACCCGAGTCGAAAGAGGCTTGGGTGGCATCAAAATCTAACTAAATATTTGTGATATGTGCAGGAGCTTCCAAGATCCGTTTCACGTTGGATTATGGATAGTGGAGCTTCTCGGCACATGACGGGGAAGAAAACCCTACTGTACGATGTTCGTGGGTTTAATGGAGGATATGTGGGATTTACAGGCAATCAAGGTGGTCGAATAGTTGGTGAAGGAACTTTATCTAATGGAATTGTCACGTTTGAAAGTGTAAACTACATCGCCGAGCTTGAAAACAATCTTCTGAGCATCTCTCAGATCTGTGATCGTATGTATACAACGCACTTTACAGATAAGGAATGTTTGATTTTGAAACCAGGATTTGTTGTTCCCGAAGAGTGGGTTATCATGAGAGCACCTAGAGTGAATGATCTGTACGTGTTGGACATGAGTGTAGCAACTACTACCACGGGTCAGGCACACTGCTTTATGTCAAGAGCAACGGAAAAAGAATCGCAATTGTGGCATCGAAAGATGGGCCACATTCACCTGTGAAAAATGAATCACCTGGTACATAACGACTTAGTAATTGGTGTTCATGTGAAAGGTTTTCATCTAGAAGGGGAGTGCATTAGCTGCATCAAAGGCAAGCAAAAGAAGAAATCACATCCTCAAAAGAAAGTCAACTCAGTGTCGAGACCGTTAGAGAGACTTCGTATGGATCTTTTTGGTCCAGTGAACGTCAAAAGCATAACTGGTGATTACTACTGTCTCGTAGTAACTGATGACTACTCCAGATTTTCATGGGTTTCATTTCTGAAGACAAAGGATGAGACATTTGAAAGTTTGATGACGTTGTTCAGAAAAATTGAAAACTTGTACCAAACCCGAATCAGAAGAATCAGGAGTGACAACGGTACTGAGTTTAAGAACAACAAAATGGAAGAGTATTGTGATGAGAGAGGTATATTGCAAGAATTTAGTGCTCCTTATACTCCACAACAAAATGGAGTAGCTGAAAGAAAGAACAGGACGCTAATTGAAACGGCTAGGACGATGCTTGCTGATTCGAAATTACCAGTCAATTTTTGGGCAGAAGCAGTATCAGCCGCTTGCTATACACTCAACCGGGTTCTTACAGTGAAAAAATTCAACAAGACATGTTTCGAGCTGATTAACAACCGCAAACCTAATCTGAAGTATCTGGAACCGTTTGGGTCTCCCTGTACAGTTCTAGAACCATTTGGCAAATTTGGTGCAAAGAGCATTGAAGGAATATTCGTGGGTTATGCAAGTCCATTAAAAAGAGTCTTTGTTCCAAGCTTGAAGCGGATAATTGAAGCACATAATATTGAGTGTCAAAGTTATACCATGCCACCTCAGAATCCCGGCGACTCATGGCGTTTTAATTACAATACACTATGGGATTCGTTTGACATAGAAGAAGAACCAGATTTCTTTGACGAGTTGGATATTCTGAGAGAATATGAAGAATCACAAGAAAGATTTCCAGCTGAGTCTTCTAGAAGTCAATATCGAGCTTCCAATGACGATGAAGCCGGTCCTAGTAATGCTGGAGAACATGATGATATTCAGCAAACTCTTGACAATCAGACGGCAGTCAATGATAATCAAGAATCTGATGATAGGCCTGTATTTGATCATGGTGATTCAGATTCTGAGGGGGAGAATATCCAGTTTTCAAGTCAAACAATTCCAGTCAGTGAACAAGGTGCAAATAAGAATGTCACAAATTTGGAAGGCGAGGTAGATGTTCCAGGCGAGGTGATGTCGAAGACTCTTTCGTACCATCCAGAAGAGCTGATTATTGGAGAATTACAATCAGGCGTCCGCACAAGACAACAAATTGACCAAGGCCTTACTTGTTTTTATTCTACAGTTGCTCCGTTACAAACAGAGTTTTCACTTAGTTGTTTTATTTCGCAGATTGAACCGAGAACATATAAGGAAGCACTAACTGAAGATTCTTGGGTCAAGGCGATGCAAGAGGAGCTGAGTCATTTTGAGAAGTTGGGTGTGTGGAAATTAGTAGATTTGCCTGATGGTCACAGGAAGATAAACACCAAGTGGGTGTTCAAGTGCAAGAGGGATGATCGAGGGGTTATTATTCGTAACAAAGCTCGACTCGTAGTCCAGGGCTTTACTCAGCTGGAGGGTATAGATTTCACTGAAGTGTATGCTCCGGTTGCTAGACTTGAAGCGATCAGAATCTTCCTTGCATTTGCATCTTGGAAAGGATTTAAAGTTTATCAGCTAGATGTTAAATCGGCGTTTCTCTATGGGAAGGTAAAAGAGGAGGTATATGTCGGACAACCACTGGGCTTCACCGACCCAATCCACAAAGACAAGGTTTATTTACTGGATAAAGCGCTGTATGGTTTACACCAGGCCCCGAGAGCTTGGTACGAGACATTGTCTCAACATCTGCTTGCCAACAGCTTCATCCGTGGAAAAGTAGATGCCACTCTCTTCACCAAAGAAGTCGACGGACATCTTCTGATCGTTCAAATATACGTGGACGACATTATATTTGGGTCAACAAATGAAAATCTGTGCAAATATTTTGAAAGAGTTATGAAGCAAAAATTTGAAATGTCATCGATGGGTGAGATGAAATTCTTCTTGGGACTTCAGGTTGATCAACTGCCTAAGGGAATTTTTATACATCAGACGAAGTATGTTCATGATATCTTAGAGAAATTTGGGATGTCCGGGACTACTCCAGCTTCCACCCCATTATCGACGAACCATGGGATAATCCCTGATCTCACCAGAGAGAAGGTAGATGAAACGTTATATCGTTCCATGATCGGATCGCTGATTTATTTGACAGCTTCAAGGCCCGATATCATGTATCCAACCTGCCTCGCAGCGCGGTTTCAGTCAAATCCCAGAGCTTCGCATATGGTAATTGTGAAACGGATATTACGCTACCTGAGAAGAACTCCATCACTGGGTTGTGGTATTCAAGAGAAGGCGATTTCACGCTCGAAGGGTATTCTGATTCTGATTTCGGATGCTGCAAAGTTAACGCTAAGTCAACAACAGCGGGGTGCCAGTTTTTCGGACCACGATTGGTCACCTGGCAATGCAAGAAGCAGACCTCTGTAGCTTTATCCACATGTGAAGCTGAGTATGTATCTGCTAGCAGTTGCTGCTCTCAGATCTTGTGGATCCAGCAACAGATGCGAGACTACGGTTTGCAATTTCTTAACACCCCTATCTTTGTTGATAATGAGGCAGCTATAAACATTACAAAAAATTATGTTCATCACGCTAAAACGAAACACATTGAAATTCGTCATCACTTCATCCGAGACTGTTTCGAGAAGAAGTTGATACGAATTGAGAAAATCCACACTGACGAACAAAAAGCTGATTTACATACCAAAGCGTTTGATAAAACTCGATTTCAATATCTTTTAAAACTGAACGGTATGACGCTTTTATCGGTGTTGGAGGAGATTCTTGGCGTAGATGAAGGTACCACTGTAGATGATGTTGAGAAGCAATCTGCAATGGTTTGTCAATTTTTTACTTGTTTTGGTATTTAGGGGGAGGTAGGTTAATACTTTCAGAAAATACAAAAACAGTAAAAAAAATTCAAAAATCCAAAAACATGAGATATTTCAAAATCCAAAAACAATAGAAAACTGGAAAAGAGCTTGTGTAAAAAGGGAAAATGATAGTACATCAGCTTGACAGTTACGGTATGCTAAAGAAATGTAAAGTTTAAATGTGTTAAACAGTCTTGCTGATGATATACCGATAGGTTTTTACACATTTAGTAGGTTTGTTCGGGATATAAATCTAAATCATAACTTGCTTATTTCGTGGGGAACACTACTTGGATATATAGGTAACCCCTGAAATCTCGTTTGAAGGACCCCTCTTTCTGAAATACTAGGTCTTTATACTCAGTGATATCTGGGGTATTATCCCGGGACTTTTGATTTTGCGGAAGCAATGGCCTAGTCCCTGTATAATACTTTTCGCTTGCTTGAAATATAGCACCGCCCTCAGCATAAAAATGATGAAACATTGAAAAATGCTAATCATGTGCTGTTGTAAAAAAGATCCTCTAAAGGGGACCCACTTAAAAGTCGAAGCCGTCATCTCTCTGATTTTGCGGAAGCAATAGCCTGAGCTCTCACGGCCCTCACATTTAACCCCTTACAGATATCATATGTGGTATACTCACATGTAAGACTGAATATTGGGATCTGGATACGGGAGTATATTCAAGAGGTGGGACACATGAATGAGTTTAAGTTCTTAATTCACCTAATTCGTATCCTGGACAGATTGAAATTTGTGTGAAAATTTAAGTGGATCAGTATATCGACAATCTAAGCGAATTGTTTAAATCTGAGTATGAAATCTAAGCTTAACGGTACTTGTGACTTGTCGACAGCTGATATGATTCCCTAACACGCTCACCAAAAATATGTTTGTAAATAGTTTACATTTACTGCATTTCATTTCTGTTTAGCATTCTAAGTATAGAAACTTTATTCAAAATCCAAAAAGATTTTACATTTTTGTTTTATTTTTCCGACAAACCAAAGTGGAAAGCTGATCTTCAGATTCGCAGTTTGAAGCAGATGCAGGAAGTTTCTGAGCTGGACAGAAGGGTTGTGAGCTTAATATGTTTAACCTGAAAATGAAAAGTCAAAACAAGATTCATTAAGTTGAAACTTGTAATTTTCAGAAAAATGTTTTAAACTATGTTGAACAAAAGTCAATTTTGTTTCGTTTAAGATCAACCAAGGTCATTAAGTTGGACTTGGTAGATAAATTAAGTGCCTAGGGTCATTAACTTGAACCTAGTTACTTAAATGGATTTCTAGAAACTGATACAAACTTCAAAATGTAGTAAAAAAGGAGAATACATTGTAATGTCAAATTTCTGAGAAGCAGGTAACAGCAGCAAAGCGAGAACCCCATGGCTAATTCTGAACAAAACTTGAACCAGAATATGATCCCAGCTTATTGAGAGGGGGAGTCTAACAGATTCTGGATCAACATTCAAGGGGGAGTTTGAAGATTGTCAAAGAAAGGTTCAAGTGCTAGCTGCTGAGGCTGTTAAAGTCAAACAATTCAAGAGATCTGATCAAGAGGATTAGAAGATAAAGAGATTGAAGGATGCTTTCAATGTCAAAATATTTGGAAAAAGAGACAAGACTGATCAAGACTGAAGACTCGATTCCAAAGACTTTGTCAACATCCAAGGGGGAGTCTGTTGGTGTATAAATGTCTGTTAACTTCGTCTTGTATCGAGTCATGTTTCTAGATAGGATATACCAGTGTATAGCAGGATCAAAATTAGGTTTTACATGTTAAAGGGGTATTTCGCACGAAATAGCAAGTGCTATTTTGTACGAAATTACCTCCCCTATATATAGTGGACCTGCTGATTCATTTGTAACGTTCGAGATTTCAGAGCTGAGGTGCTGCCAGTTTGTCAAACGATCAGGATTGCTTTGAAATCAATAATAAAAGGATAATTAAGAGGAATCAAGTTGTTTCACATCTATATCACTGATTCCGCCTTTGATATGGATCATAAACTCTTCTGATTGACTCGTTCGGGTCACACGACGATCCAACATATTTACTAATCTAAATCAGTTTTGCAAAAATAACTCAAAAAAGCCGATTTTTGACCGTTTTAACGCATAGTTTTGCGTTAAACGTTACTATAATCATCCCAACTCGAAACGACTTGATATTTTAACACAATACATGTTATTTACTGATTAAAATAGTGGTTATAATCATATTAGTGTAGTTTTTGTGTAAGTCACATAAATCATGCGATTTCACGTATTTTACAACTTTTAATGCACCATGTACAATATGCAAAGCTAGCAAACATTATGACAAAGTTATAAGTCACTAAACACTTTAAAATAACTTCATTTTAGTGTTTATAATCTGCTCATAACTGATTTTTACTCAATCATACTCAAATCACCTTTTTAAGATCACATATCATCATGCATGTCTAAGTATATGCATCTAATATGCTCATATCATAACATTATCATCTAACATGATCTTAATATGCATCAAAAGACCATACTTATGTCATGTTCATATGAATCAAAACACATCCATTTCATTATCACCAAATCATTTTCATATAAGTACAAACATTCCTTCATTTAAGTACATGTGACAAAACTTACATACATGCATACATATATACATATATATACGGCACACATATACACACATATGAACTTCCAAAATTTCACTTTTCATCATATTCATCATCAATCACATGACCCCTTTTTAGAACCTTCTTTTATGATATCTTTTTAACACATGCATGTATCTATCTTTCAAGATTCAACTCAAATCAATCAAAGATCATTTAACAAAAATCAAAACACAACTACACACATTCATAACTTTCGGCCATACACACACACACACACACTCATTTTTACTTTGATTAAAACCTCATTCTTTGTTTGATTCAAGTTTGTGATTCATTCCAAATTCAAGAGAAACCGTCTAATATCTCTATCATCACTAAAAATCAAGAATGTGATTTTTAAAATAAGTTTATACCTTCAAGATTTCAAAGTGGGTTTTTGAGAAAAGATGGTGATATGAGACTTGTTCTTGCTTGAATCCACTTGAAATCACCTCCAAACTTCCTTATGAGCTTCAAATCACCATGTAAAGGCCTTGATTCTTCATGATTTGATTTTGAAAATGAAATGTTGGTGTGTTTAGGGGTGTTTAGGGCGAGAATGATCAAGAGGAAGAGAGAGAGAGAGTGGTTTTTGAATTGTTGTCTTGGAATTATGAGTGAATATGGAAGCATGTTGGGTAATAATCATTATACATACTTCTCTAGGCATGACACATGTCCATTTGCAAGATTCAAGAAGGTTTTGGCAACCCAAAATGCCGCCACCTCCCTCCTCTCTCACACACATTCATATACATATATGTATTATATGTAAATTTGCTCAAAAACAAGTATTTTACTTAATACCGGGTATTTTATCTAGCATTTTAATCCCGTTTTAGAGCGTTTTAAATTATTTTTATCGTTCTCTAAAAATAATCACTTAAAATTATTACTAAAATAATTACCAGTTGCCTTGACCGGCTGCGTTGACGGTATTTTGTTTAATTCGCGCGGTACGCGCTCAAACTCGAAAAATAGAGTTTTTTAGCGTTTTAATTTATTTTTTCCACACGGATATGATTAAAATTATTATTCTAGTCATAACAGATTATTTTTAGGATTTTAACACCGATCGGGTGGTCACCGACGTTCGTTTCGCATTTTAATCGTTACGCGATAAGCGTTTGTTTTACCGTTGCCAACACAATTTTATATACATCTAAATTTACCAAAACATCAAATATTATAAATTAACATCACAATCAGTCATAAACAGCCATTTTACATGTTCACTAGACAGATTACTATTGTACGGTACGGCCTGAGAGCCGGGTGTCACATTAACGACCGTGTCCTGGATATCCTTAGCTCATTTAAAAAGCATAAATGGCCACGACTTAAGCACGGGGTGTAGGCATACACTTGTCCATTGCGTATGTAAAAGATATACTCATTTGCTGGGGTGACCCGCCGTGAGTTTATATTTGTGGTGTGTTGTTTAATCATGTTCGGTTTATTTATACCGGCCCTAAATTTTGGACAAACATGTAAATCTGATACAAGATTGTTATTAATATAATTGTCCCAAGTTATAAATGTTTGTGCCTTGTGCATTCAAATAAATTTTTCATAAATGTTTTCAAAAGAGTCGGTTAATTGTATTTACCAGTGCAAACTGACGTATTTTTCAAAAAGGTTAAGTGGCAGGTACTTTCCATACTTGGCTGGGAGCTTCGGGCATAGATAGTGAATCTTGCAAGTTCATATGCCTTAAAGTCTGTTGAACAATATTTTATATTTTTGTTTTAGATCCGCCTATGGATCCTCTTACAACCGTTTGTATATTATTTATTTATACTTTAAATTTCGGTTTGTAATAATATTTTCCTTCAAGACTTCCGATGTGCATTAAACTGTATATATTCGACTATCATGATATCAACTACGTCACGATACTCCCCGCCGGGCCCACCGGTAATACGTGGAAATATCGGGGTGTGACAGGTTGGTATCAGAGCCAACATTGAGTAAATTAAACACTAGCCTTTTATGTTTAATCTCAATGACACAGTTGCACATTCCTTGACTTTCGAGTCTGGGTAAACGACCTACGATTAATCCTAATCTTAATTGGTTTATATCTTTTGTTGTTTTTCTTGTTTTGACAGGATTACTTAAAACATGCCGCCAAGAGTAAGAGGACGTGGAGGACGAGGCAAGGCACCGATGGGAACTAGGAATGATCATGAAGCAGGTCCGTCACATAGACGCACACCCTCAGCATCCTTTGGCTCCAGCCCGCATCCGGATTGGAGAAATTATATTGAACCCGTGAGGCGTTCTGTCTCGCTTAGCTCCTCGCCGTCATACCATAACTCCTTCGGGCCGTAGCAGGAAGACGAGCCCAATGACTCACCTCCACATTTATCACACCCCCAAAATCCACCATGCGGAGTATCACCGCTTGGAGGCGTGACATGACCAAGATCAAGCCACCAATCATATTGAACAATGTATTTAAGATAGATAAAATCCAACCACACAATATAATTGGTGATCAAAAGCTAGTTAACCAAGTTCAAATTAAACAGCGGAAGTATTAAAGGTAAAACCAAAACATAAGTTTAATAAGTTCATAAAGTTCAAATGTTAAGCACGGAACGTAACAGTCCATTTCCCACAACGACCTCATCCTCGCGCAAGCTCCATAAACATCTAACGACCTGTAAGGCATGTAACAACAAGTCAACAACAGAGTTGAGTGAGTTCACAGTTGGTTGTTTAGTTTAAGTTGTTTCCGAAAACATGGTTTGTCTTTTGCTGGCTTACTTGCCGTGGGGGTTACCCCATAGTTGGAAATATGATTAACCAGTTCCTTCTTTATTACCCAAACCATATCCATGATCAGTGGGGGCTTCCCCATGTGAACCACTAGACCGTTACCATATCGACTACTAACGAAAGTAAGTTGTGCCCTACGTCAATATCTATCATCATTGACAGTTTGCCATAGTCCATTAGTACAAGCCCATCCGACTGGCACGGTGTGAGGTTTGTTAAACCTAATAGCGCTATTAACTAATGACCCGCTCGCCATTGGCCTCGGCGATTAAGTCGATATAAAATGAGGGACTTAATGATAGAGTTTTGTCTAGTAAGTTTTAAGGTTATTGTCCTACCCAAGGAGGACGAACGTACGTATTCTACCCAAGGAGAATACGCAGGATTAATATTGGCATCCTACCTATGGAGGATGGCGGTACATATCCTACCCAAGGAGGATATATAGGTTTCGTTTAATTCTTTAACCCTTTCCCAAACCACCGGGAATCCCATGCCTTGTAGAGGGTGTGAACTCACATTGGTTTGCTCGGTTAGATTAGTTACTCTAATAATCAGAAATCAAGCACGTCCTAATAAGGTACAGATAACAATCAGTTTCTCATGCATAACACGTATCCTACGTACGGTTTATCCACTCATTACTTCTATCACGTACCACACAATTCTAATGTCAAGGTACTTTGTTAAGTTATATTATTTTACCCTAAAATAATATAACTATCTCACAAATAACCAAGTATCCACACAAGTGTTCTAGTATAAAATATATACTCTAAATGTATATTTAACCATTTTACTTGTAAAAATCAACCTCCGATACTTTGTATTTTTGTAACAAAACTCATGGCGAAGTTTATTTTGAAAAACAAAGTTGAAACGTATTTATGAACACTTGTTAGAAAAATAATTTCTAAGTGTTGGAATTTTTAGAAAATTTCGCCAGAGTTTCCTTTGTAAATGGAGGTGTCCATGCTAATAAACATATCATTTTCTTTTCCAAAAATCATTCAACAATCAACAACAATTTTCCAAGAGCAAACTATTCTATTTACAAACCAACATGAACTTGATGTTTCGTAAAAACGCGTAGTAACTTGGTATGGCGTTTAGTGGGTTTAGTTACCCTCCAAAGTGTGTCTACTTTATTTAAAATCTCATTCTCGGGATTTTTAGATGTTCACAACTTATGAACATATTTTACAAAAATATTGATTTACAACATTTTCATGTGTTACTAGTGTCCATATACTTACTTTATTTCCAAAATAGTGTAAGGATCATGATCTTTCGAAAAACCGTCTTTTAAACTTGGTTTATTTAAAAGAATCACTCACAAGTTTTAGATCTACAAGATCACTAGTTCACTTGGTTTATTATTTTTACAAGAAATCATTTTATCACCAAGTTCATGTCTAAATATGGAGGTGATTCTTTTATGTAAACCCCCTAATCCTCCTAACTTGTTAACTCATGTTTTTAATCATGATTTAACAAGTTCCATATGATGATCAACAACATATTTCTAGAAATCAACAAGCAAGCATCAAGTAATCAACAACATATCAAAACAACTTTACTTCTTCAAGATTCCATTTTATGTAACCTTTATGTCCAAGTTTTAAGTGTATGATTCTTAGTGTTCTTGTATAAATCAACAAACAATAACTTTTAACCACTACAAAACATGAAATAAACAAGATCAAAGAAGCCTTACAACTAGCTTAAAGCTAGGGAAGATCAAGAAGCAAAAGTGGTGGTTAATAGCAAACGAATGAGGTCCTTGAAATTCCGTGAACACCGAGCTTCGTTGATGACCTTGCTACACCTTGGATTACACTTGGATTGGAAGATGGATGCTCGAAAATTGTGGTGGTATAAGGGGTGTTTCGGCCGAAGCTTACAAGGGGGGAGGAGGGTGAGTGGAAGTGATGAAGATGGTGATGGTTATGTTGGTTATTTAAAAACATAAGCTATTAACCAAAGGTCAACATGTTCCCTAAGTACAATACATAATCCCACCAAATCCAAGAGAGATTATGGGAAGATTTTAGGAAGATTTAACCAACCTTTGGTGGGGTCCCTTGGGGCCGGTTCTAGCAAGGGGGGGGGGGGGGTTAAATGAAAAGTTTTGATGGTAGGGGTAATTAGTGGAAGGTTTAAGTGTAATAATCTAGTTTTTAAGTGTTTCATGTATTATGTAGGGTGTTATAGTGCTCGGGGACCATAACTAGCTCAGAGAAATAAAAACAATGCTTCTTACAATATTTTGGTGTTCCGGGTAATGTCCGGTTGTTCGGTTAGGTACCGTTCCGTTAAAGTGCTAAGTTATTCCATATAGTGTCCTATATATATCTTTTTGTAACACTTTTAATTCCTAACACTTAGGAAAGCATACAGGACTATTTAGTCAATTTTCTGCACACGACTAGTATGTTAAAAGCACATGTAAGTATGACACAGTAATCAGAAAGCAGTTAAGTAATTCAGCACAGTCATCAAGCACTTTAATTATCATAAATCAATCGTACGGATACATGAAATTTTGAGGGTTGTCACATTCTCCCCCTGTTAAGAGAATTTAATCCCGAAATTTAGCACGTGTTTACTGAGGAAGCTAGTTAAGTTGCATGGTTTTCCTGGGGTGCCACAACATTAGCGGGTTCCCTTTGAGGACCCACATTTTCAGGCGGTCACGCCACCGCCACCGCCACCGCCACCACCAACGCCAGAGCAGCTACTGCCTCCAGAACCATCGAGGCGAAGAAGAAGTGCACGGATGTCCGTGCGTGGGGATTTTCATTTCAGCACCCCCCCAATACTCCAGCAACTACCCTCTGCTTTATGAAGACCCGCAAATGGGTGGGCCTTCAAACGCCGTTTCTGAAGTCAACTCCGCACCAGTCGCACCTGCACCACCACCCATGGGTTATGAAAACCCAATCCCTGCGTACCCAGATGCAGCTGGGTACAACCCGTTTGAGCAACAAGCTTACTCGGGTTATAACTACAACAATGCACCTGCCGTTGACCCATACATTGAAGCGGCAAACTCCAATGCTCTCTACCTCGGGCCCTTTCCACCTACTTACCCAACTGGGTACCCTGTATATGGGTATCAATACCCACCACCTCCTCAACCTCAGCAGCAGCAGCCACCACAACCTCAAATCTAGCAACCACAGAAGCAAGAAATTCTCCAGAGGCTGCATGAGGTGGAACAAAGGGTAGACGAAGAGCGTAGAAGTCGCCACGGTCTTCTAAAGGGTTTTTCAAACCTCATTAAGGGGAAAAAGAAGAGGGATTATTAGAAACCCTTAATTGTTGTATTGTTATTTTATTTCAATTAAGTCCCTGCGTGGACATTTCATTTATGTATTTGGTCCCTGCGTGGACTTGTCTTTCTTATTTTAGTCCCTGCGAGGACAAGATTTTTGTTAAAGACCCGTTTAAGGCATTATTGTAATTCTTAGAATTTATTTATGAGAAATTTCCTTTTTGCAATTACATTTGGCAATAAACATACATATATATATATACATTATATCATAAATCAAAACATCATTTCAATTTTTAATTGATCTGCCATTAAATCTCAAAGGAAAATCTTAAAGGTATAACCTAGCCAATATGTCCTTTTAGACATGGCCATGATGATAAAGCCTTTTTAAGATAATAAATCCTTGTTAACACCTAAGAACGTGTTAGCACTCTTGACAAATGTGATTCGATAAAGTCACATTAGTCATCCTTATATCAGATTCTTCGAATTCCTTATCTAGCCTAATAATCTAGAAATCCTGGCTTATATCATCAATTGAGATGATCATATTACAAACATCCATTAGTGATGAAGTACCTACGGGCTATACTTATTGTCCAATAAGACAAATGACAGTTGTAGTCTATGACTCCGTGTCAAGAAAGGTAATGAACAATGTTCAAACCTTAATGTCTCGATCCTATAAGATCATGGCTTATAAATTAAGACTGTCCTTGTGACAAGGCCTTTTGTGCCACTTTAATACCCTTAATGTTTTATAACTGGAAAATATTATAATGAAAAATTTAAATAAACCTGATTAACAAATTAACCAATATGGTTTATTTATACCATAGTTAATGAATTATCGAAAATGATGATTCCAGAATAGATCACTAAACAAATTATTGTCAATTGTTTTATAGCAATAAAGATCAACAATGGCTGAATCTGAAGAAGTCAATAGTCATCCCAATGTGAGGAATGATAACACCAGAATGAATATAACTGGTGCAGATCTACAAGCATTGATAGATAATGCTGTCACCAAAGCCATTGACAAAAAGTTCAAGGAACCTAGTAATACTCACACCAAGACACAGACTGTGGCTCATTCAAAGCCCCCTTCCAAAATACATACATCTCATAAGGACGATTCTCGGCATTCGTCAAATCAGAAAAGTCTGCCATCAAAGCAAATTGTGCTTAATCAGGAACCACGTTCAAAGACTTGTTCGTACAAATACTTCGTCTCTTGCAAGCCAAGAGACTTTACAGGTGAAAAAGGTGCCATAGATTGTGTGACATGGCTTGATGAGATGGATACCGTTGTCGATATTAGTGGTTGTGCGGAGCAGGATGTTGTGAAGTTTGTTTCAAAATCGTTTAAAGGGGAGGCATTGGCTTGGTGGAGGTCGTTAATCCAAGCTACGGGGAAAATCCCACTCTACAACTTATCATGGGTGCAATTTGTGGCACTGGTCAAAGAAAACTTTTGTCCTCAACATGAGGTAGAAAAGATTGAAGCAGACTTCATGACTCTGGTCATGAAGAATTTGGATTGCCAAGCTTACGTCACAAGTTTCAACACTATGTCCCGGCTGGTTCCCTATTTAGTTACCCCTGAACCTAAGCGCATAGCGCGCTTCATTGGAGGCTTGCCCCAAAAAATAAAAAATAAAAGGAAATGTTAAAGCTTCCAGGCCTACCACTTATAGGTCCGTGGTGGATTTGTCCTTGTCCCTCACTCTCGATGCAATAAGGAATAAGTCTGTTAAGACTTCTGATGAGGGAAAAAGGAAAAGGGAAGATGAGAGCTCACATCGCTCTGACAAAAAGAAAAAGGGAAATTCCGAGCATAAGAAAGGATCTGAGTTTAAGAAAAACTCAAATCAGACGGATAACAGGCCCAAGTGTAGGAACTGCAGGAAACGCCATTCAGGGAAGTGTACGATTAACCCACATGCTAAACTTTGTGGAATTTGTAAGATAAAGGGGCATAAAACTTTAGAGTGCAAGGAGTTGAAAAAAGCGACTTGCTACAACTGTAACGAGAAAGGGCATATCAAAACCAACTGCCCAAAATTTTCAAAGAAGCCTGAAGAGGCCAAGAAAGCAAACGCTCGAGTCTTCCAGATGAATGCTCAGGAGGCAGTGCAGAATGACAATGTTATAACAGGTACTTTCCTCATCATTGATGTTTATGCTAGAGTTCTATTTGATTCTGGAGCAGATAAGTCCTTTGTAGACAATAAATTTTGTAAACTGTTAAATCTACCTGTTAAAACTCTAGACATAAAATATGAGGTAGAATTGGCCGATGGTACCTTAGAGACCGCTTCAACAATTTTAGATGGATGTTTCATATCCATTAGGAATCACTCTTTTCCGTTGCCTTTGCTTCCGATGAAATTGGCAGGATTCGATACAGTCATAGGCATGGATTGGTTATCTCATAACCAAGCTCAAATTGCCTGTGATAAGAAGCAAGTGGTAATCAAAACCCCTTATGGTGAATCGCTTACAATTCAAGGAGATACGCAGTATGGATTGCCTGAACAAGTATCTATGCTTAAGACATCAAGGTGTTTAAAGAAAGGTTGTGTCATTTATATGGCACAGGTGACAATGCATGCGCCAAAGCCTAAGATTGAAGATATCCTTGTTATTTTGGAGTTCACAGACGTTTTCCCCGAAGAGTTACCTGGTTTACCTCCTGATAGACAAGTGGAATTCATAATTGATATTATACCAGGAGCAGCCCCAGTAGCACGAGCTCCTTATCGTTTGGCACCAACAGAAATGAAGGAATTAAGAACGCAGTTGGATGACCTACTGGAGAAAGGTTTTATTCAACCAAGCTCGTCTCCTTGGGGAGCACCTATTCTATTTGTGAAGAAGAAAGATGGTTCAATGCGTCTATGCATTGATTATCGCGAGCTGAACAAAGTTACAATCAAGAACCGATATCCATTGCCCAGGATCGACGATCTATTCGATCAACTGCAAGGGGCAAGTTATTTCTCAAAGATCGAACTAAGATCAGGGTATCATCAGTTGAAGGTCAGAACCGAAGATGTACACAAGACTGCATTCAGAACAAGATATGGCCATTATGAGTTCTTAGTGATGCCCTTCGGACTCATTAATGCGCCTGCAGCGTTCATGGATCTCATGAATCGCGTTTGCAAGTCGTATCTAGACAAGTTTGTCATTGTTTTCATTGACGACATACTTATTTATTCAAAGAGTAAAGCCAATCATGAAAAACATCTCCGATGCATCCTTAAACTTCTGCAACAAGAGAAGCTCTACGCAAAGTTCTCTAAATGTGAATTATGGCTTCGAGAGGTCCAATTCCTTGGACACGTAGTAAGTGAGCGTGGTATCTAGGTGGATCCCACTAAGATTGAAGCAATTATGAATTGGCAAGCACCTAAGACGCCCACTGAAATTCGCAGCTTCTTAGGTTTAGCAGGATACTACAGGCGTTTCATCGAAAATTTTTCAAGAATTGCTGCACCCTTAACTTCGTTAACTCGCAAAAATATAAAGTTTGATTGGGGACCCAAACAACAAGAATCTTTCAAGATTCTTAAGCAAAAACTAAGCAATGCTCCTGTGTTGACATTGCCGAAAGGGATAGAAGAGTTTTTTATGTATTGTGATGCATCACACACAGGTATGGGTTGTGTGCTCATGCAGAAGGGTAAGGTCATTGCTTATGCATCACGTTAACTGAAGGTGCACGAGAAAAATTACACCACCCATGATTTGGAATTGGGTGCCGTTGTATTTGCACTAAAACTTTGGAGGCATTACCTATATGGAACTAAGTGTGTAATGATCTATTCAGATCACAAGAGCCTTCAACATCTATTTAACCAGAAAGATCTCAATATGAGGCAACGTCGTTGGATGGAGACATTGAACGACTATGATTGTGAAATTCGCTATCACCCGGGCAAAGCGAATGTTGTTGCTGACGCACTAAGCAGGAAAGAAAGGATTAAACCTATTAGGATCAATGCCAAAAGCATCGAACTAAAGAATAGTTTGAATGAAAGACTATTAGCTGCCCAAAAGGAAGCTATATTGGAAACTAATTTTCCGAATGAGAAGTTAGGTGAAATTGCTGATCAATTATCTATTGGCAAAGATGGAATCCTTAGATTGAATGGTCGAATATGGGTTCCAATTCATGGAGGACTTAGAGATGTAATCCTCCAAGAAGCTCATAGTTCTAAATATTCAGTTCATCCGGGCAGTGATAAGATGTACCAGGATCTGAAGGCAAATTATTGGTGGATAGGTTTGAAGAAATCTATAGCCACATATGTGGCAAAATGTCTGACGTGCGCACAGGTTAAAGCCGAGCATCAAAGGCCGTCAGGTTTGCTACAACAGCCTGAACTTCCTACTTGGAAGTGGGAAATGGTAACTATGGATTTTATTACCAAGTTACCAAAGACGAAGCATGGAAATGATACAATATGGGTTATAGTCGACAGGCTGACAAAGTCAGCTCATTATATACCCATCAAGGAGACTCATAGCTCCGATAAACTAGCCCAGCTATATGTGGATGAGATTGTATCTCTCCATGGAGTGCCAGTATCTATTATCTCTGATAGGGATACAAGATACACATCTCATTTTTAGAAAAGCTTTCAGCAATTTCTAGGCACTCGTTTGAATTTCAGTACTGCTTATCATCCTCAGACGGATGGGCAAAGTGAGCGTACGATTTAAACATTACAAGGCATGCTCCGGGCTTGCGTTATTGACTTGGGTGGAAGTTGGGATGACCATCTTTCTTTGATTGAATTTTCATACAACAACAGTTATCATTCGAGCATCAAAGCCGCGCCTTTTGAGGCCTTGTATGGAAGGAAGTGCAGAACGCCAGTATGTTGGGCGGAAGTTAGAGAAACCCAACTATCAGGACCTGAGATAGTCCTGGAGACGACTAACAAGATTGTTCAAATCCGTTATCGTCTTAAAGCTACCAGGGATAGGCAGAAAAGCTACGCGGATAAGAGGCACAAACCTCTAAAATTTGAAGTTGGTGATAAAGTACTACTCAATGTATCACCCTGGAAAGGGGTGATGCGATTTGGCAAAAAGGGAAAGCTGAGCCCAAGATATATTGGACCATTCGAGATTATCGAATGTGTCAGAAGTGTGGCCTATAAACTAAATCTACCTGAAGAGCTTAGTGGAATTCATAATGTATTCTACATCTGCAATTTAAAGAAATGCCTAGCCGATGAGTCGCTAGCAATGTCTCATAAGGACGTGCAGATTGACGAAAGCTTGAAGTTTGTTGAAAAACCTTTGTCGATCGAGGATCGACAGGTTAAAAAGCTTCGAAGAAAGAATGTGCCTATTGTGAAAGTGAAATGGGATGCCCATAGAGGCCCAGAATATACATGGGAAGTTGAATCCACGATGAAACAAAAATACCTCATTTGTTCCAGTAAATATCGAGGTCGAGATTTCTTTTAAGGGGGTGAGGATGTAACACCTCATAAAATCATGTCCAATATAGTAATGACACGTGTCATAAACCCTGATCAAGTAAAAAGATAACTTAAAGGGACTAAAGTTGTCAAACAGTGTAAAGATGTATGTGGAAGGACCAAAAGTGTCAACATGCCAAACTTGTGCCTCTGATTGACCTCATATGATGTTCGTATTCTTTATTGAATAAATTGTCGGACACAAGAAGCCGTCTGTGCTTAAAATCAAAAGTTTACAAAACGCAGGGGTTAAAAGTGTCAACATGTTAATTCTTACCTCTGAGTGACCTTTTAACGATCCCAAGGCTTTGTAATATATTATTATACTCTCATGAATATCAAATAATGATTTCATGAAGTTTCGGTACAATCTTGTGATATAAATTGCAAATTCCAAGAAGAAGGGTTAAAAGTGTCAAAGTGACAATTCTACTCTCGGGAGACCTTTTCAATGAATCCAAAACATATGCATGCATGGTTTTACTCCCAAGAACTATTAAGACCTGATTATATGGGCTCCTCATGCTGATAATGTCAGTTATTCGAGTTCTGAAAGTGCAGGGACTGATCTTGCAAACAAACAAAAACATTTTTGAAATTGCACTCTCAGGCGTGTCGCGCAGGACTCACCTGCACCTGGCGCGACACGCGGGCGGGACCATTTTCCAGCCAGAATTGGCAAGTGCCCAGCATGCAACCTGCAAATCTTTTTCTGATCTTCTGCCATTCTGGGGTGTAAACAATAGCTTGTTAATGGTTTTTAAATACCACTTGGACACTTGTGAGAATCATAAAACATCTGGGACACTTGGATTCATCTCAATCAATCCCCATTCCCTATAAATAGGCTCACATTCTTCACTTGTTCGTGCTCACTTCAAAGAAATTCTCAAACAAACTCTCAAAGCTTTATCTCTTGAGCATCCTGGTTCATAAGGAAGCTCTCTTAGTTCAAAATTTCGTGCTAAGGACCCTTGTAAGTGTTCTTGGCTCCTATAGTTCAGTTTTTGTATGTCTAAGGACCGAAAGTCAAAGTTAGCATAATTCTGCTTTGAATTGTAGTTTATTCATAAACGGTCCAGCCATGATTCGAAATGAATGTGGCTATATGTTGGTAATTATGTAGGTGATAAACCCTCAAAAGGGCACCTCCTAATTATCACATTTACTTGGTCAATTGTCGGGTCAAAGTACTTAACAGAAAAGTCAAACGAGTCAGTTTTTATTAAAAATTCATAACTGATAATGTAAAGGTTATAAAATACATTTTATCACTTTAATTACTTGGTAAATATTATAAGAACATGTTTAGAGATGTTCAACCCGGCAATTCTGAGTTTAGGCTTGGTTCGCAACCGAAAGTCGCAAAAATTGACTTTTGCTTTGACTTTCAGTTCTAACCCGATTTAGCTTAGTTTATTCATGCCTTAGGGTTCCTTTGTGACCATATTATATGTTAGTATAACCCTCTGAGGTCATACTACATGGTCCCTTAGAAATCATAGTTCATTTGCATGTTTCCGTTAAATGCTTAAAAATTGACTATTATGCCCTTATGTTAGAAAAACGAGATTTTTGAAAATGTGAGAGGACAAAAAGTTTTATTACTGATATATAAGTATGTCAAATAAATTTGACATCAGTTTCTGGTCTCAAACTAAAGTTATGCAAGATATCGTAAAATGAAACTTTTTATTAATTAAATTACATTTTTTTGTATAAATCATGTTTAAACCCAAATTTTGACACCAAACTCATTACCTACTGTTTTGGTAATATTTTTAGGGATTTTTGGAATTTTTGGTCAGATTATACACTGATTATATCATTGAGTTCTCGTATAAATCGGTAAATGACGATAATACCCTTTTTGCTAATAAAATGAGTTTAACATATGATTTGCATACCAAACCTTTTCCTACTGATATCATATGTTAAATAAAATATTTTAGACATTAAAGACTGATCAAAATCTCAGGACTTCATAAACATCTCAAATACCGTCAATTACAGACTTTTACGATAATTAGGTGCATAGTATGGTTTAAACCATATTTAACACCTAAGACTTGTTACCTACTGAATTTATAAATAAATTTTAATACTTTAACAGTAAGTATAAGTCTTGAACTCAGATTTCCAAATTTGACCTCAAAAGCATATGTGAAATGACCAAAATGCCCCTACGTGCCACCTGTTTTATATTTCATTGTACATGGTATTATGTGTGTTATGTTGGAATGCTATTGGTAATTTAGTGATTGTTATTATTAAAAACCTTTTTATGATAAAAACCCTTTAGTCACACAACAACTGCCTGACGAAAAATGTATATATATTTCGTCATGGGCTACTCGGCGAAAGAGGTGTTTCGCCACTCCCTTGCCCGACGAAAGTTGATGTTTCGTCAAGAGATGGGCCGCAGTATGGGCTTTCGGCCCAAGTGTAGCTGAAGACTCACTTATATGCGTATATATGTGCTTTAGAGAATGATTTTAAAACCCTAACTCATTCTCTCAACAAACCGTCGGCAGCACTCTTCATATTACTCGAATTCTTTTGCACTATTGGAAACATCTTCTCATTCGGTTAGCATTCTGTCAACACTTAACATATTGTTTGATGATTGTTGTATGTGATCTTTGTGAACATAGGATCTTGTTAGAAACCGGATTGATATATTGTGTTGATTAGGGTTTCGAACGTTTCATAATCCCTATATTATTAATCGGCTATTCTTGATTAGCGAATGCTTTCATAGGATCGAACCCGAACGTTTAGATCGTAGTTGAATGATAATTCTTGATAGTAATGAACCAATAGATCTATGTGATCATCAATTGCAGTTATGTTATGATATGTGGATTCAATGTAAGCTTGGTAACTGTTATAATGACAATTGTGGTATTTGCCTGATAAACCTATAAACCGATTAGATAGCCATCTACGGAAACAGTAGCAGTAAACATTAGGGTTTGGAAGAAACGTTGAAACTGTCAAGGCAGTCGACGAATCTTAGGTCGATGAAACATAGGGATTTTCGTCGCACAAGATCCCGACGAAACATATGTCTTTCGTCGCACCTCATATCGATGTAACATAGGGACTTTCTTTGACAAGCATCCGACGAAAGTTGATCTTTCGCCGCTAGGGATGTTTCGTCGGGTAAATTAAGGAATTGAACAGTAGGTGTCTCTAATAATGATGATGACAGATACTTGTGTGTATATACGATCTGTGTTACATATTAGTGATGATATGCATGCTACTTGTTGCACTGTAACTCTGTGATGAACATAATCTGTGAAAAGCATATAACTTGGATAACTATGAGACTGATAAGTATTGTTAACCACGGTAGGGTTGGTTGACTAACTTGGATAACGGGTAACTAAACAAACCGAGCAAACCAAGGTGAGTTCACTGCTCTTTTTTCCAAGCATGCGTCCCGGGGAGGGACTCTGGTAAACGTTCCGGGGAGGAACGTCAGGTTAATGGGATGTTTGTTAATACTCGCATATCTGTCACTCAAGTCCCTTCTACCGATTGTTTCCGGGGAGGCAACGGGGTATTAGTTAATAGTGCTATTTAGGTTTGGCAACCTCACACCGCAACGGAGAGGCCGGGAGTGAACTAATGATCCCAGTCTTGACCATTGCTTTGATAGAGGCAATGGGGTTTGGGCAAATAAACTGTAAGCCATCAGCGGTAAACGAGTTATTACAACATCAAATCATCGAAATGTTTTATTCACATATTTGGTAACTAAAACTTATTAAACAAACTCTGAACTCACCAGCGTCGTCTGACACACTTATCTGCATGCTTGCAGGTCGTTAGATTCTTGATTAAGGACTTGCTATCTGGGAGTGCTGGAGTGGTCATGGGTCGAGACTATTGGATACTTGCTTTGTTGATTATGAACACATGTTTTGAAACAATTGATTTACAGTTTACATTATGCTTCCGCTGAACATTTACTTTGGTTTAACTTATGACTTGGATTTATAATTTGAAATGAATGGAATGTTTATTTAAATACTATGCGTAGTTCAATGTGATTGGTGGCTTGGATCCTGGTACGTCACAGGTCCCGCGGTGATTCCGCATGTGGTATTTTAGGGGTGTGACAGTTTGGTATCAGAGCCACTCGTTATAGTGAACTAGGTTTTAAATTTTTTTCATAAAACCAGACTATAACCGAACACCTTCGAAAATTGACCATGACACTCAGCTCCAGATTGCAAGGTTCGTCTTCTGTTTACTTTATGCATTACTTGCTTAATAGTTACACACACACGACTTGCATGAAACAACATATTTGAAACCTTGATGTGATTACCTGTGCTGCGTGTCTTAGTGGAGCTAGATAGTATGGCACTACCCTTCAACTCTTGTGATTATTAATCTTGTAATGCCTTTCGTTGTGCTATTTGAATGTGGGGGAAACTTCTAGCGCAAGTTAAGAGGCACTGAGATAAGCATGCAAATTGCCTTATTATTATGGGTGCACACATAATAATAACGTGGGGTGCATGTAAGTCCCAGTGAGGCTTAACGAGTGTGAGAAGGGTTCTGCCCTATTGTGTGTAAACTTGGTAGTTTGTAGATTTCAATGTGAGACTTGACTCTTACCTCATCTCGACTCTTAAATTTGTTCCCTCTCCTTATATAGAATCATGAGTGGACGAGGTCATGGACGTGGTCACATCGCGATGACCCAGGCTGAGCTGACAAACTTAATCAACACACGTGTGGCTGAGGCTTTGGCAACCTACCAAGCTGGTATGAAATGTGCCAAATACTCTTTAATCTTGTGTCGCGTACACAACTCTTACCCCTGTGTTGTATTTTCTTTCATCCATTAGGTCAGCCAGCGTATCAGAACAATCCGCTTGCCTGCACATTCAAGACATTCATGGATTGTAAGCCACAGACGTTCAGTGGGACTGAAGGGGCTGTGGGGTTACTGCGTTGGTTTGAGAAGGCTGAATCAGTGTTCGCTATGTGTAACTGTCCCATGGGGGACCGGGTGAAGTATGCTACTGGCACTTTGGAGGATGGTGCCTTAACTTGGTGGAATGCCCAGGTGCAATTGTTGGGCATCGAGATGGCTAACGCCACTACTTAGGGTGATTTTAAGGAGTTGATGCGAGAAGAGTACTGTCCTCGTGATGAGATTCAGAAGCTTGAGAATGAGTACTACGATTTGCAGATGGAAGGATCCGAGATCGAGGCTTTCACGAAACGATCTCATGAACTAGCAATTTTGTGCCCTAACCTGTCTCGACCTCCACATCGACGAATTGAGTTGTATCTCAAGGGCCTAGCACCAGCTGTAAAGGGTTATGCCACTGCTGCAAACCTTAACAATCTGCCCCAGATCATCTGTTTGGCACATAAGATTACTGACCAGGAGGTCGAACGTGGCTCATTGCCGCCATTTGTTTCTACTACTACCTCTGCTGCTACAGCTACCACACCTGCTAGTGATAACAAACGGAAATGGAACGATGCTGACAAAGCAACCAGTGCCAGTCAATCTCAGAAAAGGCCTGACAACAGTAATACCCGTAGTTTCAGCCAGTCGTCCTCAGTTAACCAAGGCCAGGGCAGCAATCAGAATCAAGGCTCCTACGCTGGTAAGAAGCCAAAGTGCAGCAAGTGTGGTTATCATCATCATGGACTGTGTGCTCGGGCTTGCCGTAGATGCGACAAGTTGGGCCATGAGGCAAAAGACTGTAGAGTCCCGTACCCAAAGCAGCAGCAGCAAAACCAGCAGCATCAGCAACAACAAAGGCAGCAACCCCATCAGAACCAGGGCTTTAAGAAGGGGTGTTTCCAGTGTGGGGATGAGGGCCACATCAAGCGGGATTGCCCTCAGCTAAATCAGAATGCCAACGACAACAACCGCCAGAACAACAACAACAACAATGCTGGGAATAACAACAACGGCAACAATGGGGGCAATGGTGCTCGTGGAATGGTATTTACATCGGTGCTGGTGATGCTAGGAATGACGTCAATGTCGTGACTGGTACGTTTTCTGTGAACAATCTTATTGCTTCTGTGTTTTTTGATTCCGGTGCCGATTGGAGTTATGTGTCCCTAGAGTTTGGTCAACGATTAGGGTTAGCCCCAACACCTTTAGAAGTTAAGCATGTAGTAGAATTAGCTGATGGCAAAACGATTGAAGCTTCGCATGTCCTATTTGGGTGTAAACTAGATCTTGTGGGTCAAGTGTTTGATATTGATCTCCTTCTTGTTACCCTCGGTAGTTTTGATATAGTGGTTGGTATGGATTGGCTGTCTAAACACCAAGCTGAGATTCTGTGTAAAGAGAAGATTGTACGTATTCCTCTCCCTGGTGGAGAGTCATTATCGGTTCAGGGGCATCGCAGTGGTGCGATGGTTGGTATCATCTCAGCTATGCAAGCGCAGAAATGTCTACGAAAGGGGTATCCTGCTATTCTAGCACTTGTTACTGATACTCCGTCAGGAGAAAGAAAGATCGAGGATCTGCCAGTTGTATGCGAATTTGCCGATGTGTTTCCTGAGGAACTTCCTGGTTTACCTCCTCACTGTCAAGTGGAATTTCAGATTGATCTTGCACCAGGAGCAGTCCCGATAGCTCGTGCTCCTTACCGTTTAACACCTGGAGAGTTGTAGGAGTTGTCTAATCAACTGCAAGAGTTATTAGACAGAGGCTTTATTCGACCCAGTTCTTCGCCTTGGGGAGCCCTAGTTTTGTTTGTGAAGAAGAAGGACGGGTCCTTTCGTATGTGTATTGATTACCGGGAGCTCAACAAGGTGACTATCAAGAACCGCTATCCGTTACCACGCATCGATGACTTGTTTGACCAGTTGCAGGGGTCAAGTTTTTACTCAAAGATCGACTTAAGATCGGGCTATCATCAGATGAGAGTCTGAGAGGAGGATGTTCCTAAAACGGCTTTTCGAACGCGGTATGGGCATTATGAGTTTTTAGTTATGCCGTTTGGGTTGACGAACACGCCAGCGGTTTTCATGGATCTCATGAACCGTGTATGCAAACCGTATCTCGACGACTTCGTTATCGTGTTTATCGACGACATTCTGATCTATTCAAAGAGCAAAGAAGATCACGAGCGGCACTTACGTCTTATTTTGGAGCTCCTGAGGAAGGAGCAACTCTACGCGAAGTTTTCCAAGTGTGACTTCTGGATTCGATAGGTACACTTCCTTGTCCACATTGTGAACGAATCAGGGATACACATGGATCCTGCCACGATTGATGCTATCAGAAATTGGGCGGCACCAAAGAATCCTTCATAGGTGCGACAATTTCTTGGACTCACTGGGTATTATCGAAGATTTATCAAGGATTTCTCGAAGATCGCTCAACCTCTTACCTGATTGACACGGAAAGGCTTTGTATACTCGTAGGGAACAAAGCAAGAAGATGCCTTCCAGTTGCTAAAACAGAAACTCTGCAGTGCACCGATCTTGTCTCTACCCGAAGGTACAAAAGATTTCGTGGTATATTGTGATGCTTCCATTCAGGGTCTCGGTTGCGTGTTGATGCAACGCGAGAAAGTGATAGCCTACGCCTCGCGACAGTTGAAGGTCCACGAAAGGAATTATACGACACATGACTTAGAATTGGGAGCCGTAGTGTTTGCACTCAAAATCTGGAGGCATTACATGTACGGTACTAAATGCACTATTTATACCGACCACAGGAGCCTTCAGCATATTTTCGACCAGAAGGATTTGAATATGCGACAGCGTCGCTGGGTAGAACTTTTTAATGATTATGATTGTGCAATCATATATCATCCGGGTAAGCCCAACGTTGTAGCTGACACTCTTAGTCGAAAGGAATTTACAGCCCACCATCCATTCTAACCTACCTGAACAGATCCGTTCGGCTCAGACCGAAGTGTTGAAGGAAGAAAACTATGAAGCTGAGTATTTACAGGGCATGGAGAAACGACTCAAGAAGAGATCAGATGGCATATTCTATTTTATAGAGCGGATATAGATTCCGTTATTTGGCAACCTTAGAGATCTTGTGATGGATGAAACGCACAAGTCTCGATACTCTGTTCACCCAGGTTCGGATAAGATGTATCAGGATCTCAAAGTCATGTATTGGTGGCCGAAGATGAAAGCTCACATCGCAACTTATGTGAGTAAATGTTTGACCTACTCGAAAGTTAAAGTGGAATATCAGAAACCGTCTGGATTGCTGCAACAACCAGAAATACCCATGTGGAAATAGGAGAAAATCGCAATGGACTTTGTCACTGGGCTACCTAGAACTCAAAATGGGAACGACACAATTTGGGTGATCGTTGACCGTCTCACGAAGTCAGCGCAGTTTCTAGCAATCAAGGAAATGGATAAGTTCTCACAATTAGCTGCTGTTTACCTCAAGGAGGTGGTTTCTAGGCACGGGGTGCCAACTTCTATTATCTCTGACCGTGACCCGCGTTTCATTTCGGATTTGTGGCAGTCGATGCACAAATCGTTCGGCTCGCGTCTCGACATGAGTACTGCTTATCACCCACAGACGGATGGTCAAAGTGAGCGAACCATCCAGACACTTGAAGACATGCTGCGAGCATGTGTGATTGATTTTGGTAAAGGCTGGGAGAAACATTTGCCGTTGATCGAGTTCTCCTACAACAACAGTTACCACACTAGCATTCAGGCAGCTCCGTTTGAAGCGTTGTACGGCCAGAAATGCCATTCCCCTCTCTGTTGGGCTGAGGTGGGTGACAGCCAAGTCACCGGCCCAGAACTTGTTTTTGAAACTTCTGAAAAGATTGTGCAGATCAGGAACCGTATGGCAGCAGCGCGCGACCGTCAGAAAAGCTATTCTGACAAGCGTAGGAAGCCTTTGGAATTCGCAGTTGGTGATCGTGTTATGTTGAAGGTGTCACCCTGGAAGGGTGTGGTGCGTTTTGGAAAACGCGGCAAGCTTAACCCTCGTTATGTTGGGCCATTTAAAATTCTGGAGCGAATTGGTAAAGTGGCCTACAAGTTAGAGTTACCTGCTGAGTTGGGTAACGTCCATGATGTCTTCCATGTCTCCCAGTTAAAGAAGTGCTTGTCTGATGAAACACTTGTGATACCGTTTCAAGAACTGAAAATCGACGACAAGTTGCAGTTTGTCGAAGAACCAATAGAAATTATCGACCAGGAGGTCGAGGTCCATAAGCATAGTCGAATTCCCATCATGAGAGTTCGTTGGAACTCAAGACGTGGACCGGAATTCACATGGGAACGCGAGGATCAGATGAGACTCAAGTACCCACATTTATTCCCAGATGACAAGTCCAAGCCTGCCAAATCTAAATCTAATGCAACTAGTGAATTTCGGGATGAAATTCCCATTCAAGTTGGGGATGATGTGGCACTCGCGAAAAATACTCAGTCAACCTGATTTAACGTCGTGCTATCTTTGGGATTGCTTGTCAAATTTTGGGACGAAATTTCTTTAAAGTTGGGGATGATGTGACAACCCGAGATTTCAAGACCTTTCCCTTACGTGCCACCTGTTTTATATTTCATTGTACATGGTATTATGTGTGTTATGTTGGAATGCTATTGGTAATTTAGTGTTTGTTTATTATTAAAAACCTTTTTATGATAAAAACCCTTTAGTCACACAACAACTGCCTGACGAAAAATGTATATATATTTCGTCATGGGCTACTCGGCGAAAGAGGTGTTTCGCCACTCCCTTGCCCGACGAAAGTTGATGTTTCGTCAAGAGATGGGCCGCAGTATGGGCTTTCGGCCCAAGTGTAGCTGAAGACTCACTTATATGCGTATATATGTGCCTTAGAGAATGATTTTAAAACCCTAACTCATTCTCTCAACAAACCGTCGGCAGCACTCTTCATATTACTCGAATTCTTTTACACTGTTGGAAACATCTTCTCATTCAGTTAGCATTCTGTCAACACTTAACAGATTGTTTGATGATTGTTGTATGTGATCTTTTGTGAACATAGGATCTTGTTAGAAACCGGATTGATATATTGTGTTGATTAGGGTTTTGAAAGTTTCATAATCCCTATATTATTAATCGGCTATTCTTGATTAGCGAATGCTTTCATAGGATCGAACCCGAACGTTTAGATCGTAGTTGAATGATAATTCTTGATAGTAATGTACAAATAGATCTATGTGATCATCAATTGCAGTTATGTTATGATATGTGGATTCAATGTAAGCTTGGTAATTGTTATAATGACAATTGTGGTATTTGCATGATAAACCTATAAACCGATTAGATAGCGATCTTACGGAAACAGTAGTAGTAAACATTAGGGTTTGGTAGAAACGTTGAAACTGTCAAGGCAGTCGACGAATCTTAAGTCAACGAAACATAGGGATTTTTGTCGCACAACATCCCGACGAAACATATGTCTTTCGTCGCACCTCATATCGACGTAACATAGGGACTTTCGTTGACAAGCATCCGACGATAGGGAATTGAACAGTAGTTGATCTTTCGCAGCAAGGGATGTTTCGTCGGGTAAATTAAGGAATTGAGCAGTAGGTGTCTGTAATAATGACGATGACAGATACTTGTGTGTATATACGATCTGTGTTACATATTAGTGATGATATGCATGCTACTTGTTGCACTGTAACTCTGTGATGAACACAATCTGTGAAAAGCATATAACTTGGATAACTATGAGACTAATAAGTATTGTTAACCATGGTAGGGTTGGTTGACTAACTTGGATAACGGGTGACTAAACAAACCGAGCAAACCAAGGTGAGTTCACTGCTCTTTTTTCCAAGCATGCGTCCCGGGGAGGGACATCTGGTAAACGTTCCGGGGAGGAATGTCGGGTTAATGGGATGTTTGTTAATACTCACATATCTATCACTCAAGTCCCTTCTACCGATTGTTGCTGGGGAGGCAACGGGGTATTAGTTAATAGCGCTATTTAGGTTTGGCAACCTTACACCGCACCGGGGAGGTCGGGAGTGAACTAATGATCCCAGACTTGACCATTGCTTTGATAGAGGCAATGAGGTTTGGGCAAATAAACTGTAAGCTATCAGCGGTAAACGAGTTATTACAACATCAAATCATCGAAATGTTTTATTCACATAGTTGGTAACTAAAACGTATTAAACAAACTCTGAACTCCCCAGCGTCGCCTGACACACTTATCTGCATGCTTACAGGTCGTTAGATTCTTGATTAAGGACTTGCTATTTGGGAGTGCTGGAGTGGTCATGGGTCGAGACTCTAGGATACTTGCTTTGTTGATTATGAACACATGTTTTGAAACAATTGATTTACAGTTTACATTATGCTTCCGCTGAACATTTACTTTGGTTTAACTTATGACTTGGATTTATAATTTGAAATGAATGGAATATTTATTTAAATACTATGCGTAGTTCAATGTGATTGGTGTCTTGGATCCTGGTACGTCACACGTCCCGCGGTGAGTCCGCATGTGGTATTTTGGGGGTGTGACATACGGTAAATTATTACCGCTTGGTCGGGTGTAGAAACCTTTTTAATCGGATATGGTTAAATTGTATAATCCCGCTTTAATCAGTATTGCTTGATAACAAATAACATTGGGGGTTAACGACCATGTCCTGGATATCCTTGGCTCATTTAAAAAGCGTAAATGGCCACGACTTAAGCACGGGGTGTAGGCATACACCTGTCTGTTGCGTATTTAAAAGATATACTCATTTGCAGGGGTGACCCGCCGTGAGTTTATATTTGTGGTGTGTTGTTTAATCTTGTTCGGTTTATTTATACCGGCCCTAAATGTTGGACAAACATGTAAATCTGATACAAGATTGTTATTAATATAATTGTCCCAAGTTATAAATGTTTGTGCCTTGTGCATTCAAATTAATTTTTCATAAATGTTTTCAAAAGAGTCGGTTAATTGTATTTATCAGTGTAAACTGACGTATTTTTCAAAAAGGTTAAGTGGCATGTACTTTCCATACTTGGCTGGGAGCTTCGGGCATAGATAGTGAATCTTGCAAGTTCATATGCCTTAAAGTCTGTTGAACAATATTTTATATTTCTGTTTTAGATCCGCCTGTGGATCCTCTTACAACCGTTTGTATATTATTTATTTATACTTTAAATTTTGGTTTGTAATAATATTTTCCTCCAAGACTTTCGCTGTGCATTAAACTGAATATATTCGACTATGATGATATCAACTACGTCACAATACTCCCCTCCGGGCCCACTGGTAATATGTGGAAATATAAGGGTGTGACAACATACTTCTCAGTAATGCGATGAGAGGGTTGCGATTTGTTAGCGCTTTGAGATAAATGTGCAGTGCGAGTTGTGTGTGTTTATCAAAGCGAACAGCGAAAAAGCGTATAATCTTCCAAAATCGAAACACATAAACATGCAAAACCACATAAAACACATAAAAGTACACATAAAATCGAAGAACCAATGGTTGCGAGCTCAGAATCGAAACCCATAAACACATAAAATCAGCGATTGGAGCATCTGGGTGCGAGACATCGACTACCCAAAGTGATTCAACTATTCTGAAGGATCTCGAGTACAGGCTTTGGCCTGATAGACTGTGCTCTCTCACCGTCATACAGCGAATGGCACTCATCCTTTCGGTTATTCACATAACTCGAGTCGTTGGAATCCATCGAGACTTTGGTGAGAGTTTTGTAAAACCAAAGTAGAGAGCGGAACAAATCATTAAGATACGGGTTTCACCCCTAACTTAACGACTACTTTCCTGTTTGTGTGAAAGAATCAGGAGACAGAGAGAGAATCTCGTCGAAGTATGGATTTCACTCTTGATTCAATGCAAATTCTCGTGTTTATAGTAAAAATGTGCGTCGAGCGAGCGATTTAATCGAGAGTTTGCGGTTTTCACACCTAGTCTCGATCCAATCACTCGTTCATTTTCAAAAAGTCGTGTGTGTCGCTAGCCTTAGGAAAGGCTAAGTGATAGTGTTCCAGCCTTAGGAAAAGCTGGTTTGCGTGAAGCTGTAGTATGTGGTGTTCACGCAAGAGTGAGTTCGAGAGAAAGTAATAGAAATAGGCTCGCGTGGAACCCTTACTGGGTTCGCACAAGGCGATATGTTGGTACTTAGACAATAGACTAGGTCATTTCTAAGACATCGACTCGGACTAGGTCGAGTCTTGCCTAATTCCCTATAGTTATGGCTCTGATACCAATCTGTCACACCCCAACCATTGGCGGAAACATCGGGGTGAGACACTGAGCGAAACAGATTGTCCAGGAGAATCCATAACAACTATTAAATTACCATATATTTAGCATTCACGTCCCATACCATGAACATATAAAGTAAAATAGTTATTACAGACATAGTTCTCAAAGATAAAACATTGTTTCGACAACTCCAATATTATTTAGTTTGTTTCTAGACTCCCCTAGCTTGATTCCACAGAGTTCAGTAAAACACAGCATCCTAAACACCTATCACATACGTTAAAATAGGTCAATACACATAGTGTAAAGGTGAGCATACAACTTTAATAGTATATAGTAGCGAAAGCAATTTACGCATAACCAGCATGTAACACGTAGTAATGTGAAGCACGTAAGCTATCGACAATGAAATATGCACAGATGTGACTGCGAGTTGTAGAATGCGCAACACATATCACCACCGTGACACATGAGAAATACCCTTAACAACCCCTGTCCACGACAGGTGCTCAGTCCAAACTATAGTACTATCGTTGCTAAGGTGTCAGGCAACAATCACTGTGTAAACATAACATACAAGCATTCATCGAATAACACGTATAACGTGCAGAGCGGTTAGCGTATAAAAGTGGTTGTGTTGTGTGTCGAGGTGATTTGATATAAGTAACGTATGTAACACCCAAAAGTGCGTTAAGCAAAAAGGGATCGAGTATACTCACAGATCGTGTTTAATGAATAAACACAGTCTTGGATTGAAGGGAGCGCCGGAGAGATTAGCCTGATCACAGTACGACAGTATAAATGATGAACAATGCGTTAAACACTGTCGAGTAGAACGAGTGACGAATGGTGGTTCAGTCGGATGACTGTCCGGACGGATGGTCATCCGGACGGATGGTCATCTGGGCGGATGACCATTCTGTCGGAGGGTCATTCGTTTGGGAAGGATGTGTTTGTGTTGTTTGGACTTTGAAGTTTTCGTTGTAGCATTTTAAAAAGTGAAAAGTATCTCTGTTTGTCCAGCCATCTGGTCGGATGGTCATCCGGACGGATGGCCGTTCGGTCGGATGGTGATTCGTTTGAGTGGAATTTACCAAGAACTTCATCTCCCGTCCGGATAGTCATTCGATCGGATGGTCGTCTGATCGGATGACTATTCGTTTGGAAACTTATATTCTTTGAAGCTTTGAAAAATTGATTAAGTATTTGAACTTTGTAGAAATGACTGTCACCTGATCGAATTGTCGTTCGATTAGATGGTGATCCGATCGGACGACGATTCATTCGGGCAACTGCTGGTTTGAACTTGTAAAAACCAGTTAAATTTAGAAAAGTTTTGCGGTTGAACCGAGACGGTATGACATCATGTCAAACAACGGAAACCACATCGAGTCCCAGTCGTCCGATCGGATGGGAATCACCCCGTTCGGTCAGTGACTGTTCTTGACGGAATTTCATGTTCAACCCGTGAATCGGTCGTCTCTTTGATAGTAATCCGTTCTCAGACTGGCACTTCACTTGAGAATGAGTAGAAGGCTTGAACGAGCTCGAATTCTATCGGTTTTGAGTAAAACTGAGGAATGTTTGAAGAGAAATGGAAATCAGTTGGAAAATGTTTAGATTTAGGTGAAATCAGTGTTTCAACATTGTAGAAATCCTTTAGATCTGAGTTGTTCTTGGTGAGATGAGATCATACTCCGGTGTTCATACGAACCCGTGATGACGTCACTCTAAAACAGCTCAAATCAGGATGATTTCATGGTGAAATTGTGAGATTTGTTGGTGAAGATGATGAGAAAGTGTGTGCTGATGATAGAAGTACAAGATTTGTAATGAAAACTTACAAGAATCACGAGGAATCGAGAGAAAAGTGGCCTGGGAGTGCGTGGGTCGGAGGGAGTTGTCACATCATGAACAGTGATGTGACAGGAGGGGTATTTATAGTGAGAGGAGGAGAAAGGCGGTGGAGGTTGACAGGTCGGAGGGCCTTTCGATCGGACGGCCATCCGATCGGATGGTCATGTGAGTTAGTTTCTGTCACACCCCCAAAATCCACCTGCGGAATACCACCGCTTGGAGGCGTGACTGACCAGGATCCAGCCACCAATCATATTGAACACGCAAGTTAATGATTATAAAAGTTTAACCAATACCATTGGTATCCAAACAACACATAGTTTAAGTTGCAAAGCGGAAGCATAATGTTCAAAACCAAAACATAAGTTTACACGTTTCATAGTTTAACGTGTCACGCCGCTGTCCATGCCCCACAACGACTCTCCCCCATGCAAGCTCCAGCTAAGTACCTATTGACCTGCAAAGCATGTAGTAACGAGTCAACACAAGTTGAGTGAGTTCACAGTTGGGTGTTCGTTTAAAGTTGTTTCGAAAACAGTTTCCTTTATCTGGCATCCTGCCGTGGGGGTTACCCCATAGTTGAAAAACGTGACTTGTTTATTCCCGGTTACTCTGGCAATCCAGCCGTGGGGGCTACCCCTTGTTAGTTATCTGGCATTTCGGCCGTGGGGGCTACCCCATGTATACACTAGACTCATTACCATATCGACTGCTGACTGTAGTCATGTTTAAGTGCCCTGAACTGTCAATGTCTATCATCATTGACGTGCCCAGATCCATTAGTTCACGCCCGTCCTCTGCGGCACGGTGTGAGGCTTGTCAGACCTAAATAGCGCTATCTAACTAATGACCCGCTCGCCATTGGCCCGGCGATTAAGTCGATATAAAAAGGAGGGACTTCGTGATAGAGTTTTGGTCTAGTACGAGTTATCTGTCCATGAGGACGAGGAATTATATTCCTGAACCAATGCTGTCCTACCCAAGAGAGGACGAGGAACCCATGTTCCTTAACCCCATTCCCAACCCCTGGGAATCCCATGCTTTGTAGAGGGTGTGAACTCACCTTGGTTTGCTCGGCAGATAAACGAAGGGTCAAATCAAGCTAATTATGGTCAACCACGTCCTAGTATGGTTATCACACAAGTCAGGTACAAACCAAGTAACGCACATACATTTCTACATGTATACTAGCACGTTGCAATCAAGTGTTTCTCATGGCAGTCCAAATCAGTGCACAACATACACAATTTAACAATACACAGAAAGTCCATATATTCGGCCCACTTACTTAGGCCCGTAACCATGCAGGTCCAACAGAACATACATAATCAAGTGGTCTCGAGTCGAGACTATAGATCTCGAGTCGAGACTGTGCGGTCTCTAGTTATACCTACGAGTTCTCGAGTCGCAAACTGTGGAGGTCTCGAGTCATGCACGTACTGGTCTCGAGTCGCAACCGGACTCGCAACCGTGGTCTCGAGTTATGCTGCTTGTGCTGGCATTGTGTGGTCTCGAGTCGAGACTAGAGAGTTCTCGACTCGTAACCTGTGTCGCAATCTGCGGTTTCGAGTTGTCATGTGGTGATCTCGAGTCGTGACTTAATGGTCTCGAGTCGAGACTGGAGGTTTCGGCTGGAACATCTGCTGATTGCCAGCATTTGTACTAGCCAATGGGATTCCGATTTCATGCAACATCTTGTACTATCCATACAAACATGTTTTCTTGTCTAACAATTAATTAAAATGGATCAAACAACTAGTTTTCAAATATTCAAGACACATTCATATCATGTTCATGTTGTTCTTCATATATTCAAGTAGTTCATCAAATATTCATAACACAATCAACCCTTATTCATTCATTTCTGTTGGTGCACTAAATGTCTGCTGATTATGTCATTATCAAGTCTTGTGTCTAGGATTGTTTGAATGATCACACAATAGGGTTTAAGTTAGGGTTTTTATGTGTTAAACACAAGATTTCGCTTGAGAGGGTATGTCTTTGCTTGAAGCGAAATCAGAACAAGAGATTTCGCTTGAACAAGCCTCAAGCGAAATCATGTTGTCTATATATAGGTGGTTAGATCATTTGAAGCGAAATAGAGTTGTGAGTGTGTGAGTCAAGGTGCTGCTGAATTTTTGTCAGAAATTCATTGTAAAGACTCAGAAGGGATTAATAGAAGGAAAATTAAAGAGAACAAAGCTGTTATGACTTTGTATACATTGATTCCGCCTTTGTATTCAAAGATGAACGCCTTAACTGACTTTTAGAGGTCGTACAACGGTCCAATAAGTGGTATCAGAGCTCAGGACAAGGAGTTCATACCATAGCAGCTTGATTCTACCGGATTATCTTCTTTCTACTCACTTTTTCTCTTACTTTTCTGATCTGAACAAGTTCCAACGGTCGAAATGGTCTGATTTTTGAGTATAACGTGTAAAACGTAGTATTAACAAAGCCTACAAAGTTTCGGACTAAAATTCAGATTAAAACATGATAAAATTGACCTAAAACAGGGTTTCGCTTGAAAGTATTCGAAAATAATAGGCTGATTTCGCTTCAGATCTGACTTATTGGACTATTTCGCTTGAAGGTTTGATCAGTTGAAGCGAAATAGTTGGTTTCGCTTGAAAAACTGTTGAAGCGAAATAGATTTTGCTGGATTTCGCTTGAAGACTTCCTGAAGCGAAATAGTAGATTTCGCTTGAATCATATTGGACTTGGTTTTCGCTTGAAAACTTTTGAAGCGAAATAGTTGATTTCGCTTGAGACTGATTGTTTTGAAACTTGTGTTGTTGAAGCGAAATAGAGGATTTCGCTTGAATCAGTTTTGCTAACTGATTTCGCTTGAACAGTATTATACTACTGTTTTCGCTTGAAACTGTTCTATTTTCAAAACCTAAAAATTTTCTAAGTGTTTGACTGATTTTTCAGGTACGATCAAAATGGATGATATTTTCATGAATCCTTTCAGCGATATGTACGCATTCACGGGTAGTTCAGGAAACAACGATACTTCTTCAAGTGATGCAAACAAAAGTCCACCGAAAGAAAGAAAGAAGGAAGCTTGGGAGTCCGAAAGCGCATTTGGAACGTTTAACAAACCTCCTAAGCTGATGGCTATAGAAGATTACAGCAGGTGGGCAACAAAGTTCGAAGATTGGTTGATGGCATTTGCTTTTCCTTGCTGGAAAAGTATGAAAAATGGTTTTGCCCAAGGAAAGAAGAATGGTGAAGCATTAAGATCAGCTGAAGAGATTGATAATTTTGTGGCTGAGCAAAAATGTGTGGCATTATTGTTTCAATCGGTGCGTGAAGACATCATTTCGCTGATAGATTACTCCAATTCTAAAGACTTATGGGAAAAACTCGAAAAGAAGTGTCTTGGAAGCAAAGAGATTGTAAAAAATAAAAAGAAACTTCTTAGGAAAGAGTTTGATATGTTTAGTTGTATGAAAAATGAATCGGTGTGTAAAATGATTGAAAGGTTTGGTCATCTGAAGCTGGAGTTAGCAAGACATGATATCAGATATTCGGATGATGAGCAAGTAGACAAGTTGTTCGATTCATTGCCAGACGAGATGGAGTGGAGATATTATGCTATCATGCTTAAAAACACTATTCCTTCTGAATTGTTGAAACCAGATTTGGTGATTGAGAAACTTGAAAGTCATGAACTGGAATTGAAGAAGATGTACAAAGTTAATCATTCATCTTATCAACAAAATCTGGATCTATACTATCCAAAGAGCATGATGCCGAAAGCTATTTCTCCAAAGACTGCATTTTCTGCTGAGAATGTTATTCCAGCAAGCAAAGAAAGCCAAAACAATTCAAACAGTGGAAGCCATAGTGGTTATCACAGTGGATTTTCATCTTCTGGAAATGCTGATGCGAAGTTTTCTTGCAATATCGCGATAGATTTGAAGAATGCACAGAACTTTGATGAGGAATCGGCCAAGCAGCAGATGATCTTTCTAGCATCAGTGTTGGAATCGTATGAAGGTTTGGTAGCTGGGAAGATTGGTAATACAAATCTGACGAAAGAAGATTACGATCAGATTGATCCGGAGGAAATGGAACTGATCGATATTCGTTGGGCTATGGCAAGTGCTGTTCGTCGTGCACAAAGATTCATGGAAATTACTGGAAGAAAAACAATTGGTGGTGCTTCTACTAAGCTGGGGTTCGATAAATCGAAGGTGACTTGCTTCAAATGTAAGCAGAAGGGTCATTTTAAGAGAGAATGCCGAAACGCTTATGTTGATGAATCGGAGAATCCATTTCGAGATGATTATTACAAAAAGGCAATCTACCATCAGAATAGATCCGAGCCGCCTAGATTGAAGCAATCTGAAGATAACAGAGACAAATCAAGGGCTCTTGCTGTGATTTATGATGATGAGGGGTATGATTGGAGTAAAGAAGTTTTACCTGAAGAAGATGCGGTGGGTTACGCATTCATGGCAAGCAATGATGAACCTAAGCCATGGAAAGATGATCGTACTGAAGAACAGAAATATCAATACCGGAAGATGGTTGCTGAAACCAAGATTATCAGACTTTCTCGTATCTATCTGAATGCAAGGAGAGCTAATAGATGGGATCCAGATAGAGAGTGTTATCTTGATGAGTATGGAAATATTGCAATTGATGATAGTACGCTAGATATTGAAGCCATCATCAAGGAGTACAAAGAAGAAGATGAATATTGGCAGCACAAGTGGTGGGGAACTCCAACTTCAAAAATGATTGAAGAAGAGAAAGAGAAAGAGAGAAAGGAGAAAGAGGAGAAAGAGAAGAAAGAAAAGCAGGTTGATACAGGCATAATTGATACTACGCAAGAGTTGACAGCTGAGAACCTGGGAGTGATGGCTGACAAAGTGCTAGCTGCAAAAGCACTTGAGGTAGATCCTAATTCTGCTACTGAGTCAAAGGAATCGGTCAGTCAAAGTGTGTCAACGAATGCGTCAGGTAACAAGATTGATGGGAATGCTGACTGCAAAAATTGCACCAAACAATGCAATTTTTGTAGCACTGTCACGTATCTTAACAATGATAAAATTCAGAATCTGACAAAAAAGGTTAGAAAGGTTGAAGATCAGATTCTCGATCGTGACAAAACTGTAAGAGCTTCAACTGAACGGATTAAAGAATTAACGACTCAACTTGAAAATGATAAAACTGAACGTGAGAAAATAAAATCTGAAAATGAAAAGTTAATTCTTGAAAACCGTCAGATTTCTGAAAAGTTTGAGAAATTGAAAAGCATTGTCAAAGATAGTGATGATCGTAATGGCAAAACATTTAAAGAAAATGAACATCTAAGAGCTGTTTTGAGATTAAAAGAAGAATCGATTAATGAACAACTGGATCAAATTGCTAAACTGAAACTTAAAGTTCAAGAAGCTGAAATTGAGAATGAACGAATCCAGTTGAAGCTTAACAGTTATAAATCGGCAAGCTTTGTTTTGCAGCATATTGTTCCTAAACCTATAGGGAAAAACAAAGATGGCGAGGATGTGTTTTCTGATGGAACGGGTGTAGGTTTTCACAAAGTTCCACCGCCAATTTTAGACAACTACACGAAAAAGCAGTCTAGTTTGGTGGAAATTGAGGAAGAAAGTGAAGTTAAACTTCCTGAAAACATTGATGTCACGTTCACATCTTCCAATGACGAGGGTGTCCAAAGTGATGTGGTGAAAAGTGTGGTAGACAAAGTGCTTAAACCGGATTGTGACACTTCTGAGGAGGATGGGTGTTTCTTGAATAAATACATTCCGAAACAAAAGTCCAAAAACAACTTAAGTGATGAACCGGGTCTTGTGATGTACAAGATGGCTGGATCTGATAAGTTGTATTCGGATTCTGAGTTTCCCATTGAGAATGTTAATGTGAAAAAGTTGACAAATGTTTTCAAATTAGTTGAAGTTGAGTTGTCAGAAGTGAACAGTTTGAGTCAAACAAAAAGGCAAATGAATTTTGAGAAAGATAAAGCTTACTACAAAAAGCCTGTTGTTCCACCAAGGTTTTATAATAACAATCGAAACAATTGGTCGGGTGGTTATAGGGATGGTAAGAGTTATCAGCAAAGAAGGTTTCAAAACAAAAGGTTTGCTGAAAAGAAGGTGTTTGTGAACAGTTCAAATTCACTTTCAGATGAGGAAAATGAAATTTTTTCAAAATCAAATGAAGAGTTCTTTGAGAAAAGAGCTTCACATTATCGGTCTGAAGGCACAAGTCTAGGTGTTGATACTCGAACATGTTTTCGATGTAATCAAGTTGGTCACATTGCACGAATATGTACCAATGTGAAGCCTAAGACTGAAAATGTGAAGTTTCAACAGAAGAAAGTTGATGTGAAGGGTAAAGCACCAATCGTTGTTGAGAAAAAGAATGTGAAAAATGACAATATCAAATTGAAAAATGAACCCGTAAAGAAAGTGGTAACTAAAAATGACAAATTTTACAAGAGGGTTGCATTATCTCAACAAGTTTGGAAACCAAAAACTGAAATGAAAATTTCAACTTCTGAAGTGAAAAAGGCTGAAGAATCAATTTCGGTTGATTATAATGCAAGTTTTCCACCTTTGAAGGCTGAAAATTTCAAAATTCAAGTTGCTAGAGTCAAGGTTACACCTAAGGCTGATGAGGCCTGGGTGGACACCATGTTCGAATAAGCAGTTTGAATTGCCGGAGCTTCCTTGTTCGCGAAGCATGAATCGGCATCTTTCTTGAAGTTGTTTAAGTCGTAGTTTATTTTGTGCAGGATCTTCCACAACTTATATCCAGATGGATTATGGATAGTGGTGCATCTCGACATATGACAGGAAAAACTGCATTGCTGTATGATGTAAGAAACATTAATGGTGGTTATGTGGGATTTGCTGGTCATGAAGGTGGTCGAATTGTTGGTGAAGGAACGTTATCCAACGGAATTGTAACGTTTGAGAGAGTTAACTACATCACAGAGCTGGAGAACAATCTGCTTAGTATCTCGCAGATTTGTGACAATCAGTATACTACTCACTTCACTGATAAAGAATGTTTGATTCTGAAACCTGGTTTTGTTATCCCTGAAGAATGGATTATTATGAGGGCACCTAGAGTGAACGATTTATATGTGTTAGATATGTCTGTAGCAACTACAACTACTGGTCAAGCACATTGTTTCGTGTCAAGAGCAACTGAGAAAGAATCTAGATTGTGGCACCGCAAGATGGGGCATATTCACCTAAGGAAGATGAATCACTTGGTGCACAATGATTTGGTATTGGGAGTTAATATCAAAGGTTTTCATCTGGAAGGGGAGTGTATTAGCTGCATCAAAGGCAAGCAAAAGAAAAAGTCACACCCTACAAAGAAAGTCAATTCAGTTTCGAGACCTCTGGAAAGACTTCATATGGATTTGTTTGGTCCGGTGAATGTCAAGAGCATTACAGGAGATTACTATTGTTTGGTCGTTACTGATGATTATTCCAGATTTTCATGGGTATCTTTCTTGAAGACGAAAGATGAAACATTTGACAGTTTGATGGGTCTGTTCAGGAAGATTGAGAATTTGTACCAGAGGCGTATCAAGAGAATTAGAAGTGATAATGGTACCGAATTCAAGAACAGCAAGATGGAAGAATTTTGTGATGAAAGAGGTATTTTGCATGAGTTTAGTGCTCCGTACACTCCGCAGCAGAATGGAGTCGCAGAACGCAAAAACCGGACACTAATCGAGACGGCTAGAACTATGCTCGCAGATTCAAAGTTACCGATAAATTTTTGGGCTGAAGCTGTTTCCGCCGCATGCTATACGCTCAACAGGGTTCTTACTGTCAAGAAGTTCAACAAAACATGCTTTGAGCTAATCAATAACCGCAAACCGAATTTGAAGTATCTAGAACTGTTCGGGTCACCTTGTACGGTTATAGAACCTTTTGGGAAGTTTGGTCCGAAGTGCATTGAGGGTATATTTGTTGGTTATTCAAATCCATTGCGACGTGTATTCGTTCCAACTGAGAAGCGGATTATTGAAGCTGCAAATGTTGAATGTCAAGGTTATACTATGCCGCCGCAGAATCCTGGTGATTCATGGCGTTATCATTATGACAATCTTTGGGATTCGTTTGACATGAGAGAAGAATCAGAGGATGATGACGATTTCTTTGATGAGTTGGATATTTTGCGTGAATATGAGTCGCAGTTAAGATTCCCAGCTGAGTATTCGTGGAGACCACGGGAAACTTCAAATGACGATGAAGCAGGTCCAAGTAATGCTGGTGAACATGATGATGTCCAACAGAATGAAGTTGCTCAGGATTATCAGTCGGCTCAGAATGATAATCTAGAAGCTGAAAACATGCCCGTATTTGATCACGGTGATTCAGATTCAAATTCTGAGGGGGAGCAAATTCAGATTTCAGGTCAAACAAACCAAGTTGGTGAACAAGATGCAGAGCAGAATGTTATTAATCTGGAGGGAAATGTAGATGTTCAAAGTGAAGTGATGCCGCGAACTTTTTCATATCATCCAGAGGAGTTGATCATAGGAGAATTGCAGGCTGGAGTTCGCACTCGAAATCAGATTGATAAAGGGCTTACATGTTTTTATACAAAAGTTGCTCCTTTGCAAACTGAATTTTCTTTGAGTTGTTTTATTTCGCAGGTTGAGCCAAGAACTTACAAAGAGGCGCTTACTGAAGACTCTTGGGTCAATGCTATGCAGGAAGAACTTAGTCAATTCGAGAAATTGGGAGTGTGGAAGTTAGTTGATTTGCCGGATGGTCATAGGAAAATTAACACTAAGTGGGTGTTTAAGTGCAAGAGAGACGATAGAGGAGTTGTCGTAAGGAACAAAGCTCGACTCGTTGTTCAGGGATTTAGTCAACAGGAGGGAATTGATTTTACTGAAGTCTATGCTCCTGTAGCACGACTAGAGGCAATCAGAATTTTCCTAGCATTTGCGTCTTGGAAGAACTTCAAAGTTTATCAGTTGGATGTTAAATCGGCGTTTCTTTACGGGAAGGTTAAAGAGGAGGTTTATGTCGGTCAGCCGCCGGGCTTTACTGATCCAATCCACAAAAACAAGGTCTATCTATTGGACAAAGCGCTGTATGGTTTACATCAGGCCCCGAGAGCCTGGTATGAGACTTTTTCTCAACACCTACTCGCTAACAAGTTCATTCGTGGAAAAGTGGATGCCACTCTCTTCACTAAAGTCGTTGATGGTCATCTTCTGATAGTTCAAATTTATGTGGACGATATAATCTTTGGGTCGACAAATGAAAATCTATGCAAAGATTTTGAATCAGTGATGAAGCAGAAGTTTGAAATGTCATCAATGGGGGAGATGAAATTCTTTCTGGGATTACAAGTTGAACAACTTCCTGAGGGAATTTTCATTCATCAGTCAAAGTATGTTCATGATATTCTAGAGAAATTTGGGATGTCAAGTTCTACTCCAGCTACTACCCCACTTGCAACAAATCATGGGATTCACCCAGATCTCACCGGAGATAGGGCTGATGAAACATTTTACCGATCCATGATAGGTTCTTTAATGTACCTAACTGCTTCACGTCCTGATATCATGTACCCAACGTGCCTCGCAGCAAGATTTCAGTCTAACCCGAGAGCATCGCACATGATCATTGTGAAGAGGATATTGCGCTACCTGAAAGGAACTCCTTCATTGGGGTTGTGGTATCCTAGGAAAGGTGATTTTACGCTCGAAGGGTATTCCGATTCGGATTTCGGATGCTGCAAAGTCAATTCAAAATCAACAACTGCAGGATGCCAGTTCTTTGGTCCTAGATTGGTTACCTGGCAGTGTAAGAAACAAACGTCTGTGGCGTTATCTACTTGTGAAGCGGAGTATGTTTCTGCTAGCAGTTGCTGCTCTCAGATCTTGTGGATACAGCAACAGATGCGCGACTACGGTTTGCAGTTTCTTAACACACCTCTTTTTGTTGATAATGAGGCCGCAATAAATATAACAAAAAATCCAGTACATCACGCTAAAACTAAACACATAGAAATTCGTCATCACTTTATTCGTGATTGCTTTGAGAAAAAGTTGATACGAATTGAGAAAATCCACACAGACGAACAGAAAGCTGATTTACATACCAAAGCTTTTGATAAAAATCGGTTTAAATATTTGTTAAAACTGAATGGTATGAAGCTTCTGTCGGTGTCGGATGGCATAATTGGCGTTGATGAGAGTACTGTTGCGGATGAAGATGAGAAACAATCTGCAATGGTTTGTCGAATTTTTACTTGTTTTGGTATTTAGGGGGAGTAGATGTTTGTACATAGTTATGTTTTCAGAAAATACAAAAACAGTAAAAAATGCAAAAATACAAAAACATGATAAAATGAAAAAGAGCTTGTGTATATAGGGAAAATGATAGTACATCAGCTAGATGATCACAGTATGCTAAAGATTTGAAAAGTATAAAAGAGTTAAACAATCTTACTGATGATGTGTCGATAGGTTTTCACACACTTAGTAGATTTATTCGGGATATAAACCTAAAATTCAAACTTGTGAATTCGTGGGGAACACTACTTGGATATATAGGTAACCCCTGAAATCTCGTTTGAAAGGTCTTGTAATCTGATATACTAGGTCTTTATACTCTATGATGTCTGGGGTATTATTCCGGGACTTCTGCTGAACGGTAGTTCTGACCTAGTCCCTGGCTAATACTTGCTTAAATGCTTGAAACACAGCATTAAACCCTCAGCATGCTGAAACAATAAAATTGATATATGCTGCTGTTGTAAGCAAAAAGATCCTCTAAAGGGGACACACCGAAAAGTCGAAGCTGATATCTCTCTGCGTATACGGAAGTATCGATCTGAGATCCCTCGGCCCTCGCATACCTAAATTATATACAGATATCATTGTAGTATTCTCACCTGTAAGACTGATTATTGAGATTCTGGATACGGGAGTATATTCAAGAGGTGGGACACATGAATGATCTAAGTTCTTAATTCATCTAAATCATATCCTGAATAAGTTGAAATTTGTGTGAGAATTTAAGATGGATCAGTATATCGACAATCGAGGTAAATTGTTTAAGTCTGAGTATGAAATGTAGCTTAACGGTACTTGTGATTTGTCTGAAAAGCTGATATGATTCCCTGACACGCTTGTCAAAAATATGTTTGTAAATAGTTTACTTTGTTTACTTTCTTGCAATTTAAGTTTTCTGTATTTCATTTCTTAGTTTAGAATACTTTGATAAAATCCAAAAAGATTTTATTTCTGCTTTATTTTCCGACAAACCAAAGTGGAAAGTTGATTGTTGGATTCTCGAATGTTTGAAGCAGATGCAGGAAATTCTGGACTGAAGAATGAGGAGAGCTTACTTTGAAGAAGTTTGATTTGTTTAAAATGATAAAAACAAGTTCATTAACTTGAAACTTGTTATTTTCAGAAATTGTTTGAAATAGTTGTTTTTTTTTAAATCAGTATTGATTCGTCAAAAGATCAACCAAGGTCATTAATTTGGACTTGGTAGATTAATTGAGTAATCAGGGTCATTAATTTGGACCTGAATACTTGAGTGGATTGTTAAAAGCTGATTGAGTTTGTGTTTTATTGTTGAAAAGATAGAATGGTTATGTTTGTTTGTTGAGTAACAGGTTATGGACTTCATTATTCCCAACGGAAGCTAAATTGTCAAAAGCTTGAACCAGATTTCTCAGATTCTAGCATATCGAGAGGGGGAGTCTGTGAAAGGGGGAGTCTGGATCAACAGTCAAAGGGAAGATTGAAGTTTAAAGTTTAAAATTTGAAGATAAAGATTGATGAGAGTTTTTACAATGGTTGAATATTGTTAAAGACAAAGACTTGAAGCCAAAGACTTCATCAACATCCAAGGGGGAGTCTGTTGGTGCACTAAATGTCTGCTGATTATGTCATTATCAAGTCTTGTGTCTAGGATTGTTTGAATGATCACACAATAGGGTTTAAGTTAGGGTTTTTATGTGTTAAACACAAGATTTCGCTTGAGAGGGTATGTGTTTGCTTGAAGCGAAATCAGAACAAGAGATTTCGCTTGAACAAGCCTCAAGCGAAATCATGTTGTCTATATATAGGTGGTTAGATCATTTGAAGCGAAATAGAGTTGTGAGTGTGTGTGAGTCAAGGTGCTGCTGAATTTTTGTCAGAAATTCATTGTAAAGACTCAGAAGGGATTAATAGAAGGAAAATTAAAGAGAACAAAGCTGTTATGACTTTGTATACATTGATTCCGCCTTTGTATTCAAAGATGAACGCCTTAACTGACTTTTAGAGGTCGTACAACGGTCCAACAATTTCATCATTTACAAGCATGTTCATTCAAGTTAACCTAAATCTCTAAACAAATGCAAATCCGATTTTATGAATAACAACTTCCTCATTCAACCTAAACATGACCAAACCTTTCGGATCCAACCATATAGAGCCGATTACCAACATTCATGATCAATCACGTATTATCTCTACCAAACCGACCTTACATCATCATATAAAAACAATCTTAGTACCGTATATTCAAGAGAGATATATTCAATATGCATAAACTTAACAAGTAAGCACATTATCAAATAACTTCATCATACATAACCATCAACCGAAACACATCATTATCAACCGAAATATCACACATAACATAAATCACTAACCGGTTAGGTTTTCAAGGGAGATCTTAAGCTTGAACCGAGAGCTCTTGTGTTGCCGGTTGGATCCGAGAGAAGGATGAGAGGAGAGGTGATGTTTGATCTCTAGGGTTTTAGTGAGAGAGAATGTGGGAGTGTGTGTGTAGGTGAGTGTGTGTTGTCCAAAGAATGGCAAAGTTGGCCATCAACCAATGTTATATACTCGTTCCAAGTTGATGCACCCTAATGGGCTTTCGGGTGGACCAAATGAGGTGTATGGCCCAACCGGCCCAACTATTGCACTGTTCACTCGAGACCGCATGGTCTCGAGTCGGGTCCTTGTGTTTTGGGTCATAAACACACGCATACATACAAGCACAACACATAATCACATAAGTTCACTTATATCATTCATTAAGCCAATAAGTCAATTAGTCACATAGCGTTCAAGCATGTTACATCAAGATACAACGAAAGGTTCTAAATTACTAGTTGTCACATTATCCCCAAGTTGAAAGAAATTTGGTCCCGAAATTTGGTAAGCACACACTGAGGAAGCTAGTTTAGTTGTATGGTTTTCACTGGTTTTCCTGGGGTGTCACATCCTCCCCCCGTTGATCTGGAATTTCGTCCCGAAATTCCGTAGCTTCAGCCTCAGTAGTGGTTGTACTGTTTGCGAACAGTTGGGGATACTTTTGTTTCATCCGATCTTCGTGTTCCCAGGTGAACTCTGGGCCGCGACGTGAGTTCCAACGAACTCGAACGAGAGGTATTCTAGTGTTCTTGAGGACCTTAACATCCCGGTCCGTGATTTCAACTGGTTCCTCGACGAATCGTAACTGCTCGTCGATGGTGAGTTCCTTCAAAGGAACTACGTGGGTCTCATCTGACAAACACTTCTTCAGATTCGACACGTGGAAAACGTTGTGAACTGCACTGAGTTCTGCTGGTAAGTTCAGTCTGTAGGCCACCTTGCCTATTTTCTCGATGATTTCAAAAGGTCCGACGTATCGTGGGTTAAGTTTACCTCGTTTACCAAAACGAACCACACCCTTCCAAGGTGAAACTTTGAGTAGTACCCGCTCCCCAACCTGGAGCTCAAGTGGTTTCCTGTCCTTGTCGGCGTAGCTTTTCTGATGGTCACGAGCTGCCGCCATGCGTTGTCGTATTTGAGAAATCCTCTCGGTTGTGTCTACCACAAGTTCTGGACCAGTGATCTGACTATCCCCCACCTCTGCCCAACAAAGAGGTGACCGGCATTTACGCCCGTACAATGCCTCAAACGGAGCAGCTTTAATGCTGGTGTGGTAGCTGTTATTGTACGAGAATTCCACAAGTGGCAGATGCTTTTCCCAGTTGTTGCCAAAGTCGATTACACATGCACGAAGCATGTCTTCTAAGGTTTGAATAGTGCGCTCAGACTGCCCGTCCGTCTGAGGGTGATACGCTGTGCTCATGTCTAACCGTGAGCCAAAAGATTTGTGCATTGCTTGCCACAGCTCTGAAGTAAATCGTGCATCTCGATCCGAGATAATAGAGGTGGGCACCCCGTGCCTCGAGACAACTTCTTTAAGATATACGTCTGCTAGAGTGGAGAACTTATCCGTTTCCTTGATAGCCAAGAAGTGTGCAGACTTTGTGAGTCGATCCACGATCACCCAAATAGTATCGTTTCCGCGTTGAGATCTAGGCAGGCCAGTGACAAAATCCATGGAAATTTGCTCCCATTTCCATTGCGGTATCTCTGGTTGCTGGAGTAGGCCTGAGGGTTTCTGGTATTCAGTCTTGACTCTCGCACAAGTCAAACACTTGCTGACGTAAGTTGCTATGTGGGCCTTCATGCTAGGCCACCAATATGTAGTTTTGATATCGTGGTACATCTTATCCGAACCAGGATGTACCGAGTAGCGAGACTTGTGTGCTTCATCCATCACAAGCTCTCGTAAGTTGCCATAGAGTGGGACCCAAATGCGTCCCGTTACGTAGTATGCACCGTCTTCCTTTTGTTCTAATCGTTGCCTTGAGCCGCGTAGGGCTTCAGCCCTGACGTTTTCTGGTTTCAATGCCTCTATCTGAGCGTCTCGTATTTGAGAAGGAAGACTAGAATGTATAGTGAGCTGCAATGCCCGTACGCGCTTAGGCGCGGTGTCCTTTCGACTAAGGGCATCAGCCACAACATTGGCTTTGCCAGGATGGTACTTGATTGCACATTCGTAATCGTTTAATAACTCGACCCATCGTCGTTGACGCATGTTTAGCTCCTTCTGTTTGAAGATGTGCTCAAGACTCCTGTGATCAGTGTAAATGGTACACTTTGTACCGTACAGGTAATGTCGCCATATCTTAAGTGCAAAAACAACAGCTCCCAGCTCTAAATCGTGTGTAGTGTAGTTCTTCTCATGAACTTTAAGTTGGCGTGAGACATACGCAATAACTTTATCTTGTTGCATCAATACACAACCAAGACCCTGGATTGATGCATCGCAGTAAACCACAAAGTCGTCTGTACCCTCTGGCAATGAAAGGATAGGTGCACTGCAAAGTCTATCCTTTAAATGCTGAAATGCTAGATCCTGTGCATTCCCCCATCGATAAACAACGCCCTTCTGCGTTAAGGAGGTGAGAGGCTGTGCAATCTTGGAAAAATCCTTAATGAACCTCCTGTAGTAACCTGCCAAACCCAAGAATTGGCGAATTTCCGTTGGTGTACGAGGTGCAGGCCAGTTCTTAATCGAGTCTACCTTGGATGGATCAACGTGAATCCCATCCTTGTTCACCACATGGCCTAAGAAATGGACCTCACGAAGCCAAAAGTCGCATTTTGAAAACTTGGCGTATAGCTGTTCTGCTAGAAGAAGTTCCAAAATAAGTCGTAGATGTCGCTCGTGTTCCTCCTGACTCTTCGAATAGATCAGGATGTTGTCGATGAAGACTATAACGAACTTGTCCAGGTAAGGCTTGCACACTCGATTCATCAAGTCCATGAAAATCGCAGGTGCGTTTGTCAGCCCAAAAGGCATAACCAAAAACTCATAGTGTCCATAACGCGTTCTAAAAGCTGTTTTGGAGACATCCTCTTCCCGGACTCTCAGCTGGTGATATCCCGATCTCAGATCAATCTTGGAGTAGTAGCTCGACCCTTGCAGCTGATCAAACAAGTCGTCAATACGTGGAAGAGGATAACGATTCTTCACCGTCACCTTGTTGAGTTCACGGTAGTCGATGCACATTCTGAAGGTACCGTCTTTCTTCTTCACAAATAGCACTGGAGCTCCCCAAGGCGATGAGCTAGGACGGATAAAACCCTTATCCAAGAGTTCTTGCAGTTGCGTAGAGAGTTCTTCCAACTCTGATGGAGCTAAACGATAAGGTGCACGAGCTATAGGCGCAGCTCCAGGAGCTAGTTCGATCTGAAACTCGACCTGGCGATGAGGCGGAAGACCAGGTAATTCCTCAGGAAATACCTTAGGATAGTCGCGTACAATTGGAAAATCTTCTAGCTTCTTCTCTTCCTTCGAGGTGTCAGTAACGAGCGCTAAAATGGCAGTGTGGCCCTTTCGCAAGCACTTCTGGGCCTTAAGGAAAGAGATGATGTTCTCAACAGCACCCTTCTTGTCGCCACGAATCATGAGAGGTTCACTACCGGAACTAGGAATACGAACAATCTTCTCGTTGCAAAGGATCTCTGCTCGGTGTTGGGATAACCAATCCATCCCAATGACAACGTCGAAACTACCCAAGACGATAGGAATGAGGTCGATAGAGAAGGTCTGGTTAGCAAGAACAAGTTTACAACCCTGGACTACGCGAGTGGCCTCTAAACTCTTACCATTTGCTAGCTCTACAGTGTACTTGTTGTTCAAAGGTGTTGGACTACGCTTAAGCATTCGACTAACCTCTAGTGACATGTAGCTAGTATCGGCACCCGAATCGAATAAAACTGTAACATAAAAGTCGTCGAGAAGGAACTTACCCGCCACAACATTGGGGTCATTCCTTGCTTCACCTTGACCAATCACGAACGCCCGCCCCCTGGCACCATTGTTGTTGTTGTTCCCATTGTTACCATTCCCCTGATTGTTGTTATTATTGTTGTTGTTGTTGTTGTTCTGGTTCCTGTTCAGTTGGGGGCAATCCCTCTTGAAATGGCCTTCAGCTCCACACTAAAAGCACCCTTTGTTGTCACCTTGCTGCTGCTGCTGGCGTTGGTTCTGTTGAGCTTGCTGACGATTCTGATTGGCGGGGTATAAGCTCCTGCAATCCTTTGCAGCGTGACCTGGCTTGTTGCACCGATGATAGTTACCCCTGGTGCATGGCCCGCTGTGGTGTAGGCTGCAGCGGTTGCACTTGGGGTGATTCCCTTTGTACCCACCATGACTTTGACCACCAGATGATTGCTGACTAGGGCTCTTGTAGTCTTCAGTCTTTCTCTGCTGAGACTGAGACTGAACAGAAGTCGAACCCTTATTTGAAGTTCCATCCCATTTCCGTTTGTTGTCACTAAGAGCACCTGAAGTAGTTGTAGCACCTATGCGCTTTGGTAACCTGTTCTGCTCCACCGCCTGATCCGTGAGACGGTGAGCCAATTGAACAACTTGCTGGATGGTGGCGAGGTTAGCTGAAGTCACATGACTTTGGATTTCTGGCACCAAGCCCTTGAGAAAGAGTTCAATTCGCTTAATTGGAGGGTCCACCATAGTAGGACACAATAGTGCAAGCTCATTTGACCTCTTGGTATACGCCTCAATTTCTGACCTCGTCATTTTGAGGTTGAAGAACTCGACTTCCAGCTTATGAATGTCATCCCGACTGCAGTATTCCTCCTTGATCATCTCTTTAAAATTTTCCCATGGGGTGGCGTTGGCAGCAACCAACCCCAGCATTTGGACCTGAGCGTTCCACCATGTGAGGGCTAAACCCTCGAGAGTACCGGTAGCATACTTCACCCTGCGCGCCTCAGGGCATTCACACATTTCGAAAACAGACTCGAGCTTCTCAAACCAATGGAGGAGACCTACGGCTCCTTCAGTGCCGCTAAAAGTAGTTGGTCGGCAGTCCATAAAAGTTTTGAAGGTGCACACAGGTGGCTGAGCATGTTGACCTATTGTGGGTGAAAGAAAGGCAGAGTTTAACACAAAGGTTGGTTCATGAGAGTATGATCTAAAGATCCTAGAATGAGTTTGGACTGCAGGATATACCTCCTGCGTGTGCAGCTGCCAGTGCCGCAACAACTTGCTCATTAATCAGAGCTATCAACTGGGCTTGTGTCATGTTATTGCGTCCAGACATGATCTTCATATCAAGGGAAACATGAGTGAGAGAGGTTCGTGAAAGTGCAATGACAGGAGGGAGTAAGCACACACGTGTTCAAGCAACAATAGTTATACTAACCAAGCATACCATGAGCAATGTACTACGTAACTAACAAGTAGGCAATATATACACAGATCATATCACCTAGAATGTTGAGCCTTGCATGTGGAGTGAAGCGTCGTTGTGGAGCGTAGAGCACTGTACGGGTTATAGTCTGATTTTAATAAAACTTTTTCCCTTATTAAAACCAAGTTCACTATAACCAATGGCTCTGATACCAATCTGTCACACCCCCAAAATCCACCTGCGGAATACCACCGCTTGGAGGCGTGACTGACCAGGATCCAGCCACCAATCATATTGAACACGCAAGTTAATGATTATAAAAGTTTAACCAATACCATTGGTATCCAAACAACACATAGTTTAAGTTGCAAAGCGGAAGCATAATGTTCAAAACCAAAACATAAGTTTACACGTTTCATAGTTTAACGTGGCACGCCGCTGTCCATGCCCCACAACGACTCTCCCCCATGCAAGCTCCAGCTAAGTACCTATTGACCTGCAAAGCATGTAGTAACGAGTCAACACAAGTTGAGTGAGTTCACAGTTGGGTGTTCGTTTTAAGTTGTTTTGAAAACAGTTTCCTTTATCTGGCATCCTGCCGTGGGGGTTACCCCATAGTTGAAAAACGTGACTTGTTTATTCCCGGTTACTCTGGCAATCCAGCCGTGGGGGCTACCCCTTGTTAGTTATCTGGCATTTCGGCCGTGGGGGCTACCCCATGTATACACTAGACTCGTTACCATATCGACTGCTGACTGTAGTCATGTTTAAGTGCCCTGAACTGTCAATGTCTATCATCATTGACGTGCCCAGATCCATTAGTTCACGCCCGTCCTCTGCGGCACGGTGTGAGGCTTGTCAGACCTAAATAGCACTATCTAACTAATGACCCGCTCGCCATTGGCCCGGCGATTAAGTCGATATAAAAAGGAGGGACTTCGTGATAGAGTTTTGGTCTAGTACGAGTTATCTGTCCATGAGGACGAGGAATTATACTCCTGAACCAATGCTGTCCTACCCAAGAGAGGACGAGGAACCCATGTTCCTTAACCCCATTCCCAACCCCTGGGAATCCCATGCTTTGTAGAGGGTGTGAACTCACCTTGGTTTGCTCGGCAGATAAACGAAGGGTCAAATCAAGCTAATTATGGTCAACCACGTCCTAGTATAGTTATCACACAAGTCAGGTACAAACCAAGTAACGCACATACATTTCTACATGTATACTAGCACGTTGCAAGCAAGTGTTTCTCATGGCAGTCCAAATCAGTGCACAACATACACAATTTAACAATACACAGAAAGTCCATATATTCGGCCCACTTACTTAGGCCCGTAACCATGCAGGTCCAACAGAACATACATAATCAAGTGGTCTCGAGTCGAGACTATAGATCTCGAGTCGAGACTGTGCGGTCTCGATTTATACCTACGAGTTCTCGAGTCGCAAACTGTGGAGGTCTCGAGTCATGCACGTACTGGTCTCGAGTCGCAACCGGACTCGCAACCGTGGTCTCGAGTTATGCTGCTTGTGCTGGCATTGTGTGGTCTCGAGTCGAGACTAGAGAGTTCTCGACTCGTAACCTGTGTCGCAATCTGCGGTTTCGAGTTGTCATGTGTTGATCTCGAGTCGTGACTTAATGGTCTCGAGTCGAGACTGGAGGTTTCGGCTGGAACATCTGCTGATTGCCAGCATTTGTACTAGCCAATGGGATTCCGATTTCATGCAACATCTTGTACTATCCATACAAACATGTTTTCTTGTCTAACAATTAATTAAAATGGATCAAACAACTAGTTTTCAAATATTCAAGACACATTCATATCATGTTCATGTTGTTCTTCATATATTCAAGTAGTTCATCAAATATTCATAACACAATCAACCCTTATTCATTCATTTCATCATTTACAAGCATGTTCATTCAAGTTAACCTAAATCTCTAAACAAATGCAAATCCGATTTTATGAATAACAACTTCCTCATTCAACCTAAACATGACCAAACCTTTCGGATCCAACCATATAGAGCCGATTACCAACATTCATGATCAATCACGTATTATCTCTACCAAACCGACCTTACATCATCATATAACAACAATCTTAGTACCGTATATTCAAGAGAGATATATTCGATATGCATAAACTTAACAAGTAAGCACATTATCAAATAACTTCATCATACATAACCATCAACCGAAACACATCATTATCAACCGAAATATCACACATAACAAAAATCACTAACCGGTTAGGTTTTCAAGGGAGATCTTAAGCTTGAACCGAGAGCTCTTGTGTTGCCGGTTGGATCCGAGAGAAGGATGAGAGGAGAGGTGATGTTTGATCTCTAGGGTTTTAGTGAGAGAGAATGTGGGAGTGTGTGTGTAGGTGAGTGTGTATTGTCCAAAGAATGGCAAAGTTGGCCATCAACCAATGTTATATACTCGTTCCAAGTTGATGCACCCTAATGGGCTTTCGGGTGGACCAAATGAGGTGTATGGCCCAACCGGCCCAACTATTACACTGTTCACTCGAGACCGCATGGTCTCGAGTCGGGTCCTTGTGTTTTGGGTCGTAAACACACGCATACATACAAGCACAACACATAATCACATAAGTTCACTTATATCATTCATTAAGCCAATAAGTCAATTAGTCACATAGCGTTCAAGCATGTTACATCAAGATACAACAAAAGGTTCTAAATTACGAGTTGTCACAGTTTCCGACTTCCGTTTCGTACGTTGAGCGTTGCGATGCGTTTTAGCGAGTTGCGAGTAAGCGGTGCGATAGTTTTAATAATAGTTACACAAATAACATAACTAACTTACAACAACATAAGTAACCTTGCGTTTCCAGTTCGAGATGAGTTTGCGTTGCGATAGAGTTGCGATTGCGTTTTCGAATAACACCTTTAATATATATACATGAACATGCACAAGTAACACATAATAGCACACACACATAGAACAATACCAATAAATGCGATTCGAGTTGCGATACGATAGCGATGAAATAGCGTTAAATAGATTAGCGTTTAATTACGTTTATCGCATTGTTACTTCACATATCACAAATCGTAAAACAAAATAGCGGTAACTAACATACATCGATTATCGGGGTTCGAGAGTACAAGTAATAATCAAGCAAGAAGTGATAGACCTAATTAACAATCTTTTCTTCCTTTGACTTCAAAAAGTCGGGTTGTTACAGCCTCCCCTACTTTAGGGAATTTCATCCCGAAATTAAGGCGCAAGCGTAACGAATAGCTGTGGATACTTAAGCTCTTTTGATCCTGTAAATTAAAGAAAAAACAAAGAAACATGTTTTTTCCAACATTAGGACCGAATAAGGGTTAATTTTACGCCGTATTTGATATAATTTATATGTTGTATTTTACGCACATCGTTAGACAGATGGAACTGGTACTTAGGGGTGTGCAAAAAACCGAATTAACCGAACCATATCCGAATTAACCGACAAAACCGAAAAAACCGAACCAAATAAAAAACCGGTGGGTCGGTTAATGGTTTTTTTGAAAACCAAAAGTAACGGGTCGGTTATGGTTATCATTTTTTTCATACCCACCATAACCGAACCGAACCAACATGTAATAATTTTTTTGTAGAATTTAGGACATTTCACCATATTTTTAAATATTTGATGTTGTTTATTGAAGATTTTTAGTATTTATAGGTTTTTCATATTATTTTGTGGTTTGGTTGAATGTTTATTTGAATTTATGGAATGTATCATATCCCTTTATTTCAATATTCGATAATAATTGGTATTAATATTATAGATTATATGTATTTTTATACCATGTAATATATTAATATATACAAATATGCAATAACAATTTATTCCATGTTAAAAAAAAGTAAGCTATTTTTAGCTAAGCTAAATACACGGTTAACCACCCATAACCGACCCGCTAAAACCATGAAAACCGAATAACCATAACCACCATAACCGATTGGTTATGCTTATGGTTATCCATTAACCGACATCGTGGTTATGGTTATGGTTTTAGATCAAAACCGACCCAAACCGACCCATGCACACCCCTACTGGTACTTATTTTGTTTATAAACGTGTCGAATGGTTCTCAGCACATCACATGGGCTTTCCCATTAGTATGTATGTGTGTATATGTATATATAGAGAGAGATATAGAAAGAAAGAGCTAAAGGAATAGTAATCATACCATTAAGAGTTATCACGTGACCAATTAGATTGGTGAGTTGTTTTTTTTTTAAATCCATTTTCACCCATGTATGCTAATATATGATATTCGCTTTTAGCCTGTTTGATTTTCTAATAATTGTGTTTTTATGTAATAGCTTTCATTTGTTTACTAAAAAACGGAATACATGACTATTATTAGTTATTTTGGTGAATGTTTTAGTGTAGATTTTTTAAATAGAGTTGTAATCAAAATCAAGTACTTTTGGTATCGTAAGCTATAACGATGGACGTTAGCGTTGCACTATCATGACGAACCCAACCACTTATTAGCGAACAAGTATTTTGCCAAAATGAAAACGATATTCCTTTTCCCTTTTATGTTTTTCGACAATCCAAACCGATAATAACCAAATTCCTATCGCGTTGTGTGGGGAAAAATCACCACAATCCCACCGCTAAGCATGAGTAAGAAACTAGTTATATATTAAAGGTGTTGTCGGTGTACAACTATTCAATATTGTTTTCAAGTTTTGATTTTACTCACTCTATTATAAATAACATATGCCTTTAACCTGTTCTAATTTGATTTGATTTGATTTTCCTCTAATAACTCATGTTTGATAACTTAAAAAAACGAATGCATAACTGTGTTTAATTTTTTTTCCCGACGCTCTAGTATAAGTTTTGTTGAAAGAGAACTTTTATTCAAACTAGAATTGAGACCCGCCGCAATGCGGCGGGAATTCTTTAGTTATAACTAAGTTGACCTAGGACCCGCACGTTATGTTAAACCTGTCAAACGGGAAAAAAATAGACGATGTGAAAACGTTCACCCATACACGCACGTTGCGTCGTGTTAACTCGCAAAATTTAGAACTAAACGTAAAAACGTTAAACCAAAGACGCACGTTACGATGTGTTAAGTCGCAAAATTTAGAACTAAAGCGGAAAATTTGCGGAAAATTAAAACTATAAAGGATCAAAATTGAAAGTAAAAAAAGTCGTGAGGATAGATTGCAAAAGAAAAAAAGTTTTGGGTTAAAAGTAAAAAAAAAACAAATAGTTTTGGGTTAAAAGTAATTTATGAAATACTTTTGGGTGAAAAGTAAAAAAAATCAAATTTTTTTTGAAAACCCCTAAAGCCAAGGTTACGACAACCATATACATAACAATGTTTTCTTTGGAAAACCCCCCAAAGCACACCCCGCGTTACGGCGGGGCGTAAAACGGTGTCAAATAGTACTAATGTCACACAACCGTGATCGACCACCAACACTGACTCGACCTAGGATCTGCGTGTTGCGACGAACCTGTCAAACAAGAAAAAATAGAGGTAAAAACGTTGAACCACACATGCACGTTGCGCCGTGTTAACTTGCAAAATTTGAAACAAAGCATAAAAAAGTTGAACCACACTCATACGTTGCGTCGTATTAACTCGAAAAATTTAGAACTATACGTAATGTAACGAAACAAAACGTAAAAACGTTAAACCAAAGACGAAAAGTATAATTGACAAAAGTTGTGAAGTTAAATTGCACATAATGAAAAGTTTTGAGTTAAAGTTAAAAAAACAAATTTTGTAGGGTTAAAATTGGAGAAGGCAAAAACCTTTGGGTTAAAACAAAAAAATCAAGTTTTTTTTTTTAGAAATCCCCAAAGCACAAATTACAAGTGTTTATGCATGAAAAAGTTACTTATTTATATATGGAATAATTATAGTGTTTTTTTGGTATCAGAAGCTATATCGAGTGTCGGTACTATACCAGTGCCATGGTGAATCGAACCATTTACTACCGAACAATGTTGAAAACGAAGTTGTATTCAAAATAAAGTTTTTTTTTTATATCGTAAGCTATAGCGAGTGTGGTATCGTACCAGTGTCATAACGAACTTAACCCATATTGATTGAACAACTTCGATATGGGTATTCGTTTTTATGGTTTTCGACTAATGTAAAACACATGTCGATATCTTTGGGGCCTCTATTGTTCGCCCTTGTCTTGCACCCCCTCACACAACGTATACGAGACAGTTGCACCCTCCCCTTCCACGCGTGGTATTTGGATGATGGTACTATTATGGGAAAAACATCTGAGGTAGCAAAGGCTCTGGCTATCATTCAATCTGAGGGGCCACCTTTGGGGCTCCGGCTTAATATAAAAAAAACAGAGGTATATTGGCCGTCTTGCAATGGAGAAAAATTGGAGTCTAGTTTATTCCCGAAGGAGATTGGAAGACCAACGGGGGGCGTGAGACTCCTTGGGGGAGCTGTGAGCCGGGACCCCAGTTTCATTAGTGCTTTGGCTGCGCGGCGAGCTTCCCGGGCAGTGGACCTTATGAGTAGCCTTTCGCAACTCCGAGACCCGCAAAGTGAGCTTCTCCTGCTGCGCTCTTGCATGGGTGTCGCCAAGCTCCTTTTTGGTCTGCGAACTTGTCAACCTGTGTTTGTAAAGGAGGCGGTATCCTTATTCGATAAAGGGCTACGGGGGGCTATAGAGGACATTGTGGTGTGTGGGGGTCCGTTTTTTGGGGATTTTCAGTGGCGGGTTGCTTCTCTGCCCTGTAAGATGGGGGGGCTGGGGCTTCTATCGGCCATGGATGTCTCCATTTACGGTTTTGTTGCCTCACGAGCTCAATCGTGGGGGCTGCAAGATCACATCTTGCGCGAGAGTGGGGTTGTTGGAATGGATGGGGATTATGACATGGCTCTGGGGGAGTTGCATAGACACCTCCCGGATTTGGATATTGGCGGTTTCGCTAACAGGGACACCGCCCCACCGAAGACCCAGAAGACTTTGGCGAGTGCTCTGTTTTGTCGTATCGCTCAGAATATTGGATCAGATTTCTGTACGACCCCTCGTCAGAACGCCGTCCTAGAATGCTTGCGGGGCCCCCACGCCCAAGATTTTCTATCGGTCATCCCCATCGAGGGCTTAGGCCAAAAGATGTCAGCCGTTGAATATCGTGCTATCTTAAAATATCGGCTCATGATTCCTATGTTCCCTGATGATGAGCAATGCCCGATTTGCCGGAAAGCTTGCTTAGACCAATTTGGGGAGCATGCTCTGCACTGTAAAGAACTGCCAGGTTTTAAGTATAGGCACGACTGGGTGTGGGATGTCTTGGGGGACATCCTCAAACGGGCGGGGATCTCGGTGAAGAAAGAAGCCCCCGTAAACTTTTTGACAGATCCGAGGGAAGGAAGATCCACATTGCGCCCCACGGACGTTTTAGTTTTCGGGTGGGATGCAGGTAAACACGCTTGTGTTGATCTTACCGGGGTTTTCCCCCTTGTAGGCTTTCGGGATACAGGTTTTGTCCCTGGTCAGGCGATTGCAAGGGCGGCAGCAAAGAAAATGGACAAACATGCCAAAGCCTGCGAGGATAATCAACATTCCTTTATCCCTTTTGCCTTTGATACCTTTGGCTCGCTAGCCTCAGAAGCCATCAGATTTCTTGAACGGGTCCAACGGGTTGTTCACAGCAACATTTCGTCTCCTAGAGATCGGGGTTTCGTTTTTACTAGGTTAGGTTTCGCTATTCAAAAGGGGGTAGCGGCGCAGCTTGTTGCCCGCTTACCGGCTATCTTGGTGTAATTTGTTTGACCTTATATATAAAAAAATATCTTTGGATATATCACAACTTAATTTTTTGGGTTTTCTATTCTTGTTGTTTAACGTGTGCCACTAGCGTATCTATATTGTCACAGCCACTAGCGTATCTATATTGTCACGAACAGAATGTATTCCCGCCGCAACGTGTAGGGAAATTCCACTAGTCATCACTAAATTACAAAGAATTTAGTACGTCATCACTAACTACATCTAATTATCAAAGTGCTTGTAGCCTAACGGTATCAAGGTGTGTTGAAAAATGTTCATCCCTAATGGTTGGGAATTCTAGTGTCATTCATCGTTGTAATCCATGTTTGAAACTCACCGAAAAATTTCGAAAAGCAGAAAAAAGATAACGTGGACATGATTTCATGAAATTTATGTAGTTATTTGCATAGAAGTTTTGATGTTTAACATCATCAAATTTACTTTTTATTATATATATACAAGGCTACAAGCATATACACACGGCTAATAAATAAGTATTACACAAAGTTTGGTATATCAATTTACTAACTATTTATAGGCTTATTCAAAAATGTAGTTACGAAGTTTATACTAGACCAATTTTTTTTTTAATTTCTCGCTGTATTAATTAAACATCAAACAATAATGAATAAACACAAATAGTATTTAAGATAGGATAATAAATCATAATGCTGTTTATTTATTATTCATGGTGAGCACATCCATATTTATAGCAAGAATTAGTTGTCTACATGTACTAAATCACAGCCAGTGATATCAACAATCTCCAATAACTAGACTTAAAATAAGAATGAAAACAAAAAGAATGACAAATATACTATTACAGCCTGTTAGTAAAATTGTTTGCCAACCATTAAATTTTAAAATTAAATGATAAAAACAACCACAAATTAATACGTTTAATTAAGTCACGTTCGTTGCCTAAATTAACTATAATTTTCTTTTTCATTTTTTGTTACAAAATGGTGTTCGTTTCACGTAATAAAATGAATTTTAATTGTGATTGGCATGCAACTTTCATTTCTTGTATTATTCGTTTCAATAAAATAAAGAATTGAAATTGAATTTAAATCGTCGGTTCACCTCTCTATTATATATTTTACATTTCAACTCCAATGATAATTAAATCAATCAATACATTATGGGATTTCAAAGGAATCCTTTAGAATCAAATCTCAATTCTAATATCTTTACATTCCACGAAACGAACAATACCCATATTTTTTTTCTTATTACAAAACTGGTCAATCTTTTTGGGTTTTTATCGACCAGGTTGTTCATAATATAATCTTTTCGTTCGATATCTGATTCTTTCCCCAAAATTAGTTAAATATATTATCATCTAATGAAAACTTAAAAAACCTGCTTTTATAAATATATATAAAGAATTTTCTAAACATTATTAATTTATTTGTATTGATGATTATAGATAATAATAATTACCAAAGCTTGCAAAAGAAAAAATATGTTCCGACCTTCGCCTACCTTTCAATTGATTACCATTTTTTACATGATATAGCGAATATTTGAAAAAACAAAAGTTATATATATAAATTACCGATATATTAGCTAAATATTATAATTATAATTGAAAAAAAAAGCAAAGAACAAATGAACACGTTTAGAAACCATCCATTTCCTTAAATCCCTATGCAGCATGGATATTCCCTCCCATCATATGAAAAAACTACTATAAAACATCTTTAATACCTTCTGTTTCAACATACAAACAAGTCATCATTCACATTTTCTTTGTTCTTGTTCATAGCACTGACCTATAAATATAATAATTATATAGAAAAGTGTGAAAGAACTGATTTTATACTCTTCCAAAAGAAAACATGGGTGGATGTTACAGTGCTTCCAAAGGCAAAAGAAAGGAGGATGGTAAGGCCCCCACACCAGAAGCGGCGGAGTTGGACCCAAAGGAAGCAACTCTCGTGGGGGCCAAAGCCTGTAAGGAAGAGACCACCCCTGTGGGGGGGTCTTTACCTAAAGAGCCGGCTGCCTCTGAGGTGGTGACAACCACCTCCGAAGTGTCAGTTCCTCTTAAGGAGGAAGCTACTTCTGAGGTGGTGGTAATGCCTCTGAAGAATGTCGCCACCACCGAGGTAGCTTTGACTCCTAAAGAGGAAGAATCTGCTTCAGAGGTGGCAATATTATGTGCTAATGAGGAAACCACCGTTCAGGAGGCTAGATTGCCAAAGAAAGAAACCAATTCTGAGGTGACAACCGAAGTGAACGTCACAACCGACGAGGTAACCATGGACGCATCCAAGCAGAACGATGAAAGTGATGTGAAAGAAACGAAGAAAGACGAGGAGAATAAGGATGGTGAGAAGGATGTGGATGATTCTAAGCCAACTGAGGTATGAAACTTGTTTCTTAGTCTTCTTATTTCTTGTTTCAAACTTATCGGTGAAATCAAGGGTCAAGAGTGTCCATCAACCGTAGATAAAAGGAAGTTACTAAATGATTTGAATGTTTTTTTTTTCAATGAGAAGTTTAGCTGTTTACTAAAATTCTTGTTAGTTGATAAGTAAACATGAATTTTTTTAAGACAATTATGACCTTAAAAGAAATGAGTCTTTTTTACTATGTGTAAAAACGTACTATGCAGGCGTAGTTAAATTTAGGACACCTTATATATTTGTCTGAACATATCTTAAATTTGAAGTACAAAATATACTACATGTGCAACTTTAGAGCCATAATACACCTGTTCTAGTAAATACAACAAAACTCTTTTTACAATTTCTTTTGAAAAATATTATTATTATTATTTAGGGGGTGTTTGGGATTGCTTATTTTAGCTAACTTATTAACTTTTTGAAAAGTTAAATAGTGTTTGGGATTGAAAATTTATGTGAGAGGAAAAGTCAATAAGTCACTCCATAGAAGTCACTCCATAGTGACTTATTAACTTTTTCAAATTTGAAAAGTTAAATAGTTTTTGGGATTGAGAGTTTATGTGAGATGAAAAGTTAATAAGTCACAACTCCATTGTAACTTATTAACTTTTTTCAAAAAATCATAAGGAGTTTGGAAAAATTAAACCAAACCTGCCCTAAGTAAATACAACAAAACTCTTTTTATCATTTCTTTTGAAAAATATTATTATTATTATTATTATTATTATTATTATTATTATTATTATTATTATTATTATTATTATTATTATTATTATTATTATTATTTGTAGAGATAAATCAATATTCTTCTAATTACAATGTGATTTATTTCTTAAATTGGACTTCGGAGCCTTGGGCCTTGAATAAAGAAATTAGCCGTCTCAAAATACTTATATTCATTTCTAAAAATGATTATGATACTCAACTTGTATTTCTTTTTTGAAAAAAAAAAAAAAAAAACACAGAAAAAAACACCAGATGAGGAGAGTGGGCCAAAGGTAGATGAGGCTGAGGTGGTGGCATCTAAGGAAGACCAAAAAGAATCCAAATGTATCGAAACAAAGGAAGATGTCAAAGTTATCGAAGGACAAGAAACAGAAAAATAGTCACCGGCTTAATTTTGATGTGTTTGAAGATTCCTTTCTTGTTCCCAATCACCCACCATTGCTTCAATAAACTACAAAGTGTTAAAGATTGTATGATTTGATTTTGTTTTAGATGAAACATGAAACTAAACCATCTTTGATTTATTGATTTTAAAGTGTTATCCAACTTTTAAAATATCGTATGTTTAGTTTACAAACCAGGGAAAATGTCATAGAATAGTAATCAAGTTTTAAAAGTGTTCTAATTAGGTCACTCGTATTGTTTTTGTCCCAATTAAATAACTTATAATTCAAATCGAGCCATGTCCTTTTTCCCATGTGTCAAGAAAAAAATTGAGCATAAGATGTTGGGGTCGGATTATTTTAATATATGAAATTATATTTATAAAAAATAAAAACACTTTAATTATATTAAAAATTAAAAAAAAAACAAGTTAGAATCTACGTCATCACTCGACGTTAGCATCAAATAAAAGGGAAAAAAATAAAAAAAAATCCACATAACTACGGTTACCTATGAAATGGATGAAAAACCCCTTAATTTTAATGAAAAATGAATGTTGAGTGACCTGATCAGAACACTTTTGAAACTTGAGTGACTTAATTGAAATACTTTTAAAACTTGGTTACTATTCTACAAATACAAATCTATGACCGCCTTGAGATTTTAGTTATAAATTCTGCCTTCTCTTTTATATAAAATAGTTTATTTAAAAACCCGTGTGGTCTCACAATTATATAACAGTATTGACATAATCTTTTAAATGAAAAAACGTTCCATTAGTAAATTACATATTAAATTACAAGGAATTGAAAGAAATGAATACGAAAAAATCACAAGTTGTTAAAGATTTCGTTATACACCACATTTGTTGTTTTATCTGAAGGTTTGTCGTCCTTGCCTAAGGGGGGTTGGGGCGCCCCGTGATCGGCCCCGATAACGCGTGAAAAAAAAACACCGCCGCCACCCCATTATATCACACGTGAACATTACAACGCGTGAACTTTTTAACGCATTAAACTTTCAAATTTTCAAACATTTGTGTGTGTTGACCGTTGTATTTGACCGTTGGTTAAATAAAAAAAACCTTAAACAATCTAAATATATTTCACACTTTTATACCATTTCACCCACACCAAAACACAAACATATATCACACGTTCTACATATTTCACAATGGATTTTCCTACATCTTCGACGTTTCCGATGGACAACGATAGCGATAGCCAATCGTCTTTCGACAATGAGACGGTTGAATTTTTCGAGTCGGTATATAACGAACTTGAAGCAATTCGAGCTGCCCAAAGAAGAAAATGGTGGATCGTGACCGTATACATGCCAATGAAGTGTTAATGAACGATTATTTTTTGGAGAATCCGGTCTACAATGCCGAAACGTTTAGAGATCGGTTTCATTTACCAAAAGATTTATTTTTAAAGATTGTTGGAGACATCGAAGCAACTGAAGAATGGTTTCAAGAACGTTACGACATGAGGGGCAAACGAAGTTTCACGCCGATACAAAAATGCACGTCCGCCATTCGCCAACTAGCAACAGGTAACCCTCCCGATCAATTTGATGAATACTTAGCTATGTCGGACAAAACTTCACGTGAATGTCTGCAATTTTTTTGTAACGCGATCATTAAATTGTATGGTAAAGAGTTTTTACGTAAACTGACGAAACACGACATCTCACGTATTTATGTCGCACATGAGGCTAGATGACATTTTCCAGGGATGCTCGGTAGCATCAATTGTACACATATCGAATGGAGAAATTGTCCAAGAGAGTTGTGAGGGGCATATGTTAGGGATGACGTCAAAAGACCAACCATCATACTTGAAGCGGTGACGTCGAATGATTTATGGTTTTGGCATTCATATTTTGGTGTTCCAGGTTCAAACAACGACATCAATGTTTTGCATACGTCGCCGTTGTTTCAAGCCGTAACGGATGGTACCACACCCTTCTGTCCATTCTATGTTAACGGAAGATAATACAGACGAGGCTTTCTTCTTGTGGATGGTATCTACCCATCATGGTCTGTTTTTGTGAAAGCTCATTCATTTCATGTCGAGGCTAAAGAAAAGGCGTTCAAAAGATTAAAAGAATTGGCAAGAAAAGATGTTGAGAGGGCTTTTGGTGTTTTAAAGGGTAGATGGGGCATACTAAACCGACAGGTTCGTGCGATGAATAAGAAATCAATACATAGGATAGTATATTCATGTTTGGATCGTCGTGTGACCCTAACGAGTCAATCTGAGTAGTTCATCATCAAAAACAAAGGCGGAATCAATGTAAATGATGTCAATACAGCTTGATACTTTCTAATCTTTATCTATTACTGATTTCCTGAGCTTTTACAGATCTGATTACAATTCGGTAGCACCTCGGCTCTCAAACACAAACATGTAATTACGTTTCAAATGACACAACAGATCAGCTATATATAGACGGAGTGATTCCGCTTGAACATGACATAACCCTTTCAAGCGGAATTAGTGATTTCGCTTGAACATGACACAGCCTATTTCAAGAGGAATTACTTTGTTTAATTTCGCTTGAAAGTGTCATGTACCATTTCAAGCGGAATTACTCTAATACACTTAAAATCCTAGTTTGACCTGTTGTGCACTGATTAATCCTATCTAGATACAAGACTCTATAAAGACGAAGTTAACAGACATTAGTGCACCAACAAACTCCCCCTTGGATGTTGACGAAGTCTTCGGCGTCGAGTCTTTAGTCTTTGTCTCTTTCCAATTTGTCTAACAATGTAAAAGCTTTCTTCAATTCTTCTATTCTTCAATCAACAGCTAGCATGAATCACATAATCTGAATCTTTAACAATCTTCAAACTCCCACTTGAATGTAGATTCAGGAACTGTATCTGACTTTAAGTCTTCAGACTCCCCCTATCAGTAGGCTGGGATTTTGCTTAGCTGCTTTCTCAAATTCATACCTGTTACCTGCACAATCTCTACCTAAATATAAGATATATGACAATAACAGTTTCAATTCCAAACTTACCATACACCTTCATTTAATAATCTTGTCAGAATTAGAAATCCACTTAAGTATCCAGGTCCAAATTAATGACCCTGATTACTCAATTTATCTACCAAGTCCAACTTAATGACCTTAGTTGATCTGAGACAAATCACACTGACATTTTGTACAAAATTTTCAAACAATTTTATGAAATTTTACAAGTTTCAAATTAATGAACTTGTTTTGACTTTTCAATTTCTCAAGTTTAACATTTTAAGCTCCAAACTCATCTTCCAGCTCAGAAACTTCCTGCATCTGCTTCAATTCGAATCTGAAGATCAGCTTTCCACTTTGGTTTGTCGGAAAATAAAGCAGAAGTGTAAAATCTTTTTGAATTTTTAATAAAGTTTCTATGCTAGAAATGAATAACAGAAATGAAATGCTGTAAAAGTAAACTATTTACAAACATATTTTTGGTGAGCGTGATAGGGAATCATATCAGCTATTCGACAAGTCACAAGTACCATTAAGCTTTGATTACATACTCAGAATTAAACAATTCACTTAGATTGTCGATATACTGGTCCACTTAAATTTTCACACAAATTTCAATCTGTCCAGGATACGGATTTAGTGTTTTAAGACTTAAACTCATTCATGTGTCCCACCTCTTGAATATACTCCTGTATCCAGATCCCAATATTCAGTCTTACAGGTGAGTATACCACAGATGATATCTGTAAAGGGTTAAATTGCGAGACCGTGAGAGCTCAGGTCAGAACTTCCGTTCAACAGAGAGATGAAGGTTCGACTTTAAGTGGGTCCCCTTTAAAGGATCTTTTTTACAACAGCAATGCTTATCAATTTTATTGTTTCATCATTTTTACTGAGGGTGGTGCTATTTTTCAAGCAAGCGGCAAAGTATTCTCTGGGGACTAGGCCATTGCTTCCGCAAAATCAGAAGTCCCGGGATAATACCCCAGATATCACTGAGTATAAATACCTAGTATCTCAGAAAGAGGGATCTTTCAAACAAGATTTCAGGGGTTACCTATATATCCAAGTAGTGTTCCCCACAAAATAAGTAAGTAAAGATTTAGGTTTATATCCCGAACAAACCTACTAAATGTGTAAAAACCTATCGGCACATCATCAGCGAGGCTGTTTAAAACTTTTAGACTTTACATATCTTTAGCATACCGTAACTGTCAAGCCGATGTACTATCATTTTCCCTTTTTACACAAGCTCTTTTCTGAGCTTCACATGTGGATAAAGCTACAGAGGTCTGCTTCTTGCATTGCCAGGTGACCAATCGTGATCCGAAAAACTGGCACCCCGCTGTTGTTGATTTAGCGTTAACTTTGCAGCATCCGAAATCAGAATCAGAATACCCTTCGAGCGTGAAATCGCCTTCTCTTGGATACCACAACCCTAGTGATGGAGTTCCTTTCAGGTAGCGTAATATCCTTTTCACAATCACCATATGCGAAGCTCTAGGATTAGACTGAAACCGCGCTGCGAGGCAGGTTGGATACATAATATCGGGTCTTGAAGCTGTCAAATACATTAACGAACCGATCATAGAACGATACAATGTTTCATCTACCTTCTCTCCAGTGAGATCAGGGTTTATCCCATGATTCGTCGCTAATGGGGTGGAAGCTGGAGTAGAACCTGACATCCCGAATTTCTCCAAGATATCATGAACGTACTTCGTTTGATGTATGAAAATTCCTTTGGGTAGTTGATCAACCTGCAGTCCCAAAAAGAATTTCATCTCACCCATCGATGACATTTCAAATTTCTGCTTCATAACTCTTTCAAAATCTTTGCACAGATTTTCATTTTTTGACCCAAATATGATGTCGTCCACGTAAATTTGAACTATCAGAAGATGACCGTCGACCTCTTTGGTGAAAAGAGTGGCATCCACTTTTCCACGGATGAAGCTGTTGGCTAGCAGGTGTTGAGACAATGTCTCGTACCAAGCTCTCGGGGCCTGGTGTAAACCATACAGCGCTTTGTCTAGCAAGTAGACCTTGTCTTTGTGGATTGGATCGGTGAAGCCCGGTGGTTGTCCGACATATACCTCCTCTTTTACCGTCCCGTAGAGAAACGCCGATTTTACATCTAACTGATAAACTTTGAAATTTTTCCAAGATACAAATGCTAGGAAGATTCTGATCGCTTCAAGTCTAGCAACTGGAGCATACACTTCGGTGAAATCTATACCCTCCTGCTGACTAAAGCCCTGGACTACGAGTCGAGCTTTGTTACGAATAATAACCCCTCTATCGTCTCTCTTGCACTTGAACACCCATTTGGTGTTTATCTTCCTCTGACCATCAGGCAAGTCTACCAATTTCCACACACCTAACTCTCAAACTGACTCAACTCTTCTTGCATAACATTGACCCAAGAATCTTCAGTTAGCGCCTCTTTGTATGTTCGCGGTTCGATCTGCGAAATAAAACAACTTAGTGAAAACTCAGTTTGTAAAGGAGCAAATGTAGAATAAAAACATGTAAATCCTTGGTCAATTTGACGTCTAGTGCGAACGCCTGATTGTAATTCTCCAATGATCATCTCTTCTGGATGGTACGAAAGAGTTCTCGGCATCATCTCGCCTGGAATATCTACTTCGCCTTCCAAATTTGTAACATTCTGATTTGCACCTTGTTCACTGACTGGAATAGTTTGACTTGAAATCTGGATTTGCTCCCCCTCAGAATCTGAATCACCATGATCAAATATTGGCATGTTATTAGATTCTTGATTATCATTGTCTGCCGTCTGATTATCAGGAGCAACTTCATTTTGTTGAATATCATCATGTTCTCCAGCATTGCTTGTACCTGCTTCATTATCATTTGAAGTTTGTTGCGTTCGTCTTGAATACTCAGCTGGAAACCTTTCCTGCGAAGACTCATACTCTCTTAGAATATCCAACTCGTCAAAGAAATCTTCTTCTTCCTTTTCTTCTTCCATGTCAAACGAATCCCATAAAGTATCATAGTTAAAACGCCATGAGTCACCGGGATTCTGAGGCGGCATAGTATACCCCTGACACTCAACATTTTGTGCTTCGATGATCCGCTTCAAGCTTGGAACAAAGACTCGTTTTTATGGACTAGCATAACCCACAAAAATTCCTTCAATGCTCTTTGCACCAAATTTACCAAAAGGTTCTAGAACTGTGCAGGGAGACCCAAACGGTTCTAAATACTTCAGGTTCGGTTTGCGGTTGTTGATCAGCTCGAAACATGTCTTGTTGAATTTCTTCACTGTGAGAACCCGGTTGAGTGTATAGCACGCAGCTGAGACTGCTTCTGCCCAAAAGTTTACAGGTAGTTTGGAATCAGCAAGCATCGTCCTGGCCGTTTCAATTAGTGTCCTGTTCTTTCTTTCAGCTACTCCATTTTGCTGCGGAGTGTAAGGAGCACTAAATTCTTGCAATATACCTCTCTCATCACAATATTCTTCCATCTTGTTGTTCTTGAACTCTGTACCGTTATCACACCTGATTCTTCTGATTCGTGTTTGGTACAAGTTTTCAATTTTTCTGAACAACGCCATCAAACTATCAAACGTCTCATCTTTAGACTTCAGAAATGATACCCATGAAAATCTGGAATAATCATCAGTCACTACTAGACAGTAGAGATCCCCGGTAATACTTTTGATGTTTACTGGACCAAACAGATCCATATGGAGTCTCTCTAACGGTCTTGAAATTGAGTTTTCTTTCTTCCCAGGGTGAGATTTCTTCTTTTGCTTGCCTTTGACACAGCTAATGCACTCCCCCTCAAGATGAAAACCTTTCACATGAACACTAGTAACTAAGTTGTTATGCACCAGGTGATTCATTTTTCTCAAGTGAATATGGCCCATCTTTCGATGCCATAACTTTGACTCTTTTTCCGTTGCTCTTGACACAAAACAATGAGCCTGACCCGTGGTTGTAGTTGCTACATGTCACACCCCGACCGCGTAAAACAACAAATCGCGGCGGAAACATCGGGGCGTGTTGCAACAGAATTAATGTTTCATAACCATGGATATCAAAAGTGTTTCGTTTTATTAAACATAGAGTAATTACATCGTCTGGAAATCTAAATACACTATTTAAACATAGTCTATCATTGTTATTGAGTCACTAAGGCCTTGTCCAGTCCTATGTGAGCATGCATCTTATCAATCGATATCATCCAACAATACCTGAAACATATGTGAAAACGAGGTCAGCAAAGAAATGCTGGCGAGTACATAGGTTTTGTAGGAGTGTCGAAATCATGGCTAGTTTAGACGTTGCAATACTTTATTTAAAAACCTTGTTTTGAAAAGAGTATAATATTGCAACTTAATTAACCAACTCAAATCAAGCGGGTTATAATTTGTAAAACCTCGTAGCCATGACTCTTAACCCAAAAACATTTGTTTTAGTAAATTATTTGAAAAACAATGATAAGTTCAGGTGATATGTATAAATAAGAGAATAATGCATGATTAAATGAATAACCATGTAAAATGAGTTTGTATAAGATAAGTTGTTTGTAAATAAATGTCTTGTGAAAAGTATGTTACTTGTATAAAATGTTCTATGTCTCAAACTGAAATGATTCAAATAACGCTACAATATGTAATACCATACAAACACTTATATATAGGAAGTACCAGCGGCGTATCCACCATGCTTGTATCATATTCCACACGCATTGTAACTTAATCACTTAATCCAAACCAAACCACCAAAGTAATGTTCATGCCCAAATGTAAATCATGTAATATGTATAACCAAAATAATATCGTATATCGCTTTGAAGCCAATCGTTTACCCAATCGTTAAAACATCGTGTGAAACCCAATCGTTACCCAATCGTTAAAACATCGTGTGAAACCCAATCGTTACCCAATCGTTAAAACATCGTGTGAAAACCTATCGTTTACCCAATCGTTAAATTCGTTTTAGGTCGTGAAACTACTTATATGATCGTCTCGCTAATAACATTCAAACCTTCGTGACTCATCACTCGTCGCTTCTCGTTTTCGTATTAACAAACCTCCATAGGGTAAGTTAACAATTACAGATTCAGTCGCTACCTACCATACCCACACATAACCACGGGTGTAGTAAATAACGGGATTTGTCAGATCCTATGGTACCATAACCTAATACTGGTCGGCTTGATCATTGCTAATGAATGTCATTTGTTATGTAACTACAACCAACAAGTTTGTTCACTTTATGAAATCGTTATTAGTTTTGTATAAATCGCTTTAATTGTTTTTGAAACCATCGTTATAACATCGAAAACATTTAGCACATATGAGTCACCCCAAAACAATTGAAAACAGTAAAATAGGGGAAAATGTACTCGCCTGAGAATGCTTGGAGGTCTTGAACAACAACCAAACAAAGCTAGAGGGAGCACGGAATCAGTCGGCAAATCCAATACTATATAAATAAACTGGACTTAAATCGAGAGATTGGATAGGATGAGGCTTGGTAAACCAAATGAGTGTTGGAACTCATATGATATGGTTTAACAAGGCCTACATACTACAATGAAACCAAACCTAAGTGCTTTCGACCCATTAAGGTAACATATGCTACTTTAACGTGTCGTGCGCGTGAAACGCGTTCGGACCGTCTAACTAGTCCTATGACAAGTGTTATATGCCTAAACATGTTACATAATCAGTTATGTGACAAAAGTTTAGGTTACATATGCTTAATCACCAATTATACATGAAAAGGGTATTATGGTAATTTACCTAAGGCATATAAACTACCTATCATACAACTACTTAAACGATGTGACCATAGGGTATAACCTCGGAAGGTTATTCCCTACCTACTATGGTCACCTAATGTATTTGGTCGGATCCTAATGATCGACCAAACTGGGTCGGGTTCGAAGGTATAGGCGATTTATCAGATCGCCTACCCTACGACCCTAGACAACGTGGTAATCAGTGGGCATAGTCCCAAGGGACTATGACCAACGTGATTACACTCACGTTGCGAAGTTCAAACGAACTTCGCATTGACCATTACTGGTCAACGCTGAAAGTCAAACAAAGTTTGACTTTCGGACTCGAAAAGAAATAAAATAAGGAAAAGAACGAAAGAATACTTACGAAGGGTCCCCGAATGCTAATCCCGATCTAAGAACTCAGGTATGAAACAATGGTTTCAACTTAGAGCTCTCAAATCAGAATTCTTGTGCAAAATGAGGTTGAATGGGTTGGGTATTTATAGGAATACCCGAACCGTTAAGATCGTTTGTCGAAACTCGTGCCTTAATCATGTCCGTACAAGTTTCGGAAGGTTATGGTGACTAAATTGGCACTAACCATAGGCTATCAACATGTGGCAAAGGATTTGGGAGTGCAAAACAGCTGTAAACAGCTGTCGATACATCGAATCTGGTCCCGAAAATGCGAAAAATGAGTTTTCTGCATGTTTCTGCCCAGAATAGGCAGTCGCGTAGCGCGACGGTGAGGGCCTAGGCAGTCGCGCTACGCCACTGACCCCCAGTTTCAGGAAAGTTTCAAAATTTACAGTTTTGGTCCCTGTTGTGTTTTAAGCCCTTTTTCGATGCGTTTGAACCCCGGTAACCCCATTTCAAGGCTCTAAAATGAAGTTAAAGTATAGGGAACTCAAAACATGCTCAAAAATATCTCGGATGATGGTTCGTTTGGTCGTACGAACGCGATGTTCGCTTAATTACGACGGAATGCGCATAAGCGCGAAAAACGATCCAAATGACGTGACGAATGGATTTTTCTTAAGGCGAACACTAAAGTATAATGTAGTCATGCTTACATAAATTTTTGGATGTCCAGATGTATTCAGAACGTAAGTTATGCGCGAAAATGCAAACTTGTGCACTTTTTGACACTTTTAGTCCCTGAATGACACAAAAGTTTATTTTAGCATACCGAACACCTCAAAGCCTATTTCTAAGCTATGTGAAGGATATTTATGGTATGTTTAACTTATGGTCATGTTCCGGAATGTCTGTTACAGTTCAAATTGGCATACTTTCGCAGTTTGTCAACTTTAGTCCCTGTAAGCGATTAAACTTTGATTTCACCACACCAAACCTTCCAAAACTTATATCTAAGTTATGTAAAGTTTATTTAAGGTATGTTAAGCCTATTTCACTATTCCGGAGTGTTCGTTGGATTAAACTGGTTATATTTGCGCATCAGAGCGCGTATAACCCTCCAGAAAGCGATTTAAAGCTTAAAATCAAACAAGAGTTGATATGTGTAAAAGATACACATAATTTTAAAAATCCCAAGTATGAAATATAATATTTCATTGGTTTGGTATTTGTTTGATGGCCGTGGAGGCACAGGTGTTACACTACACTCATGTCCAACATGTACAGATCATTGACTTTAGGTGCCCTCATGATAATCCACTCTTCTGGAACAACAAATCCTGGTTTCAAGATTAAACATTCTTTGTCTGTAAAGTGCGTCGTATACATGCGATCACAGATCTGAGATATGCTCAGAAGATTGTTCTCAAGCTCGGCGATGTAGTTCACTCTTTCAAACGTGACAATCCCATTTGATAACGTTCCTTCTCCAACTATTCAACCACCCTGTGTCACACCCCGACCACGTAAAACAACAAAACGTGGCGGAATCGTCGGGGAGTGTTGTAACAGAATCATTGTTTCATAACACATGGAAAATTTAAATATTGTTTTATTGATTAAAAGAGTTACAATGTCTTAACAAACAAAGGAGTATAACAAAATTAACTAGTCTTCCATCTTTTATTGTCACTAAGGCCCAAGTCCACCTAAGTGTATCTTGATCAATCCTATGCATTATTTCCTGAAACACATGTGAAAATAGGTACATCAGCATAAAAATGCCGGCGAGTACATAGGTTTTGTGAAAAATAGGATTCATGACTTAATGTTTAGAAAAGAGGTTGTTTAACAAAAGTCAGTCATGATCCTTGTAAAATGTTTTGTTTTATAAATCATTTGAAAAACGATGATATGTAAAAGATAATGTAAGATTAAATGAATAACCAAGTAAATTGAGTTTGTATAAGATAAGTTGTTTGAAAAACAATGTCTTGTGAAAAAATATGTTATTTGTATAAAAACGTTATATGTCTAAACTGAAATGATTTAAATAACGTTACGATATGTAATATCATACAAGCACTTATATATAGGAAGTACCAGCGGCGTATCCACCATGCTTGTATCATATTACACGCGCCTCGTTACTCAAACCACTTACCCAAACCATCAAAGTAAAATGTTCATGTCTAAACCAAAAGTCCCGTGTTATTGTATAACCCAAATCAAATGTAAACCATGTAATGTGTAAACAAAAGTTATGTATGGTAAGTAAAAATGAGACTACTTAAACCACAAGTAAAAAATGTACAAAACAAAGTATTTTGAATAAATCATAAGTCACGTTTTGTAAAATAAATGCATGCTATACTGAATACAAACATTTATGCGGTATTGTGAAAATGCATACATCCAAGCCTTGAGACTGTGGTGATAAACCCTTAAACAAATTAAAGATTTATCTGAGTTAATGTATTCGAATTCGGTCATTCCATCCATCCAAACAAACCTAGGATTTTAGGAACGGGAGTTGTCAATTCCTATGGTACCATTACCTACTAACGAGCGGCGTAGCTAATGTTAATGAATGTATATGGTCCCATTTAAACAAACCAAATGTTATATCAAAATGTAAGCATGTGATGAAAATAATGTACCTAGTATGCTAAGTAAACATACAAGGTAGAGATGTAAAATAATGTGTCCATATGTTACTGGAACATATGCAACAGAGATGCAATTTTAAAGCAAATGTACTAAGTATGATGAACATACATAGCATGAAAAGGTAATGTAAAACAATGTACTAAGTATGCACACAATGGACATACATAGCATGAAATGTAATGTAAAACAATGTACTAAGTATGCACACAATGGACATACATAGCATGAAATGTAATGTAAAACAATGTACTAAGTATGCACACAATGGACATACATAGCATGAAAAAGGTAATGTAAGACAATGTACTAAGTATGCACACATGGACATACATAGCATGAAATGTAATGTAAAACAATGTACTAAGTATGCACACAATGGACATACATAGCATGAAATGTAATGTAAAATAATGTACTAAGTATGCACACAATGGACATACATAGCATGAAAAAGGTAATGTAAAACAATGTACTAAGTATGCACACAATGGACATACATAGCATGAAATGTAATGTAAAACAATGTACTAAGTATGCACACAATGGACATACATAGCATGAAATGTAATGAAATCATGTACTATAAATGTACTAATGAACATAGCAAGTATATGATGTGAAAAACAGGAAAGCATGAAAGTAACAAGTAGGCACATGTGTTTCACCCCAAAACAGTTTGGAAAACAGTAAAAGAGGGGTCTATGTACTCACTTGAGATTGCTCAATAGACTTTAGATATCCACCAAGCAAGGTTAGAAAATCACGGATTCAAACGTCACCTAATATAGGTAACTATATTAATAAACGGACCTAATCGGAGGATCGGGTAGCATGAGGGTTCGTAAACCAAATGAGTGTAGGAACTCATGTAATATGGTTTAACAAAGCCTACATACTAAAATGAAACTTATCCCAAGTGCTTTTGACCCGTTACGACCCGTTTAGGTAGCTTATGCTACTTTAACGCGTCATTTGCGTAAAACGCGTTCGGACCGCCTAACTAGCCCTATGACAAGTAAGATATGCCTTAACATGTTTAATATGGTTGCTAAATCAGTTTAGATGTCAAAAGTTATGTTACATAGGCTTAAAATGAATTTTGCTGCAAAAAGGGTATTTTGGTAATTTACCTAAGGCATAAGAACTACTTATCATATAACTACTTAAACGACGTGACCATAAGGTATAACCTCGAAAGGTTATTCCCTATATAACTATGGTCACCTAAAGTGTTTGGTCGGATCCTAATGATCGACCAAATGGGTTGGGTTCGAAAGCATAAGCGATTGATTAGATCGCTTACCCTTACGACCCTAAACAAGCACAAATCTAAAAGTGACGAGCTAAACATGCTAGGACATGTTTAGTTAAGTTAGAAAACAGGTTTGGTATCAAAACAAACGGTTTTGATACCCTAGAGTAGTTTGGTTACAAAATACGCGAGAACACGCATTTTGCCCGAAACTACGACTCGTCACTGAGCCTAGATAACGTGGTAATCAGTAGGTATAGTCACTAGGGACTATAACCATCGTGATTACGCTCACGTTATGAAGTTCAAACGAACTTCGCATTGACCATAAACTGGTCAATGCAGAAAGTCAAACGCAGTTTGACTTTAAAGCATAAAAACGAAAGAAAAGAACGAAGGAATACTTACAGAAGGTCCCCGCAAGTATTAAACCCGATTCACTCTCAGGTAGGAAGCACAAACACTTCCACTTAGAGAGTTAGAATCAGATTTAGGTGTGAGGGAAATGAGCAAACATGGGGGGGGTATTTATAGGAAATGTAGAGCCGTTAGGATCGTTCGTCGAAAAAAGTGCCTCGATCTCAACCGTCCAAGTGTGCCCCTAGTTTTACTAAACCATTAAAACCCATAGAAATGGCCCATGGTATTGTAAAAACCGTTTGCAAGTGGTTTTGGAGTGTATGACAGCTGAAAATAGGCTATTTGCAACATTCTGCTGTTCTGGGCACTGCTTGCGCACCGTAACAATTATATTGTTGCGGTGCGCAAGGACCTAGTTTGGCAGAATGTCAAATTTGGTCCCTGCAGCCCGTTTAAGCTATTTCCGACACGTTTAAGGCTCGTTAACCCCATTTTAAAGCTCTAAAATGAAGTTAAAGTATAGGGAACTTAAAATGTGCCCAAAAATATCTCGGATGTCGGTTCGTTTGGCCGTACGATTGCGATGTTCGGTAAATTACGACGGAAGTCGTAATGAACGCAAAAACGATCCAAATTGCGCGACGAATGGATTTTTCTCATGCCAAACACTAAAATAAAATATTTTAGTGCTTACATAAATTTTTGGAAGTCCGGATGTATTCAGAACGTAAGTTATGCGCAAAAGTGCAAACTTGTGCACTTTTTGACACTTTTAGTCCCTGAATGACCCAAAAGTTTATTTTAGCACACCGAACACCTCAATGCCTGTTTCTAAGCTATGTAAAGGATATTTATGGTATGTTTAACTTATGGTCATGTTCCGGAATGTCTGTTACAGTTCAAATTGGCATACTTTCGCAGTTTGTCAACTTTAGTCCCTGTAAGCGAATAAACTAGATTTTGCCATACCAAAGCCTTCAAAACTTATTTCTAAATTATGTAAAAGTTACTTAAGGTATGTTAAGCCTATTTCACTATTCCGGAGTGTTCGTTGCATTAAACTGGTTATATTTACGCATCAGTGCGCGTATGACCCTCCAGAAGCGATTTAAGGCTTGAAATCGAACAAGAGTTGATATGTGTAAACGATACACATATTTTTACAAATCCCAAGTATGAAATACAATATTTCATTGGCTCGGCATTTGTTTGATGGTCACAGTGACCCAGGTGTCACACCCTGATTACCTGCAAAACCTACATAACCTCCATTGAAATTTCTAACATCGTACAGCAGGGCTGTTTTCCCCGTCATGTGCCGAGAAGCTCCACTATCCATAATCCATCGCGAAATGGATCTTGGAAGCTCCTGCACATTTAAAAAACAATTTAGTTAGAAGTTGATGCCACCCAAGCCTCTTTTGACTCGGGTAACTTAACATTGAGTTGAGTTTTTGCAATGTAAAGTGGCGGAAAATTTTTGTCATTCATCTTCAAGCTATCTTCAGATCCAACCTCAACCTTTTTGTATAGGAAAAAATCATCTTTCTTAAGTTGACCGGTTGATTGATCTATCTTTTGAACATTCTTCTTCTCTGGTGGAGTAGAAGATTGTTTCTCCAATTGTTCATAATAATCCAAAGGAACATCCATCTTTACCGAAGTGGTAGAAGACGATTGTTTTTCTGACTCTGAAACCTTTGGTTTTGGAGAACTTTTTGGCTTCCATATTTGTTGAGATGAAGCAACCCGTTTGTAAAACTTGTCATTTTTAGTTACCATATTCTTAACAGGTTCAGTTTTGATCTTGTTGTTGTCATTTTTCAAAACCTTTTTCTCAACAACCAATGGAGCTTTTCCCTTCACATCATCTTTCTTTCTTGAATTTATCACAACTTCAGTCTTAGGCTTCAAGTTGGTACACTTTCGTGCAATATGTCCAACTTGATTACATTTGAAGCATGTTCGGGTGTCAACTACCCGACTTGTGCCTTCAGACTGAGGCTGTGAGACCTTTTCCTCAAAGAACTCTTCATTCGATTTTGAAAAAATCTCAGACTCCTGCTCGGAATAAGAACTCGAGCTTTTTACAAACACCTTTTTTCTCAGCAAACTTCTTGTTTTGAAAATTCTTTCTCTGATAATTCTTACCACCCTGATAACCACCCGACCATCTGTTTCGATGGTTTCTTGTAGTAAGCTTTATCTTTTTCAAAATTCATTTGCCTCTTCGTCTGTTTTAGACCTTCAATCTCAGACAGATCAATTTCAACCAATTTGAACACATTTGTCAACTTAGCAACATTAACATTTTCCAGTGAAAACTCAGAATCCGAATACAACTTATCCGATCCCGACATCTTGTACATGACAAGAGTAGGTTCTTCATTTAAGTTGTTTTTGGATTTTGGTTTCGGAATGTAATTGTTCAGAAAACACTCTTTATCCTCAACTGAATCACTATCAGACTTCAAAACACTTTCAGCCATGCCTTTCACAATCTCAGTTTGAACACTATCATCAGATGAAGAAAATGTAACATCAATTGACTCTGGAAGTTTTATTTTATTTGTTTCATCTTCATCATTAACCAACTTGGATGTTTTCTTTGAAAAATTGTTTAACACTGGCGGTGGAACCAGATGATACCCAACCCCAGTTCCATCCGAATAAACATCTTCGCCTGCTTTGTTTTTCCCGATGGGTTTAGGAACAATGTGTTGTAAAACAAAGCTTGCAGAGTTGTAACTGGTTAATTTCAGATTGATACGCTCATTCTCAATCTTAGCTTCTTCAAACTGAAGCTTCAATTTAGCAATCTCATCCAGTTGTTGGTTGATTTGCTCTTCTTTGAATCTAAGAACTACAGTTAAATGCTCATTTTCTTTATTGGTTTTACCGTTACTTTCATCAGAATCTTTTACCGTTCGTTTTAGTTTGTCAAAATTTTCTGAGAGTTGACGATTTTCGTGAATTAGCTTTTCATTCTCTTTCCTAATTCTTTCTACTTCAATTTTATCATTTTCAATTTTCTCAGTTAAATTTTTAGCTCGATCATTTGAAGCTTTTAGCATTTTATCACGGTCTAGAATCTGATCTTCAACCTTTCTGACTCTTGTTGTCAGTTCTTCAACCTTTGTATTACTAAGGTAAGTGAGTGTACTACAAAACTTGCAGTTTTTCATGCAACTTTTGCAGTCACTATCACCTTTGACTTTCTTACCTGACTCTCTTGTTGAAATGTTTGGACTGACCTTGCTTTTAGACTCAGTTTTAGACTTAGAGTCTACCTCAAGTTCCTTTGCAGCAAGCACTTTGTCAGCCATCTTCCCCAAGTTTTCAGCGGTGAATTTTTGTGAAGTATCAATAATCCCATCAACAATCGTCTTAGACTGTGACTCATTCTCTTTCTTTTTTTCTTTTTCTTTCTCTTCTCCACCTCCCCACCATTCTCTCTGTAAGGCTTCTTCTTCTTCAGCAAATTCCTCAATGAAAGCTTCTAGACTAAGAGTTTTTGTATCAATAGCAATGTTTCCTTGAGGATCAAGGTAACATTCTCTATCAGCATCCCATCTCTTTGCTCTCTTGGCTTCACTGAACACCTTAGATAATCTGATCATCTTGAATTCTGCTTTACTCTTTCTACTGAGGTATTTTTCTTCTTCATTTCTGGTGTCTTTGTAAGGAATAATCTTTTCTGCTATGAAAGCGTATCCTACAACATCTTCCTCTGGTAGCAGTTCACTCCAATCAAAACCTTCGTCATCATGAATAACAGCAAGAGCTCTTGATTTTTCTTTGGGGGCATCCTCAAGCTGCTTCATTCTGGGCGGTTCTGATTTATTCTGATGATAGATCGCTCTTTTATAGTAATCCTCGCGGAATGGTTTTGCAGTATCATCAGCAGGAGCGTTACGACATTCACGTTTGAAATGTCCTTTTTGTTTACACCTGAAGCACGTGACTTTTGATTTGTCAAAGCCAAGTTTTGTGGACGGCCCACCGATAGAATGTCTCCCAGTAATATCCATGAACCGTTGCGGTCTCCGGACTGCACTGGCCATACACCACCTGATATCAATCAGTTCCATCTCTTCAGGATCTATTTGATCATAGTCCTCCTTAGTCAGGTTGGTGTTTCCAATCTTGCCCGCCACGAGGCTCTCGTACGATTCTAACACCGACGCTAAGAACACCATCTGTTGTTTTGCTGACTCTTCACTGAAATTTTGATCATTCTTCAGATCCACATCAATGTTACATTGGAATAGATTCTTTGATGCAGAATGGCTTGGAGTTGTTAAAGAAGATCCACTATGAAAACCACTGTGAGGAGTTTCTTGATTCACATTATTTGAACTCTCTGCAGAAAATGTTGTTCTTGGAGAACCAGTCTTTGGTAGATTTCCTCTGTAGTACAACTCCTCATTCTGCTGATAAGATGAGTTGTTGACTTTGCTAGATTTCTTGATCTCCAACTCGTGACTCTCAAGTCTTTCGATAAGCAGATCCACTGTCAACTCTTCAGACTTGATTGTATTCTTCAGCATTAATGCAAAGTACTGCCAATCTTGTTCATTCGGCAGCGAGTCGAACAGTTTGTCAACCAACTCTTCTTGAGTATATACAATTTTGTGTCTTGCCAGCTCCAATTTCAGATGCCCGAATCTCTCAATCATCTTGGAAACAGACTCGTTCTTTAAACAACCAAATAAATCAAACTCTTTTCTTAACAGTTTCTTTTTGTTTTTGACTATCCCAGCACTACCTACACATTTTACTCTCAGTTTCTCCCAAAGATCTTTCGAATTAACATATTCTATCTAGGGCTGGCATATCGTGTATACCCGTACCCGATAAGACACGACACGATACACGAAAGGCCATACACGAACACGACACGATAAGATTTCGTGTCCTTTTTTTCAAACACGAACACGACACGATATACACGAAAATTACCTGTTAATACCTGTTAACGAACACTAAAATAATCACATATTTAGAACCTGTTTAGTGAAACAAAACTCGCCAAAAGTTCACAAACAGCTTAAATAATCCATAAATACCGAATACTTAACAAGTTTAAAACAAAAATCCATAAACGGCAAATCACAAAAGACTTAAATAATTCAATACATCTATTAAAAACAAGTTCAAAGTTTCCAAGTTCCCATGGTTCTCTTCTCAGATCTTTAATTCCAACAATTCAAACCTGCACATAATTGTACTCATATTTAGCATTGACAATTGGACATAAATTGAGTAATTTTAATTTATCAAACATTACTTGAAACATTTGGAGTAAGTACCTTTGATTGTTCATTGTTTTTTAGCAACACTACTCGAAACATTTGGAGTAAGTACCTTTCCCACCTTCTTTTGAGATTCACTCATATTGATGATAACATGTGATTCTACAAAAAAACAAAAAAAATCAAACTGTGATTCTACAAAAAAAAAATCAAAATGTGATTCACACATTGTTTATGCTATTACAGGAACCTTAAAGTCCTAAACAAAAAGGGGCCTGATCCAACAAAATCCAGTTTTTAGTTTCCGAAATGAACTAAAAGTATCCGACTTCGATTTTAATGAACAGTTCTTATTCAAAATACCCAAACCATTCAGCCGCACATACTGTTATTTGTTCCAATCTTCAACTCCGAATCAAACTGAACTTCAATTTAGATTCAGATCTGATATCGGCAAATCTGAAACGATTTCTTTTTAAAAAAACAACAACTCAGATACAGATCACAAACAGTCCAGTCAAACTTCTTCGTTAATTACGACTTCCAGAAAAAAAACTGCAACTTTATACTCTTAATTCAAATCTGAAGAACTTTGATACGTATGAAGTCTGTGATTCGCAAATATGAACGGTTTGTACGTATGAACGATTCAATCATAAACATCACAACTCGAAACTACAACACTGACCATTTCAATTTTCTTTTACGTAACAGTTACAAAAATATCAATGTGTGAATCTAACTGAACAATGTGCGGATCTAACTGAACAATGTGTGAATCTAACTGAACAATGTGCGGATCTAACTGAACAATGTGCGAATCTAACTAGTTTTAACTGAAAGTACTTATGCTTACTTTGAACTGCCGGAGTGCTGTGCGTGGTGCATGGCCGACGGTGGATGCAGGCGGACAGGGGAGGATCTTGATGCCGGTGCGGTGGAGCGGTGGATGCCGGATTGCCGTGGAGCGGTGGATCTTGATGATGTCGGCTGCAGTAGTTGAGAGAGATTAGGTATTAGGGTTTTCTTTTTTTTGAACTAAAGAAGGAAATAAGGAATCACGTTCCATCCATCCATATACCGTGTACATCATATATTTTTATTTAATTAAAATTAAAACCTTATCATGTCTTAACAGGTATATAACAGGTAAACAGGTATCTGACCTGTTTAGACACGAAAATTAACAGGTTGTTTCGTGTCTACCTGTTTAGTACACGATACCTGTTAAGGTCATACACGATACCTGTTAAGGTCGTGTAGGTTCGTGTCGTGTATTCGTGTAAAATTGCCAGCCCTAATTCTATCAACGAAATTATGTCATCTCTCACAGATTGATGAATCAAAGCAATGCACTTTTGTTCAGCCACATATCTTTCTATATCATCAGTATCTGTCAAACTTTCACCAAACCGTGCTCCACTAACGTAACCATTCTTTAAACTTTTCCAGCTTGGATATGCAAAAGCTTGAAGACACTCATCAAACCTTGTAGCCCACCTATTGTAATCTTCAATAGCCATCAACTTTGGAGGTTTGTTGTATGTCCCATAGGCACTCTCTACACTCAAAGCATCATTGAGAGTTTTCTTTGCACTTGGTGTTGGTGTAGTTTCATTCGTGTTATTAGTTGTGCTATCTCCCGAACCACTAGTATATGCAAACACATCACAGAACGGATTCATAAACAAATCATCCATCTTCAAGTACCTGAAACAATCCACAAACACTTAGAAAATTTTTGGATTTTGATAAAAGCAATTTCAAGCGAAATCACTTCAAATGGAAACAACTTTTCAAGCGAAATAAGCATTTCAAGCGAGATTACTTTTCAAACGAAATACCTTTCAAACGAGATTAGCTGTTCAAGTGAAATTAGAACTTTCAAGCGAAATCTAATTTCGTTTGAAATTCAGTAACAGTTTCAAACGGAATTAACCAAAAATGCTAATTTCGCTTGAAATCATACGTGCAAGTTCAAGCGGAATTACGATGACATCAGCATTTTCGATCAGTTGTTCAAGCGGAATTACAAGTTTTTATCAGATTTTGTTCAAATTAAGGTCCAAAACTTTCACGGATTAGTTAAAACTATGTTTCGCTTGATATATGTGAGTTTTAAGCCATTTCAACCGTTAAATCTCGTTCAAATCAGAAAAGAAAGAGTAGCAGTGAGAAAATCCGATGAAATCAAGCTGAATTGGTATGAACTCCTCGTCCTGAGCTCTGATACCACTTGTTGGATCGTCGTGTGACCCTAACGAGTCAATCTGAGTAGTTCATCATCAAAAACAAAGGCGGAATCAATGTAAATGATGTCAACACAGCTTGATACTTTCTAATCTTTATCTATTACTGATTTCCTGAGCTTTTACAGATCTGATTAAAATTCGGCAGGACCTCGGCTCTCAAACACAAACATGTAATTACGTTTCAAATGACACAACAGATCAGCTATATATAGACGGAGTGATTCCGCTTGAACATGACATAACCCTTTCAAGCGGAATTAGTGATTTCGCTTGAACATGACACAGCCTATTTCAAGCGGAATTACTTTGTTTAATTTCGCTTGAAAGTGTCATGTACCATTTCAAGCGGAATTACTCTAATACACTTAAAATCCTAGTTTGACCTGCTGTGCACTGATTAATCCTATCTAGATACAAGACTCTATAAAGACGAAGTTAACAGACATTAGTGCACCAACATATCAAAGCTAATCAAAGAAGACAGACCTGCAATATCTCCAGATTGGGTGCCGGATCCTCCTACACAAGTTCCTGTTCCCGAAAATATCCAACAAGACTTGCGTGATGAAGAAATTCACTTTCGGTTGAGATACGATTTAATTGAACTTGTAGGTTTTTTAGGTTTGGAATTTCCTAATTTGGACGAGGAGTAGAGTTTCTTTATGTATGTTTTTTTTTATTGTAGTCTAAAATATTTCTAGAAATATTGTTTTTAATTTAAATGAAATTTATAATTTATAATTTTATTGTTTTATTGTTAATTTATAATTTAAAAACAAAAAAAAAAGTTGTGAGTGATAGAATTCCATCACGAGTGATGGGCATTTCCACTAAAATTTATCACTAGTGATGGAATAATACTTGATGACATAGCGGAGCTTAATTGAAAGTTGTGAGTGAGTGATGAGTGATGGGCGCCCCTACCCCCTAATATTAGTAGTTTGATTCAATCTCTGGTTTTTACTCTTGATAAAACGACATACAACTAACCATGAGTAAAAATGGGTTGTTTCAAGTACATTAGAATTAACTTCCTCGGAATTTGAAGAAAGAATTTTTGTACTCTAGAGTTCATCCATGATCCAGCTTAGGAGGCCACCTTTCGTCTTATAACCATTAGGTTTGGGATAGAATGCCTCAACGATTCTGCTCTCCATATCAACTCACCTTCTACCATGGTTCTTAAACAAAATGAAAGGGGTTAAGGCATAACATTGATTGTTAATAAATATATAACAAAACTTACAATTAATGATTAAAATAACTAATTTATAGAGTAAGCCAGTAAAGCATCAAGAAGTTCAAGTAGAGTATATGATATAGGATTACAATACCGAATAGGAAATGTGATGCAATTGCAACTACATAAGCAGATTGCTTGCTGGAGAATCATTTGATCTACGTGTTGGATAGGTTCCTAAAACACATGATAAAATTAATACTATAGTTGAATTGATACACCATCATATGTGGTGAAAAGATTACCTGAATACACTTGTGGTAGCTTATCTCAAGGCCATTTGTTAAACTCTGGGTACATGCGAATTAAATCAAACTCAAAGTAACCATGTTTTGTGATAATAAACACTTAAAAACAAATACTTTCACATGTTAGAACACGTTAATTTACCCTTCTCTTAGGTGCCAACTTCGTAGATGAATCTTCAAGGCCCAACAAGTGGTCATGCCCAAAAACAAACAAAAAACATCAAAGTCAAAAGATTACACAAGTTCAAAGGATGGTTTATTAAGCAACAATTTCGACATTAATTATATATATATATATATATTATATATATGGAGAAGGATCCGTTAGGAACCACCCTTTATTGCGAGAACTGCGAGAACCAGTGTGAACACATGATAATTTTGTAATTATAATATGTTTAGGATAAAACACGCGCATTCCTTTTTTTGTTACTGTTCTCCATTTTAGGGTTTCAAGGGGTTTCATAAGTTCACAGTTTTCACAAGTGGCAGAGACTCATTAAGGGTGGTTTCATGGCGGAGTAGAGGCGTTCACGGTGGTTTTCACGGCAGAGAGGTAGTCGGCGTTCACATATTTCACGGTGGTGGCAGTCGGCACAGTGTTTACGATGGCATATCGCGTCTTCTGATTCATCAGGTATCGATCCTCATACATCTAATGATCCTCCTCATACAATGTTCCTCCTGTAACCCTAATCGTGTCATTCCTCCTACCATTGTTACTCCTGGAACCCTAATTGTGCCACACTCCTCGATGATTCTAAGCGTGTTTCCCTAATTACGAATGGAAAATTCGATTACGAATGGATGAAGAATATATGATATATGATTATGTTCTTACTACAATAATACCGATTATAATACGAATTTTGGAGCACTACCCTCAATTATATGACGAATTTTGAAATGTCTGATGGTAAAATCGATATGACGAACGGTTTATGATGTATCGTTATCGCTATGACGAAGACGAACTACTGGTGTAATCGAGACGAAGATGAACTACAGAGAACTGCTATTGCTTGATAACTGAGAACTACTGATGCAATTCGAGTGTCAGACGTGATTTTTGTATAAATACACCATCCTGCACATGTGCAGCACTTTACTATTACCTTATAACCATCACCAATAATCTACATCTTGCACATGTGCAGCACGTTACCATTATCCTATAATCATCACCAATAATCTGTTTATCATTTATACAACATTCTTACACATAACATTTACCTTATTAAATATCACTTTTTACCATTTCTTTATTCACTTTTTAACATTCTTTCTATATTTTCAGGAACATTCATACACAACGAAGCTACTACCCTTGCTGCTGGAATTCCGTACAAACCAATTCTTATTCCGATGATGATAATGATACTGATGAAGATACATATGATGATTTTGAAGGCCCTGCATATAAATGTACAGGAACAGCCCCTTAGACGTTTATCCAGACGTCATAATGCACCCAACCATCAAAAATTTGATTAAGTTCGTCGTTAAAATATTGATCATTTTGTTTTATTATTCATTTTACATTTAATCTGAACTGTTTACATTCAAGTTGCTCACCTACATTGAACTGTTGTCTACACTTACTTTGAAACGTCTGCGTTCAATTTGATTATGTTGAATTACTGTTTACATTTAATTTACTCTGTTTACATTCAATTTGACCTACACGTTTACATTGAACTACTCGTTTACTTCAAACTACTCGATTAAACATCATTTAAACTATGTATTCCGATATTATGATTGCACTTGCACTGTTTATAATTGCACTTGCACGGATGATACTTTTTTTTATCACTCGCATTGTTATTGTTTCAACCAATGCACATCTGCATACATAAATATTTTAACTACATTTGATCCATTTTCATTTACATATACATCAACATATGTAATGTGGTACCCCATACGTAATAGGGTACCACATACACTCCACATGATTATTGTTTCGAACAATGCACATGTGCATACATGTTTACTGTTTCACTACACATTGTTATTGTTTCTACCAATGCACAAGTGCATACCTGAATATTTTAACTACATATAATCCGTTTCCTTTACATATACATCAACATATGTAATGTGGTACCCCATACATAATAGGGTACCACATACGTAATATGATATGAACAAATATACAATATTTTAAAATATACACATATTCATTACTACCATGTTTATTGGTTTTTTTATTAATACATAGGTGCATTACCAACATTAACACACTATCACACAACTTTTGTATAACAAGTAAATATAACACCCTTATCATAAGGAATCACATAATCCGAACAACAATCGTTATTACACATATGCATCACCGGCATATACTATCCTAAACAAAATATGACATCCTAAATTAACAAATGTTACCATTCGTAATACATTATACAATACCAATATGTATGTTATATCAAACTTTACACATGTGCAATACCAACATTACCTCTGCCAAACAACATAATACATCATATATTAACAAACATGATCATCTGTATTGCATGTCCACAAACTACCTACACATAACATTCGCTTTAGTTCGCAACCTCACACCTTCTACTCTTCTTTCCAATGTCTACGCATCTTCCAACACTCCTCCTGTTTCAATGCCTCTTCATCTATCGTTTTCTGATAATTTTTCATCCGTCAACCTATTAATTAAATACGTCCTTGTTGTCAATCCATGAGCAGTTTTGTTGGGATTGAACCCTATACAAAGGAACAGTTGATAAATCCAAAACTGGTTCAGATCAGTGGATCCAGAATAAGCAGTTGCTTGTACTTAATCTTTCTCCTTGAAAGTGGTCCTAACATCTGATGACCCAAAGCACTGCCCTTACAACTGCTGCTGATCTAAACACTATTGATGAAAAAGTACTGAAGCTCAATCTACTGATATGTCTCAAGTACTACTGAAGGCCAAAGCACTGCTGGAGTGATAACAGTGGAATAAAGAATCAGTAGTTTAGTTTATCCTTTGTATTGTTTAGTTAATCAGTAGTTTGCATCAGTGGTTATAATAGTCAGTGGTGGTAGGTTGTTAGGAGGTTAGATGTCACTTTCATGATGACGTCAGCCGAAGATGCTCAGTGGTTGTTCTGTACTATAAATAGAACAATATTCTGTACTGTTCTATTAGCTCTTTTGCACAAGTCATTTTGTACGAACAATCAAGTGAGCTCAGGCTAAGGGGGAGATTAGTGCACGCATGCATTGTGATTGATTATTGTAAGAAATACAATCATTCGATTTCAAGATAAACATGTTTGCTAAAACTTATTCTCTCATTGATTGTGTATTGAAAGTTTGTTTCATCTAATTCCGCTGCATTTAACTCTGTTTCATCTTTATTCTAATCAAACAAACACAATCAAAAGAAACTCAGATCCTAACAATTGGTATCAGAGGTAGGACAGTCAAACTTTATCTAACAATCATTTTGACGTAAAAGTTCAGCTCAAAATTCGTTGATACTTTCGATTGTTCGTATTTAGTTGAAAAACAGAGTAAGGGTTAATCACTACAAAAGTTGATTATTCAGTACCTGTGAAACAACCAAAATGGCTACACAATCACAAGATAACACTAATAACACTGGTTCTCTTTTCAAACCACCTATGTTGGTCAGATCTGAATACAACATCTGGTAGCGAAGGATGGGTCACATCCTAGCTCAACAGAATACCGAATGTTGGAAATCGGTTGTCATTGGACCACATGTTCCAATGGTGCCGAGTGCTGAGGATCCAAAAATTTTTGAACCTAATAAAATTGAAAACTATACTGATCAGGATTTTCAGAAAATTGAATTGGATGCCAAGGCATTTAGCATCGTTGCATCTGCAATCCCAAATGAAATTTATGCTGGGCTGTTACACTGTAACAGTGCCAAGGAATTGTGGGATGCACTTAAGGAACAATTTGGTGGGACTGAAGAAGTAATTTAAAATAACAGGGAAATTTTTAACCAACAGTATGAAACCTTTTGTCACACTAAGGGTGAATCACTAACACAACAGTTTGAACGTTTTAGCTGTCTCATAAGTGAACTAAAACTTGTTAAGGTTGAATTTGCTAAAGCAACCCAAAACGGTAGGTTTCTTAGGTCACTTCCTGAAAAATGGGACACAATTGCTTTTGTAACCAGAAATTCAGTTGATTTCAAAGATCTGACCCTGACCCAACTTCATGGTAGACTCCTGACCTATGAAAGGGAGTTGAACCAGAAAAAGAAGTTACAAGAGACTAGGAAGGTTGCAGATGACTACTCATTTGGCAACACAGCTCTTTTAGGCCAGGAAGAATCTGGTAGTAGTAAGGATCAGAGTTATGATCATTACATTGACATAACAGCTGGTGGAGCTTTTAACTCTGATTCTCACTCATCCAATTATGCTTTTACAGCAAATGGAGAAAACCAGAATTCTGACAATCTGTGCTTTGAACTCAATGATCTCCAACATTTTGATCCAACTGATCTGGAAGAGATGGATATTTTGCACCAACTTGCACTGCTGAGTGTTAGAACCAGCAAGTTTTGCAAAAGAACAGGGAGAAAATTTCCAGGGTTACATGGAAATTTAAAAGTAGGGTTGGATAAATCAAAGATCAAATGCTACAAGTGTAATACGTTAGGTCATTTTGCTAGAGAGTGTAGGAATCAAAACAGTGGACCAATCATCACACACCCTAGCCCTAGACCACAAAATAACCAAACCACTGTGCAGTATTCCCAATATGCCCCTGCTTCCCATGTAAACACTGCTCACTATGCACACCCTGCAACCCCTGTTCCTGTGCACTATGTCCAAACCACTGTTCCTCAGATACAGTATGTCCAAGCCCCAGTCCCTCAGGTTCAGGTGCAACCAGTTGCACCTCAACAAGCTGCACAAACAGCTGTTCAAGCAGATCAGCAAAGCTTTTTCACACAAGGCTTTGTTGATTGGAGTAGCTTGCCTAAGGAACTAGGAGATGAAAACTTTGCTCTATATGCTGATGATGCTATTTCTAGTAATGAATTCTGCTTTGCAGCATTAGAGTCAATTCCAGAAGGGCTAGAAACTGAAGAAGGAACATCCAGTGCTGAAACAGTGGATACAATTACTGAAGCAATGGTTACTGCAGTTGTTGGTGAATAACTGTTGGAAGAGAAATCAAAATTCCTGTTGGAACCACTGTCTGACCCATGGTCTATTGAAGAAGAGGAGAAAAAGCCAGAAGAAAGTGAACATGTCTGTGATTGTGCCATGATGGCTGCAACTAAGGTATCACCCCAGGTTCTTAAAAACCTTTGTTCAGACAAATGCATCATAGCATTTGCAAACATCAAGGAGGTGAATGAAAACCTTAAAGATAGATTGTTAAATGGTGAAGTACAATTTGAAAAATCTTTAAAAGAATTGAAAATCAAATTGTCTGAAAAAGAAAATGAGATTTGCAGCCTCAAACAAGAGCATAGCATAACCAAGGACAAACTCCAGACCATGATAGAAAAATATCAAACCTGTAAAAAGGAGTTGGAATCCACCCAAATCACTTTTGAAAAATGGGTGGAGTCCTGCAAAGGTTATGAAATTATGCTTGAAAAACAGATTGAAAGCAATGTAAATTTTGGCATAGGGTTTAGGAAAAATGACCAAGTTGAAAACAATGCTGCAGATCAATCTAATTCTGTTGAGATCATACCCACCAACAAGGATGGTCAAGAAGTTAAGATAACTGATAAACTTGGCAACAAAATTACTCTAGAAAGATCAGTGGGGTCCTCAACTTTTGAGGAGATTGAGAAATACCAATTTAAACCCACTTGGTCTGATGAGTGTGACATCCTTGAAAATTTCAAACCCATGGATTTCACCACTGTGGATGGTGTCAAAGCTCCAAAGGCCAAGGTCATTCCTCTTAAGGACATCCCAACATTAGTTCAAAAATCTGTTGCAAAGGAGTCTGAAAAGAAGAGAAAAGATTAAAAACTTGTTTTGTGACTTTTGTGAAAAGAAAAATCATTTGACCAAAGATTGTTTTCATTTAAAAGCTTATGACCTTAACAAAACAAGTACCATTGTGCCTTCAAAGAGCTGCATCATCTGTGGTAAATCAAACCATTCTACTCAGAAGTGTGTGTACCTGAAATCCTTTGAGGTAAAAATGGAAGAGTACACTTCAAAAACACTTATGAGTTCATCAAAACCACAAGTCAAGAAACAACCATTGTTTGTGCCAATCCAAACAGCTGTTACAAAACAACTGAACCAAACCTTTGTCAAAAGAGAGGTTCAGGTGACTGATGCACCACCTGCTAACCAATACCAAAGAGGTAAAGGTCAACCACTGTTGGATCGTCATGAGACCCGAACGAGTCAATCAAAAGAGTTTACGATCTATTTCAAAGGCGGAATTAGAGAAATAGATGTGTAACAGCTTGATTCCTCTTAATTATCTTTCTTTTATTGATTCTAAAGCTTTTACAGATCGTTTGACAAACTGGCAGCACCTCGGCTCTGAATCGGAAAAGTTACAAATGAACTAGCAACACAGGTATATATAGTGTTGGTGATTTCGCTTGAAAGTGTCACAGACCATTTCAAGCGAAATTAACATGTCTGATTTCGCTTGAAATGGCCATGCCACTTTCATGCGAAATTACACAAACACCCACAAAACCTACTTTCTAACCTGCTGTGCACTAGTTTATCCTATCTAGACATAAGACTCGATAAAGACGAAGTTAACAGACATTTGTGCACCAACAGACTCCCCCTTGGATGTTGACGAAGTCTTCGTCGTCGAGTCTGTAGTCTTAATCTCTTTCCAGTTTATCTAACAATGTATGCTTCCTTCAAATCTTCTCTTCTTCTTTCAATCAGCTAGCATGAATCACAGAAATCTGAATCTTTAACAATCTTCAAACTCTCCCTTGAATGAAGATCCAGGATCTGTATATGACTTTTAAGTCTTTAGACTCCCCCTATCAGTTAGCTGGGATTTTGCTTTGCTATTTTCTCAATAACAAACTTGTTACCTGCACAATCTCTACCTAAATATAAGATTTATGATTATAACAATTTCAATCCAAACTTACCATTTGACTTTATTTGTTGGTTTTGTCAGAATTTAGAAATCCACTTAAGTATCCAGGTCCAAATTAATGACCCTGAGTACTTAATTTGTCTACCAAGTCCAACTTAATGACCTTGGTTGACTAGAGACAAAGCACACTGACATTTTGTACAAACTAGTTCAAACAATTTTCTGAAATTTACAAGTTTCAAATTAATGAACTTGTTTTGACTTCTCAATTTCACAAGTTTATCATAATAGACTCCAAACTCATCTTCCAGCTCAGAAACTTCCTGCATCTGCTTCAAATTGCGAATCTGAAGATCAGCTTTCCACTTTGGTTTGTCGGAATATAAAGCAGAAATGTAAAATCTTTTTGGATTTTGAATAAAGTTTCTAGACTAGAAATGAATTACAGAAATAAAATACAGTAAATGTAAACTATTTACAAACATATTTTTGTTGAGCGTGTTAGGGAATCATATCAGCTATTCGACAAGTCACAAGTACCGTTAAGCTTTAATTACATACTCAGAATTAAACAATTCACTTAGATTGTCGATATACTGATCCACTTAAATTCTCACACAATTTTCAATCTGTCCAGGATACGAATTAGTTGTATTAAGAACTTAAACTCATTCATGTGTCCCACCTCTTGAATATACTCCTGTATCCAGATCCCAATATTCAGTCTTACAGGTGAGTATACCACAGATGATATCTGTAAGGGGTTAAATGCGAGGGCGTGAGAGCTCAGGTCAGAACTTCCGTTCACCAGAGAGATGACGGCTTCGACTTTAAGTGGGTCCCCTTTAGAGGATCTTTTTTTCAACAGCAATGATTGGCATTTTTCAATGTTTCATCATTTTTGTGCTGAGGGCGGTGCTATATTTCAAGCAAGCGGTAAAGTATTATATGGGGACTAGGCCATTGCTTCCGCAAAATCAGAAGTCCCGGGATAATACCCCAGATATCACTGAGTATAAAGACCTAGTATCTTAGAAAGAGGGATCCTTCAAACAAGATTTCAGGGGTTACCTATATATCCAAGTAGTGTTCCCCACGAAATAAGCAAGTTTAAATTTAGGTTTATATCCCGAACAAACCTACTAAATGTGTAAAAACCTAATGGCATATCATCAGCGAGACTGTTTAAGACTTTTAAACTTTACATTTCTTTAGCATACTGTAACTGTCAAGCCAATGTACTATCATTTTCCCTTTTTACACAAGATCTTTCCTGTTTTCTATTGTTTTTGTATTTTGAAAATATCTCATGTTTTTGGATTTTTGGATTTTTTATTGTTTTTGTATTTTATGAAAATATTTACCCTATACTCCCCCTAAATACCAAAACAAGTAAAAAATCGACAAACCATTGCAGATTGCTTCTCAACATCATCTACAGTGGTACCTTCATCTACGCCAATAATCTCCTCCAACACCGATAAAAGCTTCATACCGTTCAATTTTAAAAGATATTGAAAACGATTTTTATCAAACGCTTTGGTATGTAAATAAGCTTTTTGTTCATCAGAGTGGATTTTCTCAATTCGTATCAACTTCTTCGCGAAACAATCTCGGATGAAGTGATGACGAATTTCAATGTGTTTCGTTTTAGCGTGATGAACAAGATTTTTAGTAATGTTTATCGCTGCCTCATTATCAACAAAGATAGGGGTGTTAAGAAATTGCAAACCGTAGTCGCGCATCTGTTGCTGGATCCACAATATCTGAGAGCAGCAACTACTAGCAGATAAATACTCAGCTTCACATGTGGACAAAGCTACAGAGGTCTGCTTCTTGCATTGCCAGGTAACCAATCTTGGTCCGAAAAACTGGCACCCCGCTGTTGTTGACTTAGCGTTAACTTTGCAGCATCCGAAATCGGAATCGGAATACCCTTCGAGCGTGAATTCTCCTTCTCTTGGATACCACAACCCCAGTGATGGAGTTCCTTTCAGGTAACGTAATATCCTTTTCACAATCACCATATGCGAAGTTCTCGGGTTAGACTGAAATCTTGCTGCAAGGCAGGTTGGATACATAATATCGGGTCTTGAAGCTGTCAAGTACATCAGCGATCCGATCATGGAACGATATAACGTTTCATCTACCTTCTCTCCGGTGAGATCAGGGTTTATCCCATGGTCGCTAATGGGGTGGAAGCTGGAGTAGATCCAGACATCCCAAATTTCTCCAAGATATCATGAACGTACTTCGTCTGATGTATGAAAATTCCCTTAGGCAGTTGATCAACCTGGAGTCCCAAGAAGAATTTCATCTCACCCATTGATGACATTTCAAATATCTGCTTCATAAATCTTTCAAAATCTTTGCTTAGACTTTCATTGGTTGACCCAAATATGATGTCGTCCACGTATATCTGAACTATCAGAAGATGACCGTCAACCTCTTTGGTGAAGAGAGTGGCATCCACTTTTCCACGGATGAAGCTGTTGGCTAGCAGGTGTTGAGATAAAGTCTCGTACCAAGCTCTCGGGGCCTGGTATAAACCATACAGCGCTTTATCCAGCAAATAAACCTTGTCTTTGTGGATTGGATCGGTGAAGCCCGGTGGCTGTCCGACATATACCTCCTCTTTTACCTTCCCATAGAGAAACGCCGATTTAACATCTAGCTGATAAACCTTAAATCTTTTCCAAGATGCAAATGCTAGGAAGATTCTAATCGCTTCAAGCCTAGCAACCGGAGCATACACTTCAGTGAAATCTATACCCTCCTGCTGACTGAAACCCTGGACTACGAGTCGAGCTTTGTTACGAATAATAACCCCTCTATCGTCCCTTTTGCACTTGAACACCCACTTGGTGTTTATCTTCCTGTGACCATCTAGCAAGTCTACCAATTTCCACACTCCTAACTTCTCAAACTGACTTAGCTCCTCTTGCATCGCGTTGACCCAAGAATCTTCAGTTAATGCTTCCTTATATGTTCGCGGTTCAATCTGCGAAATAAAACAACTATGTGAAAACTCAGTTTGTAACGGAGCAACTGTAGAATAAAAACAAGTAAGGCCTTGGTCAATTTGACGTCTTGTGCGAATGCCTGATTGTAATTCTCCAATAATCAACTCTTCTGGATGGTATGAAAGAGTTCTCGGCATCACCTCGTCTGGAACATCTACCTCACCTTCCAAATTTGTGACATTCTGATTTGCACCTTGTTCACTGACTGGAATTGTTTGACTTGATATCTGGATCTGCTCCCCCTCAGAATCTGAATCACCATGATCAAATACAGGCCTATCATCAGATTCTTGATTATCGTTGACTGCCGTCTGATTATCAAGAGTTTGTTGAATATCATCATGTTCTCCAGCATTACTAGGACCGGCTTCATCATCATTTGAAATTTGCCGTCGACTTGTAGTATATTCAGCTGGAAACTTTTCTTGTGATGACTCATACTCTCTTAGAATATCCAACTCATCAAAGAACTCTGGTTCTTCTTCTTCCATGTCAAACGAATCCCACAGAGTATCGTAGTTAAAACGCCATGAGTCGCCTGGGTTCTGCGGTGGCATTGTGTAACCTTGGCATTCAACATTGTGTGCTTCAATAATTCGCTTCAAGCTAGGAACAAAGACTCGCTTTAATGGACTTGAGTAACCCACAAATATTCCTTCAATGCTTTTTGCACCAAACTTTCCAAAAGGCTCTAGAACAGTGCAAGGAGACCCAAACGGTTCTAAATACTTCAGGTTCGGTTTGCGGTTGTTGATTAGCTCGAAACACGTCTTGTTGAATTTCTTCACTGTGAGAACCCGGTTGAGAGTATAGCAAGCGGCTGATACTGCTTCTGCCCAAAAGTTTACTGGCAATTTCGAATCAGCAAGCATCGTCCTGGCCGTTTCAATTAGCGTCCTGTTCTTTCTTTCTGCTACCCCATTTTGCTGTGGAGTGTAAGGAGCACTAAATTCTTGCAGTATACCTCTCTCATCACAATAATCTTCCATCTTATTGTTCTTAAACTCAGTACCGTTGTCACTCCTGATTCTTCTGATTCGAGTTTGGTACAAGTTTTCAATTTTTCTGAACAATGCCATCAAACTTTCAAATGTCTCATCTTTAGTCTTCAGAAATAATACCCACGAAAATATCGAGTAGTCATCTGTTACTACTAGACAGTAGAGATCTCCAGTTATGTTTTTGACGTTTACTGGACCAAAAAGATCCATATGAAGTCTCTCTAACGGTCTTGTGACTGAGTTGACTTTCTTTCCAGGGTGTGATTTCTTCTTTTGTATGCCTTTGACACAGCTAATGCACTCCCCTTCAAGATGAAAACCTTTCACATGAACACCAATAACTAAGTCGTTATGCACCAGGTGATTCATTTTTCTTAGGTGAATGTGGCCCATCTTTCGATGCCACAATTTTGATTCTTTTTCTGTTGCTCTTGACATAAAGCAATGAGCCTGACCCATGGTAGTAGTTGCTATACTCATATCCAACACGTACAGATCATTGACTCTGGGTGCTCTCATGATAACTCACTCTTCGGGAACAACAAATCCTGGTTTCAAGATCAAACATTCTTTGTCTGTAAAGTGCGTTGTATACATACGATCACAAATCTGAGAGATGCTCAAAAGATTGTTTTCAAGCTCGGCAATGTAGTTCACTCTTTCAAACGTGACAATGCCATTTGATAAAGTTCCTTCACCAACTATTCGACCACCTTGATTTCCTGTAAATCCCACATATCCTCCATTAAACCCTCGAACGTCGTATAGAAGGGTCTTCTTCCCTGCCATGTGCCGAGAAGCTCCACTATCCATAATCCAACGTGAAACAGATCTTGGAAGCTCATGCACATATCACAAACGCTTAGTTAGAAGTTGAGGCCACCCAAGCTTCTTTTGACTCTGGTAGCTTGACATTTAGGTGAGTTTTTGCAATGTAAAGTGGCGAAAAATTCTTGTCATTCATCTTTAAGCTCTCCTCAGACCCAATCTCAACCTTTTTGTATAAAAAAATCATTTTTAGAAGGTTGACTAGATGATTGGTCTTTCTTTGAAACATCTTTCTTCTCAGAAATAGTAGCCTCTTCTGGTTCAAGTTTCTCATAGTAATCCAAAGGTGCATACATTTTCTTAGTTGAAGATGATGATTTTGCAGTCTCAGAAACCTTTGGTTTTGGAGAACTTGATTTCTTTTCAACTAATTTTGGCTTCCATGCTTGTTGAGGCGAAGCAACCCGTTTGTAAAACTTGTCAGTTTTAGTTACCACATTTTTTACAGGTTCAGTTTTGAGTTTGGTGATTTCATTTTTCAAAACTTTCTTCTCAACACCCATTGAGGCTTTGCCTTTTGCATCAGCTTTCTTTTTCTGACTCTCAACAACTTCAGACTTAGGCTTTAAGTTGGTGCACTTTCGTGCAATGAGATTCTTGCTCTGAATGAGAACTCGAGCTTTTTACAAACACATTTTTCTCAACAAACTTCTTGTTTTGAAAATTCCTTCTTTGATAATTCTTACCACCCTGATATCCACCCGACCATTTTTTTTGATTGTTTTTAGAAAAACGTGGTGGTACAACAGGTTTTTTATAGTAAGATTTGTGTTTCTCAAAATTCAATTGTCTTTCAGCATTTTTCAAACCTTCAATTTCCGACACATCAATTTCAATCAACTTGAACACATTTCTCAGTTTCCCTTCATTCACATTCTCCAAAGGAAAATCACGATCCGAATACAACTTATCAGATCCCACCATCTTGTACATCACAAGATTAGGTTCTTCATTTAAATTGTTTTTGGATTTTGATTTTGGAATATATTTGTCCAACAAGCATTCATCATCCTCAGTAGTGTCACTTTCAGTTTTCAAAACATTTTCAGCCATGCTTTTAACAATTTCAGATTGGACACTATCTTCATCGGAAGATGAAGTGAATGTGACATCAATCGTGTCTGGAAGCTTAACTTCATTTTCTTCTTCATCATTAACCAACCCTGATTTTTTCTTTGAAAAATTGTTTAAAACTGGTGGTGGAACCTGATGAAACCCAACCCCAGTTCCATCAAAATATACATCTTCACCTGCTTTGTTCTTCCCAATTGGTTTAGGAACTATATGTTGAAGAACAAAACTTGCAGAGTTGTAACTGTTCAATTTCAACTGGATGCGTTCATTTTCAATTTTAGCTTCTTGAAACTGAAGCTTCAACTTAGCAATTTCATCCAGTTGCTGGTTAATTAACTCTTCTTTTACTCTAAGAACTCCTGACAATTGCACATTTTCTTTATATGTCTTACCATTTCTTTCATCAGAATCTTTTACCGTTCGTTTTAGCTTCTCAAAATTTTCTGAAATTTGACGATTTTCAAAAATGAACTTTTCATTTTCTTTCCTAATTCTCTCTACGTCACTTTTATCACTTTCAATTTTCTCAGTTAATTCTTTTACTCGTTCATTTGAAGCTTTTAACATTTTGTCACGGTTTAAGATCTGGTTTTCAACATCTCTGACTCTTCCTGTCAGTTCTTCGATCTTTTTACTGCTGAGGTAAGCAAGTGTACTACAAACCTTGCAGTCGTTCATGCAATTTTTGTAGTCGCTCTCAATTTTAGCTTTCTTACCTGACTCATTGATTGCATCATTCTGACTGACCTTGCTTTTAGACTCAGTGCCAGAACCAGAAACTAGCTCTAGCTCTATTGCAGCAAACACTTTGTCAGCCATCTTCTTCAAATTTTCAGCAGTAAACTCTTGTGATGTGTCAATAATCCCGTCATCAGTTTTCTTTGTCTGCGGCTCTTTCTCTTTTTCTTTTTCTTTTTCTTTCTCATCAGTTTCTCCTCCTCCCCACCACTCTCTCTGTCTTGCTTCTTCTTCTTCTTCAGCATTTTGTTTGGTGAGAGTTTCAACATTAAGAGACTTTGGATCAATAGAAATGTTTCCGTTGGGATCAAGGTAACATTCTCTATCAGCATCCCATCTTTTCGCCTATTTTGCTTCTTTGTATATATAACCGATTCTAATCATCCTGTCTTGGGCTTTCAGTTTTCTGTTGATGTATTTCTCTTCTTCATTTCTGCTATCTTTGAAAGGAACAACTTTTGTCACAAACGCATAGCCCACTGCATCCTCTTCCGGTAGCAATTCACTCCAATCATATCCCTCGTCATCATAAATAACAGCAAGAGCTCTTGATTTTTCTTTGGGGGTATCTTCAAGCTGTTTCATTTTGGGAGGTTCAGATTTGTTCTGATGATATATTGCTCTTTTGTAGTAATCCTCTCTGAATGGATTTGCAGTATCATCAGCAGGTGCATTTCGACATTCACGTTTAAAATGTCCCTTTTGTTTACATCTGAAACACGTAACCTTTGATTTATCAAACCCGAGCTTTGTGGAAGGTCCGCCAATAGAATGTCTGCCTGTAATCTCCATGAACCTTTGAGCTCGTCTAACTGCACGAGCCATGCACCACCTGATATCAATCAACTCCATCTCCTCTGGGTCGATCTGATCATAATCCTCCTTGGTGAGGTTAGTGTTTCCAATTTTTCCTGCAACAAGGCTCTCGTATGATTCAAGCACAGATGCTAAAAACACCATTTGCTGCTTTGCGGATTCTTTACTGAAGTTTTGAGCATTCTTTAGATCCACAGCAATGTTACATTGAAACATATTTTTTGAAGCTGACTGTTGTTGTTGACTTGCAGCAGTTGATGATGACCCTCCATGATAGCCGCTGCTTGGACTTTCTTGACTTGTCATGTTTGCATTTTCCGCAAAGAAAGCTGTCTTTGGTGACACGGTTTTCGGGATCATACTTCCTCGATAATACAACTCTACATTCTGCTGGTACGAGGAGTTGTTGACTTTGTTTGATTTCTTGATCTCCAGTTCATGACTCTCCAATCTTTCGATTAGCAGATCAACCGTCAGATCCTCTGACTTGATTGTGTTCTTCAGCATCAAAGCAAAGTATTGCCAGTCTTTATCATCCGGCAGCGAGTTAAACAGTTTGTCAACCAATTCTTCTCGAGTATATATGACTCCATGTCTTGCAAGCTCCATCTTCAAATGCCCGAATCTTTCAATCATTTTTTACACAGATTCATTTTTCAAACATCCAAACAAATCGAATTCTTTTCTTAATAACTTCTTTTTGTTTTTAACTGTCTCGGCACTACCCACACTTTCACTCTCAATTTCTCCCATAGATCTTTCGAATTTGTGTATTCAATCAATGATATTATGTCGTCTCTCACAGACTGATGAAGCAATGCAATGCACTTTTGTTCAGCAACATATCTCTTTATCTCCTCAGTTTCTGTCATATTTTCATAATCCGATCTTCCCATAGTGAAACCATTCTTCAACATCTTCCAACTTGGATATGCAAACGCTTTTAACCATTCTTCAAACCTTTTAGCCCATCTATTATATTCTTCAATCGCCATTAGCTTGGGAGGTTTGTTGTACGTCCCATAAGCACTCTCCACAACCAAAGCATCAGACAGAGTTTTCTTCGCACTCGGAGTTGAAACGTTTTCATTTGTGTTGTTTGATGTATCATCTCCACTGTTTCCCGCGAAAGCAAAAACGTCACAGAACGGATTCATGAACTCATCCATCTTTACGTATCTGAAACAATCAACAAACACTTAAAAAATTTTGGATTTTAAAACAGTTCAAACGAAATCAGTTCAAGCAAAATCAGCTTTCAAGCGAAATAAGCTTTCAAGCGAAATAAGCCTTTTCACACGGAATAGGGTTTTCAAATGAAATCACCAAACGGAATTTAATTTTGTGCGGAATTAGCTTGGTTTCAAACGGAATCAAGTCACTTTGGATCGAAATTAGTAATTCCGTATGAAACCTTCAAGCGAAATCTGATTTCGTGTGAAATCAAAGACAATTTCAAACGAAATTAGTTATTCCGTGTGAAATAAGCAGCACTTTCAAACGGAATTAGTGATTCCGTGTGAAATAACAATGACGATTTCGAGCGGAATTAGGATGACATCATCCTATCGGCCACCAATTTGTCAAATTCACCCGGATTTTGATCGAATTTTGGTCCAATTCTGTCAAGTATTCGTTAAAACAGTGTTTTACATGATATATGTGAAAATCAGTCCATTTTGTCCGTTAAATTTCGTTTAATTTTGAAAAGAAGTAGTAGAAGTGATGAAAACAAGCTGAATTGGTATAAACTCCTCTTCCTGTGCTCTGATACCACTTGTTGGATCGTCGTGAGACCCGAACGAGTCAATCAGAAGAGTTTACGATCTATTTCAAAGGCGGAATCAGAGAAATAGACGTGTAACAGCTTGATTCCTCTTAATTATCTTTCTTTTATTGATTCTAAAGCTTTTACAGATCGTTTGACAAACTGGCAGCACCTCGGCTCTGAATCGGAAAAGTTACAAATGAACTAGCAACACAGGTATATATAGTGTTGGTGATTTCGCTTGAAAGTGTCACAGACCATTTCAAGCGAAATTAGCATGTCTGATTTCGCTTGAAATGGCCATGCCACTTTCATGCGAAATTACACAAACACCCACAAAACCTACTTTCTAACCTGCTGTGCACTAGTTTATCTTGTCTAGACATAAGACTCGATAAAGACGAAGTTAACAAACATTTGTGCACCAACAACCACCATACCCAAGGGTCCCACATGTTTACGAGGCTTACAAAAGGCCTTCTAAACCAAGAGTGAACAGGAATCCCTTTGGGTATCAACAGTTGATGGGACAGGACCCCCAACAGAGGTGTTCCAAAGTTGTCCAAACACCTGAGCTAACCACTGTCCATCCACCTGAACTTAACACAGACACTATTGAGACCCCATCCAAAGCCCTATTGGCTTTGGAGACCCTCCTGAACTAATTATTTACTTGATGTGCAGGGAGCTTCTGCATGCTTAGCTAGTCTTTGGTATGTAGATAGTGGAGGCTCCAGGCACATGTCTGGATGTAGAGCCCTACTCAAAGAATTCAAAACTCATGGAGGGGGTGATATATCTTTTGGGAATAATAGTAAAGGGAAGGTGATGGGTTCTGGTACAGTACAGTCTGGAAATGTTAAGTTTGAAAATGTCAATCTGATTGACAATCTAAAATTCAACCTCCTTAGTGTCTCACAAATGAGTGATAAAGGTTATGGCTCATTCTTTACTAAGGAGTGTTGTAGGATTGTTGGGCCAGAAATGGTTAAAAAGATTGAAGAAATAATAAAAAATGGAAAAACCCAACTTGTTGCTCAAAGGAGTGGCAATGTTTATGTAGTTGATTTGTCAAAAGAAAGCCCAAGACTAATGCCTTTCTGTTCTCAGCTGCCTCTAACAAAGAGACAGAACTATGGCACAGGAGATTGGGGCACACAAATCTCAAGACAATCACTGCTTTGTCAAAACAGGGTCTTGTAAGAGGTCTTCCTCAAAAACTGTTCACCTATCATGAGCATTGTGTTTCCTGTTTAAAAGGAAAATGATACAGTTTTGGAAGCGATCAAATGGCTCAAGAAACAATTGATAATCAAAGACGATAAATCGAACCAAAGGTTCCAAGAACAAAGTTCTTTATATAAATTTCAATAAAAAACTGAATAAACAATAACCCTAAACATCCTATTTATAAGATATGAATCGTAATTCAAAAGGAAACAAAATAAGATAAAATATTAAATTGAAATAAAGAGATAACTAAAGAGATCGGGCCTATCCGCATCATTCTCCCCGTCTTAAAAAAAACTCGTCCTCGAGTTTTGTCTTTAAACCAAAGCCACCTGGATCAAAAGGAAAATTAACCCGATTCCAATCTGTAATTATTATTACAACCCGCCTAAACGGTTCAACCTCATGGATCGTCTCGCCTGAAGTTAGACTTGTACCACCGGGATCGAATGGAGCATTGGACCGCATCTTGTTCACTAGCCATTCAACAACAACTGATCCACCCATTTTTGGCCCATCAACTAGATCAGTTAAAGCCTTCGACCCAATCGCTTTTTCCACTTTCTTTTGTTTCACTTCCACACATGTTTGATCTGCAAGCTTTAATAGAAGTGGATGTGTCTTATTTAATTTGCAAAGTGCATTTATAGAGCCACCAATATAAGACTCCATGAATTCTTTTTTATGCTGCTCCCCCATCAAAACCGTGCATAGGCCACCATTTGCATGACTAAAATAATGACTAAAATATAATGGACCAATAGGAATATTTGGAAGTGGACTTCTAAAATTTATGGTGCATGAAATTGTCTCCAGTGAATCATGTAAATCTTTTTCATTATTAGCTTTGCCACATGAACCCGTTCGATTTGCCTCATCTTTTTCAAAGATATTGCACTTTCCAACAATATCACCCCTATAACTGGAAATATTAATCTTTCGAATATTTGAATTATTATCTCCTTCTAGTTGCAATCCCAAAATCCCTACGCCAACATTTAATCCGAACGTTTCATTCGGCATGAAAGAAGGGATTGCCTTTGGTTGTGATTGAAACCCACCACTAGCCGTAGGACCACCTCTCACCCCCGTAGAAACACCGGAAGCTATCACATCACCTCCGTCTTCAACCGTAACACCCGGTAAGTTCCGATCACCACCGGTAACCCAAGAATACCATTCCTCGTCCCCGTATTCATCATACACGGGAGAAGAATCATCGATAAGGTCAGGATCCTCGTTGCCTCGGGCGGCGAATCTACGGGGATGATCACCATCACATGATTCACGAAAGTTTTCATGGTCCACAATCTCGTTGCCTCGGGCGGCGAATCTACGAGAATGATCACCATATCCTCGCGGATTAAAAGGAACTCCGTCGTTGCCTCCGGTGGCGAATCTACGAACGAAAGTTTCTTCTTTTCCACGTAGAGCCATTTGAAAACCAAAAGCTCTGATACCAACTGATTCAGTTTTGGAAGCGATCAAATGGCTCAAGAAACAATTGATAATCAAAGACGATAAATCGAACCAAAGGTTCCAAGAACAAAGTTCTTTATATATATTTCAATCAAAAACTGAATAAACAATAACCCTAAACATCCTATTTATAAGATATGAATCGTAATTCAAAAGGAAACAAAATAAGATAAAATATTTAAATTGAAATAAAGAGATAACTAAAGAGATCGGGCCTATCCGCATCAGAAAACAACATAAAAGTTCATTTAAGTCCATTGAAGAGTCCAAAACAACCAAGTGCTTGCAAATGCTGCACATGGATCTGTTTGGCCCAGTAAAAGTCATGAGTCTTAAAAAGAAAAGATATTGTTTGGTAATTGTAGATGACTTTTCTAGGTTTACATGGACTTATTTCTTACATTCTAAAGATGAGACTGCAGGCATTCTGCAAGACTTTGTCAAACAGGTTGAAAAGCAGTTTGACCTGCCAGTAAAAGTCTTTAGGAGTGACAATGGCATAGAATTCAGAAACAGGGAGTTGGATGAGTTTTGTGTGTTAAAAGGAATTGTAAGGCAGTACAGCATTCCAAGGACACCAGAGCAAAATGGGGTTGTTGAGAGAAAGAACAGGAAACTGATTGAGGCTGCCAGAACCATGCTTGTTGTTTTAGGTTTGCCATTAACTTTCTGGGCAGAGGCTGTAAACATTGCCTGCTATGTCCAGAACAGAGTTTTGATATACCCTTGGCATCAAAAGACTGCCTATGAAATTCTGAATATAATCAAACCACTGATCCCATACTTCAAAGTATTTGGCTGCCCATGTTTCATTTTAAATATAAAAGATTCAATTTCAAAATTTGTAGCCAAAGTGGATATCATTTGGGATACTCAACCACTGCTAAGGCCTACAAAGTGTTTAACACTAGGACTAAGACAGTGGAAGAGACTTTGAATGTAAAGTTCAATGAACTTTCTTCAATGAAAATCCCTGCAAACCCTGCTGAGTTATTTAATCTTGATAAATTCACCTTTGAAAATGTTTCTATCAAGACTAACAGTGCAGGTGTCGCAACCCCCGATCCCTTATCTGTCCCGGGAATGGGCGAACGCGAACTCAGAATTTTGGTGGTATCAGTTTGTTAATTTGGCAGCGGAAATTACATCAGGACCGTAGTTAGGAAATGTTTATCAGAGTAAAACCACCATATTTGATATTAATAATTACATGGGTAAAACCCAAGTTTCTTATTACAACATGTTTACAGGGATAAACCCTATTTTATTGAATTTAAAACATCGTCTTTTAGGTAACTTTTATAGCCACATTTTTCCCAAGCCTTCAGTGCTCTCCAGCTGGCTTTTTACTAATTGGCTGTCACATTGTGTTACCTGAAACGCGTTTTAAAAACATTTATCAGTGGGAAATACTGGTGAGTGAATCCCAGTTTAATCAAGAAACATTTTATCAATTAACACAGTATTGAGAGTGATCACATTGTTTATTTCAACACAATTACTCATTCAGTACTGTCAATCCTGACTGGTGGGTCATATTACACATTGGCTAACTCGTCGTCCAATGGTAACGTGTTCCACATTTTGTATACAAAACCCCAACATACCGGCAGTAATTGAAGAACTATAAAGACTCAATCACCGCTTAATCACATTGTAAAACATTTAAGGTTTTGTAAAATATTACAAAAAGTTTAACAAAAATTGGATAAACTCACATTGCTATCTTAGACTTCGCGTAAGGGTTTCCTGGAATTAATCTATAATTTTCACAAATGTACATAGGTTAGTATAATAACCCTTTGAATATATTAATGATACCCTCCCCGAGACGGTATTCCAAAAACTACGTCGGGCAGAACCACGACAGTTGTTACGGAACCCTAAATCAATCGGGCAGCGTATCCAATACGAAACTAGGGTTATAATACTTACAACGGAGCAGAACCTCGCTAATAAGGGGGATATAATACCCGCTTTATAAAGCCTATATTCGGAAATTGAGACTGAGAAATGAATTGTGAGCGAAATCGAATGAAACCCAATGGCCTTCTTATATAGTTGCTGAACCTGGGTCTCTCGCGGCCCGCGTAAGCGTAGACGAAGGTCTACGCGGCCCGCGTCAAAGCTAGTCAACAGACTAGCTTGTCCGGCTCATCTACTAGGCTCGCCACGATGTCGACACGTGTCGGCCTAGGGTGTCTCTGCGTTCTTGATCTCACGCGGCCAGCGTAAACTTAACGGGGGTCTTACGCGGCCCGCTTGAACTTAAGAAAATCAACGAAATCAGGTTTCAACCTTGATACCGCCCGTTTGAATAATATATGGCATTACATCTATCAATACTGATAGGGAAATACAGCAGAACTATCAATACTTGCTCACACAAGTCAGATCCCTGGAACAATTTGCAAAAAATGTATGTTAACAATTTTCAGAAAGAGCAGATGAAACTCTAAGAAAAGACTACATTGAAAGCATCATGGCAACAAAGAAGTACAAGGGAGAAAAGCACATGTACAAGGAGTGGACCATCCCTGAGCTTGAGCAAGAAGCAGCTAGGATTCAAGAAATGATAAAGAATAAGGTCAAACACACTCCTCCAGATTGGTCTAAGTACAAAAAGAATGTGCCTGAAAAATCACTTGAACTGAAGAGAATGAAAGAGGAACTGGTTGCTGCTGATTATGGGTCTAAACATCAAGTGGCAAGATGGAAAGAAGATGTAGTCAAGGCCACCTACAAAAGGTTGGAGGAACTAAGAAAGAAAGATCCCACTGTTCCACAGAAACCTGACTATCCTGAAGCAGAGGTCTCAAAAAGACCATCTAAACTGCAAATCAGGAGAGCCACTGCTCCAGCTGGTGCAGCCATCTATAAAAGAAGGCCACACAAACAGTTGGGTGGTGAAACCATCCAAGAGCTGATAAAAGGAGATGCCCTTGTAAAAGAAGGCATAAAGAAAATGATTATAGAAACTCTTGGTTTGGATCAAACTGCAAGTACTGCTCAGTCAGTCATGAATAGGCCAGCTTCACCAAACACCTCATCAAATAAAAATCTCCCAAGAAACCCACCAGGCTCAAAAGTACTAAAGTGGGAAACTGACAAACAGACCCATGTACTGACTATGTTCAGGTCTGATGGAGAAGTGAAGAAAATATCAAGGGAACAAGCACTTGGCCTAAGTCTTGAAGATTTGCAGGATCTCCTTGATCTTCAACTTAGCAGGGATGATGATGACACAGATGCCTTAACCTTTGAGCTACAACTTAAAGGGCAAATAAGGGAACTGTTGATGAGGCAATAAAGTTCCACAATAATGGAGAGTTTTGGCATTATCTGTTCCAGGGGGAGATTGTTGGGATTGAACCCTACCAGAGGAACAGATAATTAAAGCCAAAACTGGATCAGAGCAGTGGATCCAGAATAAGCAGATGTTACATACAAGTCTCTCCCCTTGAAAGTGGTTTCAACATCTGCTGACCTCCTATCTACTGATCGTACAAACTGCTGACCTACAAACTGTTGATCAAGTAAAGACCTGATGGAAGACTAAAGCTCTGCTATTCAATCTACTGTCTTGAGTCAAGCACTGCTGATCCGGACAAGTACAGCTGGGTTCAAAGCAGTGGAAGGATGCAGCAGTTATTTAGATGTCTTTTATGTAATGTAATGTAACAGCAGTAGTTAGCATAACAGTGTTTGTATTGATCAGAGGTTAGAGTTTGTTAGGAGGTTAGAGGTCACTTTCATGGTGACGTCAGCTTAGATGCTCAGTAGTTTGCTAGTGCCTATAAATAGAACAGTACCATGCACTGTTCTATTTAGCTCTTTGCAAAATCGTCTTCTCTGCACGAACAAACACTGAGCTCTGGCTGAGGGGGAGTTTGTATTAAGCATTGCATTGTAATCGTTGTTGAAATTAAATTCAATCTTTCGGTTCTTTGTGAAAAGTGTTTGATAAAAGAAATACTCTCGTTTGATTGTATGCAAAGTTTGTTTCCATCTTAATTCCGCTGCACAACTCATCCATCTTCATTCTAATTCAAACGAAAAATACAATCAAAACCAAACTCAGATCCAACACTTTTGCTGAAGAAAAGGCAAAGTTAAAAGAGAAAATGGAAACAAAGGGAGATAAAAGATTTGAAGAGGAAAAGAAAGTTTTATGGCTAAGGAGGCACAGGGTACTTCAAACAGAAGAAATACTACAAGAAAGGTTAGCCAACCCAAAACCACACCTCCTAAAACCACTAAACCTCCTCCTAAAATCCCCAAAAGTTCCTCACATCAAACCTCTAAACCAACATATAAACCAATAGATGTTAAGACACCTGTTGTATCAACAGTTGTTGATACTTCAGTGGTTTCAAAAAATGTTGTGTCAACCACTGCCACCATCATTTCACCAACAACCACTCAATCAACTGCCACACCACAAACAAAACCACCATCACAAAAACCAGCACCTGCCAAAAGCAGAAGACAACAGTTGATACATCAACAGTTGTAGTGACAACAGTAGTTGAAACACCAATTGTTTCAACAACTGTTAGTCAGTCACCCATCACTTCAAATACCACCTCTCAACCCACAAATACACCACCAACCACTTCAAAACACAAAAGGAGAAGGATAACAAATGTTGTACTTGAAGATGATAATGTACCTTCTCCACTTCCAATTTCTTCACAACCTCTTGTCCTTTTGTAACACCCGTCTCGTATAATTAAGATTTTTAAATAAAAGTACGCATTTTTAAACCAAATGCATAATTTCAAAATTAGATAAGATGATAAGTTTGCATAGTGATAGTATTCTAGTTAACTATCTAACTAGTTTAAACGTCGAAAACATTAAATTAAGTGTTTACAAAATGAACATTGTCTACAACAAAATTAGATTAGCTCGGAAGCTTCAAAACGTTGTGTTCGGTTCTTAGATTCTTGCTTGATCGCCATCCGGAGTAAGACCAACTTCACCTAATGTTAAAACCACGTTAAATATTAGTTTTGACAACATTAAAACATGTATAAACAAGTTCTAGTATCAAACAATTAAAAACAAAATAAAATTTCGAAATTTAGTTTGTCGCGCCACGCGACAGACTCCTTTTGATCTTTCGCGGGCCGTGAGTGGCCCCGCGTGTCACACCAGGTCCATTGCTCCCTGTCGCGTGCCGCGGGGGAGACAATTTTCCAGCAGGTGCAGGTTCTAGACCTGCATTTTGCCCAGCCCAACACCAATTTTTCCGAAAATAAAACTTAAAACTGTCATAACTCTTGTTTCGCAAGTCCGTTTTTCTTGATTCTTTTTCCTACGAGTCCATAATTTAAATACAAACCCGTTTAGTATCATTATTTGCATAAACTCTCATTTATAGGTTGATCGCCTAGAAATCTCCCTTTTTATTTATCTGACCCATTTGGTTATATATCAAACCTTATATTATTCAGTCTTAATGATTTCTAAACACAATTACCCATTTCCCCGGGGTAGACAACATTAGCGTTTCACCACTATTCTCAATATTTATGCACTCAATATGTTGTGTTTGTTAAGAACGATTTCACTTATGAACATTATTACTAAATCAACAACTATGTTTCATGTCTTTTGACCCATATCATGGGTTCTTACTAAGAGAAACTAAGCTTTTGGTGCGTCCGTTCAACGGACTTCATTTCCATAATTCAACATCTATGAATGACTATCAAATTCACTTAAGCACTACAAATTTATCAATTATTTGACCCGTTTGGTTGTCTAATGAAAATCACCACTTCGCGACATTCCAAACCTGTCTTAACCAATATTTGACCCATTTGTTTATTTAGTGACTTCGTCACTTTAACTAAATACCCAATTTCATATATACTATGCTAAATTCAGAGACTACTAATAAAATACATAAACAAATATGACGTAACGAAACTGTAGTTACGTGCTTGCCTAATTCATCAACATTGGTTTCCAACCATAGTTACCCATTTCCGGGCTTGTCAACCTTAGCGTATCACTTCCATTCCATGGTTTATGCTTTTTTTAACCCAATTTAACGAGTGACGTTTAAGTCACTTCGAACACTACCATTTCAACCATTATTTGACCCGTTTGGCTTGTCGAGTGAGTTACATCACTTCATTGACATTCCAACACGGCTATTTTAAACAGTATCATCAACAAACATATTTATTTAACTATTTTGACCCGTTTGGTTGTCGAGTGAGTTACATCACTTCATTGACATACCAAACGCAATCATTTTCGCTATATCAATATTAAACATATCTATGACTAGGTTTATCTACATAAGTGTAACGAGACGACAAGTCACGTACCTTCAAAGCTTATCCTTCAAGCGCGTGCGTCCGCTCCAATTTGCCGCTTGAAATTTCGATTACCTTGCCTATAGAGTTCAACCAACGACATATTTAGAACTCTTATCACATCATATTTCGCATAATTCGCCATATTATTCAATTATGCGGTTTACTCTAAATTTTAACAAATTCGTGTCCTTTTAGGCATTTTAACAAACACCTTATGGGCATAATTTTATACTATTAACAATCAAGTTCATGACTAACTATTTAGCCAAGATTAAAGATCATTTTCAAGTTTGTTACATCTAGCATGCATAACAACACCTAGATTCATTTCATAAAAATCAATAACACTCATTGCATGATCAAGATTCTAATGTTTTTCATCATCCTACAAAACCCATTTAACACCTAAATGGGTGATTCTCAATTTCATATGCATGAACATCAATGCATCAAATTATTGATTAGGGTTCATTCCTAACCCTGAATTTATCATAATTTCATTCAAACATCAATCAATCAAGTTCAGATTTCGATTTCACAAGTTTATCAAGAATTTGAGATGAAACCAAATTGTGAATTTTGACATACCTTGTGATCCCTTCACTGAGGTGATCACTAATTTGTGCTTGAATTTCGATTTGGGTTTGATTTGCCCTTCCAATTTGTTGATTTTATGCTTGTTAGGGTTTTGAGCTCAAGAGTTCTTGGCTCCTGTGGATATCTCGACCAGAACACACACTTTAAGTGTGTGTTTTGGTGTTTAGCTTTTGTTTTTAATGAAAATCATTTTGCAACTTACCAACTCTAGTCCCTTAACTTTACCCAAGTTCTTATAAAGGGTTTTTCAACATGTTTTCTTATTATTTCTAGCTTATAATTAACTAACTAGGTTAATTATTCCTAGTTAACTTTATGGGTTCGGAAAGTTATAACCCGTTTTACTTTAAGTCTCGTTAGTTCGGGCCTTTTATAAACTTTGTTTTCCTCAAAGTATTTATTTTCCTTTTTAATTAATATTAGGCTTATTTATTTAAATCCTAATATTTACCGGGTTAATTTTTACCACTTTTGGTATTTTTACCCATTCATTAATATTAATCGTGGTTTGATTGTCAAACCCGTTTTTGGGGTGTTACACCTTTCCCTGTCCAAAAACCTATTCCAGTTTCTTCTGTTCAAGCCACTGATCCAAACACTGCCTTGGTCCCTTTGGGAGTTGAATACCCTTTGGATCTTCCAGCAGTTAGAGAGGAAATCATAACTTTCTAATCTGAAGATGATCCTGAAAAGAGGAATCTTCCATCTCTTCAAGGTTATCCTGTGCCAAGAAACATAGAAGAGTATCTTCAACTAAAGGCCAAACAAGCAGAGGATATATCAAAAAAGAGACTCGGAGGGAAAATCTGACAAAGAAATTCAGAGGAATTTACAATACCTGCTTACACAAGTCAAAACGTTGGAGCAGTTCTTAAAAGGTCTTTGTCAAAAATTGTCAGAAATAGATGATAAAAGTATGAAACAAGACTATATTGAACACATTTTGACATACAAGAAATACAAGGCAGAAAAGCATCAGTACAAAATGGACCATAAGTGAGATCAAAGAAGAAATAGCAAGAATTCAAGAGATGCTTGATAAGTAAATAAAACAAACTCCACCAGTTTGGTCAAAATATAAGAAGAATGTACCTGAAAAGGTTTTGATGTTGAAAAGAATGAAGGAAGAGTTTATAGTTGCAAACTATGGCTCAAGGAATCAAGTGACAAGATGGACAGAGGTAAAAGTGTTGGAAACCTATAAAAGGTTGGAAGAAAGAAGGATCCCACTGCTCCTCAAAAGCCAGATTATACAAAAGCAGTGGTTCCATTCAAACAGGCCTTGCCAATCAAAAGACCTGCTACAACCACTGCTATTGCTGTCTATTAAAGGAAAAAGCAAAAACAGATGGATGAAGAAGCAGACAAGGCTCAAGAAGACTTCATTATGAAAGAAGCTCTTAAAGAATGATTGCAGAAAATCCAGACTTAGCAAAATCTCAAGATTCTGCCAAAGCAGTCATCACCAGACCTCCATCTCCAAACTCATCAAAAATAAAGACTCTCCCAAGAAACCCACTGGATTCAAAAATACTAAAGTGGAAGTCTGATCAAAAGACCCACGTATTGACTCTGCTCAAATCCAGTGGTGAAGTGAAGCACATATCAAGGGAAAATGCACTTGGCCTGGGTGTAGAAGATCTACAAGATCTCCTTGAGCTTCCACTGTGCAGGGATGAAGATGATGAAGATTCCATGAACTTTGAGTTACAATTCCAAGGCCAAATCAGGGATCTTTTGATGAGACAATAAAGATCTAAAATAATGAAGAGTTTTGGCATCATCTGTTCCAGGGGAGATTGTTGGGATTGAACCCTATACAATGGAACAGTTGATAAAGCCAAAACTGGTTCAGATCAGTGGATCCAGAATAAGCAGTTGCTTGTACTTAATCTTTCCCCTTGAAAGTGGTCCTAACATCTGATGACCCAAAGCATTGCCCTTACAACTGCTGCTGATCTAAAGACTGTTGAAGACAAAGTACTGAAGCTCAATCTACTGATATGTCTCAAGTACTGCTGAAGACCAAAGCACTGCTGGAGTGATAACAGTGGAATGAAGAATCAGTAGTTTAGTTTATCATTTGTATTGTTTAGTTAATCAGTAGTTTGCATAAGTGGTTGTAATAGTCAGTGGTTGTAGGTTGTTAGGAGATTAGATGTCACTTTCATGGTGACGTCAGCTGAAGATGCTCAGTGGTTGTTCTATACTATAAATAGAACGGTATTCTGTACTGTTCTATTAGCTCTTTTGCACAAGTCATTTTGTACGAACAATCAAGTGAGCTCAGGCTGAGGGGGATATTAGTGCATGCATGCATTGTGATTGATTATTGTAATAAATACAATCATTCGATTTCAAGATAAACATGTTTGGTAAAACTTATTCTCTCATTGATTGTGTGTTGAAAGTTTGTTTCATCTAATTCCGCTGCATTTAACTCTGTTTCATCTTCATTCTAATCAAACGAACACAATCAAAAGAAACTCAGATCCTAACAAGTTTCGAATAACTTTTTTCCTGCATACATTACATTATTACATCAATTATTTCATGTATGCACATGTGCAGTAAACATATTACATACAATATGTACAATGCTTATGTTTTAAGGTAATAATGAACGTTTGCATATGCCGTAATACATTCATATTAACTTAATCTAACAAAATATGCATATGTGCATAACTATGAACATGTGCATTAATGTGACTGACCTTATCAACAGGTTTGTTTCAATAAAAAAAATTAACCCTTACCAAATCAAAATTCGTATTACCACCAATCATATTTAACATCAATTAGTAACAAAACTATTTTGACAAACTATGCACATGTGCATAACTTTTTTTTTGAAATGCAAATGTTATTCACAGAAGCCAACCTCCAAAACAGAGGTGGCCGAACCAACCACTACAGCAAAACGAAATACAACAACTAAACATAAGAACCTAAAGACCGAAAATTAGCAGCTACCTTATATCGAACCCACACATTTTTCCCAACTCACGGACCTATTTTTTGGACCGATTCTTATACCATAAAAAACCGACGGACTTAATATTACGGATAATCTCTCCGGGAACCTTTTATAGTTCCTAGCTAACCATATACACCAATTTGTCACAAACATAATGCCATGTAAAGCTTCTTTAACTTCTCTATCCAGATTGCAAAACTCAGAGGCAATTATGACATATTTAGCCGAAAACAGAATAAAAGGACTCACCTTGCACCACTGACTGATGTGATACCAGACAGTCGACGCTACCCTGCACTAACAAAGAAGGTGTTCAACTATGTCACACCCCGACCGCGTAAAACAACAAACCGCGGTGGAAACGTCGGGGTGTGGAGCGACAGAATTATTGTTTCACAACCAGGGTATTTAAAGTTTCGTTTTATTTATTAACATTGATTACATTGTCTTAAGACAAGGAAAACATAACATAAATTAAACTAGTCTTGCTTCTTTTATGTCACTAAGGCCCAAGTCCGCCTAAGTGTATCTTGACCAACCCTTTGCATCAGCTCCTGAAAACACATGTGAAAATAGGTACGTCAGCATAAAAATGCCTGTGAGATATATAGGTTTTGTTGATGTAGGATTCTTGACTTGTAGTTAAAAGAAATGTTTGACAAATAGCAGTCATGAACCTTAAGAAAATGTTTTCTTTTATAAATCATATGAAAAGCGATAAGAAAATTTGATGATATATGAATGAACGCTGCATGGTTAAATAAATAACCAAGTTACCATGAATTTGTATAAGTTATGTTGTTTGTATAAAATATAAAATGATTTAAATAACGCTACGATACGTAATATCATAAAAGCACTTATATATAGGAAATACCAGCGGCGTATCCACCATGCTTTTATCATATTACACGTCGCCTCGTTATGTAAATCACTTATCAATAACCATCAAAATGTCTTGTTTAAACCAATGTCAAAATGTTTGTGTGTAATAAATATCTAATGCCAATTTTAAATCATGTCTTGTATAATCAAATGTTATGTTTGGCAAGTAAAAAGTGTCTATTCAAACCAAATGTATAATGAAGATGTGTAATCAAATGTATGGTGAATAAAAGAGTATTTACTCAATCCCATAGGTAAAATGTACAAAATAATGTATTTGATATAAATCATAGTTTAAGTCAAAAGTTATGTTTTGCAAAATCAATGCTTTACTGATACAAACATTTATGCGGTATTGTTTATCGCATACATTCAAGCCTTGCGACTGACGGACAAACCTTCAAACAAATTAAAGGTTTATCAATTATGTATATCGGATTCAGTCATCCCTTACGTCCAAACAAACCTAGGATTCCAGGGATGGGAGTTGTCAATTCCTATGGTACCACTACATACTACCGAGCAGCATGAACGTATTTTAGTTTCGTTAAACAAACCAAATTTCATACCAAATGTAAGCATGTTATGTGAAAATAATGTACTAAGTATGCTAAGTAAACATACAGAGCAGAAATGTAATGTAAATCAATGTGCTAGCATGCTCAGTAAACATACATAGCAGAAATGTAATGTAAATCAATGTGTCCATATGTTGAGTAAACATATGCAAAAAAAGTGTTTATGAAATCAATGTGCTAGCGTGCTCAGTCAACATACATAGCAAAGCATGATGAAATCATGTACTATATGCATACTAAAGAACATAGCAAGTATATGTCATGAAAGCATGGAAAGCACGAAAGTAAAAAGTAGGCACATGTGTATCACCCCAAAATATTTGAAAACAGTAAAAGAGGGGACTATGTACTCACTTGATAATGCTTAATAGTCTTGAAACAAAAATCAAACAACGCTAGAAGGATCACAGAATCAATCAGCACCTAATATAGGTAACTATGTTAATAAATCGGACCTAAATTGGAAGATTGGATAAAATGAGGTCTCGTAAACCAAATTAGTATTGGAACTCATGTGATATGGTTTAACAAAGCCTACATTCTAAATCGGAACCTAACCTAAGTACTTATGACCCGTTATGACCCGTTTAGGTAGCTTACGCTACTTTAACGTGTCATTTGCGCAAAAGAGCAAACGAGTAGCCTAACTAGTCCTATGACAAGTATTATATTCCCTAACATGTTTAATAATCAGTTTATGTGACAAAATTTAAGTTACATATGCTTAAAATGAAATTATGCGCAAAAAGGGCATTTTGGTTATTTTCCTAAGGCATATAAACTACCTATCATACAACTAACTAGACGAAGTGACCATAATGTATAACCTTGGAAAGTTATTCCCTATACAACTATGGTCACAAAATGTGTTTGGTCGGATCCTAATGATCGACCAAACGGGTCGGGTCCGAAAGTCTAAGCGGTTGTTTAGACCGCTTATCTTACGACCCTACATAAGCACTAGACTAAGAGTGACGAGTTAAACATGTTAACACATGTTTAACAAAGTTAGAAAACAAGTTTGATATCAAAACAAAGTGTTTTGATACCTAAAAATAGCTTCGCTGCAAAATACGCATAAATACGTATTTTGACCGAAACTTTGACTCGTCACTACGCCTAATCAACGTGGTAATCAGTAGGTATAGTCACAAGAGACTATAACCATCGTGATTACGCTCACGTTGCAAAGTTCAAACGAACTTTGTGTTGACCATAAGCTGGTCAAAGCAGAAAGTCAAACACTGTTTGACTTTCATGCTTGAAATGCATAAAAAGCATGAAAGAAGCTTACAAAAGGTCCAAGCTAGGAAGAATTGATTCAAAACACTCAGGTATGAAGTCTTAACTTCAACTTAGAGCAGATTTAGATCAATTGTGCAAGGAACAAATGAGAAACCCAAGCCTATTTATAGAAAGTCATGACCCATCAAGATTTTTACAAGTTTTTTTGAGCAAATCAAGGCATGATCTAAGCCATACACTTGTGCCCATAGATTAGAATACAATGGGAACTAAAAAACAAGCTCATTGTATCATAAAATCTGGGGTTAAAAACCATTAGAACATGATATAAAGGCCATATTCAATGTTTATGTCTGGTAGTCTGTCGCGCCCCACGTAGATCCACACAGGATCCTTTGCTCCCCGTGAGCTATGTTTGAGAGATTGGCAGTTTTAGTCCCTGCAAGTCTAAAACTTTGATTTTGATGTTTTTAGGCCCCGTTAACCCCATTTCAACGCTCTACAATGAAGTTAAAGCATAGGTAACATGAAATATGCTTGAAAACATCTCGGATGTCGGTTTGTTTGGTCGTACGGTTGCGTTATTCGGTTAATTACGATGAAATACGAACGGACGCGAAAAAACGATCCAAATTGCGTGATGAATGAAATTTTAGCATTCCAAACACTAAAATAAAATATTTTAATGATTACAAAAATTTTTGGATATCCGGATATGTTCAGAACGTAAGATATGCGCGTAAATGCAAACTTATGCACTTTTTGACGCTTTTAGTCCCTGATTGGTCAAATACGTTTATTTTCGCATACCGAACCCCTCAAAGCCTATTTCTAAGCTATGTAAAGGATATTAATGGTATGTTTAACTTATGATCATGTTCTGGAGTGTTCATTACAATACGAATCGGCATACTTTTGTAGTTTATCGCAATTAGTCCCTGTAAGCGAATAAACTTGTTTTTGCCATACCAAACCCTTTAAAACTTATTTCTAAGTTATGTAAAGGTTATTTAAGGTATGTTAAGCATATGTTGATGATCCGGAGTGTTTTTCGCATTAAACTAATTACATTTACGCATCAGTTTGCGTATAACTTTCCAGAAAGCGATATAGAGTTTGAAATCGAACAAAAATCAAAACGTGCAAAATGTCAAACTTAAATAACAAATATTGGGATCAAATCACATTGTTGTTTTGATAATGAACTATTCAGATTTTGTACAATGATTACAAGCACAAATTTCACAGTCTCCCCTACTTTAGGAAATTTCGTCCCGAAATTTATTTAGAGGAAACTTGTGAGAATAGATGTGGATATTTTGCCTTCATTTGATCTTCACATTCCCAAGTAAATTCTGGGCCATGTTTAGATTCCCAGCGAACTTTGATAAGTGGAATGCTCTTGCGTTGAGTTTCTTGACTTCACGATCCATGATTTCCACAGGCTTCTCAACGAAGTGCATCGTGTCATCAACAAGAATTTCATCAAGTGGTATGTGGAGGTTCTCATCAGCTAAACACTTTTTAAGATTGGACACGTGAAAAGTTGGATGAACATTTCCGAGTTCAGGAGGTAACTCTAATCTGTAGGCCACTTTTCTGATTCTTTCGACGATCTTGAATGGTCCAACATATCTAGGTGCAAGTTTTCCTGTCTTTCCAAATCTGATCACACCTTTCCAAGGTGAAACCTTAAGTAAGACGTGATCACCGACGTGAAATTCCAAAGGCTTGCGTCGTCTATCCGCGTAACTCTTTTGACGGCTTCTAGCTGTCTGAAGGTTGTCAGGAATTTTCTTGACTTTATATGTAGTCTCTAGAATGAGCTCAGGTTCAGTAAGCTGAGCTTCACCGATCTCATTCCAGCAGACTGGTGAACGACATTTTCGACCGAATAAAGCCTCGAAAGGAGCCATGTTGATGCTGTAGTGATAACTGTTGTTGTAGGAGAATTCAATTAATGGTAGATACGAATCCCAACTACCACCAAAATCGATCACACAAGCTCTAAGCATATCCTCCAGTGTTTGGATTGTTCTTTCAGATTGACCATCCGTTTGCGGATGATAAGCTATGCTCAAATTAAGTTGGGTTCCCATTGCAGATTGCATGGTTCTCCAAAAGTGAGACGAAAATCGAGCATCTCTATCAGATATAATGTTCAAAGGAACACCATGACGAGATACAATCTCATCCACATATATTTTAGCAAGCTTGTCGGCAGATAGATCCTCATGGATCGGCAAGAAATGCGCTGATTTTGTAAAACGATCAATAACTACCCAGATGGCATCATGACCTTTCTTAGTGCATGGCAACTTGGTAATGAGATCCATAGCAATGTTTTCCCATTTCCAGACCGGTATCTCTGGTTGCTCCAATAATCCAAAGGGATGTTGATGTTCAGCCTTAACCTTAAGACAAGTAAGGCATTTGGATACGTACAAGGCAATATCTTTCTTCATACCCGGCCACCACTACTGGGTTCGAAGATCCTTATACATTTTATCTGCACCAGGATGAATAGAATAACGAGACTTATGAGCTTCATCCATTAGCAAGGTGCGAAGATTATCTTGACTTGGGACCCACAAACGGTCCATGAAATAATACAATCCATTGTCCTTCAATTCAAGATCAGGCTTAATATGACATGGTAATTCCTCAAAATTTGACGTGATTGTCGTGGGTCACGCAAATTTAATCCCAATAACAACTATAGATAGCGGTAAGTGGGTATCGAACTCAGGGAGTATGTGGAAAATGTGTCTATTATGAAGCTTTGCAATTAACTACAATTAACCTAATTTGCAGAAAATAAAGATCAATGAGTTGGATTGTTGTTTTAGAATACTAAATTAAAAACTAATTGCAAATCAAATGTTGGGTGTAAAACAGATTAGGAGAACAATGACCATCTTAGGATTCAGTTTCATTAAACAATTGTGTGAAATTTCAACTAGAAAGAGTTACATAGACATAACTCGTGCACACATAATCGAAGTGATGAAAGGGAACAAAGTACTCGGATTTAATAAACGCGAGGTTGTTTCCCGATGATCAATTAATCAATAACCAACCCTAACCCTTCCCGTGATATCTCGATTGCCAACGGCACCAAGAACGTACGATTGAGACTAGAAATTGCAATATCGATTAACAAGCTACAAACAATTAAGCATACACCATGATATTCAAGCAACGCAAGTTATCATTGTAGAAATTCAGAAATAAACACACAAAAGTTCAAAAGAAACCTTCACCTAAGATGATCACCGAAAGTTTTAGCCGGACATAGCTTGGTGAATCATCATCACAATCGATTCAATGTTCATACGAATCAAATACATAAACCGAATGATAGAAATCGTCTACAACCAAGTAAGAACAAGCCAAATCGCCCCCAAAGTGTTCTCTAACCGTCCAATCATGAGAACACTTGAAAAGACACCCTTAAAACCAACTTAATGAGGCAGTTACAAAGAATTCCGCAGACACCACCGTAAATTACGGCTCCACCGTAATTTACGGTGGACATGAAATGTTTACGGCCCAAATAGACTGAGTTACGGTGGCAATATGATGGGATTCAGGTCCACCGTAATTTACGGTGAGACCGTAAATTAAGGTGTCAACTCCAACAACCCAATTAATTGTCCAACATGTGCCATGAATGTTGATGATGATGATGTCTTTCATGTGCCGTCCACTGTATGCGTGTGTATATATGTGACGCCCCCTATCTGCTCGTTATCGGCCCAATCACTAACATCCACAAGGCTCCACAATAATGATGATTTGATGGTTTAATGTTGTTGACTTTCTTTCATTTTGCCTTGCATATGCCGTGCATCATAATCCAAGCCCACATGTTCCTTATGATGATATCTCCAATAATCGGCCCATGTGCCTTGATGATGTCTGCGTGATGGCTGCTCTCCTTATCTGCATGAGATTAATGATGATGGGATGTGAATGATGATAATGTTGTTGAAACCCTCATGTGTATTATGATGATAATATGTGCCGCCCCCTTATCTCAAAAGAGCCCACAAGTCTGCACCTTCACGTGGTGCCTTTGTTAGTGTCAGCCCACATGTGATGTTCATCCACAATTCATGCTTCCAAGAAGTCTACGTATGGGCTGCTAAAATTTGTCTCCCATGTGCGGCCCACCTTCAAGTCCATGTAACTTCCATGTTTTGTAAACAAAACAAAGCCCATTGTTGTCTACTATTATCTGCCATCAAAGTCCACATAATGTGATGATATTGTTCATTTAGCTGTTGACTTTGAATTAATTCCTCCAAGAAAAACAATTGATGTGATGATCTTGACGGCTGCCCTTTAAGACTCAACCGTAGCCTACGGGTTCCAATTTAACCGAATTAAGCGATTTACCTGCAAAACACATGAACACTCGCAGTTATCACATTCACGATACATTACCGTGTAAAATATGGGATATGCACGTATTTAGCTCATTTAAGCGTTGTCCTACGGACCACCCGTCACTTACCCATCAAATCTTGTGAGACACAAGTATGTTGAGCCTGAGAAATGCGGGTTTGAATATCAAATCGAACTTAAACACAGTGAAGCTTGACTCGTTCTTTACGACTTAATGCGTCAGCCACGACATTTGCCTTACCAGGATGGTAGCGAATTTTGCAATCATAGTCGTTTAGAAGTTCTACCCAACGTCGTTGCCTCATGTTAAGTTCTTTCTGTTTGAAAATATGCTGAAGACTTTTGTGGTCAGTGAAAACCACACATTTAGTTCCATACAAATAGTGTCTCCAGATTTTGAGAGCAAAAACTACAGCACCTAACTCAATATCATGAGTCGTGTAGTTCTTCTCGTGTATCTTCAACTGTCTTGATGCATAGGCTATGACTTTGTTTCTTTGCATGAGAACACAGCCAAGGCCTAAGTTGGATGCATTACAATACACAACAAAATCATCGTTGCACTCAGGTAAAGACAGAATAGGTGCATCACAAAGTTTCTGTTTCAAGGTCTGAAATGCTTCTTCCTGTTTGGATCCCCATTCAAAGGGTTTATTCTTCTGAGTTAGTGTAGTAAGAGGAACTGCAATCTTGGAGAAGTTTTCGATGAAGCGGCGGTAATAACCCGCGAGACCAAGAAATGAATGAACCTCGGTTGGAGTAGTAGGCATATCCCAATCCTTAATCGCACTGATCTTGGCGGGATCTACATAAATACCTTGTTCGTTAACGATATATCCCAAAAATTGAACTTCCTTAAGCCAAAATTCACACTTGGAGAATTTGGCAAAAAGTTGTTCTTTCTTCAGGAGTTCCATAGTAAGACGGAGATGTTGTTCATGATCTGCTCGTGTCTTAGAATAAATCAAGATGTCAATAATGAAAACGGTGATGAACTTGTCCAAATAAGGCTTACAAACCCTATTCATCAAGTCCATGAAAATGGCAGGAGCATTAGTTAAACCGAATGGCAAAACAGTGAACTCATAGTGCCCATATCGTGTGCGGAATGCAGTCTTGGGAATATCTTCTTCAAGCACTCGAAGCTGATGATACCCAGAACATAGATCAATCTTTGAAAAACAAGTAGTGTCACACCCTGTCTTTTGCGGAAGCGTATGATGTGTGACTAGCTTGTTATCATTGCATTCAATCATAATAAACAACTACATGATCAAAACGATGCTCATCCATTCATGAAAATTTGAGTATTACAAACACTTGTTATTTAAGTTTTCAAAACAGGACCTTTGACAAGGTAACAATTCAACAAAAGTGGATGACATCTAAACTTGTAGTCTACTTCTAGTTACGACACTTGCGCCCAAGATCCATCCTGACACCTGAAATACATGTAATTTTGGAAAACATCAACATAAAGTTGAGCGAGTTCATGCGTTTTGTATTTCACGTTTTTATACTTTGTATGAAAACATAGTATGTGTCATGTATAATTCAAGTATTTCTTGAGTACCCCACGTACTCAAGTATAATTCCCGTTTTCTTGAGTACCCCACGTACTCAAGTATCATTCAAGTTTTCTTGTGTACCCCACGTTTTAAATGATTATTTATACAAGGACATTTAGGCACGTGAGGACATAGGGAGCTTTAGTATATTCTCCTTCAAGGCATGTGAGGACATAGGGAGCATTAGTATTTTCTCCTTTAAGGCATGTGAGGACATAGGAAGCATTAGTATATTCTTCCTCTAACTATGTCGATTTCCCTCAACTGTGTCGATTAACCTCGACTGTGTCAATTTCCCTTGACTGTGTCGATTACCCTCGACTGTGTCGATTAACCTCGACTGCGTCGATTTCCCTCGACTGGGACACCGAAGCACTCAAGTGGTCACATAAGGACCATGAGTGGGGCTCGGCCGTACTCGTTAGATCTAACCCTCGTCCCTAATTAAGTATTAATGGCATCTCAATATTTAGTTTAAGCTCACATGATCTAGTATTTTCTAGGCTTTCCTTAAAGCTCATCATATTGCACTCACCACGAGTACTTCTCGTATTCTCAAATCATATTGCACTCGGTTCTCGTTCTCACCAAGAGTGCTTCTTGTATTTTTACCCTTTGTAAAAATTATAATATTTGTAACATGTATTTCACCCCCGAGAGTTATAAAACCAAAAACAGTTAGAGAAAAGGGGGAGCATGAACTCACAACTTTGCGTTCCTGTGCGTCGTAAACTTCACCGGATTTGCTTAATTAACGTCGTAACCTATACGCGTTTTCTTAACGTTAGTCACTAGACTTGCGTCGCACAAGTACAGTCACTCTCTTTTGTATATAATTTCATGTGTTAAAAATATTTTATATTTTTAACTAAGTATCTTACTTATATTATTTTCTCTAAAATTAATATAAGTGTCTCGTGTTTTGCACTTTACACCCGAATTATGTATCTTGTATGTTGTATGTGCATTTTTATGTTTATACTCCTCATGAGTATTTAGTGTATTTTTAAGTCTTAATACACTAGCACGTATAACAAATACTATATACACTTAGCACACAAGTTGGTGATCAAATAATATATATATATTTTTCTCAAAAATATACATACTTAATATCCATTTTTATTCTTGAGGAAATCACCATTTCTTATCACCAAAAAAAAATTAGGGAAACCTTGGTAATATTTTTAGATACATTTTTAGGAAATAAGTTTCTCAAAAACTTATATTTTTCTAAGTGTCAAAATTTATAGAAATTTTGACAGGGTTTCCCCTAAAAATGGAGGTTTCCCATGTTTTCAAAACATGTATTTATTTTCTTTTAATTCCTCAACAACCAATTTTCAACAACAATCAACAACAATATTTATTTATCAAACTTGTCAAAACAAGCATATATCACAACTTATGAACTTGAAAGTTTGTAAAAATATGTAGTAACTTACTAGCTCATTTAGTAAGTCTTGTTACCTTTAAAAATAAGTTTAGTTTCTTAAAAACTCTATTTTTAAAGAATATGAAGTTTCACAACTTCTAATCAAGATTCACAAAAATATTTCTTTGTTGAACTTCCTTGTTACACAAGTGTTTAAACACTTGTTTATTAAAAAAAAAATATTTAGTTCATGTAAGATCCGGGTTTTAAACAAGACTAATATTTTTTCTTGGTTCTTCCGAAAAACCACTTGTAGATCTTTAGATCTACATGTTTAAAGTCTTATTTTACAAGAAAAATTACTTTTACTCAAGTTCATGTTTCATGAGTGGAAGGGTTCATCATCTTTCACATCTCTAGCACTAACATACTACTAGTTCATGTTCTTGAACATGATCTAGTATGGTTAGGTGATGATCTATCCCACTTTTAGTAACGAACAACATCAAATAATAACAACCATACAAGATTCATATGATTTACACACCTATCTACTCTTTATCCACCATTAATCTCTTATGTTCAAGACTTTATGTTATGCTCTTTAGTGTTCACAATTTTTAACCATTAAATCACCTATTAACCACCATAAACAAGAACAAGATGATGTTTGAGAACACTTACTACTAGCACAAGGCTAGGGAAGTTCAAGTGTATAAATGAGGTGGATAAAAGCAAATGGTTGAGGTTCTTCAACTTCCGTAAGCTCCTAGCTTCTTTGTTATGCTTCTTACACCTTAGGATATGCTTGGAATGTGTAGAAGATGATTGAAAATGAAGGTATGGAGAGGGGGTGTTGGAGCCGTGGCTATGGAGGAAGGGAGAGAGGAGTTTTGGTGTGTTGATGGTGATGAGTAATGGTTATGACAAGTCTTGTGGTTTATAAGGAAATCCTCCAACATTTTATTACCCTTAGTCATAATGTTCCCTAACCTTCCATCAAGATCAAATAAATAAATAAAAGAAATCCCCATGTGGTGCCCCATGTTAGAACCGTTCAATTAGGGGGGGGGGGGGGGTATTGGTTACATTTCAACTACAAGTGTTAATTTTAGTGTTAAGTGTGGTTAGTAATATATAGTGTGTTAGGGTGTTTGGGGACCCCAACTAGCCTAGAAAAAATAAAAACAATGCTTCTAGCATTATTTTGGTGTTCCGGGTATTACCCGGTTGTTCGGTTAGACACTGGTTCGTTAAAGTGCTAAATCACACTTTTTAGTGTCTTTTAAGTACCCTTCTTGTACCCTTTCAATTCCCAACACTTAGGGAAATATTCTGGATGATAAAACGAAATTTCTGCATAATATTCAAATATTTAAATGCTGAATTGAGCTGAATTATACAAAATTATGCACTTAAAGTGCGTTTCGGGTGCTTTTTAGTGCTTATATTTGCTTTCGCAATGTCTATAAATTAAACCCTTACATGTACTCTTGGGTTTTAATGTACTTTTGTCGTCGGACCTACACCTAGGCCTCAATTCTAATGTCTGACTGCTTTCTGCAGTTCTGTTGACACGATGTGTCTTACCGGTGAGTTTACTAATATTTTTGACGCAACGCTATCATAACGTAATTCTTGCAGCATATATCATGCATGAATTCACTTGTATGGAATTCAGAAATTTATTTTTCTGGTAAACTAGATCATGTACAGTCATTAAACCACAAATTACTGTTCATCTAGTGTACGGAATGTACGGAAAAGTGACGGTTGTCACAGTCTCCCCCCGTTAAAAGAATTTCGTCCCGAAATTCAAGCGATGCCATCGGTCGCAGGGGAGTTGTGAAACCAATATGGTCACTTAGATTCATGATTTGTCTTCATGTTCCCATGAAATCTCTGGGTCATGTCATGAATTCTATCATACTCAAGTAAGTCGATCACGACTTTACTGTATCTTGTGGACTCTTGGTCCATAACCTCAACAGGTTTCTATAGTATCACGGACTCTTGGTCCAAAACCTCAACAGGTCAGGTTTCTATAGAATCACGGACTCTTGGTCCAAAACCTCAACAGGTTTCTATAGTATCACGGACTCTTGGTCCAAAACCTCAACAGGTTTCTATAGTATCACGGACTCTTGGTCCAAAACCTCAACAGGTTTCTATAGTAATTCTTGTCGTTTGTCATTGACGTGAATCTTATTTGTGGGAACAACGACTGTTCCTTAAATCAGACTCCTCTACAGACTAGACACATGAATGTGTCGCGATCACTACTGATCTTTTTCTGGGAGTTTCATCTTGTGAACAATGGTTCTGATCCCTACACCGGGGATTCAACCTTTTTGTTTTTCAACTCACACTACGCCTTCTCTAGGCGAGGCTCTCATTTAAGTCATACTTCTTGTCTCATATTCTTACGATTTCTGCCGCTCATCGGCGTAATCTTTCTGTATTCTACGGGCTGTCCTGATATGATTACAAATCTGAAGGATCTGGCCTCTAGTTTTCCTGGGCCATCTCGGGCCAGTTGATTGTTTATTTATCGTCTCTGTTCATCATGACGGGAATTTACTCATTATGTTCCGTCTAAAGCTTTACACGAAGCGGTTTAGACGACGGTGTGATAGATACCGTTGTAGGAAAACTCCACTAAGGGCAAGTGAGTGTTCCGACTTTTCATCAAAGTTTATCACACAAGAACGTATTGTGTTCATACAGTCTGCATTGTTCAGCAGCTCAGTTCATATTCGAGTTCTTACGATCATCGGTGTGTTGCAACCCTTTTGATCAATAAAGATCGTGCAACGTTTTCTTTCAGGTAATGACGTCCAGTTGCGGCGCGCAATCACTGTATCTATCTCAAGGTCTCTTCTCATGATTCCTTAATCAATGTGCCGCGTATGCATGGTCGTGGTCTCGTTGCATCGACGTACAATCGAGATTTTGTCGAGAGGCGTCACATCATTGCAACTCTAGCTCTTTAGCTCTTGGTTGCAAGGTTGGCGTGAATCTCGTTCTTATTCATCACGTACCTTAAAGTTTTCACTTTGCGAATTCGAAATCCGCTTTTCGTTATTACCGCATATAACTGTTCTCTTCTCTAAGAGTTGCAAGGTAATTGCAGCTGTTGTTTACGACCTTCCTTGGTCGTTGGCCATATAGGCATGTAGCCAATAAGTATGATCGTAATCCATCCGGGCATGGCTTACACGTTCGATTCATCAGGTCCATGAATATTGTCGATGCATGTGTTAAGCCAAATGGTACGACAAGGAACTCGTAATGCTCGAAGCGAGTCCTAAAGGTCGTTTTAGGGATATTTCCTCTTGTATTCACAGTGGAGGACATCTTGTCCTCAAGTTGATCTTTGAGTGGTAACTGGAACCTTACGATTGGCTCATTTGTGTCACCAGTCCCTGGCAAAGGATTCTGATTCTCAATTTTCTGAAGTTTATGTAAAGTGGAGACTACCAACTTTCTCTTTGTCTCCTTAACTAAGGATTCTACGTCCTTAATTTCCTCTGTCTAGCGGCCCTTGCAGTTATATCAGAGGTTCATGCTTCGCTGTTGAAGCTAGTCGGTATGGCGTCATTTGTCACTGGTGCTGCTCCTGGCACACGATTTATCCCAACTCCTCTCGTCGCTACAGAGAGGCGTTCCTGGCAAGTCTTCTGAAAAGGCTACTGGGACTTCTTCCATCACGGGGATGTTCTCAGGCTCTGCAGTCTACTCGGAGGCGTTTCTATGCCTCTTCGACCAATGAGGAATGTCGTAGCTCTGTCGCCTTGTGGGGTCTATCATCCTTGCACCTATTGCAGGAAAGTTGGGTTTCATCATTCGCAAGAGGGATGCGTCTGATTTTCTCATATCAAACGACGTTAGCTGTATACTTGGATTTCCGATCCATGCTGACTATCATATTATGACTTCGCGAGTCAAGGGTAACAGAAGGTTCAGGCCTTCTGAGTCCCTAAAATATAATTCCTTACTTGCTTCATCGGCTTCACTAGCCTTCTATATGCCTATTTCGAAAGAATATGGGACGTCTATTTTATTTGAAACTAGGCAAGCAGTCTCTTATGTTCTAAGCATGCAAGGTTACAGTTGATGCCAGTATCTATCAGAAAAAGATGCATAAGGTTGGTTAATAGGGAACGCACCCGTAACCGCATCTGGATCCTAGCGCGCTTCACGAGCTTCGATCGTGAAAACCCTTCCTTGCTTGCTTCTTCCTAGGGCAATATTTTCTAACGTGCCCTGCTTTACCACATTTGTAGCAGCCTGGTATTCTCTTATTCCTTCCATCTGGGTCCTTTGCCCAACAGGCGTCCTTGCTGTGCCCTTCTTTTCCACACTTTCCACACTTAGGCCTCAAACATCGACCTTCATGGTGAAAATTGCATTCTCCGCACTTCGGCTTAGTCCCCGAGTATATTTTACCACCAGCCTTATTAGTGGCTCCATCAGTTTTCCTGTCATGCGGTGGTTTCACCTTCTTTCTTTTGTTTACTTTAGAGCTTCCATAGTTGACTTGGGTGCTCATCTTTAGGTTTGAGGACTTCCTCTTCTTGTTGCTTGACGACTCCACATGAGTCTCTTTCTTGTTATCCTCAGATTCCAAAAATTTTCCCGCACGTAGAGCTTCTTCAGTAAGAGTGACACTCATATCGATAGCCTCTGCAATGGTTGAGGGCTTTGAGGTAGTAACCATGCTCCTGATCTGAGGTGCAAGTCCCCAAATGAATCGTTCAACCCTTTTGAATTCCGGTTTGACAAAGTAGGGGACGACCCTAGACAAGTCGTGAAATCGTTGGACGTATTCAGGAATCTTCGGTCCATCCATTTTCAAGTTCCGGAACTCCACCTCAATCTTCTGGATTTCAACCCTAGAACAGTATTTCTTTTCCATCATTTCCTTGAGCTCGTCCCAGCTTAGTGCATAAGCAGCATCCGCACCAAGGGTTTGAACCTGAAGGTTCCACCAGGAGAGTGCGCCATCTACGAATAACCCTGAGATATAAGTAACACTCTGTCGGGGCGAACAGTTACTCATTCTTAGAATGGAGTCAGTCTTTTCTGTCCAACGAACAAATGCAACGGCACCTCCTGTGCCATCAAAATTCAATGGCTTGCAGTCCAGGAATTGTTTATAGGTGCAGCCAGTTGGAGGGTTATTTTCAGTAATGCCGTCGCTGAGCTTAGAGCGGAGGGCTTCATGTCGCGCAATTGCCTGTGAGATGCGTTCATGCAGCTCGGCTTCTGTCCTTGGCAACGTACTGGTGTTTGTGTCTTGCCTGGGCGGCATTCTCTTCTGCCAAAATGGTATGAAGTAGGTTAGACAACATTCCAATTGTCTATGAGATACATAGCACCATAAGCCATTATGTAATCACCCAATTTCCTTTAAAGTGGAAGGGAATCTGTTAAGGTTTAGAGATCTTACCAAAGAAATGGGGGAATAAAAATTTTCGTATGTTGAATTTCTTCGGTAAATTTCTAAACGCAATCACAGGTGGTAGAGTTTGTGATTTTCTAGTGACACAAAGACGGTTTACAGAAGACAGTTCACCAGAAACCTCTACCAATGTAGTATGCTTGAAGATCAAGACTTGATGCAGTTTTTTTTTTTTTAAAGAATGGAACCCTTATCAAATGCCGGTTGGAGTATTGGAAGATCAGCGGAAGATCGGTCAATTGAGCCTTTTGAGAAAATTGCACAACGCCCAACACGGATACGCGTACTTTGAGGGGGAACTATTATACAAGAAGCGTCAAGATACTACTTACCTGGATCATCGGTCAAGGGGGAATTTGTTAACACAGAGAAGATGAATACTTGACTGAAGATCGATTGCAGTTGCATTTTCAGCATTCGACAGCAACGGACAAGGGGGAATTTGTTGATGCAGATTTGTGTCTGATGCTTGTCGAATAGATTAGATTTATTATTTTACGCTGAATTTGTAATAGTTAGTGAAACGGTCTATCGAACGTGTATAGACCCGCTCGTTTGAAGTGGTCAAACGAGAGGGTTATTCGGTTGACCATGTGTGTTTGAAAGACAAAGGGGTGTGGCTATAAATAGCAACCCTTTGTCATTTCAAACACTTGGAGATTTTAGGAGGTTCAAGTCCTCACCAGGGAGAGATCACCACTTGCTCTCTCCCCGGATGTATACTTCTTTGGTATGGTTCGGTTAGCTTGTTAATCGGGCCGGTTTGCTTTGTTATGTTATCAAATCTATACAAGTAAGTATTTCATCCGTCTCTAATCTTCCCGTCTATGAACATAATCATGATAATCACGGTTTTGGTCCCGAAACACGGTCCTACAAGTGGTATCAGAGCCATGGTGCCTGATTTAGTGAATCTAACAGTTTGCTAAATCACATGTGCTCTAGATTTGTGTTTATTATGATTTTTGTTCAAGATGTTAAAAGGGTGTAAAAGAAGAAAAATCCAGATCTGGTCCCGAATATGCAGATCTGTGATGACCAGAGGGTTAAGTTTTATGTTTTACACCTAAATAATCAAGTTATCATCATCAAAAATCAAATATACAATGTTTTTGTCAAATCTGCAAAAGAACAGTACACTTTGTTCTTGAGATGTTCTTGGCGGCTGGTTAAAGATCTAGGGTTTCTTCATACCCACTCCCGACGAAACTGACCCCATGACGAAACAGCACCTCCACTTTCATCGTCGATCAATAAACAACCTGTTTCGTCGATTAAACAAAACAAACTTGTTTCGTCGTTCAACCTAACAGATCTGTTTCGTCACAATACAACTTTAGATCTGTTTCGTCGTTCACATCCAGTCATCAGTTTCGTCGTTTCAACACACTTCAGACTTGTTTCGCCGGAGTCCTTTCGTCGGCTGAAGTGTTTCTCTGGTCAGATGTTAACTGGTCTTCGATTCAGATGTTAACGGGTCTTCATTCAGATGTTAACTGGTCACCGGTGGGTATGTATCGATAAAGAAGATGACTGTTGCTGATTGTTTGTCTATTTTGCTGGGTATCGAAAGACAAGGAATCGGTTGAATGTATGTATGTATCGAAGAGAGAAAGAGACTTGAAAGTTGTCGGCTGCTGCAGATTGTTCATCGAAGAAGACATGAAGATGTTTTCTGTTTGTTGGATGTGTAAATCGCAGAAAAGAGAAGATGTCGGCTGCTTCAATGTAAAGTAATTTTGGGGTTTTGTATGACTTTTGTGGTTGGTTTGACTTTTGGGGTGTTGATGCAATATGTCAACAGAAATGAATTTGAGATGGCAGATAGGGTTATTGATTATTGGGTGTTATTACATACCATCAAATGAAATGGACCGAAATCCTTATGGGTAGTGGAGTTGGGCTTTGATTGCTTAATGATAACTCTTTTGTCTTGGGCCTCTAATATTGAAAGACATCAAAATTCATGTTGGGCTTCTTAAAATTTTTTTTGGATCAACAAAATTTTCTATAAGGTTAAGTGTGGGCTTTGAGTTTTGTTGCAAATTTAGTTCTTAAATTTGTAAACAACTAGTTGGTCGGGTGTTCGCGAAGATTATTTGAAACCGGCTTCCAAATTTCAACATCAAATTCGTACGAATTTGGGAGCACGTGGGATGATGCAGCATGATGAAAACAAGAGATGATGAAAACTTGATTTTTGAAAAATGTGGGGTAGTCACGGTTACCGACGCAAATGTCAAATTTGGTACTTGACTACTATGGGCCAAAAACCAAAAAGGTATGTTCACTTCCGCACGTCAGTATTTATGTTTGTTATCGGTTATTCGAAGATGTTCGAAAGCATTTTGTTTATTGTCATATTTTCGCATTTGAAAACGAACGTATGAACCTAGATTCTCAATACCGGTCCTAACGAGTTCACAAAGTCGAGTTATGCCTATGATGAAAGTTTTCGGATTAGGTGTTAGCAGAACTTTGGAGGGATACAAGTCGGATCCTACGAGGCTAGGGGACTTTCATTTTCAACTAGAATATGCAAAGAAGAAAGCCGTTTTCGTGATTTTTCGAACAACCGAGAACAGTCAATGAAGATTGACGACAGTTCCGCTAGGTGAAGGGAATTGGTGAACATTTGAAACTTAACCACAGTTCCTTTAAAGTGGAAGGGAATCTGTTAAGGTTTAGAGATCTTACCAAAGAAATGGGGGAATAAAAATTTTCGTATGTTGAATTTCTTCGGTAAATTTCTAAACGCAATCACAGGTGGTAGAGTTTGTGATTTTCTAGTGACACAAAGACGGTTTACAGAAGACAGTTCACCAGAAACCTCTACCAATGTAGTATGTTTGAAGATCAAGACTTGATGCAGTTTTTTTTTTAAAGAATGGAACCCTTATCAAATGCCGGTTGGAGTATTGGAAGATCAGCGGAAGATCGGTCAATTGAGCCTTTTGAGGAAATTGCACAACGCCCAACACGGATACGCGTACTTTGAGGGGGAACTATTATACAAGAAGCGTCAAGATACTACTTACCTGGATCATCGGTCAAGGGGGAATTTGTTAACACAGAGAAGATGAATACTTGACTGAAGATCGATTGCAGTTGCATTTTCAGCATTCGACAGCAACGGACAAGGGGGAATTTGTTGATGCAGATTTGTGTCCGATGCTTGTCGAATAGATTAGATTTATTATTTTACGCTGAATTTGTAATAGTTAGTGAAACGGTCTATCGAACGTGTATAGACCCGCTCGTTTGAAGTGGTCAAACGAGAGGGTTATTCGGTTGACCGTGTGTGTTTGAAAGACAAAGGGGTGTGGCTATAAATAGCAACCCTTTGTCATTTCAAACACTTGGAGATTTTAGGAGGTTCAAGTCCTCACCAGGGAGAGATCACCACTTGCTCTCTCCCCGGATGTATACTTCTTTGGTATGGTATGGTTCGGTTAGCTTGTTAATCGGGCCGGTTTGCTTTGTTATGTTATCAAATCTATACAAGTAAGTATTTCATCTGTCTCTAATCTTCCCGTCTATGAACATAATCATGATAATCACGGTTTTGGTCCCGAAACACGGTCCTACAGTAGTTGGAGGGGCACCTTCATGATGAATACTTCATCTTCCTTTTCTGGTCAAGAATGTCGTCAATCTTGCTTCACATAAGCCGCAGGGATCTCGTCCCGTTGATTGAGAATTCGATCAAGGTTGCCGCCTCTGCCTCGTCATCATCACCGTAGTTAGGCACCTTCACGATCGAGAGGGAAGAGCAGCCATCTCCTACGGAAGCAAGCTCAGCATCTTGTTTGGTAATCACTCCCAGCCATGAGCTTTGCAAAGGATGCGAGGTCGGTAGCTTCATCGTGCGAGTCACGTATAGTAATAGGAGTCGGAGTCGAAAGTATCTTATTCACGTCAATAATCATTCCGTACACTTATTTGTATGTATGTATATCAATAACATATATGCTACTTAGCATAATCAAGCATTTTAATGCATTATATCATGTATAACTCTCGTTTTTGGGGGGGGGGGGTCATTTTGTTTTTGGCAAGTCTAACTCGTGTAGACTATGCTTTGTTTGGCATCTTATTTTAAAGGTATTCCTCACTAATGTCCTTGCCTTGTCACTTTTTGAAAAGTGTCTGACTTGTATCTTGGCGCTTTCGTGAATGCATTGAAAACCTTTTTGTAAAATGTTTTCGTGAGAGAACTCTAGTGATTGTAGTCTAGACTCGAGAAAGAATCCTAGTTCACTACAATCGAAGCTCTGATACCAAACTGTCACACCCTGTCTTTTGCGGAAGCGTATGATGTGTGACTAGCTTGTTATCATTGCATTCAATCATAATAAACAACTACATGATCAAAACGATGCTCATCCATTCATGAAAATTTGAGTATTACAAACACTTGTTATTTAAGTTTTCAAAACACGACCTTTGACAAGGTAACAATTCAACAAAAGTGGATGACATCTAAACTTGTAGTCTACTTCTAGTTACGACACTTGCGCCCAAGATCCATCCTGTCACCTGAAATACATGTAATTTTGGAAAACATCAACATAAAGTTGAGCGAGTTCATGCGTTTTCTATTTCACGTTTTTATACTTTGTATGAAAACATAATATGTGTCATGTATAAGCTATGTCAAAACGTAAGATATGCGTGTAAATGCAAACTTATGCACTTTTTGACGCTTTTAGTCCCTGATTGATCAAATACGTTTATTTTCGCATACCAAACCCCTCAAAGCCTATTTCTAAGCTATGTAAAGGATATTTATGGTATTTTTAACTTATGATCATGTTCCGGGGTGTTTGTTACTATACGAATCGGCATACTTTCGCAGTTTGTCGCAATTAGTCCATGTAAGCGAATAAACTTGTTTTTGCCATACCAAACCCTTTAAAACTTATTTCTAAGTTATGTAAAGGTTATTTAAGGTATGTTAAGCAAATGTTGATGTTCCGGAGTGTTTGTCACGTTAAACTGATTACGTTTACGCATCAGTTTGCGTATAACTTTCCAGAAAGCGATATAGAGTTTGAAATCGAACAAAAATCAAAACGTGCAAAATGTCAAACATAAATAACAAATATTGGGATCAAATCACATTGTTTTATTGATAATGAACTATTCATAGTTTGTACAATGATAACAAGCACATATGTCACAAGCTATTTCATCGCCATCTTCACACAGACAACATTTCACGTCTCCGCCCCAACAGTTCCGATCCCGGAGTGAAGTCAGTGTGGTAATACGATCTAAAACCGCTCTCTAAACAAAAATATTGCATATTTATGGGACCCATTTCGACCATTTCACAACGTGCCTGCTGCTGAAATCAGAGCCGCTATACAGGAAGTTCTTGACAGCATTGACTGAAAAATCAGAGTCATTACCTCCCAACCATTCCCAACCATATTTGCCATCGGACAAAGTGACATTATCGAGGAGCCCAATCAACTAGTGCCATTCCAGTAATTCTTCGAAAGAGCTTGGGCTTCTCGACAAATTCCAAACCCCTATAAAGTTTATATTATCCTGATTCTACGGTCCGCCACCAGTCATCGTTTCTCTTGTTCTATTCTAAATGTATTTGGGAAACGGGTTTTGTGCATAATTATGCACATGTGCTATGCTAACATGATTGGCCTTGTAAGCATATTATGGCAAGCTATGCACATGTACATCAACATGAATGACCTTATTAACATATTCTATCAAATTATGCACATGTGCATAACTGTATATCACACAATGCTACCTTATTATCATATTCAACCATGAGTTACAGGTTCATATAACTGCATAATATAATTGATAACATATTAATATAACTGCATAACTGTATGTCGTAACAAAAAACAACACCAAAATAATAATACATACAAATTATATATCACTTATGAATAAATAATTGAGATTTGTATTCGAATTAATGTGCATATTAACCAACTATGACAATTTATGCACACGTGCATAACTATACAAAAAACAAAATCACCTTATTATACTGATTTATTAAGTGAATCCTATTCAAATTTATGTACATGTTAACATACTATTACATTTTATGCACATGTGCATAACTATGTATCACACACCTCATTGTCTTATTCAGTGTAATCGTAATTTGTCAAACTTTGCACATGTGCATAACTGTGTAGAACATAAAATTAGGTTATTATCTTGTTCCGTATAAACCTATTCTGTATAAGCCTATTATGTCGTGTTAATGCACATGTGCATTAACTATATAGATCATAAAATTATCTTATTATCCTGTTCCGTATAAGCCTATTCTGCCTATTCTGTATAAGCCTATTCTGTCGTGTTAATGCACATGTGCATTAACACCACATAACTTGTCGACAGTCATAATTCAGTAGTAAAAACCTATCATTTACCAAATCAACTTCCGTGTTGCCAATCATATCCAACATTATGCACATAACATCATTCCTTAATAAAAAAATACATAAAACAACACATAAGTACCACATTACACATAGTTCATCACAACATTAGCCCTTCTGTTCACTCAAAAATCATATATATACCACAATTTTCAGTAATTCATTTATGAAACAACTGTTTAAATGTAGTAACCACATAATAACATGTTTGAATCGACAGTTGATAGTTGTTTTATCATATACGACTACAAAACAGGGAGTATGAACTTACAAATTCACGGAACAGTGCAACAGAGGATCGATACCGTCGTAGTGACACACTCATTGAATCATCTATTCTTATAATCACCGGACAAATTTTGGGAACTAACCTCAATTATATGATGAAATATGAAATATCTGCTAGTAAAATCTCAAATCTGAGATACAATCTCAATCCAGATGCTTCGATATGGTGAACTGATGATGGTGAAGTGATGATGTATTCGGGACGATGATGTAAACGATTGTAATCGACGAATTGTTGAGAGAATTAGGTTGAGAAATGTTGAGATATTTTGATGTAATCACAGTTCAGATGATAGTGGACGTGAAAGTTTTGATTAACTGTAATTTAATTTATGTTGAAGTCCGATGGTAAAGAGAATCGCAGGTAAGCGGGTTTTTAAAAGATGTTTGGTATTTACAAAATTGCCCCATGTTTACATTGGTTCTCGTGGTTCTCACAATAAAGGTGGTTCTCGCATGAACCCTACCCTTATATATATATATATAGGGTTAGGTTAACGTACAAATGCCCTTATCGTACATTACGTATGCGACCATCTCAGCCGTCAGATCTTCATCACACTACTACAAAACAGATCTTTAGACGGGGTGATATGGGTTTTAAGACGGTGTTTTCAACACCGTCTTAAAGTACACCGGTTTAAAATCAAGTCTTATTAGACGGTGTTCAATTTTAACACCGGCTTAAACTTGATGAACATCGTCTTTTAATATCAAAACATTTCAAATATTAATTAAAACAAATATTTTTTAACACCGTCTTATAAACATTTGTTGAAAAAAAACATTAACAATAAAAAAGGCTTTCCAGAAATACATCAAGCTTACCAATGGAACATTTTAAAAACAAACCAAAACAATACACATTCAAATCGGAAATAAACCCATAGACATCCAATTCGGAAATAAACCCGTCAAATTACAAACATTTGTTGAATGCATAACAAACTACGTTAGATTGTATAAATAAACTACATAAGCTAATCTAACGAGATACCTAACTCTCTAAATAACTTCGGCACCAACGTCATCAACAAAACATCTATTTCATTATCCGTAGTCTCTCTCGTGTCGTGCCACATCTAAAATAAAAGTAGATAGAAAGAGTTATTACAAATCACTACAAGAAAAATACCTTATGGGGACGACATTTTTTCAGCTTATAGAGAGGACATGTTGTCTCGAATTGCGACTAGTGCAGCCTCGAATTCTTCGACGAGTTCTGGCGGAGACATTTTGTCGGTCCTCTCTTGCCATGGCAATGGTTCCAAAGCATTGAAGGGTAGCTTAGTTTGAGTCTTGTACAGACCAATGTCCTGCATATACAAACGGGTCAATTTGGAATGTATGGTATTTCCAACAAATAAAATTGTTCTTAATATTTTTGTTTGGATCATTATCGTAATAATAGTTTGTATCTTATTTAACATATTATTTTCAAGTAAAAACGTACAAAAAAAGGTCAACCCATGTTTAACTTACTTCCAAAGTTGATCCATAAACAGGTATATTTTCACCTTCTACCATAATTTCCAAAGGTATAGACGATTAAAGCCCATTGACAAAATAGTATAGACTTTTAACTGTCATGGGAATAGTTATGACTGAAATCTAGCTAGCATGTTTCAAAATCAAAAGGTAAGCTTGGCTCGTTAGGCTTGTTTAGCTGGCTTGTTGACTCGTTTTAATTACAGCTCAAATTTTAAAATGTTTAAATCATAACCCACAAGTATACTACAGTCTACAAATTTTAATATATAAATAAATTATGAATTCTTTAGTTTATAATTGTTGCATTATGTGTATGTTAAAAATCTTAGTTTTTTTTCCAATATGTGTTAAAAATATAAAATTATATATTTTTTTTCAAATCAACGAGTTGGCCGAACAAGCCATGAACCGACTCGAGCTCTTACGAGAGGAGCTAGAGCTCGGCATTTCAGCTTGTTAAGAAAAATCTGCCCCAGAGCTCCCAACCTGGCTCGGCTCATTTACAGCCTTACATGTCCGTAACTTTTGACCATACTGGCCTTTTTTCTAGGGTGACATCTGAAACATGTCATCTTAAATTAGGTAATTAACATGAATCATTTTTTTATAAAACTCTTATGGTTTTTTTAGGCCTAATATAAGTTGTTTACTCCAATATAACATCAGACCAATTTTTTAGGCCATTTACCAAATTCAAATTTGATCTTTTTTATAACTCCGCTTTTTTTCTACTTGATTCTCTTCCTATAGTTACTTAGTTATCAAAGTTTTCCATAAAAAATTAAAAAGTGAACATCTCTCATGAACTTTGAAGTAAAAAAAGCAACCCATATGACAATATAAAGTGAAAGTAAGCTATTACCTCTGCAGGGCCTTCGAGATCTCTGGTTTGAACACCAAAGGCATCAGCTAAATATAATAAAAACCAAAACGATCAAGTAATTACATAAAAATTATTTGTAAAATGTTTAATAGTGAAATATTCATTTATCTATTTGGATTTCCATGCCATCATAGGCTGTTAATATCTATTGTATAAAAGTTACATCATTAAGATATAATTTACGCGTGTTGAGTGAAACTAAAAGCTGTGTACATGACAATACACTCGATATTTTATCAAACAATAAACCAGATGCAATTGCTAACTATATAAACTCAATTTATGATACCTTCTGAAGATGAATCCGTAAAAATATGACCTCAAGAGAAACAAGGTCCTGTCGATATCCATTTTATAAAGCGAAACAGTAAGTGGATCTGCATCATGTCTAAATAAATATGTCGATTTTATATGAAGTGATGGAAAACCGGTTAAAACATATCAAGAATCACGAGAGCTCGGAAAACTACTGTTGGGATGAATAGTTCATTGTGCAAACCCTAATGAAATCAAGATACTCTCACCAATTCCAACTGATACTCTGCAATAATAATTTAATTTTCCCTTTGGCATTATAAAATACACATACACACCTTGGGTCGTGTCAATCTTAGTACCATTCTTATAAACCTTACTGTAACTTTAACCCATAACCTTATTCTTTTACACTCTTCTAAAAAGGGGAGTCTCAACAAAGAGTTTTATGAAATCATAACAAAAACATGCTTTAAGAATGTGAGAAAAGAGAAATTAAATATTCTGTGAGAGACTGAGAGAGATAAACCTGTTAAAAGAACTCAAGAAACCAAGATGCCAATTCACCTTATCATCTTTCAATCGGCGACGGCGTATCTCCGGTGATTTGTGCAGCAATTGAGTTTTGGGAGGCAATTTAGGGTAGATGGGTCGATTGAATTTCATGTGTATGACATTCAATCGATGGGACGAGCGGTGGATCGGAGGTGAGTTGAGAGGGAGGCTGCAATTGGTGGGAATGAATTGGGGGAAATGAAGAATGTTGGTGCATACGTCTGTCGACTTCGTCTTGTATCGAGTCTTGTATTATATTAGATAGATCAGAGCACGTTATACAAGAAAAATATCAAATATAGGATGAGTGGCAGTTTCGTGCGGAATTAGAAGTTGTAATTCCGTTTGAAATCACCAAGTGATTTCAAACGAAATCACTGATTTCGCTTGAAATGTGATTTCGTTTGAGCCGGTTCAAGCGGAATTACCACACCTATATATACTAGGTTAAGTCGTGTCATTTGGTACGAAATTAGATTCCGGTTTGAGAACCGAAGTGCTGCCGAAGTGTCGTCTTGCTGTAATACTTTGTCATATAAATCAAAAAGACATTTAAAGTGATTTGCAAGCTGTTTCGAACTTGATACGTTAGTTTCCCCCTCTCGTATTGAGAAGAACACTTCTGATTGACTCGTTTGGGTCACAGAACGATCCTACAAGTGGTATCAGAGCTCAGGAGGAAGAGTTCTTGCCAAAACAGCCATAAAATCTGTCTTCTACACTTTATTTTCAAAATTGAACAAGTTTTTACGGTCAAAATGACTTAAATTTCACATATTGTGTGCGAAACAGTGTTTTAACAAACCCTTGAAAGAATCAGACCTGAATTCAGATTAAAAGTGACAAAAATGGGCCAAACAGTTAATTTCGTTTGAACGAGCACCTGATTTCGTTTGAAAAGTTTTGGTAATTTCACACGAAATTACTTATTCCGTTTGAAAAATCAGTAATTTCATTTGAAAGAAGTATTCCGTGTGAAGAGGCAATCTCGTTTGAAAAGGTATTCCGTTTGAAGAAGTGATATCACACCAAATCAGCTATTTCGTTTGAAAGAGTGTTATTTAACACGAAATCAGGTAATTCTGTGTGAAAGAGGTATTTCGTTTGAGCAGGTAATTCCGTTTGAAGGTGATTCAGTTTAAAGTGCTATTTTGTTTGAAAGTGTCTGTTTTGTGAAAAAGTTTATCGAATCATGGAAGAAGAGTTCTATAACGCGTTTGCTACATCCCCGACTACTCCAGCTACCATTGCTCAGAACATGAACTTAGAAAATGAAACTGGAACTTTACAAAAACCCCCGAAGCTAATGGGAATTGAGGAGTATTATGGTTGGAAAGATCGTTTTGAAAAATGGGTTCAAGCTAACCATTTGAGGTCTTGGAAATGTGTAGAGAAAAAGTATGTTTTACCACGTACAGACTTGGGAGTTGAAAAGAAAATTTATGAATTTACGGATAAAGAACGAGACATGTACAAAGAAGAAAAGATGATGATCAGTTTACTCCAGCAAGCTACTAAAGAAGACATATTCATATTGCTTCAACATGATAAGACTTCACGCTCAATTTGGGAAGCACTTCGGATTAAATTTGAGGGAAGTGAGAAAATGATCAAGAGTAAAAAGGCATTGTTAAAGAAAGAATTTGATTTATTCACAAGTTTTCCAGGAGAAGATACAAAGAAACTAATTAAAAGATATTGTCACTTAGTACGTTCAATGTCATTGTTAGACATCAGCAAAGATCGTGAAGAATGGGTCGACAAACTAGCTGATGCTTTACCTCAGAAAGAATGGGGTACATTTTTTATGATATTAAAGAATACTGGAGAATATGATGGATTGACAATTTCACAGTTCATTGAAAAGATTGAATGACAAGATCTTGAACAACAAAAGATTGCAAGAATGAACAATCTGAGTGCACAACAAGATGTTAAGATGTACTACAAAGGGAGTGTTCAGAATACTGAATTAAGCCCAAAAATCCAAACTGCTTTTAATGCCGAAAACTCATCTGAAACAATCAATCAAAGTTCAAACAGCAGCAGCAGTGGATTCTCTTCATATCCGAGTGTTAATCCGAAAGCTTCAAGTTCAAGTCATCAAGGTCAAAGCTCAAACAGCAACAATGGTCGTATCTTAAATTGCAACATTGCATTGCATCTTCAGAATGGCCAAAATTTTTCTGAAAAAGTTGTCAAAAGTCATATGGCATTACTTGTTACAGTATTGGAATCATATGAAGGATTGGTTACAGGAAGGATCGGAAATCCTATGTTGACGAAAGAGGATTATGATCAGATAGATGCTGAAGAAATGCAGCTGATGGATATAAAATGGTGTTTAGCAAGTGTGTTGAGAAGAGCTGAAAAGTTTAAAATAATTACAGGAAGAGATAATTTTTTGGATGCAAAAGTTTCTACTTTGGGTTTTGATAAATCTAAAGTTACTTGTTTTCGATGCAAGGAGAAAGGTCATTTCAAGAGGGAATGTACCAATCGAGAAGCAAGTGGAGCAAAGAATCCGTTTGGTGGAAATGATTATTATCGGAAAGCCATATATCAACAAGTTGCTCATCAACCGCATCAACAAAAAGAACCACAAACAGCACATGCTAAAATGATCGAAGATGCAAATAAAAAAGCTTATTACGGTATTATTGATCAAGATGATGAGAAAGTGGCTGCAGGTTTTAGTTGGGACAAATATATTCCATCTGATTCAAAAACTGTGGCGTTAATTGCTCAAATAGTTCAAAAACCAGATTTGATGACGGAATGGATGAAAGCGTTTGCCAGTGATGAGAAAAGTCAAGATGAAGAGTTTGTTTCTTCAGATGATAGTTCAGAACAGACTCAAGTGTTTGATCAATCATCAACTGATGACAGTGATGATGAGGAAGAAACACATATTAATATTGCAAAAACTCATTTATCTCCTGAAAGTTTTCAATTTTATTTTGCAGATAAAGTGGAGAAGATAAAGGAGAAACGTGCAGCAAAGAATAAGAAACAAGTAAAAAGCGAGAGTGTTGCACAGGAAGAGAAGTCTGAAGAGAGTGAAGAAGTTGAGTCTGCTGTAAAAGTAGTTGAAGTTGTTGAGAAAGTAGTTGAAGGTGAGAAAGTGGTTGAAGTTGAAAAGATAGTTGAAGTTGAAAAGATTGTTGAAGTTACAAAAGCGTGTCAAAAATGTTTGGAATCTTGCAAGCAGTGTGCAGAGAAAGATGAGAAGATGAATGAGTTTGAGAAAATGAAAGAGAATTTATTGTTTAATCTCAATTACGTGAAAGAATCATATGATGTGTTGAATAGAACGGTAACTAGTCTACAAAAGACAAATTCTGAAAGAGAAGATGCGTTGACAATGATGAATGCTGTGATGATGTCAAAGCAGAAAGCCATAAATTTTTACATTGAAGAAAGTGCAAAATGGAAGCAAGAGTTGGAGACAAAAAAGATAGAAAATGAAAGAATTAGACGATTGTTACAAAGCTATTCTAGTTCTGATTATCTGATTGATCAAATTTATCCAACTGTTGCAGGTTTAGAAGTATTTCAAGATGAGAAGACTGAAGAGAAGGATACTGGTAAGAAACAAAGTGCAAATTATAACAAGTGTCCGCCTCCGATCTAGGAAGGTTATTCTCCCAGAAAACCAAATGAGGAGCAAGTCAAAAAGGCTGTCAATATAAAGTTAAAGTCCGAAACAACTGATGAGTTACCAGAAAATATTGATGTCACAATTACATCGTCTGACACTGATCATGAGTCTGAGTTAATAAAGAAAGTGGTCGATCAGGTGTTAGATAAAGATGAGGAGTCAGAGTCAAAGTTCAAATCCAAGAGTTCGAGTTCATCAGTTGACAGTCAAAAGTCGTCGGTCAAAAGGGTTTATAATAAAGAATTCCTGTTATCAAAATCTAATTTGAATGATGAACCAATCAATATGGCATATACTTTGATTGATTCAGACAAATTATATTCTGATGAGGAATTTCCAATAAGAGGTGTTAAACCAGAAATGATCAAAAAGGTTTTCAAACTAACAGAAATTAACATTTCCGAAATAAAAGATGTAAATCTTTCTGAAAGACTTAAATCTTATACCTCAAGAGTTCAACAACGTTTAAACAAGAAAAAGGGTTACAGTTCTGGTTCTGGTTTTCAAAATAAACCAAACCACAATGGTAATTACAAAAAGAAAGGTCTTGGTTTTATTCCACCTGAAAATCATAAAAATGATAAAATTTATAAAACAAACACAAAATTTGTTTCAGGAACAAGCTGTGAAGAGGAATCAAAAAGCTCATTCTGGAAGCAATCAAACCGAGAATTCCTTGCCAAGAAACAAGAGAAAATGAAGAATAGAGCTTATCAAAAAAAAAAGAGACAAGAACCTGTTACAGATGCAATGAAGTTGGTCACATTGCATGGAATTGTCCTCTAGCAACAAAAACAAAACAGGGAGTCTCAGAAAAACTTAAAGAGAAAGTTATTGATAAAATTGAACCACCAACTGAAAAATTTTAAGATGTCAAAAACTCTACATATGAAGTTGGTGAATGCTCAAAAATATTTTACAAGAGAAGTGTGAACCTTGACAATCAAAAGTGGGTTGTTAAGAAATCTGAGGTGAAAACTGGCGATGAATCTGATTCCACAAAGTCAGAGGAGCCACAAGTTGAGGTTAAAAAGGAAAAATCAGTTCCTCAAATGGATGATGAGAACTTTCCACCATTGAGGACTGAAAATTTTAAACAAAAGGTTGGGAAAGTTGAAATCTCAAATCAATTTTATTCTGAGAAGAAAAAATTCGATGTTGAGAAAGCATTCAATGGGAATGTTAAAAAGATTTTTGGAAAAATGGTTGATGGAAAGGTCAAAGGGGTAAAAGATTTTTATGCAACAAAAAAGGCAACTTATTACCCGACTGAAGATGATTTGGTTACACCCAAAGCAGGTCAGGCTTGGGTGTCTGTGTTCTTTACTTAAAAATCTTGACATGCCAGAGCTCCCAAATTGGTAATCGTGGAGCATGAATCGGCATCATTATTATAAAATTTGAAATTCTGAAATTGTTAAAATTGTTAAATTCTACAGGTGGTGGAATTGCCGGAGCTTTCAAGTTAGTAATCGTGGAGCAGGAATCGGCATCTTTCTTGAGAAATTCACTTTGGTGATATTTCGACTTACAAGTGGTAAATCAGGGACATTAAGTTGTACTTGATTTTCTACAAATGGTATTTGTTGATTGAATTTAAAATTGTGATATTTTTCAAAAGGTTGAAAATGAAAGAACAAGGTGATGAAGATCCCTTAACCTACAAGTGGTTTTTATGAAATCAACAAAACTAATTTTCTGGAAAAATCATTTTGATTAAAACAAACTTAAGTGTTTTGAAATCTTAATGAGAAAATAGTTTGTTGTAAGGGGGAGTTCTGATTGTTTATGCCAAGTGGGTGGCGAATTAAAGCAATTCACAACAGTTGTCGCTTTATTTGTACAGTTTGTTTTCAAATTTCTTTAAATGATTTTGCATTTTAGGGGGAGTAAGAATTTTCAGAAAATCCAAAAACATTTGAAAATTTGAAAAAATCCAAAAACATGATAAAATCAAAAATGAGTTTTGTTGAAGAAAAGAGGAAATGATAGTACATCAGTGGACAATCATAACATGCTAAAGAATTGGAAAGTAAAATGTGATAAACGGTCTCACTAAAGATGTGACGATAGGCTCAGCTAGATTAGTAGATTTGCGAAAACGATACAAACATAAAGCAAACAGCCTAAGTCTGGTGGGAAACACGGTTGAAAGCATAGTACTTAGTTTTGTCCTTCTTGACTGTGTGCCTGCTCGGTAATCGCTGATTGTCAAAAGACATAAAACTGGTTAAGTTTGTGAGCTTTCACAACTTTGCCGAAAAGTCTCTGTGATTTTGTGTTTTCATTTTGCAAAGATTTAAACTTGTTTTATTTCTTTATTTTGTTTAAGCATTGGACATCCTCTGTGTATACGTGAGTATCGACCTGGATGTTATTGCCTAAACGTTCTGCTTTATTTTCTTTGGTGTTTCGTTTAAGCTTTGGATCACCTCTGCGTATACGGAAGTATCGACCTGGTGGTTAAAGCCTAAACAATTTCAACTTGTTTTTATTTTTTATTTTGTTTAAACATTGGACTTTCTCTGCGTATACGGAAGTATCGACCTGATTGTTAATGTTTAAACATTCTACTTTATTTTTGCACAAATCACAGTTGATGAAAGTTTAAAGGCATTACTTGAGTCAGTGTATTGCATGATGAGGGGATATGCTGAGATCGTGGGGTCCATAAGATTTTAGTGCAAAAATTAATATACCTTAACGTATCGGTAAGCATTTCAAAAGTTTTAGATTGAGTTTAAGTGGACAAATATATCGTCAATCAACGTGAATCGTTTAGAGCTTAAAATGTTTAAAGCTTAACGGTGTTGGTGATTTGTCTCATAAACTGATATGATCCTCTTACACAAACTCACAAAAATATTGTCTGTATATATTTCTTTACTGCATTTTCTTTCAAGTTCAAAAATTCCAAAAATATTTCGGAGTGTTTTTTTTTGGGGGGGGGGGGGTAAAAGGGTATACCCCGGTGATTGTATTTCTATCAAAATAAAACAAGTAGAATGGCTGAATGCCAAACTAGTTCAGAAGTGTGACATGCCACACTAATGTAAACAAGCTATAAAAGCAAAACGACAAACCAAACTCAACATCAAAACACTAAACATTAAACGACAAAAATTGCAAGATGTTTAGATGCTATCGGCTTCAGCTAACGGTGAAATCTTCCAAATCTTCAACAGTCTTGTAACACGATCATTCATCTTGAACTTAAACGAGTGTAGCTTCAAACGAACTGTCTCTGTAATCTGTTCTTCCAACTTCTCCGGCGGCCTTAACAGATTATCAAAAAATCTAGCTTTCCTTTCTTGCCAAATAAAATAAGCAATAGCAGCAACCACTAACTTTCGGATAACCCAAATCGCTAATTTAGATGCTGCATTCGGACAACTGATGTTGGAGAGCTGATTTTCAAAATTCCAAGTGCTAAACTTGTTGAGCATTTCGTGAGGGGGAGTCTGTGTTTAAATAAGAAAATTTTTTAAATTTTTGTTTACAAGTGGTTATCAGAAGTTTTTAAAATGATAAATCTTTCTGGATGATACATGCTAGTAGAGTTTATGTAACACCTCGTAATTTCATGTCCAATATAATATCGACACGTGTCATGAACTTTAAACGTGTAAAGGATTACTTTAGAAGGACTAAAGTTGACAAACAAGGAATGTATGTGAATGTAAGGGTTCAAAATGTCCACAATGGATAAATATACTTCACAGTAGCCCCACGAAATGTTTATACCCTTAAACGAATGAATCATGGATCATGCGAAGCTAATTGTGAAAAAAAGTGAGAGATTACAAACTACAGGGGTTAAATGTGTCAACATGTTTAAAGTATACCTCTGATTGGCCTTTTAGCAAACCTGAAGCTTTGTAATGGCTTCAGCTAACGGTGAAATCTTCCAAATCTTCAACAGTCTTGTAACACGATCGTTCATCTTGAACTTAAACGAGTGTAGCTTCAAACGAACTGTCTCTGTAATCTGTTCTTCCAACTTCTCCGGCGGCCTTAACAGATTATCAAAAAATCTAGCATTCCTTTCTTGCCAAATAAAATAAGCAATAGCAGCAACCACTAACTTTCGGATAACCCAAATCGCTAATTTAGATGCTGCATTCGGACAACTGATGTTGGAGAGCTGATTTTCAAAATTCCAAGTGCTAAACTTGTTGAGCATTTCGTGAGGGGGAGTCTGTGTTTAAATAAGAAAAATTTTTAAATTTTTGTTTACAAGTGGTTATCAGAAGTTTTTAAAATGATAAATCTTTCTGGATGATACATGCTAGTAGAGTTTATGTAACACCTCGTAATTTCATGTCCAATATAATATCGACACGTGTCATGAACTTTAAACGTGTAAAGGATTACTTTAGAAGGACTAAAGTTGACAAACAAGGAATGTATGTGAATGTAAGGGTTCAAAATGTCCACAATGGATAAATATACTTCACAGTAGCCCCACGAAATGTTTATACCCTTAAACGAATGAATCATGGATCATGCGAAGCTAATTGTGAAAGAAAGTGAGAGATTACAAACTACAGGGGTTAAATGTGTCAACATGTTTAAAGTATACCTCTGATTGGCCTTTTAGCAAACCCGAAGCTTTGTAACGATTAATTATGCTCACTAGAATGCATGGTAAAAATTTCACCAAGTTTCGTTATCATATGAGAAAGTTATGATAAAATTCGTATACGATGGGTTAAAAGCGTCGACATGTTAATAAATACCTCTGAACGACCTATGTATAAATCCCAAACCTTAACCGGTGTTATAAACATCTGATATATGTAACATATGTGCTTGTAATCATTGTGAACAGTTCAATTATCAATAAAACAAAGTTATTTGATCCCAATGTTTGTTTGTTTATGTTTGACATTTTTCATGTTTTGACTTTTGTTCAATTTCAAACTCTACATCACTTTCTGGAGAGTTATACGCAAACTGGTGCGTAAACGTAATCAGTTTAATGCGAAAAATACTCCGGAACATCAACATATACTTAACATACCTTAAATAACCTTTACATAACTTAGAAATAAGTTTTGAAGGCTTTGGTATGGCAAAAACAAGTTAATTCGCCTACAGGGACTAAATTTGACAAACTGCGAAAGTATTCCAATTTGAACTTTAACAGACATTCCGGAACATTACCATGAGGTAAACATACCATAAATATCCTTTACATAGCTTAGAAATAGGCTTTGAGGGGTTCGGTGTGCTAAAATTAACTTTTGGGTCATTCAGGGACTAAAAGCGTCAAAAAGTGCATAAGTTTGCATTTTCGCGCATAACTTACGTTCTGAATACATCCGGACATCCAAAAATTTATGTAAGCACTAAAATATTTTATTTTAGTGTTTGGCATGAGAAAAATCCATTCGTCGCGCAATTTGGATCGTTTTTCGTGCTTATGCGCATTCCGTCGTAATTAAGCGAACATAGCGATCGTACGACCAAACGAACCAACATCCGACATATTTTTGAGCATGTTCCATGTCCACAATGTTTAGGCATAATTTTAGAGCCTTAAAGATGGCTTAACGGGCCTTAAACGTGTCGGAAATGGCCTTAATGCATAACAGGGACCAAAACTGACATTTGCTGAAACTTGTTTCTGACCAGAAGGGCCAGGCGGCCCGCGTGAGTTATGTGTGTCCCCTTACGCGGCCCGTGTCAGCTTCCCAGATCAGATTAAATCAGTTTAACAGCTGTTTACAGTTGTTAACCACTCAAAACTCACCCACACTTGCCCTTTCCTGACCATGAGGGGCCATTTTGAGCTACCATAAGGTTGCAACAAGTGTAAGGATGAGATTGAAGCACGTTATTCGATAAACGATCCTAACAGTTGTCCATTTACTATAAATACCCAACCCATCACAACTCAAAACCCATAAAATCTGATCTAAAAGCTCTAAGTTGAAGCCATTACTTCATACCTGAGCTACTTGGATCAAGATAAACTTGCGGGGACCCTTGTAAGTGTTCCTTCGTTCTTTTTATACTTTTAGCGTTAAAAGTCAAACTTTGTTTGACTTTCTGCATTGACCAGTTTATGGTCAATGCGAAGTTCGTTTGAACTTCATAACGTGAGCGTAATCACGATGGTTATAGTCCCTAGTGACTATACCTACTGATTACCACATTATCTAGGCTCAGTGACGAGTCGTAGTTTCGGCCAAAATGTGCATTCTTGCGTATTTTGTAACCAAACTACTCATAGGTATCAAAACCGTTTGTTTTGATACAAAACCTGTTTTCTAAACTTAGTTAAGCATATTTTAACATGCTTAGCTCGTCACTTTTAGTTTAGTGCTTATATAAGGTCGCAAGGTAAGCGATCTAAACAATCGCTTATACTTTCGAACCCGACCCGTTTGGTCGATCATTAGGATCCGACCAAACACATTAGGTGACCATAGTATATAGGGAATAACCTTCTGAGGTTATACCTTATGGTCACGATGTTTAGTTAGTTGTATGATAGGTAGTTTATATGCCTTAGGTAAATGACCAAAATGCCCTTTTTACGCCAAAATTCTTTTTAAGCATATGCAACATAACTTTTGGTATCTAAACTGATTTGGCAACAATATTAGACATGTTAAGGCATATATTACTTGTCATAGGACTAGTTAAGCGGTCCGAACGCGTTTTACGCGAACGACGCGTTAAAGTAGCATAAGCTACCTAAACGGGTCGTAATGGGTCGTAAGTACTAAGGTTAGGTTTCATTTTAGTATGTAGGCTTTGTTAAACCATATTACACGAGTCTCCACACTCGTTTGGTTTACGAACCCTCATTCTATCCAATCCTCCGATTTAGGTCCGGTATATTAACATAGTTACCTATATTAGGTGCCGTTTGATATCCGTGATCTCTAGCATTGTTTGGTTGTTACTCAAGGACTACTAAGCAATCTCAAGTGAGTACATAGACCCCTCTTTTACTGTTTTCCAAACATTTTGGGGTGAAACACATGTGCCTACTTGTTACTTTCGTGCCTTTCATGCTTTCATATCATATGCTTGTTATGTTCATTAGTACATTATAGTACATGATTTCATTACATTTTATGCTATGTATGTCCATTGTGTGCATACTTAGTACATCGTTTTACATTACATTTCATGCTATGTATGTCCATTGTGTGCATACTTAGTACATTGTTTTACATTACATTTCACGCTATGTATGTTCATTTGATTACATACTTAGTGCATTGTTTTCACATGCTTATATTTTTGGTATGACATTTGGTTTGTTCAGATGGGACAATATACATTCATTAACATTGATCACGCCGTTCGTTAGTAGGTAGTGGTACCATAGGACTTGACAACTCCCATTCCTGAACCCTAGGTTTGTTTGGGTGGAAGGAATGACCGAATTCGATAAACATAACACAGATAGACCTTTAATTTGTTTAAAGGTCTATCACCACAGTCACAAGGCTTGGATGTATGCATTATAGCAATACCGCATAGATGTTTGTATCAGTATAGCATGCATTTGTTTCACAAAACATAACTTTGATTTAAACTATGTTTATTTCGATACCCTGTTTTTGTGCATTTTACCTATGGTTTAGTTGATGTATTTCACTTGCCATACATGGTATTTTTGGATACACAATTCATGATTTACATTAAACATAAACATTTTGACATTGATATACACCTTCGGTGATTTACATTAAACATGGACATTTTGATATGGCTTACACAATAACACTTGACAATTGATTTATACATGAACAATTTACAATGGTGGTTGGTTTGGGTAAGTGGTTTGAGTAACGAGGCGTGTGTAATACGATACAAACATGGTGGATACGCCGCTGGTACTTCCTATATATAAGTGTTTGTATAATATTACATATCGTAGCGTTAATTAAATCATTTCAGTATAGACATATTACATTTTACACAAATAACATATTTTTCACAAGACATTGTTTTACAAAACAGTTTATTTTATAACCACTCTTTCTACGTGGTTATTTCATTAACCATACACCTTTCTTTTATATAATCTGATTTCTTATCGAGTTTTCATATGATTTATAAAAGAAAACACTTAACAAGATTCATGACTAATTTTTATTAAACCTTTCTTCTAAAACCCAAGTCATGAATCCTATTTTCACAAAACCTATGTATCTCACAGGCATTTTTATGCTGACGTACCTATTTTCACATGTGTTTTCAGGAGCAGTCGCTTAGGATGATGATCGTGACACTAGGGCGGACCTGTGCCTTAGAGACTTAAAATAAAGATAGAACTAGTTTAATTATGTTCTGAACTCTTTATTTCTTGTTTTGAGACAATGTAACACTCTTGTTTGATAAATAAAATATAACTTTGTATGCCATGGTTGTGAAACAATAATTCAGTTACAACACTCCCCGACGTTTCCGCCACGATTTGATGTTTTACGTGGTCGGGGTGTGACAGAAGAGTTGGTATCAGAGCCAATGGTTATAGGGAATTAGGTTATTAGTAATGCTTTGACCTAGACTATAACCTTTCTAGGACCCCAACACAAGTTATCTTGTGTTTAGATTTTAAAACATGCACTTCACCTATCCTTAGGTGATAACCACAACGGGAACATCAAGTTCGAATCCGCTTTGAAAACTAATCATCTGTTCTAGGATGATTGATTACTAGGTTTTGAACCCTCCGTTGTAAGGTTTTGAACCCTTCCAGTTTGATTTGTTTTGGCCTTCTGCCTTCCAAATTTTCAAAATCTCGTCAAAGTTTTGGGTTCTAAATAGTGTGAACACATGCAAACTGGAAGAGTGAATGCTTGTACCCTGGGTTTTCTATCTAAGGCTAGAGTGTTCGTACAAATCCACATAATCGGACCAGTCACTCTTACCTGGGAACTCTTGGGGTGAGTGTTCACTTATAGGCGAGCATGTCTTCGCGATACATTATTTTTGACCCATTTACTTTGATTAGTCACTGTGTGTCGCTTGTTTGCTTTGCGATGCGGACGAATGACCACCATCTTTGCTTTTGTTGATTTTGTTTCATCTCATTCTCTTCATCCAATCATCTCACTAGTTTCCTTTCATGTTTGCCTCTTTTAGAATGCCTCCTCGACGCGAAAACCAGATAGCGACTGCCGAACTGGCAGAAATTATTGCGCAGCAAATGGCTGCTGCATTCCCAAACCTCTTTGCTCAATGGAACCAAGCCAACAACAACAACAATGCTCCATGCAATTTCAAGAGTTTTAGCTCGGCTAAACCGCTCAAGTTTAGCGGTACTGAAGGAGCAATTGGGCTTCTTCAATAGTTCGAGAGCATTGAGAATACTTTCCGTCACGTGCAGTGTCCTGACAATCGCAAGGTCGAGTTTTCTTTGAGTGTGTTTCAGAAGAGGTCTCTTACGTGGTGGAACGGGGTTATGAGAGATCGTGGTGCAGAGGTTGCTCTAGCACAGACATGGGCTGAACTTAGAGCTCTTATGATGAGGGAGTTTTGTCCTCGTCATGAACAGCGAGCTTTGGAGAGAGAGTTTGATGACTTGAAACAGGACAGTGGCGAGCACAGGGCGTATACTGATAGGTTTGAGGAGTTGAGTCTGCTTTGCCCAACAATGGTTACCCCACTCGACAAGGCTATCGAAAGGTACATCGATGGTCTACCTGACTCAGTACAAGACATCATTACTGGTAGTAACCCTACCACACTCCGTCAGGCGATCGAGTTAGCAGCGACATTGACTGAGTCGCAGGTTCGAAAGGGAAAGCTGCACAAAAAGGGTGACAAGGGTAAGAAGCAGGCGTCTGACAAAGAAGATAGCAAGAAAGGTCAAAACAAGAAGGGAAAGGATTCTGGTTCCTCAAGGGGGTCAAGGAAGCGTAAGGCTTACCAAAATTTTGTTGTCACTGCCAAAGCTAACCAGGCAGCTCCCAACCAACCCGCACAGCCTCCAGCGAAGAAACCTTATGCAGGAAATGCACCTTTGTGCAATAGATGCAACAGTCACCATCAGCCGCAATTTCCGTGCCGTTTCTGTACTAACTGTGGGAAGTCAGGTCATCTTGCTGGTGTTTGTCGTTTTGCTCAGAATCAGGCAGTTCAGAACCCAGCTCGACAAGTTTCTTAGCCTCCTGCTCAGCAACAAGGTCAAGCTGCACGACCACACTACCCACCAGGTTCTTGTTACAACTGTGGGGATCTGACCCACTACCGTAATCAGTGTCCAAGATTGGTGAATGCTAACCCAAATCAGAATTAGGCTCAGGCTCGAGGGAGAGTCTTCAACATGAATGCACAAGAGGCACAAGCGGACAATGAAGTGGTGAACGGTACGTTCTTTATTAATAATCAGCCTGCATCTGTTCTTTTTTATTCGGGTGCGGATAAGAGTTTTGTGTCATTATCTTTTGAGCCATTGCTTCGCGTGTCTAGAACGAAACTAGGAAAACCCTTGACAGTAGAGGTTGCTAGCGGTGAACCCATTGTTCTTGATTCTGTTCTTCGCAACTGCCAGTTGAACCTTAACGACCATCTTTTTCCTATTGACCTCACGCCTATGCAACTTGGAAGCTTCGACGTTATTGTGGGTATGGATTGGTTAGCCAAGCATCGCGCAGAGGTAGTTTGTTTTAACAAGATTGTTCGTGTGCCGCTTTCGACAGGCGAGATCCTACAAGTTCGTGGTGAGAAACCTGCTGGTGGTCTCAAACTCATGTCTTGTTTTAAAGCTCGGAAGTATCTACGAAAGAACTATGTGGCCTTTTTGGCACATGTTGTAGCAGATAAGGGCAAAGGTAAATCTATTCAAGATATTCCTGTTGTTCGGGATTATTCTGAAGTATTCCCTGAAGAGTTACCTGGTCTACCCCCAGCACGCCAAGTCGAGTTCTGAATTGATCTCGTACCTGGTGCAAATCCCATTGCCAGATCTCCATATCGTCTTGCACCGTCTGAGATGCAAGAGTTGGCTAAGCAGCTTCAGGAGCTCTCTGACAAAGGTTTTATCCGTTCTAGCTTTTCACCTTGGGGTGCTCCCGTTCTTTTTGTCAAGAAGAAGGATGGATCTTTTAGGATGTGTATCGATTATCGTGAGCTTAACAAGCTTACCATCAAGAATCGATATCCCCTACCTCACATCGATGATCTCTTTGATCAGTTACAGGGCGCTTCTTATTTTTCAAAGATTGATCTGCGATCTGGATATCATCAACTTCGTGTGCATGAAGAAGATATTCCCAAGACAGCATTCCGCACTCGTTATGGGCATTATGAATTCACAGTCATGCCATTCGGTTTGACTAATGCTCCTGCTGTTTTCATGGACTTAATGAATAGGGTCTGCAAGCCTTATTTGGATCATTGTTTTTATTGATGACATCTTGATATACTCTAAGACGCGAGCTGATCATGAGCAACATCTTCGTCTTACTTTGGAACTCCTAAAGAAAGAGCAACTTTTCGCCAAATTCTCCAAATGCGAATTTTGGCTTAAAGAAGTTCAATTTTTAGGACATATTGTCAACGAACAAGGTATTCATGTAGATCCCTCCAAGATCAGTGCGATTAAGGATTGGGATACACCTTCTACTCCTACTGAAGTTCGTTCTTTTCTTGGACTAGCGGGTTATTATCGCCGCTTCATTGAAAACTTCTCAAAGATTGCAGTTCCTCTAACTGCTCTAACTCAAAAGAACAAACCCTTTGATTAGGGATTCAAGCAAGAGGAAGCGTTTCTGACTTTGAAACAAAAACTTTGCGACGCGCCTGTTCTGACCTTGCCTGAGGGCAATGATGATTTTGTCGTTTATTGCGATGCATCTAAATTGGGTCTTGGCTGTGTTCTGATGCAAAGAAACAAAGTCATAGCATATGCATCGAGGCAGTTGAAGGTACATGAAAAGAACTACACCACTCATGATCTTGAGTTGGGTGCAGTCGTCTTCGCTCTTAAGATCTGGAGACACTATTTGTACGGTACAAAATGTGTGGTTTTCACGGACCACAAAAGTCTCCAGCATATCTTCAATCAGAAAGAACTCAACATGAGGCAACGACGTTGGGTCGAGCTTCTAAACGACTATGACTGCGAAATTCGCTACCATCCTGGTAAGGCGAATGTCGTAGCCGATGCATTGAGTCGTAAGGAACGTACTAAGCTTCATTGTGTTCGTGTTCAATCTGATATTCAAGCTCGATCCGATATCCAAGCCCGCATTTCTCAGGCTCAACACACTTGTGTTTCACAAGGTTTGATGGATAAGGAATTTCCCTATCACATAACCCCTAATCTTGAACTGAAGGACAATGGATTGTATTACTTCATGGTCCGTTTGTGGGTCCCAAGCCAAGATAACCTTCGCACCTTGCTTATGGATGAAGCCCATAAGTCTCGTTATTCTGTTCATCCTAGTTCAGATAAGATGTATAAGGATCTTCGTATTCAGTATTGGCGGCCTGGTATGAAGAAAGACATCGCCTTATATGTATCAAAATGCCTTACTTGTCTTAAGGTTAAGGCTGAACATCAGCGTCCTTCTGGTTTATTGGTGCAACCAGAGATCCCAGTTTGGAAGTGGGAAAACATTACTATGGATCTCATTACCAAACTTCCGCGCACAAAGAAAGGTCATGATGCCATCTGGGTAGTTGTTGATCGTCTTACTAAGTCGGCGCATTTCTTGCCAATCCGTGAGGATTTTTCTGCTGACAAACTTGCTAAAATCTACGTGGATGAAATTGTAGCTCGACATGGAGTTCCTTTGAACATCATTTCTGACAGAGATGCTCGTTTCACTTCTCATTTTTGGAGAACCATGCAATCTGTTATGGGGACCCAACTTAATCTGAGCACAGCTTATCATCCGCAAACGGATGGTCAATCTGAAAGAACAATCCACACTCTGGAGGATATGCTTAGAGCTTGTGTGATCGATTTTGGTGGTAGTTGGGATTCACATCTTCCGTTAATTGAATTCTCCTACAACAACAGTTATCACTCCAGCATCAACATGGTTCCTTTCGAGGCTCTCTATGGTCGAAAATGCCGTTCACCAGTCTGCTGGAATGAGATCGGTGAGGCTCAGCTTACTGGACCTGCCCTCATTTTAGAGACAACGGATAAGATTAAGAAAGTTCGTGATAACCTTCAGACAGCTAGAAGCCGTCAAAAGAGTTACGCGGACCCAAAACGCAAGCCCTTGGATTTTCAAGTCGGTGATCGTGTATTACTTGAGGTCTCACCTTGGAAAGGTGTGATCAGATTTGGAAAGAAAGGAAAACTTGCACCTAGATACGTTGGACCATTCAAGATCGTCGAAAGAATCGGTAAGGTAGCCTACAGACTTGAGTTACCTCCTGAACTTGGAAATGTTCATCCAACATTTCACGTGTCCAATCTCAAGAAGTGTTTAGCTGATGAGAACCTCCACATACCACTTGACGAAATTCGTGTTGATAAAACACTGAAATTTGTTGAGAAGCCAGTTGAAATCATGGAACGTGAAATCAAGTGGCTTAAACGCAAGCGCATTCCGTTGGTCAAAGTTTGCTGAGAATCTAAACGTGGACCGGAGTTTACTTGGGAACGCGAAGATCAAATGAAGGCGAAGTATCCACATCTATTCCCACGAGTTTCCTCTAAATAAATTTCGGGACGAAATTTCCACAAGTAGGGGAGACTGTAACATCTGTGCTTGTAATCATTGTGAACAGTTCAATTATCAATAAAACAAAGTTATTTGATCCCAATGTTTGTTTGTTTATGTTTGACATTTTTCATGTTTTGACTTTTGTTCAATTTCAAACTATACATCACTTTCTGGAGAGTTATACGCAAACTGGTGCGTAAACGTAATCAGTTTAATGCGAAAAATACTCCGGAACATCAACATATACTTAACATACCTTAAATAACCTTTACATAACTTAGAAATAAGTTTTGAAGGCTTTGGTATGGCAAAAACAAGTTAATTCGCCTACAGGGACTAAATTTGACAAACTGCGAAAGTATGCCAATTTGAACTGTAACAGACATTCCGGAACATGACCATGAGTTAAACATACCATAAATATCCTTTACCTAGCTTAGAAATAGGCTTTGAGGGGTTCGGTGTGCTAAAATTAACTTTTGGGTCATTCAGGGACTAAAATTAACCATGAGGGGCCATTTTGAGCTACCATAAGGTTGCAACAAGTGTAAGGATGAGATTGAAGCACGTTATTCGATAAACGATCCTAACGGTTGTCCATTTACTATAAATACCCAACCCATCACAACTCAAAACCCACAAAATCTGATCTAAAAGCTCGAAGTTGAAGCCATTACTTCATACCTGAGCTACTTGGATCAAGATAAACTTGCGGGGACCCTTATAAGTGTTCCTTCGTTCTTTTTATACTTTTAGCGTTAAAAGTCAAACTTTGTTTGACTTTATGCATTGACCAATTTATGGTCAATGCGAAGTTCGTTTGAACTTCATAACGTGAGCGTAATCACGATGGTTATAGTCCCTAGTGACTATACCTACTGATTACCACGTTATCTAGGCTCAGTGACGAGTCGTAGTTTCGGCCAAAATGCGCATTCTTGCGTATTTTGTAACCAAACTACTCATAGGTATCAAAACCGTTTGTTTTGATACCAAACCTGTTTTCTAAACTTAGTTAAGCATGTTTTAACATGCTTAGCTCGTCACTTTTAGTTTAGTGCTTATATAGGGTCGCAAGGTAAGCGATCTAAACAATCGCTTATACTTTCGAACCCGACCCGTTTGGTCGATCATTAGGATCCGACCAAACACATTAGGTGACCATAGTATATAGGGAATAACCTTCCGAGGTTATACCTTATGGTCACGATGTTTAGTTAGTTGTATGATAGGTAGTTTATATGCCTTAGGTAAATGACCAAAATGCCCTTTTTACGCCAAAATTCATTTTAAGCATATGCAACATAACTTTTGGTATCTGAACTGATTTGGCAACAATATTAGACATGTTAAGGCATATATTACTAGTCATAGGACTAGTTAAGCGGTCCGAACGCGTTTTACGCGAACGACGCGTTAAAGTAGCATAAGCTACCTAAACGGGTCGTAATGGGTCGTAAGCACTAAGGTTAGGTTTCATTTTAGTATGTAGGCTTTGTTAAACCATATTACACGAGTCTCCACACTCTTTTGGTTTACGAACCCTCATTCTATCCAATCCTCCGATTTAGGTCCGGTATATTAACATAGTTACCTATATTAGGTGCCGTTTGATATCCGTGATCTCTTGCATTGTTTGGTTGTTACTCAAGGACTACTAAGCAATCTCAAGTGAGTACATAGACCCCTCTTTTACTGTTTTCCAAACATTTTGGGGTGAAACACATGTGCCTACTTGTTACTTTCGTGCCTTTCATGCTTTCATATCATATGCTTGTTATGTTCATTAGTACATTATAGTACATGATTTCATTACATTTTATGCTATGTATGTCCATTGTGTGCATACTTAGTACATCGTTTTACTTTACATTTCATGCTATGTATGTCCATTGTGTGCATACTTAGTACATTGTTTTACATTACATTTCACGCTATGTATGTTCATTTGATTACATACTTAGTGCATTGTTTTCACATGCTTATATTTTTGGTATGACATTTGGTTTGTTCAAATGGGACAATATACATTCATTAACATTGATCACGCCGTTCGTTAGTAGGTAGTGGTACCATAGGACTTGACAACTCCCATTCCTGAACCCTAGGTTTGTTTGGGTGGAAGGAATGACCGAATTCGATAAACATAACACAGATAGACCTTTAATTTGTTTAAAGGTCTATCACCACAGTCACAAGGCTTGGATGTATGCATTATAGCAATACCGCATAGATGTTTGTATCAGTATAGCATGCATTTGTTTCACAAAACATAACTTTGATTTAAACTATGTTTATTTCGATACCCTGTTTTTGTGCATTTTACCTATGGTTTAGTTGATGTATTTCACTTGCCATACATGATATTTTTGGATACAAAATGCATGATTTACATTAAACATAAACATTTTGACATTGATATACACCTTCAGTGATTTACATTAAACATGGACATTTTGATATGGCTTACACAATAACACTTGACAATTGATTTATACATGAACAATTTACAATGGTGGTTGGTTTGGGTAAGTGGTTTGAGTAACGAGGCGTGTGTCATACGATACAAACATGGTGGATACACCGCTGGTACTTCCTATATATAAGTGTTTGTATAATATTACATATCGTAGCGTTAATTAAATCATTTCAGTATAGACATATTACATTTTACACAAATAACATATTTTTCACAAGACATTGTTTTACAAAACAGTTTATTTTATAACAACTCTTTCTACGTGGTTATTTCATTAACCATACACCTTTCTTTTATATAATTTGATTTCTTATCGAGTTTTCATATGATTTATAAAAGAAAACACTTAACAAGATTCATGACTAATTTTTATTAAACCTTTCTTCTAAAACCCAAGTCATGAATCCTATTTTCACAAAACCTATGTATCTCACGGGCATTTTTATGCTGACGTACCTATTTTCAAATGTGTTTTCAGGAGCAGTCGCTTAGGATGATGATCGTGACACTAGGGCGGACCTGTGCCTTAGAGACTTAAAATAAAGATAGAACTAGTTTAATTATGTTCTGAACTCTTTATTTCTTGTTTTGAGACAATGTAACACTCTTGTTTGATAAATAAAATATAACTTTGTATGCCATGGTTGTGAAACAATAATTCTGTTACAACACTCCCCGACGTTTCCGCCACGATTTGATGTTTTACGTGGTCGGGGTGTGACAATATACATTCAAATCCGGTTAATGCTAGTAATAATTGATTCAAATTGTAAAGATAGGACCCTATGAGAATATGTTTGACAAACCTTCGTTTATGGCCCTTTCAAAAGAATCCAAGGCAACTTTAGAACATGGCAAGGTGGTCTTAACTGTTCAGGACATGAGGTACCAGGATCTGAAAGCAAATTTCTGGTGGATAGGCTTGAAGAAGTCTATAGCCACTTATGTGGCCAAATGTCTGACGTGCGCACAAGTTAAAGCTGAACACCAGAAGCCGTCAGGTTTGCTACAACAACCTGAACTTCCCACCTGGAAGTGGGAAATGGTGACGATGGATTTCATCACCAAGTTGCCAAAGACAAAGAAAGGAAATGATACTATATGGGTGATAGTAGATAGACTAACCAAGTCAGCACATTTCCTACCCATTAAGGAGACTTATAGCTCCGACATGTTAGCCCAATTGTACGTAGACAAGATTGTATCTCTGCATGGCGTACCAGTGTCTATTATCTCTGACAGAGATACTAGATACACATCGCATTTTTGGAAAAGTTTCCAACAATCCTTGGGCACGCGCTTAAATTTTAGTACGGCTTACCATCCTCAGACGGACGGGCAGAGTGAGCGTACCATCCAAACTTTGGAAGACATGCTTCGTGCATGTGTGATAGACTTAGGTGGTAGTTGGGATAACCACCTGCCATTAATCGAGTTCTCTTATAACAATAGCTATCATACAAGCATTAAGGTTGCGCCTTTCAAGGCCTTGTACGGTAGGAAGTGCAGAACGCCCGTTTGTTGGGCGGAAGTTGGAGATGTCCAACTGTCAGGACCTGAAATAGTCCTGGAGACGACAGATAAGATTGTGCAAATACGCGATCGTCTCAAAGCTGCCAGGGATAGGCAGAAAAGCTACGCAGATTTAAGGCGTAAACCTCTTAAATTCGAGGTAGGTGACAAGGTACTACTCAAGGTATCACCCTGGAAAGGGGTAATGCATTTTGGCAAGAAGGGCAAGTTAAGCCCCAGATACATAGGACCATTCGAGATCATCGAATGTGTCGGATCAGTAGCGTATAAGCTAAATTTTCCTGAAGAGCTAAGTGGTATTCATAACGTATTCCACATCTGCAATCTGAAGAAATGTCTAGCTGATGAATCACTAGTCATACCACATACAGATATGCACATCGATGAGAGCTTGAAGTTTGTTGAAAAGCCTGTGTCGATCGAGGATCGACGGGTTAAGAAGCTTCGAAGGAAGCATGTACCGATTGTAAAAGTGAAATGGGATGCCCGTAGAGGTCCCGAGTACACGTGGGAGGTAGAGTCCACAATGAAAGAAAAATACCCTCATCTATTTCAGTAAATCTCGAGGTCGAGATTTCTTTTAAGGGGGTGAGGATGTAACACCTCGTAATTTCATGTCCAATATAATATCGACACGTGTCATGAACTTTAAACGTGTAAAGGATTACTTTAGAAGGACTAAAGTTGACAAACAAGGAATGTATGTGAATGTAAGGGTTCAAAATGTCCACAATGGATAAATATACTTCACAATAGCCCCACAAAATGTTTATACCCTTAAACGAATGAATCATGGATCATGCGAAGCTAATTGTGAAAGAAAGTGAGAGATTACAAACTACAGGGGTTAAATGTGTCAACATGTTTAAAGTATACCTCTGATTGGCCTTTTAGCAAACCTGAAGCTTTGTAATGATTAATTATGCTCACTAGAATGCATGGTAAAAATTTCACCAAGTTTCGTTATCATATGAGAAAGTTATGATAAAATTCGTATACGGGGGGTTAAAAGCGTCGACATGTTAATAAATACCTCTGAACGACCTATGTATAAATCCCAAACCTTAACCGGTGATATAAACATCTGATATACATTCAAATCCGGTTAATGCTAGTAATAATTGATTCAAATAGTAAAGATAGGACCCTATGAGAATATGTTTGACAAACCTTCGTTTATGGCCCTTTCAAAAGAATCCAAGGCAACTTTAGAACATGGCAAGGTGGTCTTAACTGTTCAGGACATGATAATGGAGCCCCCATTCTGAAAATAGAGGCCCAAATTCGTAATACCTAAGTTGCCTGTTCGAAGCTTGAAAGGTTACAAATTTTTGCCTTCTGGTAAAGGCTTACGGACCGCAAAGACTTGGTCTTACGGTCGGTCCGTAAGAGGCTCTACGGACCGCAAGACCCTACGCTTACGGTCCGTAAGACAGTCTCAGTAACAGAAAGTTTGACAGCTGCCTGTATAACGAGTTAACCGACTTATATTGCCATTTTTCACTCCCATGTGCAACACTAACTAGTTCTTAGGCACTAGGGACACTTGTAATTGATCAGGGATCAATCCTAGAGTTGTTTGGCATGATCTTAATCAATCAAGAACACTATATAAAGACCCACATTGTTGCAACTTTGATCATTCATTCCAAACTTCACTCCTGAAGACTTCTGGAGCTCAAGAGCCTTCCCTAAGCATCACTAGTCGTGCATAGGACCTTGGTAAGCTTCCTTGACCTTCCTTAATCGTGTTTTACTTAGTTATTTAGCTTAAAGTCAAACCGTCGTAATTAAGGTTTGACTTAACATTTAATCACTAATGGTCCAGTGATTAGTCAAACTGAAGATAGTTATAAGTTGGTAATTATGTGGGCATTACACCCTTAAGAAGGCACCCTCTGAATCCCGCTCTAACTAGATCATTTGTCGGGTCAAAGTATGTTATAAAAAGTCAACAGAAACTTAATTTTTGAATTAACACATAATTAGCAATGTAGAAGACGTGTAACCTATTTTATCACTCATATAACTTGGTAATTAGTATAATAACTGGTCTAAGCTTGTTTGATCCGACAATTTTCTGTTTAGGCTCGGTTCGGAACCGAAAGTCGCAAAACTTTGACTTTTGCTTTGACTTCAGTTCTGACCCGATTTAGATGGATTTAGAAATGCCTTAAAACTTCATTAGGACCAGGTTACATGATAGTATAACCCTCTGTGGTTGGTTCGTTGTTTGTCCGATTCGTTTGCACATTTCCGTTAATTGCTTAATGTTGACCATAATGCCCTTTTGACCATAAAACGAGAATTTTGGAAATGAGAAAGGACAATAATCTTTGTTTCTGATTTATAAACATGTCCCTAAATTTTCACATCAGTTTGAGGTCTAGATTAGGAGTTATGCTCAATGGCGTAATTAGAACGTTTTTATTAATTAAACGGCGTCATTAGCGTAAAGACTATCTAAACCCAATCTTTGACACCAAAACTTTTACCCACTGATGTAATATAATATTTTGGGATTTTTGAAGATTTTAATTATTTTTAAACTGATCATAACATTGGGTTATCGCCTTGATTCTATAAATACCGATTATACCCTTTTCGTTTATAAAATGAGTTTTCCACGACAAGTTGATACCAAATCTTTTGCCACTGATTTTATATGATAAATGAAGTATTTTGAACTTTATAACTTGATCAGAAAACTCAGATTTCCTGTTAAACCCGGAAATCGCTTAAAACGGCTTTTTACGCGTATTAAACACATAGTATAGGTTTAAAACCATTTTGTCATATAAGACTTATCACCAACTGATGTAATCTATTAAATTAAGTTGTTTTACTGATTATTTCAGACCCGAGTCTCAGAATTATAATTAATCTCTTTTATAATCTTTAAAATGACCAAAATACCCCTACGGGGCTTAATTTGAGATTAAACTCGTTTTGGGCATAATGGAAGGTATCCTACTGATATCACAACATATTTAAAGCATGTTAACTTAGGAAACCTGTTCGTGACTCTTTCGGCTACCCGTTATCCGTTATTCGCGTTCGGTTCGGTTTATGTAACTAGTTTGCATAAATTAGCCGAAACGGGTCGAACCTTTTCATTTTTATCTCAAAATCCAGAATGTGTTTAGTTTACCCATATTATACAAGTCTTCAAACTTGTCGGGTCTAAATCACATTCTATTCCGGTCTTCGCTTAATCATGCGTTCGAACCGTATCTTTCTTTAAAATTAACCGGTTTAAGTTTAGGCTTAATTAAAGACCCGTTAGGATTCTAATAGGTTATTATAAACCTTCTTTCCAGAATAGGAGACCCGGTAAAAGCTATTTTGCACTTGCTGTTGTGATTATACTTTGCTCAGGTAAATACTTTTAACTTATTTTCCCTTATACGGGCTTGGGGTACGGTATCTAAAATACCGCTTGGTCGGGCATTCGACCTTAATCGATTGGTGGTTAGGTATTATCGAGATGACCCGTTTAAAGATATGTTTTGTTTGCTTAAACGCCTTTGGGGGGTTAATGGCCATGTCCCGGATATCCTTGGCATTATTTTACGAAATGGCCACGACCTAAGCACGGGGTGTAGGCGTACACCCGTCAGTGCCTAAATAAATAATGTGGTGTGTCTATTGATCTTTAACCCGGCACGAACCGGGCTACTGAACACATAAGAAACATGTAATTCTTTTACAAGTATTATATTCAAATAATTATCCCAAGTTATAAAATGTTTGTGCCTCGTGCATTTAAATCAATTTTCTTAACCTTTTCAAAATGAGTCAGTTGATTGTATTTACCAGTGTAAACTGACGTATTTTCCCAAAAAGATTAAGTGCAGGTACTACTCGAAATAGGCTGGCTTTCTCCTTATCATCAATAAGAGTCTCGCAAGCTTTGATGCATTTCAGTCTGTTGAACAATGTTTCTTTTTATTTGATCCACCTGTGGATTATTTTCAACTGTTTTGTGATACTTAATATTACAATTTTATTTGGTTGAAATGATTCTATCTTTTGCTTCCGCTGTGCATTTATATATTGTGTTGTTTGACTATAACGATATCAACTACGTCACGATACTCCCCCACCGGGCCCACCGGTAATACGTGGAAATATCGGGGTGTGACAGTTTAAATTTGTCAAATTTTAAATTTGTGAAATTTATTGTGGGGTAGAGAATGTGCAGGATAGACAGGTTTTAGATCCTGATTCTAAATGATAGAGAGCCAGGTTCCGATACCTGAGGACTTTGTGATTTCAAAAAGCCAGACTGCGATCCCAGCATATCGAAAGGGGGAGTCTGAAGACACCTAATGATCTGTTGGTGCTGAAGAAAAGAGAAGAGAGGAGTATGAGGAAGTTTTACACTGTCAGATATTTCAGAGAGGGCAGACAAACTGATAAAGACTGAAGACGTTGAAGACTCGACACTTACGACTCGTCAACATCCGAGGGGGAGTCTGTTGGTGCATACGTCTGTCGACTTCATCTTGTATCGAGTCTTGTATTATATTAGATAGATCAGAGCATGTTATACAAGAAAAATGTCAAATATAGGATGAGTGGCAGTTTCGTGCGGAATTAGAAGTTGTAATTCCGTTTGAAATCACCAAGTCATTTCAAACGAAATCACTGATTTCGCTTGAAATGTGATTTCGTTTGAGCCGGTTCAAGCGGAATTACCACACCTATATATACTAGGTTGAGTCGTGTCATTTGGTACGGAATTAGATTCCGGTTTGAGAGCCGAAGTGCTGCCGAAGTGTCGTCTTGCTGTAATACTTTGTCATATAAATCAAAAAGACATTTAAAGTGATTTGCAAGTTGTTTCGAACTTGATACGTTAGTTTCCGCCTCTCGTATTGAGAAGAACACTTCTGATTGACTCGTTTGGGTCACAGAACGATCCTACAAAGAATGAAAGCGCGGGATGTTGGTTTTAGGGCAAAACGTTAATTGAAATTTAATCTTAAATTCTATTGAGCAAACGGAGGCTAGGGTTTTGGTTGAGCAAATGACAATGGGTTTAAGACGGTGTTCAAAAACACCATCTAAAGGGTTCATATATAAGCATAAGACGGTGTTCAAAGGGAACACTGTTTAAAGGGTGAGGACGGGGTTTAAGCATAAGACGGGGTTATATGGAATTTTGTTGAATATTTTAATTGGATTGGCACAACGGCCATGTGAGGAATTGATTTTAAGACGGGGTTATTATTATAACACCGTCTAAAAAAGATCTTGAACACCGTCTAATGCTTCATATTGTAGTAGTGTCACACATTGAAATCGCATGTTGGTTTTTTTGTAACAATTTCGCCTGTTGGTTTTTTAACATGCGATTTCATCAAAATTACCACATGCGAAATTGTTACAAAAAACCAACATGCGATTTCATCAAAATTATCACATGCGAAATTGTTACAAAAAACAAGATGCTATTTCATCAAAATTATCACATGCGATTTCATCCATGATATTTTATAACATGCGATTTCACTATATTGTACGTAATGTACGTAAAGGGATATTGTATTTTACACTTTACATATATATATATATATATATATTAAAAACACAATGTAATGAATAGTATTTTTTAATATATTATAGCAACCAACAGAGAAAAAAACTAAAAAAAATCATGGTATGACAAAAAATATACCAACACAACGAGAATTTGATCGGTATTGGTTTGTTTTGTTACAACAACCCATAAAGAAAAAATCTTGATATGATAGTTTTTATAGTTTTATTATTTTAATATTATTTTTTTTTACTTTTTAAGTTTGATAAGTTTGGTGTCAACCGGTACTTGTATCAAAAATCCCGGTTCGTTATCGGTACATGAAGGTAAAACCAATAAGTTTGGTGTCAACCGGTACTTGTATCGAAAATACCGGTTCGTTATCCGTACATGAAGGTAAAAACCAATATCAACCTGGTACATAAAACGCCAAAAGTCGGTACCGTATTGAGTTTGATAATCTTTTAGTTCGAGAAATTTTGGTACTGCTACCCAGTACCATTTGCTCATCCCTGGTCACGGGTACCGTACGAATAACTACGGTATCGTACAATATTTTTTTAGTTTCAGGAGTAGGGATGAGCTCGGTGCCAACTGATACCGAATCGGTATTGGTACTAAAAATATATCAGTTACGGTACCGGTATATGAAGGTAAAAACCGGTAGCAAACCGGTACCAGGAACGCCAAAAGTCGGTACCGAACTGGTAGTTCAGGAAATTCGGTGCCGGTACCCATTACTATTTCCTCATCTCTGACTATGGGTTTCTACCGAACAACATCATTACCATACAACTTTTTTAGTTGATTTTCTTTCGGTTATTTTTTAGTGTTTTTTCTACATTTTCTTTTTATTCTTGTCAACGGTTCCGAGTGCAACGAGCTTGTAGTGATTTCAAACACATATAAACACAGACTAAATAAGAAAAGAAGTTCGCCGCAACGCGGCGATGGTTTTTATAACTAGTTTAAATGAAAATAGCAATGAGGACACAACACCAAAAACGCCTCAACTAAGGAAAAGTTTTGAGACGTCATCAAGCAAAGGGAAGGCGGGTTTGATAGATGTCGTCTCTGAATACAAGACAAGAAAAATGAAGGAAGTAGGGGACCACAAGAGATGCGCAAGGTGGTGGCGGAATCGAAATTAGAAAGATGAGATAACGGTTTCTAATTATCAAAAACCAAAACCAAATTGTTGAGATTTGAAACCGAACCGTTACTAAATGTTTGATTTCGATTTGGTTTCACGGTTTAGGATTATTTAGGCCTGTATATAAAATTAGTAATAAATAAAATAAAGATGCCAAAGTATTGCCCGTTCTATCCACAATACAAGCTTAGAACCAAATTATCAAATATACATAAAATCGTTTGGTGTCCAGTGCAGAACATAAAGATTAAACCAAAATACATAAAAGAATTATATAAGAGGGTGGAGATATAATAGGAAGTTTATTTGGCTAGGAAGGCTAGGAAGTGATCTTGACCATCCATTTAGTTAATCAAGGGCTAAGATTAAATCAGGGAAATTGAAAGTAACAGGGGCAATCTAGTCAATCCAAGCCAATAGTTTCTCTCTCCTCCAATTCCCTCCCATTTTTTAAACGTTAATAACTCTTTCATACGACATTATTTTTTTATAAAAATTGCACAAAAAAAACGAGCGTTTTTTTATCTATAAAGATTCAACCCCAGTCAGGGGCTCTGCCCCTTGGACCCCGCCAGGGGCTGCCGCCCCTGGGACCCCGCTACCAGGGGCGCTGCCCCCGGACCCCCGCCAAGATCGTAAAACGCAATGACAAAATCAAAAACTCAGATCGTAAAAATGAAATTAAAGAATTTCTTACATGGATCGAAGTGATTTCTTCAACAATTGACGAATTTTGAATGATTGAAACACTTATCAGCGCTCGAATCGAACGGATCGAGTGATTATCTTCAAAATCAACGGAAAAAACGAGATTTTGTATGAAATTAAACTGGGTTTTCTTCAAAAAAGCTGAAGAACACGTTGATCGGGTGTTTGAATCATTGATTGGTGATGAAAATCGCACTATAATGTAGTGATTATTGAGATAGAAAGTGAAGAAATGGTTGAAGATGGTGGGTTTTGAAAATGGTGGGTTTTGAAGTTACTGGGTTTTGAAAAGGAAAAAGAAATGGTTGGATTGACTAAAATACCCTTTTTCTTTATTTTAAATGTTGTCACATGTCCTAATCCTATTGCTTCCTACACTTCCTAGCCAAAATAAACTTCCTAATTCATCTTTTCCCTTGTATAAGAACCATAAAGAAAGTTTGAAAAACGTTGTATAGTATCTAAAATAGAGAAACATAAAGGGTCATTGAAATATAAAATATAATAAGTTGTCCAACATAACAAGATGGAAAGCTTTTTTTTCTTCCTGCATAACAAAAAGATATAGAGGTGAATTTGAGGGATATTAAACCCATCAATTCCACTTTACACTTCAAACATTATTAAGCCCATTTTAAGCCCATTTTATTGTAGCTTTGTTTTAACTAAGCTTAATACAAAATACAAATTATCAATATATATACACACATATATAGAAACGGAATCAGGAGAAAACGTTCAAAAGTGTGAGAACAGTGAGAACGCATCCTGGCCAAACACGTGTCACGCGGCATAGAGAAGGGCGGATGAGCTTTTTTGTCCTTTCATAATTCTTTTTTTAAACGAATGTCACATCCCGTTTCCATTTTTTTGGCGTTTAATAAATACGCCGCGTTTTATTGTTTGTAGATCAGGATCATAGTTAATATTTTGGCGTTTTAAGTATGTTTTGGCGTTTTTATTGTTTTTTAAATCATGATGCATGTATATGATGTAAAAAACATCAGTAATTTTCTTGATGTTTATTATATCAAGTAGGATACAGGTCTATAATTTGACAGACAATTATGGCGTTTTGAAAAGATTAATAAATTCAGTTTTCCATGTAGTGGCTTTTAATATAATAAATGTTTGGCAATAATGTTACCGTCTCTTCATTTTACTGTTTAGCAATTACTGTTTCGTTCAATTTCATTGGTGAATTAGTGTTGATTTTTCAGTAATATCTTGTTTGGCGTTTTATAGCAACATCGTGCTTTGCTAGCATCAGTTCTCTCAGTTTTCACACTATCGGTCGTTTTGATGTTTTTGGCGTTTTATATTAAATTTTTTTAGTAGAGAATTAGATAACAAACAATAGAAACTGGAAAAAAAAATTATAATCTAATTTCTCTTCCAAATATTCACTGTCATCAGCCTCTTCTACTTTAACCTTTTTGGCGTTTTGAACCTGTTTTGAACCTCTTCTACATAACGCCCGTCTTCATTAAGGGGTAAAAGTCTTTTTTTTCTTCGTTTTTTCATGAAAATTTGTCCATCTCATTCAGCAAAAGCTTATAGAGATACCCACCTCAGAGAAGAATCCATTCAGTGAAACTTCATTCAGAACAATACTCAATAAAGAAGAAATGAGGTTCAACATCTGTTGTTTTTTTAAGTATCTTTTTTGGCGTTTTAAAGTGAATGGTTTGTTGGAAAGATGGCGTTTATTTTTTTGGTGGTGTGATCAGTTGATTGTGCAGAGACGTCTCTCTTATAGGATGTTTTTGGCGCGTAGTTTAGGCGGGATTTTTATTTATAATAAATGATATTAATAAAGTAGCCGTCATTTCAGTTACTGTGTGTATTTTTTACTGATTTTGTTCAGGTTTTTATGAGTTTTTATGGTCTTAGACATTCCATCTTCCAAGTTTGGCGTTTTTTAATGGCTTTAATTCGTTTTTGGCGTTTGTTTCCATTTTTAGCTTTTAATAATATTTCTCAAAATTACTTTTATTATAGGTTGGGAGTTTTTGGCGTTTTACTGCATTATGGCGTTTCACAATAATTACGACTTTTGGCGTTTTATTAATATAATGTTATTTTTTATTCTAAGTTGAAAAATACATAACAAACATCAGAAAAAGAAAATTAAAAAAATAAAAATAAAAATAGAAACAATTCATCTTTCAAATCTTCACTGCCGTCAGTCTCTTTCTTCTTTGAAAAATGTTCACTGACGGTTTGGCTTTGTCATGCTTGTGTTTTTTTGGCCGTTTGGAAATACAATATGACATGAGTTTTTTGTTTTAATATGTATCTTCAAACCATTCATCAGTGTCATTCGTCTATTCATGCCATTATAATATTCATCAATAACAAAACACAAAAACTGACATAAGTCTGACCCCGGTATCTTTTTCTTGAAGTTTTGTCCATCTCATTCAGCAAAATATTATTTGAGTCGCAACACCTTAGGAAAGAATGCATTCTCCGAAACTTCGCGTAGAACACTATTGAATATACAAGAAACGATTTTTGGAATTTTTGGCGTTTTTCTGAGGAAATAGCGTATCTGAAAGAAAAGTCCATTTTTTGGAAATTTTTAATATTTGAGAGATTTGGCGTTTTCTAAGATGATTGGTATATAGTAAAATATGGCGTTTTTTGAGTAGGTGTGTTTGATGTTTTGGATTTTTTGGCGTTGTAAGATGAATGTTATATAGTAGAAAGAGTTAATAGCCAAAATGGTCCCTGAGGTTTGCTCACTTTTGCCACTTTAGTCCAAAACCCAAATTTGTTACATCTGGGTCCCCGAGGTTTGCATTTTGTTGCCATTTTAGTCCAAATTTCAAAAAAGTCAAATTTTGTCAGGATTTCTTACTGATTTTTGTCCTTTTCCTCATTTCTCCTAGGGGCAAAATTGTCATTTTAGATTATTATAAAGTAATTTATATTAAAAAAATCAATTATATATAATATATATATATATACACCCACACAAATAAATACACAGACATATATCTCTCTCTCTCAACATGTCACTGCTCTCTCTCTCCCTCTCTAAACTACCACCACCGCCACCGTCAAGACCATCATCATCAACATCGCCAACACCACCGTCTCTCTCTTCTCTCAATCTCACCACCGTCAAGATCATCATCAACATCGCCGCCGTCGGCACCACCGTCAAGATCATCATCATCATCAATACCACCGTCTCTCTCTCTTCACTCAATCTCACCACCGCCACATGTCTCTCTCTCTTGAAATCCGACTTTAAATCAGCATCAAAATTTGAAATCGATGAATTGTGGTTTGTTATCTTGACAATCTCAATTGGGTTTGCTTCAGATCCACCACCGCCATCGTCTCCACCATCTACCGCCGTCGGCACCACCGTCAAGACATCAGGTTTTGTGTTGGTTGCTGATTTGTGGCAAGGCTGAATTGCAGAGCAGGTGGTTGGTGATTAGGGTTGTTTGCAGGTTGTTTGGGATTAGGGTTTCAGTGAGGGTGGTGATGGTGGAGACGGTGGGGGGATTGTGATGGTGGATCGGGTGGTGGGTTTAATAGTGCTGGTTTGTAGGTTCTTGGGATTAGGGTTTTCAGTAGGGGTGGTGGGTTGAATCGGTTTGCAGGTGGTGGTGATGGGTTGAATCGGTTTGCAGGTGGTGGTGATGAAATTAGAGAGAGAGAGAAAGAGAGGGGGATACGGAGGAATGTTAGTGTCGCCGGCGTGAGGAGGCGGCGGTGGTGGCGGCAGAGAGGAGTAGAGGGAGAGAGAGAGAGTTGGTGGTAGGTTTATTATTTTTAATTAATAATTAGTTATAATAAAATGAAAATGACCATTTTACCCCTGTGCAAAAGGACAAAACTTGAGGTTTTTTTGAGAAATCTGACCAGATTTCATTTTTGGACTAAAATGGCAACAAAATGCAAACCTCGGGGACCCAGATGTAACAAATTTGGGTTTTGGACTAAAGTGGCAAAAGTGAGCAAACCTCAGGGACCATTTTGGCTATTAACTCTAGTAGAAATATGGCGTTTTCAGGTTGGGGGAGGTGTGTTCTTATGTATGAGAATGTTTTGTTTATATAGGGATGCGTTTTGGCCAGTAATGACGTTTTATTCATTAGTTGGCGTTTTGGTATAGAAGTGTAAAGACCTTTTTACCCTTAATGAAGCGCGTCGACTCAATAGAATTCGTGTTATTTACGAAAACACCATCGCGCCAATCTAGTCCATAGATTGTTTTGATCGGACGATTCATAAGCGTTCTCACCGTTCTCACACTTTTCTCCGTTTTCTCTAAATTCTGACCCCACATATATAATGTATCTAAACAACTTAAAATATATTATTAAATCATATAGTCCAGCCCAGTTTTATATAACTAGTTTGGTATAAACCGTAAACCAGACCGTTCGCTACAGTTTGAAAGTTTTGAAACCAAGCGACCAAAAGTTAAAGAAAAAAATCAAGCGTGAATCCAAACCGATGACCGGTTTGGACGGTTTCACGGTTTGAAATCGAACCGTGAACACCCCTAATTGGTATAATACACTCAATGAAAGAATTGTCTACTCTCTTGCTCATTATGATCTCTATGGTCTTTATTATTTATGTTTATATACTTTGTATGATGGATGCTAGTAGGTCGTTGTTTTAAAATAAACTCAAAATTTTGTAAACTAACAAGGTATTGTAACATGTTTATAACAAAAGTGTAAAGCACCTTACTTTTTGAGTAAATTGCCAAAATCGTCCCTGAGGTTTCGTTATGTTTGCTAGTTTCATCCAAAACAAATTTTTTTTGTATCATATTGCCTTTCACTTTTAGGGTTTTCTGCCATTTTCATCCAGACGTTTAACTTTTTTTTGCCAACATCATCCCAGAGGTTTCGGATGTTTTACCATTTTCATCCAAATATCTGACATAAAAAATAACTCAAATTAGGCGTTTGGATGAAAATGGAAAAAAAAATCTTAAAAGTGAAGAGCAATATAGTACAAAAAAGTTATTTTGGATGAAACTGGCAAACATGCCCAAACCTCAGGGACAATTCTAGAAATTTACTCTTGCTTTTTTTTTATCAATTGTAAAAACCGAGAAGGAGAGGGTAAAAAGGTTATTTTTGCATTGTAAACTAGCTTAAAGTTCTTGCGACGCCACCACTTACCATAAGTTCCACCAATCTTCTTTCGCCATGTCACTTAGACTACCCACTATCCTCTTCAACCCTATTTAGTGACGCCATTTAGACCGGGACACCGGCTTAGCCTTTTTCTCTTTTCTTTTTTTTTTTTTATTACAAAGAAAAATAATTAAACACACTGATACTTGAACACAATAATAGTTGATACATCCTAAAAATGAAAAAAAAAACATTCCTAAAAATAGAAAAAAAATACATTCCTAAAAAATACATTGCTAAAAATAAAATAAAAAATTACATTCCTAAAATTAAAGAAGTGGCATTCCTAAAAATCCCAATCACCCTATGATGGGGCGGGGTGACAGAACGATCACTGTCACGATTGTCCGACCTTGGCTAACCCGACATTTGATGAGGCGGGGTTTCGGCTCTTGGGGAACGCATATCCTCATCCCACACCCCTTGGAATGTGTGAATTGTAATTATTTAAAATATTTTTTTTTAAAGTAAACGGCTATATTGCCGTTGAACAACATTCATAATCAACACAAAACAACAAAAGCGATCGGTAACTTGTTAGACCAACCCCAACCCGGCCGCCCCTTCCCGCTAGACCAGCGGCGGTGTTTGGGGGCGGGTAGGGGTTACCCCATGCGCAGTGGCGGATCTAGGATTCCGACCAAGCGGGAACGTTTTATAAATAAGCGGTAACGAAATCGAAAAAACGTCAAATTTTTCCAAAATTTACACTAAAAACGTCAAAAATTTTCCGACCAAGCGGTAGCGGAGGCTACCCCTTGGTCCTCTATAGATCCGCCCCTGCCCATGCGCCCCGCGCCCCCTAAGGGAAACCATTCCAGCTTTCGCTGAATGGTTTAGGCTTTTGCCTATCGAAGAAAAAACCAGAATTCAAATCCTGACATGCCGTATAATTAGTATTTATTGGTATAGTTTAAAATAGATCGAAACAATGAAATCTTTGAGGTTCAAAAATAAATAAAAACAAAGAGTAAGGGAAAAATAACGAGGTACGATGCATAGTGTTTCTGACCACTCCTATGTATTTATTGATCGTTTTCTTTTTTAATAGGTAAATAACATTGTATAAAGTTCTCTTTAAGCTTGTTGACTGGGATAGGAATACATTACCACTAGCTTGAGATGTAGAGATTGCAAAGGACTTTTTTAGTGTGATAAAAGTCAATGAATCACAAACATTCAATTTCTTCTCGCTGGTTTAGTCTTGTTACTCAAATACATATATTATAAATTTCTCTAATGCGATATCGATCACGATTTGCAAATGTAGACTTATAAGGAATCACAAACACTTAGCGTTCGTTTTACAGACCCGAATCAAATCTTGATGGAATTGAAATGCTAATTCCAGTTCTTATTTTGTTGGTTTGAACAAAAAAAAACTAATTGGAATTGAATAACAATATAAGGAACGGAATCTACATTCCAATCTCATTTGAATTTCATTCCATTACGTAAAACAAACACATATAAATTATAAATCAAATTTCAATTCTTGTGTAAATTTCAACTTCAATTCCATTACATTCCACTTTACAAAACGAACGCTACTTAATTCCTTTTCTAGCGTGTTGAGTCTCTAGTTACTCAAATCTATAAAAATGCAAAAGAGGGAGAGAGGATCGCTTATGAATGAGTAAGTTTTATGTGTTATGTAATTCCAAGAGGTGTCTAAGAACATGTGAAAGTATTTTTTTTAAGTGAGTAAAAAGTGTAAAACGTCATTATTGAAGACAACTTTAAAATAGTACTTTTGACATATCTAATAAGAGAAGTACGTGATATGAATTTCTTGGGAAGGCTGGAAGAAGCAAATATGGTTACCTCACTTGAGGTACTTTAGCCAGAGATGTGTGGCTTGTGCTTTATATGATAAAGAATGTTTGATACTTCTAATAGAAGATGCATCCCACCTATTGTTTTTCTTTTTTTGACCAATTGCTTTCAGATGATACAAAATTCTCTGTAAAAGAAGTCAGTGGTGCGGTACGCGGTGCAGTTCTTCAAGCGGGTTCAGTAGGTGGTAAGCAGTAACACCGCACATGTTAAGGGGCAGAATTTTGTGTTTAGCAGGGTAGGGTTTACTATTCAGAAAGGGGTAGCTGCGCAACTTGTTGCTCGTCTACCTGCCATTAGTCTGTAATCGTCTCTGTTTTTATATATATAAATATAAGTGTATTAAAAATAATTTTGCTTTAGATTTTTTTTTAATGATCATTTCTCAATCTTAAAAAAAACACCTTAACCTTGTTGTTGATCTTAAAGTCTTTAGATTTCCAAGTGTTATTTTTTAAAATTAAACATAATGGTCGGACCACGACATGTGGTCGTACTATTCCAACACATGCTTTTGGAAATATGAAACGTGACCATACACATATGTGTGTGATGAAAATCTATACGGAATACTCACCTGTTACAAAAAATAAATAATCTAAACAGTTTATTATTTTTTATTCAACGTTTCATACATATGAAGATTATGTACATAAGAAATTACAGTAGAAACTCTATAAAATAATACACTTGGACCACCAAAATTTATTAATTAAAATAGTTATTAATTAATCGATAAATTAATAATTATTAATTTATATATTAATTAATATTTTATTAATTTATAGTAGAATACTTAGTTTACAAACACCTTTCAAGCTTCCACTTAATTATTGTATACAATGCATGTATATCAAATAAACGGCCCACTTTGAAAGAAACCTTCAATCTCCCACCTTATTATGCTTCTTGTGTTCAATGTATCATTTTATGGACATTAAAAATATTTTCTATATAAATACAAGATCAAAATAGGTTAACACAAACAAATCATACACACAACATGGCTTCCCATCTTAAAGGTGTGAAAAAAACAACAATGACAGACGAGATTCGAAGAGCATTATGTAAGCACAACAAGGATAATCCAAGTCTCACTCAAAAGCAATTGCAAAAATGGGTTCATAGTAACTATGGTTTGCAGGTGAGTCAAGCGACAATATCGAATACACTTAAGCGGTCTTTAGAGTATCTCTCACTTGCTTCCGAAAGAGGCGATGTTAAGCGACACAAACCGGCAAATACAATTGCGAACTGCTTTCGTCATTATAAACTTCGATCAACAGATAACATGACTTTTGAGAACTCAGATAAAGGTGGTGAAAGCACTCAAGAACTCCAGAATTTGATTAAAGAGTTGGGTTATCGCAATGCAATGGATGTCGAAGATGTTCTGACTCACCCAGAAGAAAATGTAGTTGCACAGTTGTTGACTGATGAAGAAATTATTGAAAGCCTTATTGGAATTAATAAAGATGATATCGATGAAGAAGATGATGAAAGTTCTACAATGGAGCCCCCTTCGCGAAACGAAGCTATTAAAGCGGCAATCACATTGAACAATTTCTTGTTGAGCTATGAGAAAACAACACCAGAAGTTCTTACCATGCTAAGGAAAATTAGAGACGAGATTCAAGGGGAAATTGATTTCAACAAAAAACAAAAGACAATTGAGTCATTTTTCAAGAAACCTTCATAAATTATTCATGTAATATGCTATATATAAGGAATTATTAATTTATATTTTATATGGGGTCTAAAGAAATTATCAAAAATGTATTATCTTATAATTTTAGCGAATTATTAATTTAGCACCCTATACCCGAGTCGAGACCGGCAAAAAATATTATTTTAAAGAGTTTATTAAATCATCGAGTATTAATTTATCGAGTTTCAACTGTATGAAAGTAATTTCTTTATATATGTATTGATTTTGCACCGTTTAAATGGATAAATAACATAGAGTACACATGTCTATGTTTTTACAAATCAAATTCATATATACTTACATTAATAATTGGATTTTCGTTGAGAAGTGTGTGAAGTGATTATGGGGAGTTAATTACACAAATCAATGACTAAGACTCTCCGTTGTCCATTAACGAAGTAGCGGTTAATGAGCAGGGGCGGACTTAGCTCTTTACGAGCCGTAGCACGGGCTACGGCTCAACTTCGTATCGGTAGTGTATTTTTTCGGTTTTGTACAAATGATACCCCTAAACAACTACGAGCATACCCCTGAAAAAAATAAGTTCGTAAGCCCAAAAGTTGTTTAGCGTTTATATCTCACCCAACGAAAAATACAAAAGTCGAAATCAGTTTATAATTGATAGGCAACCCAATTTTTATTTAAAATTGTAAGCCCAAAACAGTTTAATTGATATGACAGCCCAATTCTATTGATTAATAGCTAGCCCAAAAGTCCAATACATAATAAACTAATAACCCTTTGAGTATGAAGTGGCTGTGACGCGACATTTGTGGAAGGCTGAACGGTTAGGAAACGAAACGACAAAGACTCAAAGTCGAACAGGGAGCACTCCTACATACAGAATTGTTCAATTCGAACAGGGAACACTCATCAGCACTGATTCATCATTCATCTTTAATCGAACAGGAGGCAAAACAAGAACAAGCAGCATCGTCCATCGATTCATCTAATTCGAACAAGCAGAAATCGAAGTTTGTTTGTGAATTGTGAGTATTCTTTATATCTTTTTTTTTTTGTGTTTTTCGCTGATTGTTTAATTATTTGATTTCTTGGTAATTTTTATATTTATACTTTTGTATTTTTAGTTATTAGACTAGGGATTGTTGTTCAATCTTGAATTCTATGAAGTGATGTTGTTCAATCTTTATTTATTTATTGTCATTTTTTTAATATTTTATGATTGTATGGTGAATTTTTTTTTATATCCCTGAGTTAATGTTCTATTTCCGTCACTGTTAACGAGGTTGCGCAAGTCGTTAATGGTCGGCGCACTGCGCCAGGTCGATAATAGGCCTCGTTAACGTGGTCCACCGTGAATGTGTTAACGAAGGGAGAGGAAAGAAAAAGTACTGTTTTAGCACACGAATCAAGGAGAAAAAGAGGTGTTGGACATTGGTTGGTAATTGTTTAAAAAAAAGATTTTTTTTATTTGTGTAGTGTAGCTAACCTATTGCACCTAGTTAACGGACATTTTAGTTAATGGTACTTTGATGAGTTGGCACTGATGTGACAACTTTTTCTTAATTAATGTAAAAGTCAGTTAACCGATAACACATAATCTAATATAGTGGTGGTAGCAATCAGTAATTAACTAGAGAAAAAAAAACCATAATTGTTGGCCTTTTATCTTGGTTCTATTCCTAAATATAACCATGTAATTACTCCAACTAGAATTCAATCTTCTTGGGTCACACCAAAGCAACTTTTTGTTGCTATCACTAGGCTATAACCCAAGTTGCTAGTGTTTTAGACGCGAATAACATATCCACTTCAAACACTTCAATTCGCACCAAAATCAACCCTATAGCGTCGCCTGTTTTGGTGTGCGCAGGCGCTATGGGGCGCTATGACTCAATTCCTCAACTGGTCGCGCCCCATTACACATGCACTTAGGCATGTATGTTTATGATCCTATGTAGTTAAAATTATCAGTCGTGCTACATATTACACGAAACATGATTATAGTCAACTAAAGAATCGACTTCAAATATCAAAGTACCATTACTTTAACAACTTTAAAAATAATTTAGAGTTTCTAACAATTTCAACAAACTACGATATTTTCTTAGTACATATTCAATATTATTAATACTAGGTTTTTACCCGTGCCGCGCGTTGCGGCGGCAACATCAGTTTGTGACTTCATTACATGCGATACGATGATGACATTAACGTGCGGTGCCCACGCGTGACTTGACATGTTTTTAACTTTGTTATACACATTACGTTAGTGGGATTAACGTGGTTAGACATATAGATAAAAAGAGTATAATGTCTCGCACATTGTGGTGTAAAGTCGTAAGAGTAATTTAAACAAAAGAATTGAAGTGTTGGAGAAGATGATGTGTGAAGTTATTAAGTAGAAATAAATCATGGGTCAATGTGTCACTTACCAAAAGATTGGGGTGAATATGTAATGTCTATAAACTTGAGGGTCAAAAAAGAAAACTTAAGACCATGGTTCACCAACAATGGTTTTTAAGTTTATACCAGTTATTTAACCCGCGCATTGCGACGAAGGACACATTGAGAACTTAATCGACATCGACTCGGTTTGTTACAGGACTGGTAAGGTACCAGTACGGTACCACCAATCGCAACAGCAACCGAATCAACACGTCTTCAGTTCGTTAGCTTTTAAAATTTGATGTTTCTTCATATCAACGAACATTATATTCATCAATTACAAAGTTATTTAGTTAACTAATAAAAAAAACTCTTATAACTTAGTGGTATGGTATTCAACTCATTACAAAAGTAATGTCAATTCAAATACTTACAAGTGTAAAGTTAGGTGAAATTTTGATGGAAAAAATAATTGTTAAGTAATAAGAAAATATAAAATAGAAAACCTAAATATAAAATAAAACTTCAAGTTAAATAATAATAGGGGGGATAGTGCACGGGCCTCCCAACCGTCGGAGTGGTCTCACTCCGGAAGCCGCTACCCCCGACCAAGCTAGCTCCGCGGTGACTTCCCCAGACCGACTTCTTACCCTGGGCGACATATGCCACTCCCAAGACTCGAACCCGGTACCTCTGAGAAGAGGTGGGTGTCGGTGGCCAACTGGGCTACCCCAGTTGGTTACGTTAAATAATAATAAAATGTAATTAATTGTAAAAATATCAAATATGGACCGATCTATATGTAAGTCATGATAATAAGCTTATATTATTGTTTTGGATTAGAATGAAAAATATATTTTGAGAAAGTTAAGAGAGATTAGTTGTAACAATAGTAAAAGAAGAAAAGAAAAAAGTAAAAGAAAAAAAGGAAAGAACAATGGTTAAAGGAAAAAAAGGGTGAAAGGGGGTCGAACCCCTGACCTTTGCTTCAAATATGTCACAACCAACCACCAGACCAAATTAGACTATTGGCTTCTGTAATGCTGAATATTTATATATATAAAAGAAGGCGGTGGCTGTGATGTGACAACCACCGACCTTCTTCTTTAAGATTATATAAATTTTGGGATAAACCAGTTCAATTAATTGGGCGAATATCATCTAAACCCATACCTATACAAAACTCGCAAATCGGAAGATGGGCTTTGTCCCTTATATTGTGGTTGGAGATAGGCTTTGTCCCTTATGTAAATCGGAAGATGAGTCGGTGGATCGCCTCTTCACTTCGTGTTACATTGCGGTTATTTTGTGGCAAAAGGTTAGTCGATGGTGTCATGTCCCTACTATTTTCGCGTTCTCTTTCAAAGATCTTTTGGAAGTTCATAAATCGAATCACGTAAAAGCTGATGAGAAGCAGATTGTTCAAGGCATTATGTATACGGCCTTATGGTGCTTGTGGGCGGCTCGGAATAAGGCTATTTTCTCGGATGTTGAGGTCAAGATGGAAAGCATTTTTTGCGAGATTAAGTCTCTAGGTTACTTATGGTTCAAGTATAGATCTAGGAACAACCACATCTCGTGATTGGATTGGTGTAATTTTGTTTTTATGTAGTTTGTCCTCTGTTTGTTCGTTTTCCCCGGCTCGGTTTTCGAGTTCGGGTGTGTTTTAATGAAGTTTTCCTTTCAAAAAATACAAAACTCGCAAAAGTGTATAAACTCATCTATACAAAATTTACTCATCCGGATATTTCGGGCATTCTCACCAAATTTGGATTTATTTTAATCCTAATTTTTTTTTTGAAAATTTTATTTTAATCCTAATAGGATTACATAATAGTTAAATCAATATATCTATGGTCTCGTGGCTCTTTATTTAAACTTTATGTAGGAAAAATTATACTTTTCGTCCTTTATGTTTGTACCTAGTTGCAATGGATGACTTTTAGACTGCGGGGTATGGTGGGGCTTGGGTTGGGCGTGGGTTGGGGCAATTGCTGACACCTGGATGTAACCCAAACCCAAGTTTTAATGGGGTATGGCGTGGCTTGGGTTGGGCGTGGCTGGGCCGGTGTGGCCTAGCCACATCACCAATTTTTTTAATATATATTTAAATTAAATAACTACATAAAAAAACATATTTTTTTAAATACATAAACAAACATAATAATTATTAAAATAAAAAACAATCATTCTTCGTCGTCTTCGTCGGTTTCGAACCCAGGAATCGTTGAAACATGTTCCACCAAATCAGATCGAAGGTTGTGATGTATATCCCTTGACTTGATCCAAAATTCATTAACCGCTTTATCTTGGTCTGTTACGTTACCTGGTTGGGAATCATCGTCATCATAGTGGGTAACGACCGCTCTACCTTCGTCCTCCAAAATCATGTTGTGAAGAATGATACATGTGTACATCACGTTTCCAATCTGATCCTTGTCCAATAGTCGACAAGGCATTTGTAATATTCGCCACCTTTTCTTCAAAACACCGAATGCTCGCTCGACGTCTTTACGTGCAGCCATCTGTACCCTGTTAAACTTTAATCTCTTTGGATCTGTCGTACTGTGTTTTGTGAATGATTTTACAAAAACCCCCCACTCTGGGTAAATCCCATCAACTAGGTAGTACCCATACACGTACTCAACCCCGTTTACAAAGAAAGTTCCTTTGGGTCCTATACCATTTACTCGATCATTGAAAAGGGGCGAGTGGTTTATGATGGTAATATCATTATGTGAACCTGGCATACCGAAGAACGCATGCCATATCCAAAGATCTTGGGACGCAACCGCTTCAAGCATGATGGCTGGACTCCCGTGAAATCCACTCGTGTGAGCGCCTTGCCATTGGGTAGGACAAAGTTCCAAAGCCCATTTCATACAATCTAAACTACCTAGCATCCCGGGTAGCCCATGATAATCTGCGTGATGTTCCAATAATTGTTGCATGTCACTGAACGAGGGCTTTCTCAAATATCTTTTCCTATAGAGTTCTAGAATACACGAACAAAAGTTGTGAAGACTTTCTCTAGCTACACGTGCAGACATTTTTAAATAGTCATCCATAATGTCCGAACTATTGCCGTACGCTAACTGCCTAAGTGCGGCCGTGACCTTTTGCCACGTAGTAAATCCTAATTGCCCGGTTACATCGGGTTTTTGTTGAAAATAAACATACTTCTCCTCAAGATCTCTAGATATCCTTAAAAATAAGTTTCTACTCATACGAAAACGACGCCTAAACATTTTTTCATCATACTTAGGTTCAGCTGAGAAGTAATCGCTTACCAACAAATCATTAGCGGTAACCCGTTCACGAGCGATGTACCTTCTTCTGCGTTTAGGTTGTTGACTCTCTTCCTCCTCCTCGTTTTCAACGATAGCTTTCACCACCGTCGCGATCGTTTGTAGAAATATTTCCGCCCCATCGTCAGATGATGATGACGATTCAGTATAACTTGAAGAACTCATGGCGAGATTGTGTTTTATGTGTTTGATTTTGTGTGAGAAAAAAATGATAAATATTGTAAAGTATTTATAAAGGAATTTTTTTTTAAAATAGCCCAACGGCTAGTTTGGTTTGGCCATTCACAACCCGCCATGTCAGCTTGGCCAGACCGCCCCACGCCCGGCTTGAAACCCATGCCCCAAGGGCCACGCCGAAACCCATGCCCACCCGGGGTGGTGGCTTGGGCGTTTTCCCCTACCCACGCCCAAACTCCCGCCCCATACCCCGCAGTCTTACCTTTAATATTTACAGCCACAGTCCTTTTTTTTGAAAACATGTTACATGTTTCGTCCTTTACCCCAAACCCAGTTAAAAAATTTGGTTAAGTTACATCACGTGCAGAGCACGTGAGGGCATTTATGTCCATTCACATAGTAACTACCCCCACCATATAAATACCACTCTTCTCCCCCAAATACCTATTTTAGGGTTTATCCAAACCTGCAACATTTAAGATCATCACCTCTGTTGCCATTAATCAACAACTATCTCCAAAATTTTGAAGGTGAAGATGGAGGACAGGATGTGAATGCTCTCATGTGTTACTCTCTCTCTCTCTCTCTCTCTAGATACGCATCTATATCTATACATCTGAATCTATCTAGGCGATGAAGATCTTGTATCTATATCTATACATATGAATCTCTCTGGTGTAGTTACAGGAAGTTCCAATCTCCTCTCATTAGGTTCCAAAATCAAGATCCAGATTTCATCTTCTGAATTTGAAACCCCACATCCAAACTCGCCCAAAAAGAACAGATCTGAAAGACGGTAGATGGGATGCGGTGGCTAAACGTCAGATCTAAGTGAGCGTGGTTTGGCCGGAGATCGGAGGCGGTGGTGATGGATGAATAGATCTGATGGCGGCGACGGGGTGTCCGGAAGACAGGGGTGGTGGTGATGGATGAATAGATCTGATGGAGGCGGTGGTGATGGATGAATAGATCGGAGACGTGGTGAGCTAGTGTCCGGCGATGGTGTGGTGGTGGGGTGGGATTTCATGTTTGTGGTGGTGGATCTGAATCGGAAGACAGGGGTGGTGGAGAAAGATTTGAGCTATTGGATTCAAGCTTTTTTGTAAGTTAGAACAAATAATGGCTTGTTAATTTTGTGAATCTAAATAGGAGTTATTTCTTTGATCAGATTATTGCAATTATATTTTGTTTGAATCTGATTGTTTGGCGGTGGGGGAGTGACAGTCGGTGGGGGAGTGACAATCGGTGATGGCTGGATTTGGAGGAGGGGCTGTGTTGTTTGTTTAGAGAGAGAGTGTGTTTAAAGTGAGAGAGAGAGAGAGAGAGAGAGTGAAAGAGAAAAACAGGTATTTATATTTGATTTTATTTTTTGTATTTATACTATAAATAATTAAGTAGAAAGACTAAACTGCCCTTAAGTAAATAAATTTAACTGAAAATTTTAACCAAGTTAGTGCTAAAGGACGAAAGATGTAACAAGTTCTCAAAATAAATGACTGTGGCTGTAATTATTAAAGGTAAAGGTCATCCATTGCAACTAGGTACAAACATAAAGGACGAAAAGTGTAATTTATCCCTTTATGTATCTGTATAACTAAATTACTTATTCTTCTTTGGAATATTATTAAACACATAGATTTGATACATGATACATACATTAACGTAACTTTTTTTTAACATTAACGTAACTAATAATACGATTAATAGACAAATTTGAATTTGTTTTAAGAAATGAATCACTAATATTGTATTTATTTCAGTGTTAAATGCACAAAGAAAACTGTTGTAAGTAACTTTTACAGTGTATTTAAGTGTGTTAACATTAACAAGGAATTAAACTGTTGTAAGTAGCTTTTACAGTGTATTTAAGTGTGTTAGCTTTAACAAGGAATTAAAAGTCAATGAGCTGATGGTGGAGTGGTAAAAGAGAGATCTAGTATTTCAAGGGATTCAGGGTTGATTCCTGCCCTCACCATGTAGTTTCAGCGGCACTTGGTGATGATGTGAGAGACTAGGTAGGTAGGCAGCGATCGCTAGTTCGATCATTGAACTGAACGGGTTTTACCTAATTGCGTTCATGCCTTCGGATGAGTGTTCACGGGCTTCGGCCCTAAGTGAGGGTTTTCCTCGTTTCGGAGGCGAGTGTATCACGATGTGGTGAATTTCACCCGTAACCCATTTGAAAGATTCGTTGGCCGTTAAAAAAGTACCTTGGAATTAAAAAAAAGTTATAAAACAATAACAAAAAAGTACAAACTTTTTTTTAGTGACAAGCAGAGTTTAACTCATAAAATCATCTAAACCTATTATGATAGAATATCCAACATGTATGTTTGTTTTGTGGTCATGATTAATAATTTAATATAATACAATGCCTTTTAATAGAGTATCTCGTAATTACTAAGGTTTTTCTTCTTGGAAAGAAAAACGTGCATAGGAAAGTGCTAGGCAGACAGAGTATGAATGCTTTTGACTCTTCCCCACCTTTTTCTTAATAATCGTGATCAGTAGTTGTCAATTCATTACTTTTTTTCTTTTCTTTTTAAAGGGAAGAGGGAATTTTAATACTAATTTGGTAATACTAACTTACTAACTATTAATTTGGTGTTAATGAGGTGGTGGTCCATTGGCAAAGACAAAGCCTTTAAATAGTTTGAGAGATGGGGAGGTAAGTACACTAGCTCCAACCAAACATCACTCGTCAACTCAAAAAGTACACCAGGTACCCATTAACTAGTAAGTGATTGCGACGCCTACCCATGCCACAAACTTAATATTTTAATTTAAATAAATGTTGTCACATGGTTTAAAGATCAAAAAAACATCAAAGAAGACAAATGTGAAGCGGGTACCTTTGTTGGTCCTACCGTTGGGGGTGACGGCGGTGTGCTGGCATCCAGTTATCACATATGAAACATAAGTTATGCAAGTATAAAATTAAATCAGGACAAAAAGGTTATTGTTTGTAAAAAGTAACCGTTATCAATTGAGTGTCCGGTGTACACACCTAAGATTACACAGACTGGTGGAATTGAGAGGGGATGTGGGAGCCTCTCCACGCCCCAACATCGCCTCACCTTCTCTTTACCTTGGGCGTTGCCCGTTTTCAAGGCAAGTCTCTCACGGGCGTTGCCCTATGACAAAACCTTGACTCACTTGATTATTTTCAAAATATGAGACTGTCTTTGCCTTTGATCACTTCAAACTTTTTTGATATCAATGGCAAAACCCACATGGTATACGTGTTAAGGTGGGGTTCTCCCCTTGCCCTCGACTTCTTGTAATCTAATGCAGGAAGTAGCATTATTACTATATCTTACTATATATTATTACTTTACTATATATTAATAAATGATTTGGAATGAATAGTGATTTTAATATTATAATAATATATAGTTTTTTTAATACTTTCTTTACTTTATTTTATTATTATAATAATAGTTATTTTCTTTACTTTTTAACTTTAGTCCTTTTTTTAATATCAAGAGTTGAGATAAGCTTGGTGTCAACCGGTATCGAACCAGTACTGGTATCGAAAATACCGGTACGGTTCTGTTCGGTATCAGTACATGAAGGTAAAAACCGGCACTAATACAGAAAACGCCAAAAGTTGGTGCCGAATTGATATTGAAAATCTTTTGATTCGGGAAATTCAGTGCTGCTACCTGGTACCCTTTGCTCATCCTTGATCACGGTTACCGTACGAACAACGGTATCGTACAACTTTTTTTTGTTGATTTTCTTCAACTTTTAATTTCTTATTTTTTTTTAGTTTCAGGGGTAGGGAAGAGCTCGGTGCCAACCGATACAGAAATAAAAAGAATAATAATAATTTATAATAAACTAAACATTTATCTTATAATCCATCCTTCTGTATATCAACCAAAACTATTATCATTATTTATAAATTACCCAATAGGAAACCCTAATTAAGACACCCAAGTGATTCTGCACAAACCCTAAAATTTTCAGAATTTTCAGAATCAGGATTAGGGCCCCTAAAACTCAGGGGGGGGGGGGGGGGTAAAACCCTAGTTACGATTATCTACATGATTCGCTGTCAAAATCGAATTTCTAGAAACTGTCGACTCACCTGAACTCCAAACAACACGTGGCATCCATATAAAGAAGGTGAGGCCTCGCGTCACGCGACGCCCAAGGCATGACCCCTCGCGTCACGCGAGGGGGGTCAAAATTGGTGTATATATAGAGGAGTCTGGGACTTGAATCTGGGCGCTGAAACGACGAAAGAATTCATAATATACTTCGAGTTATCGTCTGTTTACTTCAATTAACACACACGAAAACACTAATTAGTATTGCGGGGTGCTGCAGAACAGGGTATTAACTCAATCGCTGCTACGATTCAATGTCCGATTGATTGAAATCAATCCAATGGATGTTTAAGTGCTGCTCAAATTTGGGTTATGCTTTGTCATTAGTCGTGATTCCAATAGATGTTTAAGTAATTTCACTTTGTCATTAGTTGTGATTCCGATGGATGTTTAAGTGTTTACACTTTGTCATTCGTTGTGAATCCGATGGATGTTTAAGTGATTTCACTTTGTCATTAATTGTGAATCCGATGGATGTTTAAGTATCGCACTTTGTCATTTGTTGTGAGGATTTTAATCTCGTGAGTTATCGTAAATGCTGTATTAAGTTACTAACCTAGTTTGTGTGCATGTTATTTAAATTAGGTTAAAAGCTTAATCAGTAGTCTAAACTCTGCTCGTATAAATCTGAAATATTATCACAAGGTAGCTTCACTTTGGAATTATTAAGGTACGGATCCTTACCCCACTCCTTATTGCTTCATATTCAAATTGTTATAACCCATTAAATTACTATATTTTTGAAAAACTCCTCACGTCTTTGATTATCGATTCATTTGACAGTCCGTTGAATTCCTATTCTAATCATAACTTTGGATTTAGCTTTCATGTCATGCGATAGCATTATGTTAGTTGTACTCATTATCGCATGTTCCAATATATGTTACGTCTTGTTATGAAAATAAGTTTTATAAGTTATGTGAATAAGTCCATTTGTACTCTGATACCCTGAGTATCGCTTCTCGTGGAGTGTCCCACGGGCATGTTGTTGCGGCATCGACATCATGTGCTCCATCCGTGACGGAGAGATCAGTTCACGGCGTCCCTAGGTACAAGTAAGGTACAAAGCTACTAGGAGGCGTATGGATCGATCCTAGGATTTAAGTTAAGGAGGTGGATATCGGGTATGCCAACTCGCCATCTCGTGTGATAATTATGCAGGAGTAGCTACCTGGGTATTGTCACGTTTTAAGTTTGGCTCATGGGTACATCCGTATGATATGATTATGAAATTACGTTACCTGCATCATATCATTTTGATATAAAATTTCATCCGAATAACATTTCCTATAAAGCGTTACTTGTTAGTTGAGCCTATTATTCCGTACTGGGCATTTGGCTCATTCCGTAAACTTTTATATGTACAGGTTCACAGGTTATTTTGGGCAGGGCAAAGAGAGAAGAATAAAGTCTAGGACTAAATCTGAAGATGTTAGTTAATCAAGTCAAATGTGTCCGCTTGTATATTAACCTTAAGTTTAAATTGTCGTGTGGTTGTATTCTTGTCAAATAAATAAATGGAATTATGACTTTTGTTTATGATACTGTTATTGTGACACGTCAGCCTTCTGGGTTGGGGTGTTACAGCTATGGTATCAGAGCAAAGGCTCTTTCCTGTAGAAAACTTGAAGATAGTAATTAAAACCTGTGAGGAATGGGTAGATATCTATGATAGGATTCAATTTGGTCTCTTATTTGGTTTAACTCCTATGTCTATTATTATAGATGCCTCCTCGTCGTCCGCTACGTAGGAGTACTCGTACTAACCATGTGCGTAACAACACTTCTTCGAATGAGACTCCAGTTGATCCAAACGTAATTAATGCTATCAACCAGGCTGTTGCCGGGTTGCTTCCAAACCTGGTTGCTCAAACAGCTGAGGCCGTTATTCAACAAACTCGTCATCCAGAACGTAATAACACGAATCCAATCTCTGGTGAAGAAATTCGTGAGAATACCACGAACCATACTACCTATAGTATAGACATATGGATCGCTAAATTCCAAAAACAAAAGCCGAAATCCTTTAGTCACGCTACTAATCCAGTCGAAGCAAGAAACTGGATAGCACATGTTGAAAAGACATTCGGAGTTCTTGGAGTTCCAGAGCAATACAAAGTTAGATTGGCTACCTACAAACTTGAAGATGACGCACAAACTTGGTGGGAAGGATATAAGCAAGTCAAAGGAGGGGATGATTTTGACGCTAATCTTTCATGGGTCGACTTTCGTACCATCTTTTACGACAAGTATTTTTCTACCGCTGATAAAGAAGCTTATATCAGGGAGTATGCAGTGATTCGACAGGGGAGTGATGAACCAGCCTCTGAGTTCATTACTAGATTTTCAAGGTTGGCTAATATTGTAGGAGACGCTGCAGGATCAGCCGAAGCCCAGGCAGAAAAATGCAAGTGGGCAGTCACTGATCGAATTAGGAAATCGATCATGTACATGAAATTTAAGGATATCACCGAAGTTGCCGATGCAATCAAAACTTTTGAGTTCGAGAGGAAAGAATTTTTATCTCGAACTGAGGATAATAAGAAGAGAAACAGAGAAGGACAATTTAAGCAGGCAAAAGGCCAATCATCCACTATGCCACAGCATCAAGACCGCAAAGTGCAAGGAAATCAAAACTCTGGAAATCAGGCACGTCCAGGGCAGCCTAGACTACAAAACCAGAGGCCTGCTCAGAACCAGATTCAGTTGAATGCAGAACCTATTAGAGCTCAACCACTGAATCAATATGTAAACCCGAATCAGATTACATATCCTCTATGTAATACTTGTGGTAAGAGACATCAAGGCGTATGTCACCGGGGTACAGGAGCATGCTTTAGATGTGGCCAAACTGGACACATGATCAAGGAGTGTCCTAAGAAAGACACTAAGAAGAATAACCAACCAAATGTTGCACCACCCAATGTTGGAGGAAGAGTTTTCGCACTTTCTGCTACTGACGCTGCTAATGCCCCAGGTACTGTATCTGGAACCCTTCAGCTTGGTGAACGTAGTATCTATGTGTTATTCGATACAGGAGCGACCCATTCTTTAGTATCCCACTCGTTTACTAAGTACCTTCCGATAAGACCAACTCTCTTAAATCATACTTTAACCATTTCTACTCCCATGGAAAATTCATCCGTAATCACTTACGTATATAAAGATTGTCCGATCCGTATTGAATCTATTGTGTGTAAGGCAGACCTATTTCCAATACACATGTGTGACTTTGATGTTATTCTAGGGATAGATTGGTTGTCTCGACATCATGTAACTATAGATTGTCATTCTCGTCATGTTATTTTCGGTGATCTTCATCATCCTGATATTATATATCAGGGAACTCAAGCTCATAAATCTCTTAAAATTATCTCCGCATTCAAAGCTCGAAAATTCATATCAAACGGCTGTGCTGGATTCCTAGCATCGGTTAAGGATACTTCTGCTAGTGTTAATAGTATCAATAGCCACTCCGTTGTCCGTGAATATCCTGATGTATTTCCGGATGAACTACCGGGATTACCACCCGACCGTCAGGTAGAATTCACCATCGACTTGATCCCTGGTGCCGAACCTATTTCTAAAGCTCCATACCGTATGGCCCCGATGGAACTGAAGGAGTTGAAGGAACAATTGCAAGAATTGTTAGATCTGGGATTCATAAGACCCAGTGTTTCACCTTGGGGTGCTCCGGTCTTATTTGTGAAGAAGAAAGACGGTAGTATGCGTTTATGTATTGACTACCGAGAGCTGAACAAGATTACTATTCGTAATCAGTATCCTCTGCCTCGCATTGATGATCTCTTTGATCAACTTCAGGGGGCTCAGTTCTTCTCAAAAATCGACCTGAGGTCCGGGTACCATCAGCTAAAGATCAAGAATGATGATGTTCCCAAGACCGCCTTTCGTACTCGTTATGGTCATTACGAATTCTTGGTTATGCCCTTTGGGCTAACTAACGCACCCGCAGTCTTCATGGATTTGATGAATCGTGTATTTCACAAATTCCTAGACAAATTCGTTATTGTCTTTATCGATGACATTCTGGTGTATTCTAAGAGTCATGAAGAGCATGAAGCACATCTACATGCAGTACTTGGAACCTTGCGGCATGAGAAGTTGTACGCGAAGTTTTCCAAATGTGACTTTTGGCTTAGCCAAGTGGCATTTCTAGGTCATGTCATATCAGCAGAGGGAATTATGGTAGACCCAACAAAGGTTGAAGCTATTACAAAATGGCCAAGACCCACTTCTATTACCGAAATACGAAGTTTCTTGGGTCTTGCTGGCTATTACCGAAGATTTGTTGAAAGATTCTCGGTAATTGCTTTACCACTCACAAAACTCCTAAGGAAAGGGGTGAAGTACTCATGGAATGAGGAACAAGATAAAAGCTTTGAAGAATTGAAGAAACGACTCGTATCCTCCCCAATACTCGCTCTCCCTTCTGGATCGGGAGGTTACCAAGTTTACAGTGATGCCTCAAAGAAAGGATTAGGTTGTGTGCTAATGCAACATGGGAAGGTTATCGCTTATGCCTCCCGTCAATTGAAGCCTTATGAAGTTAACTACCCTACACATGATTTAGAACTAGCCGCAGTCGTCTTTGCACTTAAGATTTGGCGACACTATCTGTATGGTGAGAGTTGTGACATCTTTACCGACCACAAGAGCCTCAAGTACATATTTACGCAGAAAGAGCTAAATATGAGGCAAATAAGGTGGTTAGAACTTTTAAAAGATTATGACGTTAATATTCAATACCATCCAGGCAAAGCCAATGTTGTAGCTGACGCATTGAGCCGAAAGAATTCCGGGACTATATCTTGCTTACAAATTCAGCCTCGTATTAGGAGGGATCTCGAAAGGATGAACATTTGGCTTCAGGTTAGTAAATCTGATGGATATCTAGCTAGAATGCAGATTGAACCCGATCTCATATCACGGATCAAAGATGCACAAAAGCAAGATGGAGAACTTTGGGCAATTGTGCAAAATCTTGAGGTGGGTAAACAATCTGAATTTCGTCTAGACCATCATGGGGTGATTTGGTGCGGCAAAAGACTTTGTGTACCCGATGACTCCACCCTTCGTGAGTCATTGTTAGCCGAAGCTCACAGCTCACCATTTTCAATTCACCCAGGATCTACCAAGATGTATCGAGATTTAAGACAGAACTTCTGGTGGAATGGCATGAAGGAAGACGTTGCTCGCTACGTAAGTAAATGCCTTACTTGCCAACAAGTGAAAATTGAACACCAACGAACAAGCGGTCTGTTACAGCCATTGGATATTCCCATCTGGAAGTGGGATGAGATCACAATGGATTTTGTTACCGGATTGCCTAAGACTTTTAAGAAGAATGATGTTATATGGGTTGTTGTCGATAGATTGTCAAAGTCAGCACATTTTCTCCCGATTCAGCAAGGATTTTCGGTTAATAAGTTATCTGAAATATTTCTTCAAGAAATTATTCGACTCCATGGCACACCATCTTCCATTGTTTCAGATAGAGACCCACGTTTCACCTCACGGTTTTGGAAAGGTTTTCAGGCAGCTTGGGGTACACGACTAAAGTTTAGTACGGCTTTCCATCCACAAACAGACGGACAGTCAGAACGTACGAACCAAACCTTGGAAGACATGCTCCGAGCATGTGCACTTGAATGGTCTGGAAACTGGGATGAATATCTATGTCTTGTTGAGTTCGCTTACAACAATAGTTGGCAAGCAAGTATTGGCATGGCACCTTTTGAGCTATTATACGGTCGGAAATGTCGCGCACCGATCTGTTGGGATGAAGTTGGAGAAAAGATTATTGAAGGGCCAGAACTAGTTCAGATTACAAATGAAAAAGTCACTATGGCACGAGAAAAACTGAAAGAAGCTCAGAGCAGACAAAAGAGTTATGCAGATCAAGATAGACGACCACTCGAATTTAAAATTGGTGACCACGTATTCTTAAAGGTATCACCTTGGCGTGGCGTTCGTAGATTTGGAATTAAAGGGAAGCTTAGTCCCCGTTTCATAGGTCCTTTTGAAATCCTTGAAAGAATTGGAGAAGTGTCATATCGACTAGCTCTACCGCCTCATCTCTCGCACGTTCATAACGTTTTTCATGTCTCCTCGTTAAGAGGATATAATTATCATCCACTCCATGTCATTAGTTATCCGTTACTTACAATTCACGAAGATTTGTCCTACGAAGAGGAACCAGAAGCCATCTTAGATCGACAAGAAAGGGTTATGTGTAGGAAAGTAATTCCGTTTGTTAAAGTCCTCTGGAAAAATCACTCTGAACGCGAAGCAACATGGGAATCTGAAGAATCAATTCGCTCTCTATACCCTAATTTATTCTAGTAATAAAATTTTAATCGAGTAACGGTAAATCTTGCTCTTTGATATATGTTCATTTGTTTCTGTTTACGGTCATTCATGCTTTACCTTATGTGAATATATCTTAGCTATGATTAAGCATATCTATGTAGGAGATATCAGTACCAATAGTCACGCTATTATCTGTAAGTCTCCATTGACTTTTAGTACGGTAAGATATTTTATTAAAATGCGTTATAGGAGGACCATTAGGGCACAAATGTAAGGTAATTGACAATTATAGTCATGAACATAATTATAAATTTCAGATACACATGTGGGTTTAGGAAATTCTGGTTATATAAGTTAGTAACTCTGCTATGAAAATTCCGTTTCCGTTACTTATGCGATAGGTTATATTCTTATTTGAAAAATTTCGAGGACGAAATTTCTTTTAAGGGGGTAATAGTTGTAATGACCATAAATTTAAAATCATTATTCTAGAAATAAAAAGAATAATAATAATTTATAATAAACTAAACATTTATCTTATAATCCATCCTTCTGTATATCAACCAAAACTATTATCATTATTTATAAATTACCCAATAGGAAACCCTAATTAAGACACCCAAGTGATTCTGCACAAACCCTAAAATTTTCAGAATTTTCAGAATCAGGACTAGGGCCCCTAAAACTCAGGGGGGGTAAAACCCTAGTTACGATTATCTACATGATTCGCTGTCAAAATCGAATTTATAGAAACTGTCGACTCACCTGAACTCCAAACAACACGTGGCATCCATATAAAGAAGGTGAGGCCTCGCGTCACGCGACGCCCAAGGCATGACCCCTCGCGTCACGCGAGGGGGGTCAAAATTGGTGTATATATAGAGGAGTCTGGGACTTGAATCTGGGCGCTGAAACGACGAAAGAATTCGTAATATACTTCGAGTTATCGTCTGTTTACTTCAATTAACACACACGAAAACACTAATTAGTATAGCGGGGTGCTGCAGAACAGGGTATTAACTCAATCGCTGCTACGATTCAATGTCCGATTGATTGAAATCAATCCAATGGATGTTTAAGTGCTGCTCAAATTTGGGTTATGCTTTGTCATTAGTCGTGATTCCAATAGATGTTTAAGTAATTTCACTTTGTCATTAGTTGTGATTCCGATGGATGTTTAAGTGTTTACACTTTGTCATTCGTTGTGAATCCGATGGATGTTTAAGTGATTTCACTTTGTCATTAATTGTGAATCCGATGGATGTTTAAGTATCGCACTTTGTCATTTGTTGTGAGGATTTTAATCTCGTGAGTTATCGTAAATGCTGTATTAAGTTACTAACCTAGTTTGTGTGCATGTTATTTAAATTAGGTTAAAAGCTTAATCAGTAGTCTAAACTCTGCTCGTATAAATCTGAAATATTATCACAAGGTAGCTTCACTTTGGAATTATTAAGGTACGGATCCTTACCCCACTCCTTATTGCTTCATATTCAAATTGTTATAACCCATTAAATTACTATATTTTTGAAAAACTCCTCACGTCTTTGATTATCGATTCATTTGACAGTCCGTTGAATTCCTATTCTAATCATAACTTTGGATTTAGCTTTCATGTCATGCGATAGCATTATGTTAGTTGTACTCATTATCGCATGTTCCAATATATGTTACGTCTTGTTATGAAAATAAGTTTTATAAGTTATGTGAATAAGTCCATTTGTACTCTGATACCCTGAGTATCGCTTCTCGTGGAGTGTCCCACGGGCATGTTGTTGCGGCATCGACATCATGTGCTCCATCCGTGACGGAGAGATCAGTTCACGGCGTCCCTAGGTACAAGTGAGGTACAAAGCTACTAGGAGGCGTATGGATCGATCCTAGGATTTAAGTTAAGGAGGTGGATATCGGGTATGCCAACTCGCCATCTCGTGTGATAATTATGCAGGAGTAGCTACCTGGGTATTGTCACGTTTTAAGTTTGGCTCATGGGTACATCCGTATGATATGATTATGAAATTACGTTACCTGCATCATATCATTTTGATATAAAATTTCATCCGAATAACATTTCCTATAAAGCGTTACTTGTTAGTTGAGCCTATTATTCCGTACTGGGCATTTGGCTCATTCCGTAAACTTTTGTATGTACAGGTTCACAGGTTATTTTGGGCAGGGCAAAAAGAGAAGAATAAAGTCTAGGACTAAATCTGAAGATGTTAGTTAATCAAGTCAAATGTGTCCGCTTGTATATTAACCTTAAGTTTAAATTGTCGTGTGGTTGTATTCTTGTCAAATAAATAAATGGAATTATGACTTTTGTTTATGATACTGTTATTGTGACACGTCAGCCTTCTGGGTTGGGGTGTTACAACAATGCTACATGAAAATAAAACACAAGATGTTCATCCATTCATTAAGTTTAAAAATACCATAACATCATTGTTTGAAAATGTCGACACTTAACTTAAGTTACAAACCATACTTGTTTACGACGTGTTCATGAGACATAGCAAAAGACTTTAAATAAAACGTGGTTTAAAGACATGTAACCCGTCCAGGTAAGGGTTACACCTCCTAAACCTACTACCCTGGATGACATCTCTTATTCAACGCAGCTAGACATATGCATACTCCGCCAGATCCACTAGTTTCCTAAAATACATGTAGTTTGAAAAATCAACAAAAGTTGAGCGAGTTCATGTGTAAGTGAGTATGTATAAACCTTTGTAATGTGTCTGTATGTATGAAAATCCCTGGTATGTAGCAATTAAGGAAAAAGAGATCACCAATGGGTTGCAAAGCCACTGGTATGTGTGAAACGGTGCAGGAAGTACTCAAACCTAGCAAATTTGTACCGGGCCTCCGGCTGTAAGACACAGTCACCACTATGGGCCGCCTTGGCCTCATGGGTGTGGGCTCGCTACACCCAAATAGATCTATCACTCATGTCCCTCGGTCCTACGACGAGGATTAATGGCCTTAAGTGTTGTACCCACCTTTCACATGATCTAAGCGTCTAAACCCTCCTTAAGCTAACCATACCATGTATAAAAGTGTCTTTAATTATTGTAACATGTATTCCACCCCCGAAGTATAAAACTGAAAACAGTTAAGAGAAAAGGGGGACATGAACTCACAGTAGTGCGTCTCCTGAATCGTACTCAAATCTCCGGTCTCGTCATCAAACACGACTCCCTACAATGTACTAATGTCTATTAGACGATCGGGCCGTGCCTTGCCTTGCCTTTGTATTTATGTTTGAGTTACGTTACTTGTGTTCCCAAAATTATTCCAAGTTATAACTTCTTGTTAAAATAATAATAATTATTTTAACTTAAGTTTTGTTTTTAGGTTTTGGAATAATAGTTAGGCAACTATTTCGTATCCAAACTTCTCAAGTATTTTATATGCGTATTTCCTTCCCAAGGATGGGGGTATTTATACATGTACCTTTGTAGTTTCGAAAAATATATTTTAAGTCCCACTTGGAACAATATATTTAACTCATTTGTCCAAAATAACTTATTCCCAAAATATATGTATTTTTCCCAAAAATAATATATTTTACTTCTTTAGCTTCCAAAATAATATTTTACCAAAAATATATGTGTAAGAGTATTTTGCGGAATATTTTGTAAGTTACGTCTTTGCGTTTGGTTTCACAATATCAAGCGTATAACTTAAATATTTATTCCGTGTGATTTTTGGTATTATTTTGGAGTTGTAATTTCCATGGTATTTGTTAAGTTATATTATTTACCCTAAAATAATATAACTAGTTCACAAAATATGCAAATATTCACACAAGTGTCTTGTATAAAATATATATTTTAAATATATACTTATCCATTTTTATTTGTAAAATCAACCTCCGATACTTAGTATTTTTGTAATAAAAACTATGGCGAAGTTTATTTTGAAATCAAAGTTAAAAATATATTTGTAAACACTTGTTAGAATAATATTTTCTAAGTGTTGGAATTTTTAGAAAATTTCGCCAGAGTTTCCTTTGTAAATGGAGGTGTCCATGCTTATAAGCATATCATTTTCTTTTGTAAAAATCATCACAATCCATTCACAATCATCAACAATTAACCTTTATTTACCAATTTTGTTAAAAATCAAGTAATAACTACTACTTCATGAACTTGAATGTTTGTAAAAATATGTAGTAACTTACTGGTATTCCTAGTAAGTCTTGTTACCCTTTGAAATGTGGTTAGTTCTTTAAAAACTTTATTTTTAAAGAATCTAAGCGTTTACAACTTCCAATCATATTTTTGAAAAATATTTCTTTATGAAATTTTCTTGTTACACAAGTGTCCCTACACTTCTTTATCCACCAAGAATGAGGTTAGTTTATGTATGTAATATCCAAGAGTTTATGAAACTTATATTTTTAACTTGGTTCTTTTGAAACACCACTCATGGATCTTTAGATCTACATGATTATCAACCTACTTTGATCTTTATTTTTCAAGAAATCTTTTATTCATTCAAGTTCATGATTAAACATGGAGGTGATTCTTTTATGTAAATCACTAATCACCCCCCCTAACTTGTTAACTTAAGTTTTTAATCTTAATTTAACAAGCTTCACCATGATGTTTAACATCATCTCACTAGTAATCATCAACAATACAAAACAACATCATACTTAACATTACTTCTTCATTTTAACAATATTTCATCATCAAGTTAGTTTATGTTCAAGTCTTGTGTTCATGATCTTTTCTTGTTCATAAGATTTCATCATACAATAACTATTAACCACTCTAAACATGAAGTAAATGAGGATTCAAGAGACTTTGTTAGGATCGGAGGCTCTCATGATAGTGTTTGTTTGTTTACAATGAATGATCAATGAATATGAAAACAAGTTAGGTGCAGCGGAAATGAAAACAAACTTTGTAAACACAGTCAAAGGAGAAAATAGTTTGATAAACAATTGCTTCACATAGAGTCAAAAGATTACAAATCAAAGCAAAAGATTACAGTCATGCTTACAAACTAAACTCCCCCTCAGCCTGATACCCCAAGGTTGGTTGCACACAAGATGAAAGGATTAGACATGAGGAGAAGAACCCACTCAGTCAATCAAATGTAACAGTACAGGGTACTATTACATTTATAGGCAAACCAAACCACTGAGGTATCTCAGCTGACGTCACCATGAAAGCGACGTCTAACAGCCTAACAACCTGTATCTACTGACCTTACACAAACACTGCTACCCTAACCACTGACTATACATAAGACAAACAATTTACTAAACAACTGCTCTCCCTTTATGTCAGTGCTTTCCTCAAGGTTGATCAGTCCTTGAATGGGTAGTGCTTTATCATCAGTAGATAGGACCAGCAGTGTTGAATACTTCAGGGTTTTCATCAGCAGTTGAAAGGGCAGCAGCAATTGTATATGAGCAGCAGATAGAGACCATCAGTTGTTATAAATCACTTTCAAGGGGAGAGCAAAGTGTAAACCGCTGCTTATTGTGAATCCACTGTTGTGACCTGGTTTTGGCTTTACATTATCTGTTCCTCTGGTAGGGTTCAATCCCAACAATCTCCCCTTGGAACAGATAATGCCAAAACCTTTCATTATTCAGGACCTTTATTACTCATCAAGAGTGCCTTAGCTTGTTCTTTGAATTCAACTTCAAATTCCTTTGCACTCTGGTCATCTTCATCCCTACACAGTGTAAGCTCAAGGAGATCCTGCAAATCTTGAACACTAAGGCCTAGTGCTTCTTTCCTTGATATATGCTTCACATCTCCATTGGCTCTGACCAAGGTCAATACGTGAGTCTTTTGATCAGACATCCACTTTAGTATTTTTAAGCCAAGTGGGTTTCTTGGGAGAGACTTATTTGCAGATGAGTTGAGGGATAATGGCCTTGAAAACAACTGCAGACTTTCAGACATTCTTTTGAAAGCTTCTTCAAAGACTTTGTCAGCTGCAGCTATATCTTCTGCAGTTTCTTGTTCAATAAGCTCTTGTCGTTCAGCTTCTGTCTTGTCTTTAGCAGTGTTTGGAGACGCAGGTTTGTTTAATGCCTTAAAAAGGCTTTGAAGCTTTGTTGAAGTTTCTTCTTTTAGACCCATTTTCGTGATGGTATCTTTGAAGTACTCTGCTTCCTTTTCTACTACCTCTTTTTCAGTCAGCTGTTCTCCCTCTTTTTGATTTGTTACAAAAGTAGACCGGAACAGTGTGTCGAGGTTTCCCATCTTCTGTTCAAGCTTCATCATTTGTTCTTGCTTTTTAGAAGTGCCTGAAACAGTTATCTTTCTTTTCTTCAGCCTTTCGTAGGCTTCATCAGTCTGCTGTTTAGACCATTTTGATATGGCTTCAGTAGTATCCATTTTCGCATCCACCAGCTCCCTTTTCTTTCTTTTATATTCAGCAGTTAAGTCAGCAATGAGCTTTTCATATTTTCTCCAGTTAGGAGCATTCTTCTTCTTCGTAGGATCATTCTTAATCTTTTCAATCATTTCTGCCTCACGCTTAAGAGCTACTACTGGCCATTCTCTGAACTGTTGTTCTTCAGCAGGATAGAATTTCTCTTTCATGATGTAGGCTAGATATTGTTTTCTTAACTCTTTCTTTTGATCAGCCTTTTCTTTGTTTAGGTCTTGTGCAAACCCTTCTATCTGCTTTACTTTTGTGAAGTAGAACTCCAGTCTTTTAGCAATGCCATCTTCGCTTAACTTCTCCTTTTCACTGTCAACCTTGGCTTTTACTTTGGCCTGCTTTGCCTTGAGTTTGAGGTAATCATCCATATCCTCTGGTGGCATGTAGCCTATGAGTGAGGAGAATCTTCTTTTTGAAGGATCCTCTTCTGTATAGAATTGCCTTATCTCATTTTTGATAGCTTCAAGTTCTAGTGGATGTTGTGCAGCATTAGGATCATATGTACCCTCATCAGCAGGTATTGGTTTTCTTATTCTGTTGAAAAGCCTTGGCTGTGAAGTAGAAGAGGTGAGAGCAGTGGTGGATGACTTACTAACAGCTGTTGAAACAACTGGTGTCTCAACATCTGCTGGCATTACAACTGCTGATATGTCAGCAGTTGTCTTCTGCTTTTGAGCAGGGGATGGAAGTGGTGATGTTGGTGGTGAATCATCATCTGATATGAGATTTCTTCTCCTTTTTAATGAAGAAGAAGCAGATGATGTTTTGGGTGGATCAGTGGTGGTAGATTGGATAGCAGTGGTTTGTGACAGTGATTGACTGACAGTGGTTGAAACAACTGGTGTTTCAATCACTGTTGTCATTACAACAGATGTTGTAACATCTGTTGTCTTCTGTTTTATGACAGGAGGCAGTGGTGATGGTATGATTGTAGATGATGGTGGTGGAGCAGTAGTTGTGGTGGTGTGTGGTAGAGTGGTGTGTGTTGATGACATGGCAGCTGTTTGGCTACTGACAGCAGTTTTTGTAACTACTGCTGTATCAGCTGTTTGGCTAACAGGTTTTGAGACCTGCTTTTCTTTTTCTTTTTCAGGCTCAATATGGAGGCCATGCTCTATTCCCTTTTTCTTTATTTGCTTCATTATCTCCCCCTTTTTGGCATTATCTGCAAGGGGGTCATCAAAGAATAGTAAAGTTGAAGGAGCCTTGCCAGTGGCAGTTTGGATACTGGCCTTAATAGCCTTGATATCTGCTTGAGTATCCTTGAACCTTGATTCCATCATGTTGGATAGCAGTTGTACTTGAACAGCATGCTTTTGATCAGCCATTTGTTGCTGTTTTTCCAGCATGGTTTGGAAAATATTCCAAAGCTCATTTGCAGTAGGTGCTTGTTGTGGAGCAGATGCTTGAGCAGGAACAGCAGAGGATTGTGCTTTCTGAGCTTTTAAAATCTCTTGCACCATCTCCTTTATTTTAGAAACTGATTCTTCAAGTTTTTCCACTCTGCCCGTCAATTCCTGATATCTTGAATCATCACCCATTTTACTGGGATCATCTGAATCCCCACCTGTGGTGGTTATATCAACGTGTGACTTAGGAACAGAGTCCCAAAAATCACCCATTGATGCCCCTTGTTCTTGGTACTGGGGACTTCTCTCTTCAGCACTCGATAAACCTTTGATGGTACCAGTGGTTAGATCTAACTCACTGGTGGTCACCGAAGTTGCTATGGAAGAAATTGCCTTCAAGGGAGTCTTACTTATGAAACAACTGTCCAACTGAGGATCTGTTGATCCACCAGTTGTAGTTGCTGCTCCACTTGAACTACTGACAGGAGTTACTTGTAACTCCTGCAGTGTAACCTCCTCAACTGTTGCTGGGATAGTAGGAGTAGTAGCATCAGACCCAGTCACTTGTGGATGTATACTCTCAGTGATAGGTGATAGAGAGGAACTGGTTTGTGTCTGTGCAATAGCAGCTGCATGCAACAGAGGTAGCATGGATTGTGGCATTATTATTGGTGAGGGGATGGGGGTTGAAAGAGACATGTCCTTGGGATCAGGACTGAGGAAGATGGATCCGAGTGGATTCAGAGCTTCATATTGTGGTGTCCCTGTGCTTACAACCTGATCCTTTTGTGAGGATGCAGGAGGAGTTTCGGTTATGGGTTGAGATCTTTCTTCCAACTGCTGTGAGGAAGTAGCAGCAGTGGTTTGTGGTGACTTTTGTGTTGTCACAGGCATTTCCTCTGGGATCTCATCTTCCAGAGTTGCCTTTGTTTTGGGATTGGTGGGTTTTCTGGATGTTTTCTTTTTGGTCTTTTTAGTGGTGGCAGGTGTGGGTTTCAAAGCAGTGGGAGTGCTGCTATGATCTCCTGGAGCAGTGGGCTCAGCAGCTGATACCTGAGGAGCAGTTGTAACCGCTAAAGTCTGCTCAGGTACCCTTGCTTTTGTTTTTATTGGTGCCATCATCCTTGAAAATGTTTCTTTTGTTATGCTTTTTATTTGACAATGAACACCTTGTTTGAGCAAATTTACATTTTTCTTTTCAAATTTTTGTTCAAAATAATAACTCAAAAATCTTGGAAAAAGTAAAAATGCTTTACTTTCAACGTTTTTCACCATGTCATTGAAAATCTCCTGGGAGTAGTTATAGTCTTTATTATTCAAAATAGTGTAACCCAGGCTTTGAATTTTCAATGGTATTTCGTTGAAAGATGTTGTTTTATTTGAAGCACACATCAAGAGTGTGTGAAATAAAAACCTGGGTGCAGATGGAAAATAACCCTTTTGTAGGGTATCTACCTTTGGTTCTTCTGCATAACCCCTTTTCAGAAAATCAGCTTTTAACTCGTTTTTGTCAAAAGAGGTTTTACCGTTCTGATCGTCGAGTATGAAGACTTCTGATATCGATTTTGGTGTGATTTTGATCGCTTTTCCCTGTATCGAGGAGTTAATGGCTATGACTTTTCCGTCTTGTTTTTCAAGCGACGCCTTTTTCCAAAACTCTCTCTGGGTTTGCAGATAGATAGGAGCATTTGCTGTCAACAAAGTTTTGTACTTTGATGCAGATAATGCATCAATGATGGTGTCAAAGGTGTGATTATCAGTAGGTTTTGTGAATAAACCCAGATAGTTGTGAGATTGTTTGAATGGTATTTCGATGGGTTCTTCGGTCGTTTGAGCGACCTCTTTGGAAGGTGATGGTGATTTAGGTTTTGGTTTTGATTTTGACTTTGATTTTGTCATTTTTGCGGAGAAGAATGAAAGAGGATTTTGGAGATTTTGAGAAGAAGGGTTGGAAACTGCTATGAGAAGAGAATTTTGGAATTCAATTCGACAGTGTAAAACCCTGTTTGGGGTTTAGGGCAGGGTTTTATTTAGAAAAAAAATGATCGCTGATGTGGCAGCGGTTATTTAAGATCCGAGGGCTAAAAACTGACCACGTGTCAAACACTGATGAAACGGATGAAGTATGGAGAACAGTTGTTTTAAGAGCCACTGACGTATCAAGCATCAGTGATTACAACGGTAAAAATCTTGGGCAGTGGATGATTTTTACTATCAGTAGATAGCATATCAGTGGATAAGACACTGATTTTGAGCATCAGTGCTTACAAGAAAATGAGGAATCAGTGGTTAACTTTCAGCAGTGGACAGTGTTTAGAGATCAGACGTTGGAACAAAACAGTGGTTAGGGTAAATGGTGCAAATCTGAAGAACAGGTGTTTCAGCAACAGTTTAGAGAATTTTCATTCAAGGTTTTGCCACATGTCAATTTTGAAAGACAGTGGTTTAGTACCCCAGATGATGAAAACTTTTTGCTAAGGCAACTCATTTTCGTTTAATATTCAATTAAAACATGAGTACCCTAGTATTTTAAGCACAGTTTGCAATCAATTTTTGATGAAAATTTTGGAGCAAGCCTGAGTATGACATGATCATGACATATGTACCATTTCCTTTTGACCCATTTATGAGGACACAGATACCACCAAAAATAAGGTATTACATCCTGACAGGAGCTGAAACTATTGCCAACAAAAACAAGCAAGAGTTCCAAATATATTAAAAAAAATGAATAATATATCCTGGTTATTTAAGAAAATCCTTTGAGAAAAAATGGTTAAAGGATTTTCTGAGAACAGTATCAAAAAGGATCTGGTGTATTTTCAATAGAAAACATAATCATATCATTCTCAAGTTTTATGAAAATGGTCAGTGGTTTGACAGCAGTGGTAGGAAACTTTTGGAATACATTTTGACCACTGTTTTGGTACCATTTTCTTTTGTCAGTTGATTGCAAACATGAGGACACATAGATAAACCTTTAACATTTGTCTAGTCCTCTTCGGAGTTCATTCACTGGAATCAAAACCTTTCCCTGAACAGATGAATGCACATCGTTGCTTAATGACCATTATTACCCCAAACTTTGACTCTTAAGTGTTTTACGTTTATACTCTTTTCTTTTGACTTCAAAATTTTTTTTTGAGATAAACACACTTTCGAGTTTTTGTGATTTTTAGTCCAAAATCATTTTGCAGTAATGTTTTGAGAGACTTGGTCATGTTTTCACAGGTTTTTCACCCAATCTCACACTACATATGATACGGACTCTGTTGACCCCTGTTTTTCTTAGTGTATTTAGACAGAGTTGATTTGTTCCTTTTGAGGATCTCAACCTGTTTTTCTACACATAAGATCTAAATAACTAAAGTCTTAATTACCTCTTTATAGAAAATCAAAACACTAATGTCTTATGAATCATAGGTTTTGTTAATCTGAGGATCATACTTTAGTATTTAATGAAAACATCACAAATATCAAAACAACAGTTGAAATCAATATTGAAAAATATAGAACAATCCCATAATTTAATAGATATGTTTACAGATCTGAAAACTATGAGTGACTTGTGCATGATATCCCTTGTTGTATGAAATTTTTGTGTCATATGACATCTTGGTTGATATACAGAGTTTTTTGAATAACCATTTTGAATCATGATTTACTCGATACTCTGTTTTTCAACTAAATACAACCAACCTTAGTATCAATGAATTTTGAGCTGAACTGTTATGTCAATTTGACTGTTAAATCGAAATTGACTGTTCTAGCTCTGATACCAATTGTTAGGATCGGAGGCTCTCATGATAGTGTTTGTTTGTTTACAATGAATGATCAATGAATATGAAAACAAGTTAGGTGCAGCGGAAATGAAAACAAACTTTGTAAACACAATCAAAGGAGAAAATAGTTTGATAAACAATTGCTTCACATAGAGTCAAAAGATTACAAATCAAAGCAAAAGATTACAGTCATGCTTACAAACTAAACTCCCCCTCAGCCTGATGCCCCAAGGTTGGTTGCACACAAGATGAAAGGATTAGACATGAGGAGAAGAACCCACTCAGTCAATCAAATGTAACAGTACAGGGTACTGTTACATTTATAGGCAAACCAAACCACTGAGGTATCTCAGCTGACGTCACCATGAAAGCGACGTCTAACAGCCTAACAACCTGTATCTACTGACCCTACACAAACACTGCTACCCTAACCACTGACTATACATAAGACAAACAATTTACTAAACAGCTGCTCTCCCTTTATGTCAGTGCTTTCCTCAAGGTTGATCAGTCCTTGAATGGGCAGTGCTTTATCATCAGTAGATAGGACCAGCAGTGTTGAATACTTCAGGGTTTTCATCAGCAGTTGAAAGGGCAGCATCAGTTGTATATGAGCAGCAGATAGAGACCATCAGTTGTTATAAATCACTTTCAAGGGGAGAGCAAAGTGTAAACCGCTGCTTATTGTGAATCCACTGTTGTGACCTGGTTTTGGCTTTACATTATCTGTGCCTCTGGTAGGGTTCAATCCCAACAGACTTACTACTAGCTTTTAAGCTAGGGAAGATCAAGAGTAGAAATGAGGTGGTTAATAGCAAATAGAGAAGGTCCTTGAGCTTCCGAGAACACCAAGCTTCGTTGTACACCTTGTAGCACCTTTGTATGCTTGTAGATTGGAAGAAGAAGCTTGAATGAGAGTGATGGTGGTGTGGTTTGGGGTCGGCCGAAACAAAGAAAGAAGGAAGAGGAGGTGTTTGTTGAATGTTGAAGATGATATGAGAATGTGAAGTCTTGTGGTTAAATATATAATCTTTCCAACATCCTTTTAACCATTAGGTTTAGTGTTCCTTTAGTACATGACACACATAATAAACAATTCAAGAAAACAAAGGTGGGGAGTCACCCCTTGTAACCGTATGGTTGGGGGGGGGGGGGTCTAGTTGGGTTTCAACTAAATGGTTAGTGATCTTGGTTGGAAATCAAGAGTTTAGTTAGTGTCTTATGTGTGTTATGTAATATATATGGTGTTAGGGTGTTCGGGGACCATAACTAGCTTAATAAAAGTGAAACAATGTGTTTAACAATATTTTTGTGTTCCGGGTAATGTCTGGTTGTTCGGTTGGGTACCGCTCCGTTAAAGTGCTTAATTATTCCGTAAAGTGTCTTTTATATAGCTTTTTGTGTCACAATCAATTCCCGGCACTTAGGAAAGTATACATGACTATTTTGCCATATTTTTGCAAGTGACTAGCATGATTAAATGCTGAATTTTGTTATTAAGTGCAGAATTCTGCACTTAAAGTGGGTTTTAGGCACATTCCGGCACCTAAACTATCACCTAGTGACGCAGTTTTATGGTCCTCACTTCCCTACACACTACCCTAGTGTGATACTTTATTCCTGGCTCATACTGGGCCTCAATATAGTGTCTGTCTATGTGCTGGCCTTGTCAGCATGTGTCTGAGTTACCCGCTCACTGTGCTAACTGTGCTTTGTGCATCAAATTTGTCACTAAAGTCTGTGTGTAATAAATGTAGTGACAGTATGAATGTGATGCATATGTATGTATGTAACAGAAATCAGAAAGCAGTTTAATCACCAGTTGAGATCAAGCACAGTCATTAAGCACAAATTAAATATTAATTAATTGTACGGATACCTGTAATTTTGAAGGTTGTCACACAATCCACTTGATTGTGAACACTAGCGAACTAGTCCTAGAATTTGATGATGAAAATACACTAGTTTATTTTACGATTTGATGATATAAATCAATGGTCAGGATTTGTTCACTCAGTTCACAATACAGTAGCATGTAACACCCCGAAAACGAGTTTGGTATTCAAACCTCGTTAATAGTAACGAACGGGTAAAATACCGTTAGTGGTAAAATTTAACCCGGTAAATATTAGGATATAAATAAATAAACTTATATTAATTAAAAAGGAGGATAAGTACTTTGAGAAAACAAAGTATATAAAAAGGCCCGAATTAACGGGACTTAAAATATAACGGGTTATAACTTCCCGAACTCTTTAAGGTAACTAGCAATAATTAACCTAGTTAGTAGCATGTGATTAAGTGACTAATGGTGAGTTATAGCTTTAATTGGTCAAGATAAAACATGAGGGACTAATATTGCCGAGTGGGAAACTTGGTTATTAAAACAAACAAAAATAAAACACAACACACACACTTGATGTGTGTGTGTGCGTGAAATCGCCTAGGAGAAGAAAGAAAGGGTTAAAAACCCTAGTTAAACAAATTCATCAAATTGAAGCTTGATTGGAGCCCTAAATCGATGCATGAATGCATAGAAACGATCACCTAATCAAGGGGATCACAAGGTATGTCGAATTTTTGATACTTATGAAGTTGAGATTCTTGATGAACCCATGAAAATCGAAGTTCAAGCTTGAATGATTTATGTTTGGGTGAAACTAGGATGAACCCATGTTTAGGAACGAACCCTAGTCAATAAATTTATGAATTTGTGTTCATAATTTTGAACTTTCTAATCACCCACTTGGGTGTTAAATGGGTTTTGTAGGAAGAGGAAGAACACTAGAGTTGTGATTATGAAATGGGTTTTGAACGAACCCTAGTCAATAAACTTAGTAGGAATAACTAGTAATGAACTAGTTTATAAATATGTAAAAAAAATATGCCCACTAGGTGTTTGTTAAAATGCCTAAGTGAAATCACGCGTCTACTCGGTTGAAAGTAGAATTTGATTTGATTAGGCATCCGTAGAAATGCCTAATAACATGATAAAAAGGGGTTTCATTTATAGATGAAAACCCGTAAATGTTGTCTAATGAATAATGTGTTTTTGATAATTGATTAGATTGCTTAAAAAGAGTTATTGAACGCAAATTTGCGTTTTGTATGATTGAGGGTAAATGATCTTTATAAGTCAAATTAACCAATGATGAAGTCGAATGGTATTTTCGACGTAGAATTCGTAAGATGGAATGGTCGTATGTGATAATGACAAATCTAACCATCTTACGAATTATGATAGTTTGACTCTTGACAAGCTAGATGGATGCTTGGGAATGAAGCGGGTCAAACGGAGCAAGTACGAAAAGAAAAACATAGTTTGGATGTGAGGTAAGTTAAGCTTACGCCCCTTTTTTTAATTACAATACACTTACTTGTGAATATTGATTGTGAATAATGTTAAGTATTTGAAATATGATGTTCCGGCATGATACAATGCAAGTCGGAATAAGTAAAAACGGTAAGAAACCATAAATTATGGTAAAAAGGGATAAAATGGTAAATTAGTCGGGTGAAGACTAATAAATAACGAATTTTGAACAGTATGTTATGGGGTTAATTGTAACGGGTAAAAGTGGTTTAGTAATAATCCTGACACGAGTTGATGGATAGAATAAAAGATGTGAAAAGAAACCATTTGGTATAAGTCATAACGGGTCAAACGATTCAAAAAAAATGTCTTTTAAATAGTAAGGACTCATGGTGCTAACCGGAATGGGTTCAAGGGGCGAAATGGTATCAAAATACCATCACATGATGATAAATGATCATTTTGACTAAACGGGTCAAAACTGACGATCGCTTGTTAAGTTTTGGTGATCACAGGAAAGTAATATAAGGTTCGCGACGCTATTAATTAGTAAGTTAATAGTGAAAGGTATTTTAGACGGGTCAAAACTTTGACCCGAGCCAGGTATGGGCAAGTAAGATTATAGTTTTAAGTGCGATTTTGGTCAAACATGTTATTAAAAGTCCTTCGTCGTAAAAGAATGGACTAAATTCGACCAAAATGCCTTTTGAAAGACAAACCGGGTAAATGACCGTTAAGGGTTGTTTAAAGGTAAGTTTTAAGATCGAGTAGGTCTTTTAATAGTATAAAAGTTTAAGGTACAAGTCTTTTGGTCAAAAGCCTCGAAACAAGTCTTTTGTAAAAATTTCTAAACCAAAGATTAGAATACTGAACATGTAGTTTATCACATTAAATCCACCACAAATATTGTTGTGGTGGAAAACAAGTAGAAACCATAGTGTGGAAATAAGGTGCAAGCAAAGAATGAGCGAAGTTAAGTGTAACGCGCATAAATCCCTTAACGGGTCAATTAAGTTGAAAATGTAGATTGCTTAAAGATAAGAATTTGTTATTCCGGATGTCGGATTTTAACTCCATGTGATGGAGAATCAATTTACGAGCACTTAGGGATAAGAATCACGTAAATCGGGTTTCTAAATCAAAAGTTATGTATGTTTAAAGTTGATTTTGGTAAAAAAAAATAGAGCTGGGAATATGCAGCAACAATTCAGCCAAGCTTCTGTCGAAATCAGAGGGTCGCGTCGCGCGACACCGAAAGTGGAAACACCGTCACGTCACGCGACAGTGGTTGCGGCCTGCGACGGATCCTTGATATCATCTTCGCGGCCCGCGAGGGCCCAAAATGCTGAAACATGATTGATTTTTGCTTGTTCTGATTATGGTACTCATTTTAACTTGTTTTAATCATATCAAAATTAACTTTTAAGTTGGTTTTGAATTTAGGTGATCATAGTTTGCATCCGGATAATGGTCAAGCCAAGTATCAAGAACCGAACACTCGTCTTTGAAACTTCCGCAACACAATTGTTTTCTTTATGTTACAAACAGTTTATGTAAACAATTAGTATTATATTCCGAATGTTATGTATTATAACTTATAAAAGTTTTTAAAAAAGGTCGTATTTTTATAGAAAAATGCGTAGTCTATTATCATAATCTTGGTCTATTTGGACGGGTGTTACAAGTTGGTATCAGAGCTCAAGGTTAAAAGAATAAAGTTTTCGGTTCGAGGCTTGATCGCAAATCCGGTAAGTTATATGTATATAAACGATCTATTATATTGAAGTGTTATAAACAACACATAGGGTTATCGTGTAATACACGGTAGCTCAAGTAAATGATTAATATAGTTAACGAAATTAGGTGCGTTGGCACGTATAGTAGAAAACTCGTATTGTAATACGGGCGTTCATTAATGTCGAAATTATTAACTTTTATAAATGTTGTAGTTGAATGACACTCGCATCTAAAGATAGCGGGAGTGTAATAAATTGCGGATTTGACAAAGGAATGGTCCAAAGTATGACAAGCGGAGTATGCTCACCAAGGCCTAAATCGCGTAACGACCGCGAACAAGGTTAATGGCAAGGAAATCCCGTTAGGGAAAGCATTACCAGGTGAGTGTTTTAAATTTATTGCACGATTAGTAATATGCAACAAATACGTAGAGATTGACCGTTGCATATGTACATTAAAAACTTGGAAAACCTGAATAGAATACCTATTCGGGATATTATTTCCAAGAAAACTAAATAGAGGCGTTACTTACATGGGGTGTAATGTGAAAATTATAAAAGGGCATGTATATCAGGTGTTGATCGCTTACTCTGGCCAAGTAAGTAGTGAACACGTGGTACCATGAACTTTTATGATGGACATATTTACATCCAATGTAGTAAGGACGGGGTAAATGGGACGAACTAAAAAAGTACCCAAATAAATAAAATAAGCAAAATGCTTAATAATAAACGTAAACGCAAGTCGGATAACGGAAGCGTGTTACGTTAGAATAACGAGCCCGAGATAAGGGACAAGGATCAAAGTAAATAAAAATACAGACCGACAAATAGGAATGCTAAGGCATAGGGATAAAGTTTGACTATCGCAAGTGATGAAATTCACACGGACAAGTCAAACGAATTAAATAAAGAATAAAGGACTTGGTTGAATAAAAGCGATCGGTTTCGCTAAGGCGACCAAATAAAATTAAAATAAAGTCTTAATACATACCGGGACGATTACTTTGATAGTGACTTCGGTAAGAAGCCCGATAGATGGGTAGGATTTTGAAAGTATGCGTAAACCAAGAGACAGGAACGCGAAATAGAAAGTCAAAAGACTCGGATTAGGAGTCATGATTAAAAGACGATGAGAATTTGTAAACAGAAATTCTGATAACTACGTTCAACTATTTTAAAGTTGAACGGGTCGAATAAAGGATAAAGTTTGACGTTCACAAGTGATGAAATTTCACGCGAACAAGCCAAACGAGTTAAATTAAGAATAACGCTTGGTAATGTAGACAGGAAAAATGCAAACTAGCGAAACAAGAATGTTAAAAACATTAAGATAAAGAACCCGGGTAACGGGTCGTAAAGAAGTATAGGTAAGAACTGGGTAACGGTAAGTGTAGGACAAACCGACGTGTAAATGACGATAGAAGTCATAAGGTCGGAAAGATAAGTCGAAAGAAAACAAATGTAGCCTTAGACTACGGTCAAGGTTAAATGAAATCCAAAAATCAAAAGTAAATAATTCTAAACATAAAAAGAGGTGCCTTGACGCTATATGTATATATACAGTTGAATCAAGACTCGAATAAAAGATGATCTACGGGATCATCATGACCTACGGGATAATAATTAATGTTAAATCTACGGGACCAAAAGACCCTCGGCTCACGAATAGAAAGAAATGAACTGATGGGGTTTTACCTTAGGAAGTGGAAATCTAAGGAAAAAGCCTGCGAGGCTATGTGAAAGAACCTACGGGTCAATAATGTGAAGCGAGGAAACTGGTTAAACTCCCCGCGTAAAATAATAACGGAAGGTAAAGTTAGTATAAAAGCGAGGGGTTTCGCTAAGTTAACCGAATGAGTTAAAATGAAGAGATCATGAAAGGTCTGGTTGACAAAAGTGAGGGATTTCACTAAAACATCTAAAAGGGCAGAAATGACAAAAAGAATTCACAATTATTTAAATTGTGATATTTCACAAAAAGGGCAAAAACATTACCGAAATGACAACGGAAAGGAACAAATTTTCGGACGTAAAAGTCCTGGAAATGAGAAAAAGATGTAAGACAAGGAGAAAAGGAAATGTTAAACTAAAATTCAGTTTTAGTGAGAAACAACGTTTTAACAAATATGGATATTACGAGAGAGATTAGAAAATGGTTAATATTGAAGGATATAGGTCTTAACACCGATAGGTGTAAAACGATACATTCGAAAGAAAAAATTTCGATAATGAAAAGTCGAAATAGACTTAAACATGACGTGATGTGACCATGGTCACAAAAGTGATATAGAATATAACCACGTTATAACGTGAGTTATAAGATATGAAATCATAAACACGCAAAAGGCCGATGATGGCAATATAGTAAACCCGGGTGATGGGGTATAATGTAACCGGTGACTAACAAGTTTAACCACCAAAATAAATAATCACTGAAGATGACGGAATCAAGCTGAAAGTAACGGCCCATGAGGCCTTACACATAAAAGACATACGTGTCAATATAAATGAAAACTTTTGACCAAAAGAAACGGGTGCTTTGAAAATGAAACTTGGTTCGCTTGATTTAAACCAATGAACTACGTAAATAAGGTTTCGGGGAGGAAACCTCTTTAAGGGGGGGTAGACTTGTAACACCCCGAAAACGGGTTTGGTAATCAAACCTCGTTAATAGTAACGAATGGGTAAAATACCGTTAGTGGTAAAATATAACCCGGTAAATATTAGGACATAAATAAATAAACCTATATTAATTAAAAAGGAGGATAAGTACTTTGAGAAAACAAAGTATATAAAAAGGCCTGAACTAACGGGACTTAAAATATAACGGGTTATAACTTCCCGAACTCGTTAAGGTAACTAGGAATAATTAACCTAGTTAGTAGCATGTGATTAAGTGACTAATGGTGAGTTATAGCTTCAATTGGTCAAGATAAAACACGAGGGACTAATATTGCCGAGTGGGAAACTTGGTTATTACAACAAAAAAAATAATACACAACACACACACTTGATGTGTGTGTGTGTGTGCGTGAAATCGCCCAGGAGAAGAAAGAAAGGGTTAAAAACCCTAGTTCAACAAATTCATCAAATTGAAGCTTGATTGGAGCCCTAAATCGATGCATGAATGCATAGAAACGATCACCTAATCAAGGGGATCACAAGGTATGTCGAATTTTTGATATTTATGAAGTTGAGATTCTTGATGAACCCATGAAAATCGAAGTTCAAGCTTGAATGATTTATGTTTGGGTGAAACTAGGATGAATCCATGTTTAGGAACGAACCCTAGTCAATAAATTTATGAATTTGTGTTCATAATTTTGAACTTTCCAATCACCCACTTAGGTGTTAAATGGGTTTTGTAGGAAGAGGAAGAACACTAGAGTTGTGATTATGAAATGGGTGTTGTTTGAATTCCATGAAGTGAATTTAGGATTGTTATGTATGCTAGATATAATGAAATTGAGAATGATGTTAAACTTAGTAGGATTAACTAGTTATGAACTAGTTTATAAATATGTAAAAAAAAATATGCCCACTAGGTGTTTGTTAAAATGCCTAAGTGAAATCACGCGTCTACTCGGTTGAAAGTAGAATTTGATTTGATTAGACATCCGTAGAAATGCCTAATAACATGATAAAAAGGGGTTTCATTTATAGATGAAAACCCGTAAATGTTGTCTAATGAATAATATGTTTTTGATAATTGATTAGATTGCTTAAAAAGAGTTATTGAACGCAAATTTGCATTTTGTATGATTGAGGGTAAATGATCTTTATAAGTCAAATTAACCAATGATGAAGTCGAATGGTATTTTCGAAGTAGAATTCGTAAGATGGAATGGTCGTATGTGATAATGACTAATCTAACCGTCTTACGAATTATGATAGTTTGACTCTTGACAAGCTAGATGGAGGCTTGGGAATGAAGCGGGTTAAACGGAGCAAGTACGAAAAGAAAAGCATAGTTTGGATGTGAGATAAGTTAAGCTTATGCCCCTTTTTTTTAATTACAATACACTTACTTGTGAATATTGATTGTGAATAATGTTAAGTATTTGAAATATGATGTTCCGGCATGATACAATGCAAGTCGGAATAAGTAAAAATGGTAAAAAACCATAAATTATGGTAAAAAGGGATAAAATGGTAAATTAGTCGGGTGAAGACTAATAAATTACGAATTTTGAACAATATGTTATGGGGTTAATTGTAACGGGTAAAAGTGGTTTACTAATAATCCTGCCACGAGTTGACGGATAGAATAAAAGATGTGAAAAGACACCATTTGGTATAAGTCATAACGGGTCAAACAATTCAAAAAAAAAAATGTCTTTTAAGTAGTAAGGACTCATGGTGCTAACCGGAACGGGTTTAAGGGGCGAAATGGTATCAAAATACCATCACATGATGATAAATGATCATTTTGACTAAACGGGTCAAATGGTGTGTTAACACCATTTGACGATAATTACTGATGATCGCTTGTTAAGTTTTGGTGATTACAGGAAAGTTATATAAGGTTCGGGACGCTATTAATTAGTAAGTTAATAGTGAAAGGTATTTTAGACGGGTCAAAACTTTGACCCGAGCAAGGTATGTGCAAGTAAGATTATAGTTTTAAGTGCGATTTTGGTCAAACATGTTATTAAAAGTCCTTCGTCGTAAAAGAATGGACTAAAGTCGACCAAAATGCCTTTTGAAAGACAAACCGGGTAAATGGCCCTTAAGGGTTGTTTAAAGGTAAGTTTTAAGATCGAGTAGGTCTTTTAATAGTATAAAAGTTTAAGGTACAAGTCTTTTGGTCAAAAGCCTCGAAACAAGTCTTTTGTAAAAATTTCTAAACCGAAGATTAGAATACTGAACATGTACTTTATCACATTAAATCCGTCACAAATATTGTTGTGGTGGAAAACAAGTAGAAACCATAGTGTGGAAATAAGGTGCAAGCAAAGAATGAGTGAAGTTAAGTGTAACGCGCATAAATCCCTTATTAAGTTGAAAATGTAGATTGCTTAAAGATAATAATTTGTTATTCTGGATGTCGGATTTTAACTCCATGTGATGGAGAATCAATTTACGAGCACTTAGGAAAAAGAATCACGTAAATCGGGTTTCTAAATCAAAAGTTATGTATGTTTAAAGTTGATTTTGGTAAAAAAAAAAATAGAGCTGGGAATATGCAGCAACAATTCAGCCAAGCTTCGGCCGAAATCAGAGGGTCGCGTCGCGCGACACCGAACCAGAAACACCGTCGCGTCACGTGACAGTGGTCGCCGCCCGCAACGGATCCTTGATATCATCTTCGCGGCCCGCGAGGGCCCAAAATGCTGAAACATGGTTGATTTTTGCTTGTTCTTGTCACATCCCAACCGATGGCGGAAACATCGGGATGCGAGCACTAAGCCTTCAGCTTGCTCATGAGATTTCCATAACACTAAATATTTTGATAGACATTAAGTAGATTTCATAGCAATTGTCTAAAATCAATCATCGACCACAGATAACAAGTGTCAACATAACAAACATTGTTTCAATTGTTCCAAATGTCTAAATTAACTAGGCGATGTTTCTAAGCATCTCCTAGCTTGTTTTCCGTGCATTCCAAAGCAACCTATTAGCCTGCAACATGTATTAAAATATCAGTACAAAAGTATTGGCGAGTATACAAGTTTGATAATAGAATAATTGATTAAAACACTCATATCCACAATGTAAGTATAAAAATAGTTTCAGCCGTGCTAGTGTCGCAGTCCACGCAGTGATAGCCCAAGTATCCCGATGCTTTAGTGTTTACCCAAGACTCAAGGTAAACTAGAATCCTCCTAACAATACCCCCTGAGAATAATGGGAGAGGTGCACCCCCTATATCGCTACTATTGTTAAGGCGGAACTACACACCCTGGATTAAACGTCACATTGCACAAATAGAATACCAGAATGCACAAGTTTCACATACACATAGGATAGAGTTTAGTTTGCAAAGATTCAAGTTTATATAGAATACATGTTACACCCCAAAGTTTAAAGGTAAAAAGGGGATCGCGTATACTCACAGTGATTACTTAACAGTCGCAACTGTTATTGGATCAAAGGGAGCTCTTTTAGAATTAGCCTGATTAGATTACAGTAGGATAAGAGTCGGCAAAATAACGAGATTGAATAAAATGCTGGAAGCTGTCACTGGATCGGATGGCTGTCCGATCGGATGGCTATCCGATCGGATTGCCAGCCGAGTGGTGACATGTGTGTAGGGGATGGATGGCTGCCCTATCGGATGGCCATCCGACCGGGTTGCCACTTGACTTAAAATTTGGAAAATAGGGTGGCTGCCCGATCGGACGGCTGTTCGATCGGGTTGCCACTCGATCCGAATGATTAGTACCTTGGTCACCTCAATCGGATGGTTGCTCGATCGGACGGTTGTCCGATCGGGTTGCCATTTGATCAAGACTTCCAAGTTTTGAAAAGTTACAAGTATTTGAAAGATTTCAAAGCAAGCGTCACCTTATAGGGTGGCTGTCCGATCGGATTGATGTCCGATCGGGTTGCCGCTTGATCAGGCGACCCTTGTTCTTGTTTACCATTTTGTAAAATTTCTAAGTTTCAAGCTTAATGGTGACGGCACGGCACGTACTGTGACAACCACAACCTTATTAGCACACATCCGTCCTGATCGGGTGGGAATCACCCCTGTCCAATCAGTCGTCTGTCCGTAATAAGTTTATGTCGGAATCCGTTCCATGCTCGTCTTCACTGGTAAGAAACTCAGATCCAAGCCGACTCTAGACTATTTATCAAGTCTACAGTCCGTTTAGACTCAGTTTCCACCGATTCAAAGTAAAAGTTTGAAGAAAAAAGATGAAGGTACTCAAGTTTTATATGAAAAAGTCTAGATTTAGCTTAGATTTAGTGTGAAAACGCATGAAATATCTCAGATCTGAGCTAGATCTTGCTCAGAATGACATCACATGGCAGTTTGTACAAACCCTCATGATGACATCACCCTCAAGAACTCAGATCCGAGGGATTTCATGGTGAAAAGTGTGATTTCAAGTGAGAATCACGTAGAGGACGATGTGTAGAGCGAGAAAGTACAAAGATCTAGTGCAAAACGTACCGAAATCAGCAAGAAAATGGAGAAAAGTGGCGTTTGTGCGTCTTAGTCGAGCAGGGCTGTCACATCAGTAAAGGACTGATGTCACAGCTGCTATTTATAGTGTGGGAGTGTGAGAAAAGGATAAGGTGCACACGGGTCGGGTGGCAGTCCGATCGGATGGTCACCCGATCGGATGGTCATCCGGTCGGGTGGCAATCCGGTCGGGTGGCAGTCCGATCGGATTGCCACTCTGGCCAATCCCACCTTTCCGTGTTCCCGTTTCTGACTCGTTTTGTGAGTTAGATTAGGTGTTGCGTATTATTTGAGTAATAGAATAACTAGATTACAAGATACACGTCAAAAGTTTACAAGATTAATAGATTCCGTCAGTAACAAGGCTCTAGTCTCTCGTTCAACCAAGAATCAAGTTTCACGAGTCTAAAGAGTCAAGCACCAAATAGATTTAGACATTCCAAACATAGATTTAGGCATTCCATCATAGATTTAGACATTCCAACATAGGTTAAGGCATTCCAGATATAGAATTAGGCATTCAAAGCATATAGATATAGACATTCCCAAGATATAGATATTCCACACGTAGATTTAGGCATTTCAAGTATATAACATAGACTTTCACATAGATTAGGGGCTTTAAATGTCAAATAGATAAACTTTAGGGACTAATCTTGACAAAGCCCTATAGTTTTGGGACGCTGGGCGTTACAGTCTCCCCTCCTTTAGGAGATTTCTTCCCTGAAATCTTAGATGAAGACTGCTCGAAGAGCTGCGGATACTTGGCCTTCATATCACTTTTCAAATCCCAAGTGAATTCGGCACCACGCTTTCCTTCCCAGCGAACCTTAACAATGGGGATTTTGTTGCGCCTTAGACGCTTGACAGCTTGATCCATGATTTCGACCGGTTTCTCCACAAATTGCACAACCTCATTTATTTGTAAGTCTTCAAGGGGAACCTGCAGTTCTTCGTCGGCTAGGCATTTACGTAGGTTGGATACGTGGAACACCGGGTGCACATTGTTTAGCTCTTGTGGCAAGTTGAGTCTGTACGCCACCTTGCCAATCCTTTCAAGTATCACGAAAGGACCTACATAGCAAGGAGCGAGATTTCCCTTCTTACCAAAATGAACTACCCCTTTCCAGGGAGATACCTTGAGTAGAACTCGGTCACCAACCGTAAATTCCAGAGGCTTGCGCCTTTTATCAGCATAGCTCTTTTATCTGCTCCTAGCCTTGATCAAGTTATCACGGATCTGAAGAATCTTATCCGTTGTCTCTTGAATAATCTCAGGGCCAGTAAACTGCTTTTCCCCAACCTCATGCCAGCTGAGAGGAGATCAGCATTTTCGTCCATACAAAGCTTCGAAAGGGGCCATCTGAATACTGGAATGATAGCTATTGTTGTACGAGAATTCTATCAATGGTAAATGTACATCCCAGTTACCACCAAATTCGATGACACAAGAACGGAGCATGTCCTCTAGGTTTTGAATAGTACACTCGGTCTGTCCATCCGTCTGAGGATGAAAGGCCGTGCTAAGATTCAAGTGTGAACCCATAGCGGACTGAAATGTTTGCCAAAGACGTGAAGTAAAACGACCATCACGGTCAGAGATTATGTCGAGAGGAATGCCATGTTGGCATATAATCTCATCGGTATAGATCCTAGCAAGTTTCTCCACTTTATAATCCTCGCGAATAGGGAGAAAGTGGGCTGGTTTAGTCAGACGGTCAATAATCACCCAAACACTATCATGACCGGCAGGTGTACGGGGTAACTTAGTAATAAAGTCCATAGCAAGACTATCCTACTTCCAAACAGGGATTTTAGGTTGCTCTAAAAGTCCGGAGGGACGCTGATGTTCAGCTTTCACCTTCAGACAGGTGAGGCATTTTGAAACATACATCGCAATGTCCCTCTTCATACCAGGCCACCAATAAGTCATACGCAGATCCTGGTACATCTTATCAGCGCCTGGGTGAATAGAGTAACGGGATTTGTGAGCCTCCTTCATAATGAGCTCACGGAGATTATCGCGATCTGGCACCCAGATGCGATTTAGGTAATACTGCAGTCCGTTAGGTTTATGTCACACCCCGACCGCGTAAAACAACGAAACCACAGCGGAAACGTCTGGGAGTGTTGCAACAGAATTATTGTTTCAAAACCATGGTAATTAAAGTTATGTTTTATTTATTAACAAAGAGGGGATACATTGTCTTTAAACAAAAGAAACAAGAGTACATAATATTATTTAAACTAATCTTGCTTCTTTTATGTCACTAAGGCCCGAGTCCACCCTAGTGTATCCTGATCAAACCTATGCATCAGCTCCTGAAACACATGTGAAAATAGGTACGACAGCAAAAAAATGCCTGTGAGATACATAGGTTTTGTTAAAATAGGATTCATGACTTAATGTTTAAAGAAATGTTTGATAAAAGTTAGTCATGAATCTTGTTAAGTGTTTTCTTTTATAAATCATACGAAAATTTGATAAGAAATCAGATTATATAAAAGAAAGGCGTATGGTTAATTAAATAACCAAGTGAAATGAGTTATATAAAATAAACTGTTTTGTAAAACAATGTCTTGCGAAAATCTGTTATTTATGTAATATGTAATGTGTCTAAATTGAAATGATTTAAAAAACTCTACGATATGTAATATCATAAAAGCACTTATATATAGGAAGTACCAGCGGCGTATCCACCATGCTTTTATCATATTACACACGTCTCGTTACTTAAATCACTTACCCAAACAACCACCAAATTGTCTTGTTTAAACCAATTGTCAAATGTTTATGTGTAAATAATTGTCTATTGTCAAAATGTAAATCATGTAATGTGTAAACCAATGTCAAATGTTTATGTCAAATGTAAATCATGTAATGTGTATCCAAATGTCATGTATGGCAAGTGAAATATATCAACTAAACCATAGGTAAAATGCACAAAACAAAGTATTGAAGTAAAACACAGTTTAAATCAAAGTTATGTTTTGTAAAATAAATGCATGCTCTACTGATACAAACATCTATGCGGTGTTGTGAAAATGCATACATTCAAGCCTTGAGACTGTGGCGACAAACCCTTAAACAAATTAAAGGTTTATCTGAATTATATGTATCGAATTCGGTCATTCCTTCCATCCAAACAAACCTAGGATTTCAGGAACGGGAGTTGTCAATTCCTATGGTACCACTACCTAGTAACGAACGACATGGCCAATGTTAATGAACGTATTTTTGTCCCATTTAAACAAACCAAATGTCATACCAAAATGTAAGCATGTGATGTAAAACAAATGTACTAAGTATGCAACAATGAACATACATAGCATAAAATGTAATGTAAAACAATGCGCTAGGTATGCACTAAATGAACATACATAGCGTGAAATGTAATGTAAAACAATGCACTAAGTATGCACTAAATGAACATACATAGCGTGAAATGTAATGTAAAACAATGCACTAAGTATGCACTAAATGGACATACATAGCGAAAACATAATGAAATCATGTACTATAAGTGTACTAATGAACATAACAAGCATATGATATGAAAACATGGAAAACACGAAAGTAACAAGTAGGCACATGTGTTTCACCCCAAAATGTTTGAAAACAGTAAAAGAGGGGACTATGTACTCACTTGAGATTTCTCAATAGTCTTTGGATACAACCAAGCAATGCTAGAAAGATCACTGAATAAATCGGCACTTAATATAGGTAACTATGTTAATAAACCGGACCTAAATCGGAGGTTTGGATAAAATGTGGTTTTGTAAACCAAATGAGTATAGGAACTCATGCGATATGGTTTAAAAAAGCCTACATTCTAAAACAAAACCTATCCTAAGTGCTTACGACCCATTACGACTAGTTTAGGTAGCTTACACTACTTTAACGCGTCGTTCGCGTAAAACGCGTTCGGACCGCCTAACTAGTCCTATGACAAGTAATATATGCCTTAACATGTCTAATAATGTTGCCTAATCAGTTTAGATGTCAAAAATTAGGTTACATATGCTTAAAATGAATTTATGCGCAAAAAGGGCATTTTGGTCATTTTCCTAAGGCACATAAACTACCTATCATACAACTAACTAAACGTAGTGACCATAAGGTATAACCTCGGAAGGTTATTCCCTATATAATTATGGTCACCTACTGTGTTTGGTCGGATCCTAATGATCGACCAAACGGGTCGGGTTCGAAAGTCTAAGCGGTTGTTTAGACCGCTTATCTTACGACCCTATATAAGCACTAATCCTAAAGTGACGAGCTAAACATGTTAAAACATGTTTAACGAAGTTAGAAAACAAGTTTGGTATCAAGACAAAGGGTCTTGATACCTAAAAGTAGTTTGGTTGCAAAATACGCAAGAATACGCATTTTGACCGAAACTACGACTCGTCACTATGCCTAGATAACGTGGTAATCAGTAGGTATAGTCATAAAGGACTATGACCATCGTCATTACGCTCACGTTGCGAAGTTCAAACAAACTTCGTGTTGACCATAAGCTGGTCAAAGCTGAAAGTCAAACACTGTTTCACTTTCACGCTTAAAATGTGTAAAAGAACGAAAGAATACTTACAATGGGTCCAAGAAACGGAGGTTTGATCTAATTATTCTCAGGTATGAAGTGCAAACACTCCAACTTAGAAAATGAATCAGATCAAGTGTGAGTTGCAAGTGAAATGGATGGGGGTTTATATAGATTTTGGGTGACCGTTAAGATCGTTTATCGAAAAACGTGCTTCGATCTAAGCCGTACACATGCAACCCCTGATTTGTGAAACCATGGGCACCCAAAACCAGCCCATAGGAAGGTTAAAAACCATTTGCAAGTGTGTGGAACAGCTGGAACAGGCTGGAAAGGGCTGGAACACATTTTTTCTGATCTGATGGTTTTACACGCCCCGCATAAGATGAGACACCAGCTTACGCGGCCCGCGAGGGCCATGTTTGGCAGATTGTCAATATTGGTCCCTACAATGCAATAAACTTGTTTTTGGCTCGTTTAAGCCCCGTTAACCTCATTTCAAGGCTCTAAAATGAAGTTAAAGTATAGGGAACTTAAAATATGCTCAAAAATATGTCAGATGTCGGTTCGTTTGGCCGTACGATTAAGTTATTCGGTTAATTACGACGAAACATGAACGAACGCGAAAAACGATCCAAATTACGCGACGAATGGAATTTTATCATGCCAACCACTAAAATAAAATATTTTAATGATTACATAAATTTTTGGATATCCGGATGTATTCAGAACGTAAGTTATGCGCGAAAATGCAAACTTATTCACTTTTTGACGCTTTTAGTCCCTGAATGACCAAAAAGTTTATTTTTGCACACCGAACCCCTTAGAGCCTATTTCTAAGCTATGTATAGGATATTTAGGGTATGTTTAACTTATGATAAAGTTCTAGATTGTCCGTTACAGTACGAATCGGCATACTTTCGCAGTTTGTCGAAATAAGTCCCTGTAAGCGAATAAACTTGATTTTGCCATACCAAAGCCTTCAAAACTTATTTCTAAGTTATGTAAAGGTTATTTAAGGTATGTTAAGCATATGTTGATGTTCCGGAGTGTTTTTCACGTTAAACTGATTACGTTTGTGCATCGGTTTGCGTATAACTCTCCAGAAAACGATATAGAGTTTGAAACTGAACAAAAGTCAAAACATGAAAAATGTCAAACATAAACAAACAAACATTGGGATCAAATAACATTGTTTTATTGATAACTGAACTGATTAAGGTTTATACAATGATTACAAGCACATATATCACAGTCTCCCCTACTTGAGGAAATTTCATCCCGAAATTTATTTAGAGGAAACTTGTGAGAAAAGATGCGGATACTTCGCCTTCATTTGATCTTCACGTTCCCAAGTAAATTCTGGTCCACGTTTAGATTCCCAGCAAACTTTGACAAGTGGAATGCTCTTGCGTTTGAGCCACTTGACTTCTCGGTCCATGATTTCCACAGGTTTCTCAACAAAATGCATTGTGTTATCAATACGAATTTCGTCAAGTGGTATGTGGAGGTTCTCATCAGCTAAACACTTCTTGAGATTGGACACGTGAAAGGTTGGATGAACATTTCCAAGTTCAGGAGGTAACTCAAGTCTGTAGGCTACCTTACCGATTCTTTCGACGATCTTGAATGGTCCAACATATCTAGGTGCAAGTTTTCCTGTCTTTCCAAATCTGATCACACCTTTCCAAGGTGAGACCTTAAGTAATACATGATCACCGACTTGAAATTCCAAGGGCTTGCGTCGTCGGTACGCGTAACTCTTTTGACGGCTTCGAGCTGTCTGAAGGTTATCGCAAACTTTCTTAACCTTATCTGTTGTCTCTAGAATGAGGTCAGGTCCAGTAAGCTGAGCCTCACTGATCTCATTCCAGCAGACTGGTGAACGACATTTTCAACCATAGAGAGCCTCGAAAGGAGCCATGTTGATGATGGAGTAATAACTGTTGTTGTAGGAGAATTCAATCAACGGATGATACGAATCCCAACTACCACCAAAATTGATCACACAAGCTCTAAGCATATCCTCCAAAGTCTGGATTGTTCTTTCAGATTGACCATCTGATTGCGGATGATAAGCTGTGCTCAAATTAAGTTGGGTCCCCATAGCAGATTTCATGGTTCCTCCAAAAACGAGACGAGAATCGAGCATCTCTGTCAGAAATAATGTTCAAAGGAACACCATGTCTAGATACAATTTCAACCACATAGATTTTAGCAAGCTTGTCAACAGATAGATCCTCACGGATCGGCAAGAAATGTGCTGACTTTGTAAGACGATCAACAACTACCCAGATGGCATCATGACCTCTCTTAGTGCGCGGAAGTTTGGTAATAAGATCCATAGCAATGTTTTCCCATTTCCAAACTGGAATCTCTGGTTGCTCCAATAAACCAGAAGGGTGTTGATGTTCAGCCTTTGCCTTAAGACAAGTAAGGCATTTGGATACGTACATGGCAATGTCTTTCTTCATACCAGACCACCAATACTGAGTACAAAGATCATTATACATTTTATCTGCACCAGGATGAACAGAATAACGCGACTTATGAGCTTCATCCATAAGCAAGGTGTGAAGATTGTCTTGACTTGGGACCCACAAACGGTCCATGAAATAATACACTCCATTGTCTTTAAGCTTGAGATCAGGCTTAATGTGAAATGGTAATTCCTTACCCATTAAGTCTTGTGAAACACAAGTATGTTAAGCCTGAGAAATGCGGGTTTGAATATCAGATCGAACACGAACACAATGAAGCTTGACACGTTCCTTACGACTTAATGCGTCAGCCACGACATTCGCCTTACCAGGATGGTAGCGAATTTCGCAGTCGTAGTCGTTTAGAAGTTCAACCCAACGTCATTGCCTCATGTTGAGTTCTTTCTGATTAAAGATATGCTGAAGACTTTTGTGGTCTGTGAAAACCATACATTTAGTACCGTATAAATAGTGTCTCCAGATTTTGAGAGTGAATACAACTACACCTAATTCAAGATCATGAGTGGTGTAGTTCTTCTCATGTATCTTCAACTGCCTCGATGCATATGCTATGAATTTGTTCCTTTGCATGAGAACACAGCCAAGACCCAAGTTTGATGCATCACAATATACGACAAAATCATCGTTGCCCTCAGGCAAAGATAGAATAGGCGCATTGATGTGCGGTAAGTGTCGTATATTTTAGGTATATATTTTAAGCCCTTTTTAACACTTATTTTAGCCAAGTTTTAAATTTATAAAACACGATATTTCACTGACACTAAACACACATATGGGCAAGTGCACCCATCGTTGAGTGTAGTATAGTGTTGGTAAGATACCGAGGTCGTCCAAGGACACAAGAGCTTTTAGTACCGGTTTATCCACAACGTCTAACCAAAATAAAAGTTTAGAAAAAAGGGTTGAAACTAAGAAAATTAAAATCTAACTAAAATGCTGAAAATAAAAATAAAAGAAAAAACAGATAGACAAGATGAATCACTTGGTTCCGACTCGTATCTAGTATAACCTTTGATTATTTCCGCACTTTTGCACATAATTAAGAGATTATCTTAGTTATTGTAGTAGGCCCCTCTTTTGAAGGTGACGTTACCCTCACCGCAGTAGTTTGAGTCAGCAGGGATACAATCCTAAAGGGGTGGATTATTGGAAGATAATGAATTAAGTTATTAATGCAGTATTGTGGTAGGCCCCGCTTTTGGCGGTGACGTTACCCTCGGCTAAGTAGTCTGAGTCAGCAGGGATACAGTCCTAAATAGCCGGGTTATAGTATTAATAGTAGTTAACTTATGAGGGGGTCAAAGAGTTTGGACCCCCGCCATCCAATACCGTGAAGTATTGAAGGAGGTCCTACTAAATTTGACCCAGGTCCATTGCAGGACCTCTAAACGCTGAATAATGGCAAGACCTTTACCAAACCGTTCCCTTAACCCCCTACCAGGTAGCCAACATACCTCCATATAGACCGTGGAGATATGAATGGTGAAAATCCTTTATTTTATATAGACAGTAAAATAATGCCAAGACACCACGGACAAACGATAAGGAAAGATCACCTTCAACATAAGTAACTAGTTATTAAAGTCATTAATACAAAACCAAATAAAAAGTGCAAAAGATTAGAAATAAAAAGTATTATACTAGACACTTTGTCTTCACCAAGTGATGTAAGAGACTTAGGCAAACATGGCCTTGATTGTCAAGAACTCTTACGATCAATCTTGGATCCCGAGACGACTCACACACTCTACGATGGACAATGGATGATGGTGGTGGATGATGGTGTTGTGATGGTGGTGGGTGGTGGATGAAGTGTGAGAGAGGTGGTGTGCCAAGGGATGAGATGAAATGAATCCAAGCACTCCTATTTATAGGCTGAACAGAGAGCTGGACACGGCCCCGTGTCCGCTGGGCACGGCCCCGTGTCCGTCTGACAATCTCTCTCCTCATTAATTGTAATTCGCAATTACAATAAATGCGCCTGCTGTACTTTCGACACGCCCCCGTGTCCACTGAGCACGGCCCGTGATGGGCGATGGAAGCTTCTATAGATTTGTCTTTTCTGCTGCTTCTTGGGCACGGCCCCGTGCTGGCTGAGCACGGGGCGTGTTCAGTCTTCTGATTTCTCTATTTTGCTTTGGAAGGTGCCATTGAGGGGTCGGGCAGTCCACTAATATTCCTTTTCCTGTATTTATGTTGGATTTAGCTGTCTTTTTGCTTCTTTTGCGTTTTTGAGCTCATTTAATCCTGAAAATACAAAAGGAAGACAAAAACACTCTTTTTCCAATATTAGTACTTAAAAAGGGTTAGTTTTATGCCTCATTTGATGTAATTTATATGTTGCATTTTACACACATCACGCATCACAAAGCTTCTGTTTCAAGGTCTGAAATGCTTCTTCTTGCTTGGTTCCCCAATCAAAGGGTTTGTTGTTCTGGGTTAAAGCAGTTAGAAGAACTGCAATCTTGGAGAAGTTTTCGATGAAGCGGTGGTAATAACCCGCAAGACCAAGAAAAGAACGAACCTCAGTAGGAGTGGTAGGCGTATCCCAATCCTTAATCGCACTGATCTTGAAGGGATCTACATGGATACCCTGTTCGTTGACGACATGTCCTAAAAATTGAACTTCTTTAAGCCAAAATTCGCATTTGGAGAATTTGGCGAAAAGTTGCTCTTTCTTCAGGAGTTCCAAAGTAAGACGAAGATGTCGCTCGTGATCAGCTTGCGTCTTAGAGTATATCAAGATGTCATCAATGAAAACGATGATGAACTTGTCCAAAAAAGGCTTGCAGACCCTATTCATCAAGTCCATGAAAACTGCAGGAGCATTAGTCAAACCGAATGGCATAACTGTGAACTCATAATGCCCATATCGAGTGCGGAAAGCTGTCTTGGGAATATCTTCTTCATGCACACGAAGTTGATGATACCCAGAACGTAGATCAATCTTCGAAAAATAAGAAGCACCCTGTAATTGATCAAAGAGATCATCAATGCGAGGTAGGGGATATCGATTCTTGATGGTAAGCATGTTAAGCTCACGATAATCGATACACATCCTGAAAGATCCATCCTTCTTTTTGACAAAAAGAACGGGAGCACCCCAAGGTGAAAAGCTAGGACGGATAAAACCTTTGTCAGAAAGCTCCTGAAGCTGCTTAGACAACTCTTGCATCTCAGACGGTGCAAGACGATATGGAGATCTGGCAATAGGATTTGCAGACTGATTGTTAATAAAGAATGTACCGTTCACCACCTCATTGTCTGCACGCGCTTCATTAGCATTCATGTTGAAGACTCGACTTCGAGCCTGAGCCTGATTCTGATTTGCATTGACCAGCCTTGGACACTGGTTTCGATAATGAGTTAGGTCCCCACAATTGTAGCACGAACCAGGAGGAAAATGAGGTCGTGCAGCTTGTGCCTGCTGTTGAGCAGGTGGTTGGGCAGCCTGCTGAGTTGGGTTACGTGCAGCTTGATTGGGAGCAAAGCAAAAAATATCAGCAAGATGAACCGACTTTCCACAGTTAGTACAAAAACGACATTGAACTTGCGGTTGATGGTGGCTATTGCATCTGTTGCATAACGGTGCATTCCCCGCATACCGTTTCTTTGCTGGTGGTTGTGCGGGCTGATTGGGGGCTGCCTGATTGACTTGGGCAGTGACATCGAAATTCTGGGAAGCCTTGCGCTTCCTAGACCCTTTCGAAGAACCAGATTCCTTTCCCTTCTTGTTCTTACCCTTCTTGCTTTCACCCTTATCAGACGACTGTTTCTTACCCTTGTCACCCTTCCTGTGTAGCTTGATCTTGGGGGCTGCCTGATTCCAGTCTCTGTCAGAAGGCTTGGCTTTAGGAGGTCGATTTTTGATAAAGTGAGAATGCATAGCCTTCTGATGATACATGTTCCTAGAGTAGTAGGGACGATGAACACAATTTCTTGCAATGTGTCCCGAAATTCCACAATTAAAACACGTTTGCCTTTTTGAGAAAAAGACATTTAGTTCTGCTCGTGTTATTCTCGAGAACTGATCACGTCTTTTCTATTCATTTGACACTGATTGCTTGCGTGCATGTTTGATCTTGGATGAACCCTGCTCACAATTATCAGCACAAGAGTAAGTATTTGTCACACCCTCAAAATCCACAAGCAGTGTATTACCGAGAGGCGTGTGACTGACCAGGATCATACCACCAATCATAATAAACATTAAGTAAAGTAAAGTAAAACCAAACGTCTAAAGTTCACTAAACCAAAGTCCAAAACCAAATTTAACAATCAGCGGAAGCATTAAGTTCAAATCCAAAATATAAGTTTAAAGTTTCAAAAAGTTTCTCATGAACATACAGCGGTTCATGTCCCATAACCACTCCTTCTCCATTGCAAGCTCCAGTAAATAACCTAATGACCTGCAAAGCATGTGGTAACATGTCAACAAAAAGGTTGGCGAGTTCACAGTTGGTTGCCCATTTTAATGTTGTTCCAAAAAAAAAAAAAACCATAAGTTGTTAAGTTTTTTCAAAAACCAAAAGTTATCCAGTTCCCTTTTCCCCTAACCATATACTGTGGGGGCTACCCCATGTAGTAAACCACTAGACCCGTTACCATATCGACTACTGACTGAAGTCATGTTTATGTGCCCTACGTCAATGTCTATCATCATTGACAGTGCCCAAGTACATTAGTCTACTCCCGTCCTCTGCGGCATGGTGTGAGGCTTGTCAGACCTAATAGCGCTATTTAACTAATGACCCGTTCGCCATTGGCTCGACGATTAAGTCGATATAAAAATGAGGGACTTCATGATAGAGTTTTATCTAGTAAGTTTAAGGTTGTTATCCTACCCAAGGAGGACCGAGGTGCGTATTCTACCCAAGGAGAATACGCAGATTGCATCCCACCTAAGGGGGACAGTTGTTACTTAACCGATTCCGATTACATCCCACCTAAGGGGGGACAGTTGTTACTTAACCCATTCCCAAACCACCGGGAATCCCATGCTTTGACGGAAGTGTGAACTCACCTTTGGTTGCTCGGTTGAACTCTTAAAATAGCTAACGGTCAGGGTTGGTCAATCACGTCCTAGTATGATTACCTTTTAGTTTATTAATGATTTCAAATAAAGCACAAAGTTCTTACACACATCTACCACATAACATGCACTCACTTTAACAGTTCACGCCCATATAAACATTCCACCTATAACTACTCAAGTGCAAGCATACGATATTGCACATAACACTTTCATTGACATATAACACGTTGGATCATTATCAGATAACATACCCGACATTTAGACACACAAATCACTACTCATATTGTTTCAGCTTTAACATCCAAAACTGGGCTATTTTCGGGTATTTTACAGAATGTTTTAAACGATCCAAATATTATTCTCTAAAAATCTCGGGATCCAATTCATTACCAAAACGCGTATAAACAATCCCGACTCTTCCTAATAACAACTCACAATAGGTTAATCATCAATTATCATCTAACCATTTCAAAATCACAAAACCCTAGCCATAACATATCATGATTTTTCATAAAAACGCAGCCCATGGTCATATTTGCTTACATACTATCGATTACTTCAACAAATCGCATTCTTAACCGAAATAAATCATATAACATCAAAACCCTAGCATGTTAACTAAAAATCATAGCCATGTTTCTACTAAAATCACACCAAGAATTTTAATTCAAATCAATAACACTAACCTTGAAGCAAGAGAAGGGATTACACGGAAGTGAAAGGCGAATCAAGAAACTGAACTAGGGTTTCAATTTGCACGGGGGAGGGGGGGTTCCTTCTGGTCGACGTATACAAGGAAGATATTAGGGTTTTGGTTTTTGATTACTTAATCCCAAAGTCTCCTACATATAATTAAAACCCAAGAAAGTTGGGCTAATGGGCTACAAGGAACAACAAGTGTGGTTTTGGGCCTAATGTTTCAAATAAGGGGACTTGGGTTGGGGTTGGGCCCATATGTGGAGCAAGGAGGGGAAGGGTGGGTTTGGGTTGGGTTTTTAATAGGTAACGGTTGCGCACTAAGCGACGGTTTCGCAAGATAACCGAAATAATTAATTAAAACGTTGCGTATCGCAGAATAATATTTTACAATGCTTCGATTCACAAAATATCATATTCCAATATTTCAGTTTCGGATTTCGGTTTCACATAGTTCACATTACACATTACTAAGCACACCATCGTTCAAATAAAATAAATCACTAACTTCAATTCATTTAACGTTCATACAATTACACAATAAAACAAAACATTCAGGGATTTATACGAGTTGTCACATCATCCCCAAGTTGAAAGAAATTTCATCCCAAAATTTAGAACATAGTCGCTTAGAAAGCTAGTTGTTTTGTGCGTTTTCCTGGGGTATCACATCATCCCCCCGTTGGTTTGGATTTTCATCCTGAAATTCTGAAGTAGCTTCAGTACTGGACTCACCTTTCTTGAACAACTGGGGGTACTTACGTTTCATCTGGTCCTCCCGTTCCCAAGTGAACTCTGGCCCCCGACGGGAGTTCCAACAGACTTGAACGATAGGTATTTTGGTAAGTTTGAGAGTCTTGATTTCCCAGTCCATAATTTCTACCGGTTCCTCGACGAAGCACAACTGGTCGTTGATAGTGAGTTCCTTGAAAGGGACGTTATGGGTCTCATCTGACAGACACCTCTTCAGATTCGAAACGTGAAAGACGTTGTGAACACTACCATGCTCTTCGTGTAATTTAATTATGTACACCACCTTGCCGAATTTCTTAGGGATTTCGAAGGGTCTGACATAACGCGAATTAAGTTTGCCCCATTTGCCCAAATCGAACCACACCTTTCCAAGGTGAGACTTTAAGTAGCACACGATCCCCCACATGGAACTCGAGCGGTTTCCTACGCTTACCAGCGTAACCTTTCTGATGGTCCCGAGCTGACGTCGCTCGTTGTCGGATTTGGGCAATCTTTTCCGTTGTGTCGATAACAAGTTCTGGGCCAGTGATTTGGCTGTCGCCCACTTCTGCCCAGCATAGAGGTGGTCGGCATTTCTGCCCGTTAAAAGTCTTGAACGGAGCAGCCTTGATGCTGGTGTGGTAACTATCGTTGTATTAAAACTCCACTAAGGATAGGTGTCTTTTCCAGCCGTTACTAATGTGACAACCCGAGTTCTCAAGGTCTTACCTCACAACTACGTTCTCTTATCTCGTTGTGTTCTTTTATGTGCACTCAATTACTTGATTATAAATTTCTGTTAGCGTTAATTGGTTAAATGACAAACATGGATTTTGTAAAATCACATGCAAACTGATAAAGTCTTGGGCCGATCACAAACGGTTGAATAAGGCCACTTGTACTGACAACAAACAAACATTAATGGACCTGACAATCTATCACACATGGACCGATGTTATCATGTGAAAGCTATTATGGATAGAACACATGTAATGGCCGACATAATCAGTTCATATTATAATCCTATTGGGCCGCTGTTTAAATTGTATGTAAAAAGGATCACGTGTTCGACGAATACACCCACCCCTACCCGACGAAGTCACTCACACCTTAGCGAAAACACAAGGTGTTTTCGTCCACCTTCAGGCCAACGAAATCAAGTGGGCCTTTGGCCCAGTAACGAGGTGTTATATGTTTTGGTCGATCTTTGCGTGAAAATTTCCGAACAGAAAACCTTAGGACCCTCCCCCTCTGTGTGTGACGACAATCTCTAGCTTCCTCGAAACCTTTGCTAGCCTCGTGTCATCTGGTTAGTAATTCCATCTTGTGAGTAGATTGTGGTAATGCAACTGGATGATTGTTATACTTATATTGTCTGCAAACAGTCATATATATTGAATGAGGTGCACATGTAAGTAGATCGACTGCCATGTGATGTTGTTTGTGATTAGAATTGATTTGTTTGTTGGGGATCCTTATAATCTGATGATATGATTGATCGTGTGTGCATGTCAATGAATAATCTGCTGATTTATTGATGATCTTGATCTCACAATGATTTGGTAATTTATATGTTTACATGAATCGATTTGGTTGAATAATTGTGTTGTTAATTGATCTTATAATTGTTAGATGATTACTGGAATTCTGTGATTTTTGCGTAACTGTTCTTGATAATGAAAACCCTACCTCACAAAATCACTATCTAGACGAAAACACCGGGACCAACGAAAAAAGAAGGTTCAGACGAAAACATTGGGTGTTTTCGTCACACTTTATATTCGACGAAAAACCCAAGGGTTTTCGTCCATAGTGATTTTGCCCAGAATGTGATTTCGTCACATGTGTTTTAGTCAAGTATTTCAGACAGTAACTCTGTTAGTCGTTAACCCTGTTAGTTATTAACTCTGCTAGTTGTTAAACCCTGTTATGTTGTTAACTCTGTTTAGTATGTAACTCTGTTAAGTTTATTAACCTTGTTAGTTTATTAACTCCGTTAGTTTATTAATCCAGTTAAATATGTTAATTCTGTTAAGTCTGCTAACCCTGTCAAGTATGTTAATGAATAACCATGTTAGAACAAACCGTGAAAGGCATTTATGTAAAGCTTGAATTGCATGGATTCGATTAACTGCTTATGTGATACATGATGATTGCTTAGGCACACTTTGTGACATGGATTGTATGTGAAACCTTTTGAACGAAAACTGATTGAGTATACGTGCATAACTATAGGACTTGACTGATTTCTTGTGAGCACATAGTTTAGCATACCGAGCAAACCAAGGTGAGTTCACACTCCTAAGGCATGGGATTCCCGGTGGGTTGGGAATGGGATTGAATAATTACTCATACTTTCAACACTACTAGACTACTTACCATCGTCCTCGGATTGGGAAGGACGCCTGTGCTAAAACCTACGTAAAACCTACGTACTACTGTCCTCGGATTGGGAAGGACACCAGCATTAAACGTACGTAAAACCTACGTACCACTGTCCTCGGATTGGGAAGGACACCAGCACTAAACGTACGTAAAACCTACGTACCACTGTCCTCGGATTGGGAAGGACACCAGCGCTAAACCTACGTAAAACCTACGTACTACTGTCCTCGGATTGGGAAGGACACCTTTAGATACAACTAGTCTAGTGAATTACAACATGGGAAGCCCCCACTAAATATCTAGAAAAGTTTTGGGAAACAAGGATACTAGGTAACACATGGTTATGAAACAAACTTATGAATTCTGAAACGAACTCAATAACTGAACAATCAACTGTGAAGTCGCTCAACTTTGTTGTTGATTCGTTGTTACATGCCTTGCAGGCCTTTAGGTGCAGAACATTGGAACTTGCTGTCTGGAAAGCTGGAGTGGTCATGGGTAGAGTACATGGAAACGCAACACAAGACTAAGAGCTTTTACATGTGGTTTATAAACACTTAACGAATTAAATATGCTTCCGCTGTAAACTGTGATATATTGTAACGTTGTAACACTTATTGTTAATAAATGAAAGTTATTTGAATATACTCATGAGTTCAATGTGATTGGTGGCTAAGATCCTGGTCAGTCACGCCTCTAAGCGGTGGTACTCCGCACGTGGATTTTGGGGGTGTGACAGATTGGTATCAGAGCCATTGGTTATAGTGAACTTGGTTTTAAAAAGGGGAGAATGTTTTTTGTAAAACCAGACTATAATCGAACAGTTCTAAAGACGTGAATACGACCATGACACTCAGCTCCAGATTGCAAGGTTCGTCTCTCATATACTCATTGTATTACATAACTAATGAACACCTACAGACGATATTGCATGTGATTGCACGTTTAGCACAACGATATGAATTCATGTACACTTGCACGTATTATGTGATTGATAGGGTGGTAATTCCCTAAACCTTCATGACCTACGCTTCGTGATACCCTTTGATTGCTACTCGAATTTGGGGAACCATTTAACATGAGTTAAGAGGAGCTGAGATGAGCATGCAAATCACAATATTATTGTGGGTGCACACATGATAATAATGTGGGGTGCATGTGAGTCCCAGTGAGGCTTAACAAGTGGAAAAGGGGTTCCGTCCCGTTATTTGATCAATATAAAACATAACAAACCTATAGGGGTCATAGCAGTAATTCTCCCCTACTCAAACTCAACGTGAACTTTTCATTTATCTTTGGATCCTTTCGAAACTCGATGCTATCGAGTGTTACCTGAACACCCCTCTGAGCTCAGCGAACCATGTAGATTGTTAGGTGCTTATACAAACGTCCATGGGTTGGATGTCGCAGCGTCGAATGAATGATCGATCAACTTTCTCACCTTTCTTCGTTTGCTGGAACTTAACGTATTGACATCTCAGATTCTGAAGTGCGATCACTTCTGCAACACTCCCGCAACATACTGTGTATTACTCGAATCACTTGCAACATCGATGGACAGGAGGATGAGCGTAGCACTTTACCGACCCTAGTACTTTGGCGGCCCTGATTACCGGCAATGAGCACCAGCGAATTGGCTTCAATCAAATCCTTAACCCTTGCCAGCGACCCATGGGAGCCAACTCTTACGAATCAATCGAGGCATAAGTGATGATAATTGACTTTAGTGGGGTATGCGTAACTGCCAGCACCGTGAGTAGCGCTTTAGGACGTGGCTCAGAACGTGAAAAGATGGACAATGATGGTGAAGAGCCGTAGGGCTTCGTTTCGAGCAACGACATTGGGAGCAGCAGTCACAGCGACAACAAGGTATTCGTAACTTTAACCTACAGTAAGGAAATTATGTCACACCCCCAAAATCCACGTGCGGAATACCACCGCTTGGAGGCGTGACTGACCAGGATCCAGCCACCAATTATACTGAGCATTGATTAAAAGTAAAAACGTTCACTAACCACAATAGTTAGTGAACACCATAGCTCGAAGTTTTAAAAGTTTAAGTTCAAATAACAGTTTAAGTAAACAGCGGAAGCATAAACCAAACAGTTTCAAAACAAGGTTCATAGTTCAAGATTATTTAAAACCCAACACACGGGCTAAACGACCACTACACATTCCCAAGCTGCAAGCTCCTGAGTCACTGGGTACCTGCAAAGCATGCAGTAGGGTATCAACAAAAATGTTGGCGAGTCCACGAGTTGTCCAGTTTTAATTACCAAAAAACTTGTTTCACCAGTTAATTTATCCGTTTATACATGCGATGGGGAGCTACCCCATAGGTAAGCGACTAAACTGTTTTTCCAATACCGAATACTTACTTAACCGTACGTTTCCGTAGTGCCCCGTTTTTCAATGTTCTATCATCATTGACGGTTTGCCAGAGTTCATTAGTTCACTCCCGTTCCCAGTAACAAGGGTCGGTGTGAGGCTGGTTACACCTAAATAGCGCTATTAACTAATAACCCGTTCGCCAGGCCCCGGCGACTAATCGGTATTAAATGGTAGGGACTTAAGTGATAGAGTTTCATTTAGTGTTGCTCGTTGCATTCCGTATAAACCGTAATTAACCAAGAGTGCCCAGTAACAAGGGAAGTAAGTAAGTTTGTTCCCAGTAACAAGGGAAGAAAAGTAAGTTTGTATCCCTTACAAGGGGATAACGTTGTTTTTATTTCCGTTTCCCAATCCACCGGGAATGCATGCTTTAAGTTGTGAACTCACCTTGGGTTGCTCGGCAGTTTAGTTTACTTGGTCAAGCAAGCTGGGCACCACGTCCTAACATGGTTACCAGTTTTGGGTCAGGCTCGAATACAGATAAGTCACGTAGGCTTTGCACATAACTAACACATAGCATACATCTCACATAAAGTTATTGGGCCAGTTCTATCACATGTTCAGTAACACATAATCCATTTAAACAGTAACAAACATGAACAGTTCATACAATTCGGCCCAATAACGTAGACAAGTAGCCTAGACGAGACAAGGTGGTCTCGACTCGAGAACACGCGGTCTCGAGTCGCAACAGGGAGGTCTCGAGTCGTGGGCTTCTGGTCTCGAGTAGTGCAGGTATGAGTCGCGACCTCAGGGATCTCGAGTCCGGTCTCGAGTCGCAATCAGAAGATCTCGAGTCGAGACCTTGATGGTCTCGAGTCCCTGAAGTCTGTTTTGGGTTGCTTGGACATGGTCTCGAGTCGCAATTGCGGTGGTCTCGAGTTGTCCCGTGTTGGTCTCGAGTCGCAACCGGGGGTCTCGACTCGCAACCCCGGATACGTGCACATGAAGTTCTTCTAGAACTTCTGATGTACTAACCAATAGAATTGCAATTTCATGTAATTGTGTACTAACCAATAGGATTTCATAAACATGTTTTGTTGTCTAATTTCCAAACAAATCAGATTAAACATGGCATCTTTTAATGTTCATAGCATATTCAAATATTCATATTCACATTCAAACTTGTTCATCTTTTTAGGGTTTTCATCATTCATCATCATGTTTATTTGGCTCATCAAAATATGATCTTGAAAGCATAATAACATGCCTTCAACACTAAAACACACACATTATTCATTTCAAGGTTTATAATCTAGCTATCAAGGCAATCTTGCAAAAATACTATGGAAATAATATTTTCTTACACTTTCTAGCATGAATCCATTATTCGAACACACTAAGCTCATCCATTTATTACTCATTATTTCAATCATTCATTCGGTTTATAAGGAGCACTTTGTTTCACACAAGTTATTTCAACATTGATAACAAATCTATTATCTAATAAGCAACATACTCATTCAAATATCTAACTATCAAAACAGTTGTTATGCATTCATAAATCATCATTTTTGACCAAACAACTACAAGGAACTAACCGGCTAGATGAAAGGGTATGAAGGATTGATGAACTAAGTTCCGAGTGATGATCTCGAGCTAATCCGAGAGCCCTTTGGTTGTCGCCGGTTTGATCCGAGAGAGAAGGAGAGGAGAGGTTGTGATGTTAGGGTTTTAGTGAGGGGGAGGGGGGGGGGGGGGAGAGTAGGAGAGTGTGGAAGTGAGTGTGAGGGAAAGTTTGGTGCAAATGGTGGTTAATGAGGTTTTATACTCAATCCAAGTTAGTGCACCCTAATGGGTTCGAGTGGGCTTAAGGGGTGCACGGCTCAACCGGCCCAGTCGTTCACTCGAGACCGAGTGGTCTCGAGTCGGGTTCATGGTCTCGGTTCACTTATACGTACATATATATATATTACATACACATAGTTTAATACAAGCATCACATAATACTTCAAGATAATTCACAAATCTTCATTTAATAGTATATGTACACATGAAGCTAAACAATGAGGTTGCTCGGGAAAACCCGAAGTGTGACATTATCCCCAAGTTTTAAGAACTTTCGTCCCGAAAGTTAAGGTAGTCACTGTCAAGCTAGTGGAAGTGAGAACATTTCAACGGGGTGTCACATCATCCCCCTGTTAGTTTGGAATTTCGTCCCGAAATTCGGTTGTAGCTTCAGTGCTGGGAGTTTCATTTGGGAACAACTGGGGATTCTTGCACTTCATCTGGTCTTCCCGCTCCCAGGTAAACTCTGGGCCACGGCGCGAGTTCCAACGAACTCGTACGAGAGGTATCTGGCTACGTTTGAGGGTTTTGATTTCTCGATCCGTGATCTCAATCGGTTCCTCAGTAAGGTGTAGCTGTTCGTCAATAGTGAGTTCCTTGAAAGGAATGATGAGTGTTTCATCTGACAGACACTTCTTCAGATTAGACACGTGGAAGACGTTGTGCAAGCATTTAGTTCTTCAGGCAGATTCAATCTGTAAGAGACTTTACCGATCTTTTCGGTAATTTCGAATGGTCCGACATATCGCGGATTAAGCTTGCCCCGTTTTCCAAAACGAACCACACCCTTCCAGGGTGAGACTTTAAGTAGAGCCCGGTCACCAACCTGGAACTCTAGCGGTTTCCTATCCTTATCAGCGTAGCTCTTCTGACAGTCACGAGCTGCCGCCATGCGTTGCCTAATCTGGGAAATTTTTTCCGTAGTGTCTACCACAAGTTCTGGACCTGTGATCTGGCTGTCACCAACCTCCGCCCAGCAGAGAGGCAATCGGCATTTACGACCGTACAATGCCTCAAAGGGTGCTGCCTGAATGCTGGTGTGGTAGCTGTTCTTGTAGGAGAATTCCACTAACGGTAGGTGCCTTTCCCATCCCTTTACAAAATCGATCACACATGCCCTAATCATGTCTTCAAGTGTTTGGATGGTGCGTTCAGACTGCCCATCCGTTTGTGGATGATAAGCGGTGCTCATGTCTAAACGTGAGCCAAAGGATTTGTGCATAGCTTGCCACAACTCAGAAGTAAAACGCGCGTCCCAATCGGAAATAATAGAGGTCGGCACCCCGTGCTTCGAAACCACTTCCTTTAAGTATACCTCTGCTAAGGTAGAGAACTTGTCTGTTTCTTTAATAGCCAAGAAGTGGGCAGATTTAGTTAACCGGTCCACTATCACCCAAATGGTGTCATTTCCGCGTTGAGACCTAGGCAGGCCAGTAACAAAATCCATGGAAATTTGCTCCCATTTCCATTGCGGGATTTCTGGCTGTTGGAGTAGGCCCGATGGTTTCTGATACTCAGCCTTGACTCTTGCATAAGTCAAACATTTTCTGACATAGGTTGCTATGTGGGCTTTCATGCTAGGCCACCAGTATGTGGTCTTTAAGTCGTGGTACATCTTATCTGAACCAGGATGTACTGAGTAACGGGACTTGTGGGCTTCATCCATAACAAGCTCGCGCAAATCCCCATAAAGTGGGACCCATATGCGCCCGTTTACGTAGTAAGCACCATCTTCTTTTTGTTCTAGCCGTTTTCTTGATCCTCGTAGGGATTCAGCCCTGATGTTCTCGGCTTTCAATGCTTCAACCTGAGCGTTTCGGATTTGATTAGGGAGGTTCGAGTGGATGGTGAGCTGTAAGGCACGAACACGCTTAGGTTTGGTTTCCTTCCTGCTGAGGGCATCTGCTACCACATTAGCCTTGCCTGGATGATATTTAATTGCACACTCGTAATCATTTAGGAGTTCGACCCATCGGCGTTGCCGCATATTCAACTCCTTCTGTTCCATTATGTGTTGGAGACTCTTGTGATCAGTGTAAATCGTGCACTTGGTACCGTACAAGTAATGTCTCCAAATCTTGAGCGCGAAGACCACAGCTCCGAATTCTAAGTCATGTGTCGTGTAGTTCCGTTCGTGGATCTTGAGCTGTCGCGAAGCGTAAGCAATAACCTTCTCGCGTTGCATCAACACGCAACCAAGTCCTTGAATAGAAGCGTCGCAGTAGACAACGAAGTCGTCTGTACCTTCAGGTAAGGAAAGAATAGGAGCACTACAGAGGTTCTTCTTTAGTTCCTGAAAGGCAGATTCCTGCGCATCATTCCACTTATAAGCAACACCCTTCTGAGTGAGGGTCGTAAGTGGTTGAGCGATCTTAGAGAACCCCTTGATAAATCTTCGATAGTATCCTGCCAATCCCAAGAATTGGCGGACTTCGGTCGGGGTCTTAGGTATAGGCCAATTCTTAATGGATTCGATCTTAGCGGGGTCGACATGAATCCCATCCTGATTGACTATGTGCCCAAGGAAATGGACTTCTCTAAGCCAGAAATCACACTTCGAGAATTTGGCATACAGTTGCTCATTGCGAAGGAGTTCGAGAATAAGACGCAGGTGTTGTTCATGCTCCTCTTGGCCTTTCGAGTAAATTAGGATGTCGTCAATAAACACAATCACGAACTTGTCGAGGTAAGGTTTGCACACTCGGTTCATGAGATCCATGAAGATCGCAGGTGCGTTGGTCATTCCGAAAGGCATAACAAGGAATTCGTAGTGAAGATAGCGGGTTCTGAAAGCCGTCTTAGAGACGTCCTCATCGCGGACTCTCAGCTGGTGATAACCCGATCGCAGATTGATCTTGGAATAATAGCTCGACCCTTGCAGCTGGTCGAACAGATCGTCGATACGGGGAAGTGGATAACGATTCTTGATGGTGACCTTGTTCAGTTTGCGGTAATCAATGCACATTCAGAATGTGCCATCCTTCTTTTTGACAAAGAGTACGGGGGCTCCCCAGGGTGATGAGCTAGGACGGATAAAACCTTTGTCCAAAAGTTCTTGTAGTTGAGTAGAAAGTTCCTTGAGTTCTGCGGGAGCTAGACGATAAGGTGCACGAGCTATAGGTGCTGCTCCGGGAGCTAGCTCGATTTGAAATTCGACCTGACGGTGTGGGGGAAGTCCAGGTAGTTCTTCGGGAAATACCTCAGGATAGTCACGTACAACTGGAAAATCTTCGATCCTGTTTTCCTTTTTCCGCGTGTTGAAGACAAGTGCTAAGATAGCGGTGTGCCCCTTTCGTAAACACTTCTGGGCTTTTAAGAATGAAATGATGCCTGTGACTTCTCCGCTTTTGTCGCCTTGAACGATAAGGGGTTTGCCAGGAGGACGGGGAATACGAATAGCTTTCTCTTGGCAGAGGATTTCGGCTCGATGCTTGGATAACCAATCCATACCAATGACGACGTCGAAGCTTCCGAGAATGATGGGGAAAAGATCGATACGGAAGGTCTGACCAGACAACTCTAATTTGTAGTTACGAATAACGTGTGAGGCCTCGAGGTTTCTACCATTAGCTATTTCAACGATGTGCTTAGAGCTTAACGGCGTAAGAGTGGACTTAAGATTCTTACTAATACGTAGGGATACATAACTAGCATCTACTCCAGAATCAAATAATATGGAAACATAACGGTCATTAAGTAGGAACTTACCCGCCACCACGTTGGGGTCGTTCCTTGCTTCGGCATCCCCAATCACGAATGCCCTTGCATTGTTTCCAGCTCCCTGGTTGTTGTCGCTGTTTCCAGCACCTCGATTATTGTTGTTACGATTCTGGTTCAGCTGAGGGCAATCCTTTCGCATGTGCCCTATTGCCCCACATTTGTAGCATTCACGGTTGTTTCCTTGCTGCTGCTGTTGCTGTGGTTGATGCTGATTCTGCCTAGCTGGGAACTGACTCCTGCAGTCTTTAGCTTCATGCCCCATCTTGTTGTATCGCAGACACTGACCTTTGTCACATGGCCCAGTGTGGTGTCGGTTACATTTGTTACACTTGGGGTGGTTTCCTCGATAACCACCCTGTTGCTGAGGGCCTTTGTTGTTTTCAGTCTTCCTTTCTTGAACTGGGGCCTGAGTGGGGTTAGCATCCTTTCCCTGACTTCCATCCCACTTTCGTTTGTTATCGCTAGAAGTTCCGGCAGTAGCACTGATCCTTTTGGGCAGCTTGCCCTCCTCCACAGCCTGATTGGTGAGTTTGTGAGCAAGACGGACCACGGGCTGTATGGTATTGAGGTTGGCTGAGGTTACATGGCTCCGGATTTCTGGGACCAAACCTTTGATGTACAATTCGATCCTTCGATACATAGGTCGGGACATGTTTGGGCACAGTGCAGCATAGTCGTTGGACTGCTTGGTGTAGGTCTCAATCTCTGATCCAACCATCTTGAGCTCATAGTATTCGTTTTCGAGTTTGTAGATGTCATCCCTGTGACAATACTCCTCTTTGATCATGTCTTTGAAATCTTCCCATGCAGTAGCATTAGCAGTTTCCAGAGCAAGCATCTGAATCTGCGCCTTCCACCATGATAGTGCGTTTCCTTCAAGCGTACCAGTCGCGAACTTTACCCAGTTAGCAAGGGGACACTCGCAGACAGCAAAGACAGTTTCGGCCTTTTCAATCCAGTGCAGAAGGCCTATGGCACCCTCAGTGCCGTTGAAAGGGAGAGGCTTGCCATCCATGAAAGTTTTGAAAGTACAAACACGTGGTTGCGTAGGCGCTTGCTGACCTGTTGTGAGAAGCGAATCGAATAGGCTTAGAGGTGAAAAGACGATGCGGGGGTAGGATCTAGACACCCTAAAGTAACGAGTTTACCTCCAGGGTGAGCTGCGAAAGCTGCAGCCACCGTGTTGAGCAAGTTAGTGAACTGAGCCTGAGTCATGTTAACGTTTCCTCTTCCGCGTCCACTCATTGTCTTCATAGTCAGAAAACACAGTATGAGCGTGATGTCGTAATGTAGCGAGAATGAGGTAGAAGAGGTATGCACATCTATCTAATTAGGCACACTAGTATGTATAGTAGAGTAACAACATAAAGTAAACAAGTAAACACAAGTCCGAGCTATGAGGTCTGATACGTTGAGTCTTGCCCTTGGAGCGTAGTGTCGTCACGAGTCACAGGTTATAGTCTGTTTTTTCTCAAAAAGACTTTCTTTTTAAAACCGTGTTCACTATAACCAATGGCTCTGATACCAATCTGTCACACCCCCAAAATCCACGTGCGGAATACCACCGCTTGGAGGCGTGACTGACCAGGATCCAGCCACCAATTATACTGAGCATTGATTAAAAGTAAAAACGTTCACTAACCACAATAGTTAGTGAACACCATAGCTCGAAGTTTTAAAAGTTTAAGTTCAAATAACAGTTTAAGTAAACAGCGGAAGCATAAACCAAACAGTTTCAAAACAAGGTTCATAGTTCAAGATTATTTAAAACCCAACACACGGGCTAAACGACCACTACACATTCCCAAGCTGCAAGCTCCTGAGTCACTGGGTACCTGCAAAGCATGCAGTAGGGTATCAACAAAAATGTTGGCGAGTCCATGAGTTATCCAGTTTTAATCACCAAAAAACTTGTTTCACCAGTTAATTTATCCGTTTATACATGCGATGGGGAGCTACCCCATAGGTAAGCGACTAAACTATTTTTCCAATACCGAATACTTACTTAACCGTATGTTTCCATAGTGCCCCGTTTGTCAATGTTCTATCATCATTGACGGTTTGCCAGAGTTCATTAGTTCACTCCCGTTCCCAGTAACAAGGGTCGGTGTGAGGCTGGTTACACCTAAATAGCGCTATTAACTAATAACCCGTTCGCCAGGCCCCGGCGACTAATCGGTATTAAATGGTAGGGACTTAAGTGATAGAGTTTCGTTTAGTGTTGCTCGTTGCATTCCGTATAAACCATAATTAACCAAGAGTGCCCAGTAACAAGGGAAGTAAGTAAGTTTGTTCCCAGTAACAAGGGAAGAAAAGTAAGTTTGTATCCCTTACAAGGGGATAGCGTTGTTTTTAGTTCCGTTTCCCAATCCACCGGGAATGCATGCTTTAATTTGTGAACTCACCTTGGGTTGCTCAGAAGTTTAGTTTACTTGGTTAAGCAAGCTGGGCTCCAAGTCCTAACATGGTTACCAGTTTTGGGTCAGGCTCGAATACAGATAAGTCACGTAGGCTTTGCACATAACTAACACATAGCATACATCTCACATAAAGTTATTGGGCCAGTTCTATCACATGTTCAGTAACACATAATCCATTTAAACAGTAACAAACATGAACAGTTCATACAATTCGGCCCAATAACGTAGACAAGTAGCCTAGACGAGACAAGGTGGTCTCGACTCGAGAACACGCGGTCTCGAGTCGCAACAGGGAGGTCTCGAGTCGTGGGCTTCTGGTCTCAAGTAGTGCAGGTATGAGTCGCGACCTCAGGGATCTCGAGTCTGGTCTCGAGTCGCAATCAGAAGATCTCGAGTCGAGACCTTGATGGTCTCGAGTCCCTGAAGTCTGTTTTGGGTTGCTTGGACATGGTCTCGAGTCGCAATTGCGGTGGTCTCGAGTTGTCCCGTGTTGGTCTCGAGTCGCAACCGGGGGTCTCGACTCGCAACCCCGGATACGTGCACATGAAGTTCTTCTAGAACTTCTGATGTACTAACCAATAGAATTGCAATTTCATGTAATTGTGTACTAACCAATAGGATTTCATAAACATGTTTTGTTGTCTAATTTCCAAACAAATCAGATTAAACATGGCATCTTTTAATGTTCATAGCATATTCAAATATTCATATTCACATTCAAACTTGTTCATCTTTTTAGGGTTTTCATCATTCATCATCATGTTTATTTGGCTCATCAAAATATGATCTTGAAAGCATAATAACATGCCTTCAACACTAAAACACACACATTATTCATTTCAAGGTTTATAATCTAGCTATCAAGGCAATCTTGCAAAAATACTATGGAAATAATATTTTCTTACACTTTCTAGCATGAATCCATTATTCGAACACACTAAGCTCATCCATTTATTACTCATTATTTCAATCATTCATTCGGTTTATAAGGAGCACTTTGTTTCACACAAGTTATTTCAACATTGATAACAAATCTATTATCTAATAAGCAACATACTCATTCAAATATCCAACTATCAAAACAGTTGTTATGCATTCATAAATCATCATTTTTGACCAAACAACTACAAGGAACTAACCGGCTAGATGAAAGGGTATGAAGGATTGATGAACTAAGTTCCGAGTGATGATCTCGAGCTAATCCGAGAGCCCTTTGGTTGTCGCCAGTTTGATCCGAGAGAGAAGGAGAGGTTGTGTTGTTAGGGTTTTAGTGAGGGGGAGGGGGGGGGGGGGGAGAGTAGGAGAGTGTGGAAGTGAGTGTGAGGGAAAGTTTGGTGCAAATGGTGGTTAATGAGGTTTTATACTCAATCCAAGTTAGTGCACCCTAATGGGTTCGAGTGGGCTTTAGGGGTGCACGGCCCAACCAGCCCAGTCGTTCACTCGAGACCGAGTGGTCTCGAGTCGGGTTCATGGTCTCGGTTCACTTATACGTACATATAAATATATTACATACACATAGTTTAATACAAGCATCACATAATACTTCAAGATAATTCGCAAATCTTCATTTAATAGTATATGTACACATGAAGCTAAACAATGAGGTTGCTCGGGAAAACCCGAAGTGTCACAAATTAAGGTGCCCACAACACGGATTGGCCGTGGTCAAGATAAGAGGACAACGACCAAAGGAACAACGACAGTATTTGAAATCCTAGTAATGAAGACAGCAACACCAGAACTGATGCTCTGGGAAGGACATTTAGAATTTGCGTGGGCGACGTCAGGACTTTCACGGCATGGTAGCTAGTATGAGTTGCAATCCGCTTCGTCTCTGTTCCGTTTGACCCAGATGCTCTTAAGAGTTTGAACCTGTTGTGGAAACGGCCGATGGCTAGACAATGGAAACCTCATATGATCGTTGGGATGCAAACATGACCTTGTGGGACAAGTGTTCGGCATCGACCTTTCTTCTGTTATTCTTGATAGATGTACCCTGTGAGGGGACAATTCTGCGTATCCCTCGTGGAGGATTGTTATCTGTTCTAACGCGCCAGAGCGGCACAACGGTTAGCGTCATTTCAGCAAGGAAAGCCAGGAGTGTCTACGAAAGGATTACCCCGCAATGATAGCACTCGATACTAATGTCAAAGCTAAGGAAAGGAGGATCGAGGATCCACCAATTATTCGTGATTTCTCCCTAAGTACTACCAGAAGAACTGTCAGGTTTACCTTCACATCGTCAGGAACTGCCTAATCAACTTTAGGAATTATTGGACTTGGGTTTCATCGGATCTAGTTTTCGCTTTGGGGAGCCTCAGTTATACCAGAAAAGATAAGCCTTTTCGCATACATACTGATTATCGAGAACTCAATGAGGCGACAGTCAAGAACTGTTTACCTTGACCACGTATTGACAACCCTGCGACCAATTGCGAGGAACAAGCTTTCATTCAAAGATTCGCTAGCAAACGAACTATTGTCAGGAGGAAGTCCAAGAGGAGAATGCTCTTAGAACAGCACGTCAAACGCAATGCAGCCATTTCAACTTTGTACATCATGATCATTGAGTGGATCAACACACTAGCAGCTTCAGGGATCACATGAATCGACCGTATTTATTGATGACATTTTGGGTCATTTCCCGGAGGAAGGGACAACATGGACGACGCCTATATCGTATCTTAGAACTCTTGGGGGAGGAGTCATTACGTGAGAAGTCTTGTTAAATGTAACACTTAGATACGAGAGAAGCATTTTGATTATGTAACCAATGAAGTGGGAATACGCGTGGATCGTGCTAGGATCCATTTTGTTAGAAACTAATTGACACCAAAGATTCCTTCGGGAGTACAACAATTTCTTGGTTTCGGGGGATGCGGTTGTAGATTCATCACAGGATTTACACAGATCGTGCAGCTTTAATCCCTTTAGCACAGTAGGGTGCTGTGCTCGTGGAAGGCAAAATAGTAGGACGTCCCTTCAGCTTTCGAATTCCAACTCTGCAATGCACTGAGAATCGTTTTACCCGAGGATGCGGGTGATTCAGTAGTATATCCTTATGGTCTGAATCAGCGTCCCAGCTGTACATCAACGCAACACAAGAGAGTGATGACATACATGATGGAGTGTCAAAGAAGAACTGCGCGACACACACGACTGGCGGTGAAAAAAGTGGTTTTGGGATTTTGGATGGAGGCATCACTTGGACGGTACCAGATGCGTTATTTAGACCGATCGCAAGGGCCTCCCATGTACCGATGTTCGAAAGAGTTAAAGCATACAATGACATCACTGGATGGAACTTTTGGACGAATACGAATGCGAAACTTGAACATACACGAGCTCTACAGCTCGCTATCGACTCTAACTTACCAGTATCAGACTCGCTCTGTTCAAACTGGAGAACTGAAGGAAGAGGAATCTTCAAGTTGAACCCATGCGGGGCATGGAGAAGCAACCTTTGATCAGTCGGACGACACTCGCTACTTCATGATACGAATGTGGGTCTCATTACACGGCAACTGTAGGGAACTCGCGTTGAGCAAGCACACCAGCTTCGACATTCTAGCCGCCTGGGTCTTGATGAGAGGCATTAGGAACTATAAACCTTGTACTGGTAATCGGACGTGAAGGCTTATCTAGTTAAGTATGTGAATGATGGATCAACTATGGAAAGTCAAGGTGTAGCATCAGCAACCAGCAACACTCACATGGAAAATAAAAACAGACTGCCATGGATTTGGTCGATAGTCTACTTACAACTAGAAACGGAAACAACATCACCTGGATACTCATTGATTGTCTTGAGCAACCAGCACACTTTCTAGCCATCAAAGAAACAGATAAGTCTCCTACCCTTGCAGTCACCTACCTGAAGGAAGCGGTTGCTGGGCACGGGGTGCCAACCTTCATTACCTCTAATCGCAGCCCACGATTGGTATCTGATTTGTGGCAAGTGGTGCACAAATCCTTTGGCTCGTGTTTAGACACGAGCACAGTATATCATCCACAGGCGGATGGGCAGACTGAACGCACCATCCAAACTTTTAAAGACATGCTTCGAGTACGTGAAATCGACTTTGGCAACGGTCGGAGAAAACACCTCCCCTTTTAGTGGAGCTTTCGAATAACAACAGTTACCACACCAGCATTCAGGATGCTCTGTTCGAGGCATTGTACGGACATAGGTTCCAATCATCTCTTTGTTGGGCAGAAATCGGAAACGGCCAAATCACCGGCCCAGAACTCGTCATACACACAGTAGAGGAGATTACTCAGATACGACAATGAATGACGGCAGTTCGTGACCGCCAGTAAAGCTACGCTGTTAAGCGCAAGTAACCACTCGAGTTCCAGGTTGGGGATTGAGTACTATCTAAAGCCTCACCTTGGGAAGGTGTACATCGTTTTGGTAAACGAGACGAAACTTAAACCGCGATATGTTAAACCATTCAAAGTCACGGAGAGTTTTGGCAAGGTGGCCTATAGATTGAACCTACCCGAAGAACTCAGTGGAGTTCACAACATGTTCCGTGGGTCGAATCTGAAGAAGTGTCTGTCAGATGAAACCCTCATAGTTCCTTTCAAGGAGCTCACCATCGACGGTCAGTTGCGATTTACCGAAGAATCAGTGGAAATTTTTGGATCGGGAGGTCACGATTCTCAAACACACCAGGATACCTATTGCTCGAGTTCGTTGGAACTCCCGTCGTGACCCAGAGATTATCTGGGAACGAGAAAACCAAATGAAACTCACATATCCCCATTGTTCGAGAACAACGAAACCACTACTGAGGTTGAAGCTACTGCGGAATTTCAGGACGAAATTCCAAACCGACGGGGGGATGATGTGACACCCCAGGAAAACCAAGAAACAACGCAACACAACTAGCTTCCTCAGTAACCACGTGCTAAATTTCGGGACGAAATTTCTTTCAAGTTGGGGATAATGTGACAACCCGAGTTCTCAAGGTCTTACCTCACAACTACGTTCTCTTATCTCGTTGTGTTCTTTTATGTGCACTCGATTACTTGATTGTAAATATCTCGTTGGTCGAGCTTTGCGTGAAAATTTCCGAACAGAAAACCCTAGGAACCTCCCTCTGTGTGTGACGACAATCTCTAGCCTCGTGTCATCTGGTTAGTAATTCCATCTTGTGAGTAGATTGTGGTAAAGCAACTGGATGATTGTTATACTTATATTGTCTGCAAACAGTCATATATATTGAATGAGGTGCACATGTAAGTAGATCGACTGCCATGTGATGTTGTTTGTGATTAGAATTGATTTGTTTGTTGGGGATCCTTATAATCTGATGATATGATTGATCGTGTGTGCATGTCAATGAATAATCTGCTAATTTATTGATGATCTTGATCTCATGATTTGGTAATTTATATGTTTACATGAATCGATCTGGTTGAATAATTGTGTTGTTAATTATTCTTATAATTGTTAGATGATTACTGGAATTATGTGATTTTAGCGTAACTGTTCTTGATAATGAAAACCCTACCTCATGAAATCACTATCCAGACGAAAACACCGGGACCAACGAAAACAGAAGGTTCAGACGAAAACATTAGGTGTTTTTCGTCACACTTTATATTCGACGAAAAACCCAAGGGTTTTCGTCCATAGTGATTTCGCCCACAATGTGATTTCGTCACATGTGTTTTAGTCAAGTATTTTAGACAGTAACTCTGTTAGTCGTTAACCTGTTAGTTATTAACTCTGTTATTTGTTAAACCCTGTTATGTTGTTAACTCTGTTTAGTATGTAACTCTGTTAAGTTTATTAACCTTGTTAGTTTATTAACTCCGTTAGTTTATTAATCCAGTTAAATATGTTAATTCTGTTAAGTGTGCTAACCCTGTCAAGTATGTTAATGAATAACCATGTTAGAACAAACTGTGAAAGGCATTTATGTAAAGCTTGAATTGCATGGATTCGATTAACTGCTTATGTGATACACGATGATTACTTAGGCACACTTTGTGACATGGATTGTATGTGAAACCTTTTGAATGAAAACTGATTGAGTATACGTGCATAACTATAGGACTTGACTGATTTCTTGTGAGCACATAGTTTAGCATATCGAGCAAACCAAGGTGAGTTCACACTCCTAAGGCATGGGATTCCCGGTGGGTTGGGAATGGGATTGAATAATTACTCATACTTTCAACACTACTAGACTACTTACCACCATCCTCGGATTGGGAAGGACGCCTGTGCTAAAACCTACGTACTACTGTCCTCGGATTGGGAATGACACCAGCATTAAACGTACGTAAAACCTACGTACCACTGTCCTCGGATTGGGAAGGACACCAGCACTAAACGTACGTAAAACCTACGTACCACTGTCCTCGGATTGGGAAGGACAACAACGCTAAACCTACGTAAAACCTACGTACTACTGTCCCCGGATTAGGAAGGACACCTTTAGATACAACTAGTCTAGTGAATTACAACATGGGAAGCCCCCACTAAATATCTAGAAAAGTTTTGGGAAACAAGGATACTGGGTAACACATGGTTATGAAACAAACTTATGAATTCTGAAACGAACTCAATAACTGAACAATCAACTGTGAACTCGCTCAACTTTGTTGTTGGTTCGTTGTTACATGCCTTGCAGGCCTTTAGGTGCAGAACATTGGAACTTGCTGTCTGGAAAGCTGGAGTGGTCATGGGTCGAGTTACATGGAAAGGCAACACAAGACTAAGAGCTTTTACATGTGGTTTATAAACACTTAACGAATTAAATATGCTTCCGCTGTAAACTGTGATAAATTATAACGTTGTAACACTTATTGTTAATAAATGAAAGTTATTTGAATATACTCATGAGTTCAATGTGATTGGTGGCTAAGATCCTGGTCAGTCACGCCTCCAAGCGGTGGTACTCCGCACGTGGATTTTGGGGGTGTGACAACTAAAGTCAATGACACATGCTTGGAACATGTCCTTTAGAGTCTGGATGGTGCGTTCAGTCTACCCATCCGTCCGAGGGAAATATGCTGTGCTCATGTCTGGGTGTGAGCCGAAAGATTTGTGCATCGCCTGCCACGCTCAGACGCAAAGCGCGGGTCTCGATCAGATATGATGGAATTTGGCACTCCATGCCTAGCGACCACTCCCTTCATTGATTTGCGAGTGTAGAAAACTTATCCGTTTCCTTGATTTGCCAGAAAGTGTGCAGACTTAGTTAGTCGATCCACGACCACCCACATGGTGTTGTTTCCTCGCTGAGATCTAGGTAAGCCAGTGACGAAATCCATGGAAATTTGCTCCCATTTCCATGTTGGGATCTCGGGTTGTTAGAGTAATCCCGATGGCTTCTGGTATTCCACCTTAACCCCAACACATGTCAAGTATTTACTAACATAGGTCGCTATATCAGCTTTCATGTAGGGCCACCAATACAAAGTTTTGAGATCCTGGTACATCTTGTCAGGATCAGGATGCACTGTGTAACGAGAGTTGTGCGCTTTTCCCATCACAAGCTCTCGTAGGTTTCCATAGGATGGAAACCAGATACGTTCCAAGAAATAGTAAGTTCTGTCTTCCTAGTGTACAAGTTTCCTTCCCATGCCCCGCAGGGACTCAGTTTTAAGGTTCTCTTCCTTCGATGCTTCAACATGAGCATTACGGATTTGGGTAGGAAGACTAGAGTGGATAGTAAGCTATAACGCCCGTACACACTTAGGTTTGGTTTCCTTACGACTAAGGGCATCAGCCACAACGTTGGCCTTGCTAGGATGATACTTGATCGCGCACTCATAATCATTAAGAAGTTTGACCCACCGACGCTGTCGCATGTTCAACTCCTTCTGGTCAAAGGTATGCTGGAGACTCCTGTGATCGGTGTAAATGGTGCATTTGGTACCGTACAGGTAATGTCTCCATATCTTGAGTGCAAACACTACTGCTCCCATCTCCAAATCGTGGGTAGTGTAGTTCTTTTCGTGAACCTTGAGTTGGCATGATGCGTAAACAATGTCTTTCTCACATTGCTTTAACACATAACTAACTCCTTGGATGGACGCGTTACAATAACAACAAAGTCGTCTGTGCCTTTAGGTAACGAACGAATGGGGGTACTACAGAGTTTCACCTTCAACCGTTGAAACGCGGATCCCTGAGCAATCTTTCGAGTTAGAGTTGTGAGGGTTTGTGCATATAATCAAGAGAAGCGGGCTTCGTAACGTCAAAAGTTGCACGTTAGAAACTTAACAGAAGGTTGTTTGTGTTGTAGGAGCTCCATGGTAAGGCGTAGGTATCGTTCTACTAGTTCTTGGAGTAGCTTCGAATGTCGCTGAAGAAATAAAGTGACATATCCGTCAAGGTAGGCTAAATTCCAATGTCGTGACTGGGAACCTATCTCGGTCGTATCGAGTTCTAAGGACAGTTCTCGTGATACCTCCATATTTACGATATTCATACCCCATTAATCCTTGAGTAACGTTCGCAGAGAGTAACTCTTCCAGGCGAGAGTTCGCGGATAATGTTGTTAGGATGAGGATCATAGGATTTGAGAAGTTTATCGTGACTGGATGTGGAAACATGCAAAAAGGGTAGTCGCAATCGATGCGTAGGCGTTTAAGAATCCTTAGTAGGGGTTTGCCTGCTGTCGAGGGTATAGCTGGTCGTACACAAGTTACATAAGGTTAAAATGAAGAACGCCATTTTTCGAATAGAGGTGCCACGTTGGTATATTATGCATAACAAGGATTACCATAGAAGAATGGTTGTTGCAAGAGTTTGTAGTGTTATGGTTCACTAAAACCTCCGTCTAAGTTGTTGGGCTCGCCCACACGGGAGGGAGGAGTAAATCACCTTGATCCATGATCTTAGATGAGTTTGCGATTTATCGAGTCGGAAAGCAAACAAATTTGGAGGAGTTTCCTTAGGTCGTGCGAATGAATCTGAAATATGCCTGTATAGTTAAGAGGTTTCAAAGAAAGGACGCGAAACATGTTTAAGAGGGTATGATCGTATCAACAACACATCACCATTCTCAGGGTTTCCAGAAGTGATCACCAATGATCGAACGTCGAGCCTTCCAAATTCTCTAAACTATAGTGAGTTCGTATTGGTGTCTCTGCATGAAGAAGTGGGGACGTAGTGTCACTGTGGTAACTGATTGATGGTTTTGTTTAAGTTAATAGTAAAAATTGGGCATGGCATCAATTAACAAGTATAGGTTGGTACAAAGGCTAGCGAAAAGGTTTCACACAATTAAGATAAACTTTCATAGGATCAAAATGCGACTCTGATAGTATAAGGGGGAAAGGAGTGAGGTGAATGTGTAATTCATCATGTCCGTTTGTAGGTTGACCAATCCGTATCACCGTCCTCGAATGTCCCGAAGACTATTCCATCATTATGAGGCATCCACTTGCTAAGTTGGGTATACAAAGGTGTAAATCAAATTAGAACAAGAATTAACCACCCAACAGGGCAATGAAGGGGGCGGGGTAATCTTGTGATCGGTGGAAATCATGGTATGGTTGTTAGCATTTCGTTATATCGGTTGCGAATCGAAGAAACAGGAGGTTGGTGATGTTCATACGAAGAATTGAGTGAAAACAAAAATCCAACAAATAACCGAAGAATTTCGCCAACTATTCCATTCTCCAGAGACAGTTCCAGTAATGGTAGATAGCAGCACGACACGAAAGGATAGTTCGTTGCGTCATGATCACGTGAGTATATCATTGGGCCAAAACAGAGTTTGGAGGATAGGGCTTCGAGTGGTACAACGCCAAACGCGTGTAACTGTGACTACTTCGCTTCTGGTGATGACGACTAGTGGAGATGATGGAGTTCGTCTACATGGACGCGTGGGTATATTGTTCTCCTAAATCCGACTTCGTTTGGGCCGGTTCTGGACTACGTGAATGTCGACGTGCAAACCGAACGTATGGAGGGTCAGATCTGAATTCTAGCTGTAAAAGCGACGTCATGTCGGGGCAGTCGTATGGATAAATAGAATGCCTAAAATAGTTGTTGTAGTGGGGTGAGGAGAAAACAAGAAAAGAATTTGATCACCACTTGTCAAATCTCAAGTAAATAGTTGGGTGTCATAAAGAGCGCATTCGGGCTAATAGGCAACATGCCACTACTCTAACTGGGCATACCATGTGCAACACACAATGTAAACTGGCAAGTAGGCAATACAAACATAAATCATACCACCTAAAGTGTTGAGTCTTGCATGTGGAGCGAAGCGTCATTGTGGATCGTTGAGCACTGAACAGGTTATAGTCTGGTTTTTGTCAAAAAGATTTTCCCTTTTTAAAATCAAGTTCACTATAACCAATGGCTCTGACACCAATCCGTCACACCCTCAAAATCCACAAGCGAAGTATTACCGAGAGGCGTGTGACTGACCAGGATCATACCACCAATCATAATAAACATTAAGTAAAGTAAAGTAAAACCAAACGTCTAAAGTTCACCAAACCAAAGTCCAAAACCAAATTTAACAATCAGCGGAAGCATTAAGTTCAAAACCAAAATATAAGTTTAAAGTTTCATAAAGTTTCTCATGAACATACAATGGTTCATGTCCCACAACGACTCCTTCTCCATTGCAAGCTCCAGTAAATAACCTAACGACCTGCAAAGCATGTGGTAACGTGTCAACAAAAAGGTTGGCGAGTTCACAGTTGGTTACCCGTTTTAATGTTGTTTAAAAAAAAAAAAAAAACTATAAGTTGTTAAGTTGTTTCGAAAACCAAAAGTTATCCAGTTCCCTTTTCCCATAACCATATACCGTGGGGGCTACCCAATGTAGTAAACCACTAGACCAGTTACCATATCGACTACTGACTGAAGTCATGTTTATGTGCCCTACGTCAATGTCTATCATCATTGATAGTGCCCAAGTACATCAGTCCACTCTCGTCCTCTACGACACGGTGTGAGGCTTGTCAACCTAATAGCGCTATTTAACTAATGACCCGTTCGCCATTTGCCCGATGATTAAGTCGATATAAAAATGAGGGACTTCATGATAGAGTTTTGTCTAGTAAGTTTAAGGTTGTTGTCCTACCCAAGGAGGACTGAGATACGTATTCTACCCAAGGAGAATACGCAGATTATATCCCACCTAAGGGGGACAGTTGTTACTTAACCCATTCCGATTACATCCCACCTAAGGGGGACAGTTGTTACTTAATCCATTCCCAAACCACCGTGAATCCCATGCTTTGACGAAAGTGTGAACTCACCTTTGGTTGATCGGTTGAACTCTTAAAATAGCTAACTGTCAGGGTTGGTCAATCACGTCCTAGTATGATTACCATTTAGTTTATTAACGATTTCAAATAAAGCACAAAGTTCATACACGCATCTACCACATAACATGCACTCACTTTAACAGTTCACGCCCATATAAACATTCCACCTATAACTACTTCAAGAGCAAGCATACGATATTGCACATAACACTTCCGTTGACATATAACACGTTGGATTATTATCAAATAAGATACCCGACATTTAGACACGCAAATCACTACTCATATTGTTTAAGCTTTAACATTCAAAATTGGACTGTTTTCGGGTATTTTAATAAAATAGTTAACTTGTTCCAAAAATTCCCAAAATTTTACAGAGTGTTTTAAACGATCCGGATATTTTTTGGTAAAAATATCAGGATTCAATTCATTACCAATTATTTTATAAAAATCATTTACCGGGCTGCAATCAGATTCGTCACTTTCTGACTGCATTCCATGAAAAAATTCATTTAAAATTCATCGTAAGTCCAATTGACAAAATTACAGTTGAAGAATTACAACGACATCAGTGGCCATCTACAGTACAAATTTCGTGACCTGACTCAATCCAAATTTCAAGTTATGAAGAAAAACATAACACACATTTTCTGCAGAAAAAATGCAGCTTTTGCTGCTGTACAAAACGTACCTTTAAAAATAGCAAACGACCTCGAAAAAATATGATTCTCATGCCATTTGATTCGTTTTTTGAAAACATATAATTTAGACTTTAGAAAATCAATTTTTCGATTTATAACTGTCCGTTTACAGCCAATTGAAGTTGGGTGTTTTCATCAATTAGCATGCAGTTTTTACATTTAAACAACACCAAAACGCGTATAAACAATCCTGACTCTTCCAAATAACAACTCACAACAGGTTAATCATCAATTATCATCTAACCATCTCAAAATCACAAAACCCTAGCCATAACATATCATGATTTTTCATAAAAACGCAGCCCATGATCATATATGCATACATACTATCGATTACTTCAACAAATCGCATTCTTAACCGAAATAAATCATATAATATCAAAACCCTAGCATGTTAACTAAAAATCACAGCCATTTTTCTACTAAAATCACACCAAGAATTTCAATTCAAATCAAGAACACTAACCTTGAAGCAAGAGAAGGGATTACACGGAAGTGAAAGGCGAATCAAGAAGCTGAACTAGGGTTTCAATTTGCGCAGGGGGGGGGGGGGGGTCCTTCTGGTCGACGTATACAAGGAAGATATTAGGGTTTTGGTTTTTGATTACTTAATCCCAAAGTCTCCTACATATAATTAAAACCCAAGAAAGTTGGGCTAATGGGCTACAAGGAACAAGAAGTGTGGGTTTGGGCCTAGTGTTTCAAATAAGGGGACTTGGGTTGGGGTTGGGCCCATATGTGGCGCAAGGAGGGAAAGGGTGGGTTTGGGTTAGGTTTTTAATAGGTAAAGGTTGCGCACTAAGCGACGGTTTCGCAAGATAATCGAAATAATTAATTAAAACGTTGCGTATCCCGGAATAATAATTTACAATGCTTCGATTCACAAAAAATCATATTCCAATATTTCAGTTTCGGGTTTCGGTTTCACATAGTTCACATTACACATTACTAAGCACACCATCGTTCAAATTAAATAAATCACTAAATTCAATTTATTTAACGTTCATACAATTACACAATAAAACAAAACATTCAAGGATTTATACGAGTTGTCACAGTATTCGCAGCTTTACCCTTAAGTTTTGGTTCAGTTTGCCTGAGAGTTGGGTTTTCCTTTGAACTTTCTTTTTTCGTGACCTTCTGTTTTTACGTGATCGTTTTTTTTCTTAGAAGGAACAGATTCAGTTGATTTTACTTTATCAAAAACACTTTCTTCAAAATCTGATCCTTTTGGGTCAAGAGTTGAGTTATCTGTTGAAGTGACTTTCGCAGATTTCCTTTCCTCAGAGACTATGTTCTCAGGAGTTTCTGTAGGGAGGGTTTCCGTAATAATTTCTTCTACAGTTTCATCATCTAACTCAACTGTTGAATTAATTTTCATGGATTCCTTCTCTTTAGCCTCCGTGTTCCCATGAGCTTCTACAGAATTGGACTCGATGGATATCTCTTCTTTAGCTTCATCAACCTCTGAGTCCTTGACATCAGACGATTCTGGTTTGTCAGATGATGAGCAGTGTATGTCTAAGATAGTTTGACTTTCTTTTGTTGCAACGTTGCTAGATTCTGATTGTTCATCACAATCGGAATCTTTGGAACATTTATGCTCATTATCTGATGTTCCTAAATCTTATGTTTGATTGTCAGGTTCGTCAGATGACCCCTGTTCAACAATTTCTTCATTATCACAATAAAAAACATCATGTTTTTCATCTTTATTGGGAGTTTCTGATGTATCATTTAATGTTTTAGTGTAACAACCCTCAGTAAAACCAACACTCTCAGTATATTTCCGACACCCTATTATATGTTAAAATATCTTAATATGTCTTTAAAAACACTCCGTATGTAAAAACCGAGCCCGAAATACGTTATAGTTTATAAAATAAATTAAAAACAATAAATATTGAGTTGAGGCGTGTCACGGCCCCCGACCCGATTTGACCCGTTTCAGGAGCCGCGGGACAGAAATCCCGTGGTATTTATTTAATTGAGTTTAACAGCGGAAGTTTATCATCAGGATCTTTTTCAAGCTAAAATTTTTCCCAATTATTTTATTTCACAATTTGGGATTAAACCCCAGTAATTTACAATAATATGATTTCACGGAGAAATCTTTATTTTACAAAACATATTTCTTTATTTTAATATGAGCCACTATCTTAAGCTTGAAGTGCGTCCCAGCACTTTTTCTGAATCACAGCAGATCACCTGAAACATTTTTGAAAAAGGTTTTGTCAGCGGAAAATACTGAGTGAATCATTCTATTTACTAAAACAACCTGTTTGTTATAATTTACAGTATTAAGAGCGATTACAATGTTTCGGATATCAACCAACTACCCACGGTATTTGTCACTCGACCGGATCTGTGACTATGGTCATATCCCCCATTGGCTGCCCCAATGGTGACGATTATCAAGTAATGTATACAAAACCCCACATACCGGCTGTAACTTGGTGATTACAAAGACTTAATCCCCGTAATTATAACTTTGAAAATAAACATGCTTTTGAAAAGTAATTTGATAAAAAGAGAATGACTCACATTGCCGATTTAACCCGGATAGAGTTTACTTCTATGGATTAGCCTTGTTAACCTAATTTAAATAATAATGCACACAAAACTGGGTTAGTAATCAATACAGCATTTACGATAACTCACGAGATCAACCATCACAACGAATGACAAAGTGCTATGCTTAAACATCCATCGAATTAACGACTAATGACAAAGCATCACCCTAATGTGGGCAGCACTTAAACATCCATTGAGTACATTGATCGATCGGAAAATGAATCGTAATAGCGATCGAGTTATTACCCCGTTTTGCTGCAGCAATTAGTGATTCGTGTGTGTTGTGATAGTATTTAAACAATAACTCAGCGTAGATTTAGAGTTTGAACGTCGTTTCAGTGCCCAATTTCAAGTCCCAGACACCCCTATTTATACATGAATTTTTGACCCCCTCGCGTGACGCGAGGGGTCCGGCCCTAGGCTTCGCGTGACGCGAGGCCCCCTATTCTACCATAGGGTAGCTACGTGCATGGGTAGGCTTGCTGAGTCAACAGTTTCGTAAAATTCCATTTTGACAGAGAGTTATTTGGATAATCGTAACTAGGGTTTTACCCCCCCTGAGTTTTAGGGGCCCTAATCCTGATTCTGAAAATTCTGAAAATTTTAGGGTTTGTACAGAATCAGTTGGGTGTCTCAATTAGGGTTTCCTATTGGACTAATTAATTAAATAAATATGACTTTTAATGAGAGTTGTTACATTCTCCCTACCTTAATAAAAATCTCGTCCTCGAGATTTACTGGAATAAATGAGGATACTTTCGCTTCATTTCTGATTCCAGCTCCCAAGTGTATTCAGCTCCCCTCTTTGAATCCCACTTTACTTTAACCAGTACTAGTCGTTTGTGCTTGAGAAATTTCACCTTTCGATCTTCTATCTGAAGAGGTTTCTCAACAAATTTTAGCTTTTCGTTTACCTCTATGTCTTGAAGAGGTACTACCAGAGATTCGTCTGCTAGACATTTCTTGAGATTAGATACATGAAATACATCATGTACTCCAGCTAACTCTTTTGGTAGTTGTAAACGATAAGCCACTGGTCCTATACGTTGGATCACTGGAAATGGTCCTATGTATCTTGGACTTAGTTTTATTTTCTTACCGAATCGGACTACTCCTTTCCAAGGAGAAACTTTCAACAGTACTCTGTCTCCAACTTGAAATTCTAATGGCTTGCATCTATTGTCTGCATAACTCTTCTGGCGATCTCGAGCAGTCTTCAGCCTTTCCTTGATTTGTGTGATCTTATCAGTAGTTTCTTGCACAATCTCTGGACCTGATAATTGACTTTTTCCTATTTCTGACCAACAAACTGGAGTTCTGCACTTTCTTCCATAAAGTGCCTCGAATGGAGCAGTTTCAATACTTGAATGATAACTATTGTTATAGGAGAATTCAATTAATGGTAAGTGATCGTCCCAATTTCCACCAAAATCTATTACACATGCTCTGAGCATGTCTTCAAGAGTTTGAATCGTTCTTTCACTTTGTCCGTCCGTTTGTGGATGATATGCCGTGCTTAGGTTTAGTCGAGTTCCCATTGCTTTCTGGAAACTTGTCCAAAAATGAGAAGTGAACCGACTATCTCTATCCGATACAATGGAGAGTGGAACTCCATGTAAGGATACTATTCCGTCTACATATAATTTGGCTAATCTTTCCATACTAAAGGTTTCCTTCATGGGTAGAAAATGAGCTGATTTGGTTAATCGATCTACAATTACCCAAATCGCATCATTACCTTTTCTGGTTTTGGGTAACTTAGTAACAAAATCCATTGTTATGAGTTCCCATTTCCATACCGGCATTTCTAATTGTTGTAGTAAACCTGAAGGTTTCTGGTGTTCTGCCTTAACTTGTGAACAAGTAAGACACTTAGAAACATATCTAGCTATATCCTTCTTCATGCCTATCCACCAGAAATTATTTCTTAAATCTTGGTACATTTTATTATTTCCAGGGTGTATGGTATACCTAGATTTATGAGCTTCTTCCAAGATCTTATTTCTTAATTCTCCCTGTTTCGGTACCCAAATTCTGCTTTTGTGAAATCTCCAAATTCCATCAGCTCCTTTCTCTAATTCTTTTATTCGTCCCTTCATTCCTTCAGCAACATCCTCTATTGCTGTTTCTTGAAAATGTTTCAGTTGTTCCATTAAATCTAACTGTAGACTTAATCTGAGAGCACGAACTCGTCGTTGTTGTTCATGATACTTACGACTTAAGGCATCTGCAACTACATTTGCCTTTCCTTCGTGATACTGAATATCACAGTCGTAATCACTTAGGATTTCCATCCATCTTCTTTGCCTCATGTTTAACTCTTTTTGCCGAAATATATATCTTAAACTTTTATGATCTGTATAGATAGTAAACTTACTTCCGTACAGATAATGTCTCCAAATCTTAAGGGCAAAAATTACGGCTCCTAATTCTAAATCATGAGTCGTATAATTTTCTTCGTGCTTTTTCAATTGCCTTGAAGCATATGCAATTACTTTCTTGCGTTGCATTAACACACATCCTAATCCTAGTTTTGAAGCATCACAATAAACTTCAAAATTTTCAGTTCCTTCTGGTAAGGCTAAGATTGGAGCATTTGTTAATTTCTGTTTCAATATTCTAAAGGCTTCTTCTTGCTTAGGTCCCCATTCAAACTTAACAGCTTTACAGGTTAACTTAGTTAATGGTACAGCTATTTTGGAAAAATCCTTAATAAACCGTCTATAATACCCAGCTAAACCTATAAAACTTCTAATTTCCATTGCAGTTTGCGGAACCTTCCAATTGGTAATTGCCTCTATCTTAGCAGGATCTACATGAATCCCTTCATGATTTACCATGTGTCCCAAAAATTGCACTTCCTTTAGCCAAAATTCACACTTCGAAAATTTGGCATAAAGCTTTTCTTTTCTTAACAGAGTTAAGAGGACATGCAAGTGTTCACAATGTTCTATCTGACTTTTGGAATAAATAAGTATATCGTCTATAAAAACAATTACAAATTTATCCAAATACGGTTTACAGATCCTATTCATCATGTCCATGAATGCTGCAGGTGCATTCGTTAACCCAAAGGGCATGACTGTAAACTCGTAATGACCATACCTAGTCCTGAAAGCAGTTTTAGGTATGTCTTCTTCTTGAACCTTCAATTGATGATATCCAGAGCGTAAATCTATCTTAGAGAAGTATCTAGCTCCTTGAAGTTGATCGAAAAGATCATCAATCCTAGGTAATGGGTATCGATTCTTAATTGTAACCTTATTCAATTCTCTATAATCAATACACATTCTCATAGAACCATCCTTCTTCTTTACAAACAACACTGGTGCTCCCCAAGGGGATGAACTAGGTTGTATGAAACCTTTACTTAGTAATTCATCTAATTGCTTCTTTAGTTCTAACATTTCGGTAGGAGCTAACCGATAAGGTGCCTTAGCTATCGGTGTAGTTCCAGGAATTAGATGAATCCTAAATTCTACTTCCCTATCAGGTGGTAATCCCAGAAGTTCTTCTGGAAATACATCTGGGTATTCTAAGACTACAGGGATTTCCTTAAGTTCTTTGTTCTTAGTATTAATGATTACCGAAATCATATATACTATTCCTTGCTTTCGTTCATAACTATCAACTTTCATTACTGATATGAACTTCATGGGCTTACGTGGTTTATCTCCTGTAATCGTGATTACTTCTCTAGTAGGTGCCTGAACTTCTACAGAATTCTTATCACAAAGGATTCGAGCATGGTTGGCTATTAACCAGTCCATTCCTAATACAACATCAAATTCAGCTAATTTCATAGGTAACAGATTTGCAGAAAATTTATGACCTGAAAGTTCTATTTCTACTTTTTGCAAAATCTGATCTATTTTAACTGAATTTCCATCTGCGGTTTCGACTGTAAAAATCTGCCTAATGTTGGTTAAAGGTAACTTAATAGCTTGACAGAATAAAGTATTGATAAAACTTTGGTTTGCACCAGAGTCAAATAATACTTTTGCGTATACGTTGTGAACTAGGAACGTACCAGCTATTACATCTGGAATGAGTTCTGCTTCTTGAGTGGTTAGCTGGAATGCTCTAATATTTTTCTTAGTAGCTCCGTCAGTCGCCTTGACTTTGTTGTCTGCTGGTTTGGTCAATTTAGGACATTCTGTTTTGAAATGTCCGGCTTCTCCACAATTGTAACAAATTATGGATTTCTTTCTGCAGTTTTCTTCACGATGTCCTATAGTTTTGCAAAAATTGCAAGTTATATCGCATCTTCCATAATGTTTCTTTTTGCATTTCCTGCAGTATGATGGAGTTGTTGATTGCCCTGCTCCTCTTTTCTTGAAGCTGTTATTATTATTACCCGTACGAAATCCTTGGGTAATTTTCTGAGCTAATTCCTTCTTCCTGTTTTCATCTTGAGTGCGTACTAGTTCATCAGTTAAGGTGTTGGCTAGTTCCACTGCATCGTCAATAGTGCGAGGTCTCGCAGCCTTAACAATGTTGCGGATTTCACTAATTAATCCCCAAATATAGCGAGAAATGAGTACCGGCTCTGGCGAAGCCAGCGTTGGTACTATTCTTGCATATTCAAAGAATGTCGAAGTATAACCACGACAATCCACATTAACCATTCGATGGTTTAGGAACTTATTGGCCATTTGATCTTTTTCATATTCGGGACAGAATTTTCTTTCTACAAGACTTTTAAATTCTTCCCAGTTCATGGCATATGCCACAATTCTTCTTTTAGCTTGTAACACAGTGTTCCACCATTCTAACGCCCCTTCTTTAAAAAGATTCGACGCATACATTACTTGATCTTCCTCAGCACATTTGCTGATAGCAATTACTGCCTCAGTTTTCTCTAACCAACGTAATGCTGCAATAGCCCCTTCATTACCTGAAAACTCAGTTGGTTTACAGGCAAGGAATTCTTTGTAAGTGCAACCAGGTGTTGCAGCTTTCATTTTCTTAAGAATTGGGGTTTGTAGATCATTATTATTATTAACATGCTTTCCGCCTCCGTTTACACTATTACTAAAATTGTCGCCTTGAGTACGTTTACTAGGAATGATTAATTGCGGTTTAACAGGTTTTTGAACGGCAGCAACAATTGCTGGAATAGCGTTGGCTATTCCTTGTGCAACGATATCCTCTATATCTTGTCTATTTAACAATTGTTCTTCCTGAATTTGCTCAGATTGATTTACTTCATTTACTGGTTCATTACCAACGTTTGCCATCTGATAATTAATTTATAGATAAATAATTAGTATAAAAGAAATAATACAATGTCACAATTAATTTGCACATAACCACGTAAACAAATATTCAAACAAAATTGTAAATTTTCTAAAATTCCATATAGATTATATTATGCCTCTATATACAACCGTTTTATTGTTTATTTTACAAGTACTGATTTTTTTTTTCTATTACTTTTACTATTACATAACCACAGTTTCACCATCTTACTATCTCTCGTCTCTTGTCGTCCTAAAAACGAAGCTCCCTTTCATCATACTTCCAAGCAATTTGTCCCCCTATTTCCCGGATTCTATTTCCCGCATCCATTAACTCTTCACCAAAATGGCGAAGTTCTGCTAAATTTTCGTTACTCATGGGTGGATTTGGTAATGGTTCTGGGTCGAATTGCGGAAGAAAGGAATTAGAACTATTGACAATGTTTTGGAATTGCCAATCATTTGTCCACCACTCATCCATTTCTAAAGGTTGGGAGTGGACTATTGGTTCTGGGATTGCTGGTTCAAAATTTATAGGGATTTGAGTTTCAATAGGATGATTAAAAACATTTGTATTGACAGGCTGAATAGTTTCATAGTTTGCCAATATTAAATCTATTTCCTCCTGAAAAGTCATTCCCTGGTTTTGTTTTGAGCTTTCTCCAACTTCCATCTGAGTTGGCCTAAAACCTTTTCCAACTTCCAATTCTATTTCCTTGGAATATTCCTCAAATTGTATTTTCATTTCTCTAGCATCTTCTCCCATTTCTATCTCCAATTCCTGTGGTTTCGAACTTTCCCCGATTTTAATTTCTTTTCCTTTTTCTTTTGCTAAAGGATTGTTTATTTTAGGAAGTTTCGGAGCTGGCTTTTTCCTACGTAAACGACTCCCCCATACGTATTTCCTTCTTTTCTTTGGTTTTGGCTTGATCAAAGGTGGAGCGTTGAATTCTACAGGTTGTTCCACATCAGGAAAATACCCAGTAAACTCTTTGGAAACTTCTATATTTACAGGGTATAGATTGATATTCTCTAAGGCTTCGGATATCTCATTCATGCTGTTTCAAATAAATAAAAATTTTATAACAACTTTCAAAATAACCTTCACATATTATTGCATACCCTATTACTATTTAAAAGAAAATAAACAATTTTAAACATACTAGGTTTTATTTATTTACTGGATGGATTTTCTAACTTGTAGGTGATAGTGTTTTGCTAATTTATTTATTTAGAGATTTGCATTTACTGCTACTGTAGCTAACATATATAAATCTGCCCATTTTTCGTCTAAATTATCTTCCCATGGTGATTTACTGATTAATTCCTGAGTTTCCTGTTTAACTTTCTTCTCTCTGGCCTTCTTTATTTTCTCTTTACTTTTCCTAATAATTAAACTTCTTTTCTCAGGAGAAAGTGGTTCTTCGTATTGGGCTTTTCGAACGAATATTCCTTCTTCAGGAGTTTGGGATGAACTACCCTTCTCATTAACTGACCTATCTAATTTAAGATAGATGCTGGAAAGCTTTTTCTTACCCATACTGTAACTAACAAATAGTCAGTTAATAAAACACATAATCACATAATAGTAATCAGGAAAAATTAAGTATTTTTAAATACTTAATTAGCTTAACTCAGTGGCTCTGATACCACCTTTTTCTGTCACGGCCCCCGACCCGATTTGACCCGTTTCAGGAGCCGCGGGACAGAAATCCCGTGGTATTTATTTAATTGAGTTTAACAGCGGAAGTTTATCATCAGGATCTTTTTCAAGCTAAAATTTTTCCCAATTATTTTATTTCACAATTTGGGATTAAACCCCAGTAATTTACAATAATATGATTTCATGGAGAAATCTTTATTTTACAAAACATATTTCTTTATTTTAATATGAGCCACTATCTTAAGCTTGAAGTGCGTCCCAGCACTTTTTCTGAATCACAGCAGATCACCTGAAACATTTTTGAAAAAGGTTTTGTCAGTGGAAAATACTGAGTGAATCATTCTATTTACTAAAACAACCTGTTTGTTATAATTTACAGTATTAAGAGCGATTACAATGTTTCGGATATCAACCAACTACCCACGGTATTTGTCACTCGACCGGATCTGTGACTATGGTCATATCCCCCATTGGCTGCCCCAATGGTGACGATTATCAAGTAATGTATACAAAACCCCACATACCGGCTGTAACTTGGTGATTACAAAGACTTAATCCCCGTAATTATAACTTTGAAAATAAACATGCTTTTGAAAAGTAATTTGATAAAAAGAGAATGACTCACATTGCCGATTTAACCCGGATAGAGTTTACTTCTATGGATTAGCCTTGTTAACCTAATTTAAATAATAATGCACACAAAACTGGGTTAGTAATCAATACAGCATTTACGATAACTCAAGAGATCAACCATCACAACGAATGACAAAGTGCTATGCTTAAACATCCATCGAATTAACGACTAATGACAAAGCATCACCCTAATGTGGGCAGCACTTAAACATCCATTGAGTACATTGATCGATCGGAAAATGAATCGTAATAGCGATCGAGTTATTACCCCGTTTTGCGGCAGCAATTAGTGATTCGTGTGTGTTGTGATAGTATTTAAACAATAACTCAGCGTAGATTTAGAGTTTGAACGTCGTTTCAGTGCCCAATTTCAAGTCCCAGACACCCCTATTTATACATGAATTTTTGACCCCCCTCGCGTGACGCGAGGGGTCCGGCCCTTGGCTTCGCGTGACGCGAGGCCCCCTATTCTACCATAGGGTAGCTACGTGCATGGGTAGGCTTGCTGAGTCAACAGTTTCGTAAAATTCCATTTTGACAGAGAGTTATTTGGATAATCGTAACTAGGGTTTTACCCCCCCTGAGTTTTAGGGGCCCTGATTCTGATTCTGAAAATTCTGAAAATTTTAGGGTTTGTACAGAATCACTTGGGTGTCTCAATTACGGTTTCCTATTGGACTAATTAATTAAATAAATATGACTTTTAATGAGAGTTGTTACAAGGCGGGCCGCGTAGGACCTCACCCCAAGCTCACGCGGGCGGTATCAAGGTTGAAACTTGATTCCGGTGAAATCTTAAGTTAAGGCGGGCCGCGTAAGCTCACCTTAACTCTTACGCGGGCCGCTAGAGATCATCAAACACGGAGACACCCTGAGCTGACACGTGTCGACATCGTGGCGGACCTATACGCTGACCCAGCTAAGCTATATGTTGACAGGGTGTTGACGCGGGCCACGTAAGGCTTCGCCTTACCTTACGCGGGCTGCCTGAGAGTCAATATCAGCAACTATATAAAGGAGGCCTCGGATCTCATTTCAGTTCGTTAATTTCTCAATTCTCAATCTCACTTCCTGAATTAGAGGCATTATAGACGGGTATTATACCCCTAATTAGCGAGGTTCTGCTCCGTTGTAAGTATTATAACCCCAGTTTCGTAATAGTTACGCTGCTCGATTGATTTAGGGTTCCGTAACAACTGTCGTGGTTCTGCCCGACGTAGTTGTTGGAATGCCGTCTCGGGGAGGGTATCATTAATATTTTCAAAGGGTTATAATACTAACCAATGTACATTTGTATAAATTATAGATTATATCCAGGAAATCCTCATGCGAAGTCTAAGATAGCAATGTGAGTTTATCCTCTTTTTGTTAACCTTTTTAGAATATTTTACAAAACCTTAATTATTTTACAATATGATTAAGCGGTGATTGAGACTTTGTAGTTCTTCAATTACTGCCGGTATGTTGGGGTTTTGTATACAAAATTTACTACACTGTGAGTAGTAAGTCGGGATGACAATACGTTACCATTGGACAATGAGTTAGCCAATGGGTAATATAACCCACAAGTCAGGATTGACAGTACTAATGGAGTAATTGTGTAGAAATAAACAATGTGATCGCTCTCAATACTGTTCACTGTGACTTTTTATTTAAACTTGATTAAACTGGGATTCACTCACCAGTATTTCCGACTGACAAATGTTTTTAAAACGCATTTCAGGTAACACAATGTGACAGCCAATTAATAAAAAGCCAGCTGGAGAGCACTGAAGGCTTGGAAAAAATGTGGCTATAAAAGTTACCTAATAAACGATGTTTTAAATTCAATAAAATAGGGTTTGTCCCTATAAATGTATTGTAATAAGAAACTTGGGTTTTGCCCATGTTATTATTAATATCAAATATGGTGGTTTTACTCTGATAAACATTTCCTAACTACGGTCCTGATGAAATTTCCGCTGCAAGATTAAATAGCTGATACCACCGAAAATATGAGCTCGCGTCCGCCCGTTCCAGGGGGTCAGGGATCGGGGGTTGAGACAGGAGGTGGTATCAGAGCCTAGCCCCTGGTCTGAGCCAAAGAAGTGTTATGCTGACACTTAAATTCTAAATTTTTTGTTAGGAAATAAATTATGGAAATATGTGCATAACTGTATTTATTTGTTATGTGTTATTTGACTATCTGTTTGTTTACAGTATGAGTGATCAAGGACCCTCAGACATGAGTCGTCAATTGTCTGATTCACCTAGGAGTGAAGGTACTTCATCACAGCCTGCCCTCTCTGGGTATACTGCTGATCAGGAAGAAGGAATATTTGCTTTTAGAGCTCAGTCGGAGGAGCCATTTCCTAATAAAAAGAGAGGATGGTTCAGTAAGGAAGCCTTTGCTCGTAGGAAGAGAATGCGAAAGTTGCAACACCAAAGAGTTCTAGCAGCTATTAAGCGAGAGACATATGCCCATACACAGGATATGCTTAATAGAAGCCTAGCCAATTTCCATATCCTAGCTACAACTGCTGCTGACCCGAGTCTGGAACAATTAGTAGCCCCACAACCACAAAACCCAGAACAACCAATGGAGATAGAAAACCCTGAAAACCAAGTGGAGATGCATAACTTTAACCCAGAAGAAATCCCTAGGGTACCTGCACCAAACCCACTAGACCCAAATTATGACCCCTGGTGGGACGATAATAGGGACTTTGTGCAACGTTACCCGATACAGGAAGACACACCTATACAGAACATAGAAGCCTACCCAGGTATGGACCCTTTAGATCCCTATTACCAAGATGATTATATTAGGGAGATTTTAGAGGATCCTTACCAATTTCAGGAACTTTCACCCCCATATCAGGAACCCGCACCCCAGATTCCAAACCCAGTCCGAGAACCTGCACCCCCAATGAGTGCAGAAAACATCCAAGAACTTAGGACTTTTGGGGAGGAAATTTTAGAAAGCAGTGAGAGAATGCGTCAGGTGGGAGAGCGTCTCGTATGGAAATACGATGAACGCAATATGGATTTTTGGATAAATCCATATCCGTGAATGTAAGAATGGAGGAAATGGTAGTAATAATAATAATAATATAATAAAATAAAATAAAATATGTGTGTATGGATGCATATTACTATTAGTATGATTCTATTCTGTTGGTATTGTAATTTTATTTCAGTACTAGTGTGTAATAGACACATAGTATATGGAAATAGAGTATAAGTCGCAATGATCGACGTTTTTGGTTAGATTGCGTGTCATGTGATTAACTATATTACTTATTATCTTGTGATATTAATATGGGATAAATATTTAAAATTCAAATGGCCGACGAAGGAAATCAAGGAAATCTAAATAACGATAACCAAAGTAACATTAACGTGGTTAATGAGAATCCAAGCATCAATAACAATGGAAATCAAGTGGATAATAGTGCTATCCAACACATAGTGGCACAAGGAATTATAGATGCAATGCCATTTATTCTTCAAACGGTTCAAGAAGCGAATAATAAAAGTAAACATAGTAGTAAGCGACCAATTGAACCGGAACACAGCGTGAACAATGGACCAGTACTTCAAATGCCTATTCCCAAAAGAAGAAGAACCATGTCTTACGGTTGTTCTTATAAAGAATTCTGGTCTTGTAAACCAATGGAATTCTCGGGCAACGAAGGGGCCATTGCAACCTTACGCTGGATAGAGAAGATTAAGGCAGTCTTAAGGATAAGTAAATGTGCTGAAGAAGATAAAATATTGTTTGCTTCTAATCTGTTTAAGAATGCAGCACTAGAATGGTGGAACACTATCCTCCAATCAAGAGGAAGTGATAGAACTTATAATATGGAATGGGAAGAATTTAAGAACAAGGTAGAAAGGAAATTCTGCCCACCCAATGAGAAGGAACAAATAGCAAACAAATTCCTAAATCTTAGGATGACTGGTGTGGATAGTAAGGGATACACTAAAATATTCTTTGAATATGCCAGAATAGTGCCAAATCTTGCTTCACCAGAACCAGTGTTAATCTCCCGTTATATCTGGGGATTAATCGGAGAGATTAGACACGTAGTCAAGGCAGCTAGACCTCAAACTATAGAAGAAGCTGTAGAAGTAGCCAATACCTTGACAGATGAATTAATCCGTACTAGAGAAGAAGATCAGAGGAGGAACCTAACCCAAAACCTTACTCAAGAATTCCGTTCTGGGAATTACAACCATAGAAATATAGGTTCTACCTCTGCACCTTTCTGCAAGGTCTGCAAGAAAAAGCATTCGGGAAAATGCTCCACTCTTTGCAACTATTGCAAGATGCCAGGACACAAGGAAGAAACTTGCAGGAAGAAATCCAGTAATGGATTGTGCTACAACTGTGGAGAAAAAGGTCATATCAGAACAAACTGTCCGAAATTAGCTCCAGTTGCGGACAACAAGAATACCAAAAATGCTAGAGCATTTGTTTTGACTGCAGATGAAGCCAATATGCTTCCAGATGTTATAACTGGTACATTTTTAGTTAATGATATTTTTGCTAAAGTATTATTTGACTCTGGTGCGAACCAAAGTTTTATTAATACATCCTTTTGCAAATTTCTAAATCAGTCATTAACTAAACTACCACAAGAATGTCTAGTAGAGACAGCTAATGGAGAAACCGTTAGAATTTCTGAAATCTTGCAGGGAGCAAGAATAGAAATTTTAAATCAGAAATTTGTTGCAAATCTTTATCCTATGAAACTGGCAGGATTTGATGTTATTTTAGGAATGGATTGGTTAATAGCCAATAGAGCCAATATTTTATGTGATCAAAAGTCAATTCAAATAAATGCACCAATAGGTAAAATGATCACGATTAAAGGAGATAGACCCTCTAGATCCACTAAGTTCATCTCTGTGATGAAAACTGCAAGTTATATAAGAAAAGGTTCCATAGTGTATTTGATTTCTATAATCACTAACACTAAAGGAAAAGATTTAAAAGATATTCCAGTAGTAACTCAGTTTTCAGATGTATTTCCAGAAGAATTGCCAGGGCAACCTCCAGATAGAGAAGTTGAATTCAGAATTCATTTAATACCAGGAACAGCACCGATTGCCAAAGCACCCTATCGTTTGGCACCGGCAGAAATGCAGGAGCTGAAGAAACAATTAGATGAATTGTTAGAGAAAGGATTCATACAGCCAAGTTCGTCGTCATGGGGAGCACCCATCTTATTTGTTAAAAAGAAGGACAGATCGATGCGCATGTGCATTGATTACCGTGAATTAAACAAAGTCACGATTAAGAATCGGTACCCATTACCGAGAATCGATGATCTGTTTGATCAACTGCAAGGAGCTCGATTTTTCTCTAAAATCGATTTAAGGTCAGGATATCATCAATTAAAGGTACAGGAAGAAGATATTCCTAAAACCGCATTCAGAACAAGGTATGGACATTATGAATTTACTCTCATGCCATTTGGTTTAACCAATGCCCCAGCTGCATTTATGGACATGATGAACCGAATATGTAAGCCATATTTGGATAAATTCATAATTGTATTTATAGATGATATTCTAATTTACTCTAAGAGTAAAGAAGATCATGCAAGACATTTGCGCGCACTTTTGAGTTTACTACTAAAGGAAAAGCTTTATGCTAAGTTTTCAAAGTGCGAATTTTGGTTAGAACAAGTACAATTTCTCGGACACTTAGTCGATCATGAAGGAATTCATGTAGATCCAACAAAAATCGAGGCGACTACCAAATGGAAAACCCCTGAGTCACCAACCGAGGTTAGAAGTTTCTTAGGATTGGCCGGTTATTATAGAAGATTTATTAAAGATTTCTCTAGAATAGCCGTTCCTTTAACTAAGTTAACCTGTAAGTCCGTTAAGTTTGAATGGGGACCAAAACTAGAGGAAGCATTTAGAATTCTTAAGCAAAAATTAACCCATACACCCATACTAGCTTTACCAGAAGGAACTGATGATTTTGTAGTATATTGTGACGCTTCTAAATTAGGTTATGGATGTGTGTTGATGCAACGAAAAAAGGTTATAGCTTATGCATCTAGACAACTTAAGAATCATGAAGAGAATTATTCAACCCATGATCTAGAACTAGGAGCTATAATTTTTGCTCTTAAGATTTGGAGACATTACCTTTATGGTAGTAAGTTTACCATATTCACTGATCATAAGAGTTTAAGGTATATCTTCAAGCAAAAGGAGTTGAATATGAGACAAAGACGATGTATGGAGATGCTTAGTGACTATGATTGTGATATCTAATATCATGAAGGAAGAGCAAATGTAGTGGCAGATGCTTTAAGTCGAAAGTATCATGAAAAGCCAAAAAGGGTACGTTCTTTTAAATTAAATCTACAAGTAGATTTAAATGATCAGATAAGAGAAGCACAAGAATCAGTAATCAAGGAAGATACTGAAAAATTAAAAGGTATGCTAAAAGAATTAGAACAAGGAACAGATAGAATTTGGAGATTCCATGAAAAGAGAATGTGGATACCTAAATTAGGGAACCTACGTTATCGTATTTTAGAAGAATCCCATAAATCTAAGTATACGATGCACCCAGGAAGTGATAAAATGTACTAGGATTTAAGGAAAAATTTCTGGTGGATAGGAATGAAAAAGGACATAGCAGCCTATGTTTCTAAATGTTTAACCTGTTCACAAGTTAAAGCTGAACACCAGAAACCCTCAGGATTTCTACAACAATTAGAAATGCCAGTGTGGAAATGGGAATTGATAACAATGGATTTTGTTACTAAATTACCCAAAACAAAGAAAGGAAATGATACAATCTGGGTGGTTGTCGATAGGCTAATCAAGTCAGCTCATTTCTTACCAATGAAAGAAACTTTTAGTATGGAACAATTAGCTAAATTGTATGTAAATGAAATTGTTTCTTTACATGGTATTCCTTTATCAATTGTTTCTGATAGGGATAGCCGATTTACCTCTCATTTTTGGTCAAGTTTCCAAAAGGCAATGGGAACTAAATTAAAACTGAGTACAGCTTATCATCCTCAAATGGACAGACAGAGTGAAAGGACAATTCAGACGATGGAGGACATGCTTAGAGCTTGTGTAATTGATTTCGGAGGTAATTGGGATGATCACTTGCCTTTAATAGAATTTTCTTATAATAATAGTTATCATACAAGTATCAATGCTGCACCATTCGAAGCACTTTATGGAGGAAAGTGTTGAACCCCAGTCTGTTGGGCAGAAATTGGGGAAAAGCAACTATCTGGACCTGAGATAGTACAAGAAACAACTGACAAAATCATTCAAGTCAAGGAACGACTGAAAGCAGCACGTGATCGACAAAAGAGCTATGCTGATAATCCACGCAAACCATTGGAGTTTAAAGTAGGAGATAAAGTATTGTTGAAAGTCTCTCCTTGGAAAGGAGTAGTAAGATTCATCAAACGAGGAAAGCTAAGTCCCAGGTATATTGGACCTTTTAAGATTATTAGAAGAATAGGACCTGTAGCCTATCAGCTACAACTGCCAGAGGAAATGGCAGGAATACATGATGTGTTTCATGTATCAAATCTCAAGAAATGTTTAGCTGATGAATCACTGATAGTGCCTCTTAAGGATATAGAGGTAAATAAACAACTCAAGTTTGTAGAAAGGCCTCTACAAATCGAAGACAGGAAAGTCAAAAATCTTAAACATAAAAGATTAGTTCTGGTTAAAGTAACATGGGACTCCAAAAGAGGACCTGAGTACACATGGGAGCTTGAATCAGAAATGCAAAGGAAATATCCGCACTTGTTCCAGTAGATCTCGAGGACGAGCTCTAAAATTAGGTGGGGAGGATGTAACATCCCTCAGTATAACCAACACTCTCAGTATATTTCCGACACCCTATTATATGTTAAAATATCTTAATATGTGTTTAAATACACCCCGTATGTAAAAACCAAGCCCGAAATACGTTATAGTTTATAAAATAAATTAAAAACAATAAATATTGAGTTGAGGCGGGCCGCGTAAGACCTCACCCCAAGCTCACACGGGCGGTATCAAGGTTGAAACTTGATTCCGGTGAAATCTTAAGTTAAGGCGGGCCGCGTAAGCTCACCTTAACTCTTACGCGGGCCGCTAGAGATCATCAAACGCGGAGACACCCTGAGCTGACACGTGTCGACATCGTGGCGGACCTATACGCTGACCCAGCTAAGCTATATGTTGACCGGGTGTTGATGCGGGCCGCGTAAGGCTTCGCCTTACCTTACGCGGGCCGCCTGAGAGTCAATATCAGCAACTATATAAAGGAGGCCTCGGATCTCATTTCAGTTCGTTCATTTCTCAATTCTCAATCTCACTTTCTGAATTAGAGGCATTATAGACGGGTATTATACCCCTAATTAGCGAGGTTCTGCTCCGTTGTAAGTATTATAACCCCAGTTTTGTAATAGTTACGCTGCCCGATTGATTTAGGGTTCTGTAACAACTGTCGTGGTTCTGCCCGCCGTAGTTGTTGGAATACCGTCTCGGGGAGGGTATCATTAATATTTTCAAAGGGTTATAATACTAACCAATGTACATTTGTATAAATTATAGATTATATCCAGGAAACCCTCACGTGAAGTCTAAGATAGCAATGTGAGTTTATCCTCTTTTTGTTAACCTTTTTAGAATATTTTACAAAACCTTAATTATTTTACAATATGATTAAGCGGTGATTGAGTCTTTGTAGTTCTTCAATTACTGCCGGTATTTTGGGGTTTTGTATACAAAATTTACTACACTGTGAGTAGTAAGTCGGGATGACAATACGTTACCATTGGGCAATGAGTTAGCCAATGGGTAATATGACCCACAAGTCAGGATTGACAGTACTAATGGAGTAATTGTGTAGAAATAAACAATGTGATCGCTCTCAATACTGTTCCCTGTGACTTTTTATTTAAACTTGATTAAACTGGGAGTCACTCACCAGTATTTCCGACTGACAAATATTTTTAAAACGTGTTTCAGGTAACACAATGTGACAGCCAATTAATAAAAAGCCAGCTGGAGAGCACTGAAGGCTTGGGAAAAATGTGGCTATAAAAGTTACCTAATAAACGATGTTTTAAATTCAATAAAATAGGGCTTGTCCCTATAAATGTATTGTAATAAGAAACTTGGGTTTTGCCCATGTTATTATTAATATCAAATATGGTGGTTTTACTCTGATAAACATTTCCTAACTACGGTCCTGATGAAATTTCCGCTGCAAGATTAAATAGCTGATACCACCGAAAATCTGAGCTCACGTCCGCCCGTTCCCGGGGGTCAGGGGTCGGGGGTTGCGACATTTAGGCGCACCAGAACAGTTTCCTGAATCATCAGAATTGATTTCTGAGTCACTTGAAACAGATGTCTCAAGTTCGTTAGTCGATACATCAGGCTCTCCTGTCAAAACATCTTCAACATTTTCAACACAACCATTTTTATTACAACCATAGTCTAAAATAACAGCACCAGATTCATCAGTTTTAGTGGGAACACCCCAAGTCTCAGCAAACCAAGAAAAAACATAGTTCCAAGCATAAAGGTCATTTTTATCAGAAATAACATTATCAGTAACATGTTGATGTGATTCATCATCCTCTTTAGACTTCTCTTCTGTTCTTACTGACTCTGCACATGAACTAGAACAGTTAGTGTTGTCAACAGAATCAAAATTTAATGAACTTTCCTCTATCTCCTCTGTGGATGTTTTAACTGGTTCTGTTTCTGTTTTTGTTTCTGTTTTGTTTATGTGTTCGGATTTATCTGCTGATTTATTTGGACAATTTTCATTTTCATTCTTAACAAAATTCATTGGTTTCTTGAAATCAGCTGGTTGGCCATTTTTAGATTTTGACGGTTCCCATGAATCATAATCACAAGGTTTACCATAAATCAATTTATCATAGTTCTCCATCTCTTGCTCAGTAGTGGGTAGTCTGGAGTAATTATGATTATATGGTGGTTGAACCCTTGTATATCCCAAACCCTTTCCCTTGTTTTCTTTAAAAGCAAGTTGCACATTGCATAGATTACGAACAGTGTCACTGGAGGTATCAAATTTTTTAATGTTTAACTCATTTTGTTTGTACTTTTGAGAAGTTCCAGCTCAGCCTTCACAAAGTCGCATTCAAGGGTTTTTACTGTGAGTCTATGTTTATAGTCGTGAACCCAACATTGTTGTTGATTCACGTCTCTGTGAAGTTGAGCTACATCCTTCTTAAGTGCGCCAATGTTTTCATAGAGAATTTTATTGTTCTCTCGAAGACTGATGCACATTCCCATTGCACTGTTGTAATCAATTATCAATGCTGAGTTTTGAGATCTCAGAAATGCAACTTTCTTTCTACAGTTTTCAGTACATAAGAGGGAATTTACCTTCTTGGAGAGTGATTTCGGTTCCTCGGTCAGTGCCATCAAGCATTGATGAACCTTCTCAGTAGCAGCAGTTTCAGACAGCTTCATTGATTCCACTTGTGCAACTGCATCAGCCCAATTGAAGCCACGTTGTTCCTGCGCAATCAAAGCCCTTCCTGCTCCAGAGTTTCCTTATCCAGTTGAAGTTGAAGTCTCAGCAGGTGTGACAGGAACCATTGACCTTTCCTTGTTCCGAGCTACAGCTGCTTGAGTAGCTTCATATCCCACTGGTGCCCTTTTGCAATCCCTAGCAAAGTGACCCGGCTCATAGCATCTGTAGCACCTTAGCCTATCTTTCAGCACTCTAGGACGAGCATTCATTGGACGACGCCCACACCTCTTAGTAAACTTGTCTGCCTTAAAAGCTGACATAACAAGATTCCAAGCCACATCCAGTTCATCCAAGTCTTCTTCAACCACCTGATTCATATCTGGAGTTATCTCACTTGAAGGCATGAGATCACCGGCTAAGAAAACATTCAAACTGGAGATCATAGAAGCTGCGAGAGCCAATTTTTCTTCATTCTGCTTAGTCAAGAAGGCCATATGTTTAATTGAAGGTGAGGATGGAACACCTTGAGTTGCAAGCTGGGTGGTACAACCAAAAGCAACATTTGCATGCTGTGGCTGAGGCTGGGGTTGCTGCTGAACACTGGAGGTATTGACAGTAGGTGCTTGATAAGTGGGAAGAGACATTCCGTACACATAGTTGGATTTTGGTGCTGCAACAGGACTGAACACAATGTTTGGATTGTTGTTCATGACTCCATGAACTGGCCTGAAAACCAAATTTGGATGAGCTTGAGACATCAAAGCAGCATTGTTGGGAGAGTTCTTGTGATTTATCTCTCTCTGTTGATTGTCGATCTCACAAGACTTGATAGTGGCAATCAACTCAGTAAGTGTCATTTCATTCAGATCCTTCGTACGCTTGATCATAGAAACCTCAGCATCCCATCCTTTTGGTAGTGAATTCAGCAACTGACGGTCCATTCCACTGTTTGAGATGTTGATTCCAGCACTAACCATCTGTGACACAAGTTTGACAAACCTCCTTATCTGATTCTCAACAGTTTCTCCATAGATGTGATTAAAAGAACTGAACTGTTGATTTATCATGTTAACTCTGCTAGCTTTCATGTCAGCATTTCCCTCAAATAAGTGTGTCAGTTGATCCCAAATTTCTTTTGCACTCTTGCAGTTTCGGATAGCAATTGAAATGTCTGGACTAAGAGCCACCGAGAGAGTTCCAAAAGCAGCTTCATCCTCAGCTATGACCTTTCTGTCTTCTTCGGTAAAAATGCCTTCGGGTTTTGGAATCTGAGTCTGAGGGTCATTTTCAGTAGCGTACATGATAGTGCGTGGTGCATTCTTAATGATCCTCCAAACATGAGGTTCATACGCCTTACAGTATTGCTCAAACCTAAACTTCCACTCATAGTAGTCATCTCCGTACAGAAACCTTGGAACCTTGGTAGACGTGCCAATGACTTGATCGAGTTCTTGATGGAAAGCCTGAGACTGAATTTGAATAGCAGCAAGGGTAGCATTAGCGAGATCAGCAGCATTCACAACGCCGTTCATAATACCATTTGGGTTCAACATAGTGTCCGAGAGGTCTGAACAGTAATTCGAGATGGCTTATCCGAGATGGTTGGTCCGAGATTAAGGATTCGAGATGAACAGTGGTCCGAGATGATATGTTGTCCGAGATGAGATGTTTATCCGAGATGAATGACAAAAGCAATCTTCAAACAGTTGATCCGAGATGATTTGATGACAATCCGAGATCACTTGATGTTTTTCCGAGAAGACTTAATAACAATCCGAGATGGCTTGATGACAATCGGAGATGGCTTGATGTTTATCCGAGATGGTTTGATGATGGTCCAAGATGTCTTGATGATGATCCGAGATGATATGATGATGGTCCGAGATGGAGGCAATCTTCAAGTCTGAGATTGTTGATGTTTATCCGTGATGGTCTAAAATGCGATGAATATAATCCGAGATCTGCAGAAACACGTCCAAGATGACCAGATACACAGCAGAAACAGTGGAAACAGTAACAGTAACAACAACCCGAGATCAGAATCGACGTGATATCAAATCCGAGCCTGGAAACAGGTTCGACAGGCTCTGATACCAATTGTAAGTCCCGAAACGAGATCACAATGATATCACATAAGCTTTAATGGTGGCGGAATCACACAAACAAGCAATCGGAACAAGAAAGGAGATGAAGTAGAGAGTTCTTTGATTGATGATTATCTTGCATACATAATAAAATGTCTAATACAAGATTCTTAATTATGTCACCAACAACCATTACCTAATACATGACTTGCTATTTATAGTAAGTATTTAGGGAGGAGGCTCCCTAAACCCTAAGCCCATTTACCACAAAAGCCCATTCTAATATCCATTAATCCCACAAGCCCTCTAAACCACTTTGCTACTTATTCATAAACCTATTAAGGGTCTAACAATATACATTTTAAGCTGAACATAATTTATACTTTTTTAAAATATTTCACTTGAATTATTATGACATCATGATTTTTTACACAATGAAATAATATATCATTTAGCAAAATTTAGTACTTCGTCTCCTTGCGAGAATGATGAACACACAAGACAATAAAGTCCATAATCCTAAATAAGCATAGACGAATGAGACCCTAATAGATCAAAATAAAATTAACCGTGATTATGTCTAATTCAAGTTTCAGTATGCATAACTTAACTCTGAAGATGAGAAAAACCACAATAGCAAACAACTATCATGAACTGATCAGAAGATAGAACTATAGCAAGTATGTATAAACTCATATAATGTTAGAGGTTAACCTACAGTTACGGTAGAAGGAGACGTGAACAATTGTTATTCAACGTCGATCTTTGCATACTAGATATAATACCCCATATATTATGGAGATGAAATGAATGAACCTGAGACTATACACGAGCCAATGTTTGCATACATTTCAAGGTGGAGGTTGACTGGCGTTTGACATATTGACCTTCAATTTGTGATGTTAATGCCCTCCTTGTCCGAAAACAATATAACCCCAAAGATCAAAAGATTGTTGTATAAAATTTTATTGGGCTAAAATAATTTACCAATGTGCTAAAAGAATTTACCAAGTGCACACGATAAGTTGTCTTAAACTTGATGGTAGTTAGTTCTTCTGTGGATTTACCCAATATATGATAAAAACAATCAACTTTGTATAGAAAATTACAAAGAGGATCAAATAGATACCACATAAAAGACCATATAGATTCATAGCATCCATGAGCTGAAGTTTGATCACCTTTGATCTCTGAATCACAGATCAAAGTTGTGTTTTTAAAAGAAAAAGATTAATAAAAACATCAAGAACAAAAACTCTGTTTGACCTTTGGTCAACATCTCATTTAGTATTCAATAGACGTTTGAATAACCCAATCATTGGTTTGAACATCTGTTTGACTTTTGGTCAACCGTTGGATGGAAACAAAGTTAGGTTGAACAATGTTTTGAAGAGGAAATCAATGCTAAAATATGAGAAGACAGTGGATCTGGTTAACTTAAACATCTATTCAGGCTTAAACAGATGTTTGGCCTTAAACAGATGTTTAGCCTTCTATATCAGATGTTTGGCCTTAAACCTCTGTTGATACTTGATTACAAATAAGTGCTTTACAAAAGAAATTAGGTGTGTGTGTAAAGTTAAAAAATGTATAGATCATGAAATAACCGTCACGTAGAGGAGCGGCCGGAGATTGCTTGTGCCGAGACGCAATGTAGAGTTTCCGACCACTGTCATCGGAGTGATTATCTGTTTCTACGCCTTAGCCACTACTGATGTTTCAATAACTTGTAATCTTCTATAATACTTTTTCTTTCAACAATGTAAATCCAAACACCCACCATTATACAACAAAGAAACCTAATTAATTAAAAACACAAACTCTAAGTGTGGTTTAGAGTTTTAGAGACCATGGCTGCAAAGCAGGTTGAAATATCACGTGGACCAATTTACATTCTTAGCGGCACAACCTGCACAAGTAAACTAACCTTAAATAACTTACAAAAAGATAAATACAAATATAAAATTTACTTCAAAACTCTATTTAATACCATACATTCATTTCCAGAAATTATAATTTCCATCCAGGTGTTCTTTGATTAGAATCATCTAGCTTTACTTTAAGCCCAGCACTATAAAGAACATCTTTGATAGATAATGCAACATCAAGAATCACCACCTCAAAATCATGAAAACAACTTGTTATGAAAAAGAAAATGAGAAAATAAATCGATGAAAAACATCATCTTATCAATCGAAAAGAGATGGTTGTCATACCTAATATTTCTTGTCCCACAACACTCAACAAATGTATCAGCAGACTTTATAATCACGCAAGTATGCAATGCAAGAAACATCTAGAAATTACTGCTACAATAACTCAATAAGTATGTTCATTTTTTTCTTAATTTGTGTCTTCTTTTTTTCTTGGTATAAAGGTAAGATGTAACACATATGTTAATGATAAAGAGTTTACGGATAGATAATGTGTGAATTCGAATCCTGGATCGATTCCTTGACCGTTGAATGCGTACGAACACGTAAGTTGTGCGGAATCCAATCACGTGTGTGGATGAGAACACAAAGATGTAATTATAAATTGTTTTCTATTGATACTTTGACAGTACAAAACCGTGAAAACAAATGGGCAGAGCTTCGCCTCATAGTTGCTCAAAAGTTACAAATGAACAAGACCAACACTCATATATATATATATATATATATATATATATATATATATATATATATATATATATATATATATATATATATATATATATATATATTGTAACACCTGTGCCTCCACGGCCATCAAACAAATACCAAACCAATGAAATATTATATTTCATACTTGGGATTTGTAAAATTATGTGTATCTTTTACACATATCAACTTTTGTTTGATTTTAAGCTTTAAATCGCTTTCTGGAGGGTTATACGCGCTCTGATGCGTAAAATATAACCAGTTTAATCCAACGAACACTCCGGAATAGTGAAATAAGCTTAACATACCTTAAATAACCTTTACATAACTTAGATATAAGTTTTGGAAGGTTTGGTGTGGTGAAATCAAAGTTTAATCGCTTACAGGGACTAAAGTTGACAAACTGCGAAAGTATGTCAATTTGAACTGTAACAGACATTCCGGAACATGACCATAAGTTAAACATACCATAAATATCCTTCACATGGCTTAGAAATAGGCTTTGAGGTGTTCGGTATGCTAAAATAAACTTTTGTGTCATTCAGGGACTAAAAGTGTCAAAAAGTGCACAAGTTTGCATTTTCGCGCATAACTTACGTTCTGAATACATCCGGACATCCAAAAATTTATGTAAGCATGACTACATTATATTTTAGTGTTCGCCTTAAGAAAAATCCATTCGTCGCGTCATTTGGATCGTTTTTCGCGCTTGTGCGCATTCCGTCGTAATTAAGCGAACATCGCGTTCGTACGACCAAACGAACCGACATCCGAGATATTTTTGAACACATTTTAAGTTCCCTATACTTTAACTTCATTTTAGAGCTTTGAAATGGGGTTAACGGGCCTTAAACGTGTCGAAAATGGGCTGATTGCACTGCAGGGACCAAAATTGTAAATCTGCCAAAGTTGTTACCATACGGACCTCAACATTGGCAGCTTTGAGGTCCGTAAGGCAACCTGCAGACCAGATGCAGTGTATTAACAGCCTGTTTGCAGCTGTTTTAACCACAACCACACACTCACCACTTGCCTAATCAGCTGATAAGGACCAATTTAAGCCACCACAACTTTCCGACACTTGTACGGATGGGATCATGGCACGTTTTCCATGAAACGATCCTAACGGTTACCCGAAAACTATATATACCCATCCACCCCCATTGCATTTCTCACTAGAATTCTGATTTTGAGAGCTCTAAGTTGAAATCATTGTTTCATACCTGAGTTCTTGGATCGGGATTAGCATTCGGGGACCCTTCGTAAGTATTCTTTCGTTCTTTTCCTTATTTTACTGCTTTTCGAGTCAGAAAGTCAAACTTTGTTTGACTTTCAGCGTTGACCAGTAATGGTCAATGCGAAGTTCGTTTGAACTTCGCAACGTGATTGTAATCACGATGGTTATAGTCCTTTGGGACTATGCCTACTGATTACCACGTTGTCTAGGGTCGTAGGGTAAGCGATCTAATAAATCGCCTATACCTTCGAACTCGACCCATTTGGTCGATCATTAGGATCCGACCAAATACATTAGGTGACCATAGTATATAGGGAATAACCTTCCGAGGTTATACCCTATGGTCCCATCGTTTAAGTAGTTGTATGATAGGTAGTTTATATGCCTTAAGTAAATTACCAGAATACCCTTTTCATGTATAATTGGTAATTAAGCATATGTAACCTAAACTTTTGTCACATAACTGATTATGTAACATGTTTAGGCATATAACACTTATCATAGGACTAGTTAGACGGTCCGAACGCGTTTCACGCGCACGACGCGTTAAAGTAGAATAAGTTACCTTAATGGGTCGCGATGGGTCGATAATACTTAGGTTTGGTTTCATTGTAGTATGTAGGCCTTGTTAAAACCATATCATATGAGTTCCAACACTCATTTGGTTTACCAAGCCTCATCCTATCCGATCTCCCGATTTAAGTCCGGTTTATTTATATAGTTTTAGATTGCCGACTGATTCCGTGCTCCCTCTAGCTTTGTTTGGTTGTTGTTGAAGACCTCTAAGCATTCTCAGGCGAGTACATTATTCCCCTCTTTTACTGTTTTCAACTGTTTTGGGGTGACTCATATGTGCTAAATGTTTTCGATGTTATAACGATGGTTTCAAAAACGATTAAGATGATTTATACAAAACTAATAACGATTTCATAAAGTGAACAAACTTGTTGGTTGTAGTTACATAACAAATGACATTCATTAGCAATGATCAAGCCGACCAGTATTAGGTTATGGTACCATAGGATCTGACTAATCCCGTTATTTACTACACCCGTGGTTATGTGTGGGTATGGTAGGTAGCGACTGAATCTGAAATTATTAACTTACCCTATGGAGGTTTGTTAATACGAAAACGAGAAGCGACGAAAACGAGAAGCGACGAAAGTCACGAAGGTTTGAATGTTATTAGCGAGACGACCTTATAAGTAGTTTCACGACCTAAAACGAATTAAACGATTTACGATTGGTTTTCACATGATGTTTTAACGATTGGGTTAACGATTGGGTTCAAAGCGATATACGATATTATTTTGGTTATACATATTACATGATTTACATTTGGGCATGAACATTACTTTGGTGGTTTGGTTTGGATTAAGTGATTAAGTAACAATGCGTGTGGAATATGATACAAGCATGGTGGATACGCCGCTGGTACTTCCTATATATAAGTGTTTGTATGGTATTACATATTGTAGCGTTATTTGAATCATTTCAGTTTGAGACATAGAACATTTTATACAAGTAACATACTTTTCACAAGACAATTATTTACAAACAACTTATCTTATACAAACTCATTTTACATGGTTATTCATTTAATCATGCATTATTCTCTTATTTATACATATCACCTGAACTTATCAATGTTTTTCAAATAATTTACTAAAACAAATGTTTTTGGGTTAAGAGTCATGGCTACGAGGTTTTACAAATTATAACCCGCTTGATTTGAGTTGGTTAATTAAGTTGCAATATTATACTCTTTTCAAAACAAGGTTTTTAAATAAAGTATTGCAACGTCTAAACTAGCCATGATTTCGACACTCCTACAAAACCTATGTACTCGCCAGCATTTCTTTGCTGACCTCGTTTTCACATATGTTTCAGGTATTGTTGAATGATATCGATTGATAAGATGCATGCTCACATAGGACTGGACAAGGCCTTAGTGACTCAATAACAATGATAGACTATGTTTAAATAGTGTATTTAGATTTCCAGACGATGTAATTACTCAATGTTTAATAAAACGAAACACTTTTGATATCCATGGTTATGAAACATTAATTCTGTTGCAACACGCCCCGATGTTTCCGCCACGTTTTGTATGTTCAACGTGGTCGGGGTGTGACAGAAAAGATGGTATCAGAGCCAATGGTTATAGGGAATTAGGTTATTAGTAATTAGTAATGCTTTGACCTAGTCTATAACCTTCTTAGGACCCTAACGCGAGTTTACTTGCGTTTAGTCATAAAACAATACCGTCACCTATCCTTAGGCGACGACCACAACAAGAACATAAATTTCAAAACCGCTTTGAAAACTAATCATCTGTTCTAGGATGATTGATTACTAGGTTTTGAACCCTCTATTGTAAGGTTTTGAACTCTCTATTATATGGTTTTGAACCCCTTTGAGTTTTCAAAATCTCGTCAAGGTTTTGGGTTTTTAAATAATGTGAACACGTGCAAACTGGAAGGGTAAATGCCTGTATTCTGGGTTTTCTGTCTAGGCAAGCACTTCGTATACATCTCATCAGACGCGAGACCAGTTGTGCTTACCTGGGAATTCTTGGGATGAGTGTTCACTTATAGGCGAGCATGTCTTCGCGATACATTATTTTTGACCCATTTACTTTGAATTGTCACCATCTCATTTGTTTGCCTTAGGTAACAAACAAATGATCACAATTTTCATTCGTTACCATTCTGTTTTGATTGTCCAATAATCTTTCACCTGTTTCTCCCTATGCCTTTCTTTTTCTTCAAGAATGTCTCTTCATCACGATGACGCTCAGATATCTGAGCAAGCAGCCAAATTCGCTCAGCGAATAGGCGAAGTAGTCCTGAAGACTGTTGAATTAGCTACTGCCATATATCATCTCCAGGATGAAGCCACTCAAGAATCACCAAGACAGGCAGGACCTAGTCAGGCGACAACACCATCAGCCACTAAACCAATCGAGGAATCAAAGACCATGGATGAACGATCCCCTAAGAAGTCAAAGAAGCGAAAGGCTTCTCAGAACTTCGCCATGGTCGCTCACAATGGTAAAGCAGTCCCCAACCAACCAGCTCAACCCCCTACTAGGTGTGTATGGCTTTTCCTATGATACCTACATCAAGGAACTATGTACCTTACAAACTACTCTTGTGATTTCTCTCTTTCAAATGATTGCTCATGATTCCCTCGAAAATTTTAAGTACTCGTTTCACTCTAAGAAACAAAGTACAGAAAATTAAGTGACATTATGAGTAATCGTGCTTTTCGCACATCTGTGCCTTTAAATCCTTGGTTAGATAACTAAGGGTATTTTCAAATCTCATACCCATTACGTTTTGATTTTTCAACATACACAGTACCAGTATTTCAAAACAATCTTCATGATCTCAAAATATTTCATATAGTTTGAAAACAATTTTTCTAGATGCATTGTCTATGTTATTTCAAAAACATTGGCCATGTTATCAAAACCAACCTTTCTAATTTCAAAATATTTCATATAGTCTGAAGACAATATTAACACAATACATTTTCTGATCAAGTGCATGATTTCGAAAAGCATCATTCATGTCTTTCAAAAACCTTATACATAATTTCAAAATTCATCTCGCATGATTTTAAAACATTTGTAAATATATCTACCTAATACACCTACTTTATGATTTCAAAAAGTATTATATATAAGGTTTCAAAAACGTTAAACACATTTTTCTTAAAAGAACCCCATGCATAGTTTTCAAAAATATTTTCCTCATACATTGACTTAACCTTCAAATTCCGCTTCATATGTCGCCTGGACATATCAGGCATCTCAACTTCATAAGCATTTTACTTCATGTTTTGACTTAAGCACATCCCGTGCAAGATTTCAAAACATCTTCAACTTCTAAAATCCATATGGGATCTTTTTATCTCCACAATTAGACCCTTGTGGATGATCATCATTCAAATCTGAGTCCTTAATTGGATTCCTTATGTACCTGAATTCGAACATTTCGGTTCCTTATAATCGAAATCGAATTTTTCTTTTAAAGATCTTTCTATCCTTATAGTTAGATTCTTGATAATGTTTAAAGTACCAAATGAAATCCACGAGATGGATTCCTAGTGTGCTTTAAATACATGTACTCTGTTAGCAGAACAAACTTCTAGTTAAACAATTTTGTGGTTATGTGACTATGTGTTTATTCATCTCATGTTTTCTTTTATGCATTTTTGTGTTTTTAATACTCTGGATATTCGTTATCCAAATCCTCGCAGGGTCTTTCATATCTTCATATGAGAGATTCGTAGCAGGATATTCAAAAGGTACTACCTTAAATCCTTAATGGGCTTCTATGTAATAGTTAAGACCCTTGGATTATATAGTACTGCTCCATGATTCATTAGAGACCCTTTAGTGGTCTAATCAAAAAGATTGATTCACAATTTGGTTAAAGAACGACATCTAGTGATGTAGCTGGACAGACTCCTTGATAGTCTATTTAAATCATTTATTGATTTAGTCTAAAGGACTCTATGGCGGTCTAAGTCACGCTCATCACAGGATTGTTCATTTGGTTTTACCCTACACATTATAAAATAGACTGTGTGAACTGTGCAAGGAATTCTCTAATTTTGGATGCGTACATAATTATGAAATTTAGTGCACAGAAACACAGTAAGATTTATTATGTGTAAGAACCGATAGTGACAACAATAACGAAATGAGAACGATGTAATGGAGGTACGGTGGACGCACCAATGACGCTTCATATACTTGTATATAAGTGTCCCTCTTACATTGAAAACATAATGTTATTAAGGTTACTAGAAGTTCAAGAACCCTAACCAATGTTGTTCGATCTTTTCAACTTCATATTTCCAAGCTCTCACAAGTTTCCTCTAAATAAATTTCGGGACGAAATTTCCTATAGTAGGGGAGACTGTAACACCTGTGCCTCCACGGCCATCAAACAAATACCAAACCAATGAAATATTATATTTCATACTTGGGATTTGTAAAATTATGTGTATCTTTTACACATATCAACTTTTGTTTGATTTTAAGCTTTAAATCGCTTTCTGGAGGGTTATACGCGCTCTGATGCGTAAAATATAACCAGTTTAATCCAACGAACACTCCGGAATAGTGAAATAAGCTTAACATACCTTAAATAACCTTTACATAACTTAGATATAAGTTTTGGAAGGTTTGGTGTGGTGAAATCAAAGTTTAATCGCTTACAGGGACTAAAGTTGACAAACTGCGAAAGTATGTCAATTTGAACTGTAACAGACATTCCGGAACATGACCATAAGTTAAACATACCATAAATATCCTTCACATGGCTTAGAAATAGGCTTTGAGGTGTTCGGTATGCTAAAATAAACTTTTGTGTCATTCAGGGACTAAAAGTGTCAAAAAGTGCACAAGTTTGCATTTTCGCGCATAACTTACGTTCTGAATACATCCGGACATCCAAAAATTTATGTAAGCATGACTACATTATATTTTAGTGTTCGCCTTAAGAAAAATCCATTCGTCGCGTCATTTGGATCGTTTTTCGCGCTTGTGCGCATTCCGTCGTAATTAAGCGAACATCGCGTTCGTACGACCAAACGAACCGACATCCGAGATATTTTTGAACACATTTTAAGTTCCCTATACTTTAACTTCATTTTAGAGCTTTGAAATGGGGTTAACGGGCCTTAAACGTGTCGAAAATGGGCTGATTGCACTGCAGGGACCAAAATTGTAAATCTGCCAAAGTTGTTACCATACGGACCTCAACATTGGCAGCTTTGAGGTCCGTAAGGCAACCTGCAGACCAGATGCAGTGTATTAACAGCCTGTTTGCAGCTGTTTTAACCACAACCACACACTCACCACTTGCCTAATCAGCTGATAAGGACCAATTTAAGCCACCACAACTTTCCGACACTTGTACGGATGGGATCATGGCACGTTTTCCATGAAACGATCCTAACGGTTACCCGAAAACTATATATACCCATCCACCCCCATTGCATTTCTCACTAGAATTCTGATTTTGAGAGCTCTAAGTTGAAACCATTGTTTCATACCTGAGTTCTTGGATCGGGATTAGCATTCGGGGACCCTTCGTAAGTATTCTTTCGTTCTTTTCCTTATTTTACTGCTTTTCGAGTCAGAAAGTCAAACTTTGTTTGACTTTCAGCGTTGACCAGTAATGGTCAATGCGAAGTTCGTTTGAACTTCGCAACGTGATTGTAATCACGATGGTTATAGTCCTTTGGGACTATGCCTACTGATTACCACGTTGTCTAGGGTCGTAGGGTAAGCGATCTAATAAATCGCCTATACCTTCGAACTCGACCCATTTGGTCGATCATTAGGATCCGACCAAATACATTAGGTGACCATAGTATATAGGGAATAACCTTCCGAGGTTATACCCTATGGTCCCATCGTTTAAGTAGTTGTATGATAGGTAGTTTATATGCCTTAAGTAAATTACCAGAATACCCTTTTCATGTATAATTGGTAATTAAGCATATGTAACCTAAACTTTTGTCACATAACTGATTATGTAACATGTTTAGGCATATAACACTTATCATAGGACTAGTTAGACGGTCCGAACGCGTTTCACGCGCACGACGCGTTAAAGTAGAATAAGTTACCTTAATGGGTCGCGATGGGTCGATAATACTTAGGTTTGGTTTCATTGTAGTATGTAGGCCTTGTTAAAACCATATCATATGAGTTCCAACACTCATTTGGTTTACCAAGCCTCATCCTATCCGATCTCCCGATTTAAGTCCGGTTTATTTATATAGTTTTAGATTGCCGATTGATTCCGTGCTCCCTCTAGCTTTGTTTGGTTGTTGTTGAAGACCTCTAAGCATTCTCAGGCGAGTACATTATTCCCCTCTTTTACTGTTTTCAACTGTTTTGGGGTGACTCATATGTGCTAAATGTTTTCGATGTTATAACGATGGTTTCAAAAACGATTAAGATGATTTATACAAAACTAATAACGATTTCATAAAGTGAACAAACTTGTTGGTTGTAGTTACATAACAAATGACATTCATTAGCAATGATCAAGCCGACCAGTATTAGGTTATGGTACCATAGGATCTGACTAATCCCGTTATTTACTACACCCGTGGTTATGTGTGGGTATGGTAGGTAGCGACTGAATCTGAAATTATTAACTTACCCTATGGAGGTTTGTTAATACGAAAACGAGAAGCGACGAAAACGAGAAGCGACGAAAACGAGAAGCGACGAAAGTCACGAAGGTTTGAATGTTATTAGCGAGACGACCTTATAAGTAGTTTCACGACCTAAAACGAATTAAACGATTTACGATTGGTTTTCACATGATGTTTTAACGATTGGGTTAACGATTGGGTTCAAAGCGATATACGATATTATTTTGGTTATACATATTACATGATTTACATTTGGGCATGAACATTACTTTGGTGGTTTGGTTTGGATTAAGTGATTAAGTAACAATGCGTGTGGAATATGATACAAGCATGGTGGATACGCCGCTGGTACTTCCTATATATAAGTGTTTGTATGGTATTACATATTGTAGCGTTATTTGAATCATTTCAGTTTGAGACATAGAACATTTTATACAAGTAACATACTTTTCACAAGACAATTATTTACAAACAACTTATCTTATACAAACTCATTTTACATGGTTATTCATTTAATCATGCATTATTCTCTTATTTATACATATCACCTGAACTTATCAATGTTTTTCAAATAATTTACTAAAACAAATGTTTTTGGGTTAAGAGTCATGGCTACGAGGTTTTACAAATTATAACCCGCTTGATTTGAGTTGGTTAATTAAGTTGCAATATTATACTCTTTTCAAAACAAGGTTTTTAAATAAAGTATTGCAACGTCTAAACTAGCCATGATTTCGACACTCCTACAAAACCTATGTACTCGCCAGCATTTCTTTGCTGACCTCGTTTTCACATATGTTTCAGGTATTGTTGAATGATATCGATTGATAAGATGCATGCTCACATAGGACTGGACAAGGCCTTAGTGACTCAATAACAATGATAGACTATGTTTAAATAGTGTATTTAGATTTCCAGACGATGTAATTACTCAATGTTTAATAAAACGAAACACTTTTGATATCCATGGTTATGAAACATTAATTCTGTTGCAACACGCCCCGATGTTTCCGCCACGTTTTGTATGTTCAACGTGGTCGGGGTGTGACATATATATATATATACACTAGAGATTCCTTCGTACGAAGCCAATGATTGTCTATTCGTACGAAGCCAAGCCTTGTCCCTTCGTACGAAGTTTGCCTGATGTACCTTCGTATGAAGCTGCATCAATACATATGTTCTTTATATTCTGCTCTGATCAGCACCAATCTTGTCTCATTTGTTTAAGCAACGATACGTGATTGACAGAAGTGATAGACATTATGCACTCACAGACTCCCCCTTGGATATTACAGCAGTCAATCTCATAGCTTTCTGTCTCTCTCTGAGTCTTCCAGAAGTGTTGACAAACTTCAGCACCACAGACTCTGTCACACCCTGGCTTTGCGGAAGCGTGGTATATTATGGTGTGACTTCTTAATACCATAGCTTAATCATAACAAGCTATATGAATTTAAAAACCATGCAAGTCATCCATTAAGTTTTGAAAACAACATACAGTACCATTGTTTTAACCAACAACCATAACCTTGTTCAACAACATTACAAACTAAAACATAACATAAACGTGGTTTAAGGACTGTGTCTTGTCCAGGTAAGAGACACATCCCCTAAACCCTGATGACTTCATGACAATATGCAGCGGAAAACGTTCCATACCGTGCCAGATCCGTTTAATTTCCTGAAATACATGTGAGTTGAAAAATCAACAATAATGTTGAGCGAGTTCATGTGCAAGTGAGTAAGTAAAACACTTGTAAGTATAAAAGTTTCCTGGTATGTAGCAGTGTAAGAGGACTTGTGATCACCAATGGTTTGCAAGGCCATTAGCATGTTGTGAAATGCAAGTAAGTAAGACACGACCTAGCCGATTTTTGCGTTGGGCAACCAAGTCACTCCAGGTCCGTTCTGTTGGCCTCAGAGAGGTCCGTTTGGCCTAGAGCTGGGCTCGCTACACCCAGATAGATCTACCGCTCGAGTCCCTCGGTGTTCTAACTACCCATTCACATGATCTAAACCTCCTTACGTTAATCATACCGTGTATAAAGTACTTGTAAACAAAGTAACATGTATTTCACCCCCGCAGTTAAGAAAACTGAAAACAGTTAGAGAAAAGGGGGACATGAACTCACAGTGAATGCGTATCCCTATCAAGCGTCTCCAATACAGTAAGCTGTGCAACGACCTACAAGTGCTAATTCTATTAGACGGACGGCCGTGCTTTAGCTTTACAGTTTATGTTTGCGGGAAATAGTTAGACAACTATTTCGTGTTACATGTCGTATATACTTGGTAGTTATCTTCCTTCCCAAGGATGGGGGATTTAATACATGTGCGTAAGTTACGTTTTATCAATCTTGTGGTAATGTAATTACCGGTATAACTTATATGTTTGTGGAAGCGTTCGCAAAGTTTTGGAATCATTAACGCTTGTAAATATTATTTTTACCCTAAAATAATATTTACGTATTTCACAAAATAATCATAAACAGTGTTGTGACAAATATATTTATCACGTTAATCTTTGTGAAAATCCCACCTCCGAATATTTAGTAAAATATAGTGCTGGCGAAATTTATGTTTTGAAAACATGTCCAAAGATAGTTCTAACACTTGTTGTGTAAAAAGTCTAAGTGTTAGGTTTTTAGAAAATTTCGCCAGAGTTTCCTCTGTAACTGGAGGTGGCCACGCTTTCAAGCGTATCATTTTCTTTTAACAAATCCATTCAACAATCTCCTTTATTCAATCAAACAATTTCCGACACAACAAACTAGTCGACAAGTATGTAAATTTGCATAATCGCATGAACTTGTAGTTTTCCCGCATCTTTAATGTAAATCACCTTTATATATGTAGATCTTTATATAAAGTAGCCTTAATCTCATAAAAACCTTGTGTTTAGCGAAAACCGTCTTTACAACTTCTAGTAACAAGTGACAAATTTACTTCTTTGTCGGATCTCTTCTTTTCACAAGTGTCTATACACTTGTGGTTTATAAAATCATATTTGTTAGTGTAAGATCCATCCTTAGAAAAACATGATTTCTTTAAAGTGTGGTCTTTCAAAAATACCACTTGCGGGTACGTAGATCCGCTAGTTTTAAACACCATTGTACCGGTTAAATCACTTTTACACAACCCATATTCCTTTACACAAGTTCATGCTCTAAAATGTGGTAGTGTTTCACCTTTAACCCTTGTATCTTTCAAAAACAAGCTTATGTGATGATACATGATTTTACAAAGTCGGGTTAAACGAAGATTCGAGTTACCACATTATAGATCGGGTCTAGATAAACATAAATTTCAAGTCCTACGACTTTTACACAAGACATGTGCTATTAACCTCCATTTTTGTGATTTTAGTAGACTTTAAAGTTCCAAAACGCATGTTAACGATATTTCACCGATAAAATTCCTTTTAACCACATTAAACAAGCTTAAATATGAGTTTTACGTGATATACCTCTAGCTCGGGGCTAGGGAAGAATCGTGACGAAAACGCGTGGATAAAAGCTAACGGTGGAGGTCCTTCGTGATCCGAGTGCACCAAAGCTCCTTATACGTGATCTTGGATGTGTGTATGATGTTTGAATGATGAGTGCAAGGGCCGAAAGTATGATGGTGGTGAGGATGATGTTCGGCCGAGAGGTAGAGAGCAAGAAGAGAGAAATTTTGTGGTGTGTTAGTTGGTGATTATCTTATGGTTAAGTGTTGTTATATATAGACAATGTTCAAGTCCTTTATCCTTTGGGTTTTATGTTATGATGATATTAGACAAAACAATATTTAACTAATCACAAGTACCATTTGTGTCCCCTTGGTTCATGGGGCCGGTTATGGGATGGGGGTTGGGTAGTTCGATTGTAAGTGGGTGTTTAGGGGTTTAGTTTAGTTAATTAGGTTAACTAAGTATCTAACTTAGTTAGTGGTATGTTATGCGTTATGATGGGTGTTAGGGTAATCAGGGACCCTAACTGGCTCAGAAAAATAATCATAGTGAAAATAGTAATATTTTCGTGTCCCGGGTATAGTCCGGTTGTTCGGTTGGATAGTAATCCGTTAAAGTGTTACAAAAGACTTTAAAGTGTCGTTATTACATTTTTAGTGACACAATTTGTTTTCCCGACACTTTAGAAAGTGTCTAGTAATATTTTCTCATTTCTGGCACTTTACTAGTCAGCTAGAAGCTGGTTTATTTGTTAAAGTGCTGTGTTTGGTACATAAAGTACGTTTTAGGCACATCCGAATCAGGGTATCTTATCCCTAGAGACGCGGTAACACAACCCTTATATCCTACACTCACTACCAGTGTAGCCAAAATATATGAGGCTCTTAACAGGCCTTAGAGGCAGTATTTGCCTGATGCTGGTTATATCAGCATGTTCACTGTGTATCCGTTTAGTGCTACTGTGCTTTTTGTGCATCATGTTTGTCACTAGGGTTCAGCACGTAAATAATGTAGTGACAGCAATTAAAGTATGATGCAAGTAAGTGCATGTATCAATATGCAGGTAGCAGTTTATCAGCTAGTTCAATCAAGCACAGTAATCAAGTAGTAATTAATCATTAATTAAGTTGTACGGATACCTGGTTTTGTGCGGGTTGTCACATTCTCCCCCCGTTAAATAAATTTCGTCCCGAAATTTAAGTTCTGCTTGTAGAAGTAGGGTTCTTGGGAAATAAGTGGGGGTATTTCTCTTTCATCCGATCCTCACGTTCCCAGGTAAATTCAGGACCATGTCTGGCATTCCAACGTACCTTGACGAGCTTGACACTGCTCCGGCGGGTCTTGTTAACTTTCCAATCCGTGACCTCAACAGGTTCTTCAACGAAGTGGAGCGTGTCGTCAATGTGAATCTCGTCGATAGGAATGGCAACGTCAACTTGAGTTGGACTTTTCTTTAAATTGGATACATGAAATGTATCGTGAACACCATTTAGTTCAGCAGGTAGGTCCAACTTGTATGCTACTGTCCCAATTCTTTCCAGAATTCTGAAAGGACCAATGTAGCGCGGATTTAACTTTCCTCGCTTTCCAAAGCGCGCCACCCCTTTCCAGGGTGAAACTTTCAATAACACCATCTCTCCGACTTGGAAGTCCACGTGCTTCCGGTTTGGATCCGCGTAGGCCTTTTGCCTGTGGCGAGCGGCTTCGATGCGTTTAAGAATTTGCGCGATCTTATCTGTCGTCTCTTGGACGATCTCGGGACCAGCAAGCTGCCTATCACCTGCGTCAGACCAACATAGGGGTGATCGGCACTTGCGTCCGTATAGGGCCTCAAATGGCGCGACACCAATACTGGTGTGGTAGCTGTTGTTATATGAAAATTCGACCAAGGGTAAGTGTTTATCCCAGCTACCGCCTAAATCCATAACACATGCCCTCAGCATGTCTTCCAAGGTTTGTATTGTTCGCTCGCTCTGGCCATCAGTTTGCGGATGGAATGCAGTGCTCAGATTCAATTGTGAGCCAAAAGATTCTTGGAAAGATTGCCATATTCTTGACACAAATCTTCCGTCTCTATCAGAGATGATCGAGAGAGGTACTCCATGACGTGCTACGATCTCTCTCATGTAAATTTCCGCAAGTTTACTAGTACTGTCTTTCTCCCTGATTGGCAGAAAGTGTGCGGATTTTGTTAGACGGTCAACAATCACCCAAATCATATCATGGCCTCTTGGCGTTCTTGGCAGTTTTGTAACAAAATCCATGGAGATTTGTTCCCACTTCCACTTGGGAATCTCAGGCTGTTGCAGAAGTCCCGAAGGCTTCTGGTATTCTGCCTTGACCTTAGCGCAAGTTAAACATTTGCTCACGTAGACAGCAACGTCGCCTTTCATCCTAGGCCACCAATAGTAATCTTTTAAATCCTGGTACATCTTATCCGATCCAGGGTGGATAGAGTACCGTGACTTGTGCGCTTCGTCGAAAATAACTTCCCTTAGTCCACCAAACAGGGGAACCCAAATCCTTTTCTCGAAACATAACGTTCCTTCCTCGTTTGGTACCAAAAGCTTCTCCATTCCACGGAGATATTCTTCCTCAAGGTTTCCCTCCTTGAGAGCTTCCTTTTGTGCAGCGCGAATGCGCAAGGAAAGATCGGTTCGTATGATCATTTCCAAAGCCCTAACCCTTATGGGCTTGATTCTTTCTTTACGACTTAGGGCATCGGCAACTACGTTCGCCTTCCCTGGGTGATACTTTATCTCGCAGTCGTAGTCGTTTAGCAACTCAACCCATCGTCTTTGTCTCATATTTAACTCCTTCTGGTTAAATATATGTTGTAGGCTCTTGTGATCTGTGAAGATTGTGCACTTCGTACCATACAGGTAGTGTCTCCAGATCTTTAGTGCAAAAACCACTGCGCCAAGCTCTAAATCGTGCGTGGTATAGTTCTTTTCGTGCACTTTCAGTTGGCGTGATGCGTAAGCAATGACTTTTTGACGTTGCATCAACACACAACCCAATCCTTGACGCGATGCGTCGCAGTATACCACAAAATCGTCGGTACCTTCTGGTAGAGCTAAGATTGGCGCGTTGCAGAGCTTATCTTTCAATATCTGAAAGGCTTCGTCCTGTTTGATTCCCCAATCAAACGTCTTATCCTTCTGGGTCAGGAGCGTCAACGGTTGAGCGATTTTCAAAAAATCCTCGATGAACCTTCGATAGTAGCCAGCCAAACCCAAGAATTGTCGAATCTCGGTTGGCGTTGTAGGCGTTTCCCAATTCTTGATTGCCTCGATCTTTGTGGGATCAACATGAATTCCATCCCCATTAACCACATGTCCAAGAAACTGGACTTCGCGTAGCCAAAACTCGCACTTAGAGAACTTGGCGTACAGTTGTTCTTTCTTTAGCAGCTCCAATATGGTTCTAAGATGCTGTTCGTGTTCAGCCTTCGTCTTTGAGTAAATCAGGATGTCGTCGATGAATACAATCACGAACTTGTCTAAGTATGGCTTGCAAACTCTATTCATTAGATCCATGAATACCGCAGGTGCGTTTGTCAAACCAAATGGCATCACAAGGAACTCGTAGTGTCCGTAACGAGTTCGGAAGGCTGTTTTCGGGATACTTTCCTCCTGTATCCTTAATTGATGGTATCCAGATCGAAGATCGATCTTAGAGTAACAGCTTGAACCTTGAAGTTGGTCGAACAGGTCATCGATTCTTGGCAAAGGATACCTGTTCTTGACCGTTAGCTTGTTCAGTTCTCTATAGTCAATACACATGCGGAAACTTCCGTCTTTCTTCTTGACAAACAAGACCGGAGCTCCCCAAGGCGAGAAGCTTGGTCGGATAAAACCCTTATCTAACAGCTCCTGGAGCTGTGTTGACAATTCCTGCATCTCTGATGGAGCAAGTCTGTATGGTGCCTTAGCCACAGGCGCGGCGCCTGGAACTAAGTCAATGTGAAACTCCACTTGCCTCTGAGGTGGCAGTCCGGGTAAGTCTTCTGGGAAGACTTCTGGATACTCCCTTACGACAGGGATGTCTTCGATTCTTGGCTCGGCAGCCTTCTTATCTACGATGTGTGCCAGAAAAGCAACACATCCTTTTTGTAAACACTTCCTTGCCTTCAAGCAGCTAATAAATCTTAGCGGCGTGTCACGCTTCTCTCCGTGAACCACAATTGTCTCACCATCGTCAGTTGGGATACGAACAACTTTCTCGTGACATACTATCTCCGCCTTGTTTCCGGATAACCAATCCATTCCTACCACCACGTCGAAGCTTCCCAGTTGGACTGGTAGTAGATCCAGGGTAAACTCGCGTTCTCCCAATTCTATCGCGCAACCTCTGATTACTTCGTCGGCTCCAACTATCTTTCCATTAGCTAATTCGATCGAGTAGGGTATGTCTAACTTATTTGCAGCTAACCCAAGCATATTCTTAAATTCTAGTGATACGAAGCTATAGTCGGCACCAGTATCAAATAAAACGGATGCATAGCGTTGATTGATAGGGAACGTACCGGTAACAACATTTGGATCTTGACGTGCTTCTCTAGCTTCGAGCTGGAATACTCTACCACGGGCTTGATTCAGTGTTGGGCAATTCTTCTTAAAATGCCCGATTTCCCCGCAGTTATAACATCCGAGTCTCTGCCCGTTTCCATCCCCATTTCCAGCTGGGGTGTTGATCTGGTTGGCATTGCCAGCCTGGTTTGCATTGTTGCCTCGGTTTCTGTTTCCTCCAAAATTTCCTTGCTGGCGATTCCCATTTCCACCACGGTTATCATTCCTATTTCCATATCCTCCCTGGCCTCCCCGGCCAGTACCAACCCAACAGGTGTCCTTCAAATGACCACGTTTCCCACATACTTCGCATACTTTTAGCTGACATTGACCCGAATGGTGGCGTTGACAGGTATTGCATCTGGGCTGGGTGCCCATGTATCCTCTTCCTTTCCTTCCACTGCCAGCTGCACCCTGAGCTGGCGTGCTTGGTGCTCCTCTCTTACCATCACCGCTAACACTTTGTTTGAAGTTTGAAAACTTTCTTTTGTTACTTCCGGACGACTCAACATGAGTCTCTTTCTCCTTTGCCTTTACATCACCAAACTTGTTTAAACGAATCCCCTCCTCGGTGAGAGCCACGCTCAAATCGATGGCTTCAGTGATAGTTGCTGGTTTGGAGGAGGTTACCATGCTTATTATTTGGGGAGCCAAACCCCAAATGAAGCGCTCGATTCGCTTGTATTCTGGCGTAACCATGTAAGGAACCACTTGAGATAGGTCATGAAACCTCTGAACGTACTCTGCTACTTTCGGACCATCCATCTTTAGGTGCCAAAATTCAGTCTCCAACCTTTGAATTTCTGCGCGTGAACAGTACTTTTTGCGCATTAGCTCTTTCAATTCGGCCCAAGTCAGGGCGTAGGCGGCAGCTTCGCCTAAGGTTTGGACTTGTAAGTTCCACCAAGATAGGGCTCCGTCGAGAAATAGCCCTGAAATGTATGTGACTTGTTGATCCTCAGCACACTTGCTCATGCGTAAGACAGAGTCGGTTTTCTCAGCCCAGCGGGTAAAGGCAACTGCACCTCCCATGCCATCGAAGTTAACTGGTTTGCAGTCTAAGAACTGCTTGTAGGTGCATCCTGCACGTATGTTAAAACATGTGTTTGGCATTAGCATCATCGCTAAAATCTCCAACTAGTTCATGGTAGGTTCGAATGGCGTGGTATTACCGTGAGGTGGATTGTTATTGCCTTGATTAACACTTCCGCTCCCTCCTGGCTGAGAAGCTGCGTACTGCGCTATGGCAGCAGCAATGACTTGTTGTAGCTCTTCCTGAGTGGTAGGCATAGGCTGCTGTTGTCGTCTTGGCGGCATCTTTCTAAAAGATGGTTTAAGTTGGTTAGGCCATAGAAGGCTCCGATGTTACAATACGTAAATCAGTTCGTAATATAGTGTACGTATATAACGGTAGTAATAGTATAATCACGCAGCATCTCATGTTATCACATATCACAAATATTAATCACACAACATCCCATACCATAACAATGCAAATAAGTAATCAAGCGAATCCAAATATGGTGAGAAAACTGCGATTGCCATATAAATGAGACCACATCGTAAGTGTATACATACAATCATCAATCACTAGGGGCTACATCACCCCTGTCAAAAGCTACATCAGTATCAATACAACATCAAGTACAAAAGTCAAGTCATAATGTAGTCTCTCCAAAAAGCTGTGCAGTCAAAAAGCAATCGCCGCCTTATCACCTCGCCTACCCAAGTGGCACCGATGAGCTCTAAGCAGATGGTGGTGGTGGAGGAGGAAAATGGGTATAAAACAAACGGCGCAACTGTAACCAGTCCGCCTCCATCGCCTGCTGTGTACGAATAATGGAAGCAATCTGCTGCTCCATAGTAGTAAGACGAGCAGCAAAGTCAGGGGGTAATGGTCGAAACGGCTGTAACGGAAAGGGTACCCGGCCATGGCACTGACATGGCTGCAGGCGGGCTCTCTCCAACTCCTGTAGTCGCTGCTCATGCGACTCATGCTGGTGTACAAATGACATCAATACATCCTCGATGGTGTGTCCCACGTGGAACCTGTGGTATGGATCAGTGGGCGGCATAGGGGAAAACGGTGCCCAAAGCAGTGGCTCTCGTGTGGGGTCAAAGGGTGCCACACGAAAAGGTGCAGTAGTGGGTGGAACAAAAGAAGTCTGAGGCACGAAAGGCATGGGCATCGGTACATGCCCATCAGGGTGTGCTGAAGAGCCCTCTCCAGGCCCTGCTGGAGGTATAAACATGGGAACCTGAAACGAAAAGTCAGTATGTGGTGCAACAGGAATCTGTGGAGGGAATGGGGGAACGTCCTCGTCTGCTGGTATCCAGCCATGCTGGGCAGACTCGTCCGGTGGATCCATATGAGCTGCGAATGGTGCATGTCCGGGCTCTATGGGAACGGGATCAAATAAAGGGGCTACAACAGGGTGAACGGGTGCCAAGTGCTCGATAGGGGGGTCAACTGGTATAGCAACAATGGGTAACGGATCAATGGGATCAACAGGAACGTCAATGTGGTGATCATCAGCAATGGGCTCAAAAGGTACATCAGCATGCACAGGGTCATGCTCTGGTAAAGGATCAAGGGCAGCTGCCTGCTCAGGAGCAATGGCAGGCTCAAAGTCATCAAATGCCATGTCAAAATCGAAATCAGGATCAATAGGATCAAAAGGGTCAACAGGATCTGCTGGATCCTCCATAAACTGGTCCATCGGGACAAACTCCAAGTCACGATCAGGGTCGAACCCTGGGGGAAACATAGGGTCGGAATCCTCCACGTCCTCGTGGTCAAAAGTGGGACTGGGGATGGGGGCGACAGAAGATGCATGATCAGAATCTGACTCGTGAGAGTAGTGCTGCGCACTCGGGGCATGTGAGGGTACAGAGGCCACAGACTCAAAGGAGTCCGCGACTGGGGAGTGAGCAGGTGACTCCGCGGCAGGAGCATCTGCGATCAACAAGAGATCGGCGGCAGGAAGGGCCTCGCCCTGAGCATCCTCCTCATAAGGCTCCTCATCGAACATATCGATATCATCCTCCTCATCATCAATGGGTAAGTCGTAGGCTGGGTACGCAGCCAGCGGTATAGGAGCAGGGATCAGTGCCAAGGGTAGATCCCCTGCGATAGGACCATCTGCGAGCTCGCCAGCACCGTCAGGTAGTGCAAAGGGCTGGAAGTCGTCCTCATCTGTGCTCGTGAAGTCGGACGTGTAAACCTCATGCTCTGACGACTCCAGGTCATCTGATACAATACGCCTGGGGTCGGTGATGTCTGAACCACCTGAATCAGCCGAATTCATGTATCTGTAACATAAACACAAGTATGCACAAACAGTCAATCACATAATCAGATAATCACATAAGTCACCAAGTAGGGCATCACATAATTCCTCCTAGTCTTACTAGCCAATACCATCCAGTCTACTAGACTGCTCTATCCTTCACTTAAACCAAACCTCGATCCTCCAGATCGATCTTATAACAAACCAACGTGCTCAACTACCTTAACCACCTCGATCCTCCAGATCGATCCTATAACAAACCAACGTGCTCAACTACCTTGACCATCTCGATCCTCCAGATCGATCCTCAGCCCTCCAAGCTGAACTTATAATTAATAAAATGTGCTCAACATTTGTTTGTAAAAAGTGTGGATCTGGACTTAAGTGGTATGCAGAAAAATGTTTTCGTGAGAGCCCTAGTGATCATAGTCTAGACTCGAGACAGAATCCTAGTTCGCTATGATCAGAGCTCTGATACCAAGCTGTCACACCCTGGCTTTGCGGAAGCGTGGTATATTATGGTGTGACTTCTTAATACCATAGCTTAATCATAACAAGCTATATGAATTTAAAAACCATGCAAGTCATCCATTAAGTTTTGAAAACAACATACAGTACCATTGTTTTAACCAACAACCATAACCTTGTTCAACAACATTACAAACTAAAACATAACATAAACGTGGTTTAAGGACTGTGTCTTGTCCAGGTAAGAGACACATCCCCTAAACCCTGATGACTTCATGACAATATGCAGCGGAAAACGTTCCATACCGTGCCAGATCCGTTTAATTTCCTGAAATACATGTGAGTTGAAAAATCAACAATAATGTTGAGCGAGTTCATGTGCAAGTGAGTAAGTAAAACACTTGTAAGTATAAAAGTTTCCTGGTATGTAGCAGGGTAAGAGGACTTGTGATCACCAATGGTTTGCAAGGCCATTAGCATGTTGTGAAATGCAAGTAAGTAAGACACGACCTAGCCGATTTTTGCGTTGGGCAACCAAGTCACTCCAGGTCCGTTCTGTTGGCCTCAGAGAGGTCCGTTTGGCCTAGAGCTGGGCTCGCTACACCCAGATAGATCTACCGCTCGAGTCCCTCGGTGTTCTAACTACCCATTCACATGATCTAAACCTCCTTACGTTAATCATACCGTGTATAAAGTACTTGTAAACAAAGTAACATGTATTTCACCCCCGCAGTTAAGAAAACTGAAAACAGTTAGAGAAAAGGGGGACATGAACTCACAGTGAATGCGTATCCCTATCAAGCGTCTCCAATACAGTAAGCTGTGCAACGACCTACAAGTGCTAATTCTATTAGACGGACGGCCGTGCTTTAGCTTTACAGTTTATGTTTGCGGGAAATAGTTAGACAACTATTTCGTGTTACATGTCGTATATACTTGGTAGTTATCTTCCTTCCCAAGGATGGGGGATTTAATACATGTGCGTAAGTTACGTTTTATCAATCTTGTGGTAATGTAATTACCGGTATAACTTATATGTTTGTGGAAGCGTTCGCAAAGTTTTGGAATCATTAACGCTTGTAAATATTATTTTTACCCTAAAATAATATTTACGTATTTCACAAAATAATCATAAACAGTGTTGTGACAAATATATTTATCACGTTAATCTTTGTGAAAATCCCACCTCCGAATATTTAGTAAAATATAGTGCTGGCGAAATTTATGTTTTGAAAACATGTCCAAAGATAGTTCTAACACTTGTTGTGTAAAAAGTCTAAGTGTTAGGTTTTTAGAAAATTTCGCCAGAGTTTCCTCTGTAACTGGAGGTGGCCACGCTTTCAAGCGTATCATTTTCTTTTAACAAATCCATTCAACAATCTCCTTTATTCAATCAAACAATTTCCGACACAACAAACTAGTCGACAAGTATGTAAATTTGCATAATCGCATGAACTTGTAGTTTTCCCGCATCTTTAATGTAAATCACCTTTATATATGTAGATCTTTATATAAAGTAGCCTTAATCTCATAAAAACCTTGTGTTTAGCGAAAACCGTCTTTACAACTTCTAGTAACAAGTGACAAATTTACTTCTTTGTCGGATCTCTTCTTTTCACAAGTGTCTATACACTTGTGGTTTATAAAATCATATTTGTTAGTGTAAGATCCATCCTTAGAAAAACATGATTTCTTTAAAGTGTGGTCTTTCAAAAATACCACTTGCGGGTACGTAGATCCGCTAGTTTTAAACACCATTGTACCGGTTAAATCACTTTTACACAACCCATATTCCTTTACACAAGTTCATGCTCTAAAATGTGGTAGTGTTTCACCTTTAACCCTTGTATCTTTCAAAAACAAGCTTATGTGATGATACATGATTTTACAAAGTCGGGTTAAACGAAGATTCGAGTTACCACATTATAGATCGGGTCTAGATAAACATAAATTTCAAGTCCTACGACTTTTACACAAGACATGTGCTATTAACCTCCATTTTTGTGATTTTAGTAGACTTTAAAGTTCCAAAACGCATGTTAACGATATTTCACCGATAAAATTCCTTTTAACCACATTAAACAAGCTTAAATATGAGTTTTACGTGATATACCTCTAGCTCGGGGCTAGGGAAGAATCGTGACGAAAACGCGTGGATAAAAGCTAACGGTGGAGGTCCTTCGTGATCCGAGTGCACCAAAGCTCCTTATACGTGATCTTGGATGTGTGTATGATGTTTGAATGATGAGTGCAAGGGCCGAAAGTATGATGGTGGTGAGGATGATGTTCGGCCGAGAGGTAGAGAGCAAGAAGAGAGAAATTTTGTGGTGTGTTAGTTGGTGATTATCTTATGGTTAAGTGTTGTTATATATAGACAATGTTCAAGTCCTTTATCCTTTGGGTTTTATGTTATGATGATATTAGACAAAACAATATTTAACTAATCACAAGTACCATTTGTGTCCCCTTGGTTCATGGGGCCGGTTATGGGATGGGGGTTGGGTAGTTCGATTGTAAGTGGGTGTTTAGGGGTTTAGTTTAGTTAATTAGGTTAACTAAGTATCTAACTTAGTTAGTGGTATGTTATGCGTTATGATGGGTGTTAGGGTAATCAGGGACCCTAACTGGCTCAGAAAAATAATCATAGTGAAAATAGTAATATTTTCGTGTCCCGGGTATAGTCCGGTTGTTCGGTTGGATAGTAATCCGTTAAAGTGTTACAAAAGACTTTAAAGTGTCGTTATTACATTTTTAGTGACACAATTTGTTTTCCCGACACTTTAGAAAGTGTCTAGTAATATTTTCTCATTTCTGGCACTTTACTAGTCAGCTAGAAGCTGGTTTATTTGTTAAAGTGCTGTGTTTGGTACATAAAGTACGTTTTAGGCACATCCGAATCAGGGTATCTTATCCCTAGAGACGCGGTAACACAACCCTTATATCCTACACTCACTACCAGTGTAGCCAAAATATATGAGGCTCTTAACAGGCCTTAGAGGCAGTATTTGCCTGATGCTGGTTATATCAGCATGTTCACTGTGTATCCGTTTAGTGCTACTGTGCTTTTTGTGCATCATGTTTGTCACTAGGGTTCAGCACGTAAATAATGTAGTGACAGCAATTAAAGTATGATGCAAGTAAGTGCATGTATCAGTATGCAGGTAGCAGTTTATCAGCTAGTTCAATCAAGCACAGTAATCAAGTAGTAATTAATCATTAATTAAGTTGTACGGATACCTGGTTTTGTGCGGGTTGTCACAGACTCTCCCTTCATTCTAACAGACTCCCTGTGAATCTGCTTTCAGCTCCATCTGCTCCTCCTTTCATTATACTCTTCCTTCAGGCTCCCCCTTGCTTTAAGCTTCCGTGCTTTCAGCTACTCGGATAGACACATGGTTCTAATTCTACAAGCTCCTCTAAGATAGTTATCTAAATCTTTAAATACATGCCGCCCTTTGCCTCAGCTATCAGGATCGTAATCTGGCTTTTTCATCTGTAAAATCTCAAACCATTTGTAAGATATTTGACTATTTAATGTTCAACATCGAAAACCTAGCTACTAACACAAATGTTTAACAGTTAAAGCTTTTTAGGTTTTCCCAGGTACTATTGCCTGGCCCTTAAACACAGATATTCAAAATCAGTAACCTGGCTCTACATAAAGATGTAACAATACGTTATATCTCAGGATTTCCTGACTCTCTCCCCCTATTAGATAACCTCATGTGTTTGACAATTTAAGTATAAAAAACCTCATGATTTATCATCCAAGTCCAACTTAATGACCTTGGAGATTTCACAAACTGTTTTTGAAATTTTTCATTTTAAAAACCTTAAGTTTCAAATTAATGAACTTGTTTTTTTTCAGAAACATGTTCAGCATAATCAGATTTTGAAACTTAGCCTTCGGACATCGGTTGTCGAAAATAAAGTAGAAACAAAATCTTTTTGTGTTTTTCAAAGTTTATGCTAAAACACTCCGAAAATCTTTTTGTACTTTTTCTTTAACATAAAGTAGTAAAGAAATATTTACAGACAATATTTTTTTGTTTGAGTTGTGTCAGAGGATCATATCAGATTATGACAAATCGCTAATACCATTGAGCTATAGACACTTTAAGTTCTAAACGATTCACTTAGATTATCAGTATACTGATCCACTAAAATTTTCACACAGAGTTCAACTGATTCGAGATACGAGATTAATGTTTTAAGCACTTAACTTATTCGCGTGTCCCACCTCAGAATATACTCCCGTATCAGGATTCCCTAGATTCAGTCTTACAGGTGAATATACTATATTGATATCTGTATTCCGGGTTAGTGCGAGACCTTGAGAGCTTAGGTATGAACAACCGTTCAGTCAAAGAGATGAAGGCTCGACTTAATGTGTGTCCCACTTAGGGATCTTCTTTACAACTGCACTTGATATATATCTTTCGACATTTTCTCAAATTTTATGCTGAGGGAAAGCTTTTTAAAAGCGCGTAAAGTATTATACGAGGTCTAGGCCATTGCTGACGCAAAATCAGAAAACTAGGTATAATACCCTAGATATCAAACAGTATAAAGACCTAGTATCTCAGAATCAGGCAACCTCTCAAACGAGATTTCGGAGGTTATCCATATATCCGAGAGATGTTCCCCACGAAATAAGTAAGCTATTGAAATTTAGGTTTATATCTCGAAATCAATCTACTAAATGTGTAAAAACCTACTGGCATATTATCAGTGAGACCGTTTATCACATTTGACTTTCCATTTCTTTAGCGTACTGTGATTGTCTATTGATGTACTATCATTTCCTCTTTTTACACAAAAACTCATTTTGGATTTTCTATTGTTTTTGGCTTTTACAAATTTTCAAATGTTTTTGTATTTTCTGAAAATTTTTACTCCCCCTAAAATCCAAAATATTTAAGAAAATTTGGCAACCCTATGCAAATAGCTTCATCTCGCCATCCATTTTCTGCTTCACATGCTCTGTTTTGTAGAAAGTACCCCCATGATTTACAACCCACTAATTTTTAACAATGTTAAAACCATTTAATCATTTGTGAAATAATCATGTTTGTTCAGTCGTGAGGGTTTCGGCATATTCAATCAAAACATCTTTTGTAAACCTTTTGATTTCTGACAAATTAAAAAAAAACATATTTTTTCTCATTTTTCAATTTTTGACAAAATAAAAACATGTTTTTGGTTTTAAATTTTTCTATTTTTATGGTTTTTGAATTATGGTTTATTTATGTACAGAAACAAACAAACTCCCTGTTTCTCAGTTGCAGGGTTCAGCCTCCTCTCGTGCCAGGCTGCTCCTCTCCTCAGTTTGACATTTGTCTGTCTCCAGGAGCACCTGCATATTCAAACAATCTCAATTATTTGAATAATGCAACCCAAGCCTGTTTAGACTCAGGTAAATGAACATAAATCTTTCTAGGTAAAACTTGATAATTTATGTCATTCTTTACAAAAACATCTTCTTTAATTGACTCTTTTTCAGAAGTCTGTTTCTTGACCACCCAAATTTGTCCTTTTGAAACATTTCTATTATAAAATCGTGATTCATTTTGAATGTTCTTATTTGGAACAACAACTTTTGGTTTCCAAAACTGATTTGGTTTTGTCATATTAACAGTTGTTTTCCAACTTTGTGTTGTCCGAAATCTGGGTATTACTGATTTCCAAGTTTGTTGTGATTTAGCCTTTGATATTTTTGGCTTCCAAGTTTGTTTTAATTCAAACTTGGTTGACTTCTGTTTCACAACATCAGACTTCCTTTTCTCAACACCAACATGTTTAAGATTTGGACACTTGCGACCAATATGTCCTGTTTGATCACACTTAAAGCATGTTCTCTTTGAAATATCTTTGACCTGTTGTTGTTGCTTTTCCTTCTGAGTATAGAACTCTTCATTAGATTGTCGTCTAAATTGGAGTTCTTTCTCTTCCTCAGAACTTGTTCCATGAACAAAGTTCATTTTTTTTCTGATAATTTGGTTTTTCAAATACTTTGCTTTTGTTTTGATGACTTTTATAACCCAACCTAGCTTTCATGTTCTTCTTTTTGTAACTATGTTTGTTGTCAAAAGTTTTCTTGCACTTTCCAGCAAATTTTTCAATTTCAGACTTCTCAATTTCTACTAGTTTGTAAACTTTATCAATCCTTTCCAAAATCACATTATGAATCAGGACTTCAATATCAGAGAATAATTTATCTGATCCAATCATGGTATAAGCCAATCCTATCGAATCATCATTCACATCTTTCTCAGATTTTGAATTTTTTAGATAACTTTCATGAAAACTTCCCTCATTTTCATCCTGTGACTCGGACTTGTCTATTTTGGTAGAATCATCTTGCAAAACACTTTCAACGACCTTACCTACCACCTCTGAATCACCAGTATCATCATACTTGAAATAGGTCACATCAATATTTTCTGGCAATTGATCAACCATGTTGAAAGCTTTTTCCACCTTCTCATCATCATATAATGTAAACTTTTTCTCAAACGGTGGTGGAACTTGATGATATTCTGAGCCAATTCCTTTCTTGTTTTTATCAAAATCTTTATCATCCAGTTTTTAATTGAAAATACGTTTAAGAACATATGATGAAGCGTGATAACTATGCAACTTGTTATTATCTTGTTCTAAATAAGCCATTTTTGTTTAAGCTCAATAACTTCTTCAATATATGAATTTACAGCTTGTTGCTTTATTTCATACTGTTGTTTAAGCGTTTCTGACGTTTTAGAACAATGTGACAATCTAGATTGAATAAGTTTCATTTGACTTTTTACCGCTTCATATGATTCTTTTGTAACATGATATGCAAGTTTTATTGAATCATACTCTTTTTTCATTTCTTGAACTGCATTTTCTTTTTGTAAACATTCTTCAGATTGTTGAACACCTTTCTTTCAACATCTCATTTTCCTTTTCTAAAACCTTACAGTTTTGTGTCAACTTTTCATCGTTATCTTTTAAAACCTTTTCATTTTCAAACATTTCTTTACATTTATCTTTCAAGACTCTTTCGATTTTAGAAAATTCTAAATCTCTGGTTTTGAATTTTTCATCTTTTTCAGTACAAACACTGCACGTTGCCATGCATTTCTTGCACTGTTGAACAGTTTTATTTAATACTTCACAAGATTCATGTTAAGTAATTACCTCAATAGTTGGCACCTCGGCTTCTTCTGATATCTGCTTCTGATCTGTTTCCTTCACCTGCTGTTCCTCAGCAACCGGCTTTTCAAGCTTCTCATCAACTTTCTCCTGATTTTCTTCACCCTATTCTTCTTCTTTCGTTTTCAAACTCTCATCATTTTGTTGTTTTTCAGTAACAACTTCTTCTCCTGGCTTCTGACCTTCTTCACCAGCTGCTTCTGTTTCTTTTACCTCTTCATTCTTTTGTTCACCTTCACCATCATATTTACTTGCTGTCTCTTTCAGCTCTTCCACCATCTTCTCAACACTCTTTTTCATTCTTTCTTCATCTCTCTTCTGCAAGGTAGCTGTCATCACTCCCCCGATTATCTTATCCACCTTCTTGAGATAATCTTTATCTTTTTCTATCTTTGAATAAAATTCGCTAGACAGAGGAATGACAGCAAGTACATCATTATAGACCACTTCCCTTGCTTGAACTACCGAATGTCCTTTGCGATTGATATAACACTCTCTTTTCTTGTCCCATTGATGTGTGTAAACCGCAACATATAAATTACATCAAATGAGGCATAAAACTAACCTCTTTTTAGTGCTAATGTTGGAAATAGTGTGCTTTTGTCTTCCTTTTGTATTTTCAGGACCAAATGAGCTTAAATGAACAAAAGGAACAAATATGCAGCAAAAACTAACATAAATACAAAGAAAAGGAATAAACGTGGCATGCCCGACCCCTCGACAGCATCTTCCCAAGCAAAAACAAGAAACAGAAGGCTGACCACGGCCCCTTGCCCAGCGGACATGGGGGCGTGGCCAGGTGTCACACCCCGACCACGTAGAACATACAAAACGTGGCGGAAATGTCGGGGAGTGTTGTAACAGAATTAATTGTTTCAAATCCATGGCAATTAAAGTTTCGTTTTATTAATCAAACAAGAGAGTTACATTGTTTTAAACAAGAAACAAAGAGTACATAACAAAAATTAACTAGTTCTTGTCTCGTTTTAAGTCACTAAGGCACAGGTCCGCCTAAGTATGTCTTGATAAGTCCTATGCATCATCTCCTGAAAACACATGTGAAAATAGGTACGTCAGCATAAAAATGCCTGTGAGATACATAGGTTTTGTGAAAATAGGATCCATGACTTATGTTTGAGAAAATGTTTAGTCATGAACCTTGTAATTTGCTTTGTCTTGTAAATCATTTGAAAAACGATAAGATCAGATGATATGTATAGATAAATGTAAGGTTAAATGAATAACCAAGTAAAATGAGTTTGTATAAGATAGGTTGTTTGTAAAACAATGTCTTGTGAAAAGTATGTTATCTGTATAAAATGCTATATGTCTCAAATTGAAATGATTCAAATAACGCTACGATATGTAATACCATACAAACACTTATATATAGGAAGTACCAGCGGAGTATCCACCATGCTTGTATCATATTACCCACGCCTCGTTACTTAAATCACTTACTCAAACCAAACCATCAAGATGTAATGTTTAACAATTGTAGAAATGTTTATGTATAGTCAATTACGGGTCACACGGTTCAATAGCTACAAACGGTTCAAATGATCAAACGGTTACAACGGTTCACATAGTCAAATGGTTATAACGGTTCACATAGTCAAATGGTTACAACGGTTCACATAGTCAAATGGTTACAACGGTTCAAAATGTAATATAATGTGTTCATATGCTGGATGAGCATATGCAACAATATGCAATGTAAAACAATGTACTAAGTATGCACACAATAGACATACATAGCATGAAATGTAATGTAGAATGATGTACTAAGTACGCACACAATAGGCATACATAGCATGTAATGTAAAATGATGTACTAAGTACACACACAATGGGCATACATAGCATGAAATGCAATGAAATCATGTACTATAATGTACTAACGAACATAGCAGGTATATGATGTGAAAGCATGGAAAGCATGAAAGTAACAAGTAGGCACATGTGTTTCACCCCAAAACAGTTTGGAAAACAGTAAAAGAGGGGTCTATGTACTCACTTGAGATTGCTCAGAAGTCCTAAGATAACCACCAAGCAATGCTAGAGATCACGGAATCAAACGACACCTAATATAGGTAACTATGTTAATAAACCGGACCTATATCGGAGGATTTAGATAGAATGAGGGTTCGTAAACCAAACGAGTGTGGAGACTCGTGTAATATAGTTTAACAAATCCTACATACTAAATGAAACATAACATAAGTGTTTACGACCCATTACGACACGTTTAGGTAGCTTATGCTACTTTAACGCGTCGTTCGCGTGAAACGCGTTCGGAACGTCTAACTAGTCCTATGACAAGTGTTATATGCCTAAACATGTTACATAATCAGTTATGTGACAAAAGTTTAGGTTACATATGCTTAATTACCAATTATACATGAAAAGGGTATTCTGGTAATTTACCTAAGGCATATAAACTACCTATCATACAACTACTTAACGAAGTGACCATAAGGTATAACCTCGGAAGGTTATTCCCTATATACTATGGTCACCTAATGTGTTTGGTCGGATCCTTATGATCGACCAAATGGGTCGGGTTCGAAGGTATAAGCGATTTATCAGATCGCTTACCCTTACGACCCTAGACAACGTGGTAATCAGTAGGCATAGTCACAAGGGACTATAACCATCGTGATTACAATCACGTTGCGAAGTTCAAACGAACTTCGCATTGACCATAAGCTGGTCAACGCAGAAAGTCAAACAAAGTTTGACTTTCGGAATCGAAAAGCAATAAAAGAACGAAAGAATACTTACGAAGGGTCCCCGAATGCTAATCTAGATCAAAATAACTCAGGTATGAAACAATGGTTCCAACTTAGAGTCTTTTTGATCAGATTCTTGTGGGTTTGAAGCAAATGGGGGTGGGGTATTTATAGTAATTCCCGAACCGTTAAGATCGTTTCTTGAATAACGTGATCGAATCTCGTGCGTACACTTGTTGGAAAGTTGTGGTGACTAAAAATGACCCTTAATGAGCTGAAAGGGCAAGTGTGAGTGTGTGGTTGTGAGTTAATCAGCTGAAATCTGCTGACTAATCAGTCTTATCTGATCTGGTTAGGCAGTCGCATAGCGCGACTGGTAAGGCCCTTAGGGCTCGCGCTACGTGTGACAACTGCCACTTTTCGGTAACTTTCTTACACTTAAAGTACTCATTTTTAGCTACATTTTTATGCATTTCGAACACTCGAACTGCGTATTACATGATATACATCTTAGAATACTTATGGAATATTCAATTATGATGCACATGATTCATTTTTATTGGTTACCTTTGAAACAATGTAAACAATGCATCGAAACAAATAGAGTAGTACCTAGTGAACTAGTGTGCTGACGAAAACCCAGGATCCGCATAAATCATCTAAATTACATCTTTAGGACTCGGACGATAGTCCAACATCAATTATATATTAAACCCTATACGGGAATACAAGAGTTTGGTTAATATTTTACCAATGTCCGGTAGCACTAAAAACTGTCCGAAAAGCGCTAAAAGTGACCAATTCATTAAATTTCCGCAAAAATTCAGCATTTGTATTTTATTACAAGATGCAAAAATTGATGTTTAGGCACCAATTTCATATAAAAATAATTATGGAATATCAATTTCACGCATAAGTGGAATTTTTCCTACAACTTCCATAAGCGTACCTTTCGACTATTTACTAGTGAAACGAGCGCTAAACATCTAGTCGAACTATATTTTGGCACATGTAGCGAACTAGTGATTATTATTTTAGGTCTTATTAAGCTAGTTTATGGTCATTTCAAGTCAAGAAACATCTCGGAAAATTGCAAACCCTTAACACCAAAATACTTACATCTTTATATTCATTTGAAACCTTAAAAATAACTAACATATTTTTACCACACAAGACCCCCCCCCCCCCCCACCTTGTAACCGTGAACAAGGGGTCCCACCCCCTTGTTTATGTTGGTAAAATATCTAAGATATTATAATTACATGCAAGTGGATTAGATTGGTGATTTGTTCCAACACTTAACCACTAAGAAATTACTAGCACTTATCATCATTTTTCACCTACACTTTCACAAGTAAACTCTCTCATCATCTTCATCCATATTACCAAGAACATCTTCAAAAACCCACTTATTTTTATTACCTCCTTCATGATCAATATGGATTTCCAAGTAACATAAGGTGATCTAAAGCTTTTGGAAGTAAAAGGAAGGGTTTTCATCCATACAAAAGTGTTCTACCATCAAGATTATCATCTTCTTAGTTCTTATAATCTTCTAAGATCATCCCTAGCCTAGTGCTAGAAGTAAGCTTCTATATCTATTTTTTTTTATATATACAAATATATTAAGTTTATGATTGTTATTATTACTAATAATAACCAAGAGATCATACTTAATAAACACAAAAAAAAAAAATACAAAGAAGCAAAGATAAAAATCATGATATATTTATGTTTGGTTATATTGTGATCTAAGACTTGTGATATGCATATTTAGTCTTGTTATGATGATTATGATACAAATAAATTGTTAGAAGATGTTTAAGATATGATCTAAGAATTATACATGTTTATGTTAAAGGGTTGTTAACATAAAGGATTAAATGGATGATTATAACTTTTGATCTTGTGAAAGTATTGAAGGTTTTTATTTAAAAACAAGACTTTCACAATATTATAAAAAGTAACATACAACTAGAGATTTTTATAAAAGTTGTTAAAACTAAAATTAAATTTGGTTTTTGAACTTGTTAGCATATGAAATGATCATGGTTAAAACCCTACATGATTTGGATATCATCTTGAAAAATTATGTTATAAAAGTCTCATATGTTTAGTTAAGATGTTGGGTAAATTGAGGATGATTGGAAAGAAAAAGAAAATGATATGTTTATGAAACATGGTTAAGATAAAAATACAAAGGTTATATGGCCATTTTTCATAAAAACTTTATTTTATAAAGTAACAACATTTTTGGTTAATTTTAGACAAGAGAAATATATATTTTTTTAGAAAATATATAATTGGTTATTTTGACAATTTTTGTGACATGTATTACTTGATGTATTAGTTATATATATCAAAGTAGGAACTTGTATCTAATGTCACATTTAAACTCAAAACACCTCATAACGAAAGTCCTACAAGACTTCACATAATAACGCCTTAAAACGAGTTACGGACGATTCTAATAATCGGACACCAATTATGGTCAAAACGGACAACGGACGAATCCTTAAATGAGTCACCAATCCGAGGAGTTACTACGACGTTTAGACGATTTATCGACACGAAATATAAGTATCCTATCGATAACAAATTTCGGACGTTTATAAACTTATAAAAACTAGTATGTTTTTATTTACTAACAAGTATACTTAGTAAATTTTTATAAAAAGGTTTTTATAAAAATAAATGGGCTTATTATACTAGTGGGCTATTTTTATAACAAATGGGCTTATATTACTTAATGGGCTATTTTTTTCTTAATGGGCTTATCTTCATAATGGGCTTAACATAAATTCATGGGCTAAGCCCAAATACTAAACATATGGGCCAAAGCCCAACACTATTCAAGCCCAACACTATTCAAGCCCAACACTATTCAAGCCCAACACTATTCAAGCCCAACACTATTTGAGGCCCAACACTATTTGAGGCCCAACACTATTTGAGGCCCAACACTATTTGAGGCCCAACACTATTTGAGGCCCAACACTATTGAGGCCCAACACTATTTAAGGCCCAGCACTATTTAAGCCCAATAACTTGAAAACATGGGCTTGGCCCAATGATACCATTATTGGAAACACAACTATACAATTGATACATATGAGACACGAAATTCAGCGGACTAGATCCGACTATACAACTCACAAGATACAAGATAACATTTATATATATATATTTGGTGAAAAATATATATATAACATTTGAACAATTCATTCATCGAATACACAGTTAACGAACAGTAAAGACATACAAGTCTTACACATATTGAAGACACAAGACTTGTACTCAAGTTCTTTACAAAGACCGAAGTGTCTAACAAAAATAAGAACATTTGTAGGTCGCAACGCTATTCAGGACGACCGCACGTGAGATCTTATTTACATCTATTCACGGACGCAATTCAGTGAGTTCATGTCCCCTATTCATTTAAATGTTTTACAACTTTACAACTATCGGGGAAGATACATGTTCAATCGTATGTTAAAGTTAGGGAATGAAACACCTTAGATCATGTGCGAATTAGGGCCATACTATAAGCACCATTAATCCAGTTTGGACCAAGGAACAAAGGACTAGATCTAATGGGTTTTGGCGAGCCCCACTCTTGGTCGTGGATCCATACAGAAGAGTGCGTTTGTGTCCCAGTCGATAGGAGTCGACATAAAATCGTCTAGGGTTGGATCGCTTCCTAATTCGTCACACATATTAATGTCCTCGCGAAACATTAATGATCAACGATTTCATTGACGCTTTACATACTACATCATTACATACAGATACATTTTATACAACTCACATTTTACGGATACATCTTATACAACTCACATTTTACGGATACATCTTATATCCAGTTTGGATACAATTACAATTGAGACAAATACATATTACATACTGTTTTGATACAAATACATCTTATACAGCTAAACTGCATGAACTCGCTCAACTTTTGTTGATGTTTTCAAACTTACATGTATTTCAGGGAATTAGTGGACCAATGCAACGATTTCAGTTCAAGGAAAACAAGTATCAATACTCCATGCCAACTATTGAAGGGTTTGCCTGTTATATACCGCCTCTTTGCGGTGATATAGTGGTCAAAGCCTTGACATTTTAAGACTTACATTTTGATGTATAGAACGATGAAAACATATTTTCATTTGATGGTTTGTAACAAATACATTTAACTTATGTTGCGTTCTTTTGAAACGATTATGACAATGGCATTGGAGCTTGTTTTTATTCATTTAGTATGTTCACTTATATTGTTATGCAATGAGAACCGATCAGATCACACCTCGCGCTTCCGCTACGAGCGGGTGTGACAGATTGGTATCAGAGCATCGATTGTAGTGAACCAGGATTCTTTCTCGAGTCTAAGTCTACAATCACTAGGGATCTCTCACGAAAACCTCTTGTTCATGTTGAACATATTATAAATAAAATTGGACAAGTCAAAAGGTTTTCATTGCATAAACATTTTTCAAGGTCCACTACAGCAAAAATTCATTTCACATAAATCAAGCGAGGACATTTCCATGGGTGAAGTCTATGAGAAACAGACACAATACATTAATAGACTATGTGCCTACAATACATTACATTATCAGTTTATGCATTATAAACAGTTCACAAGTTCAGCTTATACAAGATAGAAATCCTTGATTGATAGGATTTTACATGATTATATATATAGGCGGTTCATATATATGTTGCATGAAGTATTTTGCCAAGAACAAAATACCTTCGACTTCAACCTCTATTATTATTCTTTACTCACACGGTGAAAATATCGACCTCATGTCTATTGCGGAGCTTATGGCGAACATGATTCCTAAGTGAAATCTTAAACTTAAATCCGTAAAATATGGTTGCTTTCTCGCGAATGCTGAGATGCCTGACCATGATAATGACGACGAGGCGAAGGTGGTGACCTTGGACAACAACTCCATTAGTGGGACGAGATCCATGTGACTCATACTAATCAAGGTGGATATACTCTTGTTCTTACAAGGAAGATGAAGTACTCATCTTGAAGGTGCCCCTTCAGTTGTTATTGTTACAGATTCTTTTCATTTCTATTTCACCTAACGCCGTACCGTTCTGCGAGTAACAACAACGGACGTTGACACGTGAACTATCACGAAGTTTCCTTCTATGTTGAAGGTATATAAACAATAATGTCCTCTCTCTGACTGATCGCCTGCTCTGAACGAGAGAATGCTAGGGTGACCATGCAAGACAATTTATTATTACGGGGGCCCACGTAATAACAACTTGTAGTGCATGGAAATTCTGGTGGACTCTGCAGGTCAAGCTAATGATCACTATTCATTCAAAATTCATAAGTTATTACTTGAGATTCAATTCTTCCTATCTAGTAGAACACGAACTGGGGGTGGTTAGTATAACACCCTACAATACAATACAATACAATACAATACAATACAATACAATACAATACAATACAATACAATACAATACAATACAATACAATACAATACAATACAATACAATACAATACAATACAATACAATACAATACAATACAATACAATACAATACAATACAATACAATACAATACAATACGGGAAGACGACACATATTTGTTCACACCTAACATTCGATCTATATCACGATTCAGTTGAGACTAGTCATTTAAACAAACAAAACGTGTTAGCTACTCATGGAGGATTTTCCTCAACATTCTCGAAATTCTTGAACATGGGTTGGTTCCAGGGTGTCTATGACACTTTATCCTACTTTACCTTACCTTACTTTATCATATTCCACCTTATCATATTTATTGGAAGTGATACAATAAATTCCGTCGTTTGATATTTGTTTTTTTTCCAAGGGATGGTATGGCATGAACCATGCTGCAACTCCCTCATTGCATTCTATTCGACATTTTTGTAGATTCTAATCATCTTGCTAGAGCTTGTGAAACTCAAGCACTATTACCATAATGGTCACATGGACAAATAAGACAAAGGATTTTCTCTACTTCGGACGATTGAGGTCATAGAGTAGGGAACCCATATTATAGGGACGGAGGCCATGGGTTGGTTTCCCCTCCAGAACGAATTATTTTTCTTTTTCCATTTAGACATATGACCAATACATGCAAGGGGCATTACACCTTTTGGTTTTGGTTATCCACATTATCATTTATTCAAACATATATGAACAATGCGATCTTGAGGTTTCCATGACCGATTGCATTCTTCATTCTTGGTTGCATGATAGACTATATTTATCCAAATATATGTCTAGATTCTTTTAATAGTGAGTATTAAAAATATCATGGCACCAAAAGAAACAAATGTTTAAGTCAAAAGTTATGTGTTGAAAATCATTGCTTTTATACAAGACATGGGTTATACATGACACTGTTAAGTAAGACATTGTTATACATGACATTTGACGTTAGTATATACAAGACATTTTCGTAAATAATGAGACGTGTGTAATATGATAAAAGCATGGTGGATACGCCGCTGGTACTTCCTATATATAAGTGCTTATAATATATTGCATATGGTGGTGTTATTCAAACCTATTCGACAAAGACAAGACATGATATATTTATACACTACATTTCTATTGGTTATTTATTTAACCATACATCATTCTTTTATATCATCTAATTTTCATATGATTTTATAAAAGAACTCGATCATAACTGGAGCCAATATTGTTGGTTACACTTGATGCTTTCACAATATCTCAAGGGTTGTTTCCATACTACGTAACACCCGAATTCAAACACCCTGAGTGTTACATTTTGGGTTTAGCCTCGGAGATCCGAAGCATAACCGCATCATCCCTCCCTACCTCGATCACTCAAACAATAACTCTCGCCATGAGAGAAATGAAGGCAACTGCTGCCATAAACGATTTTGGCACCAGGATGTATGCTGGTAACTGCCGAAATCCTAAATGTGAATAAGTGTATGCGTGGTTAGAACTATGAATATTCCACAAAATCCCAATGAAGTCATGAGTACGTACACTCTACGATCATCATGTATCAATTCTTTAATACCAACACCTAGCTTAGCTAGTGTCTTGAGATGTTAAGCATATACTCGAAATAGAGTCATGTTAGACACACATTACTATATCAAGTTAGCTAATGGGGAATTAGCTGAGACATATCAAATCATTAATGGTCACCGGTATGTATCCTATTCATCAACGTTTCACATCCATGTTATTTGATACCATTGCCAATTTTAGCTTCATCTCAACATTTCATATACAAGAGTTTCATGGCTAGGGACGGGATTGTCCTAGCTACAATTAGGGATTGGGTTATCCTACATCTAAACATAGGGATTGGGTTATCCTACATCTAAACATAGGGATTGGGTTGTCCTCTCCATCTGTACAGGGAAGTCTTTACTACATAGAATTCAAAATGTACTTGGCCTAGAGTCAAGTAAGCTAGACGTCTCCTCATTCTATAGAATTGGCAAACGGTAAACTAGCCGAGTGAGGAGCAGAAATTTCATATCGATCTCTTACCCATTTAGTTGGGTATTTTCGATGTAGTGGTTGGCATGGATTGGCTATCCAATAATCGAGCCGAAGCCTTCTGTCATGAGAAGATCATTCACTTACCACTACCAAACGAAGATACACTTGTTATCCATGGAGAGAAGCGCAACACATCATTGCGTACCATATATTGCATGAAGGCACAGAAGTGCTTACGGAAAGGTTGTGTTGCCTTTCTGGCACATGTTGTCGACAAGGAGGCCGTTGGGCCGATGCTGACAGATATTCCAGTGGTAAAAGAATTTCCTGAAGTCTTTCCTGAAGACTTTCCAGGACTACCACCATATCGACAAGTCGAGCTTCACATCGACTTGGTACAGGGAGCTGCACCCGTAGCCAAATCTCCATGTTGATTAGCACCTTCTGAACCTTGTAATTTACCGAATAAGGATGTTGTGAGTTCATAACCCCCACTCTTCATCATTTTACATCTTTTTTTTAAGGTTTTCAGGGGAGAGATGCAAGTTTTGCAAAATTTCACAACATTTCAATGAACAAAAATTCATATTTCTAAACATTGTTACATATAAATTTCCAACTAACTCAAATGGTTTATGAAAGGTCCAAGCTTCTACTCCAAGTTAGACTTACGATCAGGGGTATCACAAGTTACGAATATAAGAGGAAAGCATGCCAAGGATGGTTTTTCAAACTCGTTATGGTCATTACGAGTTTCTCGTTATGCCCTTTGGTTTAACGAACGCACTAGCGGTCTTCATGGAATTAATGAATCGCGTGTGCAAGCCGTATCTCAACAAATTCATCATAGTATTCATTGACGACATTTGATATACTCACGATCGGCAGATGAGCACGAACAACATTTGAGAACCATTTCGGAACTACTCAAGAAGGAGAAACTATACGCGAAATTTTCCAAGTGCGAATTTTGGATTCGCGAAGTACAATTCCTCAGGCATGTAGTGAACGAGAAAGGCATTCAAGTAGACCCAACTAAGATTGAATCAAATGAGAATTGGGAGGTGCCCAAGACTCCAACTGGAGTCCGACAATTTTTTTTTGGGATCAGCGGGATATCATCGGAGATCTATTGATATTTTTTTTTTTAAATTTACTCAACTGCTAACCTCCCTCACCCATAAAGACAATAAATGCGCCCCAATCGAAAAACAAGAAATAGCATTACAACTTATTCTTAAGATTGGTGCATAGCATTTTACAACCTTATCATTATCCGACGATACCGATGACTTTGTTGTAAACTATGATGCTTTGCATCAAGGATTGGGTTGCGTACTCGTGCAACGTGAAAAAGTTATCGTGTACACGTCGCGCCAATTAAAAAGTGCATGAGAAGAACTATACCACTCTCGACCTTGAGTTAGGCGCGGTGGTATTCGCTTTAAAAAGTATGGCGACATTATTTATATGGTACTCAATGCATTATTTTCACGGATCATAAAAGTCTTCAACACATATTCAACCAAAAAGAATTAAATATGCGTCAACGATGTTGGTTGAATTGTTGAACGACTATGATCGTGAAATAAAGTACCATCCGGGCAAGGCAAACGTTGTAGCTGACGCCTTGAGCCACAAGGAGCGAGTTAGAACACTGAGAGTTCAAGCACTAGAGAAGATGATTCACAAGCGCTCAAGGAAGAGCATATTCAAGCAGAAACACTTCGAGGCATGAAAGAACAATTAGTGCCGAAAGAAGATGGAACTTTATACATTATGGGTCGAAATTGGGTTCCATTATTTGGCGGCCTTCGAGATGATATTTTGAGGAAGCACATAGGCCTAAGTATTAAAAGAATACTATTGGTGGCCTAACCTCAAAAGTAATATCGCGACTTATGTAGGAGAATGCTTGACTTGCGCAAAAGCCAAAGCTGAATATCAGAAACCCTCGGACTTGTTACAACAACCCGAGATTTCCGTTTGGAAATGGGAACAAATATCGATGGACTTCATTACGAAGTTACCCAGGACCTCATGTGGTCATGACATGATTGGGTAATCATCGATAGACTAACCAAGTCCACACACTTCTTACCGATTTGGGAGGAGGATAGTACAGAAAAACTAGCGGAACCCTATCTTAAGGAAATAGTGGCTCGTCATAGAGTGCCTATTTCAATCATCTCAGACCGAGACGGTCGTTTTGTTTCAAGAATTTGGAAATCATTTCAATAGGCCTTTGGATCTCATTTGAATCTAAGTACGGCCTTTCACCCACAAACTGACGGCCAGAGCGAACGGACAATCCAAACACTCGAAGATATGCTTCGTACATGTGTTATGGATTTAGGCGGCAATTGGGATACTCATATACCTTTAGTTGAGTTTTCCTACAATAACAGCTACCACACTAGTATACAAGCTGCACCGTTCGAAGCTCTTTACGGTTGAAAGTGTCGCTCTCCGCTATGTTGGGCGGTAGCGAGCGATAAACAACTAATCGGTCCGGAATTAGTCCAAGAGACTACAAATAAAATCTTTCAGATCCGAGACAGTATCAAGGCGGCTCGCGATCAACAAAAGAGCTACGCAGACAAGAGACTGAAGCCATTATCTTTCGAGGTCGGAGACAAGGTCTTGTTGAAAGTCTCACCTTGGAAGGGCGTAGCGAGATTCGGTAAGCGTGGAAAGCTTAACCATCGATATGTAGGACCATTTGAAATCTTAGAAAAGATTGGCACCGTTGCCTACAAGCTGAAGTTACCAGAAGAACTAAGTAGAGTACACCACACATTTCATGTGTCGAATCTTGAGAAGAGTCCAACACAAGAAACGGTTATCATCTCGGAGGATGAGATTCAAATTGATGAAAAACTCCAATTCACAAAGCACCTATTAAGGTCATGGACCGGAAGGTCCAGAAAATACAAAGGAGTCGTCACATATTAGTAAAAATTCGTTGGAACTCTCGACACGGACCCCAATATACTTGGGAACGTGAAGATCAAATCAAAGTCAAATATCCTCACCTGTTCGAGAACAATCCTGCAAAGGATGACTCAGCTTGAATTTCGGGACGAAATTCTCAATAACAGGGGGAGAATGTGACAACTGCCATTTTTCGGTAACTTTCTTACACTTAAAGTACTCATTTTTAGCTACATTTTTATGCATTTCGAACACTCGAACTGCGTATTACATGATATACATCTTAGAATACTTATGGAATATTCAATTATGATGCACATGATTCATTTTTATTGGTTACCTTTGAAACAATGTAAACAATGCATCGAAACAACTAGAGTAGTACCTAGTGAACTAGTGTGCTGACGAAAACCCAGGATCCGCATAAATCATCTAAATTACATCTTTAGGACTCGGACGATAGTCCAACATCAATTATATATTAAACCCTATACGGGAATACAAGAGTTTGGTTAATATTTTACCAATGTCCGGTAGCACTAAAAACTGTCCGAAAAGCGCTAAAAGTGAGCAATTCATTAAATTTCCGCAAAAATTCAGCATTTGTATTTTATTACAAGATGCAAAAATTGATGTTTAGGCACCAATTTCATATAAAAATAATTATGGAATATCAATTTCACGCATAACTGGAATTTTTCCTACAACTTCCATAAGCGTACCTTTCGACTATTTACTAGTGAAACGAGCGCTAAACATCTAGTCGAACTATATTTTGGCACATGTAGCGAACTAGTGATTATTATTTTAGGTCTTATTAAGCTAGTTTATGGTCATTTCAAGTCAAGAAACATCTCGGAAAATTGCAAACCCTTAACACCAAAATACTTACATCTTTATATTCATTTGAAACCTTAAAAATAACTAACATATTTTTACCACACAAGACCCCCCCCCCCCCCCCCCACCTTGTAACCGTGAACAAGGGGTCCCACCCCCTTGTTTATGTTGGTAAAATATCTAAGATATTATAATTACATGCAAGTGGATTAGATTGGTGATTTGTTCCAACACTTAACCACTAAGAAATTACTAGCACTTATCATCATTTTTCACCTTCACTTTCACAAGTAAACTCTCTCATCATCTTCATCCATATTACCAAGAACATCTTCAAAAACCCACTTATTTTTATTACCTCCTTCATGATCAATATGGATTTCCAAGTAACATAAGGTGATCTAAAGCTTTTGGAAGTAAAAGGAAGGGTTTTCATCCATACAAAAGTGTTCTACCATCAAGATTATCATCTTCTTAGTTCTTATAATCTTCTAAGATCATCCCTAGCCTAGTGCTAGAAGTAAGCTTCTATATCTATTTTTTTTTATATATACAAATATATTAAGTTTATGATTGTTATTATTACTAATAATAACCAAGAGATCATACTTAATAAACACAAAAAAAAAAAATACAAAGAAGCAAAGATAAAAATCATGATATATTTATGTTTGGTTATATTGTGATCTAAGACTTGTGATATGCATATTTAGTCTTGTTATGATGATTATGATACAAATAAATTGTTAGAAGATGTTTAAGATATGATCTAAGAATTATACATGTTTATGTTAAAGGGTTGTTAACATAAAGGATTAAATGGATGATTATAACTTTTGATCTTGTGAAAGTATTGAAGGTTTTTATTTAAAAACAAGACTTTCACAATATTATAAAAAGTAACATACAACTAGAGATTTTTATAAAAGTTGTTAAAACTAAAATTAAATTTGGTTTTTGAACTTGTTAGCATATGAAATGATCATGGTTAAAACCCTACATGATTTGGATATCATCTTGAAAAATTATGTTATAAAAGTCTCATATGTTTAGTTAAGATGTTGGGTAAATTGATGATGATTGGAAAGAAAAAGAAAATGATATGTTTATGAAACATGGTTAAGATAAAAATACAAAGGTTATATGGCCATTTTTCATAAAAACTTTATTTTATAAAGTAACAACATTTTTGGTTAATTTTAGACAAGAGAAATATATATTTTTTTAGAAAATATATAATTGGTTATTTTGACAATTTTTGTGACATGTATTACTTGATGTATTAGTTATATATATCAAAGTAGGAACTTGTATCTAATGTCACATTTAAACTCAAAACACCTCATAACGAAAGTCCTACAAGACTTCACATAATAACGCCTTAAAACGAGTTACGGACGATTCTAATAATCGGACACCAATTATGGTCAAAACGGACAACGGACGAATCCTTAAACGAGTCACCAATCCGAGGAGTTACTACGACGTTTAGACGATTTATCGACACGAAATATAAGTATCCTATCGATAACAAATTTCGGACGTTTATAAACTTATAAAAACTAGTATGTTTTTATTTACTAACAAGTATACTTAGTAAATTTTTATAAAAAGGTTTTTATAAAAATAAATGGGCTTATTATACTAGTGGGCTATTTTTATAACAAATGGGCTTATATTACTTAATGGGCTATTTTTTTTCTTAATGGGCTTATCTTCATAATGGGCTTAACATAAATTCATGGGCTAAGCCCAAATACTAAACATATGGGCCAAAGCCCAACACTATTCAAGCCCAACACTATTCAAGCCCAACACTATTCAAGCCCAACACTATTTGAGGCCCAACACTATTTGAGGCCCAACACTATTTGAGGCCCAACACTATTTGAGGCCCAACACTATTTGAGGCCCAACACTATTGAGGCCCAACACTATTTAAGGCCCAGCACTATTTAAGCCCAATAACTTGAAAACATGGGCTTGGCCCAATGATACCATTATTGGAAACACAACTATACAATTGATACATATGAGACACGAAATTCAGCGGACTAGATCCGACTATACAACTCACAAGATACAAGATAACATTTATATATATATATATTTGGTGAAAAATATATATATAACATTTGAACAATTCATTCATCGAATACACAGTTAACGAACAGTAAAGACATACAAGTCTTACACATATTGAAGACACAAGACTTGTACTCAAGTTCTTTACAAAGACCGAAGTGTCTAACAAAAATAAGAACATTTGTAGGTCGCAACGCTATTCAGGACGACCGCACGTGAGATCTTATTTACATCTATTCACGGACGCAATTCAGTGAGTTCATGTCCCCTATTCATTTAAATGTTTTACAACTTTACAACTATCGGGGAAGATACATGTTCAATCGTATGTTAAAGTTAGGGAATGAAACACCTTAGATCATGTGCGAATTAGGGCCATACTATAAGCACCATTAATCCAGTTTGGACCAAGGAACAAAGGACTAGATCTAATGGGTTTTGGCGAGCCCCACTCTTGGTCGTGGATCCATACAGAAGAGTGCGTTTGTGTCCCAGTCGATAGGAGTCGACATAAAATCGTCTAGGGTTGGATCGCTTCCTAATTCGTCACACATATTAATGTCCTCGCGAAACATTAATGATCAACGATTTCATTGACGCTTTACATACTACATCATTACATACAGATACATTTTATACAACTCACATTTTACGGATACATCTTATACAACTCACATTTTACGGATACATCTTATATCCAGTTTGGATACAATTACAATTGAGACAAATACATATTACATACTGTTTTGATACAAATACATCTTATACAGCTAAACTGCATGAACTCGCTCAACTTTTGTTGATGTTTTCAAACTTACATGTATTTCAGGGAATTAGTGGACCAATGCAACGATTTCAGTTCAAGGAAAACAAGTATCAATACTCCATGCCAACTATTGAAGGGTTTGCCTGTTATATACCGCCTCTTTGCGGTGATATAGTGGTCAAAGCCTTGACATTTTAAGACTTACATTTTGATGTATAGAACGATGAAAACATATTTTCATTTGATGGTTTGTAACAAATACATTTAACTTATGTTGCGTTCTTTTGAAACGATTATGACAATGGCATTGGAGCTTGTTTTTATTCATTTAGTATGTTCACTTATATTGTTATGCAATGAGAACCGATCAGATCACACCTCGCGCTTCCGCTACGAGCGGGTGTGACAGATTGGTATCAGAGCATCGATTGTAGTGAACCAGGATTCTTTCTCGAGTCTAAGTCTACAATCACTAGGGATCTCTCACGAAAACCTCTTGTTCATGTTGAACATATTATAAATAAAATTGGACAAGTCAAAAGGTTTTCATTGCATAAACATTTTTCAAGGTCCACTACAGCAAAAATTCATTTCACATAAATCAAGCGAGGACATTTCCATGGGTGAAGTCTATGAGAAACAGACACAATACATTAATAGACTATGTGCCTACAATACATTACATTATCAGTTTATGCATTATAAACAGTTCACAAGTTCAGCTTATACAAGATAGAAATCCTTGATTGATAGGATTTTACATGATTATATATATAGGCGGTTCATATATATGTTGCATGAAGTATTTTGCCAAGAACAAAATACCTTCGACTTCAACCTCTATTATTATTCTTTACTCACACGGTGAAAATATCGACCTCATGTCTATTGCGGAGCTTATGGCGAACATGATTCCTAAGTGAAATCTTAAACTTAAATCCGTAAAATATGGTTGCTTTCTCGCGAATGCTGAGATGCCTGACCATGATAATGACGACGAGGCGAAGGTGGTGACCTTGGACAACAACTCCATTAGTGGGACGAGATCCATGTGACTCATACTAATCAAGGTGGATATACTCTTGTTCTTACAAGGAAGATGAAGTACTCATCTTGAAGGTGCCCCTTCAGTTGTTATTGTTACAGATTCTTTTCATTTCTATTTCACCTAACGCCGTACCGTTCTGCGAGTAACAACAACGGACGTTGACACGTGAACTATCACGAAGTTTCCTTCTATGTTGAAGGTATATAAACAATAATGTCCTCTCTCTGACTGATCGCCTGCTCTGAACGAGAGAATGCTAGGGTGACCATGCAAGACAATTTATTATTACGGGGGCCCACGTAATAACAACTTGTAGTGCATGGAAATTCTGGTGGACTCTGCAGGTCAAGCTAATGATCACTATTCATTCAAAATTCATAAGTTATTACTTGAGATTCAATTCTTCCTATCTAGTAGAACACGAACTGGGGGTGGTTAGTATAACACCCTACAATACAATACAATACAATACAATACAATACAATACAATACAATACAATACAATACAATACAATACAATACAATACAATACAATACAATACAATACAATACAATACAATACAATACAATACAATACAATACAATACAATACAATACAATACAATACAATACAATACAATACAATACAATACAATACAATACAATACAATACGGGAAGACGACACATATTTGTTCACACCTAACATTCGATCTATATCACGATTCAGTTGAGACTAGTCATTTAAACAAACAAAACGTGTTAGCTACTCATGGAGGATTTTCCTCAACATTCTCGAAATTCTTGAACATGGGTTGGTTCCAGGGTGTCTATGACACTTTATCCTACTTTACCTTACCTTACTTTATCATATTCCACCTTATCATATTTATTGGAAGTGATACAATAAATTCCGTCGTTTGATATTTGTTTTTTTTCCAAGGGATGGTATGGCATGAACCATGCTGCAACTCCCTCATTGCATTCTATTCGACATTTTTGTAGATTCTAATCATCTTGCTAGAGCTTGTGAAACTCAAGCACTATTACCATAATGGTCACATGGACAAATAAGACAAAGGATTTTCTCTACTTCGGACGATTGAGGTCATAGAGTAGGGAACCCATATTATAGGGACGGAGGCCATGGGTTGGTTTCCCCTCCAGAACGAATTATTTTTCTTTTTCCATTTAGACATATGACCAATACATGCAAGGGGCATTACACCTTTTGGTTTTGGTTATCCACATTATCATTTATTCAAACATATATGAACAATGCGATCTTGAGGTTTCCATGACCGATTGCATTCTTCATTCTTGGTTGCATGATAGACTATATTTATCCAAATATATGTCTAGATTCTTTTAATAGTGAGTATTAAAAATATCATGGCACCAAAAGAAACAAATGTTTAAGTCAAAAGTTATGTGTTGAAAATCATTGCTTTTATACAAGACATGGGTTATACATGACACTGTTAAGTAAGACATTGTTATACATGACATTTGACGTTAGTATATACAAGACATTTTCGTAAATAATGAGACGTGTGTAATATGATAAAAGCATGGTGGATACGCCGCTGGTACTTCCTATATATAAGTGCTTATAATATATTGCATATGGTGGTGTTATTCAAACCTATTCGACAAAGACAAGACATGATATATTTATACACTACATTTCTATTGGTTATTTATTTAACCATACATCATTCTTTTATATCATCTAATTTTCATATGATTTTATAAAAGAACTCGATCATAACTGGAGCCAATATTGTTGGTTACACTTGATGCTTTCACAATATCTCAAGGGTTGTTTCCATACTACGTAACACCCGAATTCAAACACCCTGAGTGTTACATTTTGGGTTTAGCCTCGGAGATCCGAAGCATAACCGCATCATCCCTCCCTACCTCGATCACTCAAACAATAACTCTCGCCATGAGAGAAATGAAGGCAACTGCTGCCATAAACGATTTTGGCACCAGGATGTATGCTGGTAACTACCGAAATCCTAAATGTGAATAAGTGTATGCGTGGTTAGAACTATGAATATTCCACAAAATCCCAATGAAGTCATGAGTACGTACACTCTACGATCATCATGTATCAATTCTTTAATACCAACACCTAGCTTAGCTAGTGTCTTGAGATGTTAAGCATATACTCGAAATAGAGTCATGTTAGACACACATTACTATATCAAGTTAGCTAATGGGGAATTAGCTGAGACATATCAAATCATTAATGGTCACCGGTATGTATCCTATTCATCAACGTTTCACATCCATGTTATTTGATACCATTGCCAATTTTAGCTTCATCTCAACATTTCATATACAAGAGTTTCATGGCTAGGGACGGGATTGTCCTAGCTACAATTAGGGATTGGGTTATCCTACATCTAAACATAGGGATTGGGTTATCCTACATCTAAACATAGGGATTGGGTTGTCCTCTCCATCTGTACAGGGAAGTCTTTACTACATAGAATTCAAAATGTACTTGGCCTAGAGTCAAGTAAGCTAGACGTCTCCTCATTCTATAGAATTGGCAAACGGTAAACTAGCCGAGTGAGGAGCAGAAATTTCATATCGATCTCTTACCCATTTAGTTGGGTATTTTCGATGTAGTGGTTGGCATGGATTGGCTATCCAATAATCGAGCCGAAGCCTTCTGTCATGAGAAGATCATTCACTTACCACTACCAAACGAAGATACACTTGTTATCCATGGAGAGAAGCGCAACACATCATTGCGTACCATATATTGCATGAAGGCACAGAAGTGCTTACGGAAAGGTTGTGTTGCCTTTCTGGCACATGTTGTCGACAAGGAGGCCGTTGGGCCGATGCTGACAGATATTCCAGTGGTAAAAGAATTTCCTGAAGTCTTTCCTGAAGACTTTCCAGGACTACCACCATATCGACAAGTCGAGCTTCACATCGACTTGGTACAGGGAGCTGCACCCGTAGCCAAATCTCCATGTTGATTAGCACCTTCTGAACCTTGTAATTTACCGAATAAGGATGTTGTGAGTTCATAACCCCCACTCTTCATCATTTTACATCTTTTTTTTAAGGTTTTCAGGGGAGAGATGCAAGTTTTGCAAAATTTCACAACATTTCAATGAACAAAAATTCATATTTCTAAACATTGTTACATATAAATTTCCAACTAACTCAAATGGTTTATGAAAGGTCCAAGCTTCTACTCCAAGTTAGACTTACGATCAGGGGTATCACAAGTTACGAATATAAGAGGAAAGCATGCCAAGGATGGTTTTTCAAACTCGTTATGGTCATTACGAGTTTCTCGTTATGCCCTTTGGTTTAACGAACGCACTAGCGGTCTTCATGGAATTAATGAATCGCGTGTGCAAGCCGTATCTCAACAAATTCATCATAGTATTCATTGACGACATTTGATATACTCACGATCGGCAGATGAGCACGAACAACATTTGAGAACCATTTCGGAACTACTCAAGAAGGAGAAACTATACGCGAAATTTTCCAAGTGCGAATTTTGGATTCGCGAAGTACAATTCCTCAGGCATGTAGTGAACGAGAAAGGCATTCAAGTAGACCCAACTAAGATTGAATCAAATGAGAATTGGGAGGTGCCCAAGACTCCAACTGGAGTCCGACAATTTTTTTTTGGGATCAGCGGGATATCATCGGAGATCTATTGATATTTTTTTTTTTAAATTTACTCAACTGCTAACCTCCCTCACCCATAAAGACAATAAATGCGCCCCAATCGAAAAACAAGAAATAGCATTACAACTTATTCTTAAGATTGGTGCATAGCATTTTACAACCTTATCATTATCCGACGATACCGATGACTTTGTTGTAAACTATGATGCTTTGCATCAAGGATTGGGTTGCGTACTCGTGCAACGTGAAAAAGTTATCGTGTACACGTCGCGCCAATTAAAAAGTGCATGAGAAGAACTATACCACTCTCGACCTTGAGTTAGGCGCGGTGGTATTCGCTTTAAAAAGTATGGCGACATTATTTATATGGTACTCAATGCATTATTTTCACGGATCATAAAAGTCTTCAACACATATTCAACCAAAAAGAATTAAATATGCGTCAACGATGTTGGTTGAATTGTTGAACGACTATGATCGTGAAATAAAGTACCATCCGGGCAAGGCAAACGTTGTAGCTGACGCCTTGAGCCACAAGGAGCGAGTTAGAACACTGAGAGTTCAAGCACTAGAGAAGATGATTCACAAGCGCTCAAGGAAGAGCATATTCAAGCAGAAACACTTCGAGGCATGAAAGAACAATTAGTGCCGAAAGAAGATGGAACTTTATACATTATGGGTCGAAATTGGGTTCCATTATTTGGCGGCCTTCGAGATGATATTTTGAGGAAGCACATAGGCCTAAGTATTAAAAGAATACTATTGGTGGCCTAACCTCAAAAGTAATATCGCGACTTATGTAGGAGAATGCTTGACTTGCGCAAAAGCCAAAGCTGAATATCAGAAACCCTCGGACTTGTTACAACAACCCGAGATTTCCGTTTGGAAATGGGAACAAATATCGATGGACTTCATTACGAAGTTACCCAGGACCTCATGTGGTCATGACATGATTGGGTAATCATCGATAGACTAACCAAGTCCACACACTTCTTACCGATTTGGGAGGAGGATAGTACAGAAAAACTAGCGGAACCCTATCTTAAGGAAATAGTGGCTCGTCATAGAGTGCCTATTTCAATCATCTCAGACCGAGACGGTCGTTTTGTTTCAAGAATTTGGAAATCATTTCAATAGGCCTTTGGATCTCATTTGAATCTAAGTACGGCCTTTCACCCACAAACTGACGGCCAGAGCGAACGGACAATCCAAACACTCGAAGATATGCTTCGTACATGTGTTATGGATTTAGGCGGCAATTGGGATACTCATATACCTTTAGTTGAGTTTTCCTACAATAACAGCTACCACACTAGTATACAAGCTGCACCGTTCGAAGCTCTTTACGGTTGAAAGTGTCGCTCTCCGCTATGTTGGGCGGTAGCGAGCGATAAACAACTAATCGGTCCGGAATTAGTCCAAGAGACTACAAATAAAATCTTTCAGATCCGAGACAGTATCAAGGCGGCTCGCGATCAACAAAAGAGCTACGCAGACAAGAGACTGAAGCCATTATCTTTCGAGGTCGGAGACAAGGTCTTGTTGAAAGTCTCACCTTGGAAGGGCGTAGCGAGATTCGGTAAGCGTGGAAAGCTTAACCATCGATATGTAGGACCATTTGAAATCTTAGAAAAGATTGGCACCGTTGCCTACAAGCTGAAGTTACCAGAAGAACTAAGTAGAGTACACCACACATTTCATGTGTCGAATCTTGAGAAGAGTCCAACACAAGAAACGGTTATCATCTCGGAGGATGAGATTCAAATTGATGAAAAACTCCAATTCACAAAGCACCTATTAAGGTCATGGACCGGAAGGTCCAGAAAATACAAAGGAGTCGTCACATATTAGTAAAAATTCGTTGGAACTCTCGACACGGACCCCAATATACTTGGGAACGTGAAGATCAAATCAAAGTCAAATATCCTCACCTGTTCGAGAACAATCCTGCAAAGGATGACTCAGCTTGAATTTCGGGACGAAATTCTCAATAACAGGGGGAGAATGTGACAACTGCCATTTTTCGGTAACTTTCTTACACTTAAAGTACTCATTTTTAGCTACATTTTTATGCATTTCGAACACTCGAACTGCGTATTACATGATATACATCTTAGAATACTTATGGAATATTCAATTATGATGCACATGATTCATTTTTATTGGTTACCTTTGAAACAATGTAAACAATGCATCGAAACAACTAGAGTAGTACCTAGTGAACTAGTGTGCTGACGAAAACCCAGGATCCGCATAAATCATCTAAATTACATCTTTAGGACTCGGACGATAGTCCAACATCAATTATATATTAAACCCTATACGGGAATACAAGAGTTTGGTTAATATTTTACCAATGTCCGGTAGCACTAAAAACTGTCCGAAAAGCGCTAAAAGTGAGCAATTCATTAAATTTCCGCAAAAATTCAGCATTTGTATTTTATTACAAGATGCAAAAATTGATGTTTAGGCACCAATTTCATATAAAAATAATTATGGAATATCAATTTCACGCATAACTGGAATTTTTCCTACAACTTCCATAAGCGTACCTTTCGACTATTTACTAGTGAAACGAGCGCTAAACATCTAGTCGAACTATATTTTGGCACATGTAGCGAACTAGTGATTATTATTTTAGGTCTTATTAAGCTAGTTTATGGTCATTTCAAGTCAAGAAACATCTCGGAAAATTGCAAACCCTTAACACCAAAATACTTACATCTTTATATTCATTTGAAACCTTAAAAATAACTAACATATTTTTACCACACAAGACCCCCCCCCCCCCCCCCCCCCACCTTGTAACCGTGAACAAGGGGTCCCACCCCCTTGTTTATGTTGGTAAAATATCTAAGATATTATAATTACATGCAAGTGGATTAGATTGGTGATTTGTTCCAACACTTAACCACTAAGAAATTACTAGCACTTATCATCATTTTTCACCTTCACTTTCACAAGTAAACTCTCTCATCATCTTCATCCATATTACCAAGAACATCTTCAAAAACCCACTTATTTTTATTACCTCCTTCATGATCAATATGGATTTCCAAGTAACATAAGGTGATCTAAAGCTTTTGGAAGTAAAAGGAAGGGTTTTCATCCATACAAAAGTGTTCTACCATCAAGATTATCATCTTCTTAGTTCTTATAATCTTCTAAGATCATCCCTAGCCTAGTGCTAGAAGTAAGCTTCTATATCTATTTTTTTTATATATACAAATATATTAAGTTTATGATTGTTATTATTACTAATAATAACCAAGAGATCATACTTAATAAACACAAAAAAAAAAAAATACAAAGAAGCAAAGATAAAAATCATGATATATTTATGTTTGGTTATATTGTGATCTAAGACTTGTGATATGCATATTTAGTCTTGTTATGATGATTATGATACAAATAAATTGTTAGAAGATGTTTAAGATATGATCTAAGAATTATACATGTTTATGTTAAAGGGTTGTTAACATAAAGGATTAAATGGATGATTATAACTTTTGATCTTGTGAAAGTATTGAAGGTTTTTATTTAAAAACAAGACTTTCACAATATTATAAAAAGTAACATACAACTAGAGATTTTTATAAAAGTTGTTAAAACTAAAATTAAATTTGGTTTTTGAACTTGTTAGCATATGAAATGATCATGGTTAAAACCCTACATGATTTGGATATCATCTTGAAAAATTATGTTATAAAAGTCTCATATGTTTAGTTAAGATGTTGGGTAAATTGATGATGATTGGAAAGAAAAAGAAAATGATATGTTTATGAAACATGGTTAAGATAAAAATACAAAGGTTATATGGCCATTTTTCATAAAAACTTTATTTTATAAAGTAACAACATTTTTGGTTAATTTTAGACAAGAGAAATATATATTTTTTTAGAAAATATATAATTGGTTATTTTGACAATTTTTGTGACATGTATTACTTGATGTATTAGTTATATATATCAAAGTAGGAACTTGTATCTAATGTCACATTTAAACTCAAAACACCTCATAACGAAAGTCCTACAAGACTTCACATAATAACGCCTTAAAACGAGTTACGGACGATTCTAATAATCGGACACCAATTATGGTCAAAACGGACAACGGACGAATCCTTAAACGAGTCACCAATCCGAGGAGTTACTACGACGTTTAGACGATTTATCGACACGAAATATAAGTATCCTATCGATAACAAATTTCGGACGTTTATAAACTTATAAAAACTAGTATGTTTTTATTTACTAACAAGTATACTTAGTAAATTTTTATAAAAAGGTTTTTATAAAAATAAATGGGCTTATTATACTAGTGGGCTATTTTTATAACAAATGGGCTTATATTACTTAATGGGCTATTTTTTTTCTTAATGGGCTTATCTTCATAATGGGCTTAACATAAATTCATGGGCTAAGCCCAAATACTAAACATATGGGCCAAAGCCCAACACTATTCAAGCCCAACACTATTCAAGCCCAACACTATTTGAGGCCCAACACTATTTGAGGCCCAACACTATTTGAGGCCCAACACTATTTGAGGCCCAACACTATTTGAGGCCCAACACTATTGAGGCCCAACACTATTTAAGGCCCAGCACTATTTAAGCCCAATAACTTGAAAACATGGGCTTGGCCCAATGATACCATTATTGGAAACACAACTATACAATTGATACATATGAGACACGAAATTCAGCGGACTAGATCCGACTATACAACTCACAAGATACAAGATAACATTTATATATATATATATTTGGTGAAAAATATATATATAACATTTGAACAATTCATTCATCGAATACACAGTTAACGAACAGTAAAGACATACAAGTCTTACACATATTGAAGACACAAGACTTGTACTCAAGTTCTTTACAAAGACCGAAGTGTCTAACAAAAATAAGAACATTTGTAGGTCGCAACGCTATTCAGGACGACCGCACGTGAGATCTTATTTACATCTATTCACGGACGCAATTCAGTGAGTTCATGTCCCCTATTCATTTAAATGTTTTACAACTTTACAACTATCGGGGAAGATACATGTTCAATCGTATGTTAAAGTTAGGGAATGAAACACCTTAGATCATGTGCGAATTAGGGCCATACTATAAGCACCATTAATCCAGTTTGGACCAAGGAACAAAGGACTAGATCTAATGGGTTTTGGCGAGCCCCACTCTTGGTCGTGGACCCATACAGAAGAGTGCGTTTGTGTCCCAGTCGATAGGAGTCGACATAAAATCGTCTAGGGTTGGATCGCTTCCTAATTCGTCACACATATTAATGTCCTCGCGAAACATTAATGATCAACGATTTCATTGACGCTTTACATACTACATCATTACATACAGATACATTTTATACAACTCACATTTTACGGATACATCTTATACAACTCACATTTTACGGATACATCTTATATCCAGTTTGGATACAATTACAATTGAGACAAATACATATTACATACTGTTTTGATACAAATACATCTTATACAGCTAAACTGCATGAACTCGCTCAACTTTTGTTGATGTTTTCAAACTTACATGTATTTCAGGGAATTAGTGGACCAATGCAACGATTTCAGTTCAAGGAAAACAAGTATTAATACTCCATGCCAACTATTGAAGGGTTTGCCTGTTATATACCGCCTCTTTGCGGTGATATAGTGGTCAAAGCCTTGACATTTTAAGACTTACATTTTGATGTATAGAACGATGAAAACATATTTTCATTTGATGGTTTGTAACAAATACATTTAACTTATGTTGCGTTCTTTTGAAACGATTATGACAATGGCATTGGAGCTTGTTTTTATTCATTTAGTATGTTCACTTATATTGTTATGCAATGAGAACCGATCAGATCACACCTCGCGCTTCCGCTACGAGCGGGTGTGACACTACGCCACCACCCCCTGTTTCAGAAATGTTTCAAAAATGACTGTTTTAGTCCCTGCACGTGTTTAAGGCCTTTTTCGATGCGTTTGAGCCCCGTTAACCTCATTTCAAGGCTCTAAAATGAAGTTAAAGTATAGGGAACTCAAAACATGCTCAAAAATATCTCGGATGTCGGTTCGTTTGGTCGTACGATCGCGATGTTCGGTTAATTACGACGGAATGCGCATAAGCGTGAAAAACAATCCAAATGACGCGACGAATGGATTTTTCTCAAGCCAAACACTAAAATAAAATATTATAGTGCTTACATAAATTTTTGGATGTCCGGATGTATTCAGAACGTAAGTTATGCGCGAAAGTGCAAACTTATGCACTTTTTGACACTTTTAGTCCCTGAATGACCCAAAAGTTTATTTTAGCACACCGAACCCCTCAAAGCCTATTTCTAAGCTATGTGAAGGATATTTATGGCATGTTTAACTTATGGTCATCTTCCGGAATGTCTGTTACAGTTCAGATTGGCATACTTTCGCAGTTTGTCAACTTTAGTCCCTGTAAGCGATTTAACTTGATTTTGCCATACCAAAGCCTTCAAAAATTATTTCTAAGTTATGTAAAGGTTATTTAAGGTATGTTAAGTCTATTTTGCTATTCCGGAGTGTTCGTTGCATTAAACTGGTTATATTTACGCATCAGTGCGCGTGTAACCTTCCAGAAAGCGATTTAGAGCTTGAAATCGAACAAGAGTTGATATGTGCAAAAGATACACATATTTATACAAGTCCAAAGTATGAAATACAATATTTCATTGGTTTGGTATTTGTTTAATGGTCGCAGTGACACAGGTGTCACAGTCTCCCCTACTTTAGGAAATTTCGTCCCGAAATTTATTCGTAAGAGTCTGTGTGTGACTTTGTGTTAAATAGCCATCAAAGATATGTAAAGCATAATTTTGTTATTTTCCTCAACGGATATTTTTCAGAAGCGTAAATGAACGAACGGAGTCATTTTCTTCAACGGGTTCTTCGGAAATGGAAAATAAAAGGATTTTTAACTAAACGGATATACATTTCCCTCAACGGATATTCTTCAGAAGTGAAAACGAATGGATGATTCATTCTTCCTCAACGGGTCCTTCGTCAGAAACGGGAATGAAGGAATAATCCACAGATATTCATTTCTCTCAATGAATATTCTTCAGAACGAAAATGAACAAACAGGGTCATTTTCCTCAACGGTTATTCCTCAGAATTTGAAATGAAGAAATAATCAACGGATATTCATTTCCTCAACGGATAATCTTCAGAAACGAAAATGAACTAACGGGGTCATTTTCAACGGTTGCTTCCTCAGGTATGGAAATGAAAGATTTAACAACGGATATTCATTTCCTCAACGGAAAATCTTCAGAAACGAAAATGAACTAACGGAGTCATTTTCAACGGTTGCTTCCTCAGAGTTGGAAATGAAGGATAAACGGATATTCATTTCCTCAACGGATATTCCTCAGAAGTGAAAAATGAATAGCTAGTTCATTTTTCCTCAACGGATGCTTCATCAGAATTGGAAATGAATTGGGTTAACTTAGATACATGATAGAACTTGCTGTGATTTCTGTGCACTAAATTCCATAATTATGTATGCATCCATAATTACGTAATTCCTTGCACAGTCCGCACAGTTCGTTTTGTAATGTTGTGGGGAAGGATATCAAACTTGTGATGACGGTGACTAGACTACCATAGGGTCCTTTTAATTAGATCAACAGAGGATCTTCTTAATTAGGCCACCAAGGAGTCCTTTAAGCTATATCATCACATGATGTTCCTAACAAGATTTTTGGATCAATCTGTTTAACTAGACCACTCAAGGGGTCTAATTATGGAGTAGTACTTTTTAATCCAAGGGACTTAACTACAACGTAGAAGTCCATTAAGGATTTTAGATAGTACCTTTGGGTATCCTACTATGAATCCCTTATACGAAGATATGGAAGAATCTACGAGGATTTGGATAACATAAATTGGATCACACAAAACATAAAAGGGAACACATAAGCACATAATCACATAATTGTTTAATTGTTATTATCTTGTTATTGATTGCTATTAACTTGGCACCTCGTACTTCGTTTCTCTTGGAAGAAACGGGTACTTAGGATTTTCGTGGAAAACGCAAGAGATCATACAATGGAAGAAATTTGGGGGTAGTATGTTCTTCAAGGAATATGGTTCCTTGATTGTTGGTATTGTAGAGGATATGTTTATACATGCAACCACATAAACATATTAAAATGTAAATGAAAGATTTATTCATAACAACAATAACAACAACTGTTTCATAGATCGTGATAACAAAAGAAAATAATACACAAGGCTCGATTATTTTCTAAACAGCGTTATCTTCTGTCGGTCAGATACTCATCCCTGCGCTGGATTTGCATTAGCAAGATTTGGGCAATTCCTACGAAAATGGCCCATCTCACCGCAGTTGTAGCAAGACCCTGGTGGAAAACGAGCTTGAGCAGGATTGTTGTTAACTTGATTTGGTGCAGCTGCTGTTGGGCAAACCCTCGCTGTATGACCTATAAGTCCGCAAACTTGGCATGTGCGGCACTTCACACCAGCATGATGATGTAGGCCACATTGGTTGCACAAGGGTGCAGTTCCGTTGTAGGGTTTCCTGGCAGGGGGTTGAGCTGGTTGGTTGGGGACGGCTTGATCATTGTGAGCGACCACGGCGAAGTTCTGAGAAGACTTTCGCTTCTTTGACTTCTTAGAGGATCCAGTCTGTTCATCCATGGTCTTTGATTCCTCGAGTGGGTTTGATTCTTCGACCGGTTTCTTGTCACCTTTTCGGAAAAGTTTACCTTTCCTGATCTTTGATTCAGTCAAGGTTGCAGATAGCTCAATGGCCTGCCTAACAGTAGTAGGGTTGCTACCAGTCAAAATGTCTTGTATTGAGTCAGGGAGGCCATCAATGTACTTTTCGATTGCCTTATCCAACGGCGTGACCATGTTTGGGCATAACAGACTTAACTCCTCATAACGGTCTGTGTAGGCTCGATGCTCACCGCTGTCTTGCTCAAGATTGTCGAATTCCCTTTCCAAGGCTCTGATCTCATGACGAGGACAGAATTCCTTCATCATAAGGGCCCTAAGTTCAGCCCATGTCTGTGCTAGAGCAACTTCTGCACCACGATCTCTCATAACCCCGTTCCACCACGTAAGGGCCCTCTTCTAGAAAACAATCGAAGAAAACTCGACCTTGCGATTGTCAGGACACTGCACGTGGCGGAAAGTATTCTCAATGCTCTCGAACCATTGAAGAAGCCCAGTCGCTCCCTCAGAGCCACTAAACTTGAGTGGTTTAGCCGAGTTAAAACTCTTGAAATTGCATGGACCATTGTTGTTGTTGTTGGCTTGGTTCCATTGAGCAAAGAGGTTTGGGAATTGAGCAGCCATTTGCTGCGCAATGATTTCTGCCAGTTCGGCAGTCGCTATTTGGTTTTCGCGTCGAGGAGGCATTCTAAAGAGGAAACATGAAATGAAACGAGTGAGAGAATTAGACGAAAAGAATGAGATGAAACAAATCTGATGAAAGCAAGGATAGTGGTCATTTGTTTGTTACTACAAAGCAACAAACGACCCCGGTGATTAATCAAAGTAAATAGGTCAAAAATAATGTATCGCGAAGACATGCTCGCCTATAAGTGAACACTCATCCCAAGAATTCCCAGGTAAGCACAACTGGTCTCGCGTCTGATGAGATATATACGAAGTGCTTGCCTAGACAGAAAACCCAGAATACAGGCATTCACCCTTCCAGTTTGCACGTGTTCACATTATTTAAAACCCAAAACCTAGACGAGATTTTTGAAAACTCAAAGGGGTTCAAAACCATATAACAGAGGGTTCAAAACCTTACAATAGAGGGTTCAAAACCTAGTAATCAATCATCCTAGAACAGATGATTAGTTTTCAAAGCGGTTTTGAAATTTATGTTCTTATTGTGGTTGTCACCTAAGAATAAGTGACGGTATTGTTTTATGACTAAACGCAAGTAAACTCGCGTTAGGTTCCTAAGAAGGTTATAGACTAGGTCAAAGCATTACTAATAACCTAATTCCCTATAACCATTGGCTCTGATACCATCTTTTCTGTCACACCCCGACCACGTAGAACATACAAAACGTGGCGGAAACGTCGGGGAGTGTTGTAACAGAATTAATTGTTTCAAATCCATGGCAATTAAAGTTTTGTTTTATTAATCAAACAAGAGAGTTACATTGTTTTAAACAAGAAACAAAGAGTACATAACAAAAATTTACTAGTTCTTGTCTCGTTTTAAGTCACTAAGGCACAGGTCCGCCTAAGTATGTCTTGATAAGTCCTATGCATCATCTCCTGAAAACACATGTGAAAATAGGTACGTCAGCATATAAATGCCTGTGAGATACATAGGTTTTGTGAAAATAGGATTCATGACTTATGTTTGAGAAAATGTTTAGTCATGAACCTTGTAATTTGCTTTGTCTTGTAAATCATTTGAAAAACGATAAGATCAGATGATATGTATAGATAAATGTAAGGTTAAATGAATAACCAAGTAAAATGAGTTTGTATAAGATAGGTTGTTTGTAAAACAATGTCTTGTGAAAAGTATGTTATCAGTATAAAATGCTATATGTCTCAAATTGAAATGATTCAAATAACGCTACGATATGTAATACCATACAAACACTTATATATAGGAAGTACCAGCGGCGTATACACCATGCTTGTATCATATTACCCACGCCTCGTTACTTAAATCACTTACTCAAACCAAACCATCAAGATGTAATGTTTAACAATTGTAGAAATGTTTATGTATAGTCAATTACGGGTCACACGGTTCAATAGCTACAAACGGTTCAAATGATCAAACAGTTACAACGGTTCACATAGTCAAATGGTTATAACGGTTCACATAGTCAAATGGTTACAACGGTTCACATAGTCAAATGGTTACAACGGTTCAAAATGTAATATAATGTGTTCATATGCTGGATGAGCATATGCAACAATATGCAATGTAAAACAATGTACTAAGTATGCACACAATGGACATACATAGCATGAAATGTAATGTAGAACAATGTACTAAGTACGCACACAATGGGCATACATAGCATGTAATGTAAAACGATGTACTAAGTACGCACACAATGGGCATACATAGCATGAAATGCAATGAAATCATGTACTATAATGTACTAACGAACATAGCAGGTATATGATGTGAAAGCATGGAAAGCATGAAAGTAACAAGTAGGCACATGTGTTTCACCTCAAAACAGTTTGGAAAACAGTAAAAGAGGGGTCTATGTACTCACTTGATATTGCTCAGAAGTCCTAAGATAACCACCAAGCAATGCTAGAGATCACGGAATCAAACGGCACCTAATATAGGTAACTATGAATGAGGGTTCGTAAACCAAACGAGTGTGGAGACTCGTGTAATATGGTTTAACAAAGCCTACATACTAAATGAAACCTAACATAATTGTTTACGACCCATTACGACCCGTTTAGGTAGCTTATGCTACTTTAACGCGTCGTTCGCGTGAAACGCGTTCGGAACGTCTAACTAGTCCTATGACAAGTGTTATATGCCTAAACATGTTACATAATCAGTTATGTGACAAAAGTTTAGGTTACATATGCTTAATTACCAATTATACATGAAAAGGGTATTCTGGTAATTTACCTAAGGCATATAAACTACCTATCATACAACTACTTAACGAAGTGACCATAAGGTATAACCTCGGAAGGTTATTCCCTATATACTATGGTCACCTAATGTGTTTGGTCGGATCCTAATGATCGACCAAATGGGTTGGGTTCGAAGGTATAAGCGATTTATCAGATCGCTTACCCTTACGACCCTAGACAACGTGGTAATCAGTAGGCATAGTCACAAGGGACTATAACCATCGTGATTACAATCACGTTGCGAAGTTCAAACGAACTTCGCATTGACCATAAGCTGGTCAACGCAGAAAGTCAAACAAAGTTTGACTTTCGGACTCGAAAAGCAATAAAAGAACGAAAGAATACTTACGAAGGGTTCCGAATGCTAATCTAGATCAAAATAACTCAGGTATGAAACAATGGTTCCAACTTAGAGTCTTTTTGATCAGATTCTTGTGGGTTTGAAGCAAATGGGGGTGGGGTATTTATAGTAATTCCTGAACCGTTAAGATCATTTCTTGAATAACGTGATCGAATCTCGTGCGTACACTTGTTGGAAAGTTGTGGTGACTAAAAATGACCCTTAATGAGCTGAAAGGGCAAGTGTGAGTGTGTGGTTGTGAGTTAATCAGCTGAAATCTGCTGACTAATCAGTCTTATCTGATCTGGTTAGGCAGTCGCGTAGCGCGACTGGTAAGGCCCTTGGGGCTCGCGCTACGCCACCACCCCCTGTTTCAGAAATGTTTCAAAAATGACAGTTTTAGTCCCTGCATGTGTTTAAGGCCTTTTTCGATGCGTTTGAGCCCCGTTAACCTCATTTCAAGGCTCTAAAATGAAGTTAAAGTATAGGGAACTCAAAACATGCTCAAAAATATCTCGGATGTCGGTTCGTTTGGTCGTACGATCGCGATGTTCGGTTAATTACGACGGAATGCGCATAAGAGCGAAAAACGATCCAAATGACGCGACGAATGGATTTTTCTCAAGCCAAACACTAAAATAAAATATTATAGTGCTTACATAAATTTTTGGATGTCCGGATGTATTCAGAACGTAAGTTATGCGCGAAAGTGCAAACTTATGCACTTTTTGACACTTTTAGTCCCTGAATGACCCAAAAGTTTATTTTAGCACACCGAACCCCTCAAAGCCTATTTCTAAGCTATGTGAAGGATATTTATGGCATGTTTAACTTATGGTCATGTTCCGGAATGTCTGTTACAGTTCAGATTGGCATACTTTCGCAGTTTGTCAACTTTAGTCCCTGTAAGCGATTTAACTTGATTTTGCCATACCAAAGCCTTCAAAACTTATTTCTAAGTTATGTAAAGGTTATTTAAGGTATGTTAAGTCTATTTCGCTATTCCGGAGTGTTTGTTGCATTAAACTGGTTATATTTACGCATCAGTGCGCGTGTAACCTTCCAGAAAGCGATTTAGAGCTTGAAATCGAACAAGAGTTGATATGTGCAAAAGATACACATATTTATACAAGTCCAAAGTATGAAATACAATATTTAATTGGTTTGGTATTTGTTTGATGGTCGCAGTGACACAGGTGTCACACCAGGTGTCTGCAGAAAATGACAAAGTTGTAGAAACTTCTATTTCCAGCATGGGGGCGTGCCCAGCTCAGCATGGGGTGTGGTCAACGCTAAGATTCGCATAATCTTGCAAATCTTGATAGTACAGATACGCTTCTGCACACGAGGCCATGCCCAGCGAACACGGGGGCGTGTGGAGCCTAATACAGACAATTGCAATTAATGAATAAAGAAAAAGATGATGGCCACGGGGCCGTGCCCAGCGGACATGGGGCCGTGGCCGGGCTTCTGTTCAGGCTATAAATAGGGGTGCTTGGTTCACTTCAAAGGCACCTCTTGGCAAACCACCTCTCTCCCACTTCACCACCACTCCACCACCACTACAACACCCACATCCACCACCATCATCCACCTTAGAGTGTGTGTAGTAGTCTCGGGATCCAAGATTGATCGTTAGAGTTCTTGTCAATCAAAGGCCATGTTTGGCTAAGTCTCTTACATCACTTGGTGAAGACAAACATTTAATGTAATACTTTTGATTTTTAATCTTTTTGCACTTTTTATTTGGTTTTGTATTAATGACTTTAATAACTAGTTTCTTATGTTGAAGGTGAAACTTCTTTATCATTTGTCCGTGGTGTCTTGGCATTACTTTACTGTCTATATAAAGTAAAAGATTTTCACCATTCATATCTCTACGGTCTATATAGAGATATGTTGGCTACCTGGTCGGGGGTTAAGGGAATGGTTTAGTAAGGTTCTTGCCTTGTTCAGTGTATAGATCCTGGAAGGACCTGGGTCCAGCTTACTAGGACCTCCTTCAATACCCACTGGTATTGGATGGCGGGGGTGCGAATAGCTTGATCCCCTCATATATAAACTACTATTAATACATTAACCCGACTACATGGGATTGTATCCCTGCTGACTCAAACCACTTAGCCGAGGGTAACGTCGCCTTCAAAAGAGGGGCCTACCACTTTACGCATTAATAAATTAATTAATTATCTTTCAATATTCCGACCCTTTGGGATTGTATCCTTGCTGACTCAAACCACTGGGTTGAGGGTAACGTCACCTTCAAAAGAGGGGCCTACTACTATAACTAAGATAATCTCTTAAAAAGTGCAAAAGTGCGGAAATCATCAAATGTTACATTAAAAGCAAGTCGGATCCAAGTGATTCATCTTGTCTATCTGTTTTTATTTTATTTTATTTTTGTTTTCAGCATTTTAGTTTTTATTTTCATGTTTAAAACCTTTTCTAAAAATTTTGATTTGATTAGACGTTGAGGATAAACCGGTACTAAAAGCTCTTGTGTCCTTGGACGACCTCGGTATCTTACCAACGCTATACTAAGCTCACGATGGGTGCACTTGCCCATATGTGTGTTTAGTGTTAGTAGAATATCGTGTTTTATAAATTTAAAACTTGACTAATGTGTAAAATGGGCTTAAAATATTAATAAAAATATATTACACTCGACACGCATCACCCATCTACCATAACTTCTAGCTTCTTCGTACTCTTTTTGCACTCCTTCTATTCTGCAATCTGCAAAAAATCTTTATCTAGACGTTTTCTCTTGCTAAATTTCTTCTTTCATTTTCTCTTTCACTTCAGCAACCAATGCTCTTTTATCTTCTTTTAGGTATTTACCCCAGTTAAACCCTTCGTCATCATGAAATGTACTGGGACTATTACCTTGAACCAATAAAGCTTGTGTATGCTCACCGGTTTTATGATAAATTGCCTTTTTGTAGTAGTCGTCATGGAATGGATTACCATGATCAGCTACTTCTCGGTTAACACACTCCCTTTTGAAATGACCATTTTGTTTACACCGGAAACATGTAACTTTTGACTTGTCAAACCCGAGCTTGGTGTGTTGGTGCATACGTCTGTCGACTTCGTCTTGTATCGAGTCTAGTATTAGAATTGTTAGATCAGGGAGCGTTGTACGAGAAAATAGGAGGTTTTAGGGTGTTGTTGAGCTAATTCCGCTTGAAGGACCTAATTCCGCTTGAAAGAGACAGATGCAGTTTCAAGCGAAATTAACATAATTAATTCCGCTTGAACCGACACCTTGACACTTTCAAACGGAATTAGTTTCCTATAAATACCTCCCAAGCGAAATCATTTAAAATGTTCTTGTTTCCGGTACTGAACTGCTGCCGATGCGTCGTTTGATCTGTAAAGTTGTGATATCAATAAAACAAGACGATTAATAGTGAAACAAGCTGTTTTTCAAGTCTGTTTCTTAGTTTCCGCCTCTGAAACAGACAAGAGCTCTTCTGATTGACTCGTTTGGGTCACAAACCGATGCTACATGTGGTATTAGAGCACAGGAGGAAGAGTTCTTACCAAAACAGCCGTTATTTCTGACTTCTACACCTTCTTTTCAAAATTGAACTAGTTTTTACGGTCAAAAAGTCTTGAATTTCACATATTAAGTGCGAAACTGTGTTTTAACTAATCCTTGAAAGAATTGGAACCTATTTCGACTTAAAACGGGTAAAAAACGTAATTCCGCTTTAAAACAAGATCGAAAAAGATGATGTCAGCAGCAATTCAAACAAGATTATCACCTAATTCCACTTGAATTTGTATTTCCGCTTGAAAAATAGACCTAATTTCGCTTGAAATTACATGATTCCGCTTCAAGAGGTAATTCCATTTGAAAAGTTTCAAACGAAATTAGGTAATTCCGTTTCAAGGCGTGATTCCGTTTGAAAGTGTGCTGGTTCAAACAAAATTAGTGATTTCGCTTCAGGGTGATTCCATTTAAGTGTGATTTCGTTTGAAAGGGATAATTTCGCTTCAAATCTAATTCCGCTTTAGTGCTTGATTCCGTTTGAAGTTTGTGATTCCGTTTGAAACCTGAGTTTTTGTGAAAATTTTTCCGAAACATGGACGAGGAATTCTATAATGCGTTTGCTACACCGATTGCACCTGTTACTGCTGCTGAAACAGTGTACAGTGAGAATGAAACAGGAACTTATCAGAAACCACCAAAGCTCATGTACATTGAAGATTTTCAAGGATGGAAAAATCGATTCGAGAACTGAGTGCAAGCTTATAAATTTTACGCATGGTGTTCATTGTTGAAAGATTATGAGAAACCAAAGAATGAACGTGGGATTGAAAAAGCTATTTGTGACTATTCAGAGGGTGACAAATTGAAATTTACAAGTGAGAAAATGATGATCAGTATTCTTCAGCAAGCGATTAAAGAAGATATCTTTGTTCTGCTCCAACATAATGGTACAGCTAGATCAATTTGGGAAGCATTGATTCAGAAATTCAAAGGAAGCGCATATATGATCAAAAACAAAAAGGAATTATTGAAGAAATCGTTTGATGTTTTCAGCTTTCGACCATGAAACAACAAAGCAGACCATTGATAGATATTGTCATCTGGTATTGGAAATGAAAAGATTGGACATTGAGAAAGATGATGAAGAATGGGTTGATAAACTTGCTGATGCACTACCACAGCATAAGTGGGGAACTTATTTGATGATTGTGAAACATATGAGAAAGTCTGAGAGTATGAATTTGGCACAGTTCATTCAGAAAATTGAAGAGCATGAATTGGATATTCAGAAAACTGCTATCATGACGAATCTAAATACTCAACAAGATGTCAGTTTGTATTACAGAGGGAACAAGTTTGAGGCTACCCCCAGCCCTAGCCCTAGCCCAAAGATCCAAACTGGATTTAGTGCTGACAGTTCGTCTGGAACAAAGGGTAGTAATGTGACACAGAGTGGTGGATCTTCATCTTCATACTCAAGCTTTGATCCGAATCATACAACATCAAGTTCTCAACGACAGAATTCAATAAATCTTCAATGCAACGTCACTTTGAACATTCAAAATGGTCAGAATTTGTCTCCAGAAATAGCCAAGCAACACATGGCATCACTCGTTGCTATGTTGGAATCTTATGAAGGTTTGATTGCTGGCAAGATTGGAAATCCGATGCTTACAAAAGAAGATTATGACCAAATTGATGCAGAGGAACTTGAGTTGATGGATGTGAAGTGGTGTTTGGCTAGAGCTTGGAGGAGGGCAGAAAAGTTTCAACAAATTACTGGTAGAGATGAGTTTCGAGGAATGGCTACTTCTCCATTGGGCTTTGACAAATCAAAAGTTACATGTTTCCGGTGTAAAGGAAAGGGTCATTTTAAGAGAGAATGTACAAATAAAGAAGCAACCGGGAATCAAGAAAAGAACAATTATTATCAGAAATCAATTTTTCATCAGATTGATCAACAACCTCAACAAAAGGATTCAAAAACTGCTCATGGTAAAATGATTGAAGATGCAAATAAGAAAGCCTATTTTGGTATCATTGATCAAGATGATGAATTTGTTGCTGAAGGATTTAGCTGGGATAAATACATTCCACCAAGTTCAGGTTTGGTTGCTAGAATTCTGGGTGAAGATGAGGCTAATTAGAAAAGAATCCCGATTTTTCCAGATCTAGGAAGTGATATTGATACCGATGATGAGGAAGAATATCTTAACAAAGCTAGAAAAGGCATAGATCCTGACAGTTTTAATTTCTTTTTTGCAGATAAAATGGAGATGCTGAATCAGAAAAAGATTGCCAGATTGAGGAGAGAGTTAGAAGCAGCAAGAATGCTAGCTGATCAAAAGACAAAGACAGAAGCTGGAGAAGCTAATATTGAACCAGTAACTGAGAAAGTAGTAGAGAAAATTGTTGAAGTGGAGAAAGTGGTGTAAAAAATAGTTGAAGTCGAAAAAATAGTCGAAGTTGAGAAACTTGTCGAAGTAGAGAAAATTGTTGAAATAGAAAAAATTGTTGAAGTTGAGAAACTTGTTGAAGTTGAAAAGACTGTCGAGGTTGAGAAGATAATTGAAAAGGTGGTTGAAGTTGAAAAACCATGTTTGAAGTGTTTAGAATCTTGCAAAGTTTGTGAGGAGAAAGATAAAAAGATTGCTGATTTGGAGAAGATTAAAAAAGATTTACTGTCCGATGTGAAGGAGTCATATGATGTTCTGAATAGAACAGTTGATGGTTTGAACAAAACAAATCAAGAAGTTGATGCTGCTATGACAATGATGAGCTCAACATTAATGACAAAGCAGAGCGTCATCAATGATTATATCGAAGATTGTGCTAAACTGAAGCAGGAATTGGAACTTGAAAAGATTGAGAGTGAAAGGATTAAACGATTACTATTGAGTTATACTACTTGTGATTATTTGATTGATCGTGTTTATCCTACTGTTGCAGGTCTTGAAGCGTTTAAAGACAAAGAAATGGAAGACACAGATGCTGGTAAGACACAAAGTGTCAAGTATAACAAGTGTCCGCCTCCAATCTATGAGAGTTATTTCCCCAGGAATCCTAACGAGGAGCATCTAAAAAAGGCAGTCAATATCAAGTTAAAGTCTGAAATCATTGATGAATTACCAGACAATATTGATGTCACATTCACAGCATCTGACACTGATCGTGAGTCTGAGTTATTAAAGAAAGTGGTCGATCAGGTGTTAGATATGGATGAAGAGTCAAAACCGGAGTCTAAGTCTAAAAGTTCGAGTTCGTCAGAAAAGAGTCCGAGTTCACCGGTTAAAAGGGTTTACAATAAAGAATTCCTGTTATCAAAATCTAATTTGAATGACGGACCAATCAAAGTGGCTTATACTTTGAATGATTCAGACAAATTATATTCTGATGAGGAATTTCCAATAATAAGTGTCAAAAATGAAATGATTAAACAGGTTTTCAAATTAACAGAAATTAATATTTCTGAAATAAAAGATTTAAATCTTGCTGAAAAAACCTAAAAAGTACACTTCAAGAGTTCAACATAGATTGAACAAGAAAAAGGGTTACAGTTCTGGTTCAGGTTATCGAAAGAAACTAAACCATAACAGTAATTTCAAAAAGAAAGGTCTTGGTTTTAGTTCTTCAGAAAATTATAAAAATGAGAAAAATTATAAACCAAAAACAACATTTGTTGCAGGAGGAAGTTCTGAAGATGAGCAGAAGAAACCATTCTGGAAACAGTCAAATCAAGAGTTTCTTGCTGAAGTAAAGAGAAACGTGAAGAAGTTTGCTCCAAGAGTTGATAGAAGAACCTGTTTCAAATGTCACAAGATGGGACACATTGCTTGGAATTGCCAACAGTTCAACAACACGAAACAGGAAGTTTCTTCTAACTCTGAAAATAGAAGGGAATGTGTTATAAATCGACTTTGGAAGTTGGTGAAACTTCAAAACGTTTTTACAAAAGATACGTCGATTTAAACAAACAAAAATGGGTTGTAAAATCTGAAAGTAGTTCTGACAATGAATCTGATTCCATAAAATCAGAGGAGTCATTTGTTGAGAAAAAGGTTGAGAATTCCGTTCCAGAGGTGAACGATGAAAATTTTCCTAAATTGTCAAAAGAAAATTTGAAGTTGAAAGTTGGTAAAACTGAGATTTCAGGTTAATTCTTTGCTGGTAACAAAGAATTTGATGCTGAAAAGGCATTTAGTGGCAAAGTTAAACACATTTTTGGGAAGATGGTTGATGGGAAAGTAAAAGGTGAAAAAGAATTTTACAAATCAAAATGTTGGTAGGATAGATGTGTACCAGAATCTCCCAAGGCTGGTCAGACTTGGGGGAAAGTTTTTCCTAACTAAAATCCTGACTTGCCGGAGCTCCCAGGTTGGTAAGTGTGGAGCAGGAATCGGCATCTTTCTTGAAATGTTTGGTTGGTAAATTCACAGGTGATATCTTTATATTGTTATATTTTGATTTACAAGTGGTTTGGGTTGATTAATGAACCTACAAGAGGTTGAAGAAAGGCTTTCACTTACAAGTGGTAAATCAAGGACATTAATTTGTACTTGTTTTTCCTTCAAATGATTGAGAAACGATGTGATGAACCCCAATTTTACAAGTGATAAAATCAACAAAATTTATTTTCCGGAAAAACCATTTGATTAAAACAAACTTAAGTGTTTTGAAATCACAATGGGAAAATGTTTTGTTGTGAGGGGGAGTTCTGATTGTTTATGCCAAGTGGATGGCGATTTGAAATGATTTGATATCAGTTCTCACTTTGCTTGTACAGTTTATTTTCAAATTTCCTTTAAATGATTTTGTATTTTAGGGGGAGTATTTTTTTTTCAAGAAAATCCAAAAACATTAGAAAATTTGAAAATGTCAAAAACATGATAAAATTCAAAAATGAGTTTTGTTGTCAAAAAGAGGAAATGATAGTACATCAGTGGACGATCACAACATGCTAAAGAATTGGAAAGTTAGATAGTGATAAACGGTCTCACTGATGATATGCCAGTAGGTTTTTGCACTTTTAGTAAATAGTGACGAGATATACACCTAAATTTCAAACTTGCTTATATCGTGGGTAACATCTCTCGGATATATGGGTACCCCCCGAAATCTTGTTTGAAGGACCCCTCTTTCTGAGATACTAGGTCTTTATGCTTAGTGATATCTGGGGTATTATCCCGGGACTTCTGATTTTGCGGAAGCAATGGCCTAGTGCCCGGAGAATACTTTACGCTTGCTTGAAATATAGCCCGCCCTCATCATAAAAAATGATAAAACATTGAAAAATGTAAATCATGTGCTGTTGTAAAAAAGATCCTCTAAAGGGGACCCACCTAAAGTCGAAGCCGTCATCTCTCTGCTGAACGGAAGTTCTGACCTGAGTTATCACGGTATCGCAATTTAACCCCTACAGATATCATCTAGGTATACTCACCTGTAAGACTGAATATTGGGATCTGGATACGGGAGTATATTCTGAGGTGGGACACGCGAATGGGTTTAAGTTCTTAAAACATTAATCTCGTATCTCGAAACAGTTGAACTTTGTGTGAAAATTTAAGTGGATCAGTATACTGACAATCTAAGTGAATCGTTTAGAACTTAAAATGATTAAAGCTTAACGGTGTTGGTGATTTGTCTCAAAAACTGATATGATCCTCTTACGCAAACTCACAAAAATATTGTATGTAAATATTTCTTTACTGCATTGCATTGCATTTCTTTTATATAAAAAATCCAAAAAGATTTTTGGTGTGTTTTAGCATAAATTTTTGAAAAACTCAAAAATATTTTAGACAACTGATGTTGAAAAACTGATTTTCAAAATTCCGAGTGCTAAACATGTCAAACAGGTTTGGGGGTGTGTGTGGTGTTGAAAAATGATATTCATACAAGTGGTTGGTTCATCAGAGATTAACATGATAAATCATTTTGTACGATACTTGAAAATGATGTGTTTAGTTTGTGTCTACAAGTGGTTAGCAGGGTTTCTAAATTTGTTATATCTTATCTTTTATGAAACTTACTTTTGGGTAGAGAATATGCAGGTGAGCCAGGTTGCAATTCTTGAACCTGTAAACCTGTGAGCAGAGTAAAAGCCAGACTACGATCCTAGCATAATTCAAGGGGGAGTCTGCTGGTAAAGTATCATCCGAGGGGGAGATTACTTGAAGAAAGAATTAGAGTGTGATAAGAGCCAGATAGAGTTTATGGAAGCCCGAAGATTGATAAAGACTGAAGACGTTGAAGACTCGACACTTAAGACTCGTCAACATCCGAGGGGGAGTCTGTTGGTGCATACGTCTGTCGACTTCGTCTTGTATCGAGTCTAGTATTAGAATTGTTAGATCAGGGTGCGTTGTACGAGAAAATAGGAGGTTTTAGGGTGTTGTTGAGCTAATTCCGCTTGAAGGACCTAATTTCCGCTTGAAAGAGACAGATGCAGTTTCAAGCGAAATTAACATAGTTAATTCCGCTTGAACCGACACCTTGACACTTTTAAACGGAATTAGTTTCCTATAAATACGTCCCAAGCGAAATCATTTAAAATGTTCTTGTTTCCGGTACTGAACTGCTTCCGATGCGTCGTTTGATCTGTAAAGCTGTGATATCAATAAAACAAGACGATTAATAGTGAAACAAGCTGTTTTTCAAGTCTGTTTCTTAGTTTCCGCCTCTGAAACAGACAAGAGCTCTTCTGATTGACTCGTTTGGGTCACGAACCGATCCTACATGGTGCTTAAGAAACCTCCAAGTTCCTGTCGGCCTGTTATTTCCATAAATCGCTCTTCTAATACCGCTCGCCAAACACCATCTGATATCAATGAGTTCCATCTCCTCTCGATCTATCTGGTCATAATCTTCTTTTGTCAATTCGGTATTTTCGATTCTCCCTGCCACCAGACTCTCGTATGATTCCAGAATTGATGCTAAGAAACTCATTTGTTGTTTAGCAGTATTGATACTCATTGTTGGAGAAATTTTCAGCTTTAAAGCAATATTGCACTGAATCTCATCGGGTTCTGAAGAGTTTGATGCTGTTGAGGATGAGTGATAACCTGGACTGTAACTTGATGAGCTACGTTTCGATGAATCTTTTGACTGTTCAATATTGAAAGCTGTACCAATCTTTGGTGACTGAATAGTTGAAGGTACGCTTCCCCTGTAGTAAAGACCCACATTTTGCTGATAGGTAGAGCTGCTCATTTTGTTTTGTTTTTATAACTCGAGCTCATGACTTTTAATCTTCTCAATCAATGTATCCAGGGTAATCTCATCAAACTGTACATCATTTTTCAAAATAAAAACAAATGTCTGCCAATGATCAGCACGTGGTAAAGCTTCAATAACTTTATCAATGATCTATTCTCTGGTTTTTGTAATACCAAACCTGTAAAGTTCAATTTTAAGGTGACAAAATCTCTCAATCATTTGTTTCACAGTTTCACCTTTTATACAATCAGACAGATCAAATTCTTTTTTAAGCAATGATATTTTATTCTTTTTAATTTGTTTTCCTCCCTCAGCTTTCACACGTAACGCTTCCCACACTGATTTTGAAGAACCGTCATGATTAAGCAATGCAAAGGTATCATCTCTGATAGACTGTTGAATTAATGCAATCATTTTTTGTTCATATGAAAATTTCCTTTTGTCTTCATCTTGTAAGCTTGCGAGTGGAATTTCTTCATTCTTATCATTTATTGGCCTGTGATATCCAAATTCCATACAAACCCAACTCTCATAAGCATACGCTTTTGCCCAGTTAAGAAATCTCTCTTTCCACCAAGTATAGTCTTCAATAATATCAAGTTTTGGTGGTTTTGCGTGAGTTCCATAAAAATTATCATGTTTATATTATCATTTATGGCTTTTGAAATGCTTTTTAGTGTAACAGTTATTGTTTCTGATGACTCGGAAGTGAACGCATTATAAAATGTGTTGTAAAATTCTTCAGCCATGATTACCTGCTAAGACACAATCAAACAAACACTTGATCAACCTTGAAAAACAAACAATACTGTCTCAGGTCGTACGAAGCTATCAAGAAACTTGGGTTCGTACTAAGCAACTAAATCCCGGGTTCGTACGAAGCTGCCAATGTTTGGGTTTGTACGAAGCCAAAATTTTTAAAATCAACACTAAATACTCGGGTTCGTACGAAGCTAAAGTGTGTGGCTTCGTACGAAGCTAAGCTGCATAGAACAAGGTTACGTTTTTCATGGTTTTTCAATGATTTCAATACGATTTTGTTCGAATTTTGATCTAAAACTTTGTAGGATTGTTCAAAAACATTTTTCACACAACATATCCAAAAATTAGCCAATTTTAACCGTGAAAACGTCGTAGATTTGAATTTTAAGTTCAAAAGAAAGTGTAGAAGATGAGTAGAAGAAGATGTAAATAGAAAATGATGATTTCGGCTCTAAATCTGATGAAGAAGCTTGAATCTTCGTGTCTTCAATCCGTGCAAACAATCACCCGCTCTGATACCACTTGTGAATTCGAATTCTGGATCGATTCCTTGACCGTTGAATGCGTACGAACACGTAAGTTGTGCGGAATCCAATCACGTGTGTGGATGAGAACACAAAGATGTAATAACAAATTGTTTTCTATTGATACTTTGACTGTACAAAACCGTGAAAACAAATGGGCAGAGCTTCGCCTCAAAGTTGCTCAAAAGTTACAAATGAACAAGGCGAACACTCATATATATACTAGAGATGCCTTCGTACGATGCCAATGATTGTCTATTCGTACGAAGCCAAGCCTTGTCCCTTCGTACGAAGTTGGCCTGATGTACCTTCGTATGAAGCTGCATCAATACATGTGTTCTTTATATTCTGCTCTGATCAGTACCAATCTTGTCTCATTTGTTTAAGCTACGATACGTGATTGATGGAAGTGATAGACATTATGCACTCACATAATGCCCAATATATGCAAGAAGGCAAATCTCTGGATTTAAAAACCAATGGCAAAAATTCATGTTGATACTCATAAATAGCAGTTTGGCAGCTTAACAGTTCAGTTTTGGCGGTTTGAACTAATTTTTTTTCAAAATCATCAGATTGTATCAGAACTTCTAACATAATAAACATCAAAAGTTAAAAAAACCCGTTCTAGGTTCTAAATTGGACTGAACCATGAATTGAATCATTTGGAACTCACACCGGACAAGCCAAACCGACCGACCAACCTGTTTTGGATCGGTCAATTTCAAGGGTTAATGAACACCCCAAGTACAGAAACACTCTTTTACAATAAACAAGCAAAAGATGAAATAACTGAATAAATGCAGCTAGTGTTTAATGTTTATATTCAACATCAATCAAATCAAAGTATCAAACATAACAAACTTGCTTCAACAAAATGGGAAAGTCAAATTGCCAGAAAACTCAGGATTTTTAACAATATCTTTCATGATTTCTCTCCAATTCCTGCAAACACCGGCACAAGAAACCACATTCTTCCGAGGAGGCTAGGTACACTAAGACTCCTCAATCCTCATCAAAACATTGAGAAATAACTCCGGCGGCATGTTCGCCAAACAACTCTGCTTCAACGCATCAACAACGACCGTTGATCTATCCTCCACCACTCTCTGTGACCTAGACCGCAAGCCAAATCCTTTTCTAGAAATACTCCAAAAACGCCCTTCATATCCTAAAGTATACTCTTAAATGACATCTTCAAGTTTCAACCACTTAACATAGAATCACTCACTTACTTCTTATGAAACACGTTTGTTAACTAAATCACCATTATAATACTCTTAAACAGCATCTTTAAGTTTCAAAGCACTAAATTTTGCACAAAACCACTCAATAACAGCTTACGAAACACATTCATTAACTAAATCACCAGTATACTCTTACTCAACATCTTCAGGTTTGAACTACTCGATTTCACACAAAACCACTCAATAACCCCTTACGAAACACATTCGTTAACTAATTCACCGTTATACTCCTAAAACACGTTCAACCGCTCAATTTTACACAAAAATCACTTAATAACCACATACGCAACACTATTGTTAACTAAACCACCAATATACTCTTAAAGAACATCGTCAGCCACTCGATTCTACACAAAATCACTCAATAACCGCTTACGAAACACAATCGTTAACTAAACCACCAATATACCCTTAAAAAACATCTCCAACCACATGATTTTACACAAAAGTCACTAAATATTTTACACAAAACCCTAACCACTATTTCTGGTCCTTTCATAAACGATATCGAAAAACTGCAACATCTATACATCCTAAACGAAAACAAACTTACACTTTGTCTACATGTGCTTCAAATCAACAATCGCCATTTACTAATCGCATAATCGGAACCGATACACACAAATGAACAAACAAATTTGTCAATTAACCATGTACACAAACCGGTTTTTGATATGGATCGAACATAGAGGACGATGAAGAAGAATCAGACTTCGAGCCTAGTTGCACATAAGAAGAATTAGACTTCAATTAGCGCTAACAAAAAGCCAGAAAAAATGGTAAACAAAGTATAGAATCTGTCAATCTGAAATAAGACTATATCAAAGAATGATTATACCTAAATAAATCGAGATCTGAAATCGTTTATGGATTAAATCAATTTGAATCTTCGTTTTTCACCTTGTGGTTCTGACTTCGAAACCCTAGATTCTTTTAAGCATCTACCCATCAACTTGAATCTTCGTTTTCACCTTGTGCTAGGGTTATGTCAGCCCCTGTTCTCCTAAATCTCCTCAATCTTTCGTTTCCCAGTGGCAGTTTCGTCTTCTCCACTACCTGTGAAATAATAGACTAAGTTATTAGTTGAATTTTAGGAGTCAAAGGGTTGTATGAACGTTTGTAGCAACCAAGAGTTTGCATCATTTATCAAGTTTGTCGGTATCGGTATTCAAGCTAATCAACTCTCCACAAATCTTGGAATCTGCGACGGCCGACGGTTGCTTCCGACGCCGTACACAGTGGTGGTTTACCATAGATGGAAAGATTGCTCGCTCTGGATATGAGAGAGAGAGAGAAAAGAATTGAAATTTGAATGTGGAACCAGAATCATGTATGTTATATATGTATATGGTTTGAATTTTGAATATGGGTAGAGGTTTTAATTGCAGAGATTTGAATTTTGTATAAATGAAATGTATCTTAAATGATCTTAAATTAAGATTTATGATGAAATAATAACATAAGAAAGACATTGTTGGAAAGCCTCTATAATTGCCACCTCAGCTTTTCTTATGTCATGCCCGTTTGCCCTTTTATAGAAAGTATAGATAGATGATATATTCTACCATTGAAAATTTTATAAAAATATTGCTTCTCAAATAGAAGGTAGTTTTTTGCCACATGGTAATAGTGAAAGGGTCTTTTGTGCTTTACATTACACCAAGCTCACTATATATACACAACACATGCTTCTTCTCTGCTTCTAACTCTTTCAAGAACAAACACCACTAGACTCGGTCTATCCTCTTTAAACATACATATATTGCAATATTTTAATTATTATTCAATCAATCAGGCAAGCAAGGAAAATGGAGAAAGTTTAATACTCATTCCGTTTTCTTGTTTGCACTATTTTTTTTTTCAAATATTTTAGGGTTTGTTAAAATGGTTAATGTTGCAAAGATCTGCAATGTCATTCATGACTTGAAGCCTGTGTTGCTGATGGTGTCGGTTCAGATGGCGTTCGCTGGAGTCAATGTGCTTTATAAACTGGCGGCTAAGGACGGCATGGTTCTCCCTATACTTGTTGCATATCGGTTTATTTTCTGCACTGCCTTCATTGTTCCACTGGCGATTTTCGTTGAAAGGTCTGATTATTTCTCTTATTTATGGTTACAGATAAAATTTAATAGATTTATTCATAAATAATGTTTAATGTTGTTCGTCTTCCCATACCAATGAATTTAATCACTTTAACAAAAAGATAATAATTAAAAGATATACATCTGAAATTATACTGTTTATAGTTATATATCTGAATTTCTACTGTTTTTGTGTAAAATATCAAGATATATGTATATATATAAAAAGTAAGAAATTGATAAAAAGATGAACATATGTCGTTGGAAAGTTTCATGATTCTTGTTGTGGATTAAAAGTTTTTAGTTTTTAAATTGCGTGATTGAAATGAGTTATAAAAGTTTCTTTATTCTTCACTTTCGTGTATCCCTTATTATAAAGTATACCAAAAGAACCATAAAAGGTAATTTGTTTGTTAGGTGATTTAATTAGAACTTTCGTGATTTATACACAACAATTATGCTATATAATTTATGTAATATGTATAAATATTAATTACTAATTAATATAAATTATGCTATATAATTTATGTAATATGTATAAATATTAATTACTAATTAATATAAATTATGCTATTTAATTTATGTACAGTAGCCTACATGATATCCTAAATAATATCCCAATTAAATGAATAAAAGAAACATTTAAAGATTAATTAATTAATTATTACATATCTATTCATACGTGTGTATGTATTACTGGAAGTTCTAAATTTGGTAATGGTCTTTTCACAGGAAGAAAAGGCCTAAGTTGACATGGAAGATACTTTTGCAAGCTTTTTGTTGTGGCTTATTTGGGTATGTTTTATTTTATACCATGTGTTTTATTTACCAAATCTGAATACTTTTAACTTCTTCTTCTTTTTTTTCATTTTAGGTATCAAAATGTATTTAAAGAATAAAAAAATTATTAACAGTAAATTGTAAATCATGAAAATATGAACACGAATATTGTACGTACTAATACGTGACAAACAGAAATACGTATAAATGTTTTTTTGGCAAATAAAAAGTAGTGTGGCCCCAAAACCGCGTTAAAAATGGAAACGGTTATGTGTGACGCTAAATGTTACGTGTTATCTTTAAAAAAAAACTTAGTTATCACTTTAACGTTATCACTTTAACATTTTAATCCGGATAATCTTACTATTAGCTGGAGTTTATATGGTGTTTCATTCACTTTAAAACCATTTATATTGGCAAATATGTTAATTTTATTGTAACTAATCTTAATAATAATAATAATTATATTGCAGAGGTTCGTTGGCGCAAAATTTTTATATAAAAGCATTATGCATGACGTCAGCAACATTTACCGCTGCAACCACAAATCTCATTCCTGCCATGACCTTCCTTCTGGCTGTCTGCTTTGGGTAACAAGCTTTCCTTTATATATATAGGGTTAGGTAGATTTATGAGTAACACTCTTAATTGTGTACATTAATGAAATAATTTTAAACTTTGATTATCAATACACAAATGTAAATCAATGGTTAAGATTTAATAATGAAAATACACTTTTATCTTACGTTTTGATGATATAAATCAATGCCATAATTTGTTAACTCAGTACCACCACCCAAAACCTAAACAACCACCCTCACCCCACCACAACCCAAAAATCCAACCACCCCCACCCCTCGCTAAAAAAATATACCTAACCAAAAAAAAAAACCTACCCCCCCCCCCCCCCACACACACACACACCCTAAAAACCTAAAAAAACCTAACCCCCCCACCTCTCAACCACAAAAAACCTAAGACTGGAGGGTGTGGTTGGAGCCTCTTGGGGCTTTCAGGCCATGTAGGATCCACGTCAGCCATGGAGCCCCCCTTTAATTTGCAGAGTGTGGATGGAGCCCTTATTAAACAAAATTAAAAAAAAAATTTGATTGGTTGACATGTTGTGGGCCCCACCTGAACACATTAGTCTGCTCGTTACCATGCTAGCGCCTCACCCCATGGCGCCCCCTCTTAAAATGGAGGGTGTGGTGATGGAGCCCCTAGGGGCGCTATAGTGGCTGAGTTGGCGGGTGTGGCGCCCCCACACCCTCTAGCCTAACCCCCCACCCCCCAAAAACCTAATCCCCCATCCCACCCCACCCAAACTAAATGCTAAAAACTAAACCATAAAGCTAAACCACACAACTAAATGCTAATTGTTTTTTTTTTATTTTTCTTAAAAATCGCTAAATTTCGTTACTAAAAAAACTGAACAACAGTACCAATGCACATGTGCATGCGAATGCTTTTAGATAGAAAAACGCTACATTTCGTCACTAAACAAAAAAAGATACCATATTATATATTGTATTACAATTAAAGTACTATGCATACGCATGAACATATGAAACGGTACTTTTTGTTCAATTTTTTTATAGGAAAACGCTACATTTCGTCACTAAACAAAAAAGAACAATAGTACCGTTGCACATGTGCATCGGTACTGTTGTTCGGTTTTTTTAGTGACGAAACGTAGCGTTTTTTTATAAAAAAAAATTATTTTTGTGTTTTTAATTATTTTTAGGTATTTTTGCTTGTGTTCATATTGGTTCTCGCAATAAAGGGTGGTTTCTAACGGATCCTTATTCTCTCTCTATATATATATGTGTGTGTAGTGTTAACATCGTATGAAAAACACTAGACTAGAAATTTGAGAATCATTCTGACCACACATTTTCCCTCAATTAAAATATATTAAGACGGCCGTAATATTTTTTTTTTTAAATCGAAGTGGTGTTTTTGCCACCTTACAGCTGCTGTAAAAAGATAATGACATCAGCATGAAAGAATATTTGGTATCGCTTGCTAATTTGCGAAAGTTGTTTTTGATCGTAAGTTTCAGTCGCAAGTGATTTGTTTTCTAGTAGTGTATTAAGAGTATGTTTACTTGGAAGATTCCTTACTTCCCAAAAAATAAGGTGACCTAAAATATAACTTGTAATTCAGTTTTGATATGTTTCATAGTTTTCAAGTAATAAGTTTATGTTTCATTGGTTTCAAGTAATAAGTGTGGAGAAACAATATTAAGAAACATGGAAATACTGCCAATTCGACCAGTCTCTTATGTGCTTTGATTTATTCAATTTCTCACAATTAAGATTATCAAGATTATGAAAAACTTTTGCTAATAACATTGTCTACAAATTGGGAAACATCATCATAATCATATAAGTATACAACTCTTATATGCAGGTTTAAGTAGTAGAATACGGGAATTAAATTAGATACATTAGGCCACGGGGGCGGTGCGTTGTTTTTGCATGATAACCAACGACAACGCGTGGAAGTCCACCGCCACCTAAACGACAACGCGTTATAGCACTACGAATTCAGATTTCGTTATTTTCTTCACGGCCCGTGATGGTTTTTTTTTTGTGAGGGTAATTGTTGGTTGGGGGAAAATTGTTGGGTGTGGTGGTGAGTGATGACCATTGCCACCAAAAAAGGTTGTGAGTGATAGAATTATGTCACTAGTAACCACCCCCACCCCCTTATATACATAGTGCTTTAATTGTAATACAATATATTATGGTATCTTTTCTTTTAAAGGTGATCAATAAATTTGAAATTGATGAATGTTGTTTCAGGATGGAAAGGTTGGGTTGGAAGACAACCCCTGGTTCAGCAAAGATCATGGGAACTGCGTTAGGGGTGGGTGGGGCCATGTTGTTGACCTTTTACAAGGGAGTTGACATTCACTTGTGGAAAACCAATGTTAACCTTTTAAATGGTCATCATCATTCATCACATGTTCAATATTCAAGCAATAGAGTCATGGGTTCCTTATTGGCCATCGGTAGTTGCATAAGTTATTCTATCTGGTTGATCATTCAGGTTAGTTAAAACTTGAATTTATACAGTTTTTGTATCCATTTTGACAACAAGGATTTTATATATAATAGTTTTTGTGTGTTGTAATTTGAACAGACAAATATGGTAAAAACATACCCTTGCCCGTATTCGGTAACTGCTCTCACATCGACCATGGGTGCGGTTCAAGCAGTCGTGTTTGGGCTATGCACCGAAAGACATTGGGGTGATTGGAAGCTCGGTTGGAATGTTAGACTTCTAACGGTAGCTTATTCAGTATGTACTTAAACACAATCATTGTGCTATACATACTTGAATGTCAGAAGTATCCTATATATACAGAATAAGTCAACGTTTTCTACACATGATACAGAAAACCATATAATTTAAAAACTAATATATACAAATATTTTGTTAGGGCATGTTGGCTTCTGGACTAATGTTTACATTCGTCACATGGTGTGTGCAAATGAGAGGTCCACTATTCGTATCTGCTTTTAATCCTCTTTTGCTTGTTCTTGTGGCGATAGCTGGATCACTGGTCTTGAATGAAAGCCTACACTTAGGAAGGTAAATATTGTCATTTAAATCTTGTTTAGTTGCACTAGACAATTTTAAAGTTATATTAAAAAGGGGTTGGTTTCATTCTTGTTACAGTGTGTTGGGTGCGATATTGATAATATTTGGATTATATGCCGTATTATGGGGCAAAGGCAAAGAGGTAAAGAAGGTGGCTCAGTTGTGTCCGATAAGAGAACCAAGCATTAGAACGAGTGACGGTGCCATTGATGGTGAATCTGAACACTCGAGTTTTGAAGGTGATGATAGTGATTCGAAACATTCAAGTGTACGAAGTGCGAATGGAGAATTAAGACGTGTTGAGGTTGTTGTGACATGAACAAACAGAAAATGTTTATATGGTGTTGAAGAGCATATATATGATGCAAGAGTAAAAATTGGTAGCTTAGGGAGGTTGCATTATGATAACGAGAAGTCAAAATTTAAACTTGCATTTATTTAAAAACAAATGTTTTTAAAAGAAGAAAACACAAATAAATGAGGTTTTAATATTGACTTCTGGCTATTCTGGCTAAGTTTGGGTTTCTAGCTTTGGTGGTTATCCATTGATGCTAGAAAATTTTAAATTTTTTTTTTTGTTTCCTATAGGCTTTAGCTAATATTGAAATAGCTTACTCTTGGTTGTGTTGTGTATCGTGTTTCTTAAATATATTATATTGGCATACAATAATTATATGCTTTTATAAATGTGATGTTTCAGTAATATTTTTCTTTGTCATCGTAAAGTTTAAGTCAATCAACTTGTGAAATTTGTATGAGGGTCGGATCTTCCATCAGCCTGACTTGGTATACATTTCCGTCGATATAGAATACTAGTATCTTTCATGATCATATGGTTAATTTTGTAATAGTTTAGATGGGCTTTGTGGACTCTTGGTCCAATAATGAATAAGAAGCCCCTTAATTAGAATCCACGTTAGACAGACTAGGTGTTTCCAAGAAGCAGTAAATATTGCTGATTATGTGCAAAACAGGGTACTTATTCATCAAGGACATCAAAAGACTGCCTATGAAGTGATGTTCAAACTCAAACCTCTGATTTCATTCTTCAGGGCATTTGGATGCCCATGTTTTATTCTGAATCTTAAGGATTCAATCTCAAAATTTGCAGGAAAAGTTGATTGTGGTTATTTTGTTGGTTACTCTTCAATACCGAAAGCTTACAGAGTTTTTAACTCAGGAGCAAAAGTGATTGAAGAAACCTTGAATGCAAAGTTCAATGAAATGTCAACACTCAACATACCTGCTAATCCAGCTGAATTGTTAAATTTAGAAATTCTAAAATTTGAACCTAGGATTGAACCAACGGTTTCCAACAACACTCAAATTGTTGAGGTGGCACTAACAGACTATTGAATAGAAGTTTTCTGCCACCATTTTCTCCAGCACAGAATAATGACAAAAGTACTAAAAGCTTTTATTTTGGAACAGTTGTTTTAGCACTTGTTGAAGGGTCATAAGAGTTCTCTCCTTCCAATAATATTGAAGAACAAACTAACGGTATCTCTAAAAAAGCTGACAACACTTTCACAAAACGTCTTGGTCCAATCCCACCACCACTCTAATACTCAGACTCACCTGAAGTCTGTTCAAAGAATCAATCTGAATCCAGCTCTTCCAATACTATCACTGATATCATCCCATAAGGTGATCCTTTCTTAAGATTTCATCCTCCATAACACATAATAGGGGATATGAGCAAAGGGATTTTGATAAGAAGTCAAACAACAAACATCTGTTTGTTTGTTAGATTCCTATCAATGGATGAACCTATGAAATATCAAGATGACTTAAAAGATAACAGCTGGGTTGAGGCAATGCAACGAGAGTTTCTTCAGTTCAAAAGACAAGAAGTTTGGTAATAAGTTCCCTTACCTGAAAGAAAATACCCAATTGGAAGTAAATGGGCATTCAAAAACAAAACTGACGAAAGGGGAATTGTTGTGAAAAACAAAGCAAGACTAGTAGTACAGGGATTCAGATAAGAATAAGGCATTGACTATGATGATACTTTTGCTCCAGTAGCCAGATTAGATGCCATCAGGTTATTCCTTGCATTTGCTGTGACACCCCAGGAAAACCAGGAAACCATGCGACTTAACTAGCTTCCTCAGTGAGTACGTGCTAAATTTCGGGACGAAATTTCTTTCAACTTGGGGATAATGTGACAACTCGTATCTCAGAACCTTTCTTGATACTTTGGTGTAACCTGTATAAACGTTCTATGATTAACTTATGTGTTTGTTGCAATGTAATGTCATGAGTTTGAATGTTATATTACATGTTAAGTGAATGTGTGTTATATATGTATGGTGTAGTCGCACAATGTGAACCCGATCGCACAACGCGAGTCGAATCGCACAAGCTTCCCATCGCACAAGATCAGATCACTCAAGATCTGATCTGATCGCAGAAGTTTAATCGCACAAGTTTTGTTGAGTCGCACAAGCTGAGCTGGACCGCACAAGATTGATTATCTGTTTATTAAATTGGGCCGTATATATATATATATATATATATATATATATATATATATATATATAATATATATATATATATATGTTGGGCTTTTAAATTGTTTGGGCCGGGTATATACTGAATCGCACAACATGTTGTGGATCGCACAAGGCTGTGCTGATCGCACAACATGTTGGGTCGGAGTGGTTGTTGGGTTTCATTTGTTGTATCGCACAAGACTATTAGGAAAATGAGCTTGTGCGAGCCCAATCATCTGAGTCGCACAAGTGGACATAATGTGCTTGGCTGTTAATATGTTCTACGTGCTTGCTATGATCAATACGTGTTCATAACATGTTAGCTTATGTGTAAACCTACGTGCACTACTTGAACCTAGACCTGACTTGTATGGTAACCATGTTAGGACGTGGTTAACCACTTATAGCTCAAGTATCCCCAGTTGTTCGAGAACAACGAAACCACTACTGAGGCTGAAGCTACTGCGGAATTTCGGGATGAAATTCCAAAACAACGGTGGAAGGATGTGACACCCCAGGAAACCATGCGACTTAACTAGCTTCCTCAGTGAGTACGTGCTAAATTTCGGGATGAAATTTCTTTCAACTTGGGGATAATGTGACAACTCGTATCTCAAAACGTTTGTTGATACTTTGGTGTAACCTGTATAAACGTTCTATGATTAACTTATGTGTTTGTTGCAATGTAATGTCATGAGTTTGAATGTTATATTACATGTTAAGTGAATGTGTGTTATATATGTATGGTGTAGTCGCACAATGTGAACCCGATCGCACAACGCGAGTCGAATCACACAAGCCCTCTTGGGCACATCACTCTCGGCCCATACCCTTTGAATCCGAAACCAATGGGCAGCCCATGATGGGTTCGGCCACCCACCTATTTAAGCTAAGACATACCCATTAGTGGGGGTTTGCTCTCTCATTAGTTGCAAACACTTAACATACACCAAACCCTAGTTCTCTCCTCTCCTCTCTCTCTTGTTCGACGGCAATCCGCATAGCCGAAGCCCCATCTCGATCAACCTAGTTCTTTGGCTTTCCGGTTAGTGTTTTAATTATTAATTGTATGTTACTTAATGTTGTGATCTACATGTTTCCACATAATGATTTAGAGAATGATATATGATTGCTATGATTGTAAATCACTAAGGTTGTTCATGTAGATCGACTCACTTGTGTAGGGTGTTTAGACTGATTTAGAGTTGATGATTATGTGATTGAGGATCTGGAACCGAATGAATGATAACCGAATGTGATATGTTAATCATTGAATGAATTGTGGGGATTGTTATGTTAGTATGCATGCTAGTAATCAAAGAACATGAACCGTGTTATTATAGCTTATTATTATAAATTGTTGCTAGGCCTTGAACATGATTAGGGTTCATAGGGATTAATGGATGAAAACCTTGATTTGATCGAATAAAGGATTGGATAGAAACTATGATGGTGTTGATTGATTATGTGCAAATATGGAAACTGTTGGAATTGATTTACAAAGATAAATGTGTAACTGATATGCATGAAATTCAGATTTTTTGATAACCAATCGCACAAGTTACACAAAACATGATTCGCACAAGCTTGCATGAACCACACGAAACCTATTTCGTGTAAGGGACTAATCGCACAAGATCAGATCACTCAAGATCTGATCTGATCGCACAAGTTTAATCGCACAAGTTTTGTCCAGTCACACAAGCTGAGCTGGACCGCACAAGATTGATTATCTGTTTATTAAATTGGGCCGTATATATATATATATATGTTGGGCTTTTAAATTGTTTGGGCCGGGTATATACTGAATCGCACAACATGTCGTGGATCGCACAACATGTTGGGCCGGAGTGGTTGTTGGGTTTCATTTGTTGTATCGCACAAGACTATTGGGCAAATGAGCTTGTGCGAGCCCAATCATCTGAGTCGCACAAGTGGACATAATGTGCTTGGCTGTTAATATGTTCTACGTGCTTGCTATGATCAATACGTGTTCATAAGCTGTTAGCTTATGTGTAAACCTACGTGCACTACTTGAACCTAGACTTGACTTGTATGGTAACCACGTTAGGACGTGGTTGACCACTTATAGCTCAAGTAACCTTTTCGTGTATCTGCCAAGCTAATCTAAGTTGAGTTCACACTTTCTACAAAGCATGGTAATTCCCGGTGGGTTGGGAATGGGTTAAGGAATATGAATTCCTCGTCCTTCTTGGGTAGGATAGTACGGGTTAAGGAATGTAATTCCTCGTCCTCTTGGACAGTTTAAAGTTTACTAGACCAAAACTCTGTCACGAAGTCCCTCCTTTTTATATCGACTTAATCGCCGGGCCAATGGCGAGCGTGTGACACCTGTGTCACTTCAACCATCAAACAAATACCAAACCGATGAAATATTGTATTTCATACTTGGGGTTTGTATAAACATGTGTATCATTTGCACATATCAATTCTTGTTCAATTTCAAGCCTTAAATCGCTTCCTGGAAGGTTATACGCGCACAGATGCGTAAATATAACCAGTTTAATGCAACGAACACTCCGTAATAGTGAAATAGGTTTAACATACCTTAAATAACCTTTACATAACTTAGAAATAAGTTTTGAAGGCTTTGGTATGCTAAAAACAAGTTTAATCGCTTACAGGGACTTAATTCGACAAACTGCGAAAGTATGACGATTCGTACTAGAACAGACATTTCGGAACATGACCATAAGTTAAACATACCATAAATATCCTTTACATAGCTTAGAAATAGGCTTTGAGGGGTTCGGTGTGCTAAAATAAACTTTTGGGTCATTCAGGGACTAAAAGAGTCAAAAAGTGCATAAGTTTGCACTTTCGCGCATAACTTACGTTCTGAATACATCCGGACATCCAAAAATTTATGTAAGCACTAAAATATTTTATTTTAGTGTTTGGCATGATAAAAATCCATTCGTCACGCAATTTGGATCGTTTTTCGCGCTTATGCGCATTCCGTCGTAATTAAGCGAACATCGCGATCGTATGACCAAACGAACCAACATCTGAAATATTTTTGAGCATGTTTCATGTCCAAAATGTTTAGGCATCATTTTAGGGCCTTGAAGTTGGCTTAACGGGCCTTGAACATGTCGAAATGAGCCTTAAACACCAACAGGGACTGAAACTGTCATTTTTCAAAACTTGTTTCTGATCAGACATGCCCAGGCAGGCCGCGTAACCTTCTGGTGTCCCTTACGCGGGCCGCGAGGCCCTCTCAGACCAGATTTAATCAGTTTAACAGCTGTTAACAGCTGTTAGGCACCCATAACTCCTTTCCACATGTTGTTTCCTGCTTATGGGGGGCCAATGTGATGCACATGAGGTTACCAACAAGTGTAGGGATGAGATTATATCACGCTATTCAAGAAACGATCCTAACGGTGGTCCTTATCCTATAAATACCCAACCCATTTCCTTACAAAACCCACAAAATCTGATCTAAGAATGCTCTAAGTTGAAGCCATTGCTTCATACCTGAGCTACTTGGATCAAGATTAGCTTGCGGGGACCCTTTGTAAGTATTCCTTCGTTCTTTTATGCATTTTTATCGCTTTTCGAGTCCGAAAGTCAAACTATGTTTGACTTTCTGCATTGACCAGTTTATGGTCAACGCGAAGTTCGTTTGAACTTCATAACGTGAGCGTAATCACGATGGTTATAGTCCCTAGTGGCTATACCTACTGATTACCACGTTATCTAGGCTCAGTGACGAGTCGTAGTTTCGGCCAAAATACGTATTCTTGCGTATTTTGTAACCAAACTACTCTTAGGTATCAAAACCGTTTGTTTTGATACCAAACCTGTTTTCTAAACTTAGTTAAGCATGTTTTAACATGCTTAGCTCGTCACTTTTAGTTTAGGGCTTATATAGGGTCGTAAGGTAAGCGATCTAAACAATCGCTTATACTTTCGAACCCGACCCGTTTGGTCGATCATTAGGATCCGACCAAACATTTTAGGTGACCATAGTTTATAGGGAATAACCTTCCGAGGTTATACCTTATGGTCAAGACGTTTAGTTAGTTGTATGATATGTAGTTTATATGCCTTAGGTAAATTACCAAAATACCCCTTTGACGCCAAAATTCCTTTTAAACATATGTAACATAACTTTTGACATCTAAACTGATTTGGCAACAATATTAGACATGTTAAGGCATATTCTACTTGTCATAGGACTAGTTAGGCGGTCCGAACGCGTTTCACGCAAACGACGCGTTAAAGTAGCATAAGCTACCTAAACGGGTCGTAATGGGTCGTAAGCACTTAGGTTAGGTTTCATTTTAGTATGTAGGCTTTGTTAAACCATATTACATGAGTCCCCATACTCATTTGGTTTATGAGCCCTCATTCTATCCGATCCTCCGATTTAGGTCCGGTTTATTAACGTAGTTACCTATATTAGGTGCCGTTTGATTTCCGTGATCTCTAGCATTGTTTGGTTGTTACTCAAGGACTACTAAGCAATCTCAAGTGAGTACATAGACCCCTCTTTTACTGTTTTCAACTGTTTTGGGGTGAAGCATGTTTACCTATATGTTATTTTCATGATTTCAAAGTATAATTGATTATACATGTTATTACTTATCATTTGACAAACTAAATGACTATCTATGGTTTAAACACTGATTTCTCAAAGAACATAAAATAAAATGTTGAATTGTACTTATTTTATGTTCACCAGACCAATTGGTAGTATGATATAGCGCTATAGGATTAGACACCCCATTCCTATTGTCATGGAATGTCTGAAACCAATTTGTTTCTCCATCCAAATATGGATTGCCTTTGTGGTATCCCTATAGTCTCAAAGGTGTATTTTGATGCACTAGGTCTGAATGAATTCTAAAATCACACTTTTATGGTATATTTTGATATACTCCCAAAAGTATAGTTTGATATACTCTCATGTGTGGTATTGTACAAAACCAACACATATATTTTGTTAACAAACCAAAACATGTTTCGATATGTTATTTATCAAATCCAAAGCATATTTTGATATGTTATTAACTACCAAAACATATTTTAAATATGTTATTTATCCAACCAAAACATAGTTTAATATGTTATTCATAAATCCAAAGTATACTTTTGATATACTATCAAAAACGATTATTTTGACAACCAAAGTATATTTAATATACTATATGTTTAACGATTTTGGAACCGAAATATATTTTGATTTATTGCCTATTCAACTTTCTTAAAACCAAAGTATATTCTAATATATACTATAAACCTTTTTGTCAAAATATTGTTTTTCGAACAATATATTCAATACAAACTCATTTTACATGGTTATTCACTTAACCATACATTATCCTTTTATAAATATATATCATTGTGTTGTTTATCACTTTTCAAATGATTTACAAAACAAAACAATTTACAAGGATCATGACTACTCTTATTAAAACATTTTTCTTTAAACTCATAACTCATGAATCCTAATTACAACTAAAAACCTATGTATCTCACAGGCATTTTTATGCTGACGTACCTATTTTTACACATGTTTCAGGTGCTGCTTTGTGATGACTGATGATATATGCTACACTTAGGATGGACTCGTGCCTTAGCGACTTTAAAACTTGAAAGATAATAGTTGTACTTATCTGATTGTATTAAAACAATGAGTTCATTTATTAAATAAAACGAAATTGTTTATTCCATGGTTGTGAAACAATAATTCTGTTACAACACTCCCTGACGTTTCCGCCACGTCTAGTTATTTTACGTGGTCGGGGTGTGACAGAAAAGTTGGTATCAGAGCCAATGGTTATAGGGAATTAGGTTATTAGTAATGCTTTGACCTAGACTATAACCTTCCTAGGACCCTAACACAAGTTTTCTTGTGTTTAGTTTTAAAAACAATACCGTCACTTATTCTTAGGTGACAACCACAATAAGAACATAAATTTCTATCCCGCTTTGAAAACTAATCATCTGTTCTAGGATGATTTAATGTAAGGTTTTGAACCCTTTAAGTTTTCAAAATCCCGTCAAAGTTAGTCTAAATAATGTGAACACGTGCAAACTGGAAGGGTGGGTGCATGTACCCTGAGCTTTCTGTCTAAGGCTAGAGTGTTCGTACAAATCCGCAATATCGGACCAGTCACTCTTACCTGGGAACTCTTGGGGTGAGTGTCCACTTATAGGTGATCATGTCTTCGCGATACATTATTTTTGACATATTTACTTTGATTAATCACTGGGGTTGTTTGTTACTTTGTAGTAACAAACAAATGACCACCATCCTTGCTTTCATCAGATTTGTTCCATCTCATTCTTTTCGTCTAATTCTCTCACTTGTTTCCTTTCATGTTCCTATTTTAGAATGCCTCCTCGACGCGACAATCGGATGGCGAATGCCGAACTGGCGGAAATCATCGCGCAGCAAATGGCTGCTGCCTTCCCAAATCTTTTTGCTCAAATGAATCACGCCATCAACAACCATAATGCTCCATGCAATTTCAAGAGTTTCAATTCGGCTAAGCCACTCAAGTTTAGTGGTTCTGAAGGAGCAACTGGGCTCCTACAATGGTTCGAGAGCACTGAGAGTACGTTCCGTCACGTTCAGTGTCCTGATAATCGCAAGGTCGAGTTTGCTTCGGGTTTGCTTTTACCCAAGTAAAGCACGAATTCCCCCCTGGAATGAATCTTCAGGTCTTTTGCACAGTTTACGACTCTCCTCTGATTTGCTAAACTACAACCTTCACGAACAATCACCAACTTGAAACTAATCAATGCAACATCCTTTGTTTCAACTTTAACCGCACCCGAGCTCAGTTTTTGATATCACAAGTTAGCACCACGATCTTCGCATTCCGCCTGCTCGATCTAAGAATGTACAAAAACTCAACCGGCAATTGATAGAAACTTCAAATACCCCACTGGTTAATCTTCAGATCCGTGATTCCCCCTGAAGATCTGATATCCCGTTTACCATGATCCACGTTAACGCACCATAAGAATGACAGATCAGTGTAAACGGTAGTCTCCACAATCAGCAAATCTTCATCGGATAACAAACCATCTGGTAATGTAATCCGATCTCTGAAGCATTCGTCCACAATCAGATTCATCTCCTTGGATAATCTAGATCTCAGAACCTATCATCCATGATCTCTCTCAGATCTCCGATGCTCGATCAGATATCAACACCTCGGATCATCTTGATCTCGGAAGCTTGCACCCACGATCAGACTCACATTCCCCCTGACAATCTGAAGTCGAAACTACCCGAATACTGTTGCAGTGTCACGAATTTTAAAAATGCCGGAATTTCAACATACGACAGTGAGATTTTTAGTCCCCCTCATTTTTGCAAATTCTGACGTCTCCATCACTGAATTCCCCCACAAACTGAATTCAGTTTTCAATTCTCTTCTCCGAAAAACTTGACCACACTAGAATATCACAATATTCGCCACAATTGTCAGTTTTTTTACTATGCAAATTTTACGTTTTGGCCCATAAATAGTCAGATACTTCAGAATATGACAATTCTGCATCGGTATTCTGACTACCCCACTAATTTTCACAATCTGTGATCGCATCATCAAATATGTGCACTGAATCCCCCGACGGTGTCCCCGAACAACCCAGCTTGGTCGTTAAAATCCCGAAAAAATTATCAATCACCAAATTTTTTCTGGAGAATCTCCTCATCTTTGCGATAAAAAAATTCCTTTTTTAGGCATTTGATCATCTGGTTGAATGTCAAGTGTCGGATAGCACAAGTGTCGAATGTCAAGTGTCGGATGGCACAAGTGTCGGATGGTCATCCGATCGAATTGACATCCGATCGGATTGCCATTCGATTGAAAACAACTTGATATTTTAAACACCTCATAGTGACATGGATCGGATGGTCATCCGATCGGATTGCCATCCGATTGAAAGCATATAATCCTTCAATAAGCCTTCAAGTAAGATAGTGATATGGATCGGATGGTCATCCGATCGGATTGCTATCTGATCGGATTGCTATCCGATTAGAAATGTTATAACAGTTCAAGAACACTCCAAATCACTTTTTTCGATCCAGATTCTTTATTTGAGTGAATTTCATGATAAAACTTCATAGGATTGTGCGCGATTCAATTCCGAACAGATTGACGTCTTCAATTCCAACATCCATCCGTGAATTGACCTTTATTTTGATGATTTTCTCTGTTTAACGTCAAAACTCCCGTTTAACCCAAAATTGATGAGCTTTGGGTGATTTAACCGACTGTTAGATCGATTAAATCGGTACCGTAGCTCTGATACCATTGCTGACTCCAGGATCCGGTGAGTTTGACGAAGCTTCGGTCCCAAAACGACGTGTTTGGTGCGATTATTACAACTAAGAAAGGAGTAGAAGATAGATATGACACCAAGCAGTCACTTATAATCAGGTCTCTATTGATTATTCAACGTTTACAGCACCACGAGACCAGTTGGACAACATGTCCCCTCTGGGAACCAAAAGCTTGTCCAAATGGGACCCCCAACCCCCTATTTATAGACAACCACATATGTGTCCATCCGATCGGATTGCCATCCGACTGGATGGTCATCTATACGGATGGGCCTTTACAATATCTAAACCTGTCCAACTTTCTCTATTCTATACAATATTCAACACAGGCTCTATCTAACTATTCGCACAGTGGCAGACGTACCAATTATGCAATAACACATGAACTAATTGTCACACCCCAACCGATGGCGGAAACATCTGGATGAGAGGAACAAATTGCTCAAAACGTCATAACACTATGTGACAACATAATTTAAATTCAATTTCATAAATATGCTAAAACGTCATACAAAAATTCAAACATAAACAACATTGTTTCAAACATAACATCAAAATAATCGATTATTCTAGGTGTGTTTTTAAGTCCACCTAAATCTCATTTCTTCACTTAGCATCATTCGTCTATCAACCTGCAACATGTATTAAAATATGATCAACAAAAACTTGGCGAGTATACAAGTTTTATACATAGCATAATATAGGATAAAAATGTTTAACGTGCTCATATCCAACATGAATAACAATATGAAAGTTACTAATATGCTGAAACGGTGTACTATATGTTCAAACCTGAGTATACAACGCAAATTTGCCTTTCCCAAGAGAGTAGCGGGAGGTTAACATGTTTGACTTAACAATACCCCAGGACTAATGGGCGGTGCGTTAATCCTATAACGCTATAATTGTTAAGGTAGGCTAGCAAAGTTAATGAGCATATGTCGACACAAAAGTTACATAGCATACGAGATTAACAACCATCATATAGTTTCATGTTTAAGCGTGGATAGAGTGTGATTAAAATAAGTTTCAAGTGTTGTGTTTAGTATAAGATACATGTTGCACCCAAAGTGTTTAAAAGTAAAATAGGATCTAGTATACTCACGGTTTTGCATGCTTTCCACTTGGTAAATCCGCGAGATTTGTTGGTTGATTAGGGTGGAGCACCAAGTCCTTCTACACGAAGAAACATAGGTGTGAGTTTTGGATATTAATGGAGAATTAAGGATTCGGAGTTTAAAGTACATGAAAAATAGACATATGCGAAAATAATCATCTAGCACATAATACTTCTTTTGACACTATGAAACACAAAAGGGTTAGAATGTTTTCATGGGTTAAAATACCCATTAGAATCATAACAAGTTATTAAGGTCTTTATATGATGTAACTTAACAAATTGACAAATGACCACTAGGTCATCATCAAAGGTTTGGTTACTTGGATATTATATATAAGTTTAAGTCCGGTAATAATACAAGAACATCATATAAGTCATGCATGAGGTAGGAAGATAAATCTTCCATTTAGGAACCTCTTTTGTATTCACCAAGACACAAGTTGTCATAAGACAACAAGGATGGTCATGAACATACATTAAAGAATGAGATACATACTAGCTAACTGAGAAAAACATTAAGTGATGTGTGGATTTGAAAGTGGGATAGCCCAAGCTAACCATATAATCACACAACTTCAAGTCTAAGACTTGTTCATCACTTGTGGGTTAAAACCCTATTAAAACAGAAAGTTTTTGACGATTAAACCTCTGGATTTACATGTCACAACCTTGTTTTTAAGCTCACATAGTCATGGTCTTGATTAGTGGCATAAGGACATAGGAATGTGTTGAGAAATATCAAGTTCAAGTAAGTTTAACAAGTGTTTAATCAAAACAGAAAGTTTCCTTACACTTTTCACCTTATTTGGTTGATGTTCCAGCCTTGGTTTTCCATGGAAAACCTGCAGAAACACACCTAAGGTTGTTCCAAGTGCAAAGGAGGAAAAATCAATGAAAAAGATGAAGTAGAAGTGAACTTATGCTCACTTTTGTAACTTGAAACGAATCTGCCTTTTCTACTGATTTCTAGCTGAATTAGAGTGTTTGAGAGTGAGTTTAGTGAGTTTGCATAGTGAAAAATGTGTGGAGGAGGCTTGGGTTTTATAGGGGATGAATTAGGGTTGAGTTTGGTGAGCATTGAATGCAAGAAACACAAATAAAACAACCAAAATCGCCCAATACCGTAGCTGGTTAGGAGAGTCTGCGGATCCGTCGCCCTCACGGGGCGCGACTCAGGTAGGGGGGAGGGGTCGCGGCCGGCGAGCCATCCCCATACATGATTTTGTTTGTTTTTTGGCAAGATCAACCCCTATACTTTCATATTTTGATGTTTTTATGGTATTTTAGGGTGGTTTAAGTAATAAGGATCATACTTAAGGGTATGTAACGTAATTAAATCATGAAACACATACAAAACGAGTATAGACAAGTATATTTGTCGAGATTGAGTATCGTAATCGCATAAATTGAGCATATAAGTCACGTGTTTGTAAGTTTAACGTATTTTGCACGAATTATGAATATAGCGTCACATGTATAATCAATCCAAATGTATGAACAAGTATGAAATGTGTATAAAATAAATACGAATTTTATTATGATCCAAGTTTCGGATTTTACAACGATTACAACGAAAAGACGAATACAAGAACACTAGATTTCCAAAAATAGAAATACAAACGACGCTTTCTAATTATGGAAAGTGCGAAGAAGCAGGGCGTTACACTAATCATTACCAACAATCATCATAGCAGATCTAGAAACACTCTATTATGCAAAATCATCAACACCATATCATTTAACACTGTTTTATCAATTTCTTCAGTATTCACATGATTAAAATAACATATAAACATGATTACTAACAAAACCCTAGATCTCCATAAAACATCAATATCAATCTATGTAAATCAAATCAAGCATTTTATTAACAAAAGAAACCCTACATAATCAACATCATTCATGCGATCAGATCACATTCAAATCAGTTTATACAATATCAATCAGTTTGCACACATAGCCCGAGAGATTGTGAAACGAAGGACTGTATGATAGAATAAGGGAGATGATGCTCCGAGAATAGAGGAGGGCTTCGAAAAGAAGAGAGGGATGCCGTCAATCTCTAAAAAGAGAGTAAAAAATGCTAAGGTTTTGGCCACCGGTGGGCTTAAATACCCATGGGAGTCGCACACACAATGCATGCATGTGTGCGGCTCCATTAATTGAGGGTGTGCGGATCCATTTGGCCCGATGTGGATTTGGGCCGAGAACAAAGGAGTAGGGTGGGAAAAGTGTGCGGCCTTGAAGAGGTGTGTGAGGTGAAGGGGGTGTGCAGCTGGATATTATAAATACTAATTTCATATAATAACAAATAAACTCACAACATTCATATATATAAACAAATCAAATATTATAAATCGCGTTTATCAAGTTTAGCATACGTACGCGTTTATCAAGTTTAGCATACGTACGCACGCAATTACAACGTATAATGGAACGCGAAGGGAAAAGATATCAAGTTAAAGGTCATAAGATTGGTCAACGCTAACCTCAAAAGTACGACTTATCACATTATCCCCAAGTTGAAAGAAATTTCATCCCGAAACTTAGCATGCAGTCACTGAATAAGCTAGTGTAGTTAAGTGTTTTCATGGGGTGTCACATCATCCCCTTGTTGATTTGGAATTTCGTCCCGAAATTCAGTAATAGCTTCAGTACTGGATGTATTGTTTTTAAACAACTGAGGATATTTGCGCATCATTTGGTCTTCCCGTTCCCAAGTAAATTCTGGTCCAGGACGTGAATTCCAACGAACTCGAACTATAGGTATCTTGCTGCGCTTGAGGGTTTTGATTTCCCGATCCATGATCTCAATCGGTTCCTTAACAAAACGAAGTTGATCATCAATCGTGAGTTCCTTGAAAGGAACAATGAGATTCTCATCTAAAAACACTTCTTCAGATTCGACACATGGAAAACGTTGTGTACACCGCTGAGCTCTTCAGGCAATTTCAGTCTATATGCCACTGTACCGATTCTCTTGGTGATTTCGAAAGGTCTGACATAACGCGGATTAAGCTTGCCCCGTTTGCCAAAACGAACCACACCTTTCCAAGGTGAGACTTTTAGCAACAATCGGTATCCAACTTAGAATTCCAGAGGTTTTCTAAGCTTATCAGCGTAGCTTTTCTGCCGGTCACGAGCTGCCGCCATTCGTTATCTAATCTGAGCAATCTTTTCCATTGTGTCGAGTATGAGTTCTGGTCCAGTGATTTGGATATCGCCAACTTCAGCCCAACACAAAGGTGATCGGAATTTCCGTCCGTACAATGCCTTCAAACGGAACAGCCTTGATGCTAGTGTGGTAACTTTTGTTGTAAGAGAATTCCACCAGCGGTAGGTGTCTTTCCCATCCGTTACCAAAGTCGATGACACATGCACGCAGCATGCCTTCAAGGGTTTAGATGGTAGGTCCAGTTTGACCATCCGTTTGCGGGTGATAAGTGGTACTTATGTCTACACGTGAGCCGAAGGATTTGTTCTTCGCCTGCCATAACTTGGACGCGAAACATGGGTCATGATCAGAGATAATGGAAGTTGGCACCCCGTGCCTAGCAACCACTTCCTTCAAGTAGATGCTTGAAAGTTTAGAAAACTTGTCGGTTTCTTTGATCGTGAGGAAATGCGCAGATTTGGTCAGGCGATCTACGATCACCCAAATGGTGTCGTTCCCACTCTGAGATTTAGGTAAACCGGTGACGAAATCCATGGAAATTTGCTCCCATTTCCACATTGGTATCTCTGGTTGTTGCAGTAGCCCTGATGGTTTTTGGCATTCAATCTTGACCCTAGAACAGGTCAAACATTTGCTAACGTACTTTGCGATGATCGCTTTCATGTTAGGCCACCAGTACAAGCCTTGAGGTCGTGATACATCTTGTCAGAACCAGGATGTATCAGTAGCGAGACTTGTGTGCTTCATCCATTACAAGCTCTCATAGGTTCCCATAGAATGGAACCCATATACGTTCCATGAAGTAGTGGATGTCGTCATCCTTGAGTTCGAGTTGCTTTTCCATGCCCCGCATGGATTCAACCAGAAGGTTTTCCTCCTTTAGTGCTTCAACTTGAGCGTTTCGAATATGATCAGGGAGGTTCGAATAAATAGTTAGTTGCAATGCGTGAACACGTTTAGGTTTAGTTTCCTTTTGGCTGAGGGCATCAGCTACGACGTTTGCCTTGCCTGGATGGTAATTGATCGCGCACTCGTAATCGTTTAGGAGTTTGACCCATCGGCGTTGCCGCATGTTCAACTCCTTCTGATCGACCTATGCTGGAGACTCTTGTGATCGGTGTAAATCATGCACTTTGTACCGTACAAGTAGTGTCTCCATATCTTAAGTGTGAAAACTACGACTCCCAACTCCAAGTCATGGGTGGTGTAGTTCTTTTCGTGAACTTTGAGTTGGCGTGACGCATAAGCAATGCCTTTCTCGCATGGCATCAACATGTAACAGAGTCGTTGGATGGACACATCGCAACAAAGCTTTTCCTTCACCCGTTGAAACGCGGACTTTTGAGCATCGCCCCACTTATAGATGATATCCTTCTAAGTTAGTGTAGTGAGGGGCTGTGCAATCTTCGAGAAACATCGATGAATCTATGATAGGAACCCGCTAGACTCAAGAATTGGCGGATTTCAGTTGGAGTTCTAGGTGTAGGCCAGCTCTTGATATAGTCAATCTTAGCTGGATCGATGTGAATCCCAGCTTCGTTGACCACGTGACCAAAGAAATGGACTTCACGGAGCCAAAAGTTGCATTTCGAGAACTTAGCATAGAGTTGTTCGTTTCGCAGGAGTTCCAAAATAAGACGTAGATGTTGCTCGTGTTCCTCCTGACTCTTCGAGTAAATCAGGATGTCGTCAATGAAAACAATCACGAACTTGTCGAGGTAGGGTTTGCACACTCGGTTCATGAGATCCATGAAAACCGCAGGTGCATTCGTTAACCCAAATGACATAACAAGAAACTCATAATGGCCGTAAAGAGTCCTGAATGCGGTTTTTGAGATGTCTTTGCATCGGACTCTCAGCTGGTGATAGCCCGATCTCAGATCAATATTGGAGTAGAAACTCGACCCTTGCAACTAGTCGAATAGATTGTCGATGCATGAAAGTGGGTAATGGTTCTTGACAATCACTTTGTTCAGCTCGCGGTAGTCTATGCACATACAAAAAGTGCCATACTTCTTCTTGACGAATAACACGGGGGTTCCCTAGGGTGACGAGCTAGGACGAATAAAACCTAAGTCAAGTAGCTCCTACAATTGCGTGGACAACTCTTCTAGTTCGGTTGGGGCTAGTCGGTAGGCTGTAGGTGCTATAGGTGTCACTCCAGGAGTTAGCTCGAGTTGGAATTCAACTTGACGGTGAGGTGGGAGACATGGTAATTCATCAGGAAATACCTCGGGAAAGTCGTGAACGATGGGAATATCCTCAATCTTCTTCTCTTTAGTTTGGGCATCAGTGACTAGGGCTATGTAACACCCCGAAAACGGGTTTGGTCATCAAACCACGTAAATACTAAAAGACTGGAAAAGTACCGTTAGTGGTAAAATTAACCCGATAAATATTAGGATTTTAAATAAATAAACCTAATATTAAATAAAAGTTGAATGAAAGCTTTTGAGGAAATAAAGTTTATAAAAGGCCCGAGTTAACGAGACTTAAAATAAACTGAGTCATAAATTCCCCAAACCCACTAAGTTAACTAGGAATGTTTAACCTAGTTAGTAAGTGGGAATATTGTTAGAAATAAGTAGGTTGTGGCCTACTTAATAACTAACCAAATAAGAGGGCCAAATTCGGATAACTTGAAAGTTGTAATATAAAATGGAATAAACAAAATAAAACACACATAGTGTGTGTTCTGTTCGAACCCGGGAAGCTCCTCAGGAGCCAAAACCCTAATTCAACTAGAATCATCAAATTGAAGGCTTAAACGAAGCTCAAGTTCACAATTGAACGTGAATTAATGATCACCCAAGCTAGGGGATCATAAGGTATGTAAAATGTTGATGATTTTGTTGGGATTTTTACATGAATATCAAAGCGATTTCATCCGTATAAAATCAAAACGCAGCAGAAATGATATTTAAAACATGTTACTTTTAAGATATAAATTTCATTTATAAGCAAAATCCCAAAACCCGGATCCATATATGAACATGCATACTATCAAACACAACCATAGGATGTTTAGAAAACTACCTTCTTGGAGTAATAAGAAATGAAACAGATGATGCTTCTTGAATGGTTGTCTTCAAGAGTAGAAGACCTCAAGCTTGTATACCCCAAGCTTCCAACAAACACCTTGATTGTAGCTAGGATTTTAACACACTTATGATCAAAATGAAACACTTGAAAAACCCTTGTCTTGGCCGAAAATTGAGTGCAAATCTCAAGTCTTCCAATCCAATTTTTGTCATCAAAATTGGTTATAAAACCATGAGAGAGAATTGCCACCATTTGCACCCAATCAAGACCCTTCTAACCATGCAAATTGCATGTATTGTGATTGGACCACAAAGGTCTTGGGAAGACCACTAGGGGGCGGCCCACTTGGATATTTTTTTTAAAAAAAGTTTCTTTTATAATAACTTAAGTCTTGGTTTATATTTATAACTTTTATAAATATAACATTACATATTCACAAGACTTTATACAACCTTTCAAAATGTTATTTAACCCATTAAATAACAAAATAAAATATTCTCTCAAAATAAATTATACATATAATTTATTGGTTTCTCAAGTGTAATTATTTAGCTTGTATTTGTTTGATCATATCATAAATAAATATTATACATTATAAGTGTTAATATTTATTTGTTTGATCATATCATAAATAAATATTATAAGTGTTTGTCTAGCTTGTATTTGGGTATGACTCGACTTGGATCATAACGTACTAGCCACATCAATCTAATATGTGTCTTGGGCATACAGAATCCAACAATCTCCCACTTGCACAAGATACATAGAAGATTGATGCAAGTAGTAAAGACCACCTAACTATAGTTTACTACCCCTAATACGAATGACTATATGTCCCATTCAATAACATCATCCCCTTCAAGTCCCTTACTTGAACATGATTTAGGTGAATCTATCATTTATCCTTTCGTTACAGATGTCATGTTAAATCCAGAGACATAGAGTGGTCATTCTCTGTTGATTTAACTTTAGCAGGCTTTAGACATCTTGCTCTCAATGAATAAGAGGAACAAATCCCTTCTTGACTACATACGTCTCTCACAATCACTTTGTACCACACCTGAGTTTAGCCTTATGTACTGCCTTATTACAGACAGCAAAGAACTAGGTCAAGGTATAATACTTGGTGAATATCAAGACCCAATATGTATCTCAGGTCAGAGGATACTATGATATTCTCCTTGACTCAAATTTACTTATGATCAATCACAAATGATTCCATGCAGTAATATTTGAGAGCGAGTCAATCCAACATTTGTATCCCACAAATATCTATGAACTTTGGCAGCAACACTTTGCTCTATATTCATACTAAATGAATATCCACCAATCCAAGTTCATAATATTCTTACATTCATATTTGTTCCCACAAGTATGATCGACTACGGACATTTAGAATAATTAACTTATTCATGGATTTAAAAATGCTAAAATGAAGCGTAACTCAAAATAGCATAAAAGAGTTAAATTAACAATTGTTTCAATATCCAAATACAAAATAGATCAAATCCAATCACTAGAATATTGAAGTCCTAAGGCACATGTATGACCCTCATGTTTTGCCCTGTCAAGGAGCTTCGTGAGTGGATCCGCAATGTTTTGATCGGTGTGAACTTGGCGGATATATATCTTTCTTTTTTCAACTTCATCCCTTATGTAGTTGAATCTCCGCTCGATATGTCTAGTCGTTTGGTGCGCACTAGGTTCCTTGATTTGAGCAATCGCACCCTCGTTATCATAAAAGATCTCTAGGGGGTCTTGAATGGTAGGGACCACCCCTAGGTCGGCTATGAATTTCTTCAACCATGTAGCTTCTTGGGCTGCCAATGAAGCGGTGATGTATTCTGATTCTATAGTGGACAATGCTACGACATCTTGTTTTGAGCTCTTCCAAGAGACTGCTCCTCCATTTAAAATGAAGACATACCCCGACTGCGATCGAGAATCGCTTCGATCGGTCTGGAAACTCGCGTCCGTGTAACCCTTTACAACGAGTTCCTCCTAACCAGATCCATATATTAAAAACATATCCTTAGTCCTTCTAAGGTATTTTAATATGCACTTAACAGCCTTCCAATGACTGTTACCTGGATTTTGCTAGTATCTACTCGTCATGCTCAAGGCGCATGAGACGTCCGGTCTAGTGCATATCATTGCATACATGATGGATCCTATAGTTGACACATATGGGATTCCTTTCATTTTCTCTTGCTCATCCTTTGAGCTTGGACATTGAGATGTATTCAATATTGTCCCTTTTGAATAGGTACATAACCTCTCTAAGAGTTCTCCATCTGGAACCTATTCAAGACTTTGTCAATGTATGCAGTTTGGTTTAAACCTATCAAGTGCCTTGATCTCTTGATCTATCTCTATAGATCTTTATTCCCAGAATGTAGGCGACTTCACCAAGATCCTTAATGGAAAAACAACTTCCAAGCCAGGTTTTTACACCTTCCATGGTTGGAATGTCATTCCCAAATAGTAGAATGTCATCGACATACAGTACTAAGAAAGTGATGATGCTCCCACTAGCCTTCTTATACACACAAGCTTCATCGCCGTTCTTGATGAATCCAAAATTCTTAATTTCTTCATCAAAACGGTGATTCCAACTTCTAGATGCGTGTTTCAATCCATAGATTGATTTCTTTAACTTGCATACTTTATCAGGATGTTTAGGATCGACAAAACCTTCAGGCTGAACCATATAGACATCTTCATCAAGATATCCATTGAGAAAAGCCGTTTTGACATCCAATTGCCAGATCTCATAGTCATAATATGCAGCTATGGCAAATAATATCCTGATTGACTTTAGCATCGCCACAGGCGAGAAGGTCTCATCATAATTAATCCCTTGAGTTTGAGTGAAACCTTTTGCTACAAGTCTTGCTTTGTAAGTATCCAAGTTACCATGCATATATGTTTTGTTCTTGAAAACCCACTTGCTTCCAACTACTTTAGAGTTAAGTGGTGGCACAACCAATTCCCAAACTTGGTTATCATACATGGATTGCATCTCTATGTTCATGGTTTCAAGCCATTTGTCACAATCGGATTTTGACATTGCATCATGGTATGTGGTTGGTTCATCTGAATCTACCACGTAGCATCCATCCATGAAAAATCCATATCTTTCAGGTGGACTACTAATTCTACCAGATCTGCGAACATTTTATGCGTACTGATCAACCTCTTGATCATTTTCAACAACCTCTTGTTGAGCGCTTGTATCAACCAAACATGTATCATCTTGTGGTTATTGATCCTCCTCAAGTTCCACTGTTCTACCATTAGTTCCTTCCATAAGGAACTTAGCTTCTAAGAACTTACCCTTTCGAGCAACAAATACCTTTTGCTCGGTTGGGTCGTAGAAATAATATCCTATATCATCTTTAGGATATCCTACAAAGATCCACTTAGTAGATCGGACTTCCAATTTATTTAGGGTGTATTGCTTAACATAAGCTTCACAACCCCAAACCCTTAAGAATGATAATGATGGAGGGTTTCCATGCCATATTTCAAAAGGTGTCTTTTCCACTTTCTTGGTTGGGGCCATATTTAGTATGCGAACTACGGAGAGCAAAGCGTAACCCCAAAACGATAGAGGTAATGTGCTTCTAGCCATCATAGATCGAACCATATCTAATAGAGTTTGATTTTTCCTTTCGGACACACCATTGTGTTGTGGTGTTCCAGGTGGAGTAAGTTGTGAGATAATCCCACAACTCCTAAGATGATCTTGAAAAGCACCACTAAGGTATTCAACTCCTCTATCGGTGCGAAGGACTTTGATTGTTTTCTTGAGTTTATTTTCTATTTCACTTTTAAAGTCTTTGAACATTTCAAATGCTTCATCCTTGTCTCTTAGTAAGTACACATAGCCATAACGACTATAGTCGTCGGTAAAGGTAATGAAGTATCTTTCACCATTCCTAGTCATCGGCTTAAAAGGACCGTATACATCCGAATGTATGATACCTAATAAGTCTTTAGCCCTTTCAAATGTTCCACTAAAGGGTGTCTTGTCATTTTGCCTTGTAAACAAGATTCGCATACATCGAATGAATCATCTTTATTCGTTTTCAAAAGACCATTTCTCTGAAGTGTTTGCATGCGATTCTTGTTTATGTGTCCAAGGCGACAATGCCAAAGGTGGGAATTGTTGGTGCAGTTGTCTGTCGACTTCATCTTCGTTCGAGTCTCAGATTGTGAAAGAGCCCGAAGACCGGTAAAGACTGAAGAATGAGAAGACTCGATACTTCAGACTCGTCAACATTCGAGGGGGAGTCTGTTAGTGCATACGTCTGTCGACTTCGTTTTGTATCGAGTCTTATACTAGAATTGATAGATCAGGGCAAGTTATACGAGAAATAGGGTAGGTTTTAGATGTGATTGAGCTAATTCCGTTTGAGGAGTGCCATTCCGTTTGAGGAGTGCCATTCCGTTTGAAGCATGTCATGCCACTTTCAAACGGAATAGCTTCACCTATAAATACCCTTGATGCGATTTCATTTGTAACCTTCTTGATTCTGACGCCGAGGTGCTGTCGAAGTGTCTACGTGCTGTAATTTGTTCAGAGATCAATAAACAAGACATTTAATAGTGAATACAAGCTAAACAAAGACAGAATCAATGAATTCCGCCTCTGATTCTGTCTGAGCACTCTTCTGATCGACTCGTTAGGTCGTTTCACGATCCTACATGTGGTATCAGAGCTCAGGAGGAAGAGTTCTTACCGTTTAGCTCGTTTTCGCTAGCAAATTCTGATTTTCTACACCTTCTTTCATAAAATTGATACTTTTCACAGTTAAAAACGGCTGATTTTCACATATAATATACATAACAGTGTTTTAACTAATCCTTGAGAGTTTTGGACTTTAAATCGAACTAAAACTTGATAAAATACGTATTTCCGTTTGAAACAAATCGAAAAATGATGATGTCAGCAGGTTAATTCCGTTTGAAAACCGCGTTTTCGTTTGAAAAATCAGGTGATCACGTTTGAAATTGGTGTTTCCTTTTGAAAAAGTGCAATTTCATTTGAGGGTTTTCAAACGAGACCAGGTGTTTAGTTTGAAGGAAGTATTCCGTTTGAAAGGGTTCCGTTTAAAAGGGGATCTAGTTTGAACTTGGTATTCCGTTTGAACTGAACATTTCCGTTTGAAAGGGTTCCGTTTGAAAGGGTTCCGTTTGAAAGGGGATCTAGTTTGAACTTGGTATTCCGTTTGAACTGAACATTTCCGTTTGAAAGGGTTCCGTTTGAAAGGGGATCTGGTTTGAACTTGGTATTTCGTTTGAACAGGTTGTTTTTTTTAAGCTAGACGAAAATGTTTGATGAAACAGAAAACTATTATTTTGAAAAATCTAATGATTGGTATCAAGGATTTATAGATGATAGTTATAGAAATGTGAAAAAGGATGGTTGGGTAAAAAGATTTAAATATTTTGTGTGCTTGAAAAATGAAACATTGGATGATCTAGTAAACCGATATAATGTTTTACTTGGTTATCTAAAAAATAATGAGATATTCTTGACAGATGCTGAAATGATAGCAAAGTTTGCAGATGCATTACCTATTAAATGGAGTGAATGTTTAGAAAATTTAAGAAAGGATTCAAAATTTTCAAAATTACATCTATAAGGATTCATCAGCAAACTTAAAACTCATGAATATGAAAATGAAAAGAAAAGGAAAGAATTGATAAAAGTCTTGGAAACACATCTAGTGGATATAAATTTAGATGTGATTGAAGAATTGAACAAAAGGATTGTCGAATGTATTAGAGCTAAATATGGTAGGAAATACGATAACAAGAGGGGTTGTTATATTGATGAGAATGCGAATCCTCTTGATTTCGTTAAAATATTTTGTGCATGATCTTTCAAGACAAGAACAAAAGAAGTTCCAAAGAATGAAGAATTTGTGAAGAATGAATCTTCAAGTTCTGCATCAGTATGCTCTAAATGTGATAAACTTGAAGCTGACAATGGCAAACTCTTAAAAGATGTGGAAAGTTTGACATTGGAAGTCAAAGAGTTGAAGGATGAGAAGCAAGCTGATGTTAAACAGATTCTTATTTCGAAAGAAAATTGTGAGAGGTTGAAATCAGAAAATGACAAACTGTTAAGTAATTTGAACAGTTTGACATTAGAAAACAAAAGTTTGAAAGAGAAAGAAAAGGTTTTGAAAGCAAAAAGAAATCTTCAGAAGATGAAGATTTCTGGATAAAGTTAGAGAATAAGAATTTGAAAGCAAATGAAACAAAATTTCAAGAACAGTTAAAAGTTTTGGAAAATGAAAAATCTGTTCTTGAAAACATTAAAATTAAAAATGAAAAAACAATCAAGTCTCATTTTGAACGAATATCTCAGCTTGAAGATGAAGCTGAGAATTCAAGGAACAAAATTGATGAGCTTGAAAAGAAATTGAAAGGTTTTGTGACTTCATCTGAGTTCCGCTGTCCAAAACCGATCAATTCTGTTCCAATAAGTGACGATGTCACAAACTATGATAAAGTCATAGTTGAAGATTGCGATGAAAAATCTGATGATGAAAACGAAAAAATTAAAAAAAAATTTGTTTTTGAAATTAAAAGAAAAATTTCAAGAAACTGTTCCGCAATCAACTGAAAAGGGAGAATGCTCTAAGCAAAAACCTTTGAAGAAGAAAGTGGAACAAAAACAAAAAGAGAAAAATTTGAAAAATGTACAAAAAGAGAATAAAAGTTTATCAGATCAATCATCCAATCGCAATCAAAAATTACAAAAATTAAAAAAAATGAAAACTCAAAAATTGTTGGTAATAAGTGGTGCAGGTCGGACCACAGTGCTCAAAAGCCAAATCCAGCCAACAAGATTAGGAAAGATTATTATCAAGCCAAACAGTGCTTTGATCTAAATGTTTGGACTAAAAATGATGATTGGTACGATAACAGAGTGTGTTACAGATGCGGCTATCAAGGACACATTGCTGTTAACTGCCAGAGTCGGAGGTTTGAGTCAAGGAGATGCTTTAACTGCAACATCATTGGCCATATTGCTAGAGATTGCTCAATGAGATCAATGAGAAGATCGAGGGCTGAATCTCAGAAGCAGGTGAAGAAACCAGTCAATGTCAAGCCCAAAGAACAGAAGGTTCAAGAACCTAAAGTTCAAGAAAAGAAAGTGAAGCTTTCTCAGGGGCAAAAAGACAGACTGAGGAAGAAGATGAAGAAGGCAAGAGAGTATCTGGAGAAGATTTTGTCCTCGGATACAACTGGTAAAACAGATAAAAGTTCTGATAAATCGTCTTGCTCGCCAAAGAATGACAAATCAAGCAAAACGGATTTATCAGATACAAATCTGAGGACGAAAGAGGGAAATAAGAAAAAGAAAGTGGAGAATTCACTTCCTGGTGATGAATTTGTTTCTCTGGAAACAAAGGAGCCAGTTGTTGGCGATGAATCTGACTCATCAAAGTCAGACAAGCCAAGTTCAGGAAATGAATCTGGTGTGATAAAGCCAGAAGAGCCGTGTGTTGAGGTAAAAGTTGAGAATTCTGGTCTAACAATGGATGATGTAAATTTTCCACCATTGTTGAACAAGAATTCAAAATCACCCAAGGACAGTCAGGCTTGGGTGAAACTGTTTAAATGAAAAACCTGACTTGCCGGAGTTCCCAGGTTGGTAAGTGTGGAACATGAATCGGCATCTTTCTTGAGAAATTCACGAAAGTGATTTCGACTTAAAAGTGGTAAATCAGGGACATTAAGTTGTACTTGATTTTCTACAAATGGTTTTTGTGATTTGATCTTAATTGTTATATTTTTTTACAAGTGATTGAAGAAAACAAGGTGATGAAAGATCCCTATGTTTTGAAAAATGACTCACAAAACTGATTTTCCGGAAAAACCATTTTGATTAAAACAAACTTAAGTGTTTTGAAATCACTATGGGAAAATGTTTTGTTGTGAGGGGGAATTCTGATTGTTTAAGCCAAGTGAATGGAGAATTGAAGTAATTCTCATCATGTTGTCACATTTCTTGTACAGCTTGTTTTCAAATTTTCTCAGAAAATCAAAATTGAAACATATTTTGATTTTAGGGGGAGAAAAATTTTAAAAAAAATTAGAAAATTTGAAAATGCCAAAAACATTGAAAAAGCAAAAATGAGTTTTGTTGTGAAAAAAGAGGAAATGATAGTAAATCAGTGGACTGTTACAGCATGCTAAAGAAATGGAGAGATAAAATGTGATAAACGATCTTACTAAAGATGTGACGGTAGGCTCAGCTAGACTAGTAGATTTGCGATAACGATACAAACTTAAATGAAAAAGCCTAGTTCTAGTGGGAAACATGATTGAAAGCATAGTACTTAGTTTTGTCCTTCTTGATTGTGTGTGTTGGTGCACGGAATGTCTGTTGACTACGTTTGCATTAAGTCTTAGGTCAAGATATGTTAAGATTAGAGCTTGAAAGTCAAAATTAGGGTTTAGAATGTTAATTTCGCTCATGATGACATGTGTGTCATCATAAGCGAAATTAGTTGTATAGGTTTCGCTGATTAGGTCATAGATGGGATTTCGCTGATATGGATCACATGGGGTTTCGCTTATATGGCTGCCATATGAGCGAAATCAGATGTAGTATAAATACTTCATGTGTGTTCTTCATTTGTAACTCTTGGAGCGAAATCAGGTCATGCTTGTGGTGACGAAACTTTGTCAAAATCAATTCAGAAAGCATCAATAAAGAAGGAATTAAAAGAGAAAAGCTGTTTGTAACTTTGCGTGCATTGATTTCGCCTTTATACGCAAAGATGAACTACCTTGACTGACTTTTCAGGGTCGCAAACCGGTCCAACAAGTGGTATCAGAGCTCAGGACGCGGAGTTCATACTACTACAGCTTGATTCTACCAAATTCTCTTATTTCTACTCACTTTCTTTTATACTTTTTCGATTTGAACTGGTTCCTACGGTTGAAATGGCCTGATTTTTTAGTATAACGTGTAAAACACAGTAATAACAAACCCTAGAAAGAATCAGGTTAAAATACGGCTTAAAAATGGTAAAAATCAACTAAAAACTTGATTTCGCTTATTCGGACATCGAAGCTATTTCGCTCATAGAAACATATTGCTATTTCGCTCATAAGGACATAAACACCTGATTTCACTTTTATGAACACATGATTTCGCTGATAAGGACATAAGTTGATAATTTCGCTTTTGTGACAAGCTGATAATTTCGCTTTTGTGACAAGTTGATTTCGCTTTTGTGTCATCACATCTGATTTCGCTTATTTGTCATAATCAGACATTGATTTGATTTCGCTCGAGTGTTCATCGTGATTTTGCTCATAGGTGATTTTGTTTGATTGTACAAAACTTGGTTAAAATGTTTGATGAACAAGAAAACAAGAATCTTGAAAATTTAAATAATTGGTCTTGTGAATCTTGGTGTGAGATGAAATATGGTAAGGATGTTTATGTTAAAAGATTCGAAAAAATTTTATGTATGAAGAATGAATCAGTGGAGATGTTGAAAGAAAGGTTTTATGAGATAATCCTCAAGTTAGAAAAACATAAGATATATCATTCAAATGATGAAAGAATTTCAAAATTTGTTGATGCTTTACCTTTGGAATGGGATAAATTCGTGAATAACCAAAAACGGAATTCTAGTTTATCACACTATGATTTAAGAAGTTTCATCAATACAATTACAAATCATAGGCTTTATGAAGATTCAAGTAAAAGGAAGTTATTGGATGAAATAAAAGAAGAATAAAAAAAGATAGATTTGGATGTAATCATTGAAATGAGAAAACGAATCACTGTGTGTCTTGCAGCAAAAAATGATATGAGATATGATATTAAGAGGGGTTGTTATATTGATGAAAATATGAATCCTCTTGATTTTGTTAAAATTTTCTGTGCAGGAACATACAAGATGGAAACAAAGAAAGAAGTTGATGTTGGAAAGATGAATGAAAAATGCTCGAAATGCGAAAAATCAGAAGCAGACAATGTGAAATTCTTAAAGGATGTGGAGAGTTTGACATTGGAAAACAAAACTTTGAAGATTGAGAATAAAGCTGATGATGAACAGATTCTGGAGTTGCGCTTGAACTGTGAAAAACTAAAATCTGAAAATGACAAACTTTTGAAAAATATTGAGAGTTTGACATTAGAAAACAAAGATTTTGAAAAAATTAAAAGTGAAAATGAAAATGTTTCTTGTGTCAAATTAGAAAACAAAGTTTTAAAAGAAAAAGAAACAGAATTTCAAGATCAGATAAGAGTTTTGGAAAATGAAAAATTTGTTCTTGAAGAGAACAAAATTGTGAATGAAAAATCAATCAAGTCTCATCTTGAAAGAATATCTCAGCTTGAAAACGAAGCTGAAAATTCAAGAAACAAGATTGATGAACTTGAAAAGAAGTTGAAAGGTTTTGTGACTTCATCAGATAGTTTGAATTTTCCCTGTCCAAAACCGATCAATTCTGTTCCAATAAGTGACAATGTCACAAATTTTGACAAAGTCAAAATTGAAGATTGTGATGAAATATCTGATGATGAAAAAGAAAAAGAAAAGAAAAGAAAAGAAAATTATTTTTAGATTTATAAGAAAATTTTCAAAATACTGTTTTGCAATCTACTGAAATAGGTGAATGCTCGAAGCAAAAACCTGTTGAGAAGAATGCAGAACAGAAACAAAAAGTTAAAAATTTGAAAGACTCTAAAAATGAAAATAAAAGCTCATCAGATAAGTCATCCAATCATTATCAAAAATCCCAAAAATCTAAAAATGAAAACTCACAAAATGTTGGTAATAAGTGATGCAGGTTTGACCACAGTGCTCAAAAGTCAAATCCAGCATTGAAGAGGAGAAATGACTATAACCAAGCCAAACAATGTGATGATCTGAAGGTTTGGACTGATAGAAGTGGATGGTACGATAACAGAGTGTGCTACACCTGTGGTGTGAGAGGACACATTGCTGTTAACTGCCAGAATTGGAATTATGAAACAAGAAGATGCTATAATTGTCATATCAGAGGACATATTGCCAGAGATTGCTCGAGGAGATCGATGGGAAGATCGAGGGTTGAATCTCAAAGAATGGCAAAGAAACCAGTCAACGTCAAGCCCAAAGAACAGAAGGTTCAAGAACCTAAAGTTCAAGAAAAGAAAGTGAAGCTTTCACAAGGGCAGAAAGACAGACTGAGGAAGAAAAGGAAGAAAGCGAGAGAGTATCTCGAAAGGATATTGTCCTCGGATAAAACTGGAAAAACAGATAAAAGTTCTGATAAATTGTCTTGCTCTCCAAAGAATGACAAATCAAGCAAAACGAATTCATCAGATACAAATCTGAGGACAGAATGGAATGTTAAGAAAGAAAAAATTCCTGGCAATGAATTTGTTTCTTCGAAAGCAAAGGAGCCACGTGTTGGCAATGATCTTGACTCATCAAAGTCAAAGGAGCCATGTTCTGGTAATGATTCTGATTCGGTAAAATCAGAGGAGCCACAAATTGAGGTAAAAACTGTCAAACCCAAGGCTGGTCAGGCTTGGGTAGATCTTTTCAAATGAAAAACCTGACTTGCCGGAGCTTCCAGGTTGGTAAGTGTGAAGCAGGTATCGGCATTTTTCTTGAGAAATTCACAGGTTGGTAACTGTGATATTTCGAATTACAAAAGATTAATCAAGGACATTAAGTTGTACTTGATTTATCTTTCCGACAAGTGATTAAAAGAAAACAATGTGATGAAATGATCCCCGAGTTTGTGAAAAGTCAAACAAAATTAATTTTCCGGAAAAACCATTTGATTAAAACAAACTTAAGTGTTTTGAAATCATAATGGGAAAATAGTTTGTTGACAGGGGGAGTTCTGATTGTTTATGCCAGGTGAATGGCGAATTGAAGTGATTTGATATCAGTTTGTCATTTTATTTGTACAGTTTGTTTCAAATTTTCCCAGAAAATCAAAATTGAAACATAATTTGATTTTAGGGGGAGAAAAATTTTAAAAAATTAGAAAATTTGAAAATGTCAAAAACATTGAAAAATCAAAAATGAGTTTGGTTGTGAATAAGAGGAAATGATAGTAAATCAGTGGACTATCACAGCATGCTAAAGAAATGTAATGTCAAATGTGATAAACGGTCTCACTAATGATGTGACGATAGGCTCAGCTAGACTAGTAGATTTGCGATAACGATACAAACTTAAATGAAAAAGCCTAGTTCTAGTGGGAAACATGGTCGAAAGCATAGTACTTAGTTTTGTCCTTCGTGATTGTGTACCTACTCAGTAATCGCTGAATGTCGAAAGACATAAAAACCGGTTAAGTCTGTGAACTTTCACAACTTGCTGAAAAAGTCGCTGTGATTGTGCATTTTATTTTGCAAAGATTTAAACTTGTTTTATTTCTTTATTTTGTTTAAGCATTGGACATCCTCTGTGTATACGTGAGTATCGACCTTGATGTTAGTGCCTAAACGTTCTGCTTTATTTTTCTTGGTGTTTCGTTTAAGCTTTGGATCACCTCTGCGTATACGGAAGTATCGACCTGGTGGTTAAAGCCTAAACAACTTCAACTTGTTTTTATTTTCTTATTTTGTTTAAACATTGGACTTTCTCTGCGTATACGGAAGTATCGACCTGATTGTTAATGTTTAAACATTCTGCGTTATTTTCGCACATATCACAGTTGATGAAAGTTTAAAGGCATTACTTGAGTTAGTGTATTGCATGATGAGGGGATATGCTGAGATCGTGGGGTCCATAAGAATTTAGTGCAAAATTAATATACCTTAACGTATCGGTAAGCATTTCGAAAGTTTTTAGATTGAGTTTAAGAGGACAACTATATCGTCAATCTATGTGAATCGTTTAGAACTTAAAATGTCAAAAGCTTAACGGTGCTAGTGATTTGTCTCATAAACTGATATGATCCTCTTACACAAACTCACAAAAATATTGTTTGTATATATTTCTTTACTGCATTTCTTTAAATTCAAAATCCAAAAAGATTTTAGTGTGTTTTAGCATAAATCTTTTGAAAAAGCCAAAAAGATTTTCGACAACTGATGTTGAAGAGCTGATATTCAAAATTCCAAGTGCTAAACATGATGAATTGGGTTGGGAGAATATGTTGAAAACTTTGAATGTCATATAAAAATGTTTTGAAAGATTGTGTGCTTAGTTAATCAAGGTCATTCATTTGAAATTGATGTATCTAGTATGTTTGTTGAATAAATGATGTCTACCAGTAAGTTTATTAAATTCAATTGTTATAAATTTGTGAAACTTATGTTGAGGTAGAGGATGTGCAGGGTAACAGGTTTTGGAATTCATCATTCCCATGGAAGCTAAATGTCAAAGCTTGAACCAGATCAAGACCTCAGATTCTAGCATATTGAGAGGGGGAGTCTGTGAAAGGGGGAGTCTGGATCAACAGTTAAAGGGAAGTCTGAAGATGAAGACAGGACAAGATTGTGAACCTGTAAAGATAGAATGCTTAAGATGTGAAGACAGAGTTGGAGAAAAGACCAAGACTGAAGACTCGGAGCTGAAGACTTCGTCAACATCCAAGGGGGAGTCTGTTGGTGCACGGAATGTCTGTTGACTACGTTTGCATTAAGTCTTAGGTCAAGATATGTTAAGATTAGAGCTTGAAAGTCAAAATTAGGGTTTAGAATGTTAATTTCGCTCATGATGACATGTGTGTCATCATAAGCGAAATTAGTTGTATAGGTTTCGCTTATATGTACATCATTTAGGTTAGGATTTCGCTGATTAGGTCATAGATGGGATTTCGCTGATATGGATCACATGGGGTTTCGCTTATATGGCTGCCATATGAGCAAAATCAGATGTAGTATAAATACTTCATGTGTGATCTTCATTTGTAACTCTTGGAGCGAAATCAGGTCATGCTTGTGGTGACGAAACTTTGTCAAAATCAATTCAGAAAGCATCAATAAAGAAGGAATTGAAAGAGAAAAGCTGTTTGTAACTTTGCGTGCATTGATTCCGCCTTTATACGCAAAGATGAACTACCTTGACTGGCTTTTCAGGGTCGCAAACCGGTCCAACAGTGTGCCTACTCAGTAATTGCTGATTGTCGAAAGACATAAAACTGGTTAAGTTTGTGAACTTTCACAACTTTGCTTAAAAGTCGCTGTGATTGTGCATTTCATTTTGCAAAGATTTAAACTTGTTTTATTTCTTTATTTTGTTTAAGAATTGGACATCCTCTGCGTATACGTGAGTATCAACCTGGATGTTATTGCCTAAACGTTCTGGTTTATTTTCTTTGGTGTTTCGTTTAAGCTTTGGATCACCTCTGCGTATACGGGAGTATCGACCTGGTGGTTAAAGCCTAAACAACTTCAACTTATTTTTATTTTTCTTATTTTGTTTAAACATTGGACTTTCTCTGCATATACGGAAGTATCGACCTGATTGTTAATGTTTAAACATTCTACTTTGTTTTCGCACAAATCACAGTTGATAAAAGTTTAAAGGCATTACTTGAGTCAGTGTATTGCATGATGAGGGGATATGCTGAGATCGTGGGGTCCATAAGAGCTTAGTGCAATATTAATATACCTTAACGAATCAGTAAGCATTTCGAAAGTTTTTAGATTGAGTTTAAGTGGACAGCAATATCGTCAATCAATGTGAATCGTTTAGAACTGAAAATGTTTAAAGCTTAACGGTGCTAGTGATTGGTCACAAAAACTGATATGATCCTCTTACACAAACAAACTCACAAAAATATTGTTTGTAAATATTTTATTTCTGCATTTAAATTTCTGTTTAGTTTACATATTTTGAAAAATCCAAAAAGATTTTCGACAACTGATGTTGGAGAGCTGATTTTCAAAATTCCAAGTGCTGAATATGACGAACAGAGTTGGGAGTAAGTGCTTAAATGATTGAAAATTTTGTGTTAAGAAAGTAGTTGAGATTAGTTAATCAGGGTCATTAATTTGAACTTGATGTAACTATTATTAGTAAGTTTTTCTTATTGATTTAAGTGAAAACTTATGTTTTGGTGAGAAGTGTGCAGGAGATGTGCTGAACAAGAGTTAAAATCAGGAATTAATCTCAAGGTGATAACTAATTCCAAACAGCTATCCCATCATGAAGAGAGGGGGAGTCTGACGAGGTTAGAGCCAAAGAGAAGATCCTGGTACATGCTAAGAAAGAAAAAAGATCGATCAAGATTGAAGAGTCGTTATGATGAAGACTCTCACTGAAGATTCCGTCAACATTCAAGGGGGAGTCTGTTGGTGCAGTTGTCTGTCGACTTCATCTTCGTTCAAGTCTCAGATTGTGAAAGAGCCCGAAGACCGATAAAGACTGAAGAATGAGAAGACTCGATACTTCAGACTCGTCAACATTCGAGGGGGAGTCTGTTAGTGCATACGTCTGTCGACTTCGTTTTGTATCGAGTCTTATACTAGAATTGATAGATCAGGGCAAGTTATACGAGAAATTGGGTAGGTTTTAGATGTGATTGAGCTAATTCCGTTTGAGGAGTGCCATTCCGTTTGAGGAGTGCCATTCCGTTTGAAGCATGTCATGCCACTTTCAAACGGAATAGCTTCACCTATAAATACCCTTGATGCGATTTCATTTGTAACCTTCTTGATTCCGACGCCGAGGTGCTGTCGAAGTGTCTACGTGCTGTAATTTGTTCAGAGATCAATAAACAAGACATTTAATAGTGAATACAAGCTAAACAAAGACAGAATCAATGAATTTCGCCTCTGATTCTATCTGAGCACTCTTCTGATCGACTCGTTAGGTCGTTTCACGATCCTACAGGAATCACTCAAATCCATTTTGAGTTTCTTGTTGGTTACTTGGTACATTGAGCTATCATATGATGTGTTATCTTGATCTAATTCATAAATACCATTTAAAGGCATAGCTTTAAAGTAAAACACATCATGCATAGAAACATAAATGTCATGGTTAACAAATTTGAAATTAAAACCACATTGTCTTAAAAGGGAAACAAAAATTATGTTCCTAGTCAAACTAGGAGCATATAAAACATTCTTCAAAATCACTTCCAGACCACTTGGAAGCTCTAAAACGTAGTCTCCTTGAGCTTCGACATCAACCTTTGCTCCATTGCCCATGAAGAGACTAGCGTCTCCCTTCTTATAATGTTTATTTCTTTTGAACCCCTGCAAAAAATTGCAAATATGAGTTCCACATCGTGTATCTAGTACCCAGGTGTTAGAAGAAATAACATTAAGCTCAACATGTATCATAAAGAATAGTACCTGAGGTTTGCCCTGCATCCCTCTTGTTTTTCAACTCGTTGAGATAGGTTGGGCAATTTCTCTTCCAGTGTCCTATCTCACCACATCCAAAACATGGGTCATTCGTAGCAACCTTTTGCTTCTTCTCTTTTGGTTTGGCGGGTTCTGTTTTAGCTTTTCCCTTTCCCTTTCCCTTGACGTGTCCCTTTCTTTTAGCATAGTTTGCTTTAAAGTCGGGGTGGGGCCTCTTCTTGTTGCCTCCTTCATTGATCGCTAGGACGGGTAAAGCCTTTTTGCCCATTCCTGCTTCGGCCGTCTTGAGCATTGCATGAAGTTCACCAATGCTCTTGTCCCATCCATTCATGTTGTAATTCATTACAAAGCTTTCAAATTTCTTTGTTAAAGAGTTGAGGATCAAATCCGTAGCCAACTCTTTAGAGACGGGATAATTTAGCCTTTCGAGGCGATCAATGTGGCTTTTCATCTTGAGAACATAAGATGATACCGATTGGGTTTCCTCTATTCGACATGCATGAAGCGCCCGAACAGTTTCGGATCGTCCAACACATAGGATATCTTTTCTTGCTTGAGAACGATTCTCAAGTTTCGAAACCAATCCACGAAGTTGTTATGGTTGAGACGATCCTTTTCAAGGATGGTTCTTAGTGATAGGTTTCAGACGGTTTGGTTAATCGGGTTTGTATTGTTAGCGGCCATCTACAAAATTTAACAAGTTCAATTTAGTATTTTCGATATTATTATATCTTAATCATTAATACCCTTTTATGTCTTAAAGACAATTAATAATTAAAATCTAGAATCCAACGTTACATTTAAATATTGGTTAAGTGACCTTTATCCCTCTATTTAAATTAACAAGGTAGTCAACGTTTGACAATTGCAACTCTTTGCAATTTCTAGCCATATGGGATCGATTAAACATCTATATGTTTAGTTTGCATGTTTAATCCCATCAACACCTTTGTCCACCATGCTTTGGTGACCCTAAGCACATGGTTTCCAAATCAAGCCGTCCAACTTACACACACGTGTGAGTTTATACACATAAGTGGTTTGGTGACCTTTATCCCACAAACACGGTAAACCCACCTCGAACATACAAGTTCCCTCAAATGTGGTTAGGTGACCTTTATCCCACAATAAGAGTTCCCAAGTGACTCGAGTGTTGTATAAAAGGATGGTGTTTGACTTGTTTTATAAAAGGTTTTTTTTTAATATTTCAAAATTCTAGTTTAGAAAATATTATGTACCATACATTTGCATGCATTCAAATCAATGGTACTTTAGTGAAAACTAATTTTCAAGGTTCTTTTTAATAAAACCCATTTTATTATGAAATCATTAATTTTTAATAAAACCTTTATTAACCTTTTTAATGATCTTGTTAAGAACCAATTTTACGCTTGTTGTTGATTATTAGTTTGTTAAGTCATGCATATCGACATATCATTAAAAACAACAAAATAAGCAACCAAACAAGCATATCATACATAACAATAGGTGCATAACCATAGCCAACTATTTTGACAACACTTGTTAGCCGAAACAAGTGTGCCAAAAGGTCCTTCCTAAGGGGTGAAAAATGACACAAGTGATGTGTCGTTGGACTCCCACTTGATCCCGCATCCAAATGCTTCAAGTCTCCTTCTTGTGTTGTGATTTCTGTCACACCCCGACCACGTAGAACATCAAATCGTGGCGGAAACGTCGGGGAGTGTTGTAACAGAATTATTGTTTCACAACCATGGCATATAAAGTTATATTTTATTTATCAAACAAGCGAGTTACATTGTCTTTTAAACGAAGGAAACAAAGTACACAACATTAACTAAACTAATCTTGCTTCTTTTATGTCACTAAGGCCCGAGTCCTCCCTAGTGTATCCTGATCAAACCTATGCACCTGCTCCTGAAACACATGTGAAAATAGGTACGTCAGCATAAAAATGCCTGTGAGATACATAGGTTTGTGAAAATAGGATTCATGACTTGGGTTTTAGAAGAAATGTTTAATAAAAATTAGTCATGAATCTTGTTAAGTGTTTTCTTTTATAAATCATATGAAAACTCGATAAGAAATCAGATTACATAAAAGGAAGGTGTATGGTTAATGAAAAAACCAAGTAAAATGGGTTGTATAAAATAAACCGTTTTGTAAAATAATGTCTTGTGAAAGATATGTTATTTGTGTAAAATGTAATATGTCTATACTGAAATGATTTAATTAACGCTACGATATGTAATATTATATATGCACTTATATATATGAAGTATCAGCGGCGTATCCACCATGCTTGTATCATATTACACACGCCTCGTTACTCAAATCACTTACCCAAACCAACCACCATTGTAAATTGTTCATGTATAAATCAAATGTCAAGTGATATTGTGTAAACCATATCAAAATGTCCATGTCTAATGTAAATCACTAAATGTGTATATCAATGTCAAAATGTTTATGTTTAATGTAAATCATGAATTTCGTATCCAAAAATATCATGTATGGCAAGTGAAATACATCAACTAAACCATAGGTAAAATGCACAAAAACAGGGTATTGAATTAAACATAGTTTAAATCAAAGTTATGTTTTGTGGAACAAATGCATGCTATACTGATACAAACATCTATGCGGTATTGTTATAATGCATACATTCAAGCCTTGTGACTGTGGTGATAGACCTTTAAACAAATTAAAGGTTTATCTATGTTATGTTTATCGAATTCGGTCATTCCTTCCATCCAAACAAACCTAGGATGTCAGGAACGGGAGTTGTCAATTCCTATGGTACCACTACCTACTAACGAATGGCGTAGCTAATGTTAATGAATGTATTTTTGTCCCATTTAAACAAACCAAATGTCATACCAAAATGTAAGCATGTGAAAACAATGCACTAAGTATGTAATCAAATGAACATACATAGCGTGAAATGTAATGTAAAACAATGTACTAAGTATGCACACAATGGACATACATAGCATGAAATGTAATGTAAAACAATGTACTAAGTATGCACACAATGGACATACATAGCATGAAATGTAATGTAAAACAATGTAGTAAGTATGAAACAAATGGACATACATAGCAAAAACATAATGAAATCATGTACTATAAATGTACTAATGAACATAACAAGCATATGATATGAAAGCATGAAAGGCACGAAAGTAACAAGTAGGCACATGTGTTTCACCCCAAAATGTTTGGAAAACAGTAAAAGAGGGGTCTATGTACTCACTTGAGTTTGCTTAGTAGTCCTTGAGTAACAACCAAACAATGCTTAGAGATCACGGAAATCAAACGGCACCTAGTATAGGTAACTATGTTAATAATCCGGACCTAAATCGGAGGATTGGATAGAATGAGGCTCGTAAACCAAATGAGTAGGGGAACTCATGTAATATGGTTTAACAAGGCCTACATACTACAATGAAACCTAACCTAAGTGCTTACGACCCATTACGGCCCGTTTAGGTAGCTTAAGCTACTTTATCGCGCCGTTCACATGAAACGCGTTCGGACCGCTTAACTAGTCCTATGACAAGTAATATATGCCTTAATATGTCTAATATTGTTGCCAAATCAGTTTAGATACCAAAAGTTATGTTACATATGCTTAAAATGAATTTTGGCGCAAAAAGGGTATTTTGGTAATTTACCTAAGGCATATATACTACCTATCATACAACTAACTAAACGTCGTGACCATAAGGTATAACCTCGGAAGGTTATTCCCTATACAACTATGGTCACCTAATGTGTTTGGTCGGATCCTAATGATCGACCAAACGGGTCGGGTTCGAAAATATAAGCGATTGATTAGATCGCTTACCCTTACGACCCTAGACAAGCACAAAACTAAAAGTGACGAGCTAAGCATGTTAGAACATGCTTAACTAAGTTTAGAAAACAGGTTTGGTATTAAAACAAACGGTTTTGATACCCACAAGTAGTTTGGTTACAAAATACGCAAGAATACGTATTTTGGCCGAAACTTCGACTCGTCACTGAGCCTAGATAACGTGGTAATCAGTAGGTATAGTCACTAGGGACTATAACCATCGTGATTACGCTCACGTTGTGAAGTTCAAATGAAATTCGCATTGACCATAAACTGGTCAATGCAGAAAGTCAAACAAAGTTTGACTTTAACGCTAAAACGAATAAAAGAACGAAGGAACACTTACAAAGGGTCCCCGAAAGCTAATCTTGATCCAAGTAACTCAGGTATGAAGCAATGGCTTCAACTTAGAGCATTCTTAGATCAGATTTGTGGGTTTTGTAAGTGAATGGGTTGGGTATTTATAGTAAATGGACAACCGTTAGGATCGTTCTTCGAATACCGTGCTTTGATCTTGTCCCTACACTTGTTGCAACACTAAGGTAACTCAAATTGGCCCCCCAACATCAGGGATTAACATGTGGCATTGGCCTTTGGAGTGTTTAGCAGCTGTTAACAACTGATTAAACAACTTTTGCTGATCTGAAAGGGCCTCGCGTGACGCCTAGGGGGCTAGGTGTCACGCCTAGGTCCTTCTGATCAGCAAACAGTTTCCAAAGTTTCCATTTCAGTCCCCGTTGTGCATTAAGGTCATTTCCGACATGTTTAACGCTCGTTAAGTCAACTTTAAGGCCCTAAAATGATGCCTAAACATTGTGGACATGAAATATGCTCAAAAATATACCGGATGTCGGTTCGTTTGGTCGTACGATCGCGATGTTCGCTTAATTACGACGACATGCGCATAAGCGCGAAAAACGATCCAAATTGTGTGACGAATGAATTTTTCTTATGCCAAACACTAAAATAAAATATTTTAGTGCTTACATAAATTTTTGGATGTCCGGATGTATTCAGAACGTAAGTTATGCGCGAAAGTGCAAACTTATGCACTTTTTTACGCTTTTAGTCCCTGAATGACCCAAAAGTTTGTTTTAGCACACCGAACCCCTCAAAGCCTATTTCTAAGCTATGTAAAGGATATTTAAGGTGTGTTTAACTTATGGTCATGTTCCGGAATGTCTGTTCTAGTACGAATCGTCAAACTTTCGCAGTTTGTCAGATTTAGTCCCTGTAAGCGAATTAACTTGTTTTTTTTTGCCATACCTAAGCCTTCAAAACTTATTTCTAAGTTATGTAAAGGTTATTTAAGGTATGTTAAGTATATGTTGATGTTCCGGAGTGTTCGCTGCATTAAACTGGTTATATTTACGCATCAGTGCGCGTATAACCTTCTAGAAAGCGATGTAGAGTTTGAAATTGGATAAAAGTGAAAACATGAAAAATGTAAAACATAACCAAACAAACATTGGGATCAAATAACATTGTTTTATTGAAAATTGAACTGTTCACAATGATTACAAGCACGGATGTTACAGTCCCCCCTACCTGTGGAAATTTCGTCCCGAAATTTATTTAGAGGAAACTTGTGGGAATAGATGCGGATACTTCGCCTTCATTTGATCTTCGCATTCCCAAGTAAACTCAGGTCCACGTTTAGATTCCCAGCGAACTTTGACCAAAGGGATGCGCTTGCGTTTGAGCCACTTGACTTCACGTTCCATGATTTCCACTGGCTTCTCAATAAATTTCAGTGTTTTATCAACACGAATTTCGTCAAGTGGTATGTGGAAGTTCTCATCAGCTAAACACTTCTTGAGATTGTACACGTGAAAGGTTGGATGAACATTTCCGAGTTCAGGAGGTAACTCAAGTCTGTAGGCTACCTTACCGATTCTTTCGACGATCTTGAATGGTCCAACGTATCTAGGTGCAAGTTTTCCTTTCTTTCCAAATCTGATCACACCTTTCCAAGGTGAGACCTTAAGTAATACACGATCACCGACTTGAAAATCCAAGGGCTTGCGTTTTAAGTCCGCGTAACTCTTTTGATGGCATCTAGTTGCCTGAAGATTATCAGAAACTTTCTTAACCTTATCAGTTGTCTCTAAAATGAGGGCAGGTCCAGTAAGCTGAGCCTCACTGATCTCATTCCAGCAGACTGGTGAACGACATTTTCGACCATAGAGAGCCTCGAAAGGAGCCATTTTGATGCTGGAGTGATAACTGTTGTTGTAGGAGAATTCAATTAACGGAAGATGTGAATCCCAACTACCACCAAAATCGATCACACAAGCTTTAAGCATGTCCTCCAGAGTCTGGATTGTTCTTTCAGATTGACCATCCGTTTGCGGATGATAAGCTGTGCTCAGATTTAGTTGGGACCCCATAGTGGATTACATGGTTCCCCAAAAATGAGAAGTGAAGCGAGCATCCCTGTCAGAAATGATGTTCAAAGGAACACCATGTCGAGCTACAATTTCATCCATATAGATTTTAGCAAGTTTGTCAGCAGAAAAATCCTCACGGATTGGCAAGAAATGCGCTGACTTAGTAAGACGATCAACAACTACCCAGATGGCATCATGACCTTTCTTTGTGCGCGGAAGTTTAGTAATGAGATCTATAGTAATGTTTTCCCATTTCCAAACTGGGATCTCTGGTTGCACCAATAAACCCGAAGGACGTTGATGTTCAGCCTTTACCTTAAGACAAGTAAGGCATTTTGATACATATAAGGCAATGTCTTTCTTCATACCAGGCCACCAATAATGAGTACGAAGATCCTTATACATCTTATCTGAGCCAGGATGAACAGAATAACGAGACTTATGGGCTTCATCCATAAGCAAGGTGCGAAGGTTATCTTGGCTTGGGACCCACAAACGGTCCATGAAGTAATACGATCCATTGTCCTTCAGTTCAAGATCAGGTGTTATGTGATAGGGAAATTCCTTATCCATCAAACCTTGTGAAACACAAGTGTGTTGAGCCTGAGTGATGCGTGCTTGGATATCGGATCGAGCTTGAATAACAGATTGAACACGAATACAATGAAGCTTGGTACGTTCCTTATGACTCAATGCATCGGCTACGACATTCGCCTTACCAGGATGGTAGCGAATTTCGCAGTCATAGTCGTTTAGAAGCTCGATCCAATGTCGTTGCCTCATGTTGAGTTCTTTCTGATTGAAGATATGCTGAAGACTTTTGTGCTCCGTGAAAACCACACATTTTGTACCGTACAAATAGTGTCTCCAGATCTTAAGAGCGAAGACAACTGCACCCAACTCCAGATCATGAGTGGTGTAGTTCTTCTCTTGTATCTTCAACTGCCTCGATGCATATGCTATGACTTTGTTTCTTTGCATCAGAACACAGCCAAGACCCAATTTAGATGCATCGCAATAAACGATGAAATCATCATTGCCCTCAGGCAAAGTCAGAACAGGCGCGTCACAAAGCTTCTGCTTCAAGTTTTGAAAGGCTTCCTCTTGTTTGAATCCCCAATCAAAGGGCTTGTTCTTCTGAGTTAGAGCAGTTAGAGGAACTGCAATCTTCGAGAAATTTTCAATGAAGCGTCGATAATAACCGCAAGACCAAGAAAAGAACAAACTTCAGTAGGAGTAGTAGGCGTATCCCAATCCTTGATCGCACTGATCTTGGAGGGATCTACATGAATACCTTGTTCGTTGACAATATGTCCTAAGAATTGAACTTCTTTAAGCCAGAATTCACACTTGGAGAATTTGGCGAAAAGTTGCTCTTTCTTTAGGAGTTCTAGAGTAAGACGAAGATGTTTCTCGTGATCAGCTCGCGTCTTAGAGTATATCAAGATGTCATCAATAAAAACAATGACGAACTGATCCAAATAAGGCTTGCAGACCCTATTCATTAAGTCCATGAAAACAGCAGGAGCATTAGTCAAACCGAATGGCATGACTGTGAACTCATAATGCCCATAACGAGTGCGGAACGCTATCTTGGGAATGTCTTCTTCATGCACCCGAAGTTGATGATATCCAGATCGCAGATCAATCTTCGAAAAATAAGAAGCACCTTGTAACTGATCAAAGAGATCATCGATGCGAGGTAGGGGATATCGATTCTTGATGGTGAGCTTGTTAAGCTCACGATAATCGATACACATCCTAAAAGATCCATCCTTTTTCTTGACAAAAAGAACGGGAGCACCCCAAGGTGAAAAGCTAGGACGGATAAAACCTTTGTTAGAGAGTTCCTGAAGCTGCTTAGACAACTCTTGCATCTCAGACGGTGCAAGACGATATGGAGCACCTTGTAACTGATCAAAGAGATCATCGATGCGAGGTAGGGGATATCGATTCTTGATGGTGAGCTTGTTAAGCTCACGATAATCGATACACATCCTAAAAGATCCATCCTTTTTCTTGACAAAAAGAACGGGAGCACCCCAAGGTGAAAAGCTAGGACGGATAAAACCTTTGTTAGAGAGTTCCTGAAGCTGCTTAGACAACTCTTGCATCTCAGACGGTGCAAGACAATATGGAGCTCTGGCAATGGGGTTTGCACCAGGTACGAGATCAATACGGAACTCGACTTGGCGTGTTGGAGGTAGACCAGGTAACTCTTCAGGGAATACTTCAGAATAATCCCGAACAACAGGATTATCTTGAAGAGATTTACCCTTGCCCTTATCTGCTGTAACATGTGCCAAGAAGGCCACATAGTTCTTTCGCAGATACTTCCGAGCTTTAAAACAAGACATGAGTTTGAGCCCACCAGCAGGTTTCTCACCACGAACCTGTAGGATCTCGCCTGTCGAAAGCGGCACACGAACAATCTTCTCAAAACAAACTACCTCTGCACGATGCTTGGCTAACCAATCCATACCCACAATAACGTCGAAGCTTCCAAGTTGCATAGGCGTGAGGTCAATAGGAAAAAGATGGTCGTTGAGGTTCAACTGGCAGTTGCGAAGAACAGAATCAAGAATAATGGGTTCACCACTAGCAACCTCTACTGTCAAGGGTTTTCCTAGTTTCGTTCTAGACACGCGAAGCAATGGCTCAAAAGATAATGATACAAAACTCTTATCGGCACCCGAATCAAAAAGAACAGATGCAGGCTGATTATTAATAAAGAACGTACCGTTCACCACTTCATTGTCTGCTTGTGCCTCTTGTGCATTCATGTTGAAGACTCGACCTCGAGCCTGAGCCTGATTCTGATTTGGATTAGCATTCACCAATCTGGGACACTGATTACGGTAGTGGGTCAGATCCCCACAGTTGTAACAAGAACCTGGTGGGTAGTGTGGTCGTGCTGCTTGACCCTGTTGCTGAGCAGGAGGCTGAGCAACTCGTTGAGCCGGGTTCTGAACTGCCTGATTCTGAGCAAAACGACAAACACCAGCAAGATGACCTGACTTCCCACAGTTAGTACAGAAACGGAACGGAAATTGCGGCTGACTGTTGCATCGATTGCACAGAGGTGCATTTCCTGCATAAGGTTTCTTCGCTGGAGGCTGTGCGGGTTGGTTGGGAGCTGCCTGGTTAACTTGGGCAGTGACAGCAAAATTTTGGGAAGCCTTACGCTTCCTTGACCCCCTTGAGGAACCAGAATCCTTTCCCTTCTTGTTTTGACCTTTCTTGCTATCTTCCTTGTCAGACGCCTGCTTCTTACCCTTATCACCCTTTTTGTGCAGCTTTCCCTTTCGAACCTGCTACTCAGTCAATGTCGCTGCTAACTCGATCGCTTGACGGAGTGTGGTAGGGTTACTACCAGTAATAATGTCTTGTACTGAGTCAGGTAGACCATCGATGTACCTTTCGATAGCCTTGTCGAGTGGGGTGACCATTGTTGGGCAAAGCAGACTCAACTCCTCAAACCTATCAGTATACGCCCTATGCTCGCCACTGTCCTGTTTCAAGTCATCAAACTCTCTCTCCAAAGCTCGCTGTTCATGACGAGGACAAAACTCCCTCATCATAAGAGCTCTAAGTTCAGCCCATGTTTGTGCTAGAGCAACTTCTGCACCCTGGTCTCTCATAACCCCGTTCCACCATGTAAGAGCCATCTTCTGAAACACACTCGAAGAAAACTTGACCTTGCGATTATCAGGACACTGAACGTGGCGAAATGTACTCTCAGTGCTCTCGAACCATTGTAGGAGCCCAGTTGCTCCTTCAGTACCACTAAACTTGAGTGGCTTAGCCGAATTGAAACTCTTGAAATTGCATGGAGCATGATTGTTGTTGGCTTGGTTCCATTGAGCAAAAAGATTTGGGAAAGCAGCAGCCATTTGCTGTGCAATGATCTCTGCCAGTTCGGCAGTCGCTATCTGATTCTCGCGTCGAGGAGGCATTCTAAAAGAGGACACATGGAAGGAAATGAGTGTGATAATTGAATGAAAAGGATGAGATGAAATAAAATCAACAAAAGCAAAGACGGTGGTCATTCGTCCGCATCACAAAGCAAACAAACGACACACAGTGACTAATCAAAGTAAATGGGTGAAAAAATAATGTATCGCAAAGACATGCTCGCCTATAAGTGAACACTCACCCCAAGAGTTCCCAGGTAAGAGTGACTGGTCCGATTATGTGGATTTGTACGAACACTCTAGCCTTAGACAGAAAACCCAGGGTACAGGCATTCACTCTTCCAGTTCGCACGTGTTCACACTATTTAGGACCCAAAACTTTGACGAAATTTTGAAAATTCAAAGGGGTTCAAAACCTTACAATAGAGGGTTCAAAACCTAGTAATCAATCATCCAAGAACAGATGATTAATTTTCAAAGCGGATTCGAACTTGATGTTCCCGTTGTAGTTATCACCTAAGGATAGGTGAAGTAAATGTTTTAAAATCGAAACACAAGATAACTTGTGTTGGGGTCCTAGAAAGTTATAGTCTAGGTCAAAGCATTACTAATAACCTAATTCCCTATAACCATTGGCTCTGATACCAACTTTTCTGTCACACCCCGACCACGTAGAACATCAAATCATGGCGGAAACGTCGGGGAGTGTTGTAACAGAATTATTGTTTCACAACCATGGCATACAAAGTTATATTTTATTTATCAAACAAGCGAGTTACATTATCTTTTAAACGAAGGAAACAAAGTACACAACATTAACTAAACTAATCTTGCTTCTTTTATGTCACTAAGGCTCGAGTCCTCCCTAGTGTATCCTGAACAAACCTATGCACCTGCTCCTGAAACACATGTGAAAATAGGTATGTCAGCATAAAAATGCCTGTGAGATACATAGGTTTGTGAAAATAGGATTCATGACTTGGGTTTTAGAAGAAATGTTTAATAAAAATTAGTCATGAATCTTGTTAAGTGTTTTCTTTTATAAATCATATGAAAACTCGATAAGAAATCAGATTACATAAAAGAAAGGTGTATGGTTAATGAAATAACCAAGTAAAATGGGTTGTATAAAATAAACCATTTTGTAAAATAATGTCTTGTGAAAGATATGTTATTTGTGTAAAATGTAATATGTCTATACTGAAATGATTTAATTAACGCTACGATATGTAATATTATACATGCACTTATATATAGGAAGTACCAACGGCGTATTCACCATGCTTGTATCATATTACACACGCCTCGTTACTCAAATCACTTACCCAAACCAACCACCATTGTAAATTGTTCATGTATAAATCAATTGTCAAGTGATATTGTGTAAACCATATCAAAATGTCCATGTCTAATGTAAATCACTAAATGTGTATATCAATGTCAAAATGTTTATGTTTAATGTAAATCATGAATTTCGTATCCAAAAATATCATGTATGGCAAGTGAAATACATCAACTAAACCATAGGTAAAATGCACAAAAAAAAGGGTATCGAATTAAAAATAGTTTAAATCAAAGTTATGTTTTGTGGAACAAATGCATGCTATACTGATACAAACATCTATGCGGTATTGTTATAATGCATACATTCAAGCCTTGTGACTGTGGTGATAGACCTTTAAACAAATTAAAGGTTTATCTATGTTATGTTTATCGAATTCGGGCATTCCTTCCATCCAAACAAACCTAGGATGTCAGGAACGGGAGTTGTCAATTCCTATGGTACCACTACCTACTAACGAATGGCGTAGCTAATGTTAATGAATGTATTTTTGTCCCATTTAAACAAACCAAATGTCATACCAAAATGTAAGCATGTGAAAACAATGCACTAAGTATGTAATCAAATGAACATACATAGCGTGAAATGTAATGTAAAACAATGTACTAAGTATGCACACAATGGACATACATAGCATGAAATGTAATGTAAAACAATGTACTAAGTATGCACACAATGGACATACATAGCATGAAATGTAATGTAAAACAATGTAGTAAGTATGAAACAAATGGACATACATAGCAAAAACATAATGAAATCATGTACTATAAATGTACTAATGAACATAACAAGCATATGATATGAAAGCATGAAAGGCACGAAAGTAACAAGTAGGCACATGTGTTTCACCCCAAAATGTTTGGAAAACAGTAAAAGAGGGGTCTATGTACTCACTTGAGTTTGCTTAGTAGTCCTTGAGTAACAACCAAACAATGCTTAGAGATCACGGAAATCAAACGGCACCTAGTATAGGTAACTATGTTAATAATCCGGACCTAAATCGGAGGATTGGATAGAATGAGGCTCGTAAACCAAATGAGTAGGGGAACTCATGTAATATGGTTTAACAAGGCCTACATACTACAATGAAACCTAACCTAAGTGCTTACGACCCATTACGACCCGTTTAGGTAGCTTAAGCTACTTTATCGCGTCGTTCACGTGAAACGCGTTCGGACCGCTTAACTAGTCCTATGACAAGTAATATATGCCTTAACATGTCTAATATTGTTGCCAAATCAGTTTAGATACCAAAAGTTATGTTACATATGCTTAAAATGAATTTTGGCGCAAAAAGGGTATTTTGGTAATTTACCTAAGGCATATATACTACCTATCATACAACTAACAAAACGTCGTGACCATAAGGTATAACCTCGGAAGGTTATTCCCTATACAACTATGGTCACCTAATGTGTTTGGTCGGATCCTAATGATCGACCAATCGGGTCGGGTTCGAAAGTATAAGCGATTGATTAGATCGCTTACCCTTACGACCCTAGACAAGCACAAAACTAAAAGTGACGAGCTAAGCATGTTAGAACATGCTTAACTAAGTTTAGAAAACAGGTTTGGTATCAAAACAAACGTTTTTGATACCCACAAGTAGTTTGGTTACAAAATACGCAAGAATACGTATTTTGGCCGAAACTACGGCTCGTCACTGAGCCTAGATAACGTGGTAATCAGTAGGTATAGTCACTAGGGACTATAACCATCGTGATTACACTCAGGTTATGAAGTTCAAACGAACTTCGCATTGACCATAAACTGGTCAATGCAGAAAGTCAAACAAAGTTTGACTTTAACGTTAAAACGAATAAAAGAACGAAGGAACACTTACAAAGGGTCCCCGAAAGCTAATCTTGATCCAAGTAACTCAGGTATGAAGCAATGGCTTCAACTTAGAGCATTCTTAGATCAGATTTGTGGGTTTTGTAAGTGAATGGGTTGGGTATTTATAGTAAATGGACAACCGTTAGGATCGTTCTTCGAATACCGTGCTTTGATCTTGTCCCTACACTTGTTGCAACACTAAGGTAACTCAAATTGGCCCCCCAACATCAGGGATTAACATGTGGCATTGGCCTTTGGAGTGTTTAGCAGCTGTTAACAACTGATTAAACAACTTTTACTGATCTGAAAGGGCCTCGCGTGACGCCTAGGGGGCTAGGTGTCACGCCTAGGTCCTTCTGATCAGCAAACAGTTTCCAAAGTTTCCATTTCAGTCCCCGTTGTGTATTAAGGCCATTTCCGACATGTTTAAGGCTCGTTAAGTCAACTTTAAGGCCCTAAAATGATGCCTAAACATTGTGGACATGAAACATGCTCAAAAATATCCCGGATGTTGGTTCGTTTGGTCTTACGATCGCGATGTTCGCTTAATTACGACGACATGCGCATAAGCGCGAAAAACGATCCAAATTGTTTGACGAATGGATTTTTCTTATGCCAAACAATAAAATAAAATATTTTAGTGCTTACATAAATTTTTGGATGTCCGGATGTATTCAGAACGTAAGTTATGCGCGAAAGTGCAAACTTATGCACTTTTTGACGCTTTTAGTCCCTGAATGAACCAAAAGTTTGTTTTAGCACACCGAACCCCTCAAAGCCTATTTCTAAGCTATGTAAAGGATATTTAAGGTGTGTTTAACTTATGTTCATGTTCCGGAATGTCTGTTCTAGTACGAATCATCAAACTTTCGCAGTTTGTCAGATTCAGTCCCTGTAAGCGAATTAACTTGTTTTTTTTTTTGACATACCAAAGCCTTCAAAACTTATTTCTAAGTTATGTAAAGGTTATTTAAGGTATGCTAAGTATATGTTGATGTTCCGGAGTGTTCGTTGCATTAAACTGGTTATATTTACGCATCAGTGCGCGTATAACCTTCCAGAAAGCGATGTAGAGTTTGAAATTGGATAAAAGTGAAAACATGAAAAATGTAAAACATAAGCAAACAAACATTGGGATCAAATAACATTGTTTTATTGAAAATTGAACTGTTCACAATGATTACAAGCACGGATGTTACAATTTCTCCACTTTCTTTGTGCTTCCAAAGTGTCTTTAAATTCAGCTCCAAACTCCTTTGGACTTCAAAAGTGTGTTTTGGTTATCGGGCTAAAATCCCGTTGAGAACCATGAAGTCCTTTGGACCGAATATTATGGTCCAAACCAAAACGCATTTTGTGCATCTTCTTTTACATGAAATAATCCTAATACATTTTTTCTAGTAAAATAAAATGCAACTAATCTATTTATTTTACATGCCAAATGAAAATAAATAAATTACATATCTTACAAATGGAAGAACAAAGATTATAATTATTACAACCCATTGAAATAATAATAAAATAAATCCCAACACAAACATTCAACACAAGGTCATGGCTAGGTTATATGCACCAAAATATATATCCAAATATATATATATATATATATATATATATATATATAGGGTAATGCTCCATAGAAAACCTTAGATTTTTAGAAAACTTTGAAAACCCATCTAATGGCCTACATGTTGCCACGTGTCCCAGCCACCTTCATATCCTTTTTAGCTTTTGAGGGCACATTGGTAAATTTACATATTCATACCCCACTCCCAAGATATTTTGACCAACCTGATTTGACACTATCACTCATCACATCATTCTCACCCATCATCCTCCATTTTGTTTACTTTATTTCAAATTAACTAGTTTTTTTTTTCAAAATATGTTAATCTTCTTAAACCACTCATTTCACACTAGATCTGCCATTAATGCACTATGGAGCATCCATCAACAATGGTAGATCTAAAGGAAAATGGAGGATACTCTGATGTGCTCGACCATGAAAACCCAAAACATCTTCATTGACAACGATGATGTGTTCTACAATGAAGATAATGTTCCAGGTTTGCTCTACAATCTTCATCATGTTTATCAAGAACACCAAGAACACATAGAGAGAAGCAAGTTTGAAGATCTTCATCGTGTTCATCGCATGGTTCTAGATCCGGTAAGTGTTTTAGAGAGAGAAATTTGTTGTTTTAGAGAGAGAAACAACAATCTCTTGAGTATTTTATTTTAAAAAATCATTTCACACTTGATGTTTTTTGTTAAAATGGTTGTTAATAGGTTTTTGTGTAATGGTTGTTTTAGAGATGAAACATGATTTTTTTTTGTTAAAATGGTTCTTAAAAAGGGGTAAATGTTTATGTAATTTGCAGGTTTTTATTTTTGTGTTAAAAAGTTGTGCTTGGTTTGGTTGCTTGTTTGGGCTTTTGATCTGAATAGTAATTGTTTTTTGTTGGTTTGGTTGCTTTGTTTGGGGCTTTTGATCTGAATAGTAACTGTTTTTGTGATGTTATTTGAGAAAAAAGATTTTCTGGCTATGAATGTATTAATATTTATGTTTGGTTAACGACTTAACGGTTATCTTATCTTTTTGTTATTAGGACGGTGATGGATACAAGGGAAATAAGATCCAATTCTCGGGACCGTTGGTTTCGTCAAACGTGGATCAGATGCTCAAGGATCATGACCATGTTTATGTTACAGCACAACACAACTAACACGTGTTATAGCTTGAACTTCTCAGACATGCATGTGTTACATGTGACATGAAACCCATGTACAACGTAACACGTGTTACGGGTGACATGAAAACACATTTTTATAACTCCCCTGGCATACACACACCCACATGTTTACAAACCGTTTCAAGACCGACCCAAACAAGCAAAGGTAGCCGCCGAAAAGCTAAGGCAGCAAAGGTAGCCGCTGAAAAGCTAAGGCAGACTGTCAAAGGAAGCTCCACCATTTTCTTAGTGCTATGTATTTTCGTTTACTAGTAATATGTAATGTGAGACTCTTATTGTTTTGTCTAGTACATGATGTTAAAACGGTATGGACTTAACACATTCTGGAAGTCTTAACACACGTTATAAAAGAGGCTTAACACACGTTATATCAGGTATACTATGTTGTTATTAAGTTACTATTGGAGTTTATGCATCCATTCTGGAAGTCTTAACACACGTTATAATAGAGGCTTAACACACGTTACACATGTTACAATATGTATATACAAATCATGGTGTTTTGGAAACCACTAGCTTATACATGACACCATGTTGGGTTAAACCAAGATTATAACAGAGGCTTAACACATGTAATCCCAGGTATACGGTGTTACAATATTAACTTGTATGTTCCATATTAACTTGTACACGTGTTACAATCAGTATATGCACATCATGGTGTTTTGCAAACCACTTTCATATACATGAATACAAGTCGGGTTATAATGGATGCTTACATGTTATCATATGTATACAAGTGGGGTTACAACAAGATTACGATATTGTACAAGTGGGGTTACAACAAGATTACGATATTAACTAAGCTCACCATTAAACTCATCGCCCCCGTCGACTGTTTTCACCCTTGTCACATGTTAAGCAATTACATGTTCCGAACAGACAAATTGTAACACATGTTAGATTAGTATATACACATCATAGTGTTTTGTAAACCACTAGCTTATACATGAATACATGTCAGGTTACAAAAAGATTATAACAGAGGCTTAACACATGTTATACATTCCAAAATGTGCAAAACAAATGACCCGTTTCATATTATATATTCCAAAATTACCGGTACATGTGTTACCATAAATGGCTCGTTTCATATTACACGTTACATACTAACTTGTACATTTATTACTTGTACAAGTTTTACGCTCAGTATCCACATTATCGGATATTTTAAACATCAACAAAAATAAAATAGATATTACTTGTTTTTTTTTAATTAACAAAAGGTTAACACATGTTATATATCATTCTAACAGGGGCTTAACACATGTTATACATGAACACATGTCAGGTTACATCATGGTGTTCTGTTACAGCATGAACCACCAACACATGTTATAAATGAACGAAGACTTCTTTTCCAAAGGATGTGACTTATTCAATGTCCTCGCATTAACGTCGCCTACATCCATCCAGCTTTTCAATTGAATATCTTTTATGGATCTGTTTCTGTAAATCAACACACGTTATATATCATTCTAACAGGTGCTTAACACATGTTATGGGCCTGTCTCTGTAAATCAAGCAACCCAACAAAAAAAAAACAATTATTGTTAAGATCAAAAGCCCCAAACAAGCAACCAAACCAACAAAAAAACCCGTTCAAAATCTCATCCCAAAGTTTTGGATTTATTTAAAATACATGAACATTAACCATTACTAGAACACGCATTAACTTCGCCTACATCCATCCAGCTTGTCAATTGAATATCTTTATGGGTTTGTTTCTGTAAATCAACACACGTTATATAACATTCTAATAGGGGGCTTAACACATGTTATGGGCCTGAGTCTGTGAATCAAGCAACCAAACAAAAAAACACTTACTGTCCAGATCAAAAACCCAAACAAGCAACCCAAACCAACAAAAAAACAGCTACTGTTAAGATCAAAAGCCCCTAACAAGCAACCAAACCAACAAAAAAACCCGCTCAAAATCTCATCCTAAAGTTTTTGATTTATTTAAAATACAAAATCATATTAACAACCATTACTAAAACACTTTCAGCACACAAAAACATATTAATAACCATTTCAACAAAAAATCAAGTGTGAAATGATATTTCAAGAACACTTACCGGATCTATAACCGTCCGATGAACACGAAGAAGATCTTCAAACCTTTTTCTCACACACACACTCGTGCGTGTGTCATCGTTCTCTCTCTAAAACAACATACTTCAAACTTCTTCTCTCTCACACACTTGTATGTGTGTTCTTGGTGTTATAGATGAACATGATGAAGATTGTTGTTTCTCTCTCTAAAACAAAAAATTCATCTCTCTAAAAACCTTCATCCTGCCGTCGTTCTCTCTCTAAAACAACAATCTTCAAACATTTTCTCTTTCACACGATGTAGATCTGAACTTGAAGATCGAAACTTGTGTTTGGTGTTCATCATGATCTTGATTGAAGAAAGTGGAGAGAGGAGAGAGGAGAGAGAGAGATAACATGTGTGTAAGAGAAATAAAGTTGATGTGTGTGAGAGAAAAGTCAGATTTTCAATACCTTAAATGCCCTTCTCCTTTACTTGTTTATAATTTATGGTTTTATTTAAATGTAAAAGACACCAAAAAAAACTCAACCATTGATCTACTTGGATGAAACAAAATCAATGGATGAGGTTGGGTTTCCAAGGTTTTCTAAAAAAGATGGGGTTTTCCATATAACCCAACCCTATATATATATATATATAATCAAGAAGCATAAAAAAATGGTTCCCTTTTATGACCATTTTCGGTTATGTACAAAAAACCGAAAAGGTAAGTTTTGTCCAAACAAACAAATCATCCATACGAAATAATTTTTCAAGATTCCCTTATGCATGTAAGAAAATAATCTTGAAAAACAAAGGGATAACCATATTAAAATTTTCGGCCATAGGGTTTTATTCAAACCCGAAATCCGCAATTTTTAATCTATTGAAGCATGCACTCATATAAGGGGTTCTTGATGCCATTGTTGGGATTTTTACAAGAATATCAAAGCGATTTCATCCGTATAAAATCAAAACGCAGCGGAAATAATATTTAAAACATGTTACTTTTAGGATATAAATTTCATTTATAAGCAAAATCCCAAAACCCGGATCCATATATGAACATGCATACTATCAAACACAACCATAGGATGTTTAGAAAACTAGCTTCTTGGAGTAATAAGAAATGAAACGGATGATGCTTTCTGAATGGTTGCCTTCAAGAGTAGAAGACCTCAAGCTTGTATACCCCAAGCTTCCAACAAACACCTTGATTGTAGCTAGGATTTTAACACACTTATGACCAAAATGAAACACTTGAAAAACCCTGTCTTGGCCGAAAATTGAGAGCAAATCTCAAGTCTTCCAATCCAATTTTTGTCATCAAAATTGGTTATAAAACCATGAGAGAGAATTGCCACCATTTGCACCCAATCAAGACCCTTCTAACCATGCAAATTGCATGTATTGTGATTGGACCACAAAGGTCTTGGGAAGACCAATAGGGGGCGGCCCACTTGGGTATTTTTAAAAAAAAGTTTCTTTTATAATAAATTAAGTCTTGGTTTATATTTATAACTTTTATAAATATAACATTACATATTCACAAGACTTTATACAACCTTTCAAAATGTTATTTAACCCATTAAATAACAAAATAAAATATTCTTTCAAAATAAATTATCCATATAATTTATTGGTTTCTCAACTATAATTATTTAGAAAACCAATTTCTAAATATTATAAGTCTTAATATTTATTTGTTTGATCATATCATAAATAAATATTATAAGTGTTTGTCTAGCTTGTATTTAGGTATGACTCGACTTGGATCATAACGTACTAGCCACATCAATCTAATATGTGTCTTGGGCATATAGAATCCAACAGATTTGTGAAGTTGTGAAATTTGAATAAACATCATAATCACGAATTATGAATGAATTATTGAAGCTATGGCCGAATTATGATGTATAATTGCTTAGGAACAAAACCCTAAGTGAAAATTATACATATGATGCTATGAATTGAATGTTTGGATGATTTACCACGCTAGGATAAGTGGGTTTTAATCATATGATGAAATTGATGATATAATTATGTTAGAATCATCATACATAATAGTGAAATGATGTTGAGATTCAACATGTGTTATGAATGATTAAGGAATTTGGCTAAACTTGATGTTTAGGTGAATTCTATATGTATATGATGCAAGGAATTGTTTTATATAGATAAAACAATTCCAAATCCTTGTATAATATTAAGAAATTAGCATACAATGACGTATGAGGTGTAAATTCGATGCAATTCGATTACATGAACTTGGTTAATAAAGTGGTTAAAAAGGTAGCATGAGAATGATGCTTACCGAATAATTAACCAAGTAATTAAACGAGTAGTTGAACTACATCGTGTAATTTCTTAAGTTAATAGCCAGTTGACTTTAAAAAGTCAAACTGACCCTTGATATGATTGAATGATAATTTCGACATAAAAATCGTAGGATGGAATAGTCGTAAATGAATTTATGACTAATCTAACCATCTTACAAATTACAATGATAGTTTGACGCTTGACAAGCTAGGTGAAAGCTTGGGAAGGAAGCGGGTCAAACGAATCAAGAATGAATGAAAAGCATAATCATGATGCAAGGTAAGTAAAGCTTACACTCTTAAATTGAAAAATATTCCTTTATCGTATTGATTACGAGAAAGACAGTTAAACATTTGAAAAGTGATGTTCCGACGGGTAGTCGTACGGAACAAGATAAGTGAAAATGATAAGAAACCATACCGATGGTTAAAAAGGAGTAAATTGATTATTCGGTCAAAATATGACGAATAGAAAATGAACTTTTAATGGTTACCTTATATGGTAAGCCAAAACGAATAATAAGGGCAAAACGGTAATTTGGTCACGTATTGACATTAACCGTTAGTTTTGAAAAGACACTTTATGGCGTAAGCCATAATGGGTAAAAAGCATTAAGAAATAGTTTATAAGTAAAATGACCGTTGGTGTAAACCGGAGCAAGTCATGTAGATGAGATAATAATAAATATCATATCGCAAAGGTAACCGGTCACTTAGACCAAACGGGTCAAAAGGTGAAGATATCACCTTTTGACAATATCGACTAATGATTATTGTCGAGTTATATGATTTCAGGAGTAAATATCGAATGGATATTTGCATCGCTATTACTTAGAGGTTATTAAAGCAAGGTATTAAAACGGGTCAATATATTGATCCGAGCCAGGTATGCGTAATAGGTCAACTACTTATTTAGGCCTTAAAGTTCAATGAGAGTTAAATGAAGTCAAAAATGGACATTGGGTTACCTTTATAGGTAAACCCATTTTTTTAAATTATAATCATGATGTTTTTAGTAACATAATGGTTTCTAAACAAGATTACAGTTAAAAGGTCGGATTTTTGGTCAAACAAGTTACTAAAAGTCCTTCGTCGTAAAAGAAGGCCTAAAATTGACCAAAACACCCTTGTAAGCTAAATTGAGCAAAAGACCCTTAAAGTTGTTTGAAAATGAGTTTTATGATCAAGTAAATACTTAGAATAAGTATGAAAAGCGAAATGTATGAACCTTTGGGTCAAATGACTCTAAATGAGTCTTTGCCATAAAATGATAATCCGAGGGATAAAACTCGGAACAAATAGAATACCACATTAATTCAACCACAATAATAGTTGTGGTGGAAGACCAATTGATAAATAATGTGGAGATATGATGCTAGAAATGATTAAGCGTGATTTATGCTTAAAAAATGCTTAAATGCCCTTAACGGGTCAAAATAAGCATATAAGCAAAAACGGGTTAAAAATGTATATAAACCCGTGATATAAACTCGTGCTTTGAACCTTGTATAGTAGGAAATAATTATAACAATATGTTCATGATAAATCGAATGCGACAAACAAGTTGTTTGATGAAAATCATTAACGGGTCATTATTTTGGTAGAAAAGTAATAAGCTGAGGGCTTAAAACTCAAAAACAAATTATTAATCTAGATGTCGGATTTTAATTCCATGTGATGGAGAATCCATTTACGATCACGTAGGAAAAAAACGGATCGTAAAACGGATCAAAAACAAACAAGTTATGATCATTTTAGTGAAACATAACTTGGCTGGGAATATGCAGGTCTGAGAACAAAACTTGCTGGAAAAGGTGCACCCTCACGCCACGTGAGGGGTCAATAGGAGGCTGGCGCGTGGCACGACGGCGCCCAATTTCGGAAAATTGTTTTTTTTTTAATTATTTTGTCTTGCGAACTCGTTTAAACACGTTTTAAACTGCGTATGACTAATTCAATTCATGTTTTATGAATTGTAGGTGAAATTTACAGTACCGGAGGACCGATCAAGCTCGATAAAGAACCGAACACGATCAATAATTCAAGCTTCCGCATAATGATTCGTCGGCGCGTTATAAACAGCGAATTTACATACAAAATGTTGAAATGTTTTATTTCTTAAAATGTTTTAACAAATTCGTATCTTAAGTGTATGTTTAGTCGTAAATACATTATATTAATCGAAATCTATATGAAAATCGTATAAATCGAGTAAGGGTCTTACAGGCTAGAATAGCGGTATGGCCCTTTCGCAAACACTTCTGGGCTCTTAGGAACGAAATGATGCCTACAATAGCACAACCCTTCTCGCCTCAAATAACAAGTGGTTCGCCGACCGAACGAGGGATGCGGACAATTTTCTCTTGGCAGAGTATTTCCGCTCGATAATGGGATAACCAATCCATCCCAATGACAACGTCGAAACTTTCAAGAATGATGGAATGAGATCGATAACGAAGGTCTGATCGGATAACACAACTTTACAGTCGTTCATGACGTGAGTAGCCTCGATGCTGTTACCATTGGCTAGTTCGACGACATGTTTAGAGTTCAAGGGAGTTGGGGTAGTAATAAGACTTTTACTAATAATTTAGGACACATAACTAGTATCGGCTCCAGAATCAAAAAGCACAGAGACAAAGTAGTCGTCAAGTAGAAACTTATCCGTTACAACGTTGGGGTCGTTCCTCGCTTCACCTGAGCCAATCACAAAGGCTCGCCCTTTTGCACCATTTTCTTCTTCGTTGTTGTTCCTATTGTTGTTGTTGTTGTTGTTTCCAGTGCCTTTGTTGTTGTTACGGTTTTGATTCAATTGAGGGCAATGCCCTTCAACTCCGCACTGAAAGCATCCGTGGTTGTTACCCTGCTGCTTTGGCTATGGTCTTTGATCAGGTTGGGTTTCGAGAGTCCAGGATCCGGCGAGTTTGACGGAGCTTTGGTCCCGAGATAACCAGTTCGGTGATAAGAAATGAGTAGAAGTAGAAAACGACACCGAACAAGTCAATTTAATCTGGTTTCTATTAAAGTATAAAAGTTACATACCCGTGAAACCAGTTGGACAAGATCTCCCCTCTGGGAACCAAAAGCCTGTCCAACACAAGACCCTAACACCCATATATATAGGTATTGTGCCTTCTATGAACCCACTATGTGCCTTCGTACGAACTAGGTTTGGTCTTGGCTTCGTACGAACTGAATAATGTGTTCGTTCGTACGAAGGGGCTCCCATCGTACGAAGGTACTGATACATCACAAAACCTTCAATTCGTAATGGATTTCATACTTATCTATACGATATTAACACACGCTCTATCTAGCCTATTCGTACAGTGGCGGACATACAATATATGCACCAACACTGATCCAGGAAGTATGTCAATTCGGAACTCCACTTGCCGGTCCGGGGATAGACCAGGGAAATCTTCTGGATACTCGGATATAACTAGAATATCTTCCATCTTCGGCTTCGGTTCGTCCATTGTTACTTGTTCCATGTGAATGACACATCCTCTTCGTAAGCACTTGGATGCCTTAAGCATGGAAACTTTTTCTGGCAATCCGTAGTGGTGATCTCCAAGGATGGTGAGTACATCATCAGTCGGGGATTCGATCTCGATAAATTTCTTATCGCATGTAATTCGGGCCTGGTTATGGGCAAACAAGTCCATGCCTAAAACTATATTGAATCCAGCTAATGTCATAGGGAGGAGATTAATTGGGATGGATTGATTCTTAATGGATATGACACATCCTTCTAAGATTTTAGAAGCTGCTTCTATGTTTCTATCCGCCATTTCAACTTCATAACCTAGATCTAAGGTTCTTAAAGGCATATCTAATTCTTTACAAAACTTATGGTCTACAAAGCTTTTATTAGCTCCGGAATCAAATAAAACTTTTGCATAAACATTATTAATGAGAAACATACATGTAATAATGTTTGTGGATGTCCAAATACCCTCACCCTTTATTAAAAAGATATTTCTTTCGGTTAAACCCATGTAGTATATAAACCTAGTTTTCTATATAATGATGTATTGCCTTCACTGAAATTTATTAAAAAGAAATATTGCCTCTCAACAAGGGGTTATATTTGCCAAATGGCAAATGTAAAAGGGTGTTTTAGGCTTCACATTGCACAAACTCACTATATATGCAACATATTCTTCTTTTTTTCTTACTCTTTCTATTACTACTCGACCTAACATCTTTAAATCTCTCAAATATATATTACAACAATATTTGTTGCTTAATGAAGCAAGCAAGAGAAGTGAAGAAAATATAATACATGTTCGCTTTCCTGTTTGCATATTTTTTCTTGTTTTTATAGGGTTTAGAAAAAATGGAGAGTGTGGCAAAGCCTGTATTGCTGATGGTGGCTGTTCAGATGGTGCTTGCTGGAGCTAATGTGTTTTATAAACTGGCGGAAAACGACGGCATGATGCTCCCGATACTTGTCGCTTATCGGTTTGTTTTCTCCACCGCAATTATGGTTCCAATCGCACTTTTTGTTGAAAGGTCTGGATTCTTTCTCTCTTTTTGTTATTATTACAAATTAATACATTTATTTATAAATTATGTGCAAGTAGGGCTATAAACGAACTAAACGAACACGAACAAGACCTTGTTCGTGTTCGTTTGTTAAAAAATATATGTGTTCACGAACACTTATCGAACGAGATTTTATGTTTGTGTTCGTTTGTTAAGGAAATGAACTTGTTCGTGTTCGTTTGTGTTTGTTTGTTAATTTTAGGCAACGAATGTTGACGAACACAAATAAGCACAAATTAATGTTAATGAACACAAATGGAAACAAACGAACACAAATAATAGTTTATGAACATAATATATAATACACTCACACTTATTAGATATTTAATTTGTCAGAATTTTGATATATTTAAATAAATATAAAAACTAAAAACACTAATGAACTATCGAACACAAGTGAACACGTTACCGAACGTTCACGAACATAAACGAACGAACGCGGCCTCTGTTCATGTTTGTTCATTTAACTAAACGAACGTAATTTCTTGTTCATGTTCGTTTGTTTAATAAACGAACGAACTTCCCGACGAACGGTTCACGAACTGTTCGCCGAACGTTTGGTTTGTTTACAGCCCTATGTGCAAGACTAATATTTTCAAAACCAGTCAAGAACATACACACGTATATATATATATCATATATGTGTATATTTGTATATTTGTATATTTGTATGTATATATATATGTGTTTTAGAAGTTTAGAACACGATAAACATAATAATGTAATATTAAACGCTTCATAATTTTTTGTCGCGGGATTACAAGTGTTTAATTTTTTAATTTGCGCGATTAAATGAGCTACTCACTTTCGTATTTGACTTATTATATATACCATAAACAATATGACCAAGTGATTTAATTAAATCTTTTATATATACACCATCACAATATTAATTAATATAAATTATATACATACATTTAACATCACTGTCTACAGTATCGTGACATCATATATTTTTTCTTTGGTAATATAATACATCAATTAGTACATCTCAAGTGGTTGAGGTTCATGGAAGAGTTGGTGGGTTCGATTCCCTCCCATTCTTTTTTTATAATTTTACTATTCGACTTTTATTTTTAGATTTATTTTTTTATTAATTTATATTTATAATTACAAGCATATGTTTTTTTTCCGATAATTTTTAATATTATAAAATTTGAAGTGTCGCAATTTGCTTATTTTATATACCTTTGATACAAATTTTACTCGAAACCAAGGGCGTAGCATTCAAGGGGCCGGGAGGGGCGCCTGACCCTCCAAACTTTTCGATCAGTGGTGTTATGTGTGTACGTTTCGTGTAAATTTTTTTAGGTATATACGTTTTCGACCCGCTGGTTTTATAAAAAAAAATTACTTATATAGAATTTTTAGGTTCGGTGACTTCCGACCCTCCGGTGGAAATTTTCAAGTTTCGCCACTGCTCGAAACTCAGTTACAAATAGTAATATACAAGTGATCAATGCACAAATGTATTATTTTATTATTTATTATATTTTAGTCTTACAATTCTAATTCTAAAACACGATGATTTATAAAATTCTATTAATATAGTTTCGACGTGTTTAACTTATCTACTTCTCGATATAGATTTTACTTAAAATTGTTTTGACATTAAGCGCTATTGTTATAATTTTTATGGTTTTCAATTCTATTTTTGTTGCTATAGCGAGTGCCGGTATCATAACAGACTGAATCAATACGGACATACACTACAAGAATTCTTCTTTTACACATCGACCTTTCCCAACGAAAAGTTTGGTCAGCATAGACGCGACGCTACAAATCAATCTTTCCCGTCGGGATAGATCAATCTTTATCGACTAATACAAATCATCAAAGTACCGTACCAAACTAACAATCATCTTCGCCTTCATCTTTGCCTTCGCCTCCGTGTTCCCCATGTTCCTAATCATACATAACTTCCACTTTCCTAAGGCTTTCAGAATCTAATAGGACTTGCAAAAATCATCAATCAATTGAAACTGAAAAGGGGTAAAACAAAACATCACAACTAAGCTAAATTCATGACAGCCTATCTTGAGTGAAGTTAAGTTTAAGTTCAACACTTCACACCCTGTGTTTAGATCTATCATTTAAGGAAATAAAAAATACAACATTTGTAAGATTAGACGAGGATGATTTCTGTGTACTTTTGTTTCCCATCTTTTGTTACTGCTCTCCATAGCCTTATTTTTTATTCCCTCTCTCTTTCTCTCCCTCTTTCTTTTCAAATATTTTTCTTTTACAATGCACAGCAGACCATGTATCAATGCCTTGTGACTAATATATATCAAAGAAACACCAAAAGTTATATCTTGTATTTGAACTTTCCATATTTCAATAACCTGAATATAGGAGTGTGTGCTATAACTGATACCGATTCCAAACCATTTAACTCGAACCGGCTTAAGGCCACACGGGGTGGATACGTTATTTACCGTGATACAATAGTATCACTCGTGGAACACCGCCGCCTCCACTTCCATAACGAGTGATAGAGTATAACTCGTTATATATATAACGCGTTGAAGATATTGGGTGATGAATGAGTATCTTGTACATTGTGCATTAATACTTGTACATTGGAATCCCATCACTAGTGATACCACCCCCACTACATTTCTATCACTAGTGATATAATATTGGGTGCTGACATGGCATGATTTGATTGGATAGTGGGAGTGATAGAATCCTATCACTAGTAACCACCCCCCTCCCCTAAGGCTTTATGTGAATAAACTGAATTAGATATAGTGAGATAATCAGATCAATGTAATTAGGGGTGTTTGTTTTTCTGCACTTTGTATTTTCTTTTTGTACTGTTTCTTTCGGGTTTTTACAGCTTTTGCTAGCCCTGTTCTATTAATCATAGAATGTCACCGATAAAAAAAAGAATAAACTGAATTAGATTAAGGCCATACCCAGACCCAACTTTAGTTATATGGTAATCGGGTTAACACGAATAAAGTTTATACCATGAAAAATATAAAGCGAAATTTTCACAATATCAAAGGATTAAGTTAGGGTGCTGCTAAATGCACCTCCTTTTCTACTGAACATACCCCCTCCTTTAACTTTCAAATTAATATAATTCAAACCCTTTTGTTTTTCTTTCATTTTTTATCTTTAATTTAAAACATCATTTTATTTAAAAGAAACTTTTTTTGATTATTTGAAACACAATCGTTTTCTTACATTTTAAACTAAAGCGAGTCATTTTAATTTTGAAATGGGATTTTTTGTTCATAGCGGCTTGAAGTGGGTATTCGAATTCAGTTTGTATAAACAATAATCCACAAAAATTTAAATGAAGCTTTAAAGCCAACCAACTTAAATAACGTTTTATTTTCTTTTTACGTCTTATTACTTTTAATAAAGAGTTAATTACATAGTTAGTCCCTGTGGTTTGCACAAAGTAACATACTTAGGTACTAATAGTTTAAAATCACATTCTAGGGTATTAACTTTTCATTTTGTAACGTTTGGAGGTATTAACGTTATTTGTAGGTTTAAAATCACATTCTATTAGTACCTAAGTATGTTATTTTATGCAAACCACAGGGACTAACTATGTTAATACCCTAGAAGTTAATACCTTCAAACGTTACAAAATGAAAAGTTAATACCCTAGAAGGTGATTTTAAAATATTAGTACCTAAGTATGTTATTTTGTGCAAACCACATGGACTAACTATGTAAATAGCTCTTTAATAAATAAAAGTTGTTAATTATATTAAAAAAACATTTAAAAAAAATAATAATACTAATACAAATAGAAATAGAAATGGAAAGATGAAAGAACTAAAATACGAAATAAATAAAAAATATATAATCAACTGTTTTTTTTTTTTAATTTTTGAAACTTTTTTATTGTATAAAAAAATATTTTTTTTTTATTATTTTTAATGAAGTATATTAAAATACTAGTAAGAGAAAGTGTCTTCAAATTTTAGAAACATAATAGTTTTCAAAAACAATATTTGAATTGTTTAGATGAGTGAAATTTGACAACTTTTAAAGTATGTTTTTAGAAAGGGAGGTATGAATAGTAAAAAAAGGGGTGCATTTAGCCAACCTCATTAAAATAATGACTTTATGCCATGAAATTGATAGCCATGAGAAAACAATTTTGATCCAGATTCATATTTCATTCTTGTTATCTTGCACAAAAAGTGAATTAAAATGATTCACATCAATCTGTGAGGATCAACAACAGCAACAAAGATCAAGGAGAATCATATTCAGAATTTCAACTCCTAGCTTGTTAACATACAGTATATTACAAAAAAAAATAAAAAAAATAAATAATAATAATAATAATAATAATAATAATAATTCTACAACAGAAGGTGTTAGGATCTGAGTTTCTTATGATTGTGCTTGTTTGAATGTAATTAAGATGAATTAAGATTAAGTGCAGCGGAAATAAAATGGAACAAACTTTTAACACAATCAAAGAGAGAATTGTTTTAAGCAAACATGTTTAACATGAAATCGAATGATTATATTTATTACAATCTTCAATAACAATGCATACATGCATACAATCTCCCCCTCAGCCTGAGCTCACAGATGGTTTGTTCGTACATAATGACTTGTGGAAGAAGAGAGCTGATAGAACAGTACAGGGTACTGTTCTATTTATAGTACAGAACAAACCACTGTGGCATCTTTGCTGACGTTACCATGAAAGTGACATCTAACCTCCTAACAACCTCTAACCACTCACTAATACAAATATTGTTATCTAACAACTGATTACAATAAGTGAATACATATACTAGTCTAACTGCTGCTTCTTCATTCCACTGCTTTAGCCCCAGCAGTGCTTTGTGTCTTCAGCAGTACTTGAACTATAGCAGCAGATTGACTCATCAGTGATTAGTCTTTACCAGTCTTTGAATGCATAGCAGTTGATGTAGATCAGCAGTTGTTGTAGAAGGGCAGTACTTAGAGGGCATCAGATGTTAGGCCACTTTCAAGGGAAAAGAGTGATGCAAACAACTGCTTATTCTGCATCCACTGATCTGATCCAGTTTTGGCTTTATCAACTGTTCCTTTGTAGGGTTCAATCCCAACAGAAGGAAATTTATTCATGTATATATCACCTCTTTTTTAGTATATGTGTGCTTCATCATAGGAATCACCTTCAAGAACAATGGTTGCCCCTAACCTCTTAACCGCAGCAGCATTAATACAAAGTTCCTTCAATCAGAATTCAGAAATTCTTTGTATTTGTATTCAAACAAAAATCCCATTAATTACTTAAATTGTTTTCTTGTTTCTAATGACACTCCTGAGTTAAAGAATTTGCTGAATCATAAAAGCTTATTGAACAAAACCATTCAAAACGAATATTCTTGTATCAGATTTTCTTGTTTTACAAACCTATATGGTTTTTTTTTGCTAAAAAAGAATCCAGTCAATCGGCTAAAGTGGAATTAATTAGCAGCACAAAAAGAAATTGACTTAGACACTGACAGCATGGTATATTTTTCAGATTTGTATCATTCTAACATTAAGAAAAGTAACCAGTTTGTGAAATTTTCAAAACAATAGTCAATGCACTGACAGCATGGTATATTTTCAAAACATTAAGAAATTGACTTAGACACTGACAGCATGGTATATTTTCATACCTTAGCTTGATACTCCATTGTTGCAATTTTCAAGCGTCTTTGGCATGGAGCTAGAAGATAATATATAGATAAAGATAGTGTTCAGTTATAACTTCAATCAAACAGTCTTGTTACAAGTCCTAAAAAAAGTTAATTCAAAGTAACATTACTACAAGGGCACGGCATAGAACCATCTATTTGGATAAAATATATAAAGGTGCAATAGAATGGAGAGACATAGAAGGCAATAAAGAAAACATATATGTACTAAAACTTACAAGCAATCACAAGATTTGGGTGAATGTTCCACACCCAAGCTTTAAGACTAGGGATCTGAAATTATTAGGAATGCGGGATTTAAGGAATTGAAAACAGAAAGATAAAAAAAGGGTGTTGCTAAATGCACTCCCATTTTTTTTTAATTTTACTGGTTTCACTCCCCCCTGAAGTTTGTAAATAAATACAATCAACCCTTATATTTTCTAATTTTTGAAAATTTGTATTAGGAAATATCCTTATTTTTTTCTAGGGGTTTATCTAGTTGCCATAGTTTGAATATTTAGGTATATACGTACAATTCTATGGAAGAAAAAAAAAACTTGCACTGATTGAAAGAAGGAGATTAAGAGAGAGCTTGAAGAAACAATTTTTTTCAAGTTTGATTTTCATCATAGTTGTTGTTAGTATGTATTTTAACTAAAAGTCTTCATCGTCTTTTTAAAAATTTCATCAAAAGCTTTCGTACTCTAGCAAAAAGATTTCGTACTGTGTGAATTTCTTCAGAAGTTAGTACCGTTACTATCATAAGCCCAATATTTCGCCATGAACACACCATCTGGTTGTAAATATAGCATTGGGACCATCGATAAGTTTCTAAGGTTAACAAATGAGACAGGCTCCTTCTTGTGAGTTCCTTGGCATGAGGCTTGTTAATTCTGATTATATGGTATATGAGGTTTTATAAAGTTATTTTGAATATTAGTTGAATATCTAAAATAATATTTAAAGGGATTGAACAAAGAACATAAGGATTTATTTTCAAAAAATAGAAAATATAAGGGTGGAACTTAAAAAATTATAAAACTGATATTTTTGGAAATGGAGGTATAAATAGTAAAAATGGAGGTGCATTTAGCCACACCCTAAAAAAAGGTCGAAATACTTGGAGAATCAAGAATGTCCTTGTCTTCTAAATAGCTGGACCGTATGGGGGTCGTCCCTAGGTCGTCCTGGTGCGGGGCAACCGGGCTGCACCCCCCACCCCCCGGGTCGTCCCCGTCCCCGTCTTTATCCAGCACACACAAAACTATACATACATACATACATATGCATATGTTAAGGGGCTCAACCCACACCTTAGGCCATAGTTCTCAAAGGCGCAAGAAAAACAAAACTGCCCGGTTTTTCGGAGATGTATTCGTGTCCGCAAGAGTTCAACCAATAGTTCTCAAAGGCGCAAGAAAAACAAAATTGCCCGGGTTTTCAGAGATGTATTTGTGTCCGCAAGAGTTCAACCAAATTCCAGTTCAGAAACTCATTTTTTGCACCCCCCTTGCACGCGGGTAAGACTTGTGGTAAAACATTTTATAAAGCTACAATGGGTTAGTAAAGACTTTACCTTATAAACAACCACTCACTTTGTTCCCACACCAATGTGGGACAGTATTTACCACCTTTTGAGACTTTCATTCACACACCCAAAACTTCCAACATATAAGTCCTAAACTTTTCCTACTAACTATTAGCTACATGATCTTAAATGGCATATATAATAGTTTTTTTAATTTTATATGTGGAATCTTATTTATTTTCAAAGCATAGCATATTTTTTTCTCTATGTGCGTTTTTCTTAAAAAAGCTCACGCTTTTTTTTTTGCACCTTGCGCTTAGGCTTCGGGCGAGGCCGATACGCCTCGCCTGCGCCTTGCGTCTTTGACAACATAGCCTTAGGTCCATCTCTCACACCTGCTTACATAGACGCCTATGTGACGGATCATCCTTTGAGATCTACCCTCCTTCACACCCTGTAGTAGTCTTAGCAATTCTACACTCACAATTATATATCACAAATTTTATAACTCACTGCATCTCGTGGGGATAGGTTTATGATTTGCTTTTAAGTTTTTAAAAACGGTTTCAATACGGGTTAATAAAATCTGAAAAACAAAATGAATAATCTATCCGGAAAGGGTTTATTTATATATAAGAGTAAATTAAGATTTTGGCCCATGTGGTTATATCACTTTTACCCTTTTAGCTCAAAAAAATCTTTTAACATCTGAGCCCCCAACGTCTTTTTTTCTAATCCTTTTGACCCCTAACACTAACCCCATCCATTTACACTCGATATTTAGAGGAAGTTTGGATGAGATAAAAATTAAGTATAAATTTTGGTAGGCTAACAACGTCATCCCGATTCCATTTATACCGAAAGAGTTTACATCGGTTAAGCACTAGGATGGACCACATAGTTCGATCTCCTCTCATATCCAAAACTTATAAGCTAAAGCGCATGACTCACCTATATATAGTGATACTTTTATGCGCACCACTCTAGCGTATGACTCATACGCACATACGACACATGCATTGCGTATCAGTCTTGCGCTCCTATTCACACTCTAAACTATACAATATTTAACACACGTTTTATCTAGCTTATTCGCACAGTAATGCACACACAAAATGCATCAATATATATATATATACGTATATGTGTGTGTGTGTTTGTGTGTGTGTGTGTATGTGTATATGTATATATATGTATATAGAAACGACATCAGGATAAAATGCCTAAAAGTGTGACAATGGTGAGAACGGGTCATGGCTGTACACGTGGTGAAAACTGATCAAGTCACACATATACGCTTCCGCAAAAAAACAGGGTGTGACACGTGGCACGCGATATAATGAAGGGAGGATGGGCTTTTTTGTCCTTTTATATTCTTTTTTCAATACATCTCACAACACCGCTTCATTTTGTTGAGTGTAAGATTTTTCTGGCGTTTAGTTAGATTCAATAACTACCTGGTGTTTTATTATTTTTTTAGATCTGTCTCGATGAATTAATCATTTTGTATTACATATTGAATATTTTGGTGTTTATGGAGTCTCCAAATTCATTAAAATCAATTAATAATTCTAACTTCTTTGCATAACTTCTTTGCGTACATGGCGTTCCCAAATCATTAGGCGTTTTTGTAGATTTCACCAGTTCAATTAACCCTATATATGTTATAAAGGTAAATTTCTTGGCGTTTATGGCGTTTTTAAATTCATTATAATTCATTAGTAATTCAAAAGAGTACAACTAAGACGAAATCAAACAAAAACTAATAGTCTTCTATGGATGGTATTACATAAGAGATGTAACCATCTCTTTGTTCATCATTTTCTTCAGACTCATTATCATCATCTTGTGCATTGGCGTATAAAGCCATAATATCGTCTCGTCTTTGTTGCACCCTATACTTAAATATCATCAGAACGCTGGATCTTGCATCATTCGAATGTGCTAAATCACAGAGCTGTTCAAGAAGATGTAGTCTATCTGTGTTCAACATTTCGTGCATTGTCAATGAATTATCCACCCCGTGTTGATAACTCACGTTCACCGTTCTTGATTGTTCACCCAAACTCCAACTGGTAACTTTTGGTAGATCAATATTGTCAATATCATCATCATCATCATCTGCTGGAAATTTTCTCTGTAATCTTCTTATTACCGTTCGAGTCCTTTCACAACCGTATGCCACTTGAATCCCAAGGGTTAGAATATCCCTCTGAACGACTTCATCCATACTAAGTATGGCCTTGATTGTCTTGACTTTCACGCTTCTCCTGTCAGAGAACTTTAGCACGAAACGTCTCTCTGACCTCTCAAACCTCCATGCAATAATCTGAGCCATTTTTTTTAAGTTGTATGGCGTTTTAGACAATGTGTGCTGTGTTTAGTGAATGTGCGGAGTGTTAAGCTTTGTTTAGCTGTTCTACTTATATAATGACCTTTTTTTACGTGAGGTAGATATATGTTTTTGGCGTTAAAAAACATTAGTAGTACTTTTTTTATGTGTATCTTATGTACCATTTGTCGTGCCATATAGGATGCAGGCCTATAATGTGACAGGTAATTATGGTGTTTTGAAAAGATAAATAAATTCAATTACGATGGCATGGCTTTTAATATAATAAATGTTAGTAATAAAGTTTCCGTCGTTTCAGTTACTGTTTGTTCAACCTCATCTGTTAAGGCTGTAACACGTTCCATCTTTCCAGGGTTTGGCGTTTTGTATTTAATGGCGTTTAGATAAAGATAACACATTGTTTTATGCATTGTTTTAATGGCGTTTAGTTAATTTTTATACTTTTTAATAATAATTGGTTAAAGTAATTTTATTATAAGTTTTGGCATTTTTGGCGTTTTATATAGCAACAACTTGTTTGGCCAGGATCAGTTCTCACAGTTTTCATACTTTTAGGCTTTTGGTGTTTGTAGCATCTTGGCGTTTTATAAACATTTTACAGAAATAATGTATTTTATCAGTGGAGAATTAGATAACAAACAAAAGAAAATGACCCCCCCCCCCTTAAAAAATTAAAAATTAAAAATATTAATCCAATTTTTCATCCAAATCTTCACTGTCATCAGTCTCTTCTTCTTGAAGTTTTTGTGTCTTGAACCTTTGAATACCTTAGATAGATGCCGATTTTCCTACATAACGTCCATCTTTAGACGAAGGTGATCAGTGGCATCCTGTATTTTGGTGTGATCTATTGTTGTTTGTTGACATTTGTTGTAGATCAAAGCCTGTGTGGATGCTATTATCATCATGGAGTCTAAAATAGCATTTACACTGGGATCGATCTCTTCTTATCATCTAAACATTCTTCAAGAACAAAGCACACAAAATGACATATCACTATCATCATATTCTTTTTCTTGAATATTTGTGCATCTCATTCAGCAAAATCTTATAGAGTTACTCACCTTAGTAAGAATCCATTCAGTGAAACTTCATGCAAAACAATACTGAATATCCAAGAAACAAGGTTTGCCATCTGTGGTTTTTTATCTATTGTTGGCATTTTAAAGTGAGTGGTTTTTAAGAAACATGACGTTATTTTTGGGTGTGATCAATGGATTGTGTTGAGACGTTTCTCTTTATTGGATGTTTTTGAAGCGTAGTTTAGGCGAGATTTTATTATAATAAATGCTAGTAATAAAGTATCCATCATTTCAGTTACTGTTTGTATTTACTGTTTTGTTCAGCTTTATCTGTTAAGGCTGTAATACGTCCCATCTTTCAAGTTTGGCGTTTTTATATTTAATGGCGTTTTGTAGACTAGGATGATAAAATACACTAACACAGAAAAAATTACACAGGAAAAATAGTTTTTATTATTTGGCGTTCTTTATTTAATAGCTTTTGTGGCATTTTTGGCGTTTTGTAACTAATAAGAGAAATTTATTTGAAAAAAAATACACAAAAGAAAATAAAAAAAATAAAACTCCTCTTTAGAAAGGACTTTGTTTGAGAAGTATCCATCACTCCCTTCGTCTTCTTTTTCGGATTCTTCTTGCAGTTTCGCATCTAAGTCATCACTTTCACTTTCATTGGCTTCTTGTTCTTTAAGATTTTGAAGGCTCCATTTGAACATGTCCTGCATCAACGCCATTTTTATGTTCATGTCTATGTTCAAACATGTGGCATTGTGTAACTTCTCCAGGAACCCAACCCCTTGCTTGGTCATGATGTCTTCAAGCATGTAGTCTTCCTATGCTCCGTTATCACATATAACGTTGACCATGTCTGTATCTTTATCAAAACGCCATGATGTGATGACTGGGTCCATTTTTGCATTTGCTTTGCTTGGTCCAAATTTTCTGGTTAATCTTCTAATAACCTTATGTGTTTCATCAAATTCGTTATCAAGAGGGATGCCAAACGATGGGATACCCCTCTGTACCTCTTCTTCCATTTTCAAAATGGCTTTGATTGTTTTAACAAACACTCTTCTTTTGTTGTCAATACGTATTACGAATCTTCTGATTCTGAGGGTGTATCTCCATGAAACGATGGTTGCCATTTTGGCGTTTTGGTTAAAGATGGCGTTTTTGGTATGATCAATGGAAGTGATGATGGAAGTGATGGTAACGTCATTTATATAATGATGTCTTTGGTGCGTAGTTTAGGAAGGAATTCTTTTATAATAAATGTTAATAATTGACTTTCAGTTACTGTTTGTTCCATCTACCTGCTAAGTCTGCAACGCGTTTTATCATTAAGCTTTGGCGTTTTGTATTAATGGTGTTTTAGTCGTTTTGAATGGCGTGTTACTCATTTAGTTTGGCGTTTTGAATTTGAGCAGTAAAATAACTTTTTACCATTAATGAAGCCAAGGGCGGATCTTAGAAGGCTTGTGCCAGGGCCACGGCCCTGGCATGTTTTTCGGCCAAAAGTGCTAATTTTCGCGGTTCGATTGAAATTTTTTATACCTACTATGTTCGGCACGGGCATGTTTTTAGTGCCCGTGGCTTTCGGCCCTGGGACGTTCAACGGGCAAGATCCGCCACTGAATGAAGCACGTTTAAGTAATAAAATTGATGTTATTTACGAAAATGTCACCACGTCAATCTAGTCTATATATTGTTTTGACCTGACGATCTATAAGCATTCTCACCGTCCTCACACTTTTCACCGTTTTTCCTAAATCCTGATCTTTTGTATATATATGTATGTATGTATATATGTGTATTCTAATTTGGGGCTGGTCTTGTCGCAGGAAGAAAAGACCAAAGTTGACATGGATGACACTCTTGCAAGCTTTTTGTTGCGGCTTATTTGGGTATGTTTTATTTTATTTTATATTCTATTATATTTCTATTTACCTAATTATGTTACATCTATCTTATTTGGAAATTTAGGTGACATTTCCAAATAAGTCTCTCCTTTGACTTGCTTTTGTTACTTCCTATCCAAAGCATTATAATTGGTATTGCATGTTTTAAAGTTGTAAATGATGAACAATGGGCCATGGGGTGCATCGGTAGGCTTTTGAAGACTTTGGTTTGTGGCTTTACTATAACTAGCTAACAGGACTTGGCCTCCTGAATTAGCTGATTGATTATTGTTTATTTTTCTTAGGTCAACGAGGTGAATGATTGGTATGCGATTTTTGTACTAATAATTACACTATCTTCGAAAAAATACAATTAAAATACGTATGTTTTCATTAGTCTACACCAACTATTTTTGACGTAAATTTTGTTTTGAGATAGAGTTCGTTTCGACCAGTCACTGCCGCAACGCGCGACGTCAAAAAAACTAGTTTGAATATTAATCAACTAGAATTTTCCCTTTAACTGTATCAAAATGTATTTTAAGTCCTTTCTTAAGTTGAGACTTTAGAGTTCAACCTAAGAAAACAATTAAGATTTAGATGCATGATTTTGTGGTTAAAAATAGTTCAACCTAAAAAAACAAATAAGACTTAGATGCGTGATTTTGCGGTTGAAAAACCTAGACATTAGTTAGTAATAATATCCTCGTTTGAATTATTATGAATAAAATAACATCATCGTTGTCATGAGTAAACTAAACTTTAGTTGAAACAAATTAATAATTAATTAACGATGAATTTAAGTTTTAGAGAAGAGTAAATTATGATTTTGGCCTTTGTGATTATATCACTTTTACACTTTTAGCCAAAAAAATAATATTTTAACATCTGAGCCCTTAACGTCTTTTTTTCTAACTCTTTTGTTCCCTAACACTAACCTAATCCATTTACTTTTAGGGGACAAAGGGGTTAGAAAAAAAGACGTTGGAGGCTAAAAAGGTTAGAAAAAAAGACGTTAGGGGCTCAGATGTTAAAATATTTCTTTTTGAACTAAGAGGGTAAAAATGATATAACCACATGGGTCAAAATCGTAAGTTACTCTTACTATAAACATTATATATTGTACTTGATTTGACAAACAGAAATGAAATGTATGTATAAATGTACTTTTGGAATATTATAAGTAATGTGACCTCAATACCAACTAAAAAAGGAAAGGAAAAAAAATTGGTTACGCTGCTATCTATTACATTGCGTGTAATCTTTAGAAAAACTGTATCACCTTGCAAATCCTACTAATAGCTGCAATGTATCAGATATTATAACACCCGTAGTGGAAATGTGAACCGCAGTGGAAATGTGAAGTGGCATGAAGTTGCCGCTTAATATTCCATAATGTCCCACACACCACCCCCTAGGCATGATTCGATCAAAAAAAGCCAGGCGTGTTTATAAAAATGTCTCCTCAACTTTGAAATGACCAATAACAAAGTTTCAATTCTTCCATGATATTGTTGTTTGATTTATTTTTCTAAAATAATAATAATTGGGAAATCATTACAAGACATTATACCACTACACCACTTTTAAACTTCAACCCCTACAGTACCCTTTGCTCACTAAGATGCCAAGTATCATATAATGTCTTCAAGCCGAACTACACATGTTGTTACTCACTGAAAATGTTTTTGTAGGCAATCTTTTTTTTATTTTTTTATTTTTGTAGTTGATTTGTTGTTTTGATAATATTGCAGAGGTTCGTTGGCACAGAACTTTTACGTTAAAGCCTTATCCTTGACATCAGCAACATTTGTCGCAGCTACTACCAATCTCTTCCCTGCCACCACCTTCCTTCTAGCTGTCTGTTTCAGGTAACAAACATTAGACCACGGGGTATGGTGGGGCTTGGGTTGGGGCTTGGGTTGGGCATTGGTTGACACATGGACTTTCAAAACTCAAGGCTTCAACCCACTTTTGAAGGGGGTATGGTGGGCGTGGCTTGGTTGGCGTGGCCAAGCCACATCAGCTTTTTATTTATATATATATATATATATATATATATATATATATATATATATATATATATATATATTTATAACCAAAAACTAATAAACATACAAATCGTTAGCGGTGTGCGGTTCACGAGCGATGTACCTTCTCCTCCGTTTAGGTTGTTGAGTCTCTTCCTCATCGTCTTCGTCTTCCACGATAGCTTTCACCACCGCCGCGATCGTTTGTAGAAATATTTCCGCACCATCGTCAGATGATGATGACGATTCACTATAACTTGAAGAACTCATGACAATATTGTGTTTTATGTGTTTGATATTGTGTGAGAAAGATGTTAAATGTGGTAAGTATTTATAAAGAATTTTTTTTTTAAAATATAGACCCCAACGGCTAGTTTGAAAGGGCCATTCACAACCCGCCATGTCAGCTTGCTCCCCCGCCCCACGCCCGGCTTGAAAGCCAAGCCCCAAGGGCCACGCCCCAACCCAAGCCCACCCGGGATGGTGGCTTGGGAGTTTTCCCCCAACCCACGCCCCAACCCAAGCCCCATACCCCATGGCCTTAGACCGCGGGGTGTGGGTGGGTTTGGGTTGGGGTCATTGCTCGACACGTGGCGAGTGTGGGCTCCACCAGAACACCCCAAAAAAAAGTGGGGTATGGAAGCGGCATGGTTAGGCCGACGTGGGATGACATGTGGATTTTTTTATATTTTTTATATACTTGACATTTATATAATAAAACACAAACTTATATTAATTTAAAGAAAGTTACATCAAATCCTAAAAAAATAAAAAAAACCTACTTATTAAGTCCTAAACAAATTTAAAAAAAAAAAGAAGTTTCTAAATCCTAAAAAAAGAAAAAAAAAATCACAAAGTTTTGTAAATATTAAAGTGGGGAACCCACTTAAAATCCGAATTCCAATCGTGCCTATACTCGATCTTCGCGATCTCCATTCGATCGTCGTTGGTCAAGTCGCCCACAGGGACATGGTCGAACCAAACTTTAAACCGATCCAACTTCGGTTTGACCTCACGCCACTTGTGTTGGCACGCGTTTAAATTGTGACACGCGTTCCCAACATGTTGTTGGTATTGCTGAAACGCCCGCCCCCAATACGCGGTTTGACCGCGTTGTAGGGTTCGTTGTGCAATGATTATTTACAAATGAGGTAATTTGAAGAAATGTTAAATAAAAAACTACAAGAACTACAAGAACTATATTCAACATTGTGGGAATCACTGCCTTCCATTAATTTCACACACACAAATTATAACATAATGATTTTGAGAGAATAGAGTTATATTCTTTTTTTTTAACGGCCAACAAAATCAATCCCGAGCACTCTCGGGGCACCCACTGGATAAACGGAGTACTCCAAAAGTAACCCGAGTCCACCACCAATTCCGGGGAAAACCCGGTAACCTACCCGCCCGTAGGCACAACGGTGAAATTACCGGTAAAACCCGTTTGGCTCAAGGATCCAACCCAGTTTCCCTGGGTCTCCTATCATTGCCCACCAGTGCCTCACTCTGCACCAAGTGAGAGTTGAACTTGCATCTCTCAAGAAAAATGCAAGTCTTCCACCACTTGATCTAGAGATCATTGACCAGAATAGAGTTATATTCAAGTGCAATGATTATTTACAAATGAGGGTTCACGATGTATTTATACCTTGGAACGAAAGGAATTCAGTTACAGACGATTATTATTAATAGTTAATTCCTTAATCCTTGTGGGTCAAAAGTAGAAGGTTCATTATGTAACTAGTTAAAAGATAGTTCTATGGCGGTTACAAAGTATGGGGGCCAAAGTTGACAAAACAGAACTTTATAACTACTACCCCAAGGGTTGCGAAACCCCTTGGGGACACACCTCTTGAATTCGGCAGCCACACAAAGAGAATGGACGCGACTATTGGATCCTAGAGACGCACCTTTTCATGTTTAATCACATCCACATATTCTAGAGACACACCCGTTCATGAAGAGAAGCGTTTATTCACTCGCATCCATTAGAAACTATAAATAGGGTTAGGATTTCTATTGTAAAGATACACTTGTACATATTCACAATCGTTATTCAATCAGAAATCAAAGGTTAGTTTATGTTTATTCATTCATTGTTCATCATCAACAAGATTCTGGAAAACATTGGTATCAGAGCCTAGGGCTCAAATTCGTTTTCGGGAAGACAATCATCAAGCGGGTGGTTGAATTCCATAACAATTCTGATCACGCATGAGGCGTTGATTGGATTGTTCTTGTTAAGTTTTAACACCAATCGCATCAAGAGGGTACGATTGTTGTCCGTTCGTTAAATCGGTCATCAGGAGGGTGTTCGATTTTATCCGATCATCACTGAGGGTGTTTGGATTATGAGTTTTTGTTAATTCAAATCACGGCAAGAGGCTGCGATTCGGGTTAAGAAGACGGAAACAAATCTGAGAAGTTTGTATTCCGATTCGAAGAAACAATCGCGAATCAGAGAAGTTTGGGTTGTTTGAAATTTGCAAAAGAGACAAAATCTGAGAAGTTTTGTGGTCCGTTTTACTGTAAGTAATCAACGCAACCAAGAGGGTTGTTAAGAAAAGATAGAAAACCGTGCGGAGAACCACGATAAGAGAAGTCGGAATTACGTCGGTTCGCAAATTCCAGGTTCTACGTTCTATTTTTCTGGAATTTATATAAGGTTTAGAAATTGGTTTGATTCCATTAGAAAGTTAGTGCGAATTTTGGAATCATAGATTTTGGTTTTAGGAGAAAACCAAAGTATAGAAAGTGAAAATTGTTGGGAAAGAAATTATGGTGGATTCAGGAGGAGCCTCTCCGTCAAATGCGGTAGTAATTAAAGAGAATAGTTCGTTCTCCCAGTTTCAGTGTCCTATCTTAAAGTCTACAAACTGTCACACCCCGATATTTTCACGTATTACCGGTGGGCCCGGTGAGGAGTATCGTGACGTAGTTGATATCATCATAGTCAATTAATCACAGTTTAATGCACAGCGGAAGTCTAAAAGTAATTATACAAACCGAATTGAAAGTATAATAAAATATTACACAACGGATTGTAAGTGGATCCACAGGCGGATCTAAAACAGAAGGAAATATTGTTCAACAGATTTTAAGTATCAAAGCTTGCAAGACTCTTTATTTAATACTATGAGTATCCAGCCCATTACGCGTAGTACCTGCACTTAATCTTTTTGAAAAATACGTCAGTTTACACTGGTAAATACAATTAATTGACTCTTTTGAAAAACCTTTATAAAGTTGATTTGGATGCACAAGGCAAAAATCTTTTATAACTTGGGACAATTATTTAAAAATAATCTTGTATACAGATTTATATGTTTGTCGTCCATTCAGGGGTCGGTTAGAAGAGCCGAGACAAGATTAATAGACACACCACTAATATAATCCCATGGCGAGTTATTCTCAACGAGTGGTTATATCTTTTACATACGCAACTGTCAGGTGTATGCCTACACCCCGTGCTTAAGTCGTGGCCATTTCAAATGAATGAGCCGAGGATATCCAGGACACGGTCATTAACCCCCCAAAGGCTTTGCATCAAACAAAACAGATTAAAACGGTTTATGCAATTTATTAATCACAATCCGATTAAATGATTTCATACCCGACCAAGCGGTATTATTATAATACCGTATCTCAAGCCCGTATAACGAAAAATAAGTTAAAAGTATTTACCTGAGCTAAAAGTAATTTTTATTCTCAGTCGTATATCAATCAGCAAGTACAATTAGCTTTTACTGGGCTCCTAATCTAGAATGAAGGTTTTAATAACCTATTAGATTCCTAACGGGTCTTATTTAAGTCTTAACTTAGACCGGTTAGTTTTAATGAAAGGTTTACGGTTCAAAACGCAAGATTAAGCGAAGACCGGATTAGAATGTGTTTTAGACCCAACAAGTATGAAGACTTGTATAAAGTGGGTAAACTAATTACATTATGGATTCTGAAGTAAAAATGATAAGGTTTGACCCGTTTCGGCTAATTTATGCAAACTAGTTACATAAACCGTACCGAACGCGTATTTGCATAACGGGTAACCGAATGAGTCCTGTACAATTTCCACATGTTAATATGCTTTAAATATGATATGGTATCAGTAGGATATCTCCCATTATGCCCAAAATGAATTTAAAACCATTTTAAGCCCCGTAAGGGTATTTTGGTCATTTTAGTGTTTATAAAAGAGGTTAAATATTAAACTGAGGTTCTGGTCCAAAAATATCAGTAAAAACATTTATTTTAGTAAGTTACATCAGTAAGATATCAGACATATGTGAAATTTATCATTTATGGCCAAACTATGCACCGTAGTGGCATTTTTGTCATTTCACATATGCTTTAAGGGTCAAATTTAGAAATCTGAGTTCAAGACTTTTACTTACTGTTAAAGTATAAAAATTTTCTTATAACATCAGTAGGTAATAAGTCTTAGGCGTTAAATATGGTTTTAAACCATACTATGCGCTTAATAAGCGTAAAAGTCGGTATTTGACGATATTTGAAATGTTTATAAAATTTTGAAGTTTTGATCAGTTTCTAAAGCTTAAAATATTTTATTTAACATATGAAATCAGTCGGAAAAGGTTTGGTATCAAAATGATATGTAAAACTCATTTTATCAATGAAAAGGGCAATTTCATCAATATCGAATTTACACTAGAACTCTATGTTATGATCAGTATAAAATTTAGAAAAAATTTCCAAATATCCCTAAATATTATATAATAATAGTGGGTAGAAAGTTTGGTGTAAAAAATTTGGTTTAAATATGATTTATGCAGAAAATGCCATTTAATTAACAAAAAGCTTTCATTTTACGATATCTTGCATAACTTTCATTTTAGACCAGAAACTGATGTCAAACTTTTAGAAGATGCTTATATATCAGTAGTAAAGATTTTTGTCCTCTCACATTTTAAAAAATCTCATTTTTATATCAAAAGGGCATAATGGTCAACTATTAAGCATTTAACGGAAACATGCAAATGATTCAGATTTCAAAGGAACCATATAATATAATCTCAGAGGGTTATACTAACATGTAATATGGTCCTAAGAGAACCCTAAGGCATATCTAAACTAAGCTAAATCGGGTCAGAACTGAAAGTCAAGGCAAAAGTCTACTTTTGCGACTTTCGGTTGCGAACCGAGCCTAAACTCAGAATTGTCGGGTTGAACATGCCTAAACATGTTCTTATATTATTTACCAAGTTATTTAACTGTTAAAACATGTTCCATAACTTCAGCATTATTAGTTATGAATTATTTTGCAAAAACTGACTCGTTTGACTTTTCTGTTAAGTAGTTTGACCCGACAATTGACTGAGATAACGTGATAATTAGGAGGTGCCCTTTTAAGGGTTTAACACCTACATAATTACCAACACATAGCCACTTTCAATTCGAATAATGGCTGGACCGTTAGTGATTAATCACAAAGTCAAAGCGTATTTACGATATCTTTGACTTTCGGTCATTACACTAATGAAAACTTAATTACAGGAGCTAAGAACGCTTACAAGAGTCCTTAGCACGAAAATTTAGACTAAGAGAGCTTCCTTCCAAGGTAGGATGCTCCAGAGAATGAGATTAAGAGCTCCAAAGCTTGAGAGTATGAGAGTTTTTGATGTGCAAGTTATGAGCTCCAAATCTGCCCCTTTATATAGGGTTTTGGATAGTTCTAAGACTGATACAGGTGTCCCTAGGTGAAATCTGAGGTATACAAGTGTCTAGAGGTTTCAGAATACCATCAAAAGTCCCCTAGTTTCGAAATCATGTGAGTGCATGGCTGTATTGGAGAAGAAGAGTGCAGAACCTTCACCTGTGCATGCTGGTTGTCCATTTTAAGCCGTCGCGTCGTGCGACGGTAGATGTGATCAGGTGTGGCGCGACGCCACCATACAGATAACCAGCCAAACCAGTTTCAAACTTGACAATTTCACCCCCTGGACCTTCTAAAACGTAATAACTTTCATTCCAAGCACATTTAACCGATATAATTTATATTTTTATGATCCTTAGAGTATAACCAAACATCATTAGGTCCCTTTTCGTTAAATGATAACCGAAAACACAAGTTTTTCCTTGTTGACGCTTTTAACCCTTCAATCACGAAAGTTAACGTATTTATCTCAAACGACATCGAAACCTTGTTAAATTTTCGTCACTTGTTCTTGGGAGTATAATTAATCGTTACAAAGTTCTGGGTTCGTTAAAAGGTCACTCAGAGATTTAAATTTAACATGTTGACACATTTAACCCTCGCGTCTTTGAAAACTTTCACTTTCTTCCACAAACGGCTTCATATGTTTCACAATTTATTCGTTTAAGGGTATAAACATCCTGTTGGGTTGTTGAAAGGCAAAATTTCAAATATTGACACTTTGGATCCTTCCTCACACATACTTTCTTCGTTTTTCAACTTTAGTCTCTCGTGATCACTTCGTTACACGTTTAAAGTTCATGACACGTGTCGTTACTATATTGGACATGATTTTGTGAGGTGTTACATCCTCACTCCCTTAAAAGAAATCTCGACCTCGAGATTTACTGAAATAAATGAGGGTACTTCTGTTTCATAGTGGATTCAACCTCCCACGTGTATTCAGGGCCTCTACGGGCATCCCATTTTACCTTCACAATCGGCACATGCTTTCTTCGAAGCTTCTTAACCTGTCGATCCTCGATCGACAAAGGTTTTTCAACGAACTTCAAGCTCTCATCTATCTGCACGTCCTTATAGGACATTCCTAGCGACTCATCGGCTAGACATTTCTTTAAATTGCAGATGTGGAACACATTATGTATCCCACTGAGTTCTTCAGGTAGATTTAGCTTGTAAGCTACAGTTCCAACACATTTGATGATCTCAAATGGTCCAGTGTACCTTGGGCTCAGCTTGCCCTTTTTGCCAAAACGCATCACCCCTTTCCATGGTGACACCTTGAGTAGCACTTTATCGCCAACTTCAAACCTTAAAGGTTTGCGCCTCATATCAGCATAAATTTTCTGCCTATCCTTGCCAGCTTTGAGACGCTCACGGATTTGGACAATCTTGTCCGTCGTCTCAAGGACTATATCAGGTCCTGACAGTTGGGTTTCTCCAACTTCCGCCCAACAAACTGGCGTTCTGCACTTCCTTCCGTACAATGCTTCAAAAGGCGCTGCTTGAATGCTCGAATGATAGCTATTATTGTACGAAAATTTAATCAAAGGAAGATGGTCATCCCAACTTCCACCCAAATCAATAACACAAGCCCTGAGCATATCCTCAAGCGTTTGAATTATACGTTCGCTTTGGCCATCTGTCTGAGGATGATAAGCAGTGCTGAAATTTAGACGAGTGCCTAATGATTGCTGAAACCTTTTCCAAAAATGAGATGTGTATCTTGTATCCCTATCAGAGATAATAGACACTGGCACTCCGTGGAGGGATACTATCTCATCCACGTATAGCTGAGCTAGCTTATCGAAGCTGTGCGTCTCCTTTATGGGTATAAAATGAGCTGACTTCGTCAGTCTGTCAACTATAACCCATATTGTATCATTTCCATGTTTTGTTTTTGGTAACTTAGTAATAAAATCCATAGTTACCATTTCCCACTTCCAAGTGGGAAGTTCAGGCTGTTGCAGCAAACCTGACGGCTTTTGATGTTCGGCTTTAACCTGTGCACACGTCAGACATTTAGCCACATAAGTGGCTATAGATTTCTTCAAACCTATCCACCAATAATTTGCCTTTAAATCCTGGTACATCTTATCACTGCCAGGATGAACTGAATATTTTGTACTATGAGCTTCTTGAAGAATCACATATCTAAGCCCTCCATGGATTGGAACCCAGATTCGACCATTCAATCTTAGGATTCCATCCTTGCCATAAGACAATTGATCGGCAGTTATGCCTAACTTCTCATTCGGATAGTTAGTTTCTAATACAGCTTCCTTTTGAGCGGCTAACAACCTTTCATTCAAGCTGTTCTTTAGTTCAATGCTTTTGGCATTGATCCTGATAGGTTTGATCCTTTCCTTCCTGCTCAAAGCATCAGCGACTACATTCGCTTTGCCAGGATGATATCGGATTTCACAATCGTAATAGTTTAATGTTTCCATCCATCGGCGTTGTCTCATGTTAAGATCCTTCTGATTAAACAGATGCTGAAGGCTCTTATGATCGGAATAGATCACGCACTTGGTCCCATAAAGATAATGCCTCCAAAGCTTCAGTGCAAATACAACGGCACCCAATTCCAAATCATGGGTGGTGTAGTTCTTTTCATGCACCTTTAATTGACGGGATGCATAGGCAATGACCTTGCCCTTCTGCATAAGCACACAACCCATGCCGGTGTGCGATGCGTCGCAATAAACCACAAATTCTTCAATTCCTTCTGGCAATGCCAACACAGGAGCATTGCTTAATTTCTGCTTAAGAATATCAAAGGATTCTTGCTGCTTGGGACCCCAGTCAAACTTGACATTCTTGCGAGTTAACGAAGTTAAAGGTGCGGCAATCCTTGAAAAGTTTTCAATGAAACGTTTGTAGTACCCTGCTAGACCCAAGAAGCTGCGTATCTTTGTAGGTGTTTTCGGTGCTTGCCAATTCATAATCACTTCGATCTTAGCGGGATCCACCTAGATACCATGCTCGCTTACCACATGTCCAAGAAATTGGACTTCACGAAGCCAAAACTCACATTTGGAAAACTTGGCGTAGAGTTTTTCTCGTTGTAGAAGTTTGAGAATACACCTGAGATGTTTTTCATGATCGGCTTGATTCTTTGAATAAATAAGTATGTCATCGATAAAGACAATGACAAACTTGTCTAGATAGGGCTTGCAAACGCGATTCATGAGATCCATGAATGCTGCAGGTGCATTAGTGAGCCCGAAAGGCATCACTAAAAACTCATAGTGGCCGTAGCGCGTTCTGAATGCAGTCTTGTGCACGTCTTCATTCCTAACTTTCAACTGGTGATAACCTGACCTTAGATCGATCTTTGAAAAGTAACTTGCTCCTTGAAGTTGATCGAATAGATCATCGATCCTGGGCAATGGATATCTGTTCTTAATTGTAACCTTGTTTAACTCGCGATAATCAATGCATAAACGCATTGAGCCATCCTTTTTCTTAACAAATAGAATGGGCGCTCCCTAAGGGGATGAGCTAGGTCGAATAAAACCCGTTTCTAATAAATCATCCAACTGTGTTCTCAATTCTTTCATCTCAGTTGGTGCTAGTCGATAAGGTGCTCTTGCAATTGGTGCTGCTCCAGGAATGATATTGATTCTAAATTCCACTTGCCTATCTGGAGGTAAACCAGGTAGTTCTTCAGGAAAAACATTCGGATATTCAGAAATAACGGGGATGTCTTCAATCTTGGGCTTTGGTTCATCAATGGTTACCTGTGCCATATAAATGACACAACCTTTCTTCAAACACTTCGATGCCTTAAGCATAGACACTTGCTTGGGTAACCCGTACTGTGTATCTCCTTGAATTGTTAATGGCTCACCATAAGGAGTCTTGATAACCACTTGCTTCTTATCACATACAATTTGGGCTTGGTTACGAGACAACCAATCCATGCCTATCACTATGTCAAATCCCGCCAATTTCAACGGAAGCAAGGATAGCGGAAAAGAGTGATTCCTAATGGATATAAAACATCCATCTAATACTGTTGAAGCAGTCTCTATGGTACCATCGGCCAATTCTACTTCATACTTTATGCCTAGAGTCTTAACAGACAGATTTAATAACTTACAAAATTTATTGTCTACAAAAGACTTGTCTGCACCTGAATCAAACAACACTATAGCATAACACATCATTGATAAGGAATGTACCTGTTATAACATTTTCGTTCTGCACAGCCTCCTGGGCATTCATTTGGAAGACCCGAACATTGGTCTTCTTAACCTCTTCAGGCTTCTTTGCAAATTTGGGGTAATTGGTCTTGATATGCCCCTTCTCATTACAATTGTAACAAGTTGCGTCCTTCATTTTCTTGCAATCTAGGGTCTTATGTTCCTTAGACTTGCAGATTCCACAAACTCTAGGCTGTGATTGCGACTGTGATTCAAATCTGCATTTTCCGAAATGGTGTTTCTTGCAGACCTTGCACTTGGGCTTCTCACCTGACTGTTGGTTGTCCTTTTTAAATCCAGAACCCTTCTTATGATCAGAGTTCCCCTTTCGTTTCTTGTCAAAGCGACGTGAGTTCTCATCCTCACGTTTCCTCTTCCCTTCATTAGAATTCTTAAGCGACCTTTGCCTAATCGCATCGAGAGTAAGAGATAAAGACAGATCAACCACTGACCTAAAGGTGGTAGGTCTGGATGCTTTCACATTTCCCTTGATTTCTGGAGCTAGACCTCCAATAAAACGAGCTATGCACTTTGGTTCCGGTGTGACCAAATAAGGAACCAATCGGGACATGGTGTTGAAGCTTGTAAGGTACGCTTGACAATCCAAGTTCTTCATGACCAGAGTTAGGAAGTCGGTTTCAATCCTTTCCACCTCATGCTGAGGACATAAGTTTTCCCTGATCAATGCAACAAACTGATCCCAAGATAAGTTATACAACGGAATCTTCCCTGTAGCTTGGATTAACGACCTCCACCAAGCTAAAGCTTCACCTTTAAATGATTGTGAAACTTCACAATATCTTGTTCTGCACAACCACTGATATCAACCACAATGTCCATCTCATCTAGCCATGTCATACAATCAATGGCTCCTTTTTCTCCTGTGAAGTCCCTTGGCTTACAAGAGACGAAGTATTTATAAGAACAGGTTCTAACACGTGGTTCCTGATTAAGAACGATCTGCTTAGACGGGACACTCCTTTGGTTTGAAGAATGATGAGAATCATCTTTGTGAGATGTATGAGTCTTGGAAGGTGGTTTCGTATGAGGTACAGACTGAGTCCTAGTGCGAGTACCGCTTGATTCTTTAAACTGTCTGTCAAGGGCTCGAGTAACGGCATTATCTATTAACGCTTGTTGGTCTGCACCAGCTACATTAACTCTGGTGGTATCGTTTCTCTCCCTGGGGTGACTATTAACCTCATTTGATTCAGCCATATAGCTTGATTGCTACATAAAAATGATGACAATGGTTTATTCAGAAGTCTTATTATGGAATTATCATTTTTGACGATTCATTAACCATGGTAACTATAAACCATTTTGGTTAATTTGGTAATTTAATTTATTTAAATTTTTATCGCTATTAATCCCAGTTATAAACTATTATGGATAATAGGGTGGCATATAAAAGGCCTAGTCACAAGGACAGTTTAATTTTATAAACCATGATCTTATAAGATCGAGGCATTAAGGTTTGAACATGATTCATCACTTTTTCTTGACAGGGAGTCGTAGACTACAACTGTCTTTTGTCTTATTAGACAATGAATATGGCCCGTAGGCACTTCATCACTAATGGATGTTTAAATTTTGGTAAGAATAAGGAATTGGAATAATCCAATGCAAGGATGACTAGTGTGATTTTATCGATCCACATTTGGCCGGAGTGCTAACATGTTTCAGATGTTAACAAGGATTTGAATCTTAAAAAGGTTTTATCATCAGGGCCATGTCTAAATTATACCTTCAAGATTTTTCTTTTAATATTGAATGGCAGATCAATTATAAAATGGAATGATATTTTGATTTATTTCATATAATATATTTATACATATAATGACAAATGAAATTTGAATTTAAACATTCCATTAATTTTGAAAGAAGTACATAACTGCCCTAAACGGGTCTTTTTAAAGAAATAACATTGTCCACGCAGGGACTAAAATAAGAAATACAAGTCCTCGCAGGGACCAAATACATAAATAAAAATGTCCACACAGGGACTTAATTGAAATAAATAACAATACAATAAAATAAGGAATTTTAATAATCACTCTTCTTCTTCCCTTTTATAAGGTTTGCTAAACCCTTCAGTAGACCCCGGCGGCTTCTACACTCCTCCTGTACCTGTTGCTCCACCTCGTGCAACCGTTGAAGGATTTCCTGCTGCTGCGGTGGTTGGATCTTTGGCGGCTGCGGCGGCTGCTGCTGCTACGGTTGAGGAGGTGGTGGGTATTGATACCCATATGCTGGGTACCCAGTTTGGTATGAAGCTGCGAAGGGTCCTTCAGGGTGGAGAGCATTGTAGTTTGCCGCTTCGAGGTACGGGTCGACGACAGGGGCATTGTAGTAATTGTAACTCGAATAAGCTTGTTGCTCAAACGGGTTATACGCCGCTGCACCGGCGTAAGAAGGAATTGGGTTTTATAACCCATGGGCGGTGGTGGTGCGACCGGGGCAGAGTCGACTTCAGAAGCTGGGTTTGAAGGCCCACCCATTTGCGGGTCTTCATACAGCGGCGGGTAATGGCTGCCGCTGGAGTGTTGTGGGGTGCTGAAATGAAATCCCCCACGCACGGAGATCCGTGCACTGGTTCTTCTTCGCCTCGGTGGTTCTGGAGGTAGTTGTTGCTCTGGCGGCGGCGGTGGCGGTGGCGTGACTGCCTGGAAATGCGGGTCCTCGGAAGGGACCTATTGGTGAGGAGGTGAGTCATGGAGAGAGGGAGTATACTCCCACTTGTATGTAGCCCATCTTTCAGCAAAAATGTCTGGGCCCTGTAAGGCGAACCATGAAAAGATGATCCGCTGGATATCTCAATGGGATGCGTCGGCGTCCCAGTCGGTGGTAGCTCGGGATCTGGATCCTCGTCCATCTCCATGTCCTGCATCTCAGGATAATGATCAACTGGTCCCAAAGGGTTTGGACCCTCTAGTTCTTGTACCTGGTTCATTGGATTGAACCGGCTCTGGAAGTATGGGGTCGGGTCCTGGAAGGCACGGTGCGAACTCGACCGCTGCAAAGGTATAAAGGAATGAGGAGAATGGTCGGACTCGTTGTTCTGATGTAGCCCGAATGAATCATGATAAGACGGTGATGAACTGAGCGAGACAGAGCGTCTCGCAGGCTCTAAATAAGTTCTCCAATCCTCATGAGGACTAGAGCTAAGGTTCGCTAATGGAGTACGCCGGTGAGATGGGCCGGCTTCATGATCATTCCTTGCAGTTATTGGTGCCTTTCCTCTTCCACCTCTACCTCTAATACGTGGAGGCATTGTCTTTGTTCCTGTCAAAACAAACAAAAGAAACCAACAAAAAGAAAACAAATAAGATTAGGATTAGTCCTAAGTCATTAGCCTATTCTCGGAAGTCAAGGAATGTGCAACTGTGTCATTGAGATTAAACACAAAAGGCTAGTGTTTAATTCACTCAATGTTGGCTCTGATACCAACCTGTCACACCCCGATATTTCCACGTATTACCGGTGGGCCTGGTGGGGAGTATCGTGACGTAGTTGATATCATCATAGTCAATTAATCATAGTTTAATGAAGTCTAAAAGTAATTATACAAACCGAATTGAAAGTATAATAAAATATTACACAACGGATTGTAAGTGGATCCATAGGTGGATCTAAAACAGAAGGAAATATTGTTCAACAGATTTTAAGTATCAAAGCTTGCAAGACTCTTTATTTAATACTATGAGTATCCAGCCCATTACGCGTAGTACCTGCACTTAATCTTTTTGAAAAATACGCCAGTTTACACTGGTAAATACAATTAACTGACTCTTTTGAAAAACCTTTATAAAGTTGATTTGGATGCACAAGGCAAAAAAAATTTATAACTTGGGACAATTATTTAAAAATAATCTTGTATACAGATTTATATGTTTGTCGTCCATTCAGGGCTCGGTTAGAAGAGCCGAGACAAGATTAATAGACACACCACTAATATAATCCCATGGCGAGTTATTCTCAACGAGTGGTTATATCTTTTACATACGCAACTGTCAGGTGTATGCCTACACCCCGTGCTTAAGTCGTGGCCATTTCAAATGAATGAGCCGATGATATCTAGGACACGGTCATTAACCCCCCAAAGGCTTTGCAACAAACAAAACAGATTAAAACGGGTTATGCAATTTATTAATCACAATCCGATTAAATGATTTCATACCCGACCAAGCGGTATTATTATAATATCGTATCTCAAGCCCGTATAACGGAAAATAAGTTAAAAGTATTTACCTGAGCTAAAAGTAATTTTTATTCTCAGCCGTATATCAATTAGCAAATACAAGTAGCTTTTACTGGGCTCCTAATCTGGAATGAAGGTTTTAAGTAACTGCCATTGTGATGTTTACAACCTTACCCGGTTGATACAAGTTACATAGTACATCTAACTTAGGTATTTACATAACATAAAGTTTGATACTGAATTACTTAATCCAACATTCACTGTCCCTAATTCTGTATCAACTTGTGCTTTTTTGATCTTCAAGGAGTTTCACTACTACTGGCCAGATCACACTGTGATGGCCATATCTTCTGTCTAAAATCCATACTCTTTTTCAAGGGCAATTCTGCTTCCTCAAGTTCTTCGTTGGAATCATTCTTGAAGATTCTTTTTACCTACAAGTTACTTGTCTCACCAACCTGAAAATTTAGTTCTTTTGCGTTAAATTTAAAGTAGTAGAACTCTAACATTTCAAGGTACCGATAGTAAGTCACTTTCAATGCTTCTGCCATGTCCGAATTATATCCTAACAGTCTTGCAATGTCTGCCCACTTATTACTTTAACACACCTTGACATATCCTCCACAAACAATTGTTGGTTACAGGCCCCTCACCACACACTACACTCACGTATGTTTTATTAAAAGAGAAAAGAGGTACATTCATTCAGTAAAAGCAAGGCTATTTATAGCCTACAAATAACAACCAATGGCAACCACATTCTCCTAAACTTAAGCCACTCACTAACGTCTACTTTGAATACCAAATAATCCGGTCAACATGACCCTCTCTCCCACTTAGTTCGGTCAACACCAAGACCACTTCCTAGTTTATTAAAATCATGCAGAAACTTACTAAATACTAACTAATAAACTCAAACAATAAACTAAAATAAACTTAGTTAAAAATCCTAAGTCAAGATTAATTCCAACAACAATCACTTTAATGTAGAGATTCAATAAACATAGATTTCCACCATTGTTATCCAAGGGTGGGAACCTGCAAGAGGCATTGATCTGCACAAGCTCCTACAAAAACCACTACATCAAATTCCGTATCCAACTTATCCTTCTTCATTTCATACTTAATGGCCACTTGGATTTCATACTTACCATGTGCCATACCTTAATTCACTCCTGCCTTATCTTTCTCCTCTTCTAGTTTAATTTCTTCAAAGTGTTTCCACAACACTTCATTTTCATTAACCTTTCTCTCATCTTTAAAACCATTATCTATCATGCCACTGCCCATATTCCTAAAGGTCTTGGTTATGTTGTAGGTTTTTTGCTTCAAAATTTACATCATATCCTTAATTTGCTAATTGGGGCATGCTTAATATGTTTTTGTTTAGTGTAGGGATATAGTACACTGATTCAACAATGTAGTAATCATTATTTATAAATATAAGAACCTCCCCTCTCCCACGAAAATACAACCTTTGATTCCCTGTACCAATTTCTATACCAAATGAGTTTTTCAATTTCTTAAACATCTCCATGTTTCCACACATGGATTCTTCGATTAATGCTTACATACCGTGTATTTTCGGTCCAAACTTATTGGTTCCCTTCAATAGAATTTCAGAACCATAATCAACCATACTTGGTTTCGAAGGGATGTTACATGCATGACTTTGGTACGTTTACATACCGTTGATGACTTGCCTCTTTTTCTCCTATTTCTTGCACACCTATTCCTATTTTTGTTAGTTGCGGGCCCTTTGTTTACATTAAATGATCCAAACTCTTTACAATATTGTCTACATCCAAGATTCTCTTGTATACACTTGTCTGATCTACCCAATCACGTTGTGTAGACACATGATCTAACCCCATGGCCGTACGAATCCCCATGGCCTATCTGACCATAACCTATCACAGGTTTGAATGGTGATATATCCACAAGATCTCTACTATTCGACATGTAGGTATCTTCCAATTCTTCTCCACAAACCCTTTAATTGATTGGCTCTCTAATTCTGACTGTGAGAATCGTTTCCTTTCATTAATACACTATTTTCACACATGCAGATTACAACAAAATAATTTTAAGATAACAAAGTTTTATTCGAGTGCAACGATTATTTACAAGTGAGGGTTCACCAAGTATTTATACCCTGCAGTGCCTTGGGGCCAAAGGAATACAATTACAGACGATTATTGGCGCCAAGTAATTGCCATTATATTATGATGTTTACAACCATGCCCGGTTGATACACGTTACATAATACATCTAACTTAGGTTAAATACTACGTATTTACATAATATAAAGGTTGATACTAATTTACTTAATCCAACAAACATGTATGTATTATTCATTGACCTTATAATCGCCTCTCTTAATTTAACCCCTCTATATATATACATGAGGATTAGTATACTTGTTTACAGGATGGAAACGTTGGGTTGGAAGACAAGTGCTGGTGCAGCAAAGATCATGGGAACTGCATTAGGTGTCGGTGGGGCCATGTTGTTGACGTTTTATAAGGGAGTTGAACTTCACTTGTGGAAAACCAACCTTAGTCTTTTGAACGGTCAACATCATTCATCACATGTTCAATATTCAAGCAATAGAGTCATTGGTCTTTTTTTGGCCATGGGTAGTTGCGTAAGTTATTCCATCTGGTTGATTATTCAGGTTAGTTAAAAATTAGAATAATACAGTTCTATATACACTTTGACAAACACGGAATTAATATCTAATGTTTGATGTGTTGTAATTTACACAGACAAACATGATTAAAACATACCCTTGCCCATATTCTGTCACGGCTCTCATATCGACTATGGCTGCGCTTCAAGCAGTCGTGTTTGGGTTATGCACCGAAAGACATTTGGGCGATTGGAAGCTGGGTTGGAATGTTAGGCTTCTAACAGTTGCCTATATAGATATCATCACATGTATTTTTCTTACCCAGGTCTGGTCATTTTAAATCAATGTCAATTTTATGTCTAAGCCCTCTTTGGTGACATATCTAAAAGTACTCTATATATATAAAATAAAAATAACATTCTTTAAAGTAAAATGAAAATCATATAATTTATTAAGTTAATGCATCCTCATACAAATATTTTGTTAGGGCATCTTGGCATCTGGATTAGTGTTTACATTCATCTCATGGTCTGTGCAAATGAGAGGTCCACTATTCGTATCAGCTTTTAGTCCTCTTACACCTGTTCTTGTGACGATCGCTGGATTTTTGGTCTTGAAGGAAACCCTACACTTAGGAAGGTATGGTCATTTTAATCTTATTTGATTTCATCAAACAATTTTAAAGTTATATAAAAAGTTGAAAAGGGACTTTTGTTCATTCTTCTTACAGTGTGTTGGGTGCAATATTGATAATATTTGGACTCTATGTTGTATTATGGGGTAAGGGAAAAAGCAAAGAGGTAAAGAAGGTGCCTCAGTTGTGTCCAATAAGGAAACCAACTATACGAACCGGTGATGGTGCCACTGATGGTGAATCAGAATGTTCGAGTCTTGAAGTTGTTGGTGACAGTGATTTGAAACATTCAAGAGTAAGATGTGCGACCCGAGAATCAAGATGTATAGAGGTTGTTGTGACATGATCAAATTGTAAATATATATATGGTGTTGAGGAGCATTCATAAACAAATGATGAGATAAGAAAAAGAAAACAAACATAGACGAGGTTTTAAAATTGACTGTGGTCTGTGGGCTAGTGTTGGGTTTCTTTGTTTTTCATCCGAAAGAATTTATTTTCGATTTTTGAAGAATACTGACATCCCTTTCTCTTGATTTTATGCATTGTGTTTTGTTAAACATATGGATATTTTCTCTACAAAGTAGGTGTTTGTGAATAGTTTTCCCTGTTGGCTTAAGGGACCGTTGAACCATATAATGTATGTCATGTCGCATTCACTAATTTTTTTTTTTGGTGTGAGTGTTTTAATATATATACTAACCCAAATAGAGTAAAACCACACATTGAGGCGGTAAGATGCGCAACCCTATTGTGTCTCGCGATGTGCCGGTTTTTGAATAAAAATTGTATTTTTTTTTCCTTTTGGCAGTGGAAATAAATATTTAATTATATTTAAAATCTAGATCCCTTGAAAACCAAGTAAAACTAGTTTCAATTTCTCTAAAACTAGGATTGCGATCCGCCGCAATGCGGCGAGGATTTTTTAGTTATTTTTTAGTTATAACTAAGTCAATCTAGGACCCGCACGTTATGTTAAACCTGTCAAACGGGGAAAATAGACGATGTAAAAACGTTCACCCACACACGCACGTTGCGTCGTGTTAACTCGCAAAATTTAGAACGAATCGTAAAAACGTTAAACCAAAGACGCACATTGCGATGTGTTAAGTCACAAAATTTAGAACCAAGCATAAAGCGAAAATTTTGCGGAAAATGAAAACTATGAAGGACCAAAGTTGAAAGTAAAAAAAAGTTATGAGGATATATTGCAAAAGATAAAAAGTTTTGGGTTAAAAGTAAAAAAAAAAAAACAACTAGTTTTGGGTTAAAAGTAATTTATGAAATACTTTTGGGTGAAAAGTAAATTTTTTTTGGAAAACCCCCAAAGCCAACGTTACGACAACCATATGTATAACCACCCCGCGTTGCGGCGGGGCGTAAAACGGTGTGTCAAATAGTACTAATGTCACACAACAGTCATCGACCACCAACACTGACTCGACCTAGGATATGCGTGTTGCGACGAATTGTCAAACATGGAAAAATATAGGTAAAAACGTTGAACCACACATGCACGTTACGTCGTATTAACTCGAAAAAATTTAGAACTATACGTAAAACGAAAATTTGCGAAAGATGAAAAGTATAAGGAACAAAAGTTGCGAAGTTAAATTACAAATAATGAAAAGTTTTGGGTTAAAGTTAAAAAACAAATTATGTAGGGTTAAAATTGGAAAAGGTAAAAACCTTTTGGTTAAAAGTAAAAAATCAAGTTTTTTTTTAAAAAAACTCTCAAAGCACAATGTACAAGTGGTTATGCACAAAAAAGTTGCAAAGTTATATATGGAATAATAGCCAAATAGCAATGTAACAGGTTCGTATAGAATATCCTAAACTTTGAAAAAAATACTGTCAATACAAAATACACGTATTGTTCTAATCCTATATAAATTTCATATAGACAATGGCGGATCTAAAAAATCTTTATAGGGGTAACGTTTCAGAAAAAAATGGAACGAAATAAAAAAAAAACATCAAAAAAAGTCAAATTTTTCTAAAATTTGCACTAACGTTGGAGCGTCAAGGGGTAGCGAAGGCTACCCCTTATTATAAGGTAGGTCTGCCCCTGCATATAGATGTTGAAACTTAAACTATGATTTTATTTTCTATTTAGAAAATACACGTATTGTTCTAATCCTATATAAATCTTATACAAATATTGAAACTTAATCAATAATTTTATCAAAAATATATGAATATCGAAGTGGTTACTTTTTTCTCAATGAACCGTTGTTTTACAGAATTTTTGTTTTCTATGACATTCATTAGTTGGAAAAAAATGTATTTATTATTTATGTATGGACATATTTAAGTTACAAAGATCACGAAAATTCTTCATGAAGGCATATAAATTTCGTGAGTCCTTATCGTTTTAGTAAATATTAACCTCATATCTTAATTCTTTTAAATTAAATTTGAAACTTAAAAAAAATGGAAATATGACTGGATATTCTTATTTTTTAGGATTTGTTGATGGGGCTCCACCATCTATCTATATTTTTATTTATTTATATCTATACTATATAATAAAAGAAATCATTTGGGGACACTTGTCATTATATTAGGTCATCTCTTATAGATAATCATTGAAATCCTTTATTAAAATTTAGATATCTACAAATACGTATTTGTTTTTATATTTGTATTAAATAATATTTATAGCTATGTAATTTACAATGTAAGATACTTGAAAAATGTTGGGTTGCATATAACATCCTTCAAAGGTGGGTTTGGTTGTATGTTACATAGCTACAGATATAAAAAAAAATTGTATATTATAGATATTTACCAATTAAGTTAATACAATTTATATCTATACTATATAATAAATAAAAACCACTTTACAGGGACTGAAATCGCAATTTTTAAACTAATGGACTGAAATAGTTATTTTTGACAAACCACAGGGACGAAAACAGTAATTAACTCAATTAGTTATTACTTTTATATTTAGCTATTTACTTTAAATTCAAACTTAGTTATCTAATTTGATCTTAACTATATATTTGAACGTTTTGTTTAGTTTGGTATCATTTATATTTTACGAAACTTGAAATAAAATTAACTAATGTTATTTATCATTTATATATTTATGGAGTTTTAAATAAAGGGTTACATTTATTGAGACTTCGTTAACAAATTTTGCAACAACAGAGTAATCTATTTTTATCACGAAAACCAAACTTTGTATTAATATACTAAATATTTTTATTTTCAATATACAAAATTACATTTACTCGACCCATGTAATACATGGGGTTTTTTAAGATATAACTTTTTATTATTTGATATATAAAATTAGATTTATTCAATTCGTACAATACACCGGGTTTTTTAAGGATATATATCTTTTTATTATTTAGTACAGAAAATTACATTTATTCAAACCGTGTAATACGCATATTTTTAAAGATGTAATTTTTTTATTATTTGGTATATAAAATCACATTTATTCAACCCGTGTAATAATTAAATGGGGTTTTTTAAAGATGTATTATTTTATTATTTAGTAAAAAAAATATTAAGTATATAAAATTTATTTATTCAACCCGTGTAATACACGGGGTTATAACCTAGTACTATATAATAAAAAAATAATAGAAGGACACTTATCATTATTTTAAACCATCATTAATTGTATATAATTATTATTTACTTTAAATTATTAAATTTAATATGTTTCAAACATTCAAGAAATTACGGATAAAGTTCCATAAAATATCGTATTATTTATTTATATTAATTACTAGGTTAGAAATTACCAATGATCTCTAGATCAAGTGGTGGAGGGCTTGCATTTCTCTTGAGAGATGCAGGTTCGACTCCCACTTGGTGCAGAGTGAGGCACTGGTGGGCAATGATAGGAGACCCAGAGAAACCTGGGTTGGATCCTTGAGCCAAACGGGTTTTACCGGTAATTTCACTGTCGTGCCTATGGGCGGGTGGGATACCGGGTTTTCCCTTGAATTGGTGGTGGACTCGGGTTACTCTCGGAGTACTCCGTTTGTCCAGTGGGTGCCCCGAGATTGCTCGGGATTGAGTTTGTTGGACGTTCAAAAAAAGAAAAAAACTAGGTTAGAAATTATATCTTAATTCCTTAATTGTAGATAATTATTATTTAATTTAAATTATTAAATTTAATATATATTTAAAATGTAAGAAGAATAATAACTACATTTATCATAATAATAAATTTATTAAAAAACAATCCTACTTTTAAGATGCAACTCATATATTTAAATTTTATATCTCAATTCCTTAATTGCAGATAATTATTATTAAATTTAATATATGTTTAAAATGCAAGAAGAATGGTAACTACATTTATTAATTTAAATTATTAAATTTAATAAACGTTTAAAATGCAAGAAGAATAATAACTACATTTATCATACTAATAAATTTATCCAAAAACAACCATCCTTTTAAGATGCAACTCACATATTTAAATTTTAAAGTTATATAATTTAATAATTACCGATAATTTACACTTATCTAACTAATTTAAATTTAAATATTATTTTTTGATATAAGTTTATCTAATTGGCTAATTGCTATATGCTTAATCTGGATATTTTAACATTTTTTAGAACTAATAAATTAAGACCACTATTATTTAAATAAAACCTGGGTTATTAAATGTATGTTCACATGACCGTTAAAACTCATGAGAAAGTCGATGATACAGTTTGTCTTCTAATCGATGGTTCAAATGTTTTCATATTTATAAACTTGACAAACATCACAAGTTTTGATCATACATGACACAAAATTTTGTTTGGATATCATAAAAGCGTCTTAAAAATATCATTTTATAATTGTTAAATCTTCGTTATTAACTATTTGATTTTTTTATTTACTTAACCCGTGTAATACACGGGGTTATAATCTAGTTCTACTATATCTTAAAACACAAAGTCGGTGGGTGATCCACCGGCTTTGCCTTAAACCCCCTAAACTTTTATAATTTTGCGTTTCAAGCCCTTCAGCTTTGCTACCCCCTAAACTATTATAATACTTCATTTCAAGCCCATTAGCTTTGCTACGGCCCCTTCACTTTTAGAGTAATCAATTTTAGTCCCCCACGGGCTTTGCCTTACCCCCCTAAACTTTTACAATATTGCATTTCAAGCCCCTCAGTTTTGCTACCCCTTTAAACTCTTACAATTTTGAAGCCCTCGGCTTTGCTATAACCCCTCCACTTTGGAGTAATCAATTTTAGTCCCTTATCTAACTTTACTATTCTTCTATTTTAACAATTGTCATTTTTAGCCCCTAGCTTTTTACTAATTTCTATATTACTTAAAGTACAAAGTCGGTGAAATCACCACTCTTTGACTTTCAAAATTTCCACTTTTAGCTTATAGTTTTGTAATTCATATTTTTTGCATATAGAATTTTCCTTTTTTTTACTCTCTACTTTTGTAACTTGCATTTTTTACCTATACTTTGGTAATTTACGTTTTTGGTACATATGCTTTATACCGACCTCGCAACTTTTAAACTTTGCTTTTTTACATTTTGACGTAAATTTGGTATACGCTTTCGGCCTTTATTTTGTATGTTTCCTACATATGAATCGGGTCACATATAATATGTTTTGACTTGATGGTATAAATTCGAGTTAGTCGAGTCGCATATAATACGTTATAATTGTACAATATAAACTCGATTTGCTTTACATTTTAATCCAATTGCAACACATTTATAGGTTACATTGAGTTTAGTCGGATACGTCGAAACGCACATTATTATATGATTAACACATCACATAACGCTTCGACTAATCCGTTCGACGTTTGCGATGTACCCGAGCCGCAACGCGCGCGGGTCTTATTACTTGTTACTTCTTAAACGACAAAGTCGGTGACCTTTGTCACCGATAAATCACCCCTCAACTTTGCAAATTACTAATTTTGGTCCTTACTTCATTTTACAATTTCTACAATGACAAATCATCCTCTCAACTTTGCAAATTACTAATTTTGGTCCTTACTTCATTTTACAATTTTTACAATATAACCTCTTAGATGCTAATGTTTAAACTTTACACCTGTATGATAAATAATACACTTTTGAGTAAATTGTCATTTTAGTCTCTGAGTTTTTGTCCAAATTGTCATTTTAGTCAAAAAAGTTTTTTTTTTCTCCTCTGGGTCCCTGACTTTTCTTTTTTCTTGCCATTTTGATCAAATTACCTAACTTAGTCTAAAAAACCAGGTTATAATCAGGGGTATTTTTGGCATTAAATTATTATGAGTTTTATAAATTATGTTGTAAACTACCCATGTTTATCACTACACAACAGTTATGCCAAAAATACCCCTGGTTATAATAAGATTTTTAGACTGAGTTAGCTAATGTGATCAAAATGGCAAGAAAAAGGGAAAAGTCAGGGACGCAGAGGAGAAAAAAAAACTATTTGGACTAAAATGACAATTTGGACAAAACCTCAGGGACTAAATGGCAATTTACTCTACACTTTTTTTATCCTATTAAAGTTTTTACTAATTTAATTATTCTTCAATAATTTCCGCTCGCTATTTAAAAGAACTACTTTGTCGATATGTTTATAAACTTTGTAAAATATCATTTTGACCCTCTCAAGTTTCTAAAATTTTGAGTTTATCTCTTTTTGTACCTTTACTTAAAAAAACTATTTTTTACGTGTGTATTATTATATACGTAATGATACAAATTCGAGTTGATATTTTTACGTGGGTTGTTCCACCGGCTTTGTCTCCCCTTACACTTACATAAATTTTCAAATTTAGACCCTCGACTTTGGTCGTTTCCTTTTTTACCTCAATTTTGTTAAAGACCCTCCACTTTGGTAATTTACTTTGTTAAATCTTATTTTCACTCATCCTTGGCCTTTAAGTTTAGGAGATATACTTTTCAACCCCTTACTTTTTTTATAATTGAAAAAATATAACTTTGCCCCACTTGAGAATATATATAATCTGATTTTTTTCATAATAGTTTCGTTCATTAACTTACAAAACTTTAATTTGTTATGTGCTTTTTTTATGATTCCAGGCTTACTTTTTATATATGCTTCGACGTAAAGTTTGTTTTCATTTATAATACTTTTTCATGCTTGCTTTTTTGTACATTTCGGCGTAAATTTTTGTTTGAAAATGAGTTGGGTCAAAAATTCAAGTTGGTCTATGTTAACGTAAATGGTCGATAATAAGTCATACATAATCATGTCGCATAATCGGTACAATATTCGACTGTCTTGGTATACTTTTTTGTATAAATCCGAGTTTGTCTACGTTTTGATGTGAATTTGATGCACGCTTTCTTGCTTTATTTTGTACATTTCCTAGGTATGAATCGGGTTGCATATAATACATTTTGACATGACGATACAAATTTAAGTTAGTCGGGTCGTATATAATACGTTATCATTATACGGTATAAGATTTACTTTACATTTTGATCAAACCGTAATACTATATAGGTAACATTGAGTTAAATTGAAACGTTTTCATATGGTTATTTAAAAAAACTAGGACATAACGCTCGGACTAATCTGTTCAACATTTTCGATGTACCCGCGCCGCAACGCGCGCGAGTCTTGTTACTAGTTGTAATTTAAAGTCATTCAGCTTATCAAATATATATGAGGGTTGGATCTTCCACAACCCAAACTCAGTAACTTGGTACATATTTCCATTCAACATAACTTTCACCATGCCAATGTACAAGATAAGTATCTTTTTATCTTTCATGATAAATTGATTATTAAGGGTTTGTGTTTGTGGCCATTAATGTTAGACTAATCTTGCATATCTTGTGTAAGTTCGGGTTAAAGTGATTGACTTACAAAGCTCGGGTAAAAAGTGATCGAGTTACAAACTTAAAGGTTTTTTTGAGATAGATTTTAATCCTAATTTGAATCAAAATAGGTTTCTTGTTTAGGTTCATATAATGGAATTTATGTAACTTGGTTTTTCAATCGACCATTAATAAAATATAATGTAGAGGAACGTATCAAATCACATAACCAATACACGTGGCAACAGAGGATTCGCCAACATAACATACCAAACCACCTTATGGTGGCACCAAGCACAAGCAATCCGGCACCCATGCTACATTGAATGCAGATTCCTTTCTCACCAATTAGAGTAAAGGTGACACCAACATACACACGCACATTATCACAAGGAATGTTCCCCACCAATGAGATGATGATAGGTGTCACCAAAACCGTTAGGGCATGGGACCACCACACTAGGAGAAAGCGATATCTAACCGAGTTTACTGTAAATAGAAGAAGGGTTCACACTCCTCAGATATGATCTTCTCTCCTCCATTCTTACTCTAAAAACCCTAAACTCTTCATACAAACACTTACTCTTATGCTCGTGGGTAGTCACAGGGAGGAATCCCATCCTATGGTGAGCCTAACAGTACTATTTTGCAGGTGTCACCATAAGATCAAGCATCACGACATCCCTTGGAGAAATATCTGTGAAACTTGTCTTTGTTATCTCGAACTAAGATTTGATTCTTCATTGGTGCGGTGAGGTGGAACCTTTCTTTTTTTCTCAAAACGTTGTTTGGTAGAGTTTCTCTAAAAACCGATGAGTACTAACCCTGAATTAGTTTCATCAATAACTCCGGCTAGGGTCTCTTAAGACGAAGAAGAGACTGAGATGTTTGAATATGGTGACGGTCCTAGTAGTGTATTACCGGTTTCGTCAGTTACACCAAGCACCAATACAACCGGAATACTCATGACCGGCACTACATAAAATATGTAAGCCGTTTATTTGTAAACGCACAACGTGCGTCCTTTATTCCTCAATCTAACCCACCCGCCTAATGTTATTTCCAGCTTAATGCCTTTGTCATAAGTAGATATGTCATTCAAGACTTCGGGGATGACAGCCACGTACACTCACCCAGCTCGCACTTCGTACATTCTTTGGGCCACTCTACGTGAAGTCGTCTATCACACCGTTACCCGTCTCCTTGCCTCAAGGAACGTCGCAGACACCGACTCCCTCATTCACGCCTTATATACCACCAAGATATTAGTTTGTCAAGCCATATGGTGTCACACCCCGACCACGTAGAACATACAAAACGTGGCGGAAACGTCGGGGAGTGTTCTAACAGAATTATTGTTTCACAACCATGGCATACAAAGTTATATTTTATTTATTAAACAAGAGTGTTATATTGTCTTAAACAGGAAACAAAGAGTTCATAACATAATTAAACTAGTCTATCTTCATTTTTAGTCTCTAAGGCACAGGTCCGCCCTAGTGTCACGATCGTCATCCTACGCAAAAGCTCCTGAAAACACATGTGCAAATATGTACGTCAGCATAAAAATGCCTGTGAGATACATAGGATTTGTGAAAAGAGGATTCATGACTTATAAGTTTAGAAAAAGTTGTTTAACAAAAGTCAGTCATGAACCTTGTAAATTGTTTTGTTTTGTAAATCATTCAAAAAGCGATGATATGTATAAATAAGAGAATAATGTAAGGATAAATGAATAACCAAGTAAAATGAGTTTGTATAAGATAAGTTGTTTTGTAAATCAATGTCTTGTGAAAATAAGTTGTTTATGTCAAACGTAATATGTCAAATATTGAAATGATTTAAGTAACGCTACGACATGTAATGTCATAGAAACACTTATATATAGGAAGTACCAGCGGCGTATCCACCATGCTTGTATCATATTACACACGCCTCGTTACTCAAATCACTTACTTAAACCAACCACCAATGTAAATTGTTTATGTATAAATGAATTGTCATGTGTTAATGTGTAAACCATATCGAAATGTCTATGTCCAATGTAAACCACTAAATGTGTATATCAATGTCAAAATGTTTATGTTTAATGTAGATCATGTAATGTGTACCCAAAAATATCATGTATGGTAAGTGAAATACATCAACTAAATCATATGTAAAATGCACAAAAACAAGGTATTGAAGTAAAACATGGTTTAAATCAAAGTTATGTTTTGTGGAACAAATGCATGCTATACTGATACAAACATTTATGCGGTATTGTGAAAATGCATACATCCAAGCCTTGAGACTATGGCGATAAACCCTTAAACAAATTAAAGGTTTATCTAAGTTATGTGTATCGAATTCGGTCATTCCTTTCATCCAAACCTACCCAGGATGTCCGGAACGGGAGTTGTCAATTCCTATGGTACCACTACCTACTAACGAACGGCGTAGCTAATGTTAATGAATGTATTGTTCCATTTTAAACAACCCAAATGTCATACCAAAATGTAAACATGTGATGAAAACAACTGTACAAAGTATGCACACAAAGGGCATACATAGCATGAAATGTAATATGAAACAATGTACTAAGTATGCACACAATTGACATACATAGCATGAAATGTAATGAAATCATGTACTATAAATGTACTAATGAACATAGCAAGTATATGATGTGAAAGCAGGAAAGCACGAAAGTAACAAGTAGGCACATGTGTTTCACCCCAAAACAGTTTGGAAAACAGTAAAAGAGGGGTCTATGTACTCACTTGAGATTGCTCAGAAGTCCTAAGATAACCACCAAGCAAAGCTAGAGATCACGGAATCAAACGACACCTAATATAGGTAACTATGTTAATAAACCGGACCTAAATCGGAGGATCGGATAGAATGAGGGTTCGTAAACCAAACGAGTATGGAGACTCGTGTAATATGGTTTAACAAAGCCTACATACTAAATGAAACCTAAAATAAGTGCTTACGACCCATTACGACCCGTTTAGGTAGCTTATGCTACTTTAACGCGTCGTTCGCGTGAAACGCGCTCGGACCGCCTAACTAGTCCTATGACAAGTAGAATATGCCTTAACATGCCTAATATTGTTGCCAAATCAGTTTAGATGTCAAAAGTTATGTCACATATGTTTATAATGAATTTTGGCATCAAAGGGGTATTTTGGTAATTTACCTAAGGCATATAAACTACCTATCATACAACTACTTAAACGTCGTGACCATAAGGTATAACCTCGGAAGGTTATTCCCTACCTACTATGGTCACCTAATGTATTTGGTCGGATCCTAATGATCGACCAAATGGGTCGGGTTCGAAGGTATAAGCGATTTATTAGATCGCTTACCCTTACGACCCTAGACAACGTGGTAATCAGTAGGCATAGTCACAAGGGACTATAACCATCGTGATTACAATCACGTTGCAAAGTTCAAACGAACTTCGCATAGACCATAAACCGGTCAACGCAGAAAGTCAAACAAAGTTTGACTTTCGGACTCGAAAAGCAATAAAAGAACGAAGGAATACTTACGAAGGGTCCCCGAATGCTAATCTTGATTCAAGTAACTCAGGTATGAAACAAAGGTTTCAACTTAGAGCTTCTCAAATCAGATTCTAGTGGGTTTTGAAGTTGGGGGATGTGGGTATTTATAGCATTTCCCGAACCGTTAGGATCGTTTCTTGGAAACCGTGATCGAATCTAAGGTGTACACTTGTTGGAATGTTGTGGTGACTAAAAATGGCCCCTCATGAACTGAAAGGGCAAGTGTGGGTGTGTGGTTGGGAGTTTAACAGCTGTAATCTGCTGATTAATTGATCTTATCTGATCTGGGAGCCTGACGCGGGCCGCGTAAAGGATAGCCCTGGTTTTACGCGGGGCGTCTGGCCTGACTGGTCAGAAACCAACTTTCATAAATGACAGTTTTGGTCCCTGTTACGTATTTAAGCCATTTCCGACACGTTTAAGGCCCGTTAAGCCAACGTTAAGGCCCTAAAATGATGCCTAAACATTGTGGACATGAAACATGCTCAAAAATATGTCGGATGTCAGTTCGTTTGGTCGTACGATCGCGATGTTCGCTTAATTACGACGGGATGCGCATAAGCGCGAAAAACGATCCAAAATGCGTGACGAATGGATTTTTCTCAAGCCAAACACTAAAATAAAATATTTTAGTGCTTACATAAATTTTTGGATGTCCGGATGTATTCAGAACGTAAGTTATGCGCGAAAGTGCAAACTTGTGCCCTTTTTGACGCTTTTAGTCCCTGAATGACCCAAAAGTATATTTTAGCACACCGAACCCCTCAAAGCTTATTTCTAAGCTATGTAAAGGATATTTATGGTATGTCTAACTTATGTTCATGTTCCGGAATGTCTGTTACAGTTGAAATTGGCATACTTTCGCAGTTTGTCAAGTTTAGTCCCTGTAAGCGAATTAACTTGTTTTTGCCATACCAAAGCCTTCAAAACTTATTTCTAAGTTATGTAAAGGTTATTTAAGGTATGTTAAGTATATGTTGATGTTCCGAAGTATTTGTCGTGTTAAACTGAGTACGTTTACGCACCAGTTTGCGTACAACTCTCCAGAAAGTGATATAGAGTTTGAAATTACATAAAAGTCAAAACATGAAAAATGTAAAACACAACTAAACAAACATTGGGATCAAATAACATTGTTTTATTGATAATTGAACTGTTCACAATGATTACAAGCACAGATGTTACAGTCTCGCCTACTTTTGGAAATTTCGTCCCGAAATTTATTTAGAGGAAACTCGTGGAAAAAGATGCGGATATTTCGCCTTCATTTGATCTTCGCGTTCCCAAGTAAACTCGGGTCCACGTTTAGTTTCCCAGCGAAATTTGACCAAAGGAATGCGCTTGCGTTTAAGCCACTTGACTTCACGTTCCATGATTTCCACTGGCTTCTCAACAAATTTCAGTGTTTTGTCAACACGAATTTCGTCAAGCGGTATGTGGAGGTTCTCATCAGCTAAACACCTCTTGAGATTGGACACGTGAAAGGTTGGATGAACATTTCCAAGTTCAGGAGGTAACTCAAGTCTGTAGGCTACCTTACCGATTCTTTCGACGATCTTGAATGGTCCAACGTATCTAGGTGCAAGTTTTCCTTTCTTTCCAAATCTGATCACACCTTTCCAAGGTGAGACCTTAAGTAATACACGATCACCGACTTGAAATTCTAAGGGCTTGCGTTTTGGGTCCGCGTAACTCTTTTGACGGCTTCTAGCTGTCTGAAGGTTATCACGAACTTTCTTAACCTTATCTGTTGTCTCTAAAATTAGGGCAGGTCCAGTAAGCTGAGCCTCGCCGATCTCATTCCAGCAGACTGGTGAACGACATTTTCGACCATAGAGAGCCTCGAAAGGAGCCATTTTGATGCTAGTGTGATAACTGTTGTTGTAGGAGAATTCGATCAACGGAAGATGTGAATCCCAACTACCACCAAAATCGATCACACAAGCTCTAAGCATATCCTCCAGAGTCTGGATTGTTCTTTCAGATTGACCATCCGTTTGCGGATGATAAGCTGTGCTCAGATTAAGTTGGGTCCCCATAGCAGATTGCATGGTTCTCCAAAAATGAGAAGTGAAACGAGCATCTCTGTCAGAAATGATGTTCAAAGGAACACCATGTCGAGCTACAATTTCATCCACATAGATTTTAGCAAGCTTGTCAACAGAAAAATCCTCACGGATTGGCAAGAAATGCGCTGACTTAGTAAGACGGTCAACAACTACCCAGATGGCATCATGACCTTTCTTTGTGCGCGGAAGTTTGGTAATGAGATCCATAGTAATGTTTTCCCATTTCCAAACTGGGATCTCTGGTTGCACCAATAAACCAGAAGGACGCTGATGTTCAGCCTTAACCTTAAGACAAGTAAGGCATTTTGATACATATAAGGCAATGTCTTTCTTCATACCAGGCCACCAATACTGAATACGAAGATCCTTATACATCTTATCTGAGCCAGGATGAACAGAATAACGAGACTTATGGGCTTCATCCATAAGCAAGGTGCGAAGGTTATCTTGGCTTGGGACCCACAAACGGTCCATGAAGTAATACGATCCATTGTCCTTCAGTTCCAAATCAGGTGTTATGTGACAGGGAAATTCCTTATCCATCAAACCTTGTGAAACACAAGATTGTTGAGCCTGAGAAATGCGGGCTTGGATATCGGATCGAGCTTGAATAACAGATTGAACACGAACACAATGAAGCTTAGTACGTTCCTTACGACTCAATGCATCGGCTACGACATTCGCCTTACCAGGATGGTAGCGAATTTCGCAGTCATAGTCGTTTAGAAGCTCGACCCAACGTCGTTGCCTCATGTTGAGTTCTTTCTGGTTGAAGATATGCTGAAGAATTTTGTGGTCCGTGAAAACCACACATTTTGTACCGTACAAATAGTGTCTCCAGATCTTAAGAGCGAAGACAACTGCACCCAACTCAAGATCATGAGTGGTGTAGTTCTTCTCATGTATCTTCAACTGCCTCGATGCATATGCTATGACTTTGTTCCTTTGCATCAGAACACAGCCAAGACCCAATTTAGATGCATCGCAATAAACGACGAAATCATCATTGCCCTCAGGCAAAGTCAGAACAGGCGCGTCACAAAGTTTCTGTTTCAAAGTCAGAAACGCTTCCTCTTGCTTGAATCCCCAATCAAAGGGTTTGTTCTTCTGAGTTAGAGCAGTTAGAGGAACTGCAATCTTCGAGAAGTTTTCTATGAAGCGGCGATAATAACCCGCTAGACCAAGAAAAGAACGAACTTCAGTAGGAGTAGTAGGCGTATCCCAATCCTTAATCGCACTGATCTTGTAGGGATCTACATGAATACCTCGTTCGTTGACAATGTGCCCCAAAAATTGAACTTCTTTAAGCCAGAATTCGCACTTGGAAAATTTGGCGAAAAGTTGCGCTTTCTTTAGGAGTTCCAGAGTAAGACGAAGATGTTGCTCATGCTCAGCTCGCGTCTTAGAATAGATCAAGATGTCGTCAATAAAAACAATGACGAACTGATCCAAATAAGGCTTGCAGACCCTATTCATTAAGTCCATGAAAATAGCAGGAGCATTAGTCAAACCGAATGGCATGACTGTGAACTCATAATGCCCATAACGAGTGCGGAAAGCTGTCTTGGGAATATCTTCTTCATGCACACGAAGTTGATGATACCCGGAACGCAGATCAATCTTCAAAAAATAAGAAGCGCCCTGTAACTGATCAAAGAGATCGTCTATGCGCGGTAGGGGATATCGATTCTTGATGGTAAGCTTGTTAAGCTCACGATAATCGATACACATCCTAAAGGATCCATCCTTCTTTTTGACAAAAAGAACGGGAGCACCCCAAGGTGAAAAGCTAGGACGTATAAAGCCTTTGTCAGAGAGCTCCTGAAGCTGCTTAGACAACTCTTGCATCTCAGATGGTGCAAGACGATATGGAGCTCTGGCAATGGGATTTGCACCAGGTACGAGATCAATGCGGAACTCGACTTGGCGTGCTGGGGGTAGACCAGGTAACTCTTCAGGGAAAACTTCAGAATAATCCCGAACGACAGGAATATCTGAAATAGACTTACCCTTGCCTTTATCTGCTGTAACATGTGCTAAGAAGGCCACATAGTTCTTCCGCAGATATTTCCGAGCTTTAAAACAAGACATGAGCTTGAGACCACCAGCAGGTTTCTCACCACGAACCTGTAGGATCTTGCCTGTCGAAAGCGGCACACGAACGATCTTCTCGAAACAAACTACCTCTGCGTGATGCTTGGATAACCAGTCCATACCCACAATGACGTCGAAGCTTCCAAGTTGCATAGGCGTGAGGTTGATAGGAAAAAGATGGTCGTTAAGGTTCAACTGGCATTTGCGTAGAACAGAATCAAGAACAATGGGTTCACCACTAGCAACTTCTACTGTCAAGGGTTTTCCTAGTTTCGTTCTAGACACGCGAAGCATTGGCTCAAAAGAAAATGACACAAAACTCTTGTCGGCACCAGAATCGAAAAGAACAGATGCAGGCTGATTATTAATAAGGAACGTACCGTTCACCACATTATCGTCCGCCTGCGCCTCTTGGGCATTCATGTTGAAGACTCGACCTCGAGCCGGAGCCTGAGCTGGATTCACATTCACCAATCTTGGACATTGATTACGGTAGTGGGTCAGATCCCCACAGTTATAACAAGCACCTGGTGGGTAGTGTGGTCGTGCAGCTTGACCCTGTTGCTGAGCAGGAGGCTGAGCAACTTGTTGAGCCGGGTTCTGAACTGCCTGATTCTGAGCAAACCGACAAACATTGGCAAGATGACCCGACTTCCCACAGTTATTACAGAAACGGCACTGATGTTGCGGCTGATGGTGACTGTTGCATTTATTGCACAAAGGTGAATTCCCTGAATAGGGCTTCTTCGCTGGAGGCTGTGCGGGTTGGTTGGGAGCTGCCTGGTTAGCTTGGGCAGTGATAGCATAGTTTTGGGAAGCCTTACGCTTCCTTGCCCTTTTCGATGAACCAGAATCCTTTCCATTCTTGTTTTGACCTTTCTTGCTATCTTCCTTGTCAGACGACTGTTTCTTGCCCTTGTCACCCTTCCTGTGTAACTTATTCTTCCGAATCTGCGACTCAGTCAATGTCGCTGCTAACTCGATAGCCTGACGGAGTGTGGCAGGGTTACTACCAGTAATGATGTCTTGCACTGAGTCAGGTAGGCCGTCGATGTACCTTTCGATAGCCTTGTCAAGTGGGGTAACCATTGTTGGGCAAAGCAAACTCAACTCCTCAAATCTATCAGTATATGCCCTGTGCTCGCCACTGTCTTGTTTCAAGTCATCGAACTCTCTTTCCAAAGCTCGCTGTTCGTGACGAGGACAGAACTCCCTCATCATAAGGGCCCTGAGTTCAGCCCATGTCTGTGCTAGAGCAACCTCTGCACCACGGTCTCTCATAACCCCGTTCCACCATGTGAGAGCCCTCTTCTGAAACACACTCGAAGAAAACTCGACCTTGCGATTGTCAGGACACTGCACGTGGCGAAAAGTATTCTCAATGCTCTCGAACCATTGAAGAAGCCTAGTCGCTCCTTCAGAACCACTAAACTTGAGTGGTTTAGCCGAGTTAAAATCCTTGTATTTGCATGGAGCATTGTTGTTGTTGTTGGCTTGGTTCCATTGAGCAAAGAGGTTTGGGAATTGAGCAGCCATCTGCTGCGCAATGATTTCTGCCAGTTCGGCAGTCGCTATCTGGTTTTCGCGTCGAGGAGGCATTCTAAAAGAGGAAACATGAAAGGAAACGAGTGAGATGATTGGATGAAGAGAATGAGATGAAAAAAAAATCAACAAAAGCAAAGATGGTGGTCATTCGTCCGCATTGCCAAGCTGACAAACGACACACAGTGACTAATCAAAGTAATTGGGTCAAAAATAATGTATCGCGAAGACATGCTCGCCTATAAGTGAACACTCACCCCAAGAGTTCCCAGGTAAGAGTGACTGGTCCAATTATGTGGATTTGTACGAACACTCTAGCCTTAGACAGAAAACCCAGGGTACAGGCATTCACCCTTCCAGTTTGCACGTGTTCACATTATTTAAAACCCAAAACCTTGACGAGATTTTGAAAACTCAAAGGGTTTCAAAACCATATAACAGAGGGTTCAAAACCTTACAATAGAGGGTTCAAAACCTTGTAATAAATCATCCAAAAACAGATGATTGATTTTCAAAAATCGTTTCGGAAAATTTGGTTTTTGTTTTGATAATCACCTAAGGATAGGTGATGTGTATGTTTTAAGATCTAAACACAAGACAACTTGTGTTAGGGTCCTAGAAAGTTATAGTCTAGGTCAAAGCATTACTAATAACCTAATTCCCTATAACCATTGGCTCTGATACCAACTCTTCTGTCACACCCCGACCACGTAGAACATACAAAACGTGGCGGAAACGTCGGGGAGTGTTGTAACAGAATTATTGTTTCACAACCATGGCATACAAAGTTATATTTTATTTATTAAACAAGAGTGTTATATTGTCTTAAACAGGAAACAAAGAGTTCATAACATAATTAAACTAGTCTATCTTCATTTTTAGTCTCTAAGGCACAGGTCCGCCCTAGTGTCACGATCGTCAACCTACGCAAAAGCTCCTGAAAACACATGTGAAAATAGGTACGCCAGCATAAAAATGCCTGTGAGATACATAGGATTTGTGAAAAGAGGATTCATGACTTATAAGTTTAGAAAAAGTTGTTTAACAAAAGTCAGTCATGAACCTTGTAAATTGTTTTGTTTTGTAAATCATTCAAAAAGCGATGATATGTATAAATAAGAGAATAATGTAAGGTTAAATGAATAACCAAGTAAAATGAGTTTGTATAAGATAAGTTGTTTTGTAAATCAATGTCTTGTGAAAATAAGTTGTTTATGTAAAACGTAATATGTCAAATATTGAAATGATTTAAGTAACGCTACGACATGTAATGTCATAGAAACACTTATATATAGGAAGTACCAGCGGCGTATCCACCATGCTTGTATCATATTACACACGCCTCGTTACTCAAATCACTTACTTAAACCAACCACCAATGTAAATTGTTTATGTATAAATGAATTGTCATGTGTTAATGTGTAAACCATATCGAAATGTCTATGTCCAATGTAAACCACTAAATGTGTATATCAATGTCAAAATGTTTATGTTTAATGTAGATCATGTAATGTGTACCCAAAAATATCATGTATGGTAAGTGAAATATATCAACTAAACCATATGTAAAATGCACAAAAACAAGGTATTGAAGTAAAACATGGTTTAAATCAAAGTTATGTTTTGTGGAACAAATGCATGCTATACTGATACAAACATTTATGCGGTATTGTGAAAATGCATACATCCAAGCCTTGAGACTGTGGCGATAAACCCTTAAACAAATTAAAGGTTTATCTAAGTTATGTGTATCGAATTCGGTCATTCCTTTCATCCAAACCTACCCAGGATGTCCGGAATGGGAGTTGTCAATTCCTATGGTACCACTACCTACTAACAAACGGCGTAGCTAATGTTAATGAATGTATTGTTCCATTTTAAACAACCCAAATGTCATACCAAAATGTAAACATGTGATGAAAACAACTGTACTAAGTATGCACACAAAGGGCATACATAGCATGAAATGTAATGTGAAACAATGTACTAAGTATGCACACAATTGACATACATAGCATGAAATGTAGTGAAATCATGTACTATAAATGTACTAATGAACATAGCAAGTATATGATGTGAAAGCAGGAAAGCACGAAAGTAACAAGTAGGCACATGTGTTTCACCCCAAAACAGTTTGGAAAACAGTAAAAGAGGGGTCTATGTACTCACTTGAGATTGCTCAGAAGTCCTAAGATAACCACCAAGCAAAGCTAGAGATCACGGAATCAAACGGCACCTAATATAGGTAACTATGTTAATAAACCGGACCTAAATCGGAGGATCGGATAGAATGAGGGTTCGAAAACCAAAGGAGTATGGAGACTCGTGTAATATGGTTTAACAAAGCCTACATACTAAATGAAACCTAAAATAAGTGCTTACGACCCATTACGACCCGTTTAGGTAGCTTATGCTACTTTAACGCGTCGTTCGCGTGAAACGCGCTCGGACCGCCTAACTAGTCCTATGACAAGTAGAATATGCCTTAACATGCCTAATATTGTTGCCAAATCAGTTTAGATGTCAAAAGTTATGTCACATATGTTTATAATGAATTTTGGCATCAAAGGGGTATTTTGGTAATTTACCTAAGGCATATAAACTACCTATCATACAACTACTTAAACGTCGTGACCATAAGGTATAACCTCGGAAGGTTATTCCCTACCTACTATGGTCACCTAATGTATTTGGTCGGATCCTAATGATCGACCAAATGGGTCGGGTTCGAAGGTATAAGCGATTTATTAGATCGCTTACCCTTACGACCCTAGACAACGTGGTAATCAGTAGGCATAGTCACAAGGGACTATAACCATCGTGATTACAATCACGTTGCAAAGTTCAAACGAACTTCGCATTGACCATAAACCGGTCAACGCAGAAAGTCAAACAAAGTTTGACTTTCGGACTCGAAAAACAATAAAAGAACGAAGGAATACTTACGAAGGGTCCCCGAATGCTAATCTTGATTCAAGTAACTCAGGTATGAAACAAAGGTTTCAACTTAGAGCTTCTCAAATCAGATTCTAGTGGGTTTTGAAGTTGGGGGATGTGGGTATTTATAGGATTTCCCGAACCGTTAGGATCTTTTCTTGGAAACCGTGATCGAATCTGGGAGCCTGACGCAGGCCGCGTAAAGGATAGCCCTGGTTTTATGCAGGCCGCCTGGCCTGACTGGTCAGAAACCAACTTTCATAAATGACAGTTTTGGTCCCTGTTACGTATTTAAGCCATTTCCGACACGTTTAAGGCCCGTTAAGCCAACGTTAAGGCCCTAAAATGATGCCTAAACATTGTGGACATGAAACATGCTAAAAAATATGTCGGATGTCAGTTCGTTTGGTCGTACGATCGCGATGTTCGCTTAATTACGACGGGATGCGCATAAGCGCGAAAAACGATCCAAAATGCGTGACGAATGGATTTTTCTCAAGCCAAACACTAAAATAAAATATTTTAGTGCTTACATAAATTTTTGGATGTCCGGATGTATTCAGAACGTAAGTTATGCGCGAAAGTGCAAACTTGTGCACTTTTTGACGCTTTTAGTCCATGAATGACCCAAAAGTATATTTTAGCACACCGAACCCCTCAAAGCCTATTTCTAAGCTATGTAAAGGATATTTATGGTATGTTTAACTTATGGTCATGTTCCGGAATGTCTATTACAGTTCAAATTGGCATACTTTCGCAGTTTGTCAAGTTTAGTCCCTGTAAGCGAATTAACTTGTTTTTGCCATACCAAAGCCTTCAAAACTTATTTCTAAGTTATGTAAAGGTTATTTAAGGTATGTTAAGTATATGTTGATGTTCCGGAGTATTTTTCGTGTTAAACTGAGTACGTTTACGCACCAGTTTGCTTACAACTCTCCAGAAAGTGATATAGAGTTTGAAATTACATAAAAGTCAAAACATGAAAAATGTAAAACACAACTAAACAAACATTGGGATCAAATAAAATTGTTTTATTGATAATTGAACTGTTCACAATGATTACAAGCAAATATGTTACATATGGCTTATTGGGATCCCCTCCAGGCTATGCACATGCATATAATTGTTCCTAAGCCAATCATCAACCAATAGGGGCAGTAACGCTTTTCATACCCTATGCGCAAGGTCTGTCACAAGAAGAGCAACAAAGAATGTCCGCCGCTTTTGAGCAATGGGCAAGGGAATATCGGTTATCCGATTTTGCACACACAACTTAACTTCAATGGATTTACTCCTCCAGCCGGAAGCGTGCAGCGTACGCAAATAAACCTGGAAGCTCATAATCAAATGAACCAGTCAATCCTTGATGGGTCAAAGGATTTTTCGCAACCCTACAAACCAGACGTGTTCATCGAAAAGTTGAAATTCACGCCATGAATCGCGCAGGTCGACTTCACTGAAAAAACCAAGATGCCTTCAACAGTCAAAACTTATGATGGTAGCTCTGACCCAAATGACCACTTGAGTGTTTTTCTAACTGTAGGAAAGATCATCCGTTGGAATCCCCCCACATGGTGCCACATGTTTGTACAAAAACTTGTGGGCCCAACACGCTTGTGGTTCGATGGTTTACCAGCAGGCGAGATCAATGACTTCAAAGATCTTTTGGATAAATTTTAGCTACATTTTAGTCAGAAGAGAAGGCACACAAAGGATGTAGAAGATATAATGTACATAAGATGTAGAGAAAACAAATCCGTGGATGACTATATCATGTGTATAATTAGGAGGGACTCCAAATAGGTGGTGTCACATAAGACATACTAAAGTTAGGATTTATTCAAGGGGACACATCTGATGATCTGCTAAAATGTCTAAATGGACGTGATGGTGGCATTATGGAGGCAACCAAGGTATACGCGTGAACGAAAAAAACGATATCGAACAACCGTGTGTTGGAAAAACCTAACAATCGACAAGATAACACAAGCAGAATGACCACAAGAGAATATTAATTGCAGAAATTCAGCCTAGTCTCGCCCCCAATCATTGGGGCCTATAATATATTCAAAGCCAGGTAGCTCACCCCAAAGTGTCACATATCATCGAAATGATAGACAAAGATATTCTTACAACAAACGATCGCGCGACACTGTCACACCCTGTCTTTTGCGGAAGCGTGGGTTTATTTGGTGTGACTTCTTAATACCATAGCAACAATCATAACAATGCTATATGATAAAAACACAAGATGCTCATCCATTAATATAGTTAGAAAATACCATAACATAATTGTCTTGAATCATCAACCCAAAATAAGTTACAACCATGACTTGTTTAAAAATGAGTTCCCAATGGACTCAACAAAAGACCTTAAATAAAAAGAGGTTTGGAGACGTGTGACCCGTCCAGGCAAGGGTTACACCTCCCAAACCCTACACCCCTGGATGACATCTTTTATTTACTACGCAGCTTAACGTGCATCACCCGCCAGATCCAATCAATTCCCTGAAATACATGTAGTTTGAAAAATCAACAAAAAGTTGAGCGAGTTCATGTGTATGTGAGTATGTATAAACCTTTGTAAACGATGTATGTATAACCCTTGAATGATGTATGAAAGTCCCTGGTATGTAGCAATAAGGAAAAAAAAGAGATCACCAATGGTTTGCAAGGCCATTGATATGTGTGAAGTGATGCAGGAAGACTCAAACCTAGCGGAGTTGCACCGGGCTTCCGGCTGTAAGACACAGTCACCACTATAGGCCGCCCCGGCCTCATAGGTGTGGGCTCGCTACACCCAAATAGATCTATCACTCATGTCCCTCGGTCCTACGACGAGGATTAATGGCCTTTAGTAGCCGCCTACCCACTCACATGATCTAACGATGTATGAAAAGTCCCTCCTTAAGCTAACCATACCATGTATAAAAATGTCTGTATAATTGTAACATGTATTTCACCCCCGAAGTATAAAACCGAAAACAGTTAAGAGAAAAGGGGGACGTGAACTCACTGTAGTGCGTCTCCTGTGCTCGTACTCAAACCTTGTCAGCTATACAACGACCTACAACGTAATAATGTCTATTAGACGAACGGGCCGTGCCTTGGCTTAGTATTTACGGGTTTGAGTTACGTTACTTTGATATTATTCCAATTTATAACTTATTGTTAAAATAATAATAATTATTTTAACTTACATTATATTTGTAGGTCTTGAAATAATAGTTAGACAACTATTTCGTATTCACACTTCTCAAGTATTTTATGTGCGTATTTCATTCCCAAGGATGAGGGTATTTTATACATGTATTTTTTTTTTTTGGGATAATTCATATTTCTCGTTAACCAAAATATTATCCATCCAAAATATACTAGTAACGATATTTTGTTGAGTTATATTATTTTTCTCTAAATAATATAACTAGTTCCCAAATTATGCAAATATTCACATAAGCGTTTTAGTATAAAATATATATTCTAAATATATATTTGTCCGCTTTTATTTACGAAAACCAACCTCCGATACTTTGAAATTTTGTAACCAAAATTATGGCGAAGTTTACTTCTGAAAAACAAAGTTAAACATATTTGTAAACACTTATTAGAAAATAATTTTCTAAGTCTTGGGATTTTTAGAAAATTTCGCCAGAGTTTCCCCTAAAAACGGAGGTGTCCATGCTAATAAGCATATCATTTTCTTTTCAAAATCACTCAACAATCAATTTTACATTACTAAGAGCAAAAACTACATGCGTTACACACTAATCATGAACTTGATACATTCCGAAAACGCGTAGTAACTTGGTAAAGCCTTTAGTGGACTTAGTTACCTTCCAAAGCGTATCTATTTCTTTAAAAATCATTTTCTTAAAGGAGTTTAATGTTTACAACTTGAAAACAATTTTTACAAGAAATTTAACCTTTTGAACTCTTCTTGTAAATAAAAGGTTTTTACACATTTTTCATTTCCAAAAGTGGTGTAGTGTATGTACAAGTCATGATTTTCCAAAAATCGATTCTTGGACTTGGTTTATTTAGAAAAGTCTTTTGTAAAACCCGGATCTACATGATCACAAACTCATTTTGTTTCACTATTTTTCAAGAAAAATTATTTTTATCAAGTTCATATATAAACTAGAAAATGATTATTTCATGTATCAATAATCAACTCCCTAGTCTGGTTAAATCATGTTTCTAAACATTATTTAACAAGCTCCATATGATGATTAACCTCACATAACCAAGAATCAACATGCAATCAACAACATATTCATATCAACAACATTCTAACAACATTTCATTATGTTTCATCTTTATGTAAACTCTATGTAAAGCTTTATGTTCATCTTCTTAGTTCTTGTTCTTTAGTGTTTTAAACATAATTATCATACTACAACTTTTAACCATAAAAATAAGATGATCAAGAGTTAAACAAGAACTTACTACTAGCACCAAGGCTAGGGATGATCTCTAGTGAGGAAGATGAAGAAAATGATGGTGAAAAGCAAGAAATAAAGCTCCTTGAAGTTCCACAAGTTGCAAGCTTCCTTGAATCACCTTCTAGCCTTGAATGAAGCTCAAAAATGGAAGAAGATGGTTGTGATATGGTGGAGGTGGTGGCGGTTGTAGTGTGGCCGAGAGAGGGAGAGAGAGATGAGTGAGAGTGGTATGAAGATATGGAATGATGAAGTTGATCATAGTGCCATACTTATAAAGATGTTCTCTAATATTTTGTTTACAAGATCAAGAAACATCTAATAAAATATGAACCAAATCAAGAAAGTAAGTAGTGAAGTATGGTGTGGATATTTTGTGGGTCCTTTGGTGACCGAATTCGGGTATGGGGGGGGGGGGGTTGGATGTAAATTTTTTTGATGATAGTTGGTAATCATAAGTTAGAATCCAAGTATATACTTACATATATTAGTTAGTGGAGAATTTAGTGGGTGTTATGGTGTACGGGGACCATGACTAGCTCAAAAATAATTAAACAATGTATTTGACAAAAATTTAGTGTCCCGGGTAATGTCCGCTTGTTCGGTTGGATACCGTTCCATTAAAGTGTTTAATTATTCCGTAAAGGGTCTTTTATATATATTTTTGTAACACAATTAATTCCCGGCACTTAGGAAAGCATACAGGACCATTCTGCCATATTTTTGACATCTTACTAGCATGTTAAATGCTGAATTTTTGCTGAAAATGCTGAATTCTGCACTTAAAGTGTGTTTTAGGCACTTCCCGGCACTTTAACTATCACCTAGTGATGCAGTTTTATGGTCCTCACTTCCCTACACACCATACTAGTGTAGTACCCTGTCCCTGGCCCATACTGGTCCTCAAAAACACTGTCTGTCTATTTGCTGGCATTGTCAGCATATTTCCGAATTATCCGTTCAGTGTGCTAACTGTGCTTTGTGCATCAAGTATGTCACTAATGTTTGTATGTAATAAATGGAGTGACGGTATGAAATGTGATGCATATGTATGCGCAATGTGAGGTCTGTTTGAACGATCATTTCCAAAGCCCTAACCCTTATGGGCTTAATCCTTTCCTTCCGACTTAAAGCGTCGGCGACTACATTCGCCTTCCCTGGGTGATACTTGATCTCACAATCATATTCGTTCAACAATTCAACCCAGCGTCTTTGCCTCATGTTAAGCTCTTTCTGATCGAAGATATGTTGCAGGCTCTTGTGATCAGTGAAGATTGTGCATCGTGTGCCATACAAGTAATGTCGCCAGATTTTCAAAGCAAATACCACTGCGCCTAACTCCAAGTCATGCGTGGTATAATTCTTCTCGTGGACCTTCAACTGGCATGAGGCATATGCTATAACTTTTTGTCGCTGCATCAGCACGCAACCTAAGCCTTGACGCGAGGCATCGCAATATACCACGAAGTCGTCCGTGCCTTCGGGTAGAGACAAGATCGGTGCGTCGCAAAGCTTGTTTTTCAATAACTGAAATGCCTCTTCTTGTTTGCCTCCCCTGTCACACCCTAGCTTTTGCGGAAGCGTGGGTTTATTTGGTGTGACTTCTTAATATCATAGCAACAATCATAACAATGCTATATGAATAAAAACACAAGATGCTCATCCATTAATATAGTTAGGAAATACCATAACAATTGTCTTGAATCATCAACCCAAAATAAATTACAACCATGACTTGTTTAAAAATGAGTCCCTAATGGACTCAACAAAAGACTTTAAATAAAACGAGGTTTGGAGACGTGTGACTCGTCTAGGCAAGGGTTACACCTCCCAAACCCTACACCCCTGGATGACATCTTTTATTTAATACACAGCTTAATGTGCATCGCCCGCCAGATCCGATCAATTCCCTGAAATACATGTAGTTTGAAAAATCAACAAAAGTTGAGCGAGTTCATGTGTATGTCTGTGTGTATAAACCGTTAAAGTATGTCCCTGGTATGTAGCAATTAAGGAAAAAGAGATCACCAATGGGTTGCAAAGCCACTGGTATGTGTGAAATGATGCAGGAAAACTCAAACCTAGCAAATTTATACCGGGCCTCGGCTGTAAGACACAGTCACCACTATGGGTCACCCTGACCTCATGGGTGTGGGCTTGCTACACCCAAATAGATCTATCACTCATGTCCCTCGGACCTACGACGAGGATTAATGGCTTTAAGTGTTGTACCCACCACTCACATGATCTAAGTAGTAACCCTCCTTAAGCTAACCATACCATGTATAAAACGTTTGTAATAGTTGTAACATGTATTTCACCCCCGAAGTATAAAACTGAAAACAGTTAAAAGAAAAGGGGGACATGAACTCATAGTAGTGCGTCTCCTGAAATCGTATCGTCAACTCAAACTTGGTCCGCTACACGAAAACCTACAACGTACTAATGTCTATTAGACGAACGGGTCGTGCCTTGCCTTCACATTACGGGTTTGAGTTACGTTACTTTGTTATTGTTCCAAGCCTTAACTTCTTGTTAAAATAATAATAATTATTTTAACTTAAGTTTTATTTTTAGGGTTTTGGAATAATTGTTAGGCAACTATTTCATATTCGTACTTCTCAAGTATTTTATATGTGTATTCCTTCCCAAGGATGGGGGTATTTATACATGTATTTTGGTAGTTCGATTAATATATTTTTAAGTCCCACTTAAAAAATATATTTAACATTTTTGTCAAAAATAGTATATTCCAAAAATATGTATTTTGCTAAGGATAATGTATTTCCACAAGCGTTTTAGTGTAAAATATATATTCTACATATATATATCTATCCATTTTTATTTAAGAAAATCAACCTCTGGTACTTGTATTTTGTTACAAAAATTATGGCGAGGTTTATATCCGATACACAAGTTATAAAATATGCCCGTAACACTTCTTTGTAAAAATACTTTCTAAGTCTTGGAATTTTTAGAAAATTTCGCCAGAGTTTCCCCTAAAAACGGAGGTGTCCATGCTATTAAGCATATCGTTTTCTTTTCAAAATCAATCAACAATCAATCTTTACATTACCAAGAGCAAAAATATATACGTTACATATTAATCATGAACTTGATACTTTCCGAAAACGCGTAGTAACTTGGTAAAGCTTTTAGTGGACTTAGTTACCTTCCGAAGCGTATTTATTTCTTTAAAAACCATTCTCTTACAAAAGTTTAGTGTTTACAACTTGTAAATAATTTTTACAAAAATTAACCCCTTTGAACTCTTCTTGTAAATAAAATATTCTCATACTTGTCTTATTTCTAAAAATGGTGTAAGTGTTTGTAATAGTCATGATTTTCCAAAAACCGCTTCTCTAACTTGGTTTCTTTACAAAAATCTTTTGTAACTCTTGGATTTACAAAATCATCAACTCACTAGTTTAATTATATTTCATGAAAAATTATTTTTATCAAGTTCATGTTTAGCTAGAAGGTGGTCATTTTATGTAACACATAACCACTTTCTAATCTTGTTAAATCATATTTCTAAATATTATTTAACAAGATCCATATGGTGATTAACATCACACAACCAAGAATCATCATAAAATTAACAACATATTCATAACATCATCCTAATAGTAACATTTCATCTTCATGTAACTTTTATGTTCAAGTTTCTTGTTTAACCCCTTTTAGTGTTCTTGATCTTTAGTGTTTTGAACATAACCATCATACTACAACTTTTAACTACAAAGACAAGATGAACCAGGGTGTAACAAGGACTTACTACTAGCACCAAGGCTAGGGATGATTCTAGTGAAGAAGATGATGAAGAATGATGATGAAAAAGCAAGAAACAAAGTCCTTTGAAGCTCCACAAGTTGCAACTTCCTTGAATCACCTTGTAAGCTTGGGTGGAACTTGAAAAATGGATGAAGATGGTGGACTTGTGGTGGTGATGGGGGCGGCACAAGTGAGCCGAGAGGAAGGGGTGGGGAGTGAAGGTGAGGGTGTGACAATGAGGAGTATGGTAGTGACCTTTGGTGCCATGCTTATAAAGGATTGTTCTAATATTTTGGTAACCTTCACAAGTAACCAATCTAATAAAATAAAGGGATATAATCTTGCACAAGATTGAGGCATGGTGGGGATGGTCCTTGTGACCGAGTTCGGTTAGGGGGGGGGGGGTTGGTTGTAAATTTTTGTAACTAAATTGCAAAGGTTAGTTAGATTTCAAGTAATATGTTTATATATGTTAGCTATTTGATTTTTAGTGGGTGTTAGGGTGTACGGGGATCACAACTAGCCAAGAAATAATAAAACATCGTGTTTGGAAAAAATTTAGTGTCCCGGGTAATGTCCGATTATTCGGTTAGATACCGTTTCGTTAAAGTGTTTAATTAGTCCGTAAAGTGTCTTTTATATATATTTTTGTAACCCTTTTAATTCCCGACACTTAGGAAAGCATACAGGACCATTCTGCCATATTTTTGCTCCTTACTAGTATGTTACAATGCTGAATTTTATTAATAAATGCAGAATTCTGCACCTAAAGTGTGTTTTAGGCACTTCCCGGCACTTTAACTATCACCTAGTGACGCAGTTTTATGGTCCTCACTTCCCAACACTCCATACTAGTGTAGTACCCTGTCCCTGGCCCATACTGGGCCTCAAAAACACTGTCTGTCTATTTGCTGGCATTGTCAGCATGTTTCTGAATTATCCGTTCAGTGTGCTAACTGTGCTTTGTGCATCAAGTATGTCACTAAAGTTTGTTTGTAATAAATGGAGTGACGATATGAAATGTGATGCATGTATGTATGATACAAAAATCATAAAGCAGTTCAAGTTGTCAGTTGTAATCAAGCACATTCATTAAGCACATAATTAAAATTAATTAATTGTACGGATACCTGTAATTGTGAGGGTTGTCACATCCCCAATCAAACTTCTTGTCTTTCTGCGTGAGAGAGGTCAATGGTTGAGCGATTTTCGAGAAATCCTCAATGAATCTGCGATAATACCCAGCCAAACCCAAGAATTGTTGAATCTCAGTTGGCGTTTTTGGAGTCTCCCAATTCTTGATCGCCTCGATCTTTGTGGGATCCACATGAATTCCATTCCCATTAACCACATGACCAAGAAACTGAACTTCGCGTAACCAGAACTCGCACTTCGAGAACTTCGCGTATAACTTCTCCTTTCTAAGCAGCTCTAAGATGGCTCTTAGATGATGCTCATGTTCTTCTTTTGTTTTTGCGTAGATCAGGATGTCGTCAATGAACACGATCACGAACTTATCAAGGTAGGGCTTGCAGACTCTGTTCATTAAATCCATGAATACCGCGGGTGCGTTTGTCAACCCGAACGGCATAACCAGGAACTCGTAATGCCTATATCGAGTCCTAAAGGCCGTCTTTGGAATACTCTCCTCTTGAATCCTCAATTGGTGATAACCCGATCGAAGGTCGATCATTGAGTAGAAGCTTGAACCTTGTAACTGATCGAACAGGTCGTCAATCCTTGGCAAAGGATATCTGTTCTTAATTGTCAACTTGTTCATCTCCCGGTAGTCAATACACATGCGGAAACTACCATCCTTCTTCTTGACAAACAAAACTGGAGCTCCCCAAGGCGAGAAGCTTGGTCTGATAAATCCTTTGTCTAACAGCTCCTGGAGTTGTGTTGACAGCTCTTGCATTTCCGAAGGTGCAAGTCTATAAGGTGCCTTAGCCATAGGCGCGACGCCTGGAACTAAGTCAATATGGAACTCGACTTGTCTTTGTGGCGGCAATCCTGGCAAGTCTTCTGGAAAGACTTCAGGATACTCCTTAATGACTGGAATATCTTCTAGTTTCGGCTCAGCGGCTTTCTTATCTACGATGTGTGCTAAGAAGGCAATACATCCCTTCTTCAGACATTTCCTAGCCTTCAAGCAACTAATGATCCGCAGGGGCGTATCACGCTTTTCTCCATGTACCACCTTTGTTTCTCCATTCGCCATTGGAATGCGAATGGTTTTCTCGTGACATATAATTTCGGCTTTGTTGCTTGACAACCAATCCATCCCTACTACCACGTTGAAGCTTCCCAACTTGACTGGTAGTAGATCCAGTGCAAATTCGTGCTCTCCCAACTCTATTACGCATCCTCTGATGACTTCATTCGTTTCAACTAGCTTTCCATTAGCCAGTTCAATTGAGTAAGGAATATCTAACTTACTAGCAGTTAACCCAAGCATTTTCTTAAATTCTAACGATACAAAGTTGTAGTCGGCTCCAGTGTCAAATAGTACAGATGCAAAGCGTTGATTTATAGGGAACGTACCAGTGACAACATTCAGGTCCTGGCGTGCTTCCCTTGCTCCAATGTTGAATACCCTTCCACGAGCCTGATTGAGTTTTGGGCATTCACGCTTGAAGTGCCCGACGTCTCCACAGTTAAAACATCCCGGTCCTCGACCGTTACCATCTTCATTACCGCCTTGATTGTTGTTTTGATTGCGGTTACCATTTCCTACTTGATTCCCGAAGTTACCGCGATTACCATTTCCGCCGTTGCGGTTCCCATTCCCGTTACTTCCACGGTTGTTGTTACCAGATCCCCTTTGGCCACCACGGCCAGTACCAACCCAACAAGTGTCCTTTAAGTGACCCATCCTTCCACAGGATTCACATTTGCTAAGTCTGCACCGGCCAGCATGATGATGTTGGCATAATTCGCATTTGGGCAAAGTGCCCATGTATCCTCTCCCTTTGGCTTCAGCACCACACTTACTTTCAGCTGGTCGGTTCACATCCTTCCTCTTGTTGGCACCGCCGGTACTCGTTTTAAAGTTGGAGAATTTCCTCTTGTTCTACCCTGAAGATTCAACATGAGTTTCTTTCTTTTTCAGCTCAGAAATGGAAAACTTGTCCAATCTGATGGCTTCTTCCGTAAGTGCCACGCTGAGATCGATGGCTTTAGTAATCGTTGGAGGCTTGGATGTCGTTACCATGCTCATGATCTGGGGTGCCAATCCCCAGATGAAACGCTCAATGCGTTTAAATTCAGGATCAACCATATATGGCACAACACGTGACAAGTCGTGGAACCTCTGGACATATTCAGCAATTTTTGGTCCATCCATTTTAGGTTCCAGCATTCCGTCTCCAGCTTCTGTATTTCTGCCCGTGAACAATACTTCTTCCTCATGAGCTCTTTCAGCTCAGCCCATGTCAGTGCATACGCCGCCGCCTCTCCTAAGGTTTGAACTTGCAGGGTCCACCAGGATAAAGCACCATCAAGAAAGAGTCCTGAGACGTAAGTAACTTGGTTTTCAGGAGCACACTTGCTCATCCTTATTACAGAATCCGTCTTTTCGGTCCATCTGACAAAGGCAACAGCACCTCCAGTGCCATCGTAGTTCAGGGGCTTACAATCCAGGAATTGTTTGTAAGTATAGCCTGTACAGGCAATAACATTTACAGGAAGTATTAGCGGATATGCAAGGAATATCTGAATGTAACGTAGTGTGTCTCAATCGACTTGAATATTACCATTGGGTGGATTGTTGTTGTTGTTGTTTGAGTTATTCCTGCTTGTTTCGGCACGCGAGGCCTCATAATCAGCTATTGCTTTTGAAATACGTTCCTGTAATTCTGCCTCAGTAGTAGGCAAGCGTGTGTCTCGTCGCGGAGGCATCTTCTAAAAGAAGATCATATCGATCAGGTCATAGTAAGTATGGTAAGTAAGTAATATGTGTATATAATAACATCCATCAACCTCATAACACATAACATCCCATGTTAAAATATAAACAAATAATTCAACAATGCATGTAGTGAGAACGTTGCCATTGAGCTTTTATTTAATCATGACCACAACATAGTTTTACATGTTTCACAGTACATCATAAATCAAAATAAGATCATTGGGTTACATCACCCCAAAATACAAGTCAGTCTACACAAAACATATACAAAAACGTGGTCTTCCAAAAGTCTTCATATGTTGGCCCAATTGCGACTTTCTCACCAAAACAATCTACCTGCATCAAACCAAAAATATAGCTACGCTGATGGCGGAGGAGGAGGAGGAGGGAAAGAGAAAAGCAAACGGCGCATAAGCACCCAATCCTCCTCAAGTGTGAGGACAACTCACAGCAGATAGGCGATCTGCTGCTCCAGTGTGAGGAAGCGGACATCAGAGTCCGGGGGTAGTGGAAGAGGAGCTGGTGGTGTAGAAAAAGGAGACTGACAATGGCACGGGGGAGGACGTGGAATCCTATCCAACTCATGAACTCTCCGGCTCAGTGCCTCCTGCTGTAACTGTAGGGAGATGAGTATATCATCCGTCGTGTACCCCACATGAAAAGGGTGATACGGGTCTGATAACGGCATAACATTGGGCGAAGACCACAAGAACGGCTCGCCCGAAGGTACAAAAGATGGTGTAGTGTGAGGAAACTGAGACATGAATGGAACAGCTGACGATACAGGCGGTACAAAAGCAGGCTGCTGTCTCGACGAACCCTCCCCAGGACGAGGTGGAGGAATTTCCTAGAGAAAAGTGATAGGAAGGTCGGTGCAATGGACATCAGAGATGTGTGGGTGGAACAATGGAACATCAACAGGTGCGGAAACAGGTGCCACAGGAGGAGTGACTGGTAGCACAAACGGAGGGTAGTCATCATCATCCTCGATCCACCCATTACGGGTGTCAGCATAACGAGGATCGATGTGAGTGGAAAAAGGTGCATGGTCAGCATACATAGGGGCCGAATCAGGTAATATCGGTACAATAACGGGAATATCAACAATGGGTGGTGCAATGGCTGGTGCATCCACAACAGGCGGTACAACGACTGGAGCATCATCAAGAACATGGTCGTGCACAGGTACAGGGTCATGAGCAACAATAGGCTCTAGTGCCATGACAGGCTCAGGGTCAGCAAAGGCCATATCGAAGTCGGTAGGTACATCAAGAAGCTGATCAAAAGAAACCACTGGTGCCTCCAAGGGCTAGTCATCAGGAATAAACTCGATCTCGTGATCAGGATCAAAATCAGGAGGAAAAACTGGATCAAACTCATCCTCAAACTCAGGATCAAACTCAAACTCGTGGGGTGAACCAGGTACAGCTGACATAGCTGTATTGGAGTCGGAGTCAGTAGGATATCGACGCAATCCGACGGCGTGCAAAGTGGAAGATGATACTGACTCAAAAGAATCAGCACCGGACTGACCAGATAAAATCTCCTCAGCGAGAGCCTCAACAGGTGGTAACACAACAACATCTTCAACCGGAGCCTCAACCAAAGGAATGGCAACATCATCAGCAATCGGGGCCCCACCCTCATGGTCGTCCTTAGGGGGACCCTTGACGAAACGGTCGATGTCGTCATCAGACACAACATCGAGTGGCAAATCCTCTATGGGAAATGCGGCAAGTGGAACAGGAGCAGGAATCGGAATGAGGGGTAGATCCCCATCAGGAATACCATCAGCGAGCTGAACGTCGTAACCAAAATCCGGCAACGTGAAAGGCTGGAAATCGTCGTCGTCACTACTGTCCGTATCAGATGTAAAGACCTCCGGATCTGTGTGCATTGGGTCATCTGAATCTACTGCCACGGGTCAGAAACTCCACTCGAAGAAGACATGACGTCTGTAATAAAACAATCACGACAATTGCACATATATCAACAGATAATCAAATAAGCATGTAAGTCACAACAATGTAAGCAAGTAATCGTCCTAGTGTTCCCCAGACTATACTCCCTAGTCTCTAAGACCAACTCCCTGGTCTCTAAGACCAACTCCCTGGTCTCTAAGACCAACCTTCCCAGTCCCCAAGACTAAATCCCTGGTCTCTAAGACCAACCTCCCAGTCTTCAAGACTAAATTTCCCCTAGTCTCTAAGACTAAACCTCCCTCAGTCTCTAAGACTGAACCTCCCCAGCCTCTAAGGCTGAAGTATGAATTTTGAACGATGTATTTGTGCCTTTTTTTGGTAAAATGTTTGTGCCCCGGATCTGGACTTTTAGTGTATGCAATGTAAAAATGTTTGAAAACATTTTCGTGAGAGCCCTAGTGATCATAGTCTAGACTCAAGAATGAATCCTAGTTCGCTATGATCGAGGCTCTGATACCAAGCTGTCACACCCTGGCTTTTGTGGAAGCGTGGGTTTATTTGGTGTGACTTCTTAATACCATAGCAACAATCATAACAATGCTATATGATAAAAACACAAGATGCTCATCCATTAATATAGTTAGAAAATACCATAACATAATTGTTTTGAATCATCAACCCAAAATAAGTTACAACCATGACTTGTTTAAAAATGAGTTCCCAATGGACTCAACAAAAGACCTTAAATAAAAAGAGGTTTGGAGACGTGTGACCCGTCCAGGCAAGGGTTACACCTCCCAAACCCTACACCCCTGGATGACATCTTTTATTTACTACGCAACTTAACGTGCATCACCCGCCAGATCTAATCAATTCCCTGAAATACATGTAGTTTGAAAAATCAACAAAAAGTTGAGCGAGTTCATGTGTATGTGAGTATGTATAAACCTTTGTAAACGACAGAAGGCCTATGCGGATCCAAACCGGAAACATGTGGATTTCCAAGTTGGAGAAATAGTGTTATTAAAGGTTTCACCCTGGAAGGGTGTGGCACGCTTCGGAAAGCGTGGGAAGTTAAATCCGCGCTACATTGGTCCTTTCAGAATTCTGGAAAGAATAGGACTAGTAGCATACAAGTTGGACCTACCTGCTGAACTGAAGGGTGTTCACGATACATTTCATGTATCCAATCTAAAGAAAAGTCCAACTCAAGTCACCGTTGCCATTCCCACCGACGAGATTCATGTTGACGACACGCTCCACTTCATTGAAGAACCTGTTGAGGTCACGGATTGGAAAGTTAACAAGACCCGCCGGAGCAGTGTCAAGCTCGTCAAAGTTCGTTGGAATGCCAGACATGGTCCTGAATACACCTGGGAACGTGAGGACCGGATGAAAGAGAAATACCCCCACCTTTTTCCTAAGAACCCTGCATCTTCAAGCAGAACTTAAATTTCAGGACGAAATTTATTTAACGGGGGGAGAATGTGACAACCCTCACCAAACCAGGTATCCGTACGACTTAATTAAAGATTAATTACTGCTTAATTACTGTGCTTGTTTGAACTAGCTGATGAACTGCTACTTGATATCTGATACATGTACGTACTTGCATCATACTTTACCTATCGTCACTACATTATTTACATACTGAACCTTAGTGACAAACATGATGCACAAAAAGCACAGTAGCACAATACACGGATAACCTATTGAACATGCTGATAAAGCCAGCATCAGGCAGACACTGCCTCTAAGGCCTGTACGAGCCAGAAACGTTTTGCTACACTAGTAGTGAGTGTAGGGATATAAGGGTTGTGGAACTGCGTCTCTAGGAATAAGTCACAATGACTGGATGTGCCTAAAACGTACTCTAAGTACAAAACTCAGCACTTTACAAAATAATTCAACTTTTAGCTAACTAATAAAGTGCCAAAATATGAGAAAAATAACACTAGACACTTTCCAAAGTGTCAGGAATAAGCTGTGTCACTAAAAAGAGTAATAACGACACTTTAAAGCTTTAGCAACGCTTTAACGGATTACTATCCAACCGAACAACCGGATTATACCCGAAACATGAAAATATTGTTATTTTCACTATTTATCTTTTCTAAGCCAGTTAGGGTCCCTGAGTACCCTAACACCCTTTGTAACGCGTGACACACTACTAACTAAGTTAAGCACTTAACCTAACCTACTTAACTTAACCTAATACTTACCCATCTAGTTGAAATCAAACTAGGTACCCCCCCCCCTTGGCCGATTTCGGTCACCATGTGACTAGAACTTGTACCATTTTTGAATATTTAATTCCATTATGTCTAATATCTACTTGACATAACATCCATTGGTTCATAATCCAACTTTTGCCTATAAGTAATCACAATTGCACAACATAATCATCCATCATATTACACCACCTAAACACCTCTCTCTCTCCCTCAAGACTCTCGGCCGAACACCCCTCTTTCACCCAACCATTTTTCGGTTTTGATCTTCAAGTTCCATCATCATTCAAGCATCAAGGGTCTCGTATTAGGAAGCTTGGAGCAAACGGAACGCGAAGGACCTCTTTCTCTAGCTTTTATCCACCCATTTTGCGCATAGATTCTTCCCTAGCCTCGAGCTAGTGGTATGATGTTTAAATCTCTATCTTGAACTAATCTAAAGTGGTTAAAAGGATTTGTATCGGTTAAATCTCGTTAAAATGCAAAATGATGCACAAAAGTCTACTAAAAACACTTAAAATGGTGGTTAATAGCTTATATGTTGTGTAAATGATGTAGTATTTGAAATGTATGATTATATTGACCCGATCTATGATTGTGGTAGCTCGGATCACCATTTAACCCGATGTAGTCATGTTCTTGGATCATGACATAAGGTTATGTTAGAAGATACAAGGGTTAAAAGGTGAAACTCTACCACACATGAAACATGAACTTGTGTAAAAGTATTTTTACTTGCAAAATAGTGTTTAAAACTAGCAGATCTACGTATCTGCAAGTGGTATTTTCAAAGGACCAAGCGTTAAAGAAATCATGTTTTCTAAAAGACGGATCTCACAATAACAAGAATGATATTTAGAACACATAAGTGTGTAAACACTTGTGTAACACAAGTTTCAACAAAATAACTATCTTTGTAAAAATGGACAAGAAGTTGTAAAGACGGAACTTCTCTAAAAACAAGACTTTTACGAAACCGGATTTATATACAAAAGATCCACTAAAGGTAATGAGATTTACCTCATATTTTCGGAAAAACTACAAGTTCATGTAATATATGCAATTTGTATATTTTGACTAGTTAAAAATGTTGAAATATCGTTTGATGACGTTGAGAAAATTGTTGAGTTGAATTGTTAAAGAAAATGATACGCTTGAAAGCGTGGCCACCTCCAGTTACAGAGGAAACTCTGGCGAAATTTTTCTAAAAACCTAACACTTAGAATTATTTACATTACAAGTGTTAGAATTATTTTTGACATGTTTTCGAAATATGAATTTCGCCATGACTTTATTTACTAAACATTCGGAGGTGGGATTTTCACAAAATTTAACGTGATAAATAAATATTTTTCACACACTGTTTATGATTATTTTGTGAAAATGCATAAATATTATTTTTAGAGTAAAAATAATATTCACGAACGTCAACGATCCCAAAATAATACGAACGCTTTCACCATAAATATATAAGTTACACCGGTAATCATATTACCACTCGATTGTTAAAACGTAACTTACGCACTTACGGAAATATTTATGAACGCACATGTATTAAATCCCCCATCCTTGGGAAGGAGATTAATTACCAAGTATTTACAAAATGTAAACACGAAATAGTTGTCTAACTATTTCCCAAAAACATAAACCATGAAGCTAAGGCACGGCCGTCCGTCTAATAGAAATTAGCACATGTAGGTCGTCGCACAGCTGCGTGAGCAGGAGATACTTGGTAGAGACGCTTCACTGTGAGTTCATGTCCCCCTTTTCTCTAACTGTTTTCAGTTTTCTTAACTGCGGGGGTGAAATACATGTTACTATGATTACAAGTACTTTATACACGGTATGGTTAGCGTAAGGAGGTTTATTACTCAGATCATGTGAGTGGGTAGGAGCAATATGAGGCCATTAGTCCTCATGTCGGGACCGAGGGACAGGAGCGGTAGATCTATCTGGGTGTAGCGAGCCCAGCCCCAGGCCAAACTAGAAACGGACCTTGGGGTGACTTTGTCCACATACAAATGCCGTGGCGAAATCTGCTAGGTTTGAGTCTCCCTATTTGCACTTCACATATATCAGTGGCCTTGCAAACCATTGGTGATCACAAGTCCCCTTATTTGCTACATACCACGACTATTTTTATACTCACAAGTGTTTTACATACTCACTTACACATGAACTCGCTCAACATTATTGTTGATTTTTCAACTTACATGTATTTCAAGAAATTAACAAGATTTGGCACGGTATGGCATGTTTTCCGCTGCACTAGTTTCCGAGGTCATCCGGGGTTTAGGGGATGTGTCTCTTTCCTGGACAAGACACAATCCTTAAACCATGTTTATGCTATGTTTTAAGTTTGTAATGTCTGTTGAACAAGGTTATGGTTGTTAGGGTATGTTCCCGTTAAAACAATGGTACTGTACTTGGTTTTCAAAACTTAATGGATGATCTTGCATGTTTTTAATTCATATAGCTTGGTTATGATTAAGCTATGGTATTAAGAAGTCACACCAAATTAACCACGCTTCCGCAAAGCCAGGGTGTGACAGCTTGGTATCAGAGCTCTGATCATAGCGAACTAGGATTCCTTCTCGAGTCTAGACTATGATCACTAGGGCTCTCACGAAAACATTTTTCTGCATACCACTCAAGTCCAGATCCAAAACTTTTTACAAGCAAATGTTGAGCACATTTAATTATTTATAGGCTCAGCCTGGAGGGCTGAGGCTCGGTCTGGAGGATCGAGGCTCGGTCTAGGTGACCGAGGTAGTTGAACACGTTGATTTATTATAGGCTCAGCCTGGAGGGCTGAGGCTCGGTCTGGAGGATCGAGGCTTGGTCTAGGTGACCAAGGTAGTTGGCTAGGAAGAGTAGGCTCAGTCATGAAGGCTGAGGCTCGGTCAAGGGGACCGAGGCTCGATCTAAGTGGTCGAGGTGGAGGATAGAGCAGTCTTAGAGACTGGGAGAAATTGGCTAGTGAGACTAGGAGAATTATGTGATACCTTACTTGGTGACTTATGTGATTATCTGATTGTGTGACTGATTATTTGAGCATATTTGTGTTTATGATACAGACTCATGGATTCAGCCGGTACTGGCGATTCGGACACCACTGGACCCATACCTATCGTATCTGATGACCTCACATCCTCCGAGCATGAGGTGTACACATCTGACTATACCAGTACTGACGAGGATGATTTCCAGCCCTTCGCACTACCCGATGGTGCTGATGAGCCTGCAGATGACCCTCCCGCTGAGTACCTACCTCTAGTAGAGATTCCGGCCCCTATACCCTTAGCCGTTTATCCAGCATATGATCTTCTTCTTGACGCCGAGGCTGATGGCGATATTGACCTGTTTGAGGATGAGCCCTTTGAGGATGAGATCCAGGGCGAGGCCCTTCTTCCTGCGGACGATCTTCTGATGATCGCTGACGTTCCCGCTGAGGATCCGCCAGCACATTCTCCTGTCCCAGACTCCTTCGAGTCTGTGGCATCCGCACCTTCTCACACATTGAGCGCACAGCACTTTGCGCATGATTCTGATCCTGACCAGGCATCCTCTGTTGCACCCATTCCTAGTTTTGCGTTTGACCATGATGACATAGAGGATTCTGATCCCATCTTTCCCCCGGGATACGACCCGGATCGTGATATCGAGTTTATACCTATGGATCAGCCCATGGAGGATCCAGCTGACCCAGTAGACCCTATCGACCCCGAGTTTGACTTCGAGATGGCTTTTGATGATCCCGAGCCTGTCGTCGCTCCTGAGCAGGCAGCCGCTCTAGACCCCATACTTGAGCATGACCCCGTACATGCTGGCATCCCTATTGAGCCTGTTATAGCAGACCCACCTGTTGGTGATCTCCCCATGGATGTTCCTTTGTTCGAGGGCGATCATGTTGTTGTTGATCCTATTGTTCCTCTACCTGTTGTTGATATACCTGTTGACCATCCTGTTGAGCACATTGCACCTGTTCACCTTTTTGTTGCTCCCCCACCTGATCCCATCCCACTAGAGCCCGAGCATGCACTGTTCGCGGCACACATGGATCCACCAGATGAGCATGCACAGCACGGTTGGATACCTGCTGATGAGGATGTTCCACCATTTCCCCCTCATATCCCTGATACACGACATGTTGATTTTTCTTTTCAGGTTCCTCAGTTTGTACCTCCAGCAAGGGCTGGAGATGGTTCTTCAGCCCATCCTTTTGGGCATGTACCGATGTCTATCCCTTTCATGCCCCAGATGTCATCGGTTCCACCCTCTGTTGCTCCATTTCATGTGGCACCTTTCGATCCCACTAGTGAGCCGTTCCTTTGGGCACCAGACTCTGCTGTACCGCCTACTGACCCCTACCATCGTTTCCACATGGGGTATACTATTGAGGACGTTTTGATGTCCTTTGTCGCCCAGCACGAGTCGCACACGCAGCGCATCCAGGAGCTTGAGAGAGCTCAGCTGCCACCATGCCAGTGCCATGGTCAGACACACTCTCCTCTGCAGACATTTCGACCCTTACCTCCAGATTATGCTGCCCGTCTCTTTGCACTAGAGCAGCAGGTTGCTTCTAGCATTCGTACTCAGCAGGCCATGGAGGAGGACTGGCTCCAGTTACGTCGTTTGTTTTACACCCACTTTCCCCCTCCTCCACCACCATCTGTATAGAGCTCATCAGTGCTGTTTGGGTAGACGAGGGTGAGAAGACGGCGATTGTTGGACTGCACAGCATTTTTTGGAGACTACCTTATGATCCTAACTTTTGTTGACATGTATTTGATGTTGTATTTGACACTGACATGATATAGTTTTTGGACAGGGGTGATGTAGCCCCTAGTTGATTGATGATTGTATGACACAGGGATGTACTGATACACTTACTATGTGGTCTCGATATATGGCAATCGCAGTATTCTCACCATATTTGATTCGCTTGATTGCTTATTTATATTTTTATGATATGGGATGTGGTGTGATTGGAATTTGTGATGTATTGATAACATGAGATGTTATGTGCTATTACTATTACTATATACGTACGTTTCACTATGGCCTGACCAACGTAAACCATCTTTTAGAAGATGCCGCCGAGACGTGAGACACGCATGCCTACCAATGAGGTAGAACTCCAGCAAATTATTGCTGCTGCCATAGCACAGTATGCAGCATCCCAGCCAGGAACGAGCGGAAGTATTAACCAAGGCAACAATAACCCACCTCATGGATGCACCTACAAGCAGTTCTTAGACTGCAAGCCCGTAAACTTTGATGGCACAGGAGGTGCTGTCGCCTTTGTTCGTTGGGCTGAGAAAACCGAATCTGTTCTACGCATGAGCAAGTGCGCGCTGGATCAGCAAGTCACCTATATCTCAGGGCTGTTTCTAGATGGAGCTTTATCCTGGTGGAATCTACAAGTACAGACACTAGGCGAAGCTGCTGCCTACGCGCTGACCTGGACCGAACTGAAGGAACTTATGCGCAAAAAGTACTGTTCCCGCGCAGAAATCCAGCGATTGGAGACCGAGTTCTGGCACTTGAAAATGGACGGTCCAAAGATAGCGGAATACGTTCAAAGGTTCCATGACTTATCGCATGTGGTACCCTACATGGTCACTCCTGAGTTCAAGAGGATTGAACGCTTCATTTGGGGACTAGCTCCTCAAATCATAAGCATGGTAACCTCATCCAAGCCTGCGACCATTACCGAGGCGATCGATTTGAGCGTAGCTCTCACAGAGGAGGCTATCCGATTGAACAAGTTTGATGAAGCAGAGCCGAAGAAGAAAGAGACTCACGTCGAGTCATCAGGAGGTAGCAAACGGAAGTTCTCAAACTTCAAGCAAGGCGCCAGTGTGGCGGTTAAGAAAGGAGGATCAGCTGGTAGTGGAAAGAAAGGAAAAGGATACCAGGGCACCCAGCCCAAGTGTAATACCTGTCAACGCCATCATACTGGCCATTGTAGTGTGAAAGTATGCGAAGCATGTGGAAAGCCGGGCCACTCGAAAGATTCTTGTTGGGCTAGTGCTGGCCGGGGAGGCCAGGGAGGATTTGGGAATAGGAATAATAATCGTGGTGGTAATCGCTCGCAAGGAAACTATGGAGGGAACGAGAATCGAGGCAACAATGCTAACCAAGCGGGCGCCGTGAATCGTAATCAAAGGAATGATTAAGCTGGTGGAAACGGGCAAAGACTTGGATGTTATAACTGCGGAGATATCGGGCATTTTAAGAAGAACTGCCCAGAGTTAAACCAAGCCCGTGGAAGAGTATTCCAACTCGAAGCTAGGGAAGCGCGCCAGGACCCCAATGTTGTTACTGGTACGTTCCCCGTAAATCAACGCTATGCATCCGTTTTATTTGATACTGGTGCCGATTATAGCTTCGTGTCGTTAGAATTTAAGAATATGCTTGGTTTAGCCGCTAATAAGTTAGATATTCCGTACTCAATCGAATTGGCCAATGGAAAGTTAGTAGAAGCCAATGAAGTTATCAGAGGTTGTGTGATCGAATTAGGAGAGCGTGAGTTTGCTTTAGATCTACTACCAGTCCAGTTGGGAAGCTTCGACGTGGTGGTAGGAATGGATTGGTTATCAGGCAACAAGGCAGAGATAGTTTGTCATGAAAAGATTGTTCGTATCCCAATCGAAGATGGCGAAACAATAGTGGTGCACGGAGAGAAGCGTGAGACGCCGTTGAGGATTATCAGCTGCTTGAAAGCAAGGAAGTGTTTGCAGAAAGGATGTGTTGCTTTTCTGGCACACATTGTGGATAAAAAGGCTGCTGAGCCAAAGATCGAAGACATCCCTGTCGTGAGGGAATACCCAGAAATCTTCCCAGAAGACTTACCTGGACTTCCACCTCAGAGGCAAGTAGAGTTTCACATTGACTTAGTTCCAAGCGTCGCGCCTGTGGCTAAGGCACCATATAGACTTGCTCCGTCTGAGATGCAGGAACTGTCGACACAGCTTCAAGAGCTATTAGACAAGGGTTTTATCCGACCAAGCTTCTCACCTTGGGGAGCTCCAGTCCTGTTTGTCAAAAAGAAGGACGGTAGTTTTCGAATGTGCATCGACTACCGGGAGCTGAACAAGCTGACGATCAAGAATAGGTATCCTCTGCCAAGAATTGATGATCTGTTCGACCAACTTCAAGGTTCAAGCTTTTATTCAAAGATCGATCTTCGATCTGGATACCATCAGCTAAGAATACAAGAGGAAAGCATTCCAAAGACAGCCTTCCGAACTCGTTATGGACACTACGAGTTTCTTGTTATGCCGTTTGGTTTGACAAACGCACCTGCAGTCTTTATGGATTTGATGAATAGAGTTTGCAAGCCGTACTTGGACAAGTTCGTGATTGTATTCATCGATGACATTTTAATTTATTCAAAGACGAAGGCTGAACACGAGCAGCATCTTAGAGCCATTCTAGAGCTGCTGAAGAAGGAACAACTGTATGCCAAATTCTCCAAGTGCGAATTTTGGCTACGTGAAGTCCAATTCCTTGGGCACGTGGTAAATGGAGATGGAATCCACGTGGATCCAACCAAGATCGAGGCGATCAAGGATTGGGAAACGCCAAAGACGCCAACCGAGATTCGGCAATTCTTGGGTTTGGCTGGCTACTATCGAAGGTTCATTGAGGATTTTTCAAAAATCGCTCAACCTTTGACGCTCCTCACCCAGAAAGATAAGACGTTTGATTGGGGAATCAAACAGGAAGAAGCGTTCCAGATACTGAAGGATAAGCTTTGTAACGCGCCAATCTTAGCTCTACCGGAAGGTACTGATGATTTTGTGGTATACTGCGACGCATCGCGTCAAGGACTGGGTTGTGTGTTGATGCAACGCCAAAAGGTTATTGCTTACGCATCGCGTCAGTTGAAAGTGCATGAAAAGAACTATACCACACACGATTTGGAGCTCGGCGCAGTGGTTTTTGCTTTAAAGATCTGGAGACACTACCTTTATGGTACGAAGTGTACGATCTTTACAGATCACAAGAGCCTACAACATATTTTCAACCAGAAGGAGTTGAATATGAGGCAAAGACGATGGGTTGAATTGTTGAACGACTACGACTGCGAGATAAAGTACCATCCAGGGAAGGCGAACGTGGTCGCCGATGCCCTAAGTCGTAAAGAGAGAATCAAGCCCATAAGGGTTAGAGCTTTGGAAATGATTATTCAGACCGATCTTTCCTTGCGCATTCGTGCCGCGCAAAAGGAAGCTCTCAAGGAAGGAAACCTTGAAGAAGAATGTCTCCGTAGGATGGAGAAGCTATTGGTACCAAACGAGGAAGGAACGTTATGCTTCGAGAAAAGGATTTGGGTTCCTCTGTTTGGTGGTTTAAGAAAAGTTATTTTTGATGAAGCTCACAAGTCGCGGTACTCTATCCACCCTGGATCGGATAAGATGTACCAGGATCTCAAAGATTATTATTGGTGGCCTAGGATGAAAGGCGATGTTGCTGTTTATGTGAGCAAATGTTTAACATGCGCTAAGGTTAAAGCCGAATACCAGAAGCCTTCAGGACTTCTGCAACAGCCTGAAATTCCCAAGTGGAAATGGGAACAAATCTCCATGGATTTTATTACGAAGTTGCCAAGAACGCCAAGAGGCCATGATATGATTTGGGTGATAGTTGACCGCCTAACAAAGTCCGCACACTTTCTGCCAATCAAAGAGAAAGACAGTACTAGTAAACTTGCGGAAATATACCTGAGAGAGATTGTCGCACGCCATGGAGTACCTCTCTCGATCATCTCTGATAGAGACGGAAGGTTTGTGTCTAGGATATGGCAATCCTTCCAAGAAGCGTTTGGATCGCAATTAAATCTGAGCACTGCATTTCACCCGCAAACTGACGGCCAGAGCGAGCGAACGATACAGACTTTGGAAGACATGCTGAGGGCGTGTGTTATGGATTTGGGCGGTAGCTGGGATAAACATTTACCTTTGGTCGAATTTTCATACAACAACAGCTACCACACCAGTATTGGTGTCGCGCCATTCGAAGCCCTTTACGGACGCAAGTGCCGATCACCTCTATGTTGGGCTGACGCAGGTGATAGGAAACTCGCTGGTCCCGAGATCGTCCAAGAGACGACAGACAAGATCGCGCAGATTCTTAAACGCATCGAAGCAGCTCGCCACAGACAGAAGGCCTATGCGGATCCAAACCGGAAACATGTGTATTTCCAAGTTGGAGAAATAGTGTTATTAAAGGTTTCACCCTGGAAGGGTGTGGCACGCTTCGGAAAGCGTGGGAAGTTAAATCTGTGCTACATTGGTCCTTTCAGAATTCTGGAAAGAATAGGACTAGTAGCATACAAGTTGGACCTACCTGCTGAACTGAAGGGTGTTCACGATACATTTCATGTATCCAATCTAAATAAAAGTCCAACTCAAGTCACCGTTGCCATTCCCACCGACGAGATTCATGTTGACGACACGCTCCACTTCATTGAAGAACCTGTTGAGGTCACGGATTGGAAAGTTAACAAGACCCGCCGGAGCAGTGTCAAGCTCGTCAAAGTTCGTTGGAATGCCAGACATGGTCCTGAATACACCTGGGAACGTGAGGACCGGATGAAAGAGAAATACCCCCACCTTTTTCCTAAGAACCCTGCATCTTCAAGCAGAACTTAAATTTCAGGACGAAATTTATTTAACGGGGGGAGAATGTGACAACCCTCACCAAACCAGGTATCCGTACGACTTAATTAAAGATTAATTACTGCTTAATTACTGTGCTTATTTGAACTAGCTGATGAACTGCTACTTGATATCTGATACATGTACGTACTTGCATCATACTTTACCTATCGTCACTACATTATTTACATACTGAACCTTAGTGACAAACATGATGCACAAAAAGCACAGTAGCACAATACACGGATAACCTATTGAACATGCTGATAAAGCCAGCATCAGGCAGACACTGCCTCTAAGGCCTGTACGAGCCAGAAACGTTTTTCTACACTAGTAGTGAGTGTAGGGATATAAGGGTTGTGGAACTGCGTCTCTAGGAATAAGTCACAATGACTGGATGTGCCTAAAACGTACTCTAAGTACAAAACTCAGCACTTTACAAAATAATTCAGCTTTTAGCTAACTAATAAAGTGCCAAAATATGAGAAAAATAACACTAGACACTTTCCAAAGTGTCAGGAATAAGCTGTGTCACTAAAAAGAGTAATAACGACACTTTAAAGCTTTAGCAACGCTTTAACGGATTACTATCCAACCGAACAACCGGATTATACCCGAAACATGAAAATATTGTTATTTTCACTATTTATCTTTTCTAAGCCAGTTAGGGTCCCTGAGTACCCTAACACCCTTTGTAACGCGTGACACACTACTAACTAAGTTAAGCACTTAACCTAACCTACTTAACTTAACCTAATACTTACCCATCTAGTTGAAATCAAACTAGGTACCCCCCCCTTGGCCGATTTCGGTCACCATGTGACTAGAACTTGTACCATTTTTGAATATTTAATTCCATTATGTCTAATATCTACTTGACATAACATCCATTGGTTCATAATCCAACTTTTGCCTATAAGTAATCACAATTGCACAACATAATCATCCATCATATTACACCACCTAAACACCTCTCTCTCTCCCTCAAGACTCTCGGCCGAACACCCCTCTTTCACCCAACCATTTTTCGGTTTTGATCTTCAAGTTCCATCATCATTCAAGCATCAAGGGTCTCGTATTAGGAAGCTTGGAGCAAACGGAACGCGAAGGACCTCTTTCTCTAGCTTTTATCCACCCATTTTGCGCATAGATTCTTCCCTAGCCTCGAGCTAGTGGTATGATGTTTAAATCTCTATCTTGAACTAATCTAAAGTGGTTAAAAGGATTTGTATCGGTTAAATCTCGTTAAAATGCAAAATGATGCACAAAAGTCTACTAAAAACACTTAAAATGGTGGTTAATAGCTTATATGTTGTGTAAATGATGTAGTATTTGAAATGTATGATTATATTGACCCGATCTATGATTGTGGTAGCTCGGATCACCATTTAACCCGGTGTAGTCATGTTCTTGGATCATGACATAAGGTTATGTTAGAAGATACAAGGGTTAAAAGGTGAAACTCTACCACACATGAAACATGAACTTGTGTAAAAGTATTTTTACTTGCAAAATAGTGTTTAAAACTAGCAGATCTACGTATCTGCAAGTGGTATTTTCAAAGGACCAAGCGTTAAAGAAATCATGTTTTCTAAAAGACGGATCTCACAATAACAAGAATGATATTTAGAACACACAAGTGTGTAAACACTTGTGTAACACAAGTTTCAACAAAATAACTATCTTTGTAAAAATGGACAAGAAGTTGTAAAGACGGAACTTCTCTAAAAACAAGACTTTTACGAAACCGGATTTATATACAAAAGATCCACTAAAGGTAATGAGATTTACCTCATATTTTCGGAAAAACTACAAGTTCATGTAATATATGCAATTTGTATATTTTGACTAGTTAAAAATGTTGAAATATCGTTTGATGACGTTGAGAAAATTGTTGAGTTGAATTGTTAAAGAAAATGATACGCTTGAAAGCGTGGCCACCTCCAGTTACAGAGGAAACTCTGGCGAAATTTTTCTAAAAACCTAACACTTAGAATTATTTACATTACAAGTGTTAGAATTATTTTTGACATGTTTTCGAAATATGAATTTCGCCATAACTTTATTTACTAAACATTCGGAGGTGGGATTTTCACAAAATTTAACGTGATAAATAAATATTTTTCACACACTGTTTATGATTATTTTGTGAAAATGCATAAATATTATTTTTAGAGTAAAAATAATATTCACGAACGTCAACGATCCCAAAATAATACGAACGCTTTCACCATAAATATATAAGTTACACCGGTAATCATATTACCACTCGATTGTTAAAACGTAACTTACGCACTTACGGAAATATTTATGAACGCACATGTATTAAATCCCCCATCCTTGGGAAGGAGATTAATTACCAAGTATTTACAAAATGTAAACACGAAATAGTTGTCTAACTATTTCCCAAAAACATAAACCATGAAGCTAAGGCACGGCCGTCCGTCTAATAGAAATTAGCACATGTAGGTCGTCGCACAGCTGCGTGAGCAGGAGATACTTGGTAGAGACGCTTCACTGTGAGTTCATGTCCCCCTTTTCTCTAACTGTTTTCAGTTTTCTTAACTGCGGGGGTGAAATACATGTTACTCTGATTACAAGTACTTTATACACGGTATGGTTAGCGTAAGGAGGTTTATTACTCAGATCATGTGAGTGGGTAGGAGCAATATGAGGCCATTAGTCCTCATGTCGGGACCGAGGGACAGGAGCGGTAGATCTATCTGGGTGTAGCGAGCCCAGCCCCAGGCCAAACTAGAAACGGACCTTGGGGTGACTTTGTCCACATACAAATGCCGTGGCGAAATCTGCTAGGTTTGAGTCTCCCTATTTGCACTTCACATATATCAGTGGCCTTGCAAACCATTGGTGATCACAAGTCCCCTTATTTGCTACATACCACGACTATTTTTATACTCACAAGTGTTTTACATACTCACTTACACATGAACTCGCTCAACATTATTGTTGATTTTTCAACTTACATGTATTTCAGGAAATTAACAAGATCTGGCACGGTATGGCATGTTTTCCGCTGCACTAGTTTTCGAGGTCATCCGGGGTTTAGGGGATGTGTCTCTTTCCTGGACAAGACACAATCCTTAAACCATGTTTATGTTATGTTTTAAGTTTGTAATGTCTGTTGAACAAGGTTATGGTTCTTAGGGTATGTTCCCGTTAAAACAATGGTACTGTACTTGGTTTTCAAAACTTAATGGATGATCTTGCATGTTTTTAATTCATATAGCTTGGTTATGATTAAGCTATGGTATTAAGAAGTCACACCAAATTAACCACGCTTCCGCAAAGCCAGGGTGTGACAACTGTAGTGTGTCTCCTGTGCTCGTACTCAAACCTTGTCAGCTATACAACGACCTACAACGTACTAATGTCAATTAGACGAACGGGCCGTGCCTTGGCTTAGTATTTACGGGATTGAGTTACGTTACTTTGATATTATTCCAATTTATAACTTATTGTTAAAATAATAATAATTATTTTAACTTACATTATATTTGTAGGTCTTGAAATAATAGTTAGACAACTATTTCGTATTCACACTTCTCAAGTATTTTATGTGCGTATTTCCTTCCCAAGGATGAGGGTATTTTATACATGTATTTTTTTGGGATAATTCATATTTCTCGTTAACCAAAATATTATCCATCCAAAATATACTAGTAACGGTATTTTGTTGAGTTATATTATTTTTCTCTAAATAATATAACTAGTTCCCAAATTATGCAAATATTCACATAAGCGTTTTAGTATAAAATATATATTCTAAATATATGTTTGTCCGCTTTTATTTACGAAAACCAACCTCCGATACTTTGAAATTTTGTAACCAAAATTATGGCGAAGTTTACTTCTGAAAAACAAAGTTAAACATATTTGTAAACACTTATTAGAAAATAATTTTCTAAGTCTTGGGATTTTTAGAAAATTTCGCCAGAGTTTCCCCTAAAAACAGAGGTGTCCATGCTAATAAGCATATCATTTTCTTTTTAAAATCACTCAACAATCAATTTTACATTACTAAGAGCAAAAACAACATGCGTTACACACTAATCATGAACTTGATACATTCCGAAAACGCGTAGTAACTTGGTAAAGCCTTTAGTGGACTTAGTTACCTTCCAAAGCGTATCTATTTCTTTAAAAATCATTTTCTTAAAAGAGTTTAAAGTTTACAACTTGTAAACAATTTTTACAAGAAATTTAACCTTTTGAACTCTTCTTGTAAATAAAAGGTTTCTACACATTTTTCATTTCCAAAAGTAGTGTAGTGTATGTACAAGTCATGATTTTCCAAAAATCGATTCTTTGACTTGGTTTATTTAGAAAAGTCTTTTGTAAAAACCGGATCTACATGATCACAAACTCATTTTGTTTCACTATTTTTCAAGAAAAAATATTTTTATCAAGTTCATATATAAACTAGAAAATGATTATTTCATGTATCAATAATCAACTCCCTAGTCTTGTTAAATCATGTTTCTAAACATTATTTAACAAGCTCCATATGATGATTAACCTCACATAACCAAGAATCAACATGCAATCAACAACATATTCATATCAACAACATTCTAACAACATTTCATTATGTTTCATCTTTATGTAAACTCTATGTAAAGCTTTATGTTCATCTTCTTAGTTCTTGTTCTTTAGTGTTTTAAACATAATTATCATACTACAACTTTTAACCATAAAAATAATATGATCAAGAGTTAAACAAGAACTTACTACTAGCACCAAGGCTAGGGATGATCTCTAGTGAGGAAGATGAAGAAAATGATGGTGAAAAGCAAGAAATAAAGCTCCTTGAAGTTCCACAAGTTGCAAGCTTCCTTGAATCACCTTCTAGCCTTGAATGAAGCTCAAAAATGGAAGAAGATGGTTGTGATATGGTGGAGGTGGTGGCGGTTGTAGTGTGGCCGAGAGAGGGAGAGAGAGATGAGTGAGAGTGGTGTGAAGATATGGAATGGTGAAGTTGATCATGGAGCCATACTTATAAAGATGTTCTCTAATATTTTGTTTACAAGATCAAGCAACATCTAATAAAACATGAAACAAATCAAGAAAGTAAGTAGTGAAGTATGGTGTGGATATTTTGTGGGTCCTTTGGTGACCGAATTCGGGTATGGGGGGGTTGGATGTAAATTTTTTTGATGATAGTTGTTAATTATAAGTTAGAATCCAAGTATATACTTACATATATTAGTTAGTGGAGAATTTAGTGGGTGTTATGGTGTACGGGGACCATGACTAGCTCAAAAATAATTAAACAATGTATTTGACAAAAATTTAGTGTCCCGGGTAATGTCCAGTTGTTCGGTTGGATACCGTTCCGTTAAAGTTTTTAATTATTCTATAAAGGGTCTTTTATATATATTTTTGTAACACGATTAATTCCCGGCACTTAGGAAAGCATACAGGACCATTCTGCCAAATTTTTTACATCTTACTAGCATGTTAAATGCTGAATTTTTGCTGAAAATGCAGAATTCTGCACTTAAAGTGTGTTTTTGGCACTTCCCGGCACTTTAACTATCACCTAGTGACGCAGTTTTACGGTCCTCCATTCCCTACACTCCATACTAGTGTAGTACCTTGTCCCTGGCCCATACTGGGCCTCAAAAACACTGTCTGTCTATTTGCTGGCATTGTCAGCATGTTTCCGAATTATCCGTTCAGTGTGCTAACTGTGCTTTGTGCATCAAGTATGTCACTAATGTTTGTATGTAATAAATGGAGTGACGGTATGAAATGTGATACATATGTATGTATGATACAAAAATCATAAAGCAGTTCAAGTTGTCAGTTGTAATCTAGCACAGTCATTAAGCACATAATTAAAATTAATTAATTGTACGGATACCTATAATTGTGAGGGTTGTCACAGACACACCCACGAATGATCCTAAAGAGAGAACATTCACTCAGCTCATTAATACACCATTGGAAGTCCTTATAACAGAAACAATCTTGTTACCTGCCATGCATCACATGCATGCGGGTACTACAAAAGATGAAAAGAAATACTGCGCGTACCACAAAGAGATAGGTTGTAATACGAATGATTGTTTACAGTTAACAAAGCAGCTAGAACGTGCGATAAAATTAGGAAAGCTAGCACACTTGGTGATGGAAATTGTCAAAGGACCACAACCAGTAGACATAGACGCACTGGGTTAACCTGTAAACAAAACAAAAACGTTACATATGATACATACATGTTTGCGCAATAACACAAGACAATAGTAGTGAAACATGGTGTGAATAACATGTGGTGTTTTCTATAATATGATGAGGTCCTTCGTATGTGAGGTTAATCGTTATTTCAGCTAAGTTGGATCATTATCGATTCAAATGCGTTTTTGTGGACGGAGGAAGCAATTTGTATGTCATGTATGAACAATACTTTAGACAGCTAGCTTGGGAAGACCAGAAGAGACTAGCATATTATGATGTGCCCATTGCCGGTTTCTCCAACAAAGTTGTATAACCATTAGGCTAAATAACCTTTCCAGTCACTCTTGGCGATGGTACCAGGGTGTGTACATAGATGGTCACATTCATAGTTATACCTGTGGTGTCAAAATACAATATCATTTTGGGACAAGAATCATTAGCCCTTTTCAATGTTGTTGCATCAACGATCCACGAAGCAATTGGTTTACCAACCAAACAAGGGGTGGCAATAGTATGGTCAGTCAAGCAATGTACAATTGTAGAAAAATTCTACTCTATAAAACAAGCAAAAGTGTCCGAGGCCAAAGAAGAGTAGTGAATACTCAACCCTCCTTTCCAGAATAGACCATCACCCTATGCATTTCGCTATCAGAAAACATGCGCAACAACCTGAAATAACCTGAAACGATTGTTAAGATCAAACATGGACGTGTTCATATGGCAACCATTCGACATGCATAGCATGTCATGATCCATGGTAGAGCATAAATTGAACGTCTCAAAGGACATTGCACCATGGCGAAGAAAAGATCGTGAGTCCCAAATCAGCTTTGGATCACAGTGATAATGATTGATACACACACACAAACACCTATTGGTTAGGTGTTTGAGTGATAAAAGTAAGAAAACCAAGAATAAGATGAAGAATCTTGACTAAGGATGAATAAACCAAGGTTGATTAGTAATCCTATAATATTTAATACAATCAAAGGGCCTAGGTATCGGATTTAAGCACAAGAATCAGAAGATTACACAAATGAATAACACAAAACTACCTTAGTCCAAGAAACTTGGAAACCTAAGAGTGGAGCACTGATTATATAACATCTGATTACCCAACTAATTATAATTACGCTGGGAATCTAAATACACCGCCCCTAATGGGACATATTACAAAATGTTCATTTTTGGCCCCTTTACACTTCCAAACTATTACAAACAAGCCATAAACTACTAAACTCAAGTACAAACGGTCTCAAAACGTTCTAACAATATCCCCCCTAGATCGTTGCGTACTGTGAGAGTCTTCATTCCATGTCTTGAGCTTCGGGGCTTGCGGTTGCTTCTTCAGCATTCTTTGGTGGTGTGGTTTGATGAGTAGCAACTTCACTAATTATTGGTGGGTCCTCCATAGTGACTTCATATGTGGATGAAGTCAGAGGTGGTATCAGTTGCACATCTGATTCTGATGAAGGATCCTTTTCTTGAGGTGTGAATGATTGCGGTTTGGTAGATTTTTCAGCATCTTTCTTCTTTCTAGCTTCATCCCCCTCTTTTTGTTCTTTGATTCTGAACATTTTCTTGTTCCATTCTCTGGCACTCTCTATAGCTTGTTGAAAGAGCATTCCTTCCTCTAAATACTCATTATCAGCTCCCACATGTATCTTGTGCCCGTAAAGAATGTTCAAGTCAGACAGGCAGAACATAAACACGTCCATCGAATAAAAATTCTGATGTCTTCCTTATTGTTTGATCTGATTATCGCTTCACTAGTTTTTCCATTGTAGAACCATTTCTTGAAGTTGGTGAGCATAACCGGTTGTTTCGGAGGAATCTTCACCCTGGTTACCACCTTTGCTGGGTCTATCACCCATGTCACTTTACCTTTTCCAGTCATCGGGTCTTTGGTGGTCTTTAACACTCTTCTTCTTAGACGTCTAGGCTTGAACACAATAAAGCCTCTCATGTATTCTCATAAGATAAGTCTTGCAAAGTCTGCTCTAATGCTGCTATTCGTTGGATTTATCATTTCTAGTTTTCCCATCTCACGAGCATCCCATGTTGGTAATGATTGCATTCTAGACCAGTACAGAAGTGTTGAATCACGACGCCCTTTCATTTGACGATAAACATTCCTTTTAGATCATAATATTTCCACCCAATGATTTTGTCAGTTACATCGGTTTTCTCAATAGTGAAAACTTGGTAGATGTCATGCAACTTTTCTCGCTCATTCTTGAACCATTGCAGGTGTTGAGGAGCCACTTCCTCACCTCCACCAGTCTCCTAAACCACCTCGTCTTCAAGTCCTCACTCAACAAACTTAGTGGGCATCTCATACCTTTCAACCTCCTCTTCTTCACTATCCCGCTCTTCACTTACATCCACTGTAGATTTAAGCCTTTTGTTTTTCTTTGCAGCTTCTGTAGCTTTACATTTTTCTTCATCTTCTTTGAATTTGTCAAAATTAAAGAGATCTTCTTCTGTGTACTTTGGCTCTAGATTTTGAGCATCTCATACATCTTAATCATTCCTTCGTGCTGAAACCTCAAAAATTTTGTCTGCTCAGACACAAAACCATGCAGTTCTTTGTTTTTCTTCCTCTGTTCCTTCAATTTTTCTCTTAATACATTAGTGTCATTCACTTGGTTCTTCAACAGACATAATTCTTTAGCAAAGAACGAACCAATTTCTTTTGACAACCTATCAAACAGTTCTTGAACATACGAGGTCTTCTTGAGGGATGTGGCGGAGTTGTAGGGGATTTGCTCAGAGTGGATTCTTGAGGATCGGTTTGAACATCTTTAGATGATCACTCTCCTGTTTTTCTCTTCTTGTGTGCAAGGGATTTTGCCAAAGTGGATTCTTGAGGATCCACTATCAAACCTTCAACAAACTGATTCAACTGCTCCTCTTCCGCTATAACCACCACAGGTGTTTATGACTAAGTAATTTCTCTTCTTTTCAATCTCCGTTCTCTCTATTCTGCCTCCCTCACGGCATGCAATGCCTACATTCATTATATCTCTTCTCTGTTTGATCCAGCACTAATACTATCTCCCATGATTCGTTCTGGATTAGGTCGTATCTTTCTTACTTTTCTTGGATCCCCCATCTTCGACAATTTTCTTTCCTTTGTCTTTTCGTTTGCGGACTAGTTGGGGTTCCTTTTTAGCTTCTTGTTCTTCATTTGCTTGTTTTTCTCTAGCCTCCCTTACACCTTATCTGTATTTCCTGTAGGCCTCGAGAACCAACGAAAGCCTTTCCTTTCTGTATATCCAGTGGTGCAACATAACCCATTCATATGTCTTTAGTTCTGTGATTTGTCTTCCTGTTGGCAGTTGAAACTTGTACAAGTTTCCATCTTGTGGTAGGTTTGGATGTTAATCATTAATAAGCGTTAAACGAATCTAGGATACATGGCCCATGTGATTTTGTTGGCATTGTCCACCATGCAGTAAAAAATAAAACCAGATATATTGAAGGGCTGGTTAGTGCACAGATTAAGCATTGCTGCCGACCATTCCAGATTCAGCCCATCATATCCACCTTTTCGATGAACGATACTCAGAGCGAATGTATACAGGATAAACCTCCAGTCCTTTGTCAACATGTTTCTCTTTATCTCATTTTTCCATTTGAAGTATCCTACATAGTTCATAACCCTGACCCTTCCAGGATATCTTCTTTCTTTAAATTCATTGGGTCCTTAGGATTATCTCCGAGACCTAACAATTTTCGAATTCTTTCTTCAGTCATGACCACTTTCTTCTTTCGTACCATTGCTGTGATGGTTTTGACTCTATCTATCGTTTTTACTTTGGTGGTTCTCCAAAAATCTTCATTGTGTATGCGATAGATTACTGGATCTTCTTGAACTAAATAACTTATCTTGCTCCTCGATAACCAGTCCATCACGTCCTCAAAGTCTTCCTCTGGTGGAACTAGTGTTATTGGCTGGTTGTGCTTCCTCGTTCCGTCCCATCCTATCTTTTTAGCCATTCCGATACACAAAAATGAGCCAAGTGAGATATGGGTTCCGAAACGTAACTATTTGGGTTAGTTTAAATATTTACAAAAAGAACATATATTAAAAATAAACACCAAAAATAAAAAAAAAACGCAGCTAAGTACGCTGAAAAACTTTTAAAATCAAAATTAATTACACCAGTTATGACAACCCTCGCACGCTCTAAACTAACCCATATATTCGATAATGAGCCCGTCTAACCTTAATTTTTATAAAAAAATAAATAACGATTTATGTGGCTCGCGGGCCGCGAAAGGATCAAGGGAGCCGGTCGCGTGGCGCGACATGCCTTTTACTTTCCTGACACCTTTTGCGCCACATGTCAGACATGTGGCAAGTATAGGTTCATGACCAGTCAACCCTAGACGTAGCTAGGGTTCCCTCGCGGGGCGTGAGAGAAACCCTAAGGCGGGGGGCGGGGCGCGAGAGACCCTCTGAAATCCTATAAATTGAGCACTTCAGCAACATTCACAATCCGCTGACTCTTTCTTTCTCTCTATAACTTCTATCAGTTAAAAGACCCCCTAAAACACGAAGCTCTGCCCCGTTGTAAGTATTTTAACCCTCGATCACTAATTCGTTACCGTACCCAATGGGTCTAGGACCTAGCAACGCGTGTCAAGGCTCTGCCTGACTAAGTCCATTGGGGTTCTGTCTCGTGTTGTATGACTAATGTGATTTGGGTTATTTTACTAACACGCGTGCATTGTATGTTTTTAATAGAAACTCAAGAAAATAATCAGGAAATATCAACAGGAAGTCCGTAGAAAAACATAAGTTTACAATGTGAGTCACTCTCTTTTCTCACAGTTTGTGAGCCATTATTTCAAGTGTTTTACAAAATCCTAAATATTTATCAGTTATACTTACAGTGATTAAGTTTTGTAATTCTACAATTATCATCAGTATGTGGGGTTTTGTATACATTACTTGACACTCGTTAATATTGGACAATGGGTTAGCCAATATTAGCATGACCGCAAGCACGAGGGACAAAGGCTGCCCCAGTAGCAATACTGTGTTGAGAAATTGGTAGATATAAACAAATGTAAAAACGGTTGATGCTGTAAAATATAACAATATGTCATTTCATAAATGGAATGTACTCGCTAGTATTTCTTGTTGATAAAATATTTTTAAAACGTGTGACACCTGTGTCACTTCAACCATCAAACAAATACCAAACCAATGAAATATTGTATTTCATACTTGGGATTTGTAAAAATATGTGTATCGTTTGCACATATCAATTCTTGTTCGATTTCAAGCCTTAAATCGCTTTCTGGAAGGTTATACGCGAACTGATGCGTAAATATAACCAGTTTAATGCAACAAACACTCTGGAATAGTGACATAGGCTTAACATACCTTAAATAACCTTTACATGACTTAGAAATAAGTTTTGGATGGTTTGGTGTGTTGAAATCAAGTTTGTTCGATCGTAGGGACTATTTACGTCAAACTGCGAAACTATACCGATTTGTATAGTAACGAACATTCCGGAACATGATCATAAGTTAAACATACCCTAAATATCCTTTACATAGCTTAGAAATAGGCTTTGAGGGGTTCGGTATGCTAAAATGGACTTATTTGATCAATAGAGACTAAAAGCGTCAAAAGTGCATAAGTTTGCATGTGCATATCTTACGTCCTGAATATATCCGGACATCCAAAAATTTATGTAATCATTAAAATATTTTATTTTAGTGATTGGTATGATAAAATTCCATTCGTCGCGTAATTTGGATCGTTTTTGCGTTCATTACGATTTCCGTCGTAATTAACCGAACAACGCAACCGTACGACCAAACGAACCGACATCCTAGATGTTTTTGAGCATATTTTAAGTTCCCTATACTTTAAATTTATTTTAGAGCTTTGAAATGGGGTTAACGGGGCTTAAAAGTGCCAAAAAAATCAAGTTTTACAAGTGTAGGGACCATTTTTGAAATTTCTGACCAGATTCAATGAACCTAGTCCAATTTTTGATATTTTGATGGTTTTACCCATGGTTTTGCAATACCATGGGCTGGTATTTAATGGTATTTTTGATACCATGGGCTTAAACTAGGGGTGCCCATGGTTTTACAAAACAAGGGGCACATGTGTACGGCCTAGATCGAAGCACGTTATTCGACGAACGATCTTAACGATTGTGCCATATCTATAAATAGCCCACCCCATTCACTTGAACTTCATAACGTGAGCGTAATCACGATGGTTATAGTCCCTAGTGACTATACCTACTGATTACCACGTTATCTAGGTTTAGTGACGAGTCGTAGTTTCGGCCAAAATGCGTATGCTCGCGTATTTTGTAACCAAACTACTTTTAGGTGTCAAAACCATTTATTTTAATACCAAACCTGTTTTCTAACTTAACTAAACATGTTTTAGCATGTTTAGCTCGTCACTTTAGGTTTAGTGCTTATGTAGAGTCGTAAGTCAAGCGGTCTAAACAACCGCTTAGACTTTCGAACTAGACCCGTTTGGTCGATCATTAGGATCCGACCAAACATGCTTAGTGACCATAGTTGTATAGGGAATAACCTTCCGAGGTTATACCTTATGGTCAAATCGTTTAGCTAGTTATATGATAGGTAGTTAATATGCCTTAGGAAAATTACCAAAATAACCTTTTTATGCATAATTAATATTTAAGCATATGTAACCCAAACTTTTGTCACTTAACTGATTATGCAACATAAGTAAATATGTTTAGGCATATAATACTTATCATAGGACTAGTTAGGCGGTCCGAACGCGTTTTGCGCGAACTACGCGTTAAAGTAGCATAAGCTACCTAAACGGGTCATAATGGGTCGTATGCACTTAGGTTAGGTTTCCTTTTAGTATGTAGGCCTTGTTAAACCATATCATATGAGATCCCACACTCATTTGGTTTACGAGACCGCATCCTATCCGATCTTCCAATTTAGGCCCGGTTTATTTATGTAGTTACCTATATTAGGTGCCGTTCGATTTCCGTGCTCCCTCTAGCTTGCTTGGTAGTTGTTCAAGACTTCTAAGCACCCTCAAGTGAGTACATAGTCCCCTCTTTTACTGTTTTCAAATGTTTTGGGGTGAAGCATGTGTACCTATTTGTTATGTTCTTGTTTTCAAAAGTATAATTGATTATACATATTAGTACTTATCTTTTTACAAACTAAATGATTATTTATGGTTTAAACCCTAATTTTTCCAAAGATTTTAAAATTAAATTGTTGGATAGTACTTATTTTATGTTTACCAGACCGGTTGGTAGTATGATATAGCGCTATAGGATTTGACACCCATTCCTGTTGTCATGGAATGTCTGAAACCAATTTATTTTTCTCCATCCAAATAGGGATTGCCTTTGTGGAATTTCTATAGTCTCAAAGGTGTATTTTGATGCACTAGGTCTGAATGAATTCTTAAATCACATTATTTTTTGTATATTTAGTTATACTCCCAAAAGTATAATTTGATATGCTCTCATATGTGATAATGTACAAAACCAACATATATTTTGTTAATCATCAAAACATAGTTTAATATGTTATTTATAAATCCAAAGTATACTTTTAATATACTACTGAAAATTATTATTTTAACAACTAAAGTATATTTAATATACTATTTGTTTTACAATTGGGTTTTGGGTTAGTGTTTAGATAACGGGACGGGTGTAATATGATGAAAACATGGTAGATACGCCGCTGGTACTTCTTATATATAAGTGTTTTCATCACATTACATACCGTGGCGTTATTTAGTACACTTTGGTTAACGACATTGGAACTGAAATATATTTTAATATATTACTTATTCGACTTTCTTAAAAACAAAGTATATTTTTATATATGCTATAAACCTTTTTATCAAAATATTGTTTTTCAAACAATATATTTTATACAAACCAATTTTACTTAATTATTTAATTTCCTATGTATTATTATTTTATATCATCCGATTTCTTATAAATTTTAGTATGATTTATAAAAGAAAACCTTTTACAAGGATCATGACTACTTTTGTTAAACAATTTTTTTTTCTAAACTTATAAGTCATGAATCCTAATTACAATAAAACCTATGTATCTCACAGGCATTTTTATGCTGACGTACCTATTTTTACACATGTTTCAGGTGCTATTATGTGATGATTGATGGTGCATGCTATACATAGGATGAACTCGTGCCTTAGCGACTTTAAAATTTGAAAGATAATAGTTGTATTTATCTGATTTGTAATAAAACAATGAGTTCATTATTTCAATAAAACGAAATTATTTATTCCATTATTGTGAAACAATGATTCTGATACAACACTCCCCGACGTTTCCGCCACGTTTTGTTGTTTTACGTGGTCGGGGTGTGACAGAAAAGTTGGTATCAGAGCCAATTGTTATAGGGAATTAGGTTATTAGTAATGCTTTGACCTAGACTATAACCTTCCTAGGACCCTAACACAAGTTATCTTGTGTTTAGTTTTAAAACAATACCGTCACTTATCCTTAGGTGACAACCTCAATAAGAACACAAATTTCAATCCCGCTTTGAAAACTAATCATCTGTTCTAGGATGATTGATTATAAGGTTTTGAACCCTCTAAGTTTTCAAAATCTCGTCAAAGTTGGGTCTTATAATGTGAACACGTGCAAACTGGAAGGGTTGGTGTCTGTACCCTGGGTCTTCTGTCTAAGGCTAGAGTGTTCGTACAAATCCGCAATATCGGACCAGTCACTCTTACCTGGGAACTCTTGGGGTGAGTATCCACTTATAGGCGAGCATGTCTTCGCGATACATTTTATTGACCCATTTACTTTGATTAGTCACCGTCTCATTTGTTTGGCTTAGGTAACAAACAAATGATCGCAATTTTTGTGCATTGTCATTCTGTTTTCATTTCACTTGTTTCCTCCCATATCTTTCATTATCTTCATGATGCCTCTTCATCGCAACAACAATGTCCAAACTAAGTGCTGCAATTGCCCAACAATTTGACGTCGTACTCCAGAAGACCGTTGATTTGGCTATCACCATGACTCGCCTCTGGGATGAAGCCTACAAGGGAACTGCTCCTTGGTGCAATCAATGCAACCGTCATCATCCGAATCAGATACCCTGTTTCAAATGTACCCACGGTGGACGATAGGGACATTTGGTTAACATGTGCCGCTTTGCAATCCAAAGCAAAGCTGTTGCAAATCCTGCTGCTGCTCAACCTCCTGCAAGGAAACCTTATGCTGGTACTGCGCCGATGTGCAACAAATGTAATGTACCTCACCAAGCTTACCTGTAGTATCGTCTGTGTGCATCACGTGGACGACTCGGTCACCTGACAAATGCTTGTCAATTCAACCCAAACCAAGGTGGTCTAAACCAACCCCAAGTCAACCCTCCTCGTATGAGCGACTTAATATACGTAGTACCCAACCTTCAAATTCTGCTTCATATGTCGCCTTGGCATATCTAGTACCTCAACCTCGTGAACTTTCTATCTTGTGTATCGACTTAAGCACGTTTAGTGCAAGGTTTTGAAACACCTCTCTTTACACAAATTCCAAAATCCAAAATAGGATCTTTCTATCCTCATAATTAGATTCCTGTGGATAAATATCGCTCAAATCGGAACCCTTAATTGAATTATTCGTATGCCCTAATACGTATGTTACAATTCAATAAGGACAAAACCGAATTCTTATTAAGATCTTTCTATCTCCATAGTTAGATTCTTGAAGATGTTTAAAGTGCCAAATGAAATCCACGGATTGGATTCCTGGCATGCTTTAAATGCCCGTGTCCAAAAATCAAGTTAAACAATTATGTGATTATGTGCTTATGTGATTCCTTTTATGTTTTGTGTTTTTATGTGATCCATCCAAATTCTCGTAGAATCTTCCATATCTCATATGAGGGATTCATAGTAGGTTATCCAAAGGTACTATCTTCAATCCTTAATGGACTTTTACGTTGTAGTAAAGTCCCTTGGGTTATGAAGTACTATTCTATAATTGGACCCCTTGAGTGGTCTAGTTAAACAGATTGATTTAAAATCTGGTTAGGAATATCATGTGATGATATAATTGAAAAGATCCCTTAAGTGGTCTATTGAAGGAGATCGTACGACGGTCTAGTTAAGAAGATCATGTGTTGATCTAGTTAAAAAGATCGTTCGTTAATCTAGTTAAAAAGATCCTTTGGTGGTCTAGTCAAGTCGCTTCATGATTATTCAATTGATTTTTCCCCTACGCATTATGAAATAAACTGTGCGGACTGTGCAAGGAATTACGTATTTATGGATGCATACATAATTATAGAATTCAGTGCACAGAAACCACAGCAAGTTTTGTCATGTGTTAAGACCTATAGTGACAAGAATAACGATACGGGAACAACGTAAAAAGGGGCATGGTGGATACGCCGCTGGTACTTCCTATATATAAGTGTTCCTTATTACATTGCGAACGTAGCGTTATTTAAGTTACTAGAAGTCCTGGACCTTGACCAATGTCATTTTATCTTACACTCCCCAATTCTGATTTCAAGCACACACAAGTTTCATATGATGAGTTTTCATAAGAAACGTTATTCTGTCCGTAGTTCGAAACTCCATGTTTTGTTACTACAAGGACTTTACTTTGATAGTTGACAATTTCGCTAAGAATCCAAACCTGGCCCAGAGCTTTACTTAGGGTTTGAGGGATTCATTTGAAAGCGAAACCATCACAGTTGTCTTCACAAGTTTCCTCTAAAATTAAATTTCAGGACGAAATTTCCTAAAGTAGGGGAGACTATGACACTTGTGTCACTTCAACCATCAAAAAAATACCAAACCAATGAAATATTGTATTTCATACTTGGGATTTGTAAAAATATGTGTATCGTTTGCACATATCAATTCTTGTTCGATTTCAAGCCTCAAATCGCTTTCTGGAAGGTTATACGCGAACTGATGCGTAAATATAACCAGTTTAATGCAACAAACACTCTGGAATAGTGACATAGGCTTAACATACCTTAAATAACCTTTACATGACTTAGAAATAAGTTTTGAATGGTTTGGTGTGTTGAAATCAAGTTTGTTCGATCGTAGGGACTATTTACGTCAAACTACGAAACTATACCGATTTGTATAGTAACGAACATTCCGGAACATGATCATAAGTTAAAAATACCCTAAATATCCTTTACATAGCATAGAAATAGGCTTTGAGGGGTTTGGTATGCTAAAATAGACTTATTTGATCAATAGAGACTAAAAGCTTCAAAAGTGCATAAGTTTGCATGTGCATATCTTACGTCTTGAATATATCCGGACATCTAAAAATTTATGAAATCATTAAAATATTTTATTTTAGTGATTGGTATGATAAAATTCCATTCGTCGCGTAATTTGGATCGTTTTTGCGTTCATTACGATTTCCGTCGTAATTAACCGAACAACGCAACCGTACGACCAAACGAACCGACATCCGAGATGTTTTTGAGCATATTTTAAGTTCCCTATACTTTAAATTTATTTTAGAGCCTTGAAATGGGGTTAACGGGGCTTAAAAGTGCCAAAAAATCAAGTTTTACAAGTGTAGGGACCATTTTTGAAATTTCTGACCAGATTCAATGAACCTAGTCCAATTTATGAGATTTTGATGGTTTTACCCATGGTTTTGCAATACCATGGGCTGGTATTTAATGGTATTTTTGATACCATGGGCTTAAACTAGGGGTGCCCATGGTTTTGCAAAATAAGGGGCACATGTGTACGGCCTAGATCGAAGCACGTTATTCGACGAACGATCTTAACGATTGTGCCATATCTATAAATAGCCCACCCCATTCACTTGAAAAACCCACATTTGAATCTGATTTTGGGTCTCTAAGTTGAAGTTTATGCTTCATACCTGAGAGTAAACCGGATCAAATCTTGCGGGGACCCTTTGCAAGTATTCTTTCGTTCTTTTATCGCTTTTCGAGTCTGAAAGTCAAACTGCGTTTGACTTTCTGCATTGACCAGTTTATGGTTAATGCGAAGTTCATTTGAACTTCATAACGTAAGCGTAATCACGATGGTTATAGTCCCTAGTGACTATACCTACTGATTACCACGTTATCTAGGTTTAGTGACGAGTCGTAGTTTCGGCCAAAATGCGTATGCTCGCGTATTTTGTAACCAAACTACTTTTAGGTATCAAAACCGTTTGTTTTGATACCAAACCTGTTTTCTAACTTAACTAAATATGTTTTAGCATGTTTAGCTCGTCAATTTAGGTTTAGTGCTTATGTAGAGTCGTAAGTCAAGCGGTCTAAACAACCGCTTAGACTTTCGAACTAGACCCGTTTGGTCGATCATTAGGATCCGACCAAACATGCTTAGTGACCATAGTTGTATAGGGAATAACCTTCCGAGGTTATACCTTATGGTCACATTGTTTAGCTAGTTATATGATAGGTAGTTTATATGCCTTAGGAAAATTACCAAAATACCCTTTTTATGCATAATTAATATTTAAGCATATGTAACCCAAACTTTTGTCACCTAACTGATTATGCAACATAATTAAACATGTTTAGGCATATAATACTTGTCATAGGACTAGTTAGGCGCTCCGAACGCGTTTTGCGCGAACGACGCGTTAAAGTAGCATAAGCTACCTAAACGGGTCATAATGGGTCGTAAGCACTTAGGTTAGGTTTCCTTTTAGTATGTAGGCCTTGTTAAACCATATCATATGAGATCCCACACTCATTTGGTTTACGAGACCTCATCCTATCCGATCTTCAAATTTAGGCCCGGTTTATTTATGTAGTTACCTATATTAGGTGCCGTTCGATTTCCGTGCTCCCTCTAGCTTGCTTGGTAGTTGTTCAAGACTTCTAAGCACCCTCAAGTGAGTACATAGTCCCCTCTTTTACTGTTTTCAAATGTTTTGGGGTAAAGCATGTGTACCTATTTGTTATGTTCTTGTTTTCAAAAGTATAATCGATTATACATATTAGTACTTATCTTTTTACAAACTAAATGATTATTTATGGTTTAAACTCTAATTTTTCAAAAGATTTTAAAATTAAATTGTTGGATAGTACTTATTTTCTGTTCACCAGACCGGTTGGTAGTATGATATAGCGCTATAGGATTTGACACCCATTCCTGTTGTCAAGGAATGTCTGAAACCAATTTATTTTTCTCCATCCAAATAGGGATTGCCTTTGTGGTATTTCTATAGTCTCAAAGGTGTATTTTGATGCACTAGATCTGAATGAATTCTTAAATCACATTATTTTTGTATATTTAGTTTTACTCCCAAAAGTATAATTTGATACGCTCTCATATGTGATAATGTACAAAACCAACATATATTTTGTTAATCATCAAAACATAGTTTAATATGTTATTTATAAATCCAAAGTATACTTTTAATATACTACTGAAAATTATTATTTTAACAACTAAAGTATATTTAATATACTATTTGTTTTACAATTGGGTTTTGGGTTAGTGTTTAGATAACGGGATGGGTGTAGTATGATGAAAACATGGTAGATACGCCGCTGGTACTTCTTATATATAAGTGTTTTCATCACATTACATACCGTGGCATTATTTAGTACACTTGGGTTAACGACATTGAAACTGAAATATATTTTAATATATTACTTATTCGACTTTCTTAAAACCAAAGTATATTTTTATATATGCTATAAACCGTTTTATCAAAATATTGTTTTTCAAACAATATATTTTATACAAACCCATTTTACTTAATTATTTAATTTCCTATGTATTATTATTTTATATCATCCGATTTCTTATAAATTTTAGTATGATTTATAAAAGAAAACCTTTTACAAGGATCATGACTACTTTTGTTAAACAATTTTTTTTCCTAAACTTATAAGTCATGAATCCTAATTACAATAAAACCTATGTATCTCACTGGCATTTTTATGCTGACGTACCTATTAATACACATGTTTCAGGTGCTATTATGTGATGATTGATGGTGCATGCTATACATAGGATGAACTCGTGCCTTAGCGACTTTAAAATTTGAAAGATAATAGTTGTATTTGTCTGATTTGTAATAAAACAATGAGTTCATTATTTCAATAAAACGAAATTATTTATTCCATGGTTGTGAAACAATGATTCTGTTACAACACTCCCCGACGTTTCCGCCACGTTTTGTTGTTTTACGTGGTCGGGGTGTGACAAAACACGTTTCAGATAACTTGATGTGAAGATATTAAAAGTCAGCTATGGAGCGCTGAAGGCTTAAAGAAAGTGACTATAAACTTACCTAAATGAAAAGTTTATGTTTTCAGCAACTAGGGTTTATCCCATTTGTTTAATATAAAAGTTTGGTGTTTTGAAACTCTGAAATTGTTTCCTAACTACGATCCCGATGTCTCATTTCCATTGCCAAAATTAATAAACACCGATAACACCGGCTCGTGTTCGCGGCTCCTGCTCCTGGGGTGGGTTCGGGGGTTGCGGCAGAAGGTGGTATCAGAGCCACTGGTTTAAGCCATTTAGGTTTTCTTTTAAATACCTAAATTTTAAACACTTATGTTAGGAAATTCATATAAATAACTTCTGTGTTATTCTGTGTAAATGTGTATATTATTATTTTATGTTATTTTGTCAATTTTCTTAGTTTACAGTATGAGTGATCAGGGTACTTCTGACGCTTATCGTCACCTATCTCATTCTCCCATGGATGAAGGAACATCCCAGCCAACCTCCGGATATGCAGCCGATTCCGAGGGAATCTTTGTTTTTAAGGCCAATTCTGAAGAACCTTTCCCCCCTAAGAAACGAGGGTGGTTTAGTAGAGCCAAAATAGAAAGGAGAAAAAGAATGAGAATAGCCCAACAACGAGCAATAACGAATAAAGCTGAGAGAAATACCCAAAATCCAGAAGCTAGACCTTTATGGGAAGAGGAATTGGATAGGCAACTAGCTGATTTTCACATGTTTAGAAATGCAGAAGTAGAAATCGATCTCAACCAAGCAGCAGTACCAGAACCACAACTTCTGCCTCTATTTCCTAACCAACCCCTGAACCTAGAACAAAACCAGGAGAACCAACTTCCAATCCCAGCCTTTGATCCAAATGAGATACCCAGGATTCCAGCACCGAACCCTTTAGAACAGTGGTGGGCCAACGATTGGGCATTTCAGGAAGTAATGAATAACCCATATCCTTATGGAGAACCAGTACCAGCCTACCCTGAACCCATACCAACCCCAATGCCACCAATGAGTCAGGAGAACGTGGAAGAACTTCGCCAGTATGGTGAAGAATTGGTTGAGGAAGGAAACCGGATTCGCCAAGTTGGAGAAAAACTCGTCTGGAAATATGACGAGAGGGAGATGCAGACTAAGAAAACAATCGCCTAATATATATATATATATATATATATATATATATATATATTCTGTTACTTAGAAAGAAAAGGAAAATATATTATATAACCACTAATATATATATATATATATATATAGGGTCAGGATTCAGAGACAACGGTGAAAAGTGTGAGAACAGTGAGAACGGTGAGAACGATTTTGGTGGTGACATGTGTCATTAATGTTAAATTACACTAAGGGATAATATTGTCAAAAAACCCACTCACATGAACTGGGTGTTCAAATAAAACGCCATAAAAACACTCAATTCAGAAAAACGCCATGAAAATACCCAGTTAAGAAGCCATAAAACACTCAAAAAAGCTATTGTTATGCACGCACAAAAAAAAGCTATTTTTTGAGCTATAATTTACAACAGCTCAAAAAACCATTTTTTTGAGCTATAATTTACAACAGCTAAAAAAACCCACTCACATGAACTTGGGTGTTCAAATAAAACGCCATAAAAACACTCAATTCAGAAAAAAAAACCATTAAAATACCCAGTTAAAACGCCATAAAACACTCAAAAAAGCTATTGTTACGTACGCTAAAAAAAGATATTTTTTTGAGCTATAAAGCTATAATTTACAACAGCTAAAAAAACCATTTTTTAGCCATATAGCTAAAAAAACCATTTTTTGAGCCATATAGCTCAAAAACCCAGCTCAAAAAATTTACGTGTAAGTTTATTTGTGCTGATTTTTGGGTGGTTTATGTGTCTAACCGCCTAAATTAGTATTTTTTGAGCTCAGAAAAATATAATTTGTACTACTGTAAAAACGCCATAAAACACCCAGTTCAGAAAAACGCCATGAAAAACTCAGTTGAAAGCGCTATAAAACACTCTGTTCAGAAAAATGTCATGATAATACCTAGTTAAAACGCCATAAAAACACCTAGTTCAGAAAAACGCCATGAAAATACCTAGTCTAAAACGCCATAAAACACCCAGTTCAGAAAAACGCCATAAAACCCAATTAATTTTTTCGAAAAGTATATCAATAGTATACTCGTCGGAAAGATAAAAAAACACTGAGTTTTATGGTGTAATTTTTTTCGAAAAATAATCTCATATAAAAAAGTTATTGTCGTTTAAATATGATGGGGGAAAATGGCATATGATTAGCATGTGCACCTTTGTTTGGATCTTCCTTTTTTACCCCTTCTGGTAGTTCCAAGGCCCCTATTATTTACAAAAAATGCCACCACATCAATCTCAACCACAAGCCACTAAGATCTTATGGCTGAGAATCGTTCTCACCGTTCTCACACTTTGAGGCGTTCTCTCCTGATCCTGTTTCTATTTATATATATACACCGAATATGTCCATACTTATGCATATATGTTACGAAGCGCAACTCGTAGATATATATTGTGAATAAGTAGACACGATAAAGAGTCACCAATAAAATCGTTCAAATCGCGAAAATCTTAATATGGATATGTATATGGAAACACACACACACACACACACATATATATATATATATATATATATATATATAATTACATGCCAACATAATTAAAAACAATGACATTTCTTAAAAACCTCAAAGATATGTGAAAATCCTAAGTAACAGAGAAACTTGATTGCTTGTAGAACAATTAGTTAATAAATTATTCCTATCTAAATTAGGATATGTGGATTTGATCCGAGGGATTTCGATATTTAAAAACGCATGTCACGAATACCCCTCCTTTTACTGTTTTATAAACTGTTTTTGGGGTGAAGAACACGTCTTTAAAAAGAATGACTATGTGTTTTCATATAAAAAAAGATTTCAATTAAATGTATTTTAGTGAGAATTCACTAAACGTCAGTTTTACTATCTCACATAATGTTTTCAGAGAAAATCATGTCGTTAAAAGAAAAGTATATGTTTTCAAGTAAAAATATGCTTTTAAATTATATAGAAATGTATTTTCATTGAAAATACAATTCTTTCAGAGTATCATAATATGTTTTATGAACTCAAAAAAATGTGTAACTTAAATTGTTTTCAAGAAAAATGAGTTTTAAACCATCATACGGTTTTCAGGGAGAAACTGGGTAAACAGACGACGCTATGGATATAACGACCGTAAAGATTTAAAAACGTTTTCTTTAAATCTAAGTTGGGACAAATCAGTCAAAATCCTAAGTGTGTAAGTTACGATATAGGCATGCATTGCGTGGGGGATGCTAGGGATTTGTACAACGGCCAATATTAAATTGTTATTCAATAGGTTATATATATTGTTGTATTGAGGCGTGCACATGGTTTTCCTAAATGCAGGAAAACTGGGCGCCGATTTTTAGCATTTAATCATTAAGAATGCACACGTGGAATCGTTAATAGGTCTATTGGGTTGACATCCTGTCGTGATCGGTCGCTTCAATCTACATAGCGGCAAATTTGAATTCTTGAATTGTCTAGTATTGATTAAAGCCTCAATCTTAGTATATAGCTCGTAATGTCTTGCAAACTTACGAAACCGAAGTTTAAAGTAAAATTTAATATTAAATATGAATCATGAGTATAAGTTTCCATATGGATGGGGTACAGTGCTGATTTCAATGAATTCTTCCATGACATTTTATATGAAATGCGGTACATGGCGATTTCAATAACATTACTATGACATTATTTTTAAAAGAAAATGAATGTCTTATTTTTAAACATATGTAAATGTTTTTAAATATGTAAATGTTTTCAAACCGTTAAGGGTCAAATAAGGAAGTTTTCCTTAAACAAATCATTACGAAAATTATACGTGAACTCGCCTTCCTTTGTGTTGACACTTGATTTTTACGTGTTCTTCAGGTACATGAGTTCGGCTTCCGAGAATTTTGGCTTGCGTTGTCATGTGATTATGTGATTCTTATGTATTAAAATAATGTTGGAAACTTTTTAAACTATGGGACCATGTGTGTAATAAGACCTCCAAGGGTCATCCAACTATGACATGATCATGATGGATGTGGTAATCTTAAAAACAATGTTTTAAAAACATTAAAATGTCTAAAATAACTATAGCATCAACCACTGAGACGTTATATGGGTACCAACCTCCTTCACCGCCGTGTTTGTATTTCTGCTGCGACGTTTTTGGGGTGTGACAACCTTGGCTACTCCAACTTAGGTAGAGGACCAAACTTTATACTTATTTGCATAAAAAACAACGGTTAGTGCAGTAATGGTAGTAGAGAGAAAGGTATCACAAGTGCCAATATGCTTCATAAGGAGAACCTTAAAGGGCTCAAAAGAGTGATACTTACCCATGGAAAATCTAACACTAGCTTTGATCTATGCATCCAGGCATTTCAGAAGGTACTTCCAGGCCTAAAAGATCGTGATATTGTCTGATCAACCATTGCAAAAGGTCCTCCAAGGACTTGAGCTCTCTAAGAGATTAGCTAAATAGGTCTTGGATTTGGGGGAACACACCATAGAATACAAAACCAGGACGACACTTAAAGGCCAAATGCTAGTCGACTTTCTGGTTGAGGTTCTAGCGGAAGAGGATGCAACACCAAAAAAATTGGATCAGTTAGAAAAAGAAAGAGAAAGAAAAAGGGTCATTTACATATTTCCCCTTATTAAGAGGCCTAATTACATATTTACCCAAACTCTAAATTCAATTACATATTTCCCTTTCTTAAACCATATATATTACATATTTGTCCATTTCATTAAATTTCCTTTTATTAATTTATTATTTTACCCTTAATCAACATTGAATAACTATTTACATATTTCCCCTTTCTACTTTCTAACACCAAATTACATATTTCTTCAGTTCCTCTAGCTTTTTTGTCACCAATTTGTCTCTTATGAAATGCAGATAACATTTTGGCACTTTATAAATTTAAACTACTTCATAGATCTTGAAAACAACCAAGATTAATATCAAATCGTCAGAAATCAACTTTATGCAACTTTATTCATTTTATTAGTTATCTAATCTAACCGGTCTCATATTAACTTATGCAACATATTTAATGACATTAAAAAGAAGCACTCATCCAAATAAACTGAGAGCAATTTATGGGTCTTCATTTTTCTAACATAAAGGGGGACAAATTATTGCACAGCACTAGCCAGTGGCAAGCAAACATATTACACATACATCAATTATACATCACTTCCTTCACTTTACTAACCAACTACAACATTTGCACCAAAATTGATCCAGTTCTCAAAACTAAGAGATTCTATTCTGGCCCCATTTTTCAACCATTAAAATGTGCTCTCCATTTGTACAGTTAGTTTATACTTTCTGTCGATTTACTTTATACCTCTTCGGTGTAAATGCAATTAACAAAAGTATGGTCCCTACAATCTACCTCACTTCTGCATAAGTAACAAAGATCTGAGGCTACCACAATTTCCCTCCTCAACAAGTTCCTAACTGAGTGTAACGAGAATTGACCGGTGGATTCTACCCCCATCTCCAAAAGCCCTTCTCCGATTGGGGTGAGAAATGTATGTTGTTTATGATGATACTAATGGAATTTGAGACCTCACGTCAATAATAATGAAAGTGCAGTTTAACTGGAGTTTCGTTCAGTTGAAGCGCCGTTATGGTGACCGCGACAGTGGTGGTCAGAGTATTTGCAAGAAGAGGGAGCTTGCCATTATTATATGGTTGGGAAGGGGTGGGGAGGTGTAGATGCATAATGTCTGTAGATTTCGTCTGTATGTAGTCTATTTTGTCCTAGTTGTCGTCATTGTATAGGTTTATTTGTGTTATATATTATATCCAGGACGAAACGTTTGTAAACATATTTTGTAAAGTCCATCCGGATGGATGGAGTCCATACAGTCGGATGGACATAACCTATCCGGACGGATGATCATCCGGGGATGATGGTTTCTCCTGGACTGAGCTCCCTTATAAATAGGAGTCTATGGGTCTCATTTTTGATATTCAGTTCTGATCTCTGAGGCGAAGCTCTTGCACTTTCTCACTGGAACTTTGTACTTTCTACTACTTCTAATGAGAATGGATGCTTTGAACTGTATCTACGTTGTAGATCTTACTCCTACATCGCGATTGGATTCCGCACACTCGTGGTGATCGCAGATCTGACCTGAGCGAGTTCATTTGAGCCGAATTCCCGGTCCTCACAAGTGGTATCAGAGCTTGGAGGTCGGATTCGGAGAGGATCTACAACGATTTGACAGAGATTCGACCAATTTCAGAGATTTTCAGCCGATTCTACACGAGATTTCATCATATTCTACCTTTTCATATCTCAAACACCTTTTCATATCTCAAGCACCTTAAAATCCAAAATTAACTGAGATTTCAAGGTTAAAATGGACTAAAATTCACATATAATGAGCGAAATCTGTTAAATAACAATCCTACAAAGTTTCATAGCTAAATTCGAACAAAATCGCATCAAAATCGATCAAAAACCATGATTTTTTGGATGAACTGTGCTGACGTCACCCATCCGATCGGATAGACATCCGACCGGATTTCATTGTTACTGAGTTCTTGTTCTTGCTGACGTCGTTGCTCATCCGATCGGATAGTCATCGAACCGGATAGAGTTCTTGTTGTTTGAAAGTTTGAGACTGTTGGATTGTCGACTGACCATCCGATCGGATAGCCATCTGACACTTGTCTACATCCGACACTTGACACTTGTTTCATTTGATCATTTCATTCGGATAACCATCCGGACGACTGATCATCCGATCAACTGTTTTTGTTTGTATTCAATCAAGCTTGACCGTGTTTTCCTTTTTCAGGAAAAATTTCAATCATGAGTGAAGAATTCCTACACCCATTTGGTGACTTTTTCGCCTACAACAGCAACGGAGCTACATCATCGGATGCAAATCCTAAAACAGCTAAAAAAGCGATATCAGATTTGCTTAGCGTGGACAACGCCTATGGAACGTATAACAAGCCACCTAAGCTTATGGCCATTGAGGACTATAACCATTGGGCTAAACGTTTTGATAATTGGTTTAGAGCCTTTTGCTTTTGATAGTTGGAAGCATGTTAAAAACGGTTACAACCCTACAAGAACAGATTTTGAGAATTTAGAAGATGATGAGCAGGAGGATTTCGTGGCTGAGCAAAAGGCTATTGCATTGTTACACCAGTCTGTAAGGGATGATATTATTTCTTTGATCGCATACTGATGCGTGTTAAAATACACATATTTGTCCCGTGTAAATTGTATAGTTTTTTATAGTTTTTATTTGTTTTATTTAGTTTTTAGTATTATATTACATTATTTGGTGTTTTGGCAGGTCCTGGTGCAAATGGAGCGAAAAAGAGTAATAATTAAATGACCAGCCAGTTGGGCAGAGTAGAACGTCAGTGACAGAAATTAAAATTGCCACTATTTTTCGTGAGTGGGTCAAGCCCAGTTATCTCTATGATTTATTATAGAGGCAGCCATATATTACATAGAAAAGTTACAAAAGAACCATAATGGGCCGCCTTTGTTCAGCCATGCATTCTCAGCGAGACTTGTGGGGGAATTATGTTGTTATGTTGGGCTTTTAAAACAAATAAAGGGATTATAAAAAAAACCCTAAGATGTATACATATATATGGACGTAAAGTTGAAAGGAGAGGAGGACCCCGATGATTGTTTTAACATTGGCGGCAAAAGAAGCACAACAGAAGTCAATTATTATTATTATTATTGTTTTCGAAACAAAGGGGGGAGATTCAATTATTCTTTGATGGCAGCGCAAAAAGTGAGTTAGACGAGAAGACTTGGACGGCAGCAACATCAGGTGCGACAAGAGGAGAAAGAAAAGAGTTGGTTCGAGGGTTCAAGCCACGATCAAGAATCGGGTCGAGTTCACAAATAGTTAGTGTTCCGTTTTAATTACTTTGTGTTTTTAGACTTATGAACATGAATTATTTGTTATTTCAGACTTGTTTAGTATTGTTCTTGACTATGATTCTTGGCTAGTTATTTTTCTACCCGGGTTTTTGATAAATATTTGTTTTAATCGGTAATCTTTCGGTTTTGGTAATTTTGTGATGGATAAATATTAAAGTAAACGACCTAATAATAACTGGCTAGATGTGTGTGCGTGCTTTACTCTAATTTATTATCGTTCAATCGTTCCTCGTGTGTCTTTGTGAATGTCTTTCATGTATAGATGCATGTTAGGTTACCTACTTTGTGTTTGTAACTAGTTTATGGTTTATGGTGCACGTATTCCATAGGAACTTTGTTTGATAATTTAGAGGAGTTTAGTGTTCTACCTATTCTTGAGACCGAGAGGAGATAGATAGTTGGGATTGTCTTTGGTGCTAGGTATTTAGGTGCAGTGAGACCGAGAGGAGATCTGTCTAAGTTCCCTAGTATTATTTGTTTTCCTAAGTCTTGTCAAGTGTTTTTAGGTTACCCCATGCACTCTAGGGTGTATTGTGATTAGTGAGACCGAGAGGAGATCTAGTCTTTGGGTACTTTAGTATTGTTGGAGAGACCGGGAGGTGATCCAACTCATACCATGGAGCTTTATTTGACCTTTAGACCTTAGGAGAAGTTGATGAGACCGGGAGGTGATTCAACTTATCTTTAGTCTTAGAGTGTCGTATTATTAGAACCTGGTTCCATCATAGTTACCATTGCCGAGAGAAACCCGAGAGTCACATATAGGATTCCAAACCTGGGTAGTACTTTCTAATCCTTGATTTCACCTTAGTAGCCTTCAGCCTGCGTCTAGGTAGTCTTAGTTAATTACTTTAGTTTAATTAGTTAAAACCCCAAAAATCCAATCAAATCAAATAAACAGTTAAGTACAGTTAGGTTAGAGTTAGTCTAGTCAGAGTCTAGTTAACGTAGTCACTAGAGTCTCGTGGGTTCGATACTCGGACTTACTTAGGCTATACTGCATTGATCGGTACACTTGCCGGTTGTGTGGTCTAGGTTTTTAATGAGTCTTAGGTTATAAATTTAAATCTTAGCGTGTGTGGTTTAGGTTGTGATTCTATTTTTTTTAAACTTGTTCGAATTTAATATACACATTTTCACACATCAAGTTTTTGGCGCCGTTGCCGGGGACACTTAGGCGATTGCGTTATTAGCTTTGACTGATCTTATTTGTTTAATTGGTCTTTTTGTATATTGAGTCGTAGGTTAGTGTGTCTAGTCGTTTTTGTAAATATATTTTTATTAGTTAATTTTTTTATATCTTTATCATGTGTTTGATCTGTGGAGGGCCCCATTACACTAAATATTGTCCAAATTCATCGGGGTATTCCACATATTACTCTTCTAACTCATATTAACAGCCACAGTCATATCATAATTCCTTTCCTTCACCATATCAGAATTTCTATACTTTACCATATCAATCATGCAACAAAAACGAGTGCCCACCTTATTTTCAAACATTGGTGGAATCATGTCAAGTCTTCGCTCAGTCGACAGCAGCACTAGAACAGATGTTGAGGGAAAGCAACAATCAACTCATGGATCCATTTTGTCGGGGTTGCGCTGGACCGCACAAGTATGAAGATTGTCCAGTCGCTTTTCAAGGGGCGATGCCTTCAGATTCAAAGGAGACACCATTGGAGGATACTGAGAGTACAAATGAAAATGATAAGGTAGAGCGGGAAGAAAGAGAAGAGAAGAATGGTAAGTTTAAAAATTGATTTTTCCTGTGGTGATGAGAAGATAGATGCGCAACTGGCTGAATATAGGAGATTAACGGAAGAGGAGATTGAAGAAGAGCCACCTGGTGATCCAGAGTTATCAGATGTAGAACCGGAGACGATAATGGACGTTGAAGTCCCACCTCCGGTTCAACAAGTCGTTAATTCCAGTTATTGGTGTCCCACGCCATGGGATATTGATGATGGATTTTGGAGTGATGATGATGATGAGGGGATAGTAGAAGAGGAAGAGTTAGAGGTGCCTGACTACACCACGTCCCCTAGAGTTGAAGAAGTTGAAGAAGAGCCACTTGACAAGATGGAGGATGAGAATGAAGAGCATATACCATCTTGGAAGGAGGAGTTTGGTGATGAGTTGGTAGGTTTGCCAACTCTTGAAGATGAAGAATTTGACCCGGTTAGTGATCTCGCCTATTTAGAGACATTACTTGTAGAGACGCCGACCATGGAGATCAAATATACACCAAACGTAGAAGAGAGAGTGGCTGAGGAGTTTGATAGCCGACCCGTGGAGAAGATAGACGATGGACTGCCACCACGATCAAGAACATGGGAGAGGGCGAGAAAGAGCTTGGATCAACACCTGTCGAGGATTCAAGGATGGTACCGAAGGAAGAAGAAGGAGGAATCGCTGAAGTTTACACAACACCATCCTTCTCATTACATGCCACGAATCAGGTTTGGTCCAGGTAAGTTTAAGTATTGGTGGCCTGACCCGTTTGAAAGTGTTAAAAGGTTTATAAATTTCACCCTTAAAATTTTAATTAATAATAAGGAACGGGTGGAATTAAACGGGTTGGACCGAGGTTGGATAAAGGAGAAACCTCCTGATTAAATTCAAGTGTGGGGAGGGTTGTAGAGTTTGTATATTTAGTCATTTATTTTGTACCATGAGTCTAACTTAGTAGTTTGGAGTCGTTTTTTTAGAGTCAGTACTGCTTTGGTTTTGCTTGTTTTTGTTAATGCAGGTTTGGATATGTACCACCCGTACTCAATCTCCATTCGGGTGATTTTGGAGCTGCTTTTCAAATTTCAAGGCATTTTCCATGTATACCAGTCAGAGTCAAAGCCGATCGCGAATGGAATGCTATACGATTTAGCCTAAACTTTAGTTTAATTAGTTAAAACCCCAAAAATCCAATCAAATCAAATAAACAGTTAAGTACAGTTAGGTTAGAGTTAGTCTAGTCAGAGTCTAGTTAACGTAGTCACTAGAGTCTCGTGGGTTCGATACTCGGACTTACTTAGGCTATACTGCATTGATCGGTACACTATCCGGTTGTGTGGTCTAGGTTTTAGAGAGTCTTAGGTTATAAATTTAAAACTTAGCGTGTTTAGTTTAGGTTATAATTAGTTAGTTTTAATTAACCACTTTTAGCACATCACATACCAGAATTCAAAAGATTTGTGGGAAAAGTTGGAGAAAAAGTGCACGGGTGGAGAAGAGATCGTTAAAAACAAGAAGTCATTGTTAAAAAAAGAGTTTGATCTGTTTTCCTGCATGAAAAAAGAAACTGTTCGTCAAATGATAGAAAGGTTTTGCCATTTGAAAGCAGAACTAGACAGATTCGGTATTAAGAAAGATCAAGAGGAGATAGTTGATAAGTTGTTTGAAGCGTTACCGAACGAAGATGATTTCCACTATTTTGGATTGGTGCTAAAGAACACAAAGCCCATGGCAGATATTACACTGAACTGGTTGATTGAGAAGCTATAAGGGCACGAGCTGGAGATCAAAAAGCTGAACAAAGTGAACAATACACAGTATCAACGTAATGTAGATTTGTACTACAGGGGTAGCATGATTCCAAAAGCATCGTCACCAAAGACTGTGTTCAGTGCTGAAAGTTCAAGTACTACAGCAAAAGAGAATTCAGGCAGTGGGTCTTCATCGAGTGGTTATGGGTATCATGGTACCGGTTCGAGTACACCCACATCATCTGCATCAAACACGCAACAACCTCAAATTGCTCAAAATGCTAACGTCTTTCAATGCAACATTGCCGTCAACCTCAACAACGCCCAAAACTTCAATGAAGAAACTGCTAAACAACATAGGATTTCTTGCATCGATATTGGAATCTTATGAGAGTCTAGTAGCGGGGAAGATTGGTAACACAAATCTCACAAAAGAAGATTACAATTAAATTGACCCGAAGGAGATGGAGCTCATAGATATCCGTTGGTACATGGCAAGAGTAATTCGTCAGGCACAACGATTCATGGAAATCACAGGGCGACAGTCGATTGGGGGGGCGTCAACAAAGTTGGGATTTGACAAGTCAAAGGTGACTTGTTTCAAATGTAAACAAAAAGGTCATTTCAAGAGGGAGTGCTGAAATTCAGCCGCTGATGAAACTGCGAACCCATTTCATGATGACTACTACAGAAAAGCAGTTTACCACAGAAACCGTGAAGAACCGCCAAAAATGAAGCAAATAGAAGATAATCCAAAAGAAAAATCGAGGGCTCTTGCAGTGATTCAAGATGATGAAGGGTTCAACTGGAACGATTTTCTTCCAGAAGAAGATGCGGTTGGATACGCGTTCATGGCCTAAGTTGAAACAAAATCAACGTATAACAAAGAAAGAAGTCTGGCACAGAGAAAAATGAAAAGAATTTATGATGCCTACAAAGAAGCTAAGAAAGCGAAAAGGTGGGATCCAGATAGAGAATGCTACTTGGATCCGAAAGGAAATATCTGCATTGATCCAAAATCAATCGATTTTGAAGCTCTTATAAAGTTGATTCCGTCAGTAGAGGAGCAGATAAAGATAGATGCAGAGGAAATAGCTGAGAAGGAGAGATTGAGATAGGAGAGATATGAGAAATTCTTGAAGTCTAAGAAGTCTGAGAAGGTAGATGAAGGGATTATCAATGTTAAGGCAGAGATGACAACTGAGAACTTAACGAAGATGGCTGACCAAGTCATGATGGCAAAGGCACTAGAGGTAGATTCCAAATCCACTTCTGAGTCTGAGTCATCGGAAAAGGTCAGTTCTAGTGGTTCAGATGATGAACCAGGTAAGGCTGAAAAGGCTAAATCTGAAAGAGATTGCAGAAATTGCATGAAAGAGTGCAAAGTCTGTAATACTCATGAGTATCTCTCAAGATTGCAAATCCAGGAGCTAACAGATAAAATCAACTCTTTATAAAAGAACATGATTAATCGAGACAAACTGGTGAAAAGCTCAATTGACAGAATAAATGAGTTAAATGAGAAAATAAAAAATGATGAAAATGATGTTGAACGCTTTCGAAAGAAAATGAAAAGATTATGCTCGAGAACAGAAAACTCACCGAGGATTTTGAAAAGTTAAAAAGAACTATTAAAGACTCAGATGAACGAAACTCTAAAACTCGTAAAGAAAACTCAAATTTGACAGGCGTTCTTCAAGCAAAAGAGAAACTGATAAATGAGCAACTGGATGAGATTGCGAATCTCAAGCTTCAGTATCAAGAAGCTAAAATTGAGAATGAGAGGATAAATTTGAAACTGAACAGTTACACTTTTGCCAGTTTTGTTCTCCAACACATAGTTCCTAAACCGATTGGGAAGAACAAAAATGGTGAAGATGTATACTCTGACGGAACCGGGGTTGGGTATCACAAGGTTCCACCACCCATGAGCAATAACTTCACTAAAAAAGAATCAGGATTGGTTAATGAATCAGATCTTAGTGAGAAAAGTGATGCTGAAAAGTTACCGGATAACATTGATGTCACTTTTTCCTCACAATCCGATGAAGATAGCATAGAATCTGAGGTTGTGAAGGAATTTGTTGAAAAAGTTTTAAAATCTGACAGTGATTCCACAAACGAAGATGATGATTGTTTCTTGAACAATTACAACCCGAAACCTAAGTCCCAGAACAACTTAGTGGACGGACCGAATCTTGTCATGTACAAGATGAATGGTTCAGATAAGTTTTACTCGGATAAAGAGTTTCCGATTGAAAATGTGAATGTGGATAAGCTGAAAAAGGTTTTCATGTTAGTTAAAATTGATGTTTCTGAGGTCAAGGGTTTGTCAAGTTCGAAGAGGTTTTTGAACTACCAAAGAGATAAATCTTACTACAACAAACCTAATGTGCCATCGCGTTTACACCAAAACAGAGGGTTTGCTGGGTAACAGGGTGGTAAGAACTAACAGAGAAAGATTTTTCAGAAATCAAAGTTTGTGAAAAACACAACATTTGTGAAGAGTTCAAGCTCAATGACCGAACAAGAATCTAAAATTTTTTCGAAAACAAATGAAGAGTTTTTCGCTAAGAAGGCCTCACAACCACAGACCGAGGGTCAAAGTCGAGTTGTTGATACTCGAACGTGCTTCAAGTATAATCAGATTGGACACATCACGAAAGTGCCCCAATCAAAAACCTAAATCTGTGGTTGTCGAGAATCCAAAGAAGTCAAATGATGCTAAAGTCAAAGCGCCTATGTTTGTTGAAAAGAAGATTCCAAAATCTGAAAATGTTAAAACCAAATCTAAACTAGTTAAACAACCGGTTAAGAGAAATGGTGAATCTTCCAAACAAACATGGATGCCAAAATCTTAAGTCAAGGCATCAACTGAAACAAAACCAAAGGTTCCTGATAGTGCTGCAAAGCAAACATCTTCAACCAAACCGATTAAGATGTCTGTACTGTCACACCCCGACCGCGTTAAAACAATTGAAACCGCGACGGAAACGTCGGGGAGTGGAGTGGCAGAATTATTGTTTCACAACTATGGATTCAAAAGTTTTGTTTTATTTATAAGTTAAACATTTACATTGTCTTTAAACAAAACAGACAAGTTAAACATAGTATATCATCATTATTAAATCACTAAGGCCCCGTCCAGTCCTAAGTGAGCATGCATCCTAGCAATCAACATCATTCAACAACACCTGAAACATATGTAAAAACAAAGTCAGCAAAGAAATGCTGGCGAGCACATAGGTTTTATGAGAGTGTCGGATTCATGGCTCGTTTACATGTTGCAATACCTCATTAGACTACCAGAGTCAAAAGTTAAAAACCTTATTTTGAAAAGTGTATAGTATTGCAACATAACTAACCAACTTAAATCAAGTTGGTTATAGTTTATAAAATCCCTCAGCCATGATTCTTAACCCAAAACATTTGATTAAGTAAACCAAATCGTAAATCACCTCGTTAGTAAAACTCGTATGGTTTATATCTTTTAGTAAACATCGTTATGTGACATCGTTTTAACATCGTTTTTCCCAAGTGAACTAAATAATGCCATGGAATGTAATATGACAGAAACACTTATATATAAGAAGTACCAGCGGCGTATCTACCATGATTTTATCATATCACACCCGTCCCATTATCTAATCACAACCCAAAACCAATCGTTTGTTCAATTCGTTTAACTCGTTTAAATCGTTTCAATCGTTTCAATCGTTCTCGTTTTAATTGAGAAAACTACTTTTGGTCGTCTCGCTAATAACATTCAAACCTTCGTAACTCGTCTATCGATAAACTCGTATTAACAAACCACCAAAGGGTAAGTTAACAATCATAGATTCAGTCGTTACCCACATAACCCCCACACATAACCATGGGTGCAGTCTGATAACGGGATTTGTCAGATCCTATGGTACCATAACCTAATACTGGTCGGTTCGGCCAAAACTAATGAATGTTATTCGTTATGTAATTACGTCCAACAAGTTTGTTCACATTTTCGAAATCGTTATTTGTTTAACATAAACCATATTAATCGTTTTTGAAACCATCGTTAAAATATCGAAATCGTTTAACACATATGAATCACCCCAAAACAATCGAAATAGTAAAATAGGGGAACTATGTACTCAATTGAAGTGCAAAGTATCCTAGATCTAATGAACTTAACGAAGCTCAGGCAAACCAAGGAAATCAAGTAGCACCTAGTAATCGGATCACTAGTTAAATAATCAACACCTAAATCGTAAGATCGGGTAGAACGAGGTCTTGTAAACCAAATGAGTATTGGAACTCATGTGATATGGTTTAACATAGCCTACATTCTGAATCGGAACCTAACCTAAGTGCTTTCGACCCGATACGACCCATTAAGGTAGCTTACGCTACTTTAACGTGTCGTTCGTGCAAAAGCGCGTTCGAGACGCCTAACTAGTCCTTTGACAAGTATTATCTGCCCTAACAATTTTAAATATGTTGCATAATCAGTTAAGTGAAAAAAGTTTGAGTTACATATGCTTAAAATCCCATTATGCATGAAAAGGGCATTTTGGTCATTTTCCTAAGGCATATAAACTACATATCATAACAACTAATTAAACTAAGTGACCATATGGTATAACCTCAGAAGGTTATTCCCTATACAACTATGGTCACAAAACATGCTTGGTCGGATCCTAAAGATCGACCAATCGGGTCGGGTTCGAAAGTCTAAGCGGTTGTTTAGACCTCTTATCTTACGACCCTATACAAGCACTAGACTAAAGTGACGAGTTAAACAGGTTAAAACATGTTTAACTAAGTTAGAAAACAGGTTTTGATATCAAAACAAAGGGTTTTGATACCCAAGAATAGTTTGGTTGCAAAATACGCATAAATACGCATTTTGACCGAAACTATGACTCGTCACTACGCCTAATCAACGTGGTAATCAGTAGGTATAGTCACAAGGGACTATAACCATCGTGATTACGCTCACGTTGCAAAGTTCGAACGAACTTTGTGTTGACTAATTCGTGGTCAAAGCAGAAAGTCAAACACTGTTTGACTTTCACGCTTGAAAAACATAAACGAGCATTAAAGAAACTAACAAAGGGTCCAAGCAAGGAAGGATTTGATCTAAAGCACTCAGGTATGAAGTATTAACTTCAACATAGAGCAAATTCAGATCAAATGGTGAGGAATGAATGAGATTCAAGTGGGTATTTATAGAATTCCCGCAACTGTTAGGATCGTTTCTCGTCATTCGTGCTTTGATCAAGACCATACATGTGGGCACAAGGTTTTACAATACAAGGGGACACTAAAAACAATCAAATGGTATTGCAATTCAGTGATCAAAACCATCAAAATAGCTGATTTGGACCAGATTCAATGTTTTTGTCTGACATGTTGTTGCGGGCCACGTAGACATATGTTCACCCTTACGCGCCCCTCCTAGTGAACTTTGGCAGATTGTCAGTTTTTGCTCCTGCAAGCCCAAAACTTAGTTTTTGATGCATTTTTGACACGTTTAAGCCCCGTTAATCCCATTTCAAGGCTCTAAAATGAAGCTAAAGTATAGGGAACTTAAAATACGCTCAAAAACATCTCTGATGTCGGTTCGTTTGGTCGTACGGTTGCGTTATTCGGTTAATTACGACGGAAGTGGTAACAGACGCAAAAACGATCCAAATTGCAATCCGTCGCGCAACTTTTCATTCCAATCACTAAAATAAAATATTTTAATGATTACAAAAATTTTTGGATGTCCGGATATATTCAGAATGTAAGATATGAGCGAAAATGCAAACTTATGCACTTTTTGACGCTTTTAGTCCCTGTTGATCAAATAAGTTTATTTTTGCGCACCAAACATCTCAAAGCCTATTTCTAAGCTATGTAAAGTATATTTAGGGCATGTTTAACTTATGATCAAGTTTCGGAATGTTTGTTATAGAACGAATCGGCATAGTTTCGCAGTTTGACACAAATAGTCCCTGCGATCGAATAAACTTGATTTCGACACACCAAACCATCCAAAACTTATTTCTAAGTTATGTAAAGGTTATTTAAGGTATGTTAAGCCTATGTCACTCTTTCAAAGTGTTTTTCATGCTAAACTGATTACGTTTACGAATCAGTTTGCGTATCACCTTCCAGAAAGCGATTTAAAGCTTGAAATCGAACTCGAATCAAATGGTAAAATCATCAAACACAAATACACACATAATAACACCAAAACACATCGTTTTATTGATAATTGATATTGTTTTACATTGTACATCGTTTACAGAGCACAGTTGTCACAGTCTCCCCTACTTTAGGAAATTTCGTCTCGAAATTTTAACTAGAGGAAACTTGTGAGAACAAATGCGGATATTTCGCCTTCATTTGGTCCTCACATTCCCATGTAAACTCTAGGACACGTTTGGACTCCCAGCGAACCTTTACTAATAGTATTCGCTTGTTCTTCAACTGTTTGACTGCACGGTCCATTATCTCCACAGGTTTCTCGACAAAGTGCATCGTTTCATCAACTTGGATTTTGTCGAGTGGGATGTGAAGATCAGCATCGGCTAAACACTTTCTCAAATTGAACACGTGAAATGTTGGGTGAATATTCCTAAGCTCAGGAGGTAGCTCTAATAGATAGGCAACCTTTCCGACTCTTTCAACAATCTTAAATGGTCCAACATATCGTGGTGCAAGTTTTCCTTTCTTTCCAAATCTCACCACTCCCTTCCAAGGAGATACCTTGAGTAGGACACGGTCTCCGATCTGAAATTTTAAGGGCTTGCATCGCATATCCGCATAACTCTTTTGACGGCTTCTGGCTGTCACAAGATTATCGCGAATTTTCTTGATTTTGTCTGTTGTTTCCAGAATGAGCTCAGGTCCAATAAGCTGAGCTTCACCAATCTCATTCCAACAGACAGGTGAACAACATTTTCGACCATAGAGAGCTTCGAATGGTGCGATATTGATACTAGCATGATAACTATTGTTGTAAGAGAACTCGATCAATGGCAGATGAGAATCCCAATTACCACCAAAGTCTATCACGCATGCTCTAAGCATATCCTCCAATGTTTGAATCGTCCTCTCAGATTGTCCATCTATTTGGGGATGATAAGCAGTGCTTAGATTTAGTTGGGTTCCCAAGGCAGATTGCATGGTCTCCCAAAAATGAGACGAAAATCAAGCATCACGATCAGAAATGATATCCAAAGGAACACCATGTTGAGATACAATCTCATCAACATAAATCTTGGCAAGCTTATCAGCAGATAGATCCTCGTGAATCTGTATAAAATGAGCTGACTTCGTTAATCGATCGATAACAACCCAAATAGCATCGTGACCTCTAGATGTGTGCGGTAACTTAGTGATGAGATCCATCGCAATGTTCTCCCACTTCCATACTGGTATTTCTGGTTGTACAAGCAAACCAGATGGTCGTTGATGTTTAGCCTTGACTTTGAGACAAGTTAGGCATTTCGATACATACAAAGCTATATCCTTCTTCATACCAGGCCACCAATACTGAGTACGAAGATCCTTGTACATCTTGTCAGCACCAGGATGGATGGAATATCGAGACTCATGAGATTCTTCCATCACTAAAGTGCGAAGATTGTCTTGCTTCGGGATCCACAAAAGATCCTTGAAATAGAGTAACCCATCGTCTTTCGTTTCGAGTTTAAGCTCAAGTTGAAGTGGTAGCTCATATTTCAATAAGCCTTTGGTTACACATGATCATTGAGCTTGTGAAACACGTGATTGGATATCGGATAGAGTTCGAACAGAATGAAGCTTGACTCGTTCCTTTCGGCTTAGCGCATCGGCTACGACATTCACCTTACAATGATGGTAGCGAATTTCGCAATCGTAATCGTTTAAGAGTTCAACCCAGCGTCGTTGCCTCATGTTTAGCTCCTTCTGATTAAGAATATACTGGAGACTTTTGTGGTCTGTGAAAACCACACACTTTGTGCCATAAAGATAGTGTCTCCAGATTTTGAGAGCAAATACCACAGCACCCAACTCAAGATCATGAGTCGTATAGTTCTTCTCGTGAACTTTTAGTTGTCTTGACGCATAAGCAATAACTTTACCCCGCTGCATAAGAACACAACCAAGGCCTAGATTCGACGCGTCGCAATAGACAACGAAACCATCGTTTCCCTCGGGCAAAGATAGAACAGGAGCATCACATAGCTTTCAGTTCAGGGTTTGGAACGCTTCTTCTTGTTTGGGTCCCCACTCAAAAGGCTTATTCTTCTGAGTCAAAGCAGCGAGAGGAACCGCGATCTTCGAGAAGTTTGAAATAAACCGTCGATAATATCCAGCAAGACCAAGAAAAGAACGAACTTCTGTGGGTGTCGAGGTGTATTCCAATCCTTAATTGCAGCAATTTTGTAAGGATCCATATGAATACCCTGCTTGTTAACAATATGACCCAAAAACTGAACTTCTTTAAGCCAGAATTCACACTTGGAGAATTTAGCAAAAAGTTGTTCCTTCTTCAGGAGTTCCAGTGTCAGACGAAGGTGTTGTTCGTGCTCGGCTCGAGACTTCGAATAAATGAGAATGTCGTCAATGAACACAATGATGAACTTATCTAAATAAGGTTTACAAACCCTATTTATTAAGTCCATGAAGATAGCTGGGCATTCATCAAACCAAAAGGCATGACAGTAAACTCGTAGTGCCCATATCTCGTACGGAAAGCAGTTTTGGGAATATCTTCTTCGAGAACACGAAGCTGATGATACCCAGAACGCAGATCTATCTTGGAAAAACATGAAGCACCTTGCAGCTGGTCGAAGAGATCATCAATTCATGGTAGGGGATATCGATTCTTGATGGTAAGCTTATTCAGCTCACGATAATCGATACACATTCAAAAAGACCCATCTTTCTTTTTCACAAACAGGACAGGAGCGCCCCAAGGTGAATAACTTCGTCGGATGAATCCTTTATCAGATAACTCTTGAAGCTGTTTAGATAATTCTTTCATCTCAGACGGTGCAATACGATAAGGTGCTTTCGCAATTGGGTTAGCATTAGGAACATGATCAATATGAAACTCGACTTGACGAACTGGAGGCAAACCAGGTAGTTCATCGGGAAACACCTCTAGATAATCTCGAACAATCGGAATATCTTGAATACGCTTGCTCTTGCCTTTCTCCTCGGTGACATGTGCCGAAAAGCAACATATCCTTTTCGTAAATAACTTTGGGCTTTCGTACACGACATGAGTTTCAAACCTCCAGATGGTTTCTCGCCACGAACCTCTAAAACTTCACTAGACGAAAGGGGGATACGAACAATCTTATCGAAACAAACCACCTCAGCATGATGTTTAGCTAACCAATCCATCCCTACTATAACGTCGAAACTCCCAAGTTGCATCGGTATGAGGTCAATAAGAAAAAGATGGTTATCGAGGTTCAACTGACAATCGCGAATAACAGAATCGAGTACAAGAGGTTTACCAGTAGCAATTTCGACAGATAAGGGTTTCCTTAGTTTAGTTCTAGGTATTGCAAGTAAAGGCTCAAAAGATAACGAAACAAAACTCCTATCGGCACCAGAATCAAAAAGGATAGATGCAGGTTGATGGTTAACAAGGAACGTACCGTTAACAACCTCGTTGTCAGCACGCGCCTCGTTTGCATTCAAAATTATACACTTGTCCACGAGCGGGATTAGCATTTGCAATGGCATTTAGGTTTGCAAGCTTCGGATAGTTGTTGCTGAAGTGACCAAACTCTCCCCAATTGTAACATGAACTAGGTGGGAATCTAGCAGCGTTTCCCTGAGCTTGTGCTGGATTCTGAACAACTTGATTCTGACCCAAACGACAAATATTGGCCAGGTGCCCAAGTTTACCACAAGTGGTACACGGTTTGCAAGCTTGTTGGGCAGCATGATGACCATTGCATCGAGCACAGTGAGGTGCGGTACCAGCATACGCTTTCTTCGTAGGAGGTTGTGCTAGTGGGTTATGAGGATTTTGTGTTGTGACAACAAAGTTTTGGGAAGCCTTTCGCTTCCTCGACCTCCTAGAAGACTCGCTTTTCTTCTTTCCCTTACCTTTACCCTTGTCTTGAACGGAATCGGCCGACTGTTTCTTGTCACCCTTGCGGGTCAGCTTACCTTTTCTGACCTGAGACTCGGTCAGAGTAGCAGCCAATTCAATTGGCTGACGAACAGTGGTAGGATTACTACCAGTGACAATATCTTGCACAGTATCAGGTAAGCCATCGATATACCTCTCAATCGCTTTCTCCAACGGGGTAACCATAGTAGGACACAACAAACTCAGTTCCTCATAACGATCCATGTAAGCACGGTGTTCTCCCTCATCTTGTTTCAGATCATCGAATTCTCACTCCAAAGCCCTAATCTCGTGACGGGGACAGAACTCTTTCATCATGAGAGCTCGAAGCTCTTCCCAAGTTTGTGCCATAGCCACATCGGCACCCCTATCACGCATCACACCGTTCCACCATGTAAGAGCACGCTTCTCGAAAACACTATATGCAAATTCAACCTTACGCTCATTCGGACACTGAACATGTCTGAATGTACTTTCGAGGCTCTCAAACCATTGCAGGAGCGCAGTTGCTCCTTGAGACCCAGAAAACTTTAGCGGTTTAGCTGAATTGAAATTCTTGAAACTACACTGAGCATTATTGTTGTTGTATAATTGATGGATCTGGGTTACTATGTTCGGAAGCACAGCAGCCATTTGCTGAGAGACAAGGGCTGCGATTTCTTCGTTAGTTTGAGGTTGTGCATCTCGTCGAGGAGGCATTTTCTAAAAGGAACAAGGAAACATGAGAAACGAGTGAGATCGATAATTGGATAAACAAAAGAGGTATTGAAAACATCGACAAGACATAAGGAAGGCGATTATTTGTTCGTTACCTTGAACAAACAAACGACACGCGGTGACTAATCAAAGTAAATGGGTCAATGTAATGTATCGCAAAGACCTGCTTTAGCCTATAAGTGGACACTCATCCCAAGAGTTCCCAGGTAAGAGTGACTGGTCCGATTATGTGTATTTGTACGAACACTCTAGCCTTAGACAGAAAACTCAGGATACAGGCATCCACTCTTCCAGATTGCACGTGTTCACACTATAAGACCCAAACCTTGACGAGATTTTGAAAATTCGGAAGGCACTAAGCCAAAAACAAATCATCCGGAAAGGTGGGTGATTATTTTCAAAATCATTTTGGAAACTTTGAAGGTTCAAAACCTTATAACAAATCATCTACAGAGAGATGATTGGTTTTCAAAGCGGATTTGTTATTGTGTTCTCGTTGTGGTTATCACTTAAAAATAGGTGACGGTATTGTTTTAAAAATCTAAACGTAAAATAAACTTATGTTAGGGTCCTAGAAAGTTATAGTCTAGGTCAAAGCATTACTAATAACCTAATTCCCTATAACCATTGGCTCTGATACCAACTCTTCTGTCACATCCCGATCGCGTTAAAACAATTGAAACCGCGGCGGAAACGTCGGGGAGTGGAGTGGCAAAATTAGTGTTTCACAACCATGGATTCAAAAGTTTTTTTTAATTTATAAGTTAAACAATTACATTGTCATAAAACAAAACAGACAAGTTAAACATAGTCTATCATCGTTATTAAATCACTAAGGCCTCGTCAAGTCCTAAGTGAGCATGCATCCTACCAATCAACATCATTCAACAACACCTGAAACATATGTGAAAACAAAGTCAGCAAAGAAATGCTGGCGAGCACATAGGTTTTATGAGAGTGTCGGATTCATGGCTCGTTTACATGTTGCAATACCTCATTAGACTACAAGAGTCAAAAGTTAAAAACCTTGTTTTGAAAAGTGTATAGTATTGCAACATAACTAACCAACTCAAATCAAGTTGGTTATAGTTTATAAAATCTCGCAGCCATGATTCTTAACCCAAAACATTTGTTTAACTAAACCAAATCGTAAATCACCTTGTTAGTAAAACTCGTATGGTTTATATCATTTAGTAAACATCGTTATGTGACATCGTTTTAACATCGTTTTTCCCAAGTGAACTAAATAATGCCACGGAATGTAATATGAAAGAAACACTTATATATAAGAAGTACCAGCGCTTTTATCATATCACACCCGTCCCATTATCTAATCACAACCCAAAACCAATCGTTTGTTCAATTCGTTTAACTCGTTTCAATCGTTTAAATCGTTCTCGTTTTAATTGTGAAAACTACTTTTGGTCGTCTCACTAATAACATTCAAACCTTCGTAACTCGTCTATCGTTAAACTCGTATTAACAAACCACCAAAGGGTAAGTTAACAATCACAGATTCAGTCGTTACCCACATAACCCCCACACATAACCATGGGTGCAGTCTGGTAATGGGATTTGTCAGATCCTATGGTACCATAACCTAATACTGGTCGGTTCGGCCAAAACTAATGAATGTTATTCGTTATGTAATTACGTCCAACAAGTTTGTTCACATTTTTGAAATCGTTATTTGTTTAACATAAACTATATTAATCGTTTTTGAAACCATCGTTAAAATATCGAAATCGTTTAACACATATGAATCACCCCAAAAAAATAGAAAATAGTAAAATAGGGGAACTATGTACTCACTTGAAGTGCAAAGTATCCTCGATCTAATGAACTTAACGAAGCTCAGGCAAACCAAGGAAATCAAGTAGCACCTAGTAATCGGATCACTAGTTAAATAATCAACACCTAAATCGGAAGATCGGGTAGAACGAGGTCTTGTAAACCAAATGAGTATTGTAACTCATGTGATATGGTTTAACAAAGCCTACATTCTGAGTCAGAACCTAACCTAAGTGCTTTCGACCCGATACGACCCATTAAGGTAGCTTACGCTACTTTAACGCGTCGTTCGCAAAAAAAGCGCGTTCGAGATGCCTAACTAGTCCTATGACAAGTATTATATGCCCTAACAAGTTTAAATATGTTGCATAATCAGTTAAGTGACAAAAGTTTAAGTTACATATGCTTAAAATCCAATTATGCATGAAAAGAGCATTTTGGTCATTTTCCTAAGGCATATAAACTACCTATCATAACAACTAATTAAACTAAGTGACCATAAGGTATAACCTCGGAAGGTTATTCCCTATACAACTATGGTTACAAAACATGCTTGGTCGGATCCTAAAGATCGACCAATCGGGTCAGGTTCGAAAGTCTAAGCGGTTGTTTAGACCGCTTATCTTACGACCCTACACAAGCAATAGACTAAAGTGATGAGTTAAACAGGTTAAAACATGTTTAACTAAGTTAGAAAACAGGTTTTGATATCAAAACAAAGGGTTTTGATATCAAAACAAAGGGTTTTGATACCCAAGAATAGTTTGGTTGCAAAATACGCATAAATACGCATTTTGACCGAAACTATGACTCGTCACTACGCCTAATCAACATGGTAATCAGTAGGTATAGTCACAAGGGACTATAACCATCGTGATTACGCTCACGTTGCAAAGTTTAAACGAACTTTGTGTTGACCAATTCGTGGTCAAAGCAGAAAGTCAAATATTGTTTGACTTTCACGCTTGAAAAACATAAACGAGCATGAAAGAAACTTACAAAGGGTCCAAGCAAGGAAGGATTTGATCTAAGGCACTCAGGTATGAAGTATTAACTTCAACTTAGAGCAAATTCAGATCAAATAGTTAGGAATGAATGAGATTCAAGTGGGTATTTATATAATTTCCACAACCGTTAGGATCGTTTCTCGTAATTCGTGCTTTGATCAAGACCATACATGTGGGCACAAGGTTTTACAATACAAGGGGACACTAAAAACAATCAAATGGTATTGCAATTCAGTGATCAAAACCATCAAAATAGCTGACTTGGACCAGATTCAATGTTTCTGTCTGACATGTAGTCGTGGGCCGGGTAGACATATGCTCATCCTTACGCGCCCCTCCTAGTGAACTTTGGCAGATTGTCAGTTTTGGCCCCTACAAGCCTAAAACTTGGTTCTTGATGCATTTTTGACACGTTTAAGCCCCGTTAATCACATTTCAAGGCTCTAAAATGAAGTTAAAGTATAGGGAACTTAAAATATGCTTAAAAACATCTCGGATGTCGGTTCGTTTGGTCGTACGGTTGCGTTATTCTGTTAATTACAACGGAAGTCGTAACGGACGCAAGAACGATCCAAATTGCAATCCGTCACGCAACTTTTAATTCCAATCACTAAAATAAAATATTTTAATGATTACAAAAATTTTGGATATCCGGATATATTCAGAACGTAAGATATGCGCGAAAATGCAAACTTATGCACTTTTTGACGCTTTTAGTCCCTGTTAATCAAATAAGTTTATTTTTGCGCACCAAACATCTCAAAGCGTATTTCTAAGCTATGTAAAGGATATTTAGGGCATGTTTAACTTATGATAAAGTTTCGGAATGTTCGATATAGAATGAATCGGCATAGTTTTGCAGTTTGACACAAATAGTCCCTGCGATCGAATAAACTTGATTTCGACACACCAAACCTTCCAAAACTTATTTCTAAGTTATATAAAGGTTATTTAAGGTATGTTAAGCCTATTTCACTATTCTGGAGTGTTTTTCGCGTTAAACTGATTACGTTTACGCACCAGTTTGCGTATAACCTTCCAGAAAGCGATTTAAAGCTTGAATCGAACTCGAATCAAATCGTAAAATCATCAAACACAAATACACACATAATAACACCAAAACATATCGTTTTATTGATAATTGATATTGTTTTACATTGTACATCGTTTACAGAGCACAGTTGTCACATGTACCTTTGGATTTGTATCAGAATCTTGATTTTCAAGCTTCTTCCACCCTACCGGGCAAGAAGTATGTTCAGAAGAAGGACCAACCATCTGGTCAACCTGAGAAAGATGAACTTTTCTTATACAAAGAGGTTGAGGTTGGAACCAAGAAAATCTTGGAAATAAATGATAAAAACTTTCCACCACTTTACACCAAGAAAACTCACATTGATGTCAAGCTACCCGAGTCAAAGGAGGTTTGGGTTGCTTCATTTAACTAAATCGAATTTGAAATGTGCAGGAGCTCCCAAGATCAATCTCAAAGTGGATAATGGATAGCAGAGCATCCAGGCACATGACGGGGCGAAAAACCCTTTTATATGATGTTAGAGGGTTTAATGGAGGTTACGTTGGTTTCGCCTGGAATCAAGGTGGAAGGATTATCGGGGAGGGCACGTTATCTAGCGGTGTCATATCATTTGAACGAGTTAACTACATACCAGAACTGGAGAACAATTTACTGAGCATCTCTTAAATTTGTGACAGGATGTACACAACGCACTTTATCGACAAAGAATGTTTAATTTTGAAGTCGGGGCTTGTTGTCCCTGATGAATGGATCATTATGCAAGCGTCGAGGGAAAATGATCTGTACGTTCTTGATATGAGCATCGCTACAACTACTTCGGGTCATCCTCAGTGTTTTGTGTCAAAAGCTACCGAGAAAGAGTCAGTAATGTAGCATTGGAAGATGGGCCACATCCACCTGCGAAAGATGAATCACCTGGTTCATAACGATTTAGTCAAATGTGTGAATTTGAAAAGTTTCCATTTGGAGGGAGAATTCATAAGATGCCAAAAGGGTAAGCAGACCAAGAAGTCGCACCCCAGGATGATGGAAAACTCGATCTCGAGGCCACTTGAAAGACTTCACATGGATCTTTTTGGTCCTGTGAACATGAAGAGCATAACTGGTGATCTATACTGCTTAGTGGTTATAGATGATTACTCGATATTTTCATGGGTAGTGTTCTTGAAGTTAAAGGATCAAACATACAAGAGTTTGCTGAAACTGTTCAAGAAGATAGAAAACTTGTACCAAACTCGCATATGCCGATTACGAAGTGATAATGGTACTGAGTTTAAAAACAATCAGATGGAAGAATTCGGTGATAGAAAGGGTATACTACAAGAATTCAGTGCACCGTACACTCCGCAGCAGAATGGAGTAGCAGAAAGGAAAAACCGGACATTGATAGAGACAGCACGAACAATGTTGGCTGATTCAATGCTTCCTATAAACTTTTGGGAGAAGCCGTATCTGCTGCTTGCTATACTCACAATCGGGTTCTTACTGTGAAGAAGCATAACAAGACGTGTTTCGAGCTGCTCAACAACCGAAAGCCTAACATGGAATATCTAGAGCCGTTTGGGTTACCCTGCACGGTTTTGGATCCTGATGGAAAGTTTGGTGCTAAAAGTTTGGAAGGAATCTTCATGGGTTATTCTAGTCCACTTAGACGGGTATTCGTTCCGAGTCTTGGAAAGATCATTGAAGCTCAGCACGTGGAATGTCAGGGATACACTATGCCTCCATAGAAACCTGGTAACTCATGGTGATTCGACTATGAGACATTATGGGAGTAATTCAATTTACCTGAAGAGCCGGAGTTTATTGATTAGAGAAATCTATTTCGGGAATATGAAGCTTCCCAGATGAATAGATTGCTAGCCAAGTATTCAAAGCGTCAACATAGTCCAAATGATCATGAAGCTGGTCCCAGTCACAGTGGTCATAGTGATGCAAATTTGCAGAAAACTCAGTCAACTTCAGAACAGGAACCTGCTCCAGAAAATCAGACAACAGTTTTTGATGATTTAGAGTCTGATTCGGATAGCCCGACCTTTGATCAGGGTGATTCAGAACCTAAGGGGGAGCAGATCCAGTCATCAGATCAGATAATTCAAGTCGATGAACAAGTTGCAAATCAGAATGTCACGAATTTGGAAAGCGAGGTGAATGTTCCTGGTGAAGTTATGCTGAGGACTATATCCCGAAGAGCTTATCATTGGAGAATTACAATAAGGAGTCACAACGCGATATCAAATAGACCAAGGCTTTTCTTGTTTTTACACTAAAATTGCACATTTACAAAATGATTTCTCTCTCAGTTGCTTTATTTCACAGGTTGAACCAAGAACGTATAAAGAGGCACTGACAGAGGAGTCATGGGTTAATGCGATGCAAGAGGAGCTCGGTCAGTTTGAAAAGCTTGGAGTATGGAAGCTAGTCGATCTTCCTGATGGTCATAGAAAGATTAACACCAAGTGGGTGTTCAAGTGCAAGCGAGATGATAAGGGAGTGATTGTACGCAACAAAGCTCTCCTAGTTGTTCAGGGCTTTAGTTAACAGGAGGGGATCGATTTCACCGAAGTATATGCCCCTGTTGTTAGACTCAAAGCTATAAGAATCTTTCTCGCATTCGCTTCATGGAAAGGGTTTAAAGTCTACCAGCTGGATGTCAAGTCGGCGTTCCTGCACGGAAAAGTGAAAGAGGAGGTCTACGTCGATCAGCCACCAGGCTTCACCGATCCGATTCATAAAGACAAAATCTACCTCTTGGACAAAGCACTTTACGGATTGCACCAGGCCCCGAGAGCCTAGTATGAGACACTCTCTCAACATTTGCTTTCCAACGGCTTTATTCGAGGAAAGGTGGATGCCACTCTTTTCACAAAGGAGGTCGTTGGACATCTGCTGATCGTGCAAATATATGTTGATGATATAATTTTCGGGTCTACGAACGAGGAACTCTGCAAAGAATTCGAAACAGTGATGAAGCAGAAGTTTGAGATGTCGTCGATGGGTGAGATGAAGTTTTTCCTTGGGCTACAAGTCGATCAGATGCCGGAGGGGATCTTCGTACATCAAACAAAGTATGTCCACGACGTTCATGAGAAATTTGGGATGTCAGAGACTGCACCTATGTCTACCCCGTTAGCAACTAATCACGGTATCAACTCTGATCTCACCGGAGAGAAGGTCAACGAGACGCTATACCGTTTGATGATTGGTTCGCTGATGTACCTCACTGCATCTCGACCCGACATAATGTACCCGACTTGCCTCGCGGCCCGTTACCAGTCGAGTCTAAGATCTTCACACATGGTTATCGTCAAGCGGATTCCTGAGAGGAACCCCAAGCTTGGGGTTGTTGTTGGTGCATTATATGTCTGTTGATTACGTCATAATCAAGTCTTGGGTCTAGAGTGATTGAAAGAACAAACAACAGGGATTAATTAGGGTTTAGACATGTTGAATGTGAAGATTTCGCTTGAAATTTCTTCAAGCGAAATCAACATTACTTGATTTCGCTTCAAGGCATGTGATTTCGCTTCAATGATTTCGCTTCAGGACTAGTTCAAGCGAAATCATCATGTCTATATATAGGGTTGTTGTCATTTCATTTGGTACGCGACTTCTGAAGGTGTAACGAAGTGCTGCCAATTTTCTGTCAGGTTGTAAACACTGTTATTATCAATCAAAGCAACAGATTAAAGAGTATAAGCTGTATTCGTGTCCGGTTTACTGATTCCGCCTTTAAACTGGATGTAAAACTCTTCGGAACGACTCAGTCGGGTCAAACAACGATCCAACAAGTGGTATCAGAGCTCAGGACGAGGAGTTCATACTACTACAGCTTGATTCTATCGATTTCTCTCATTTCTACTCATTCTTTTTCGTATTTTTCAGATCTGAGCTAGTTCCAACGGTTGAAATGGACTGATTTTCGAATATAACGTGTAAAACTAAACATTAACAAAGCCTACAAAGTTTCGGACTCAATTTCAGATTAAAACTCGTTAAAAATTACCTAAAACATGGTTTCGCTTGAAAGGTTTCGAAGATAATTGACTGATTTCGCTTCAGATCTATTTTTTGGTCGTTTTCGCTTGAAGACTTCCTGAAGCGAAATAGTTTATGCTGGATTTCGCTTGAAAGCTTCCTGAAGCGAAATAGTGGATTTCGCTTGAACAGATTTGTTTTCGGATTTCGCTTGAAGCTAAAGCGAAATAGATTGTTCTTGATTTCGTTTGAATAGTGTTATTTTGAGCTGATTTCGCTTGAAGATTTGTATACTTCAAAGATTTCGCTTGAAATTGCTGAAGTTTTAAAACTTTGAAAATTTCTAAGTGTTTGACTGATTTTTTCTGTCAGGTACGTTCAAGATGGATGATAATTTCATAAACCCGTTTAGCGACATGTACGCGTTCACTTCCGAATCGTCAGATAGAAGATCTGAGATGAAAGAATATTCAAAAGAGATTTCGGAAAATTTGAAGTTTGAGAACATGTACGGAAGTCAACAGAAGCCACCAAAGCTAATGAAAGTTGAAGATTATAATTGGTGGAAAAACAGATTTGAGGGTTGGGTAAAAGCTTTCGCTCCTGAAAGCTGGTTAAAACTGACAAATGGATACACCGAACCAGTAAAAGAGGGAGGAGAGTTAATAGAAGCTAAAGATTTCACAGACATAGACACAAAAAATTTTGTAGCTGAATATAGAATGATCACATTAATCAAACAGTCAGTGAGAGAAGATATTATCTCGTTACTTGAACAAGAAAAAACTTCAAAGAGTTTGTGGGAAGCATTAGGAAGAAAGTGTATAGGAAGTAATGAAATTGTCAAAAACAAAAAGAAATTGTTGCGTAAAGAGTTTGATTTATTCAGTTGCATGAAAAATGAATCTGTCTGTAGAATGATCGAACGATTTGGGCATCTGAAAATGGAGTTAGCCAGACATGAAATTTTACCTTCTGAAGAGGAGCTGGTAGATAAATTGTTTGATTCATTACCAGATGATCAAGAGTGGAAATACTTTGCTCTAATGTTGAAAAATACAATCAAGCCTGAAGATTTGAAAGTGGATTTGCTGATTGAAAGATTTGAAAGTCATGAGTTGGAGATAAAGAGATCTAAAGTCAACAATCCAGCTTATCAGCAGAATGTAGAGCTTTACTACAGAGTACCACAGGCTGGGTCTCCAAGAACAGCATTTTCTGCAGAAAGTTCAAGTTCAGTAAACAATGAAAGTCTTCACAGTGGTTTTCACAGTGGATCTTCTTCAAACACTTCAAACCAATCTGCTTCAAAGAATTTATTCCAGTGTAATATCGCAGTGGATTTGAAGAATGGGCAGAATTTCAGCGAAGAATCAGCAAAACAACAGATGGTTTTCTTGGCATCTGTACTTGAATCATATGAAAGTCTCGTTGCAGGGAAGATTGGGAATACCAATTTGACAAAAGAAGATTATGATCAATTAGACCCCGAGGAAATGGAACTAATGGACATCAGATGGTGTATGGCCAGTGCGGTTCGTAGGGCACAGAGGTTCATGGAGATCACGGGGAGAAAGTCAATTGGTGGACCGTCTACCAAATTGGGATTTGATAAATCCAAAGTGACATGTTTCAAATGCAAACAAAGAGGTCACTTTAAGCGCGAGTGCAGAAATACGTATGCTGCTGATGATTCTGAAAATCCATTCAATGAAGATTATTACAGAAAGGCGATTTACCATCAGAACAAGTCTGAGCCACCAAGATTGAAACAAACTGAAGAAAAATCAAGGGCTCTTGCAGTTATATACGAAGATGAAGGGTATGACTGGAGTCAAGAAGTTCTACCTGAAGAAGATGCTGTTGGTTATGCATTTGTGGCTGATATTGATCCTGATAGATATTGGAAAACAGATTATGCAAGATGGGAAATTGGAAAATTAAATGAACCATTCAAAGAAGCCCAGAGAGCAAAAAGATGGAATGAAGAGTTGGAATGTTACATGGATTCACGTGGTAATCCAGTTGTTGATCCATCAAAAGTGGATTTCGAAGCTGTAATAAATTTGGTTCCAAAGCAGGCTACTTTCAATACACGAAGGTTATCTGATAAAGCATATTTTCCTGATTTGGAGAAGAAGATTAGAGAAGTTTTTGAAGAAAGTTTACCGAAAGTGGTAGAGATGAAGAAGAGAAAAGAAGAAGAACTGAAAAAGATGATTGAAGAAGTGAAGACTGTTGCAAAGCTTGCTGGAGAGGAACAGAGAGCTGAAAAAGAACAGGAAAAAGAAGAAGCTCAGAAAGAGGAGAACAAAGAGCAAGATCAGAAAGATGAATCAGAAGAACCGGTGCTGAATGAGACTGAGGTTAGAAAGTCTTCTGATCTATCGAATGTTGATTTGGTTGATGAAAAAGAACAAAAGTGCAGGAATTGCATAGAAATGTGCAAAGTCTGTACTGAAAAAGATGACATTATAAAAACAAAAGAAAATGATTTAAACAAACTTGAAAATGGTTTCACGATAAAATTTCAAGAAATGATTGAAAAAGAAGAAATTTTGAAATTAAAAGTTGAAAATTTGACACAGAAATGTCAAGGTCTTGAAAAGGATAATGATGTTTATAGACAACTGTGTTCTACAAAATGTGTTGATTGTGTTGAAAAAGAATCTAAATTTCAAGATTTACAAAAACAGTATGATTCTTTAAAATGGTCGAGTCAGAGAGTACAAGAAGCTTATGATACTTTGAAGAGCCAAGTCAAAAGTTTTGATCAAAGATTGTCTGAAACTTTAATAACTAAAGAAATGTATGAAAGAAGATTTAAAGAAAAGCAAATTGAATTGAACAAATGTGTTGATGAAATTGCTAATCTTAAGCAAGTCTTGGCTGAAAAAGAAAAGATTGTTACAAAACTTCAAAGTTATCATAACTCTTCGTACATTCTCGAACGCATTTTCAACATCACACCAGATGACAAAGATACTGAAAATTGCAAAAAGGGTATTGGTTCAGAATTTCATCAGGTATTACCACCAATGAGAAACAATTATACTTTTTATGATGAAGAAAAGGTGGCAAAGGGTTTGAATATAGCTGACCAGTTACCTGAAAGTATCGATGTGACTTACTCCAAATCTGATGATGCTAATGATTCAGAGGTGGTAAGTAAGGTTGTTGAAAGCGTTTTGAAAGATGAGTCTACAAAAGGTAAGTCTGAATCACAGAATGGAGATGAAGGAAATCTTTATGATGGCTATCTGAAAAACACAAAATCTGAGAAAAATTTGAATGATGATTCAAAAGGATTGGTTTATACCATGATTGGATCGGACAAACTATTCTTAGATGTTGTTTTCCCGATTCAGAATGTGATTTCAGAAAAGGTCGACAAAGTTTTCAAAATGGTTGAGATTGAGAAATCCGAGATTTCAAAGTTTGCTGGTAAGAGTCATAGAGGATCGTATAACAAACCTGGTTACAAAAAGAAGAACATGAAGGCTGGGTTGGGTTTTAAGAAGAAACAGAATCGAAACAAACATGAAATGCCGAAGTTTCAGGCAAAAATGAGTTTTGTTGAAGGAGGTAGTTTAGAAGAAGAAAAAGAACTCAAAATGAAACAGTCTAATGATGAGTTTGATGCTATGAAAAAGAAACAACAACAGGCCAAGGATGTTTCAAAGAAAGTGTGTTTTAAATGTGATCAAATTGGACATGTTGCACGAAAGTGTCCAAATCCAAAGCCTGTTGATGTTGAAAAACAGAAATCTAAGAATGTGAGACAAAGGTCAACCAGATTTGATTCGAAACAAACTTGGAGGTTCAATACAAACAAGTTTGCTTCAAATCAAAATTGGAAATCAAACACGAACAGGTTCGATTCAAGACAGACCTGGAATTCTCACACACCCAGATTGAGAACTACACAGAGTTGGAGAACATCTGTTGATATGACAAAACCTCAAGAGTTTTGGAAACCTAAAAATATTGTTCAAAATCAAAAGGTTCAAAAAGAGACAAATTTTTACAAAAGAGGTACTCCGGAAGGTCAAATGTGGAGTGTTAAGAAACAAGTGAAGTTGGAAAAAGATGAGAAAGTTGAAGTCAAAGTTGAACAAGTTTTAAATGACAAAGAGTTTCCAAAATTGAATGAACATTATTGTGTTGAAATGCCTAAGGTCCAACAGACATGGGCTAAATTGTTCAAATGATTGATAAAGTTTGAATGTGCAGGTGCTCGATGAAGCTGAAGACTGTGAGAATGGCAGTTGGAGCGACCTGGCACAGGAAGAGGTTGCAGGACCCTGGTTTGGTTGAACAGGGAGTTTAGTTTGATTGTTTTCTGTATATAAATAATCAATATTTTCAAAACCCTAAAAACTTGAAAAATTAAAAACCAAAAATATGTTTTTAGTTTGTTAAAATTTGAAAAAAAAAAAACCAAAAATATGTTTGTTTTTAATTTTGTTTGAATGTATGTTGATTGAATACGCCGAAACCCTCACGGCTGAACAAACATGATTACTTTCATCAGATTGAAAAATGGGTTGTAAATCATGGGGGTACATTATATTTTCTGCAAATCAGAGCATGTGAAGCAGAAAATGGATGGCGAGTCAAAGCTATCAGTGTTGGTTGTCAAATTTTTTTTATATGGTTTTGTATTTTAGGGGGAGAAAAATTGTCATTAGAAAATACAAAAACATTTGAAAATTTGAAAAAGTAAAAAACATGATAAAATTCAAAAATTTGAGTTTTGCGTAAAAAGAGGAAATGATAGTACATCAGTAGACAGTTACAGTATGCTAAAGATATGGATAGTTTAAATGTGTTAAACGATCTCACTGTGGATGTGTCGATAGGTTTTTGCACATTTAGTAAATTTTTTTCGGGATATAAACATAAATTCAAACTTACTTATTTCGTGGGGAACACTACTTGGATATATAGGTAACCCCTGAAATCTCGTTTGAAAGGTCCCTTATTTTGAGATACTAGGTCTTTATACTCAGTGATATCTGGGGTATTATCCCGGGACTTCTGCTGAAAGGAATTTCTGACCTAGTCCCCGGAGAATACTTTCTGCATTGCTTGAAATATAGCACCACCCTCAGCTAAAAATGATGAAACATTGAAAAATGCTAATCATGGCTGTTGTAAAAAAAGATCCTCTAAAGGGGACACACCTAAAAGTCGAAGCCGTCATCTCTCTGCGTATCGAAAGATCGACCTGAGCTCTCACGGCCCTCGCATTTAACCCCTGACAGATATCATCTAGGTATACTCACCTGTAAGACTGAATATTGGGATTTGGATACGGGAGTATATTCAAGAGGTGGGACACATGAATGAGTTTAAGTTCTTAAAATACCTAATTCGTATCCTGAATCAGTTGAAGTTTGTGTGAAAATTTAAGTGGATCAGTATATCGACAATCTAAGTGAATTGTTTAATGCATAATGTGATTTTAAGCTCAACGGTACTTGTGACTTGTCAAAAACTGATATGATCCTCTATCGCATACTCAAAACAAAAATATTATCTGTAAATATGTTTGTACATATTTCTTTATTGCTTTATGTTTTCAGAAAATACAAAAAGATTTTGATTTCTGCTTTATTTTCGACAACTGATGTCTGAGTGCTGAGTTTCAAAATCTAAGTAAGCTGATTGTGTTTCTGAAAATAAAACAAGTTCATTATATTGAAACTTGAATTAAAATCAAAATTTCAAAAACCGTTTGTGATATCTCCAAGGTCATTAAGTTGGACTTGGATGATGAACTGTGAGGGAGTTGGATTCTTTAATGCTGCCATATTTATACAGTATGTTGATAGGGGGAGTGAATTAGAGAGTTTGATTGAAAATTCAAAATGTTGTTACTTATAAATGGATGAGAAATAGCAGATGTTAATCCAGATTACGATCTCGAGAACATAATCTAAGGGGGAGTCTGAAGACAAGCTGAAAGATAGGAGGAGCTTGTAGCTAAAAAGAGAGGTGTCGATCCCTAAAAGCACGGAAGCTTGACGAAAGGGGGAGCCTGCTAATGATGAAGATTGAAGAGAGTTTTCACAAGGTTTGAAGATTGTTAAAGACAAAGACTTGAAGCCAAAGACTTCATCAACATCCAAGGGGGAGTCTGTTGGTGCATTATATGTCTGTTGATTACGTCATAATCAAGTCTTGGGTCTAGAGTGATTGAAAGAACAAACAACAGGGATTAATTAGGGTTTAGACATGTTGAATGTGAAGATTTCGCTTGAAATTTCTTCAAGCGAAATCAACATTACTTGATTTCGCTTCAAGGCATGTGATTTCGCTTCAATGATTTCGCTTCAGGACTAGTTCAAGCGAAATCATCATGTCTATATATAGGGTTGTTGTCATTTCATTTGGTACGCGACTTCTGAAGGTGTAACGAAGTGCTGCCAATTTTCTGTCAGGTTGTAAACACTGTTATTATCAATCAAAGCAACAGATTAAAGAGTATAAGCTGTATTCGTGTCCGGTTTACTGATTCCGCCTTTAAACTGGATGTAAAACTCTTCGGAACGACTCAGTCGGGTCAAACAACGATCCAACAGTTGTGGTATCCAAAATACGATGATTTCAAACTCGAAGGTTACTCTGATTTTGATTTCGGATGCTGCAAGCTGAATTCAAATTCTACAACAGCAGGATGCCAGTTTTTCGGACCACATCTGGTGACTTGGCAATGTAAGAAGCAGACAACCGTTGCACTTTCAACGTGTGAAGCAGTGCATGTTTCAGCAAGCTGTTGCTGCTCTCAGATTCTGTGGATCCAACAACAAATACAGGATTATGGTTTGCAATTTCTTACTACTCCTATATTTGTAGATAATGAGCCAGCAATCAAAACATAACAAAAAACCCGGTACATCACGCTAAAACTAAACACATAGAAATTCGACATCACTTCATCCGAGATTGTTTCGAGAAGAAGTTGATTCGAATTGAAAAGATCCACATCGACGAACAAAAGGCTGATTTACACACAAAACCATTTGATAAGTCACGTTTCAATACTTATTAAAACTAAACGGTATGAAACTTTTGTCTTCAGGGGGAGAACTTGTTGGCGTTGATGAACAATCCAAAGCAGAGGACGTCGAGAAGCAATATGCTATGGTTTGTCGCATTTTTTGATGTTTTCATATTTAGGGGGAGATAGTTTTATACAGAAATTTCAAAAACATTAAAAATGTGAAAGAAAATTCAAAAAATTTAAAAAATGTGAAAAATTCAAAAAACAAAAGAAAACCCAAAAAGAATTTGTGTAAAAAGAGGAAATGATAGTACATCAGCTAGACTGTCACGGTACGCTAAAGAATTGTAGTGATTAAAAGCGTTAAACGATCTCTCTGATGATGTGTCGATAGGTTTTTGCACATTTAATAGACTTTTTCGAGATATAAACCTAAAATTCATATCTTGCTTATATCATGGGGAACATCTCTCGGATATATAGGTAACCCCTGAAATCTTGTTTGAAAGATTGCCTGTTTCTGAGATACTAGGTCTATATACTTAGTGATATCTGAGGTATTATACCAGGACTTCTGATTTTGCGGAAGCAATAGCCTAGTCCTCGTATAACACTTTATGCGCTTTAAATAAAGCTTTCCCTTAGCATAAAAAATGATAAGTATTGAAAAACACAAATCAAGTTCTGTTGTAAAGAAGATCCCTAAGTGGGACACACCTCAAAGTCGAGCCATCATCTCTCTGTCTGAACCGAAGTTCTAGCCTGAGCTCTCATGGTCTCGCACTACCCTAAAACAGATATCATTATAGTATATTCAACTGTAAGACTGAATATAGGTGATCTGGATACGAGTGTATATTCTGAGGTGGGACACGCGAATAAGTTAAGTTCTTAAAACACTAATCTGTATCCTGAATCAGCTGAACTTTGTGTGAGAATTTAAAGTGGATCAGTATATCGATAATCTAGGTGAATCGTTTAAAACTTAATGTTAAATGTAAGCTCAACGGTGCCTGTGACACGTCGGTAGCTGATATGATCTTCTAACACGAATCACAAAAAGATGTCTGTAAATAGTTTACTTTTATTTCATTTTAGCATAAACCCAAAAAGATTTTCAGTGTGTGTTAACATAAACTTTCTTAAAATGCAAAAAATATTTTATTTATGCTTTAGTTTTGACAAACCATTGTGGAAAGCTGATCTTCGAAATCTCAGATGCGATGAAGAGAAAGTTTTTTTCTGAACGACTGGGTTGGGAGCTAATCTAAATGATTGAAAACTTCATAAGACAAACAAGTTCATTAATTTGACACTTGTATCTTTCAAAAAAAGTTTGAAAATTTTGATCATAATGTCAGTTGATTCGAATCGGGTCAAGCAAGGTCATTAACTTGGACTTGGTCGACAAATCGAGTAATCAGGGTCATTAACTTGGACATGGATACTTGAGTGGATGCCTAAAACTGATAAAATTGAAAATTTTGAAAAAGATTAGAAAATATGAGATTGAGGTGATCAAATGATCATCCGATTGGGTGACCATCCAGTCGGATGGTCATCCGAATGGATGAACCTCTATACAAGGCAGTCAACACACAGTCAATCTCATTCCATCGACTCAACATCCGTCACTCACACACATTCTCTCTCAACTGTTCATTGATTCTTGAGCCATTTTCTTGCTTAATCATATACATAGGCATGTTGATTAGCACAACTCTCGCTATGGTGAAGGTAAATTTCACAAATTTTGCCGTTAAATTTGATGTTTTTGACGTTTACATGAGCCGACAGTGCCGACATTGGGTTACACTTAGATCTAGGCTTGATTGAGTGTTATTTGTAGAAATTGAACATAGATTATTGTACATCGGCCTTAGATTTAAGGATTCACCGGACCAATTTCATCATAACATCATCAGAATTGAATCTAGGATCATCTAAAGGTGTCGGCAGTCATATATATTTTGTTAGATCTAGGACGATTTAGAGAGTTTTGCTAGAAATTGAACATAGGGTTATGAAAATCGGCGATAGTTTTGAGAGAATTTGAGTCCAATTTTTCAAAAACATGATAAAATTTGAAAATATGTGTTTGATATTCATAACTGTTCTTCAGTGTTTTTCGAATGTTCATTCGATTGGATGACCATCCGATCCATCACAATATCATGTTTGTATGTTCATTAAGTGATCAACTGATTTTCACTCGAATGATCATCCGATCGGATGACCATCCGAACCACATCACTATTGAGAGCATTGTATGATCAGTTGTCTTTCACTCGAATGATCATTCGATTGGATGATCATCTGAGCCATCAATCAATTCTGATTCATTTTGTCACTCGGTCGGATGACCATCCGGACCATGTTGCTTTCATGCACATTTTTCTTATCCGGTCGAATGGTCATTCGGATCATCTCTCAGATCACTGTGCTTATCAGATCATACCCATCCGAACGGATAACCATCCGGTCAGATGGTTTCAGTACTGTACATAGTGTAAAGTGTTGGAAATTTTTTCAAGTTTTTGAAAATTTTTCACTATGTACTTTATATCTTGAAATGCGTGCATATTTTAATAATGAAATATTTGTAGGCAAGGGCTTCTGATTTTCATCCGAAACACAACATATATTGTATCTTGGAAGAGAATTTTCCTAACATCGAGCCATTTAAAGATGTTGTGCCATTCTTGAGAGAGAGCAGAATTTTCAAAGCATTGACGGAAAGGCATATATGCTATGGATCTCATGTCAGAACTTTTTGGAATGCAGCACATTATGTAGAGGAAGAAAAGGCAATACATTCTACAGTTAAAATCAAAGACAAAAAGAATAAAGACGCCGATTTGCCGGTGAAGATCACTGTGGACGATGTGAGGAGAGTATTGGACTTGCAGGACAAAGACGAGGATCCCATTATACTTTCTGAAAGATCGTGCAAGGGATTTTGGTTAGTATGGGATACATAGGGTATATAAATGACAAGGGTTATATAAAGTCAAAGTTCTGCAGACCCTACAAGTTCCTGGTTCATTGTGTAATTCATGCGCTATCACATAGAAAAGGTGCTTATGATGAAGCTTCGGACTACATCATGAACATCATTGCATGCTTGGTGCGCAATAGGTCGTATAAAATTTCACAAGTCATCTTCAACCACATGTTAGATAACATAAAGGGTGAAAAATATGTCATGTACCCGAGGTTTGTTCAAATGTTGTTAGATGATCAGCGTCTGAAAAGATTAAAACTCTGAAAAGATTGAAGACTGATCCAAGTAATGAGCTTCCATTGGAGCATATGGACATTAAAACTCTGAAAAGATTGAATACTTATAGAGGTGTGAAGCCAGAAGATGAACCAAGGTATAGGCAAAAGTTTGGTAAGATAAAGAAGTCAGATTATGTTGCAACAGAGGGTGATAATTGGAGGCATGTTGATAGCAACTCGGATAATGAGACAGAAAGATTGAAGCCGATGGTTGAGAAGAAGCTTAGATTCTTGTTTCTGAAGGATGAGAAGAAGAAAAAGAGAACTCCGAAAGTTTCTACATCGGAAGTAGTGATTAAGGGTAAACTTGAGAAGCAGGAATCATCAGAAAGGTTCGTAGATAATTCTTTTGAATATTATACTAAAAATGTTAATATTTGTGTTGCAGAAACAAAGAAAAGGAAATCGCCACCACGCCTGGTAGATGAACCTGTGACACCACCAACATAAATGATTAATGAATGTATTGATCTTCTGAATATGTCTTTCACTGAATACGAAAAGCGATCAACTGCTCAAGGTGCTCAAGTTGAGAAAGAAGTTGAAAAGACTACAGAGAACGTTGAAGCTGGTGGAGAAAATGTGAAAGAGACGCTCGTTGAAGGTCTAGTGCATACAGATTCAAGTGCTACAGAGAGTGACATTGATCCAACAATGATTGCACCAACGTCTTATGTGAGTGGAAAGCAGAAGTTAAAGAAATTACCAAAGAAAAAGAAGGCATCAGACAAAGAGGATGCTACTTATGTTCCAATGTCTGCTGAGAAAGAAAAACTCAAGAAGAAAGGTATTAAGAAAAGAAAGGCACGTCCAATAGGTGATGTTCTGAGAAAAGTAAGAATTAGAAAAGATACAACTGCGATTCCTCAGCAAGACACAACAGCAGTTCCAGAAGTTCCAGAGTATGAAATGGTTAGGAGAGTTGAAAGCCCTGAGGTGGAGATTGCTAGAGCTAGAAAGTCAACACCAACACCTTCACCAATTAACAAAACTATTCATGTTTCTGATGATCGAGAAAAGACACCTGATCAGCCACCAAAAACAGTGGAAGAGCCAACATCAGCTACAAAGAAACCACCAACTTCACAGAGCTCAAGCCACGGTTTTCCAAAGATTCCTCATGATCTTCCGTATGATCTTCCTTCTGATAGTTATGACATGTTTAATGATGGAAAGATTAATGTCTTGACGAAGAAATTAAGTGTTCTGGAGAAAGTTAATGCTAAACTCAAAGCAGAACTTAAAGCCGCGAAAGAAAAGTTGAATAATGTTGAAGCTGAAAACGTCGCTCTTAGAAATGAGATTGAAGATATGTCTGATGTGATTGATCAGCTGACTGAACAGATCATGGAGGTAAATGTTCAGTATAAGTCTGTTGATAATTCTAACAAGATGTTGTATGAGATGTACGCGGATCTGCATTCATCTTCTGCAAATGAGAATGAAGTTTTGAAGAAGGAAATAGAAGCGTTGAGGGCTGACAAGGTGATCAAGGACGAGCAACTCAACATGCTTTACACTGTAATAGAACACAAGTTTGGAATCAATGTTAAAGCTGTGTATGACGAGATTGAAATCCAAAGAGTTGAAGCTCGAAGGGTAGAAAGAGAGAAAAGATTCACAGAGGAAGCTGCTGAAGCTGTAAAGGATAAGAAGAAAGGTCTTGTGATCGACAAAGAAGAAGTTCTTGGTTTGTCTTGCCATCAAGAGCAATCAAACCCTGATGATGAGGTACATGCTTCTAATGTTGAAACTTCTACTATTAATGATGTTGAAATGCAAGATGTAGAAGTAGAGGCGAATGTAGAGATAAGTCTTGATATTGTACCTGTCAGAGAGGTGAAAGATGTGCTACATAGTGAAGGGCTAGCCGTAGACAGATTGTAGTGGAACGTCATAGATTGAGAGCTAGAATGAATAAGTTTAAAGTTGTTGGTGAAGATAAAGAGATAGATGAGATGTTTGGAGATGAAGACGAAGATGAAGACGAAGATGATGATGATAAAGATGAACAGGACGACAAAGATAAGAAAGACGATAAAGATAATAAAGGTGATGATGATGATGATGATCAGGGTGCTAGTGGTTTGTTGATTACAAAGAGATCAGGTCCGAGTACTCTTGAAGAATTTCTGAAGACAGATCGCCGAAGTGAAAGATTTAAAGAGATCAAAGCTAAAGCTGCATAAAGAGGAAGATGGAAGTTTGCATGGCCCGAAACAGATCAGACACCTATCGAATCTCAAGAAAATAAGATTCCTAGGTGGTCTAAAGCAAAAGATGGTGATCCTGAATAAAGAAAGTGGTGGAATGAAACTGAAAGACCTCTGAGGAGGAAGATGTTAGAAGAAAGGAAGGAAGAGAGGAGGAGAAAGGCAAGAGACAGGAGATACAATAGGAAGGTGCGTTGAAGACTATACAGGAAGAAAGAGTGCAGCTACATCCAAGGGGGAGTCTCTAGATGCATAAAGTCTGTAGCTTTCGTCTGTATGTAGTCTATTTTGTCCTAGTTGTCATCATTGTATAGTTTTGATTGTGTTATATATTATATCCAGGACGAAACGTTTGTAAACGTATTTTGTAAAGTCCATTCGGACATAACCTATCCGGACGGATGATCATCTGGTCGGACGATGGTTTCTCCTGGATTGAGCTCGCCTATAAATAGGAGTCTATGGGTCTTATTTGTGATATTCAGCTCTGATCTCTAAGGCGAAGCTCTTGCACTTTCTCACCGTAACTTTGTACTTTCTACTACTTCTAATGAGAATGGGTGCTTTGAACTGTATCTACGTTGTAGATCTTACTCCAACACCACGATTGGATTCCGCAGACTCGTGGTGATCGTAGATCTGACCTGAGCGAGTTCATTCGAGCCGAATTCTTAGTGCAATACGTCTATTGACTTCGTCTTGTATCATGTAATAGGATATGATAGGATTTTCAGTGCACGAGATTCGAGAATCAAAGTTTAGTGTTTAAGATGTTGGTTCCGCTCGAAAGTGTAAAAGGGTCATTTCGAGCGAAATCAGAAACATCTGATTCCGCCCGAAAGTGTTCCTTGCCATTTGGAGCGGAATCACCCTCCTATATATAGTGCACTTTACATTTCATTTGGTACGACTTTAGAATCTGTAACGAAGTGCTGCCAAAGTTTGTCCAGGTTGTAATCAGTGTTATTATCAATATTAGTGACAGATTTAAGAGAATCAAGTTGTTTACACATCCATTTCACTGATTCCGCCTTTGATTCGGATATAAAACTCTTCTGAACGACTCAGTCGGGTCCTACAACGATCCTACAAGTGGGACAGCCCTCAGCAAATTGATGAAACAATAAAATTGATAGTCATTGCTGTTGAAACAAAAGATCCTCTAAAGGGGACACACCAAAAGTCGAGCCGTTATCTCTCTGCTGAACGGAAGTTCTGACCTGAGCTCTCACGGTTTCGTACTATAATTTATTCCCCTTACAGATATCATCTAGGTATACTCACCTGTAAGACTGAATATTGGGATCTGGATACGGGAGTATATTCAAGAGGTGGGACACATGAATGAGTTTAAGTTTTTAAAACACCTAATTCGTATCCTGAATCAGTTGAAGTTTGTGTGAAAATTTAAGTGGACCAGTATATCGACAATCTAAGTGAATTGTTTAATTCTTAATGTGTAAATAAGCTCAACGGTACTTGTGACTTGTCAAAAACTGATATGATCCTCTAACGCATACTCAAACAAAAATATTGTCTTTAAATATGTTTGTACATATTTCTTTACTGCTTTATATTTTCAGAAAAATACAAAAAGATTTTTGATTCTGCTTTATTTTCGACAACTGATGTCTGAGATGCTGAGTTTCAAAATCTAAGTAAGCTGATTGTGTTTCTGAAAATAAAAACAAGTTCATTAATTTGAAACTTGAATTAATAATTTTTTTTTTCAAAAACAGTTTGTGATATCTCCAAGGTCATTAGTTTGGACATGGATGATTAACTGTGAGGGAGTTGGATTCTTTAATACTGCTAAATCTGTAAAGTTTGTTAATAGGGGGAGTGAATTAGAGAATTTAATTGAATATGAATACGTTGTATTTATAAATGTTTGAGTGACAAGCTTGAAGCAAGAGGGAGCTTGTAGATGGAAAGCTAGGTGTCGATCCCAAAGCACGAAAGCTTGACGAAAGGGGGAGCCTGAAGCTGATGGAAGAAGAGAATGATTGATAGATGCTTATAATGTTACAATTTGGATGAGAAGGCAGAATGATCAAGACTGAAGATGTTTCATACTGAAGACTAGACACTGAAGACTTCGTCAATATCCGAGGGGGAGTCTGTTAGTGCAATACGTCTATTGACTTCGTCTTGTATCATGTAATAGGATATGATAGGATTTTCAGTGCATGAGATTCGAGAATCAAAGTTTAGTGTTTAAGATGTTGATTCCGCTCGAAAGTGTAAAAGGGTCATTTCGAGCGAAATCAGAAACATCTGATTCCGCCTGAAAGTGTTCCTTGCCATTTGGAGCGGAATCACCCTCCTATATATAGTGCACTTTACATTTCATTTGGTACGACTTCAGAATCTGTAACGAAGTGCTGCCAAAGTTTGTCCAGGTTGTAATCAGTGTTATTATCAATATTAGTGACAGATTTAAGAGAATCAAGTTGTTTACATGTCCGTTTCATTGATTCCACCTTTGATTCGGATATAAAACTCTTCTGAACGACTCAGTTGGGTCCTACAACGATCCTACAGAATTCCCGGTCCTCACAGGAGGGTCGATTGGAAGCATATGTAACTGAATTTTCTTATGGGTAATTTGGGAATTTCATATTAGAAGGGGGAAATATGTAACTGAATTTAGAGATTGGGTAAATATGTAACAAGGGCTCTTAATAGGGGGAAATATGTAAAATCCTAAAGAAAAAAAGGAGGAAGCCATGTGGAAGCTACACACTGACGAAGCCTCGAGTAAAGAAGGGAACGGAGTAGGGATCACACTCATTAGTCAGGAAGGCATCGAACTCACCTATGCCGTAAGGTTGGACATCGAGAATACAAATAACACAGCTGAGTATGATGCACTCTTAGTAGGACTGAGACTGGCCCAAAACGTCTAGGCCAAGAATGTTGAAGCTTTCTTTAATTCCTAAATAGTTATCAAACAGATTAGTGGAGAATATGACGCCAAAGATGAGAGGATGGTAGGATTTGTTAAAAAGGTTAAGGAACTAGCAACTTCTTTTTCAACTTTCAAGCTCAATCTTGTGTCCCAGGGGCAAGATAGGAAGGCTAATGCTTTAAGTAAATTAGCCTCGGTGGCTTTTGAACACCTGGCCAAGGAAGTGAAAGTAGAGGTCCTAACAGTCCCATCAATCTCTCATGAAGAGCTATCATCAAAAGAGGAAAGATGGAATAATTGGATGACTCCCATTCTAAAGTACCTGAAAGAAGGAACACTACTTGATGAAGAGCAAGGCGCAAAGAAAATCTGAGGCAAGGGGTTACAATATGAAGTAATTGAAGGTTAGTTATACTAAAGGTCCTACCTAGGGCCTTCTTCACTCGAAGGTACTTAAAGAATGGAAGGTTAGTAGCATTGAATTGTTTCCTATACAAGGTTGCAGAAAAGACCGTCCCATTCATGAAGATACTTAAAGAATGTTTGCAAACAAGTCATTTTCACAGGGACAACGAAGTGGAAAATGTATTCCAAAAAATAAAGAAATTAATGTGTAACCTACCAACCTTGGCCACTCCAATTCAGGGGGAGGACCTAATTTTATACTTATCTGTGTAAAAACAACGGTCAGTGCAGTAATGGTAGTAGAAAGTAAGGTATCACAATTGCTAATATACTTCACAAGGAGAACGCTAAAGGGCCCATAAGAGCGATACTTGCCCATGGAAAAGCTAACACTGTCTTTGGTCTACCCGTTCAAGCATTTGAGAAGGTACTTCCAGGCCTATAAGATCGTGATATTGTCTGATCAACCATTGCAAAAGGTCCTGTAAAGACTTAAGCTCTCTAGGAGATTAGCCAAATGGGTCATGGAATTGGGGGAGCACATAATAGAATACAAAACTAGGACTAACTTAAGGGCCATCTGCTAGCCAACTTCCTGGTCGAGGTTCTAGCGGAAGAGGAAGCAACACCAAAAAAATTGGATGAGTTAGAAAAAGAAAGAGAACAAAAAAAGGAGGCAACCATGTGTATGCTACACACTGACGAGGCCTCGAGGGAAGAAAGGAACAAAGTATAGATCACACTCATTAGTAAAAAAGGCATCGAACTCACCTATACCATATGGCTGGATTTCGAGAACACAAATAACACAGGAGTATGACGCCCTCTTAGCAGGACTGAGACTGGCCCCAAAAGTAAAGGCCAAGGGTGTTGAACTTTCTCTGATTCCCTACTAGTTGTTAGACAAATTAGTGGAGAATATGATGCCAAGGATGAGATGATCGCAGGATATGATAAAAAGGTTAAGGAACTAGCAATCTCTTTTTCAACTTTCAAGCTCAATCATGTGTCCCAGGGGCAAGACTAGAAGGCTGATGATTTATGTTAATTGCCTTCGGTGGCTTTTGACACCAGGCCCAGGAAATGAAAGTAGAGGTCCTAAAAGCCCCATCAATCTCTCACAAAGAGGTACCCATTCTAAAGTACCTGAAAGAAAGGATACTACCTGATGATGAGCAAGCTGCAAAGAAAATCTGAGTGAAGGAATTACAATATGAAGTAATCAAAGGTCAGTTTTACTAAAGGTCCTACCTAGGGCCTTCTCTCAAATGTGTGTACCAAGAAGAGGCAAAATCTTGGGCCCTTGAAGGTTTATGGATAAGTAGCATAGTGGATTAGTGGGAAATTAGGGTTAATGATGTAATTGGGCTTTTTGGGTAAACATGGGCCTAGGGTTTAGGGAGCCTCCTCCCTAAACACTTACTATAAATAGTAGTAGTATGTCATTAGGAGCATGGTTGGAGAATTAGCTTACTTGTATTAGACAAACACCTTTTGTATGCCAGTTCAAGCAATCATTGGAATCAAAGAATCTTTCTTTTCATTTCTTTTGTTTCTTTCAAAACTTGTTTGTGTGATTCCGCCACCTTACAAGTCAGTGCGATATCATTGTGATCTCGGTTTCGGCACTTACAATTGGTATTAGAGCCTTGCGAACCTGATTTCTAGGCTCGGATCTGATATCGCGATTCTGCACGTTCTGGTTACTGTTACTGTTCTGGCATTCTGTTTCTGTTCCGGATTTCTGTCATTTCTAGACTGTTTCTGCTCATTCCGGACCACCTTCATCTGATCTCGGACTGCCTTCATAGCATTCTGGATCATCTCGGATCATCATTAGTCATCTCGGATTTGAAGATTTCCTGAACTCGGATCATCTTCAAGCCATCTCGGATTATCTTCAAGCCATCTCGGATCATCTTCAATCTATCTCAGATCATCTCCATCCCATCTTGAATCATCATCAAGCCATCTCGGATCATCATCATCCCATCTCGAATCATCATCAAGCTATCACAGATCATTATCTTCAGATCACGGACAATGTTTATCAGATTCCGGATAGTGTTTAATCATCTCGGATCATTGTGCTTGAAGATTACCTTGTACTTCATCTCGTACTTATATCATCTCTGATAGAACCCATCTCGGACTACTGTTCATCTCGGACTCCTTCATCTCGGATCAGTCTTCATCTCGGACTACTGTTTAGATAAAACAAGGATCATGTTGAACCCAACTGGTATTATGAACGGTGTTGTGACCGCAGCTGATCTTAACCAAGTTATTGGCATGTCTACCAAAGTTCAAAGGTTTTTGTACGGAGACGACTACTATGAGTGGAAGTTTAGGTTTGAGCAATACTGTAAGGCGAAGGAACCTCATGTTTAGAGAAGCATCAAGAATGGACCGCGCACTATCATGTACTTCACTGAAGATGACCATCAGACCCAGATTCCGAAACCCGAAGGCATTTATACTGAGGAAGATAAAAAGGTTGTTGCTGAGGATGAAGCTGCTTATGGAACTCTCTCAATGGCTCTTGGTCCAAACATCTCAATTGGAGTTCGAAACTGCAAAAGTGCTAAGGAAATTTGGGATCAACTGACACATTTTGTAACACCTCGAAAATTCACGTCCTATAATGTGTTGACACGTGTCATAATGTTTAAACGTGTGAAAGAAATATTATAGAAGGACTAAAGTTGACAAACGTGGAAAGTATGTGAATATACGTATTCTAAGTGTCAACTTTGAATAATTATATTATACATTACCCCTACACGATGCTCATACCTTCAAACGAATAAATCATGGATCATACGAAGCTGAAAGTGAGAGATTACAAACTACAGGGGTTAAACGTGTCAACATGTTTAATTTATACCTCTGAGTGACCTTTTGACATACCCGAAGCTTTGTAACGATAAATTATGCTCACTAGAATGCACGGTTAAAATTTCATAAAGTTTCGTCAACGTATGAGAAAGTTGTGATCAAATTCGTGTGCGAGGGTTTAAAGCGTAAACGTTGAAAGTTAGACCTTTTCGGGTAACAATTAAGTTACCCGAGGGCTTAACAAAGTGGGTATATGTCTTAAAGCCCCTAGATGTCAATTATGAGGGTCCATAAGGCAATATATAAGTGTCTATACAAGATTTGAAGAGCCAAGGATCGATCAGCAATTAAATAAAAATTTTTTTGGATGAAATACACATGCTCGCGTAGCGCGAGCATGAAGCCTGGAGGCGTCGCGCTACGCGACTGCAACATCTGGACAGAAACATTGTTTCTTGGCCCCTTGTCTGCCACAAGCTTGGTGCATGAACTTTGATCGATTTTCTCACATATAATTGGCCCCTAAAACACCCCTAGGACTCTAGGGCATGTGTCAATCTTTTGTGGATGATCATAGACTTGTTTGTCAAGCACTTGTGGTGTGTAAACCCACTATATAAGGCCATTCCTTTGCAACATTGATCATTCCACTTCAATTCAGCAACTGATCAAGTTCTGGAGCTCAAGGGCAATTGCAACTCCTTCCTAATCAACCATTAATCATCTAGTAAGTTGCCTAACCCTTCTAAATTAATTCTAGCTTTATAATTAGCTTAAAAGTCTATATATCGTACTTAACGTTTGACTTCCAGTTTAATTAAGGTAGACTCAGTCGTAACCCGAAATAAAAGTACCGTTAGGTTGGTAATTATGTGGGTAATAAGACCCTAAAAGGGTTCCCCCTGATTCCCATCCTAACTAGTTCGTTTGTCGAGTCAAACATTAATTGAAAAAGTCAACAGAAATGCAATTTGTGATTTAACGCGTGATTAGCAATCCGTGAGGCGTGTAACCTGTTCTGACCTTAATATAACTTAATAATAAGTATAGAAACTTGTTTACGCTTGTCCGACTCGATAAATTTCTGTTTAAACCCGGTTCGGAACCGAAAGGCGCAAAACCTTGACTTTTGCTTTGACTTCGGTTCTGACCCGTTTTAGTTTGATTCGAAGATGCCTTAGTGCTTCATTAGAGTAGGGTTGCATGATAGTATAAGTCTCTGTACTTGTTTCGTTGATTATCCGATGCATGCACACGTTTCCGTTAATCGCTAAAATGGACCGTAATGCCCTTATAACCTTATGATGGTCCCGTTGATACAGGATCTGATCGTAGGAACAAGATGAATCGATTTCGTCTTAATGTGCGGAATCCATTACGACGAATCACAGATTTGTGCAACACAGAATTCAACGTTTAACTTCTTGTCTGTTCGTTCTATTCACTGTTCTGAAAGTTACAAGATCCGGTAAACGTACAGACTATCCGTGCGTGTCCCAAAAGTTCTAACAAAGTTGCACCGGACCTACTATTTATAGACAAACTCAGGATACTAATAAGTGTTGTCCGTGCGGGTGGGCTACCCGTACGTATGACTCACCCGTACGTACGGTCATCCGTGCGTATGACTTATCCGTGCGGATAAGTCATCCGTGCGTATGGCCATACGTGCGTATTGCCATCCGTACGAGTTTAACTTGTCCCAATCAACACTTTTACATTCAGATCCTAATCCTGAGTTGTCCTACTAACTATATACATACATTCAGACAATAAACATAAACACAGAACAAAATATGACTACATGCTGACGGAAGCTACAGACGTAATGTACTAACAGACTCCCCCTCGAATGTAGCTGTAGTACCTTCCAGCATAGTCCATTAATTCCTTCTGTTGTGTCTTCGCATACGCGCTTTCTCTCTTCTTTTCTGAGCCTGTTCTTCCAACATTCTTTTTCTCTTTTGTCTTCCCTCAGTCAACCACCAATGTCTGTATACAGGATCTCCATCACGTTTCCGATCCCATTTTGGAATTTTGTTTTCTTCGGATTCTATTGGTGTCTGATCTGTTGGAGGAACAATTCCCAAATTACGTCTTCCTCGTATAGCAGCCTTTTCAGCAATCTTCTTAAACTGTTGTTCACGCTTGTATTCTTTCAAAAACTCATCAATCTCTAGATCTCTCCATTTAGTCTTCCAATACCTTCCAGAGTTGATGTCTTTCGCGTAACAAACATCTACAACCTTCTGATATTGCAAAGCTTGCTCTCGATCAGGTCTCTCGTAGACTATCTTGTTGTAAAACAAACAATCAATATCCTTCTTTGAGCAGTTAACAATCCACATAGGATCTAACACACAGATCCTTCTAGCTTCTCCTGTGGACTTGTTGTTTAACGAAATTATTGCTTCAGCTGTAGTTTGATTATACAACCACCCTTCAAACTCATCATGGAAGTCTTGCTCCATTGCCCTTAACGGCATATTCTTCAAACAACTTGGAGGTTTGATATCCAGAGTGATATCCTTTTCACCACTTTCTAGAATTCTGACAATCCGTTGAGGATAGTGTGGTTTCCAATCAGGATATCCTTTTTCAGCTTGTAGCTTTACATAATTCCAAAGTCTCTGATCGTGCTGCTTCACATCCAACCCATGATAGAACTCTTTGATATTCTTTGTTTTAACCAATTCATCAATATCCCACCAAGGTAGAGTTTTGATATCAGATAAGAACTCAAAGTATTGCACTCCCTGTTCTCTTCTAATAGCATAAACTTTCAAATCTTCCAAATATCCCCATGAGAGAATGTCACCCCAAGAGAGTTCTTTGTTATGTGTAAAAAATTGAAGAGCCCGAAGTTTCTTTCTCTCTTTTGGCATAGTTTTGTACCATTTCTTTCTTTCTTCTGCCAAATTCTCTCTTCGAATAGTATCTGGAATACCTTCTACTGACACCTTCTCCACTATCTTCCTTCTGATTTCATCAACATTTCGGTCTTTAAACATTTCCGATAACGAAGGAAATGTTTCATCGATCCCAGAATAATGAAACTGAACTTCATCATCTGATGAATCTGAAGCATCTTCAATTATTACATCATTGTAATTATCAGCCTCAAATGCATATCTGGTCTCTAATACATCTTCAGAAGTTTCAGGGATCTCATCTTCAATGTCAAACTTAAATTTACCCTCTTGTAAACCCAATTCTTCTAACATTTCTGCCCTTGTTCTACTAACCTCAATCACCTCTTGACTTTTATCTTGTAAGAAAATGACAGTGGGATTTGAAAGGAATACCTGATCTGAATGTTGCTTTCCAGAAGAGGAAGTTTCCTGATGATGATCATCTTCTTGCTCGTTAATCTGATCATTTAGAAACTCTTCTATCCTTTGCTCATTAATAGAATTCCTCACAATCAATCCTGACGATCCTTGATCATCATCATCATTCTTCTTATCATCATCATCTTTCTTCTCATCGTCTTTCTCGTCATCGTCATTTTTCTCATTATCTTCATCTTCGTCATCATTTACAAGAAGTTCTTCATCTGAATCACTAACTTCTTCACCCCGAGCCTTCTTCGCTTCTTTTCTCCTTTTCATAACTTTTATTCTGTAAAGACCATCTTTTGAGTTGAGTGGCACCGTCTCAGCTTTACCAATAAGAACAAACTGCTGTGTCTTCCATTCAAGTAGTAACACTTCTTTGGCCTTTTTCTTCTTCTGAGTAACAGCAACTCTACGAATAATTTCTTCAGTATCAATGACTTGAGAAGGCCTTCCAACCAACATGAAATCTTGATCTTGTACAACTTGTTCTTGAGTATGTTGAGCATCAATCATTTCAGCATCATCTTGAAGAGAGGAACCACCAGCTTCTTGAACATCTTCAACTATACTTTTGTTCTTTTGTACAGCATCCTCAGCCAGTCTTCGTTCTCTTTCAAGTCTTCTCTCTTCAACTTTCTTTACTTCAATTTCATTGTAAGCAGCATGAACATCCTTCTTTAAAAGATTTTCTACAACAGAATACAACATCTTGAGTTGTTCATCTTTCATCACTTTGTCAGCGTTCATTGCTTCCATCTCTAATTTCATTATTTTCATTTCGTTTGAAGTTGATTCACTCATGTCACTGAGAAGTTGATTTAGTGTTTGATTAACATCTTGAAGATTCTTTGACTTCTTGTTTAATGAAGATATTTCTGCCAGAAGAGCTTCAATCACTTTCGTGTTACTTTCACCATCTTCCTTTATCTTCTTCATGGTGCGTTCATCTTGGATCATCACTGTTCTAAGTTGATCATGAGCTTTCATTATCTTCTTCACTTGCTCTTTTAACAGATCACGTTCATTTTCAGCTTTTTCTTTTTCTTTCTCAAGATCTTTGACTTTCTTAGAAAGAATTCTTACTGCATCATTGTTGAACAAGTCACCATCAAAATTCAGATCTTCTAATGGATCACCTGAAGCATATGGCAAAGAGCTAAAGAAATCATCTGAGTCTTTTGGTTGTGAGGACGATTGTGGAATCTCTATGTTTTCTGGTACTCCTGGAAACCTTGAATAAAATTCTCCAGCATCAGTAACTTCAACATAGTCGTCGTGACTCGTCTGTTTTTCTGCTTCTGTTTCTTTTGGTTGAGAAGATTTAACATGTTGAGGATCTTTGCCATCATGTTCTTTTTGTACTTGACTTTCTCCTTTTCTTGCTCGAACATTTCTTGGAATGAGGCCTGCTACAACAGCTTTTCTTTTCTTGATTTGTTTATCTGGATTTTCAGGATCATAAGTTGTATCTTCTTCATCTGACCCCTTCCTTTTCTTTGATAACCTTTTCTTCAACTGAACTTTTCCTTTGCCAAGAGTAAGAGGATCAAGTTCAGATTCTGAAATAGTGGTTTCAGAATCATCATCACTTGAAAGATCTTGAATTACTCCTTCTTGATCTTTGACACCTTGAGCAGCTTCCTCATTTTTCTTTAAGAAACTTTCAAGAGATTGTGATAATAACTCAGTTCCCTTTTGAATAACAGCTGACGGCTCCAGAACTTGTTCATCTATCAGCTTGTGCTGTTGTTTTCTAGAAGACCCTGCAAAACAGATGTTTTACAAAATCATTAGAAATTTTCACAGTTTAAAAATACTAATTTCCTTGAGACTCCCCCTTTCACAATACCCTTTTTCACATTCTTTGGAATAGAAACTGCCGGGGACGTCTTTGGAGTTCTCTTCCTTTTTCCATCTTTGACACACCACCATCTTGTATCCTTCTTATAAAACAAACTCATCTTGTCATCTTCATTGTCAGAATTGCTGTCTTCATGTCTCCATGCATCATTCTCTGGAGCTACATAATTAGGATTTGAAATTTTGCAGATCATTCTCTTTGATCCAGGATCTGGGCCTTTGATCAATCTGCTGATTGTATCTGGTGTCATGTGCCTTAGACCCAAAATGTCACTACTACTCTTTTCCAAACCTTGAAATTTCTCATCTATCAACATTTGAACAAACCTTGGATACATAAGAAACCTCTTACTACCATCTTTCACATTCTCAGACATGTGATCAAAGATTACTTGAGAGATATTGTATGGTCTGTTCAGTATAAGGCATGCAATGATATTCATAATGTAATCTTGAGTTTCATCATATCCACCTTTTCTGTGAGACAAAGCGTGAAGTATACAATGAATCATGAACTTATAAGCATGACTAAAGCTTGTCTTCTGCATTCTTCCATTCACACTCCCAGCAAAACCCATTCTACACCACAATCCTTTTACTAAACGTTCAGAAATTATGGTTGGATCACTATCATTGTCTCCTAAACTCAAAACTCTTCTTATATCACCAACAGTTACTTTCATTTCCAAATCTTCAACTCTTCCATTCTCATCTTTCTTTGATACGGCTGAATAAATGGTCTTATCACTTTCTTCGTATCTTGCAGCAGTCCAAAAACGTTTCACATGCGATTCATATACTACTGTCTTATCAGTTAAAGCCTTAGAAACTCTACTTTCCCTCAAAAATTTTGCAACATCTTGAACTACTGTATTTTCGGTATACACTTTATCCAGAAGACAATATATATTATGAGCTTTATCCCAATCCTGCAGAAATTTTATTCTTTTAATTTTTTGGATCTCAAAATATTTTGTCAAGAAAGATATGACACTTGAAGAGTTATCCGTACGCATGACTTGTTTGTATGGAAGAGTTGTCCGTGCGTACAACTTTGTGTACAACACGTATAGCCACCCGTGCGTACAGCAATCCAAGTCCCTGATTGTCATCCGTGCGAACAGCATAGAATACTCACGGATTGTCATCCGTGCGTACAACATTTAATTGAAACGGATTGCTATCCGTGCGTTCAGCATAGCATACCCACGGATTGTCATCCGTGAGTACAACATAAATTGCAACGGATTGCTATCCGTGTGTACAGCATGTCCTTGACACGGATTGTCATACGTGCGTACAACATTACCTGTCAAGAATTACTATTCACAAGTACAACAGGCTACGGATTACCATACGTGCGTACAGCATGATGTTGTCACGGATTGCCATACGCACGTACAGGTTGTACGTGCAGATACAAGTCACAGATAAAGAACAATATTTGAACATCAAAAATTTCTATGTCAAAATCTAAAATTGAACATAGATCCACATAGAAAATGTTAAAACGATCAAAGCCCTATGTTCAACAATGTCTAAAACGTCTTATTCACAGATCAATTTATCAAAAACCTATTCGACACTACGTACCGTTCAAACATCAGATCTGTCAAATTTTAGCATGTTATAACACAAATTAATCCGGTAAAATCCTAGATCTAAGCATTCTAAACAAGAGCCTATGATTTATTCATGACAAAACGTACTAACACAGGCTAGATCTGAGATTTAAGACTCCGAAAGAACAGATACGTGATGAACATCGATGAACAGACATTAATTCATGGAATATTGCAGATTTTAGATAGAAAAACATACCTTTGCCATTGCTAATGTTGTACAAACCAACGAGAACAATGATCCGTGCAAAGAATTCCAAAATCAGAAAGTATCAGTGTGAGAGAGAAAGAGTGTTGTGCGTGCGTATAGCTTTGACTGACTCTTTGACTCACAATTTATACCAACATCAGACGCGTATGGTCACCCGTGCGCATTGCCATCCGTGCGTATGGCTACCCGTACGGATGAATATTCGAATGAGGCACACTTTACTTTTTCAATGAAAACTTTTATTTTTCTCAACATTTGTCAGATTTTAGAAATCCACTTAAATTGCTTGGTTCAAATTAATGACCCAAGAAATTTAATTTGTCGACCAAGTCCAATTTAATGACCTTGGTTGACCTGAAGCAAAAAATACTGACTTTTGAAAATTTTGTTCAAACATTTTTCTGAAAAATTACAAGTATCAACTTAATGAACTTGTGTTTTACACTTTCAATTACAGATTAGTCATGAATAGCTCCAAACTCATCTTCCAATTCAGAAACTTCCTGCATCTTCTATCACTTTCGAATCAAAAGATCAACTCTCCACTTTGGTTTGTCGTAAAATAAAGTAGAAAATTAAAATCTTTTTGGAATTATAAAAATAGACTATAATAGAAATATGAAAGCAGTAAATGTAAACTATTTACAAACATATTTTTGGTGAGCGTGTTTAGGGAATCATATCAGCTTCCGACAAATTACAAGCACCATTAAGCTTAATTTCATGCCAAACATTAAACAATTCACCTCGATTGTCGATATACTGATCCATCTTAAATTCTTACACACATTTCAATCTGTTCAGGATACGGTTTAAGTATTTTAGAGACTTAAACTTATACGTGTGTCCCACCTCTTGAATATACTCCCGTATCCAGAATCTCAATAATCAGTCTTACAGGTGAGTATACATCAATGATATCTGTACATAATTTAGGTATGCGAGGGCCGAGGGATCTCAGGTCGATACTTCCGTATACGCAGAGAGATATCGGCTTCGACTTTAAGGTGTGTCCCCTTTAGAGGATCTTTTGCTACAACAGCAGCGTTTATCAATTTTATTGTTTCAGCATGCTGAGGGTTTTAATGCTATATTTCAAGCATTTGCAGAAAGTATTATCCAGGGACTAGGTCAGAACTACCGTTCAGCAGAAGTCCCGGAATAATACCCCAGACATCATTGAGAATAAAGACCTAGTATATCAGATTATGAAACCTTTCAAACGAGATTTCAGGGGTTACCTATATATCCAAGTGGTGTTCCCCACGAAATAAGCAAGTAAGATTTAGGTTTATATCCCGAACAAAACTACTAAATGTGTAAAAATCCTATCGACATATCGTTAGTGAGACTGTTTAACGTATTTGAACTTTCCATATCTTTAGCGTACAGTAACTGACTAGCTGATGTACTATCATTTTCCCTTTTTACACAAACTCTTTTTGAAATTATATCATGTTTTTGGGTTTTTGAATTTTTCAAATGTTTTTGGCTTTTACGAATTTTTTTTTTTTTTATTGTTTTTGTATTTTTTGAAAGAAAACTACTATCTCCCCCTAAAAACCAAAACAATTAAAAATTCGACAAACCATTGCAGATTGTTTCTCAACATCATCTACAGTGGCACCTTCATCAACGCCAACAATTTCCTCCGCATCCGATAACAACTTCATACCATTAAGTTTCAAAAGATATTTAAAACGAGTTTTGTCAAAAGCTTTGATATGCAAGTCAGCTTTTTGTTCATCGGTGTGGATTTTCTCTATTCGTATCAACTTCTTCTCGAAACAGTCTCGGATGAAGTGATGACGAATTTCAATGTGTTTTGTTTTAGCGTGATGAACAGGATTTTTTGTTATGTTAATTGCTGTCTCATTATCAACAAAAATAGGGGTATTAAGAAATTGCAAACCGTAGTCTCGCATCTGTTGCTGAATCCACAGGATCTGAGAGCAGCAGCTGCTAGCAGATACATATTCGGCTTCACAAGTGGATAAAGCGACAGAGGTCTGCTTCTTGCATTGCCAGGTGACCAATCGTGGTCCGAAAAACTGGCACCCCGCTGTTGTTGATTTAGCATTCACTTTGCAGCATCCGAAATCAGAATCAGAATATCCTTTGAGCATGAAGTCGCCATCTTTTGGATACCACAACCCCAGAGATGGAGTTCCTTTCAGGTAGCGTAGAATCCTTTTCACAATTACCATGTGCGAAGCTCTAGGATTTGACTGAAATCGCGCCGCGAGGCATGTTGGATACATAATATCCGGTCTTGATGCCGTCAAGTACATTAACGAGCCAATCATGGAACGATATAATGTTTCGTCTACCTTCTCTCCGGTGAGATCAGGATGTATCCCATGATTTATCGCTAATGGGGTGGAAATTGGTGACATTCCTGACATCCCGAATTTCTCCAGAACATCATGAACGTATTTTGTTTGATGTATGAAAGTTCCTTCGGGAAGTTGATCAACTTGAAGTCCCAAAAAGAACTTCATCTCACCCATTGAAGACATCTCAAACTTCTGCTTCATAACATGTTCAAAATCTTTGCAGAGTTGCTCATTTGTTGACCCGAAAATTATGTCGTCCACATAAATTTGAACAATCAGAAGATGTCCGTCGACTTCTTTTGTGAAAAGAGTGGCATCTATCTTTCCTCGAATGAAGTGGTTGGCTAACAAATGTTGAGACAAGGTCTCATACCAGGCTCTCGGGGCCTGATGTAAGCCGTACAATGCTTTGTCAAGGAGATAAACTTTATCTTTGTGAATTGGGTCGGTGAAGCCCGGTGGCTGTCCGACATAAACCTCCTCTTTCACCTTGCCATAGAGAAATGCCGACTTCACATCTAACTGAAAAACTTTAAATCCTTTCCATGATGCGAATGCAAGGAAGATTCTGATGGCTTCAAGTCTTGCGACAGGGGCATATACTTCTATGAAATCTATCCCCTCCTGCTGACTAAAACCTTGGACAACGAGTCGAGCTTTGTTTCGAATGATAACTCCTCGATCATCCCTCTTGCATTTAAATACCCATTTTGTATTAATCTTTCGGTGACCATCTGGCAAATCTACTAGCTTCCAAACGCCAAGCTTCTCGAATTGATTTAACTCCTCCTGCATAGCATTTACCCATGAATCTTCAGTAAGCGCCTCTTTGTACGTCCTTGGTTCTATCTGCGAGATAAAACAACTTAATGAGAATTCTGTTTGTAAATGACCAACTGTTGAATAAAAACATGTAAGCCCTTGATCAAGTTGTCTTCGAGTTCGGACGCCTGATTGCAGTTCTCCTATTATTAGTTCCTCAGGATGATAAGAAAGTGTTCTTGGCATCACTTCGCCTGAAACATCTACTGTACTCTCCAAATTTGTAACGTTTTGATCAGCAATTTGTTCACTAACTGGAATAGTTTGATTTGAAAACTGGATTGGCTCCCCCTCAGATTCTGAATCATCATGATCGAATATTGGACTGTTTTCAGATTCTTGATTGACATTCTCCACCGTCTGATTTTCTTGAGCAACATCATTTTCAACATCGTCATGTTCTCCAGCATTGCTTGGACCTGCCTCATTATCATTTGAAGCTTGTCTTTTACGATACGATTCTGCTGGAAACCTTTCATCTTCATATTCTCTAAGAATATCCAACTCATCAAAGAACTCTGGCTCTTCTTCCATGTTGAAAGACTCCCATAAAACATCATAATTGAAACGCCATGAGTCGCCTGGATTTTGTGGAGGCATTGTGTGACCTTGGCATTCAACATTTTGAGCTTCAATAATTCTCTTCAGACTTGGAACGAAGACTCGTCGTAAAGGACTTGCATATCCCACAAATATTCCTTCAAAACTCTTCGGACCCATCTTTCCAAAAGGTTCTAGAACTGTACAGGGTGACCCGAATGGTTCAAGATACTTCAAATTCGGTTTTCGATTATTAATCAACTCAAAGCATGTTTTGTTGAATTTCTTGACAGTTAGAACTCTGTTGAGCGTGTAGCATGCAGCGGACACAGCTTCTGCCCAGAAATTTATCGGTAACTTTGAATCAGCAAGCATTGTTCTAGCCGTTTCAATCAGTGTTCTGTTTTTACGTTCTGCAACTCCATTCTGTTGTGGAGTGTACGGAGCACTGAACTCATGCAAGATACCCTTTTCATCACAATATTCTTCCATATTGTTGTTTTTGAACTCAGTACCATTATCACTTCTAATTCTTTTGATACGCCTTTGGTACAAGTTTTCAATCTTTTTGAATAACTCCCTCAATCTGTCAAAGGTTTCTTCTTTTGACTTCAAAAATAGCACCCATGAGAATCTGGAATAATCATCGGTGATCACAAGACAATAAAGTTCTCCGGTAATACTTTTGACATTCACAGGACCAAATAAATCCATGTGAAGTCTCTCCAAGGGTTTTGAGACTGAATTGACTTGCTTTTTAGGGTGTGACCTTTTCTTTTGCTTGCCTTTCATGCAACTGATGCATTCTTGCTCTAGATGAAAACCTTTAATGTGAACTCCTAGAACCAAATCATTGTGCACAAGATGATTCATTTTTCGAAGATGAATATGCCCCATCTTACGATGCCACAACTTTGATTCTTTCTCTGTTGCTTTTGAAACAAAACAGTGTGCTTGACCCGTTGTTGTTGTTGCTACAGACATGTCTAGAACGTACAGATCATTCACTCTAGGAGCTCTCATGATGATCCATTCTTCAGGAATAACAAACCCTGGTTTCAAAATCAAACACTCTTTGTCTGTGAAGTGAGTAGTATACATCCGGTCACATATCTGTGAGATGCTTAGTAGATTATTTTCCAGCTCAGCAATGTAGTTAACTCTCTCAAACGTGACAATCCCATTGGATAACGTTCCTTCACCAACAATTCTACCACCTTGGTTACCCGCGAACCCCACATAACCTCCATTAAAATTTCTGACATCATACAGCAGCGCTGTTTTTCCAGTCATGTGCCGAGAAGCTCCACTATCCATAATCCAACGTGAGACGGATCTCGGAAGCTCCTGCACATAAAAAGATCATTTAATGAGATTTTGATGCTACCCAAGCCTCTTTTGACTCAGGTAACTTGAAATCAAGGTGAGTTGTTTTAGTGTAAAGTGGTGGAAAGTTTTTATCATTCATTTTAAGGCTTTCAGCAGTTCCAACTTCAACCTCTTTGAATAAGAAAAATTCGTCTTTTTGAGGTTGATTAGCTGGTTGATTTTTCTTCACCACATACTTCTTTTCAGAAGTCGAATTCTGTTTCTCATATAACTTCAAAGGTACATACTTCTTCTTGGTAGAAGATGATGATTTTTCAGTTTCAGACACCTTTGATGAATCAACTTTCTTTTCGACAATTTTTGGCTTCCATGTTTGTTAAGGTGAGGCAACCCGTTGGTAAAATTTATCATTTTTAGTTACTGAAATCTTAACAGGTTCAGTTTTGATCTTGGTGTTATCATTTTTCAAAACATTTTTCTCAACAACCAATGGAGCCTTTCTTTTCCCAACATCTTTCTTGATGGAATTCTTCACAGTTTCAGTCTTAGGCTTCTGGTTGGTACACTTTCGTGCAATATGTCCAACTTGATTACATTTGAAGCATGTTCGGGTGTCAATTACCCGACTTGAACCTTCAGACTGAGGCTGTGATGCCTTCTTTTCAAAGAACTCTTCGTTTGTTTTTAAGAAAATTTCAGACTCCTCATCAGAGAGTGAACTTGAACTGTTCACAAACACCTTTTTCACAGCAAACCTTTTGTTCTGAACATTCCTTTTCTGATAATTCTTACTACCCTGATATCCACCCGACCATTTATTTTGATAGTTGTTAGAAAAACGTGGTGGAATGACAGGTTTCTTATAGTAAGCTTTATCTTTCTCAAAATTCATATGTCTTTTTGTTTGTTTCAAATTTTCCACTTCAGACAAATCAATTTCAACCAGTTTAAAAACATTTTTCAATTTCTTCACATTAACATTCTCCAAAGGAAACTCAAAGTCTGAATACAACTTATCAGAACCAGACATCTTGTACATCACAAGACCCGGTTCATCATTTGAGTTGTTTTTAGATTTTGGTTTCGGAATGTAATTGTTCAGAAAACATTCTTCATCTTCAATCAAATCATTATCCAAAACACTTTCAGCCATGCCTTTTATGATCTCAGTTTGAACACTGTCATCAGATGATGAAGATGAAGAAAATGTTACATCTATTGATTCTGGCAATTTTATCTCATTTGTTTCAATCTCATCATTAACCAACCCAGATTGCTTCTTTGAGAAATTGTTTAGAACCGGTGGTGGAACTTGATGAAACCCCACCCCAGTTCCATCACAGTATACATCTTCGCCAGCTTTGGTTTTACCAATGGGTTTTGGAACAATGTGTTGCAAAACAAAGCTTGCAGAGTTGTAACTGCACAGTTTTAGATTAATTCGTTCATTCTCAATTTTAGCTTCTTCACACTTAAGCTTCAATTTTGCAATTTCATCAAGTTGTTGGTTAATTTGCTCCTCTTTTACACGAAGAACTCCTGATAGTTGAAGATTTTCTTTTGTTGTTTTACTGTTTCTCTCGTCAGAATCTTTAACCGTTCGCTTCAGCTTCTCAAAATTTTCAGAAATTTTACGACTTTCAATAATCAATTTTTCATTTTCTTTTCTTATTCTTTCAATGTCATTTTTATCATTTTCAATTTTATCAGCTAAATCTTTTGATCTATCATTCGAAGCTTTCAGCATTTTGTCACGGTTTAAGATTTGATCTTCAACCCTTTTGACTTTACTAGTCAACTCTTCAATCTTCTTACTGTTTAGGTAAGTGATTGTACTACAAAATTTGCACTCTTTCATGCAATTTTTGCAGTCTTTTTCCAATTTATCAATCTTACCTGACTCAAGTGTACCATTTGAACTGACCTTGTTTGTTGACTCAGGTCCAGAACTAGAAACTACCTCAAGTTCCTTTGCAGCAAGAACTTTATCTGCCATCTTCCTCAAGTTTTCAGCCGTTAGCTCTTGTGATGTATCAATGATTCCATCATCAGCATTCTTTGACTTTGGTTTCTGTTCTGCTTCTTTGACCTTTTCTTCTTTCTCAACTTGTTTCTCATCACCACCACCCCACCATTCTCTTTGTAACGCTTCTTCTTCCTCGGCAAATTGTTGGGTAATAGCATCAACATCTAGGGAATCTGGGTTAATTGCAATGTTTCCTTGAGGATCAAGGTAACATTCTCTGTCGGCATCCCATCTTTTTGCCTTTTTTGCTTCTTTGTAAATGTTATAAACTCTGCTTATTCTGGCTTGGGCTTTCATTCTTCGGTTGACCAATTTTTCTTTCTCAGTTCTAGTGTCTTTGTGAGGAATAATCTTTGTCACGAATGCATAACCCACAGCATCTTCTTCAGGCAATAACTCGCTCCAATCATAACCTTCGTCATCATGGATTACGGCAAGAGCTCTAGACTTCTCTTTGTTGTCTTCAACTTGCTTCAATCTGGGTGGCTCTGACTTATTCTGGTGATAGATTGCTTTCTTGTAATAATCATCTCTGAACGGGTTTTCTGAATCATCGACATATGCATTTCTGCATTCTCGTTTGAAGTGACCCTTCTGTTTACATTTGAAGCATGTCACCTTTGATTTATCAAACCCCAGCTTGGTAGATGCACCACCAATTGTCTTTCTGCCGGTAATTTCCATGAATCGTTGTGCTCTACGAACAGCACTGGCCATAGCCCAACGAATGTCGATCAGCTCCATTTCCTCGGGATCAATCTGATCATAATCTTCTTTTGTCAGATTGGTGTTACCTATCTTCCCGGCTACTAACCCTTCATAAGACTCCAAAACAGATGCTAGAAAGATCATCTGCTGTTTGGCCGATTCTTCATCAAAATTTTTAGCATTCTTCAAATCGATCGCAATATTGCAAGAAAAAGCGTTCTTAGGAACAGATTGTTGTTGACTTGAGGAACTTGAAGAAGATCCCTGACTTGGAATGTTGGATGAGAAACCTCCATGAAAACCACTGTTTGAACTTGGATTTTCTTTACTTGGAGTATTTGTGTTTTCAGCAGAGAAAGCAGTTCTTGGAGAAATATTCTTCGGAATCATACTCTTTGGATAGTACAACTCCATGTTTTGTTGATATGATGGCTGATTAATTTTGTTTTTCTTTATCTCCAATTCATGACTTTCTAGTCTTTCAATCAGCAAGTCGACAGTCAAAATTGCAGATGGTATTGTGTTCTTTAACATCATTGCATAATACTGCCAATCCATCTCCTCTGGTAGTGAATCGAACAATTTGTCAATAAGATCCTCTGGAGGATATTCTACTCCATGCCTTGCCAATTCCAACTTTAAGTGTCCAAATCTTTCAATCATTTTACAAACAGATTCACCTTTTAAACATCCGAACAAATCAAACTCCTTTCTCAACAATTTCTTTTTGTTTTTGATTATTTCTGCACTTCCTACACATTTTTTACTCAACTTTGCCCATAGATCTGTTGCGTTTGTGTATTCAATGAGTGAAATAATGTCGTCTCTTACGGATTGATGAATCAAAGCAATGCATTTTTGTTCAGCTATATAGCTATCTAATTCTTCTCCTTCTGTCATGTTCTCAAAATCTTCTCTACTTGAAACAAAACCATTTTTTAAGCTCTTCCAGCTTGGATATGCAAAGGCTTTCAACCATTCTTCGAATCTTTTTGCCCACCGATTGTATTCTTCTATTGCCATTAGTTTTGGTGGTTTGTTGTAGGTACCATATACGCTTTCAACATTTAGTGCATCGGATAACGTTTTCTTTGGATTCAGATTGGGATTTTCATTTGAACGGTTTGAAGTATCGTCTCCAGAATTACCCGCGAAGGCATACATCTCACTAAAGGGATTCATGAATTCTTCCATTTCAAGTACCTGAAACAATTTTCAAACACTTAGAAAATTTTTACAAATTTTAAGAACTTCAAACACTTGAACCGGATAGATATCCGTTCGAACAGAATTCGTATGTAAACAAAGTCTATCCGCACGGACGGTAATCCGCTCGGAAGGTTGTGCGCACGGTTAGCTTTGACTTTTGACTATTCTGGTTATCCGCACGGATGGTAATCCGCTCGGATGGTTGTGCGCACGGTTAGCTTTGACTTTTGACTATTCTGGTTATCCGCACGGGTTGTAGACCGTGCGTGTAACAATGATGATGTCAGCACACGTCTTGCAGTAACTAACTAATCCAAATCACTCAGACAGCTATCCGCACGGGTGAATGACGTCATCAAATACGAACAACTAAACATGATTTTTGATGAATTTGATCTAGTTTTAGATTGATTCTAATTATGAAACTAAGTATGATTATATTTTGAATGATTGCGAGTTGATTGATATCGATTTTAACAAATTTTAACCGTAAATTCTTGCTCAATTTTAGGTTTTTCTGATTTTATGATGACAAATGAAGAACAAATGTAAAATCTAAGTAGATATCGAAGAAGTCCGTCAATTTTCCGGTGAAATTTGAATCAAATCGGTAACAGAAGTCAAATCTCCGGTGAAATTCGACTTTGATCGGCAAATGAGACTTGAATTTCGGTGAATTCAGTGTTGTTGATCTCGATTCAGCTCCCTGGATGCTCTGATACCACTTGATGGTCCCGTTGATACAGGATCTGATCGTAGGAACAAGATGAATCGATTTCGTCTTAATGTGCGGAATCCATTACGACGAATCACAGATTTGTGCAACACAGAATTCAACGTTTAACTTCTTGTCTGTTCGTTCTATTCACTGTTCTGAAAGTTACAAGATCCGGTAAACGTACAGACTATCCGTGCGTGTCCCAAAAGTTCTAACAAAGTTGCACCGGACCTACTATTTATAGACAAACTCAGGATACTAATAAGTGTTGTCCGTGCGGGTGGGCTACCCGTACGTATGACTCACCCGTACGTACGGTCATCCGTGCGTATGACTTATCCGTGCGGATAAGTCATCCGTGCGTATGGCCATACGTGCGTATTGCCATCCGTACGAGTTTAACTTGTCCCAATCAACACTTTTACATTCAGATCCTAATCCTGAGTTGTCCTACTAACTATATACATACATTCAGACAATAAACATAAACACAAAACAAAATATGACTACATGCTGACGGAAGCTACAGACGTAATGTACTAACACCTTACAACGAGAATTTTGAAAATGTGGAAGTACAATAATCTTGGTTACTGATTATTAAACATGTACGTAAATTTTCACGTCAATCGGAGGTCTAGATTAGGAGATATGCGCATTAGCGTAAATAATAAACCTTTTATTAATTAAACGGCGCGATTAGCGCATAGCCTATCTAAACCCGATTTTCGGTACCAAAACTTTTAACCACTGATGTTAAATAATATTTTGGGATTTTTGAAGATTTTTAATTATTTTTAAACTGATCTTAAGCTAGGCTTATCGCATTGATTCGGTTAATACCGAATATGCCCTTTCAGGCCATAAAATGAGTTTTACGAATCCGTTTGATACCAATCCAATTGCCACTGATTTAAAATAATAAATAGAGTGTTTTGAGCCTGTTTTGCTGATCAGAAAACTCAGAATGGTATTTTAAACCGTACGTCGCTTAAAACGGCTTCATACGCGTATTAGACGCATAATTTGGGTTTAAAACCATTTTTGGGAAATGAGACTCTTCACCAAATGTTGTGGTCTGTTAAAATTAATAATTTTGCTGATTAAATCAGACCCGTATCTCAGAAGTATTATAAACCTCTTTTATAACCCTTAAAATGACCGAAATACCCCTACGGGGCATATTTAGGGATTAAACTCGTTATGGGCATTATGGAAGATATCATAATGATATCACAACATATTTAAAGCGTATTAACTTAGGAAACCTTTTCGCGACCCTTTCGGTTACCCGTTATGCATTATACGCGTTCGGTTCGGTTTATGTAACTAGATTGCATAAACTAGCCGAAACGGGTCAAACGATATCATATTTATCTCAAAATCCAGAATGTGAATAGTAAACCCATATTAAACAAGTCCTCAAACTTGTCGGGTCTAAATCACATTCTATCCGGTCTTCGCTTAATCGTGCGTACGAACCGTATCGTTAAAACTGACCGGTCTAAGCTTAAGCTTAATTAAAGACCCGTTAGTATTCTAATAGGTTATATTAAACCTTCGTTCCAGATTAAGAGAACCAGTAAAAGCTATCTGCAATTTATTCGATTAAGGATTTATACTTGCAAAGGTAAATACTTTTAACTTATTTTCCCTATACGGGCTTGGGTTACGGTACATAGCGTACCGCTTGATCGGGCATCAAATCTCCACGCTTAGTGGGTAGTTGAATAATTTGATCGGCTCGTTTAAACAGTCTTGTTTACTTTACAGCCTTTGGGGGGTTAATGACCATGTCCCGGATATCCCTGGCATCATCTTACGAGATGGCCACGACCTGAGCACGGGGTGTAGGCGTACTCCCGTGTATAACTCACTTAAAGTGGTGTGTCTATTGATCTTTAACCTGAATTTGATTCGGGCTACTGAACGCATAAGTAACATGTAATTCGTTCACAAGATTATAATATTAAATAATTCTCCCAAGTTAATAAAAAGATTAATCTTGCCTCTGTGCATTTTAATCAAATTATAAAATATTTATGCCATGTGCATCCAAACCAATTTTCAAACCATTTTCCAAAATGAGTCAGTTGATTGTATTTACCAGTGTAAACTGACGTATTTTCCCAAAAAGACTAAATGCAGGTACTAAACGTAATTGGCTGTATTGTCTCCTTAGCATCAATAAAGAGTCTCGCAAGCTTAAGATGCCTGAAGTCTGTTGAACTATTGTTTCCATTTTATGTTCGATCCTGTGGATAAACACCGGATATTGTGACTTTGATTACAATAAATAAATTCGGTTGTATTATATTTTAAATTGCTTCCGCTGTGCATTATTATATTGTGTTGTTTGACTATTACGTTGCCAACCATGACGTCACGATACTCCCCACCGGGCCCACCGGTGACACGTGGAAAATCGGGGTGTGACACATTTGTTTGAAAGGAAATGTTGACATGAAAGCTAGCAGAGTCAACATGATGAACCAACAGTTCAGTTCATTTAATCACATCTATGGGGAAACTATTGAGAATCAGATTAGGAGGTTTGTCAAACTCGTGTCACAGATGGTGAGTGCTGGAATCAACATCTCAGACACTGGAATGAATCGTCAACTGCTTAACTCTCTGCCTAAAGGATGGGATGCGGAGGTTTCAATGATCAAGCGTAAAAGGATCTGAATGAAATGACACTTACAGAACTGATTGCTACTATCAAGTGTTGTGAGATCGACAATCAACAGAGAGAAATGAATCACAAGAACTCACTGATGGCTGCTGGAATGACTATCCCCGACAACGCATCGTTGATGTCTCAAGCTCATCCAAATCTGGTTTTCAGTCCTGTTTATGGAGTTATGAATCACAATCAAAACATTTTTTTCAGTCCTGTTGCTGCACCAAAATCCAACTACGTGTATGGAATGTCTCTTCCTACTTCTCAAGCTCCTGCTGTCAACACCATAAATGTGCAACCGCAATCTCAGCCACAGCCACAACATGCTAATGCTGCTTTTGGTTCAATCACCCATTCTGCACCTGAAAATACCCCATCATCACCTTCGATGGAACACATGGCCTTCTTGACTACACAAAATGAAGAAAAACTTGCTCTCGCAGCTTCTATGATCTCCAGTTTCAATGCCTTCTTACCTGGAGATCTCATGCCCTCAGATGAGATAACACCAGATGTGAATCAACTTGTGGAAGAAGACATGGATGAACTGGATGTGGCTTGGAATATGACAATGTTAGCGTTTAAGGCGAAAAAGTTTGCTAAAAGATATGGGCGTCGTCCTATGAATGCTCGTCCTGGAGTGCTGAGAGACAGGCTGAGATGCTACAAGTGCTATGAACCAGGACACTTTTCTAGGGATTGCAAGAAGGTGCCAGCAGGATATGAAGCTACTCAAGCGGCTGCAGCAAGGAACAAGGAAAGGTCTATGGTTCCTGTCACACCTGGTGAGACTTCGACTTCAACTGGACAGGGAAACTCTGGAGCTGGAGGGGCATTGATTGCACAGGAGCAGAATGGGTTCAATTGGGCTGATGCAGTTGTTCAAGTGGAATCAATGAAGCTATCTGAGGCTGTTGCTGTGGAAAGGGTTCATCAGTGCTTGATGGCAATGACTGAGGAACAAAAATCACTCCCCGAGACGGTAAATTCCCTTTTATGTACTGAACACTATAGAAAGAAAGTTGCATTGCTAAGATCTCAAAACTCAGCATTAATCACTGATTACAACACTGTGATGGGAAAGTACATTAGTCTTCGAGAGAATAATAAAATTCTCTATGAAAAGATTGAAGCACTTAAAAAGGACATAGCTCAACTTCACAGAGATGTGAATCAACAGCAATGTTGGGTTCACGACTACAAAAATAGACTCACAGTTAAAACTCTTGAATGTGACTCTGTGAAAGCTGAGCTAGAGCTTCTCACTGGAAAGTACAAACAAAATGAGTTAAACATCAAAAAGTTTGATACTTCCAGTGACACTGTTTGTAATCTGTGCAATGTGAAACTCGCTTATAAAGAAAATAAGGGAAAAGGGATTGGGATACACACAGGTTGCGCCACCATATAATCATAATTTTTCCAGATTGCCTATTACAGAGCAGGAGATGGAAAATTATGACAAAATGATGTATGGGAAACCTAGTAATTATGCTCCATATGAACCAGCAAAGTCTATAAATGATCAATCAGCTGATTTCAAGAAACTAGGGCTGTAAACAAACTGAACGAACATGAAGAAGGCCTTGTTCGTGTTCATTCAATAAGGATATTATATGTTCACGAACGGTTCATGAACACTTATCGAATGAGATTTTTTGTTCGTGTTCGTTCATTAAGGAAAGAAATATATTCATGAACGTATCACGAACACAAACGGACACATATAAAATCGACGAAGTTCATAGTATTTTTCGATGTGAATAACAAGAAGCAAAGGGGAACGGTGCATAAACAAGGTAGAGGTAAGGTATTCTATTTTATTTGTTTGGATAATGAGATGAAATAGAAATAAGGAATATAAAAAAGTTTAGATAAAATAAAAAATGCTAAAAATATATATAATGAACAACATAAGCAAACTAACATGAACGAATGTTCACGAACACATTACCGAACGTTCACGAGCGCAATTGAACGAACGAGACAACTGTTCGTGTTCGTTCATTTAACTAATCGAACGGAATCTCTTGTTCATGTTCGCTCATTAACTAAACGAATGAACGTAAACGAACTTCCCGCCGAACGGTTCACGAACTGTTCGCTGAACGTTTGGTTCGTTTACAGCCCTACAAGAAACCAATGAATTTTGTCAAAAATGAAAAAGTTCAAAATGAATCAACAAATAAGTCAGATCACGAAAATGAAACTGTAACAAATGCAGAAGCAGAAACTAAAACTGAAACAAAACCGGAAACATTTAACATACCTGCAGAAGAGATGGAGAAAGGTTCACAAAATTCTGATTCTGTTAAAAATACTAATTGTTCTAGTACATGTGTAGAGTCAGTAAGAACAGAAGAAAAGTCTAAAGAGGATGATGAATCACATCAACGTGCTGCTGATAATGTTATTTCTGATAAAAATGACCTTTATGCTTGGAACCATGTTTTTTCTTGGTTTGCTGAGACTTGGGGTGTTCCCACTAAAACTGATGAATCTGGTGCTATTATTCTAGACTATGCTTGTGATAAAAATGGCTATGTTGAAAATGTTGAAAATATTTTGACAGGACAGCCTGATGTGTTAACTGAGGAACTTGAAACATCCGTTTCAAGTAACTCGGAAATCAATTCTGATGATTCAGGAAATTGTTTTAGTATACCTGAAACAACAAATGATGCATCAGAAGTTCCCTGCAATGATGACAAATTAGATATATTTGGTTGTGAAAATGAAGAAATTGATGAATGTTAGTGCAATATGTCTGTAGCTTCCGTCTGTATTGAATGTTCAAAAAGGTTTTACAAAAGAAAAGTGAATCTTAACAACCAAAAGTGGGTTGTTAAGAAATCAGATGCTAGTTTTGGCGATGAATCTGACTCGTCAAAGTCAGAGGAACCACAAGTTGAGCTACAAAGTGAAAATTCTGTTCCGCCAATGGATGACGCAAATTTTCCACCATTGCGGACTAAAAATTATAAACAAAAAATTGGCAAAGTTGAGATTTCAAATCAATTCTTTTTGAAAAGAAATAATTTGATGTTGAAAAAGCCTTTAACCCAAAAGTTCTAAATATTTTTGGAAAAATGGTTGACGGGAAGGTCAAAGGGGTAAAGGAATACTATGAAAAAAAGAAGAAAGGAAAGAAACCGAGAAATGATGACTCGGAATCTCCCAAGGACCGTCAGGCTTGGGAGAATCTCTATAACTGAAAAACCTGACTTGCCGGAACTCCCAGGTTGGTAATTGGGGAGTAGGAATCGGCATCTTTCTTGAAAAATTCAAAATTGTTATATTTCGATTTACAAGTGGTATTTTTGATGAGCACCTACAAGTGGTTATTCAAGGTCATTGAGTTGAACTTGATTTAACTTTCATTCAAATGGTTAAAAGAAAAAATTGAGTTTGATTCATAAGCTGTGGAAAGAACAAAATGATGAACTGATCCCCGATCTTACGAGTGGTATCAACAAATCTAATTTTCTGGAAAAACCATTTTGATTAAAACAAACTTAAGTGTTTTGAAATCATAATGGGAAAATAGTTTGTTGTCAGGGGGAATCCTGATTGTTTATGCCAAGTGGATGGCGAATTGAAGCAATTCACATCGGTTTGTCAAATTTTCTTTAAATGGTTTTGAATTTTAGGGGGAGTAATAATTTTCAGAAAATCCAAAAACATTTTGAAAATTTGAAAAAGCCAAAAACATGAAAAAGCCAAAAACATTAGAAAATTTGAAAAATCCAAAAACATCGGAAAATTCAAAATGAGTTTTGTTGTGAAATAGAGGAAATGATAGTACATCAGTAGACTATCACAGTACGCTAAAGAATTGGAAAGTTAAAATGTGATAAACGGTCTCACTGATGATATGCCAATAGGTTTTCGCACGCTTAGTAGATTGTTTGTCTAGATATAAACATAAATATCAATACTTACTTATTCCGTGGGAAACATCTCTCGGATATATGGGTAACCCCCGAAATCTTGTTTGAAGGGCTTTCTATTTCTGACATACTAGGTCTTTGTGCGTGGTGATATCTGGGGTATTATACCAGGACTTCTGATTTTGTGGGAGTAATAGCCTAGTCCTCGTATAATACTTTGCATTGCTTTAATCTTAAAGCCCACCCCTAGCATAAAAATGATGAAACATTGAAAAATGCTAATCATGTGCTGTTGAAGAAAAGATTCTCTAAAGGGAACACACCTAAAGACGAACCATCATCTCTCTGATTTTGCAGAAGCAATAGCCTGAGCTCTCATGGTCTCGCATTAACCCCTTACAGATATCATTAGTATACATTCACCTATAAGACTGAATATATGAATCTGGATACGGGAGTATATTCTGAGGTGGGACACGCGAATATGTTAAGTCCTTAAAACACTAATCTCGTATCTCGAATCAGTTGAACTTTGTGTGAAAATTTAAGTGGATCAGTATACTGACAATCTAAGTGAATCGTTTAGAACTTAAAGTGTTTAAAGCTCAACGGTGCTAGTGATTTGTCATAAACTGATATGATCTTCTTACACAAACTCACAAAAATATTGTCTGTAAATATTTCTTTACTGCTTTTCATTAAAAACAAAAACCCAAAAAGAATGTGTTTTAGTATAAAATTTTGAAAAATCAAAAAGATTTTATTTCATCTTATTTTCGACAACTGATGTTGGAAAGCTGATTTTCAAAATTACGAGTGCTAAACATGATGAACAGTGGATTGGGAGAGTGTGTTTGAGATAAAATTTGAGAAATGTCATAATCTAACAAGTGATGTTTTAAGATTGATCTAACAAGTGGTAAGCAGAGATTAAATTTGTTAAATTTTTATAAATAGATTTTACCCAAAAGTAAATTTCAAATGAGTTAATCAGTGTTCATAAATGTCAAAATTTTACCTTATGTTTTGGGTAGAGTTTGTGCAGGTAGAAGCAGCTAGGTTTCGACTCCTATGGATATGCAGATCAAGCCAGGTTCGAGATCCTGTGGCTACGGAGAGCCAGGGAACGGTCCTGAATCTGTGAAAGCTGCAAAGCGTGAGCAGAGTTTGAGCCAGATTTCGATTCTAGCGATCCCAGTTTATCGAAAGGGGGAGTCTGAAGACATTAAAGCCAGAAGCTGCTGATGTTGATGAACGAGAGAAAGAAAGAGATTGAAGGAGGCTTATAGTGTTAGATACTTTGGAGAGAGCGAGAAGACTGATCAAGGCTGAAGACTCGTCATACTGAAGACTCGTCACCGAAGACTTCGTCAACATCCAAGGGAGAGTCTGTTGGTGCATATGTATGTCGACTTCGCCTTGTTTCGAGTCTTGTAATAGATTAGATAGAACAAGTCACGTAGTACGAGAAAAACGGAAAACAGTACGGAATTGACCAGTTCGTACAAACTGGCAGTTCGTGCGAACTGGACAAGATTTGTTGGTGTACAATGTCTATCGCCTACGTCATCAGTCTAGGTTGTGTTGTTTACGTGTAATAGGTCAAAAAGTTAAGTTTATATGTATTGTAAGCCAGTTCGCACGAACTGAGGTTAATGTGTCGGGTCGCACGAACTGGGAGATGTCCAGTTCGTGCGAAGTGGATAGTATATCTCGTGCGAACTGGAAATCCTATAAATAGGGGTGTTGTGTTTTTCATTTGTAACTTCTGGAGATCTGGTGTAACGAAGTGCTGTCCATTTCTCTCCGTACAAACAAGTTTAATAGCAATGGAAAACGTGTTTAAAGTGTATTTCTCTGCTTCTACTCCTATTCTAACACTGATTCAAGGTTGCTAGTCTGTTTCCGCCTTTCTAGTGACTCAGATTTGGCTCTGATACGTATCGAGTCTGTATTTTGTCCTGTATGTGTCCTTGTATAGTTTTGTATGTATGTTATTTTGTAACTTGACGAAACGGGAGCGAAATGTTAACTGTAAAAGTGATCCGGTCGGATGACTTTGGGTCATACGGACGGATGGCCATCCGGACGGATGACCCTCCGACCGGATGACTTATATCCTCCCAGCTTTGTCTATAAATAGAGAGGTAAGGCTCACATTGAAAAAACTTTTTTGGCATTCTCTCTAGCGATGCTCTGTCCAGTTTTCATCAGGATTTTTGTACTTTCAGATTACTCAATAAGAATGGACATGTTTATCGTTGATTTCGTTGTTGATTACTCTCTAACGATGCATAGGGATTCCGCACCTCTGTATTGATTGATTCGAGCCACGTTCTTCATCTAGAGAACCGACTCCTGCGAGACTCACAAGTGGTATCAGAGCTCCAGGAGGTCGAATCGGAGATAGTTACTGCGATTTCACGAGGATTTCAGCCAATTACAGTCATTTTTAAGCAAATCTCATCGGAGATTTTGACTGATTCATCATCTTCTTCTTCATTTCTATCTGTTTTCTGTATTTTAACACCTAAAACTAAGAAAAATCCAAAATTGACCTACAATTTACGGACAAAATGGACTAAAATTGACATCAATCTGTTAGCAATCTGTTATAGATTAATCCTACAAATTTTCAAGTCTAAATTCAAGCTGAAACACGTCCAAATTGATCAAAATCATGTACAATTTATCGAATGTCGCTGACGTCACTCATCCGATCGGATAGCCATCCGATCGGATTACACTTGTTTTGTTGATATCTTACTTGCTGACGTCATACTAATCCGATCGGATTGCCATCCGACCGGATAAGTATTGTGTTGTTTAAAAGTCAAAGCTCAATAAAGAACGACCATCCGATCGGATTGCCATCCGACCAGAGGGCCATTCGTCACTTGAGTCATTCGACACTTGGAACTTTTGTCACCCTGTTCATAGAGGTCATCCATCCGAACGACCATTCAGAGGAACGACCATCCGATCCATTGTTTGAAGTTTTTGAGATTTGACCAAGTTTTTGACTTTTTAGGTACGTTGATCATGGCAGACGAATTCATGAATCCTTTCGGTGATATCTTTGCCAACAACAAAAGAGACACATCTTCCAACACGAATACCAACACGAACCCAAAAACTACTACCAAGGCGATCTCTGACTCTCTGAGCGTCGACAATGCGTACGACACGTACAACAAACCTCCAAAACTAATGGCGATCGAGGATTATAATAGATGGGCTAAGCAGTTCGATGGGTGGTTAAGGGCATTTGCATACGATAGCTGGAAAAGTATGAAAAATGGTTACAAGGCTTCAAGGGAAGAGTATGAGAACTTATATGATAATGAGCAGGAAGAGTTTGTAGTTGAACAGAAATGCATTTCTCTATTGCATCAGTCAGTTTGAGATGATATCATATCACTGATTGACTATGATAACTCAAAAGATTTATGGGGAAAAATTGAAAAGAAATGTACAGGGGGTGAGGAAATAGTGAAAAATAAGAAAAGTTTGTTGAAAAGGGAATTTGATTTGTTTACATGTATGAAAAACGAGAGCGTGCGTCAGATGATTGAAAGATTCTGTCATCGAAAGGCAGAATTAGCTAGATATGGAATCAAGAAAGACGAGGACGGGATGGTTGATAAAATGTTCGAGGCTTTGCCAAACGATCAGGACTGGCAGTATTTCAGTCTAGTGCTCAAAAACACCAAGCTAATGGCAGAGATGACGGTAAACTGGTTGATCGAGCGACTTGAAGGTCACGAGCTGGAAATAAAGAAGATGAACAAGTTGAGCAGGACACAATATCAACAAAACGTTGATCTGTATTATCGAGGCAGTATGATTCCCAAAGTTACATCACTGAAAACTGCCTTTAATGCTGAAAGCTCAAATGATGTGACACAAGAGAAGCCCAGCAGCGGTTCTTCATCAAACAACGGTTACCATGGAATCGGTTCTAGTACATCTTCTTCATCCGCATCGAACAATCAGCAGTCACAAAATGCTTCAAAGAATGTATTCCAGTGCAACATTGCTGTCAATCTAAACAATGCACAGAATTTCAACGAAGAAACAGCAAAGCAGCAGATGGTATTCCTAGCATCGATTTTGGAGTCGTATGAGAGTTTGGTTGCAGGAAAGATTGGGAACACCAATCTAACCAAAGAGGACTATGATCAAATAGATCCAGAGGAGATGAGGTACCTCAGTCACCTGAAAGGGAGTTTGAGTTTAGGTATGCTCAGGAAGCTGATCACTACAATGACGTTATTGTTGAAGATGCTTCAGATTCGTCCGATGAAGAAACTGATTTTCATTATTATGGGATTGATGAAACATTTCCTTCTTTGGCAGAAATGTTCAAGGATCGAAACGAAGATGAAATCAGGAGAAAAATTGTTGAGAAGGTTTCAACTGAAGGTATTCCAAAGACAATTACAAGAGAAAATCTGGCTGAGGAGAGGAAAAAGTGGTTTAAAGTAATGCTGAAGGAGATGAAGTCTCTTAGGGCACTTCAGTACTTCACACACGACAAAGACATCTCATGGGGTGACATTTTATCGTGGGGATATCTGGAAGATCTGCAGGTTTATGCTATTCGACGTGAGTAGGGTGTTCAGTATTTTGAATGTCTATCGGATATCAAAACACTTCCATGGTTGGATGTTGATGAACTTGTGCAGACGAAGAATATAAAGCATTTTTATTATGGTCTGGAAGTGAAATTACATGATCAACATTTGTGGGATTACATAAAGCAGCAGGCTAAGGTTGGATATCCTGATTGGAAGCCACAACGACCAAAGCAAATTGTCACAATGTTGGAGAATGGAGAAAAAGATATAACTTTGGATATCAAGCCTCCAAGATGTTTGAAGAAGATGCCTCTTAGAGCAATGGAGCAAGATTTTCATGATTTATTAGAAGGATGGCTATACAATGTAACAACAGCTGAGGCAGTAATCTCATTGTTTGACAAGTCCACCGGAAAGTCACGAAGAATCAGCATTATGGACCCTATGTGGCTTGTCAATTGCTCAAAGAAAGACATCGACTGCTTGTTCTACAACAAGATAGTGTATGAGAAAAGAGACAAAGAAGAAGCGTTGCAGTATCAAAATATTGTAGATGTTTGCTTTGCACAAGACATCAACTCAGGAAGGTATTGGAAGACGAAATGGAGAGATCTTGAGATTGATGAATTCCTCAAAAGGTACAAGCGTAACCAGAAGTTTAAAGAGATTGCTGATAGAGCAGCTGAACTTGGCAAGCGCAAGATGAATAAGCCATCGCCAACGGATCAAACGCTAATCGAGAAAGAGGAAAACAATATTCCCAAGTGGGACCGGAAGCGTGATGGTGATCCGGTTTACAGGAAATGGTGGATAGAAGAGGGAAGGCTCCTGAGACGTAGAATGTTAGAAGAGAAAGCTGAGAAAAGAAGACAGAGTGCCAAAGAACGAAGGCGTAACAGGAAGGAATGAAGACTATACTGGAAGGAGCTGCAGCTACATCTGAGGGGGAGTCTGTTAGTTCATGCGTCTGTAGCTTCCGTCAGCATTTAGTCGTATTTTGTCTGTTTATGTCCTTTGTGAACATTTATGTTTATGTATGTATGTACGTAGTATGACAACTCAGGAAATGGGATTGGATTGTAAAAGTGTTGACCAATGGCTGACTTGTGTCACCCGATCGGATGGGCCATCCGATCGGACAACACTGTCATCCGATCGGACAGCAGCCCTGCCATCCGATCGGACAGCACTTACTAGCTTCCTGAGTTGCCTATAAATACCAGGTCAGGGTAGGACTTTTAGAACTTTTGCTGATTCTGTTGGTGTACTATGTCAAGTCTGACTTCTACTGGCACTTGTGTACTTTCATATCTTCTTAATAGAAAGATCAGACGGTGTTAAATGTTGAATACTTTGTCGTACTTCTGAGACTTGATCCAATGGATTCCGCACATTGATCGAGGTCGATTCGTCTATGTTTGTGTCAATCAGATCCTGTACAAAAGGACCTAACAGCTCTTGGCACACGGTGGGTGTTTCGCAACAAGCAAGATGATTCTGGAATAATTGTAAGGAATAAGGCTCGGTTAGTGGTTCAAGGTTTCAGTCAGGTCGAGGGTTTAGATTATGATGAAGTTTATGCTCCAGTAGCGCGTCTTGAAGCCATCCGTATTTTCTTGGCATACGCATCCTTTACGGGTTTCACAGTCTATCAAATGGATGTAAAGACGGCATTTCTTTATGCGAAGGTCAAGGAGGAGATCTATGTTGCTCAACCACCGGATTTTGTTGATCAAGAGAAGGAAGGATATGCCTACAAGCTGGATAAGGCTCTGTATGGTTTGCACCAAGCACCCCGTGCATGGTATGCAACCCTAACAGAGCATCTGCTCGCTCATGGCTATACTCGAGGAACAATCGATTAGACACTGTTCATTAAACATGTTGACAAAGACATCATCCTAGTTCAAATATACGTTGATGACATCATCTTTGGCTCCACAAATGATGTGCTTTGCAAGGAGTTTGAAGAGGTAATGAAAAGGAAGTTCGAGATGAGCTCTTTAGGAGAGATGACGATGTTTTTGGGCCCACAAGTTCGTTAGAATAACCAAGGAATATTGATTCATCAGAGTAAATATGTACACGACGTTCTTGCAAAATTCAGCATGACAGATTCAAAACCGATAGACTCCCCAATTGCAGAACGACCGCTATTGACTGAGGATCCAGAGGGAAGTCCTGTTAATCAAAAATTGTATCAATCTATGATCGGTTCGCTGATGTACTTGACTGCAAGTCGGCCAGACATTATGTATGCCGTCTGTCAATGTGCTTGTTATCAGGCTAACCCTAAACACTCGCTTCTAACTGCTGTGAAACGAATTTTTAGATATCTGAAGGGAGCTCCTAAACTCGGACTCTGGTATCCCAGAGATTCGAACTTTGATTTGTTTGCCTTTTCAGATAGAAATTTTGGATGGATAGACAGGGATAGAAAATCTACATCAGCTGGGTGTCAATTCTTGGGAGATAGACTTATCTCGTGGCAGTGTAAGAAGTAGCAAACTGTCTCTCTCTCCACCGCAGAAGCAGAGTATGTTGCAGCATCTGCCTGCTGCTCCTAGGTTCTTTGGATGCAGCATCAGCTGGAGGATTACAGTTTGACTTATCTTGATACAACCATTTATTGTGATAATGATGCCGCTATCCTAATCACTAAAAACCCTGTTTTTCACTCCAAAACCAAGCACATTGACATCAAAATTCATTTTATTCGACAGAGGATTAATTAAACTTGAACAGATCCATATTGATGCTAATTCAACGGATCTTTTTACAAAACCTGTCAGCATCTCAAGATTCAATGTGCTTGTGGATCTCTTAAAAATGATCCGTTTCACCGATTGAGCAAAAAAAGTGGGGGTTTTTAAGAATAACGGTATCTCATTTGATAAATTTGGGCATAAAGTATTCTACTTTTGTACAAATTTAGGGGGAGAAAAGTTGCTAGGAAATGAAATGAATTTTCATGTTAAAGAACTTGATTAACACATGTAAGGTTTCAATGCTGAACAGGCGAGGATCCATTGCGATGTGTTGATAGGTCTAACGCTCGAAAAGAAAAAAGCGGTAAAGTGATATAAACATAATGGACTGGACATCTTGTGGGCTACAGACCAACGGCGTATGATTTCATGGTCTTAAATCCTGTGTTGATAGATAGCCAACGTCTGAGGTTTCGGGTCTTTATGCTGATGAATCAACCGGGATATCAGGGCTGTCCCTCTGTTGCATCCAGATTATATGTAGACCTGGGCACAGTCAGGATATATTGAAAAAGAGCCACAAAAGGGCCAAAGCCTGAAAACGGAAGATAATCTCACTTAAAAGAGAATTCCGTGTGCTGTTAAAGCAAAATCCGTACCATTAAAAGGTATTTTGTCTCGCCCTCGTCAGAACTTCTCTGGTCTCTCTGCTGTACAGAAGTACTGACCTGTTCACCAGGAAGTCTGTCGTGGAAAGTTTTTAAGGATGATCTCAGTATACTCACCTACTATGATGAACTATTGTGCTTTCCTTGATCACGGGGGTATGCCTTGGAATGGGACACACGGATGTTGTAGTATAATTCTACGTTAAACATATCACAAAGCTAAAAGTTGAAGATTGGGCGTTAGATTTAAGAGGACAAGCATATTAACAATCGCGTCGACCAGTCCAAGTAAGCGAAGAGCTAAAAAGTGTTCCTTAATCAGTTCGAAAACGATTTGATCCTGTCGCAATCTTCCTAAAATTACCCCAGTGTTAGTATTTCATATATTTTTATATTATTATATTAGTTGCTCGGTGGGTTGATTCATTGATTTTAAAGGGGGTGTTTTGTTATTCTTGAAAAGTTTGGTAAAATTATAATAAAATATTAATCTGGAATGGCCCACCATCCCGTATGGGACCCATCAACTTTGACCATGTCAAAGTCTGAACAGGCCCACCATCTCGGACCAATCATCCGAGGTGGGCCTGACCCATTAACCATTTGATAGCATTAAATACTAAAAGGACAAATGTCCGAGACACTATTTTGAACCATTCCAGACTGATTTCAAGAATTCTCTCTCAAAATTTCTCATTTCGGACGATCTCTGACCATCCCGGATAAACAGGTACATCATCTCGGACTGAAAAGGAGCATCTCGGATGATCTCGGACTAGGAGATCATCATCCCGGATGATCTCGGACTACTAGATAAGCATCTCGGATGATCTCGGATGGGATGACTATGTCATCCCGGATGAAGAGGTTCATTCGAGATGAACCTTCATCATCCCGGACTTTGACCAGGGTTGACTTGAACCCTTCCTGACTTGAACCTTCGACCTGCTTATCTGGACTGCCTTTTGAATTTTTCTTGACCTGGTTGACTCATCTTTGAACTATTTGACGTGTTGACTTGTCAATAATTCATATATATCAGTTAACTCTTTTTAAAAGGATCTAACGTTTAAATGTTAAGTGCCGAAAATGGCTGGCGCTATGATGCAAGAGAAAAATCAAAGACAATTAAAAGTAGAGCTTTTTCACAACCAAGCGGGCTACCTAACGGATCCTCCAGCAGAACAAATGGAGTTGTTTGGATCGCTCATTCAGGGTCTAAACAATTGCCCCATTACACACGCTTTACGAGCAGAGCCAGCTATATACAACAGTTGTCTAAACACCTTCTGGAACACGGCAAAGATCAATAGAGAAGGAGCTGAAGGAGCTGGAACAATTGAAGCTACCGTTCAAAAGAAGAAGATTATCATGTCTGAAGCGATAGTGCGAGAAGTTTTAAGGTTGGGAGATCAGCCACACGATCCAACATCTTACAATCAAACCATATTTCTCGCTGCACTTCGAAGGATGAGCTATGAAGGGAGTTATCCAACAGTTCCACCATACTGGAGGCTGCTGGTACACTTCTTCCTACAATGCATTGCTGAAAAAAAAGGCGGGTTTGATCAGCTCAACAAAACACAAACATCAGCAATCATGGCGTTGGTATATGAATGGGATTTCAACTTTTCTGCTTTCATTTTTGACAACATGAAGAAAATGCTTGAAGATCCTAAGAAGAAAATATTTATTCTCTACCCAAGATTCCTCCAGATGATTCTTGATGATAGATACCCAGAGTTTGTCAAGGGCCCAAACTACATCAATCTAAAGCCAATGGGGCCAAGTTTCTTTGAGAATGCTTGTAGAAACAAAAGAGCTAAACATCACAACTTTGAAGGAAAGTTTGCTCTTGAAAAGCATGGAAGATTTGCTGATATTGTGCAAGGGGCTCCTGTTGCCCCAGTTCCTCCAGTTGCCCCAGATGCTCCAGTTCCACCACTAATCAATGCACAAATTGTTGAAGAGCATGATGTACAGCTCATGCAACAAGTACAACAAGTGGCTAGAAATGAAGATGAGATTGAAGTTGTTGATTCAGAATCAGAGACAGGCTCTACTGAAGAAACTGATTCTGAAAGCAAGGTGGAGATAGTCATATCTGATAAGGAAGAGGATGCTGTTCGTAAGCCTGTGCCAATGACTACTGAGAATTTAGAAGTGTTACTTTTGAGTTTACAGGGTGGTGATGGAAACCCTCCATCTGTCTCCACTGCTGGTGTCCAAGATGTTGTTGCCACATCACAAGTTGAAACAAAAATCGAAGCGATTGCTGATGATACTGAAGAATCAGCTAGATAGAAACAAAGAACCGACTCCACACCTAATGACATACTCTCTGGCCTATCAACTGCTCCTGACTCCACTCCAATCAGTGAACCTCAACCAGGTCCACAAACAGAAGATGCATCAAAGAAGAAAAACACAGAGGATCCAGATCTGTATGACTTCAACTTTGATTTTGAAACCACTCCCTCACAGCCAGGCAGTTCAAGTGGTGGTGTTCGGTTCGAAGCAGGATGTTCTAGTGGAGCAGGTGATGCTGAGCATGATGAAGCAACTTTCCGTTATGCGACCGAGAAAAGACAAGTTTATGAGAGTGATAGTGATGAAGATGCTTATGTCAAAAGGTTGAAAAGACGTGTGGTTGTATTAGAACAGGATGCAGAGTTGAAGAATTCTCAGATTACATCTCTTCAACAGGATGCTGCTCTAAAAGAAGCCCAGATCTCCTCCCTTTAATCACATCTCACTAGCAGAGATCTAACCATAGATCAGTTACAAGGTGATTTGGGGATGCTGATGTCCACTGTATATGATCTGAAGGCGAAGCTAGAGAAGAAGTTAGGAAATGAGTTTGCTGATAAGGAAGATGAACAATTCTATGTTGGCAGATCTGAACAAACTCCTGAACAGAGAGCAGCAGCTCATGCAGCAGTAGAAGCAGAACGTGCAGTTGAATTACAAGCTTAACTGGCTGCCAAGCCAAAGAAAAGAAGCAGCAAGTCAAAGAAAAAGCAAGAGGTTGGAAACAAGTCTGAAGTTGCGTGTTGGAGGTATGAGCATGACAAACAGATGTGGTTGATTACACGAAAGAGTGGTCATTGAGAGTATTATGGCAAAGAAAGTCAATTTGAATCATGGACCAAGATTAACTTGAAGTGTCTGTTACGTGCACCATATTATGATCCATATTTGAATCAGAGAGGAAGAGGGTGGGCATTCCACTCAAGGTAAGAGTATGACAACTGTAGCTACAGTTATCACTAACCAATCCTGAACAATTTCGTAAGCAGTAAAACCTTGTGTTTTATTTCTTGGATTGTGTAATTATCTATGATACTTGCCCAATAACAATCCTTGTTCAAATTCAAACCTTTAAACACTTTTTGGAAAGTTATACACAAACTGATACGTAAACGTAATAAGTTTAATGCGACAAACACTTCGGAATAGTAACTTATGCTTAACATACCTTAAATAACCTTTGCATAACTTATAAATAAGTTTTGAAGGGTTTGGTATGTCAAAAACAAGCTTATTCGGTCACAGGTTCTATTTGCGACAAACCACAAAAGTCTGCCAATTCGTATAGCAACGTACACCCCGGAACAAGATCATAAGCTAAACATACCCTAAATATCCTTTTCATAGCTTAGAAATGAGCTTTGAGGGGTTCGGTGTGAGAAAATATGCATATTTGATCAATAGGGACTAAAAGTGTCAAAAACGGTGTAAGTTTGCATTTATGCGCATATCTTAAGTTCTGACCATATCCGGACATCCAAAAATTTTTGTAATCATTAAAATATTTTATTTTAGTGATTGGAATGCAAAAATACAATTCGGTCGCGCAATTTGGGTCGTTTTCACATTCGTTCGAGTTTCGTCGTAATTAACCGAACAACGCGATCGTACGACCAAACGAACCGACATCCATGATATTTTCAAGCATATTTCAAGTCCCCTTTGCTTTAACGTCCTTGTAGATCCTTGAAATTGGGTTAACGGGGGTTAAATGCATCAAAAATCAAGTTTTTAGCTTGCAGGGGCCTGTTTTGCCAAAAAATGAAAGTTTCTGTCTGAGGGTTCTGGTTGGGCGCGAAGACTGTAAGTGTATCCTTCGTGGCCAGCGAGGCCTGGAGCTGGCAGACTCATTGAACCTTCAAAACAGCCTGTTGAATCCTAACCATAGTTTTTGCATACCATGAACTGGTTTATGTGTTCCTCAAGTTGCCAAATCAGTGTGTAACATTTGTAGGGTCAAGATCATGCTTTGATCCATGCAGAAACACTTGGAAATGGTCAATGAAGGCTTGATTTCCTATAAATACTCAAGAAATTCAAGCTTTCAACTTGCTGATTTGTTATTTCCTTCTTCACCTGCTCTAAGTGGAGGCAATCTCTTGTTGAGGGCCACCTCCCTGAGCATTCTTAGTCCTCTCTTCAAGCATTGGACCCTTGTAAGTGTTCTTTCAGGCTTGTTTAGTTAACTCAAGCAAGAAAGTCAAACAGTGTTTGACTTTCAGCTTTGACCATGAATTGGTCAACACAAAGTTCGTTTGAACTTTGCAACGTGAGCGTAATCACGATGGTTATAGTCCCTTGTGACTATACCTACTGATTACCACGTTGATTAGTCGAAGTGACGAGTCAAAGTTTCGGTCAAAATGCACGATTATGTGCATATTGCGACAAAACTATTTTCGGGTATCAAAACACTTTGTTTTGGTATCAAATCAGTTTTCTAACATAGTTAAACATGTTTTAACATGTTTAACTCGTCACTTTTAGCCTAGTGCTTATATAGGGTCGTAAGTCAAGCGGTCTTGACAACCGCTTACACTTTTGAACCCGACCTGTTTGGTCGATCATTAGGATTCGACCAAACATAATTTGTGACCATAGTTATATAGGGAATAACCTTCCAAGGTTATACCTTATGGTCACTTCGTTTATTTAGTTGTATGATAGGTAGTTTATATGCCTTAGGAAAATGACCAAAATGCCCATTTTGCGCATAATTTCATTTTAAGCATATGTAACTTAATTTTTGACACTTAAACTGATTATGCAATGTTATTAAGCATGTTAAGGAATATAATACTTGTCATAGGGCTAGTTAGACCATCCAAACGCGCTTTTGCGCGAACGACACGTTAAAGTAGCGTAAACTACCTTAACGAGTCGTATCGGGTCATAAGCACTTAGGATAGGTATCAAATCAGAATGTAGGATTTGTTTAACCATATTATATAAGTTCCAACACTCATTTGGTTTAAAGGACCTCATTCTATCTGATCTTCCGATTTAGGCCTCGATTATTAACGTAGTTACCTATATTAGGTGTCGTTTGATTCCGTGATCCTACAAGCTTTATTTGGTCTTAATCCCAAGACTACTAAGCAATCTCAAGTGAGTACATAGTCCCCTCTTTTACCATTTTCAAATATTTTGGGGTGAAACACTTGTGCCTACTTGTTACTTTCACGCTTTCATGCTTTTCATGACATATACTTGCTATGTTCATCTAGTACGCATATAGTACATGATTTCAATTGCCATTTTCTATGTATGTTGACGAAGCATGCTAGCACATTGATTTCATACATTACATTTCTGCTGCATACGTTTACTCAGCATATGGGCACAATTGATTTACGTTACATTTCCGCTGCATATGTTTACTCAGCATATGGGCACATTGATTTACATTATATTTCTGCTTCGTATGTTTACTTAGCATACTTAGTACATGGTTTTCACATGACATTTGATTATACACGACATTATATCTATGGTTTGAGTAAAGATTTTTATTCACCATACAAGACATTGGTTGTTATCTGACATTTAATTATACAAGGCATAGTTTATACCTAACATTGTGACATTATACATTGTGTGTGCATAACATTTGACATTGGATTGACAAGACATTTTGGTGGTTTATCTGGTAAGTGATTTAAATAACGAGGCGTGTATAATATGATAAAAGCATGGTGGATACGCCGCTGGTACTTCCTATATATAAGTGCTATTATGATTTTACATATCGTGGCGTTATCTAAACCACTTTGACAGAAACAAAGACATGATACATTTTATATAAAGACACGACATATTGTTTACAAGACACTGTTTTACAAATAACATATTTTATACAAACTCGTTTTTACTTGGTTATTTATTTAACCATGCATCATTCTTTTATATCATTTGGTTTTCATATTTATTTTCACATGATTTTATAAAAGAAACTTTATATTAAGGTTCATGACTACCTTTTGTTAAACACTTCTTTTAACTTATAGGTCATGAATCTTCAATAACAAAACCTATGTATCTCACAGACATTTTTATGCTGGCGTACCTATTTTCACATGTGTTTCAGGAACTAAAGTATGATGATGATCGTGCTACACTTAGGCGGACTTGGGACTTAGTGACTTAAAATGAAGCAAGACAATTTAATTTACATTATGTTTTCGGTTAAATTCCAATACATTGTAAACAATTATTCTAATAAAACCAAACTTTAATTACCATGTGTTGTGAAACAATGATTCTGTTACTCCACTCCCCGACATTTCTGCCGCTGTTTGTTGTATTACGCGGTCGGGGTGTGACAGAAGAGTTGGTATTAGAGCTCATGGTTATAGGGAATTAGGTTATTAATAATGCTCTTGACCTAGTCTATAACCTTCCTAGGACCCTAACACGAGTTTACTTGCGTTTAGATTCTAAAACAATATTGTCACCTATCTTTAGGTGACAACCACAACAAGAACACAAAATACAAATCCGTTTTGAAAATCAATCATCTATTCTTAGATGATTTGTTATAAGGTTTTGAACCTTCAAAGTTTTTAAAATCTCATCAAAGTTTGGGTCTTTATAATGTGAACACGTGCAATCTGGAAGGGTGGGTGCTTGTACCTCGAGTTTTCTGTCTAAGGCTAGAGTGTTCGTACAAATCCGCAGTATCGGACCAGTCACTCTTACCTGGGAACTTTTGGGGTGAGTGTCCACTTATAGGCTAAAGCATGTCTTCGCGATACATTGTTATGACCCACTTACTTTGATTAGTCACCGTGTCGTTTGTTTGTTTTAATTAACAAATAAATGGTCACAATCCTCATGTTTCGCCAATATTTCTTTAACATTCAGCTTTGATTATCCGATAACATCTCACTTGTTTTTCTCTCATACTTTCCACTATCTTTAGGATGTCACCTCATTGCAACGATACTCAAAGGTCCGAACTGGCTGCTATAATTGCCCAACAACTAAGTATAGTACTCTGTGGGACCATTAAGTTAGTTTTCGCCATGTCTCATCTCAAAAATGAAACCATCCAAGAGGCACCAAAGAAAACGAAAACCAAGCCTTCAAGAAAGTCAAAGAAGCGTAAGGCTTCACATAACTTCATTAGGGCTGCTCAAAACAATCAAGCTGCACCTAACCAACCAGCTCAACCCCCTGCAAAGAACCTTATGCCGGTACTGCACCGCTATGCAACAAGTGTAATGCACACCACCAAGCTCACCTACAGTGTCATTAGTGCACATCATGTGGACGACTTGGCCATTTGGCACGTGCTTGCCAAACTATCCCGAGCCAAGGTGGTCCAAACCAACCTCAAGCCAACCCTGCTCAAGCTCGTTTTCCACCTGGTTCTTGCTACAACTGTGGCGAGATGGGCCATTTCAGAAACGATTGCCCAAAGCTTGTTAATACACATCTAGCCCATCGATAAGCATTTGGCTAACTGGAAGACGATGCCGCTTTGAAACAACTGAACTTTATGTTTTGTTTCTTTTACTATCCAAGACAATGAAACAATTATTTTGGTTATGAATAAATCTTTATTTGCAATCTCGATGTACAAAAACAAATGTGGTTACATATATATATGACATACCCCTACGATACCGACACTAAGGGACCATATTCCTTGTAAATCAAACTACTCATGTAGTTCTTGATCGCTCGCGATCTCCACGAGAATCCTAAGTACTAGTTTCTTTAAGAAACAAAGTACCAGGTACAAGTTACAACTCTGGACGAAAACTCAAAGTACCACTCTATATCCCTGCTTGGATATCTGAGGGTACTTTTCATAAGTCCTTAATTGGTCTTATACGATACGTCTATGTACATATCATTACATTCTTATTTTCATAACAATATACATAGTAAATGATTTCAAAACATCATTCATGATTTCAAAAGACATTTCATATGGTTTAAAAACATTTTAACATAGTATATTTACCTAATATACCAAGTGCATAATTTCAAAAACATTATCCACGTTTTCGAAAATCTCATACATAATTTCAAAACATTACATAAGGTTTCAAAAACATTAAACATATTTTCAAAGAATCCCATGCATAGATTTCTAAAGACATTCTTCTTCATATATTGACTTAGCATATCCAGCCCCTTGACTTCGTGAACATTTCACTTCGTGTGTTGACTTAGCTCACCTAGTATAAGGGTTTCGAAACAATTTCTCGCTACTTAAAATTCCAAAATCCTTATAGGATCTTCCTATCTTCATAGTTAGACCATTGTGGATGTTTAAAGCGCAAAATCAAAATCCTTAATTGGATTATTTGTGTGCTTTAATACATATGTTACGATTTAATGAAAACAAAACCGAATCCCTATAAGATCTTCCTAATTTCATAGTTAGATCCTTGTGAATATTTAAAGTACTAATTGAAATCCATTTGATTGGATTCCTGGTATACTTTAAATGCATACAAGCAAATCAACGACAAGTTAATAAAAAATGATAACAAGATTAATAACAAGTTAATAACAAGCTGATAACAAGTTGATAACCAAGTTGACAGTTATTTAATTATGTGATTATGTGATTAGATGTTTATGTGTTTATGTGTTTATGTGATGACTTAATTAAAGAGACCCTATGGTGGTCTAAGTCAGAGTTATCACAAGGTTATTCGTTTGATTCTATCCCTCTACATTATAAAATAAACTGTGCGGACTGTGCAAGGAATTAAGTAATTATGGATGCATACATAATTATGGAATTCAGTGCATAGAAACCACAACAAGTTTTGTCATGTGTCAACTTAAACAAGAAACAAAGGTTGTCTATATTCATTTCCATTTCTGATGAAGTATCCACTAAGGAAAAATGAACTAGCTACTCATTTTTCGCTTCTGAAAGGAATATCCACTGAGGGAAATGAATAATCTATTCGTGAACCATGTTCATTTTCATTTCTTATGAAGTACACATTGAGGAAAATGAATTATCCATTCATTTTCGCTTCTGAAGAAATATCCACTGAGAAAAATGAATAAATTCATTCTATTTCTGGTGAAGTATCCACTGAGGAAAATGAATTGTTCATTCATTTTCGCTTCTAAAGAAATATCCACTGAGGGAATGAATAATCCTGCATTGATATTGTCATTTTCGTTTCTGACGAAGTATCCACTGAGGAAAATGAACCATCCATCCATTTTCGCTTCTGAAGAAATATCCACTGATGAAAATGAATAAATTCATTCCGTTTCTGGTGAAGTATCCACTGAGGAAAATGAATTGTTCATTCATTTTCGCTTCTAAAGAAATATCCACTGAGGGAATGAATAGTCCTGTATTGATTCTTTCATTTCCATTTCCATTTCTGACGAAGTATCCACTGAGGAAAATGAATTATCCATTCATTTTCGCTTCTAAAGAAATATCCACGGGGAAATGAATATTCCATACGATAATCTTTCATTTCCACTTCTGACGAAGTATCCACTGAGGAAAATGAATTATCCATTCATTTTTGCTTCTGAAGAAATATCCATCGGGGAAATGAATATTATTTCCGATAATCTTTCATTTCCACTTCTGACGAAGTATTCACTGGGGAAAATGAATTATCCATTCATTTTCGCTTCTGAAAAAATATCCATCGGGGAAAATGAATATTCTTTACGATAATCTTTCATTTCCACTTCTGACGAAGTATCCACTGAGGAAAATGAATTATCCATTCATTTTCGCTTCTGAAGAAATATCCATCGGGGAAAATGAATATTCTTTACGATAATCTTTCATTTCCACTTCTGACGAAGTATCCACTGAGGAAAATGAATTATCGATTCATTTTCACTTCTGAAGAAATATGCATCGGGGAAAATGAATATTCTTTACGATAATCTTTCATTTCCACTTCTGAGCCACTGAGGAACATGAATTATCCATTCATTTTCGCTTCTGAAGAATATCTATCGGGGAAATGAATAATCTATCTAACTATCTTTCATTTCTACTTTTGACGAAGTATCCATTGAGGAAAATAAATTATCCATTCATTTTCGCTTCTGATGAAATAACCATTGAGAAATGAACAGCTTATACATTCCTTCATTTCCGTTTCTAATAAAAGTATGCATTGGAGAAAATGAATTATCTATTCATTTCCGCTTTTGAAGAAATATCTGTTGGAAATGAATAACCTATTCATCTATCATTTCCACTTCTGACGAAGAATCCATTGAGGAGAATGAACTATCCATTCATTTCCGCTTTTGAAGAATATCCACTAGGGAAAATGAAATACAAATCCTTACAAGACCTTCCAATTTTAATAATTAGATTCTTAAAGGATACTTACAAGTACTATTGGTTGATTTAGTTTTACCATTAACAGAATCCCTCATTCCCACTTCCTGCATTATCTAAGGAAGCATCCATTAGAGAATAATAAAGTTATGCCTTACGTGGAGATCCTTGAAGAAGTTATTCTATGAGAATAGATGAAACTCTAGATTCGGCGCAAGACAATTACTTAAACAGACTCCTACGAAAAAAATTCGGGAAGAAATTTCCTAAAGTAGGGGAGACTGTGATAACTATGCCTACAGTTATCACTAACCAATCCCGAACAATTTTGTAAGCAGTAATACCTTGTGTTTTATTTCTTGGATTGTGTAATTATCTAAGATACTTGCACAATAACAATCCTTGTTCAAATTCAAACCCTTAAACACTTTCTTAAAAGTTATACACAAACTGATATGTAAACGTAATCAGTTTAACACGAAAAACACTCCGAAATAGTGACTTATTCTTAACGTACCATAAATAACCTTTACATAACTTAGAAATAAGTTTTGAAGGGTTTGGTATGTCAAAAACAAGCTTATTCGATCACAGGGACTATTTGCGACAAACTGCAAAAGTATGCCAATTCGTATAGCAACGTACACCTCGGAACAAGATCATAAGCTAAACATACCCTAAATATCCTTTACATAGCTTAGAAATGAGCTTTGAGGGGTTCGGTGTGAGAAAATATGCTTATTTGATTAACAAGGACTAAAAGTGTCAAAAACGGCGTAAGTTTGCATTTACACGCATATCATACGTTCTGACCATATCTGGACATCCGAAAATTTTTGTAATCATTAAAATATTTTATTTTAGTGATTGGAATGCAAAAATACCATTCGTCGCGCAATTTGGGTCGTTTTCACATCCGTTCGAGTTTCGTCGTAATTAACCGAACAACGCGATCGTACGGCCAAATGAACCGACATCCATGATATTTTCAAGCATATTTCAAGTCCCCTATGCTTTAACTTCCTTGTAGAGCCTTGAAATTGGGTTAACGAGGGTTAAATGCATCAAAAATCAAGTTTTTAGCAGCAGGGGCCTGTTTTGCCAAAACATGAAAGTTTCTGTCTGAGGGTTATGGCTGGGCGCGAAGACTGTAAGTGTATCCTTCGCGGCCCGTGAGGCCTGGAGCTGGCAGATTCATTGAACCTTCAAAATAGCCTGCTGAATCCAATTTTAACCATAGTTTTTGCATACCATGAACTGGTTTATGTGTTCCCCAAGTTGCCAAATCAGTGTGTAACATTTGTAGGGTCGAGATCATGCTTTGATCCATGCAAAAACACTTGGCAATGATCAATGGAGGCTTGATTTCCTATAAATACCCAAGAAATTCAAGCTTTCAACTTGCTCATTTGTTATTTCCTTCTTCACCTGCTCTAAGTGGAGGCAATCTCTTGTTGAGGGCCACCTACCTGAGCATTCTTAGTCCTCTCCTCAAGCATTGGACCCTTGTAAGTGTTCTTTCTTGCTTGTTTAGTTAAATCAAGCAAGAAAGTCAAACAGTGTTTGACTTTCAGCTTTGACCATGAATTGGTCAAGACAAAGTTCGTTTGAACTTTGCAATGTGAGCGTAATCACGATGGTTATAGTCCCTTGTACCTACTGATTACCACGTTGATTAGTCAAAGTGACGAGTCAAAGTTTCGATCAAAATGCATGATTATGTGCATTTTGCGACGAAACTATTTTCGGGTATCAAAACACTTTTTTTTGTATCAAATCAGTTTTCTAACTTAGTTAAACATGTTTTAACATGTTTAACTCGTCACTTTTAGCCTATTGCTTATATAAGGTTGTAAGTCAAGCGGTCTTGACAACCGCTTAGACTTTCACACCCGACCCGTTTGGTCGATCATTAGGATCCGACCAAACATATTTTGTGACCGTAGTTGTATAGGGAATAACCTTCCGAGGTTATACCTTATGGTCACTTCGTTTAGTTAGTTGTATGATAGGTAGTTTATATGCCTTAGGAAAATGACCAAAATGCCCTTTTCGCGTATAATTTCATTTTAAGCATATGTAACTAAATTTTTGACACTTAAACTGATTATGCAATGTTATTAAGCATGTTAAGGCATATAATACTTGTCATAGGGCTAGTTAGACCACCCGAACGTGCTTTTGCGCGAATGACACGTTAAAGTAGCGTAAACTACCTTAACGAGTCGTAACGGGTCATAAGCACTTAGGATAGGTATCAAATCAGAATGTAGGCTTTGTTAAACCATATTATATGAGTTCCAACACTCATTGGGTTTACAAGACCTCATTCTATTTGATCTTCCGATTTAGGCCTCGATTATTAACGTAGTTACCTATATTAGGTGTCGTTTGATTTCGTGATCCTACGAGCTTTATTTGGTCTTAATCCCAAGACTACTAAGCAATCTTAAGTGAGTACATAGTCCCCTCTTTTACCATTTTCAAATATTTTGGGGTGAAACACTTGTTCCTACTTGTTACTTTCACGCTTTCATGCTTTTCATGACATATACTTGCTATGTTCTTCTAGTACGCATATAGTACATGATTTCAATTTCCATTTGCTATGTATGTTGACTGAGCATGCTAGCACATTGATTTCATACATTACATTTCTGCTGCATACATTTACTCAGCATATGGGCACAATTGATTTACGTTACATTTCCGTTGCATATGTTTACTCAGCATATGGGCACATTGATTTACATTATATTTCTGCTTCGTATGTTTACTTAGCATACTTAGTACATGGTTTTCACTTGACATTTGATTATACACGACATTATATCTATGGGTTGAGTAAAGATTTTTATTCACCATACAAGACATTGGTTGTTATCTGACATTTAATTATACAAGGCATAGTTTATACCTAACAGTGTGACATTATACATTGTTTGTGCATAACATTTGACATTGGATTGATAAGACATTTTGGTGGTTTATTTGATAAGTGATTTACATAACGAGCCGTGTGTAATATGATAAAAGCATGGTGGATACGCCGCTGGTACTTCCTATATATAAGTGCTTTTATGATATTACATATCGTGGCGTTATGTAAACCACTTTGACATAAACAAAGACATTATACATTTTATACAAAGACACGACATATTGTTTACAAGACATTGTTTTACAAATAACATATTTTATACAAACTCGTTTTTACTTGGTTATCTATTTAACCATGCATCATTCTTTTATATCATCTGGTTTTCATATCGATTTTCACATGATTTTATAAAAGAAAACATTATATCAAGGTTCATGACTACCTTTTGTTAAACACTTCTTTTAACTTATAAGTCATGTGTTGGTGCAGTTGTCTGTCGACTTCATCTTCGTTCGAGTCTTAGATTAGAACTGATAGATTAGGGCTTGTATTACGAGAAAAGATCAGAATTTAGTATGTTAAGAGATGATTTCGCTTCAAGGACCATTTATAGAAGATTTCGCTTGGAGCAGGTTCAAGCGAAATCCACATGACATGATTTCGCTTGAACAGTGCTCAAGCGAAACCTTAAGGTCTATAAATACCCTGAAGCGTAATCAGTTCTGGGTGACAGTTCAGTTGTTAGTTTCCGACACAGAAGTGCTGTCGAGGTGTCTCCAAGTCTGTAATCTTTCAGAGATCAATACAAGAGACAGTAAATAGTATTTCTAATGTGTTACAAGCTAAACAAAGACAGAATCAATGAATTCCGCCTCTGATTCTGTCTGAGCACTCTTCTGATAGACTCGTTAGGTCGTTTCACGATCCTACATGTGGTATCAGAGCTCAGGAGGAAGAGTTCTTACCGTTTAGCTCGTTTTCGCTGGAAAATTCTGACTTCTACACCTTCTTTTCAAAATTAATCAAGTTTTCATGGTTAAAATGGACTGATTTTCGTATATAGTGTGCGAAACATTGAATTAACAAATCCTTGAAAGATTCAGACCTAAATTCGACCTAGAACTTGATCAATTTTGCAAAAATCAGATCGACTTGATGATGTCAGCATGATTCAAGCGAAATTGAGAGGTTGATTTCGCTTGAAATCTAGGTCTCGCTTGAGAAATTGACCAGATTCTGCTTGATTTCGCTTGGGAGGTTATTTTGTTTGATTTCGCTTCAAGAGTTTTAGGTTGAGTTGTACTTAAAGCGAAATCATAGTTTTCGCTTGAAAGGATTTCGCTTGAAAAATCTGATTTAGCTTGAAAAGGTTATTGAGTGGTTGAAGCGAAATAGTGATTTCGCTTGAGCAGATTATACATTTGATTTCGCTTGAAATCAAATATCTGATTTCGCTTCAAGTGAAGATTGTAGTTAATCTTTTGATTTCGCTTGAAGATTGTTTGCAGGTATTTCGCTTGAAGGTTGCTGAGTGAATAGTGTTTTGGAAATATGGCAAAGATGTTTAATGAAAAAGAAAACTATGATCTTAAAAGGTTAAATGATTGGTATCGAGGATGTTTCAGTAGTTCGTATCAGAAATTGCCCAAAGAGGTTTGGAGTAAACGTTTCGAATATTTTCTGAGTAAGGAAGATGAGAAATTGGATGATTTGGAAAAGCGATTTGATTGTTTGATTGATCATTTGAAAGAAAACAATATAGTAATATCAGAAGCTGACATGGTATTAAAGTTTGCTAATGGATTACCTGCTGAATGGGATGATTTTTTGAAAAATCTGAGAGAAAATTCAAGTTTTTCAAAATTATCTCTGAATAAATTCATCAGTAAACTGAAAAATCATGATTATGAATTTTATCAAAAGAAGAGAGAATTGTTGGATAAAGTAAAAATGAATTTAGAAGAGTTGAAATTAGATGTGATATATGAAATCAACAAAAGAATTAATGTGTGTCGGGCAGCAAAAAGAAATTTGATGTATGATATGAAAAGAGGTTGTTATATTGATGATAATGGAAATTCTATTGATCTTGTTACTATCTTTTGTGGAGATACATATAAGATAGAGAAAGAACAAGATCCAAAGAATGAAGAATCAGTGAAGAATGAATCATCAAGTTTTGCATCAGTATGCTCAAAATGTGACAACTTTAAGATTGACAATGACAAACTCTTGAAGAATGCGGAAAGTTTGACACTGGAAGTCAAAAAGTTGAGAAACGAGAAGCAAGCTGATGATAAGCAGATTCTTATTCTGAAAGAAAATTGTGAGAAACTGAAAACTGAAAATGACAAACTGTTGGGTAATTTGAACAGTTTGACATCAGAAAATAAAGTTTTGAAAGAAAAAGAAAAAGAGTTTGAAAGTAAACATAAATTTTCAGAAGATGAAGATTTTTGGATCAAGCTTGAGAACAAAAATCTGAAAGCAAATGAAACAAAACTTCAAGAACAGATAAAAGTTTTGGAAAATGAAAAGTCTGTTCTTGAAAACATGAAAAATGAGAATGAGAAATCAATCAAGTCTCATCTTGATAGAATCTCTCAGCTTGAAAACGAAGCTGAGAATTTGAGAAACAAGACTGATGAACTTGAAAAGAAATTGAAAGGTTTTGTGATATCATCTGAGATTCCTTGTCCAAAACCGATCAATTCTGTTCCAATAAGTGACGATGTCACAAACTTTGACAATGTCAAAGTTGAAGATTGCGATGAAAAATCTGATGATGAAAAACAAAAAATTGACAAAAAGAATTTATTTTTGAAGTTAAAAGAAAAATTTCAAGAAACTGTTCCACAATCAACCGAAAAGGGAGAATGCTTTAAGCAAAAACCTTTGAAGAAGAAAGTGGAACAGAAACAAAAAATTGAAAATGTGAAAAATGTTAAAAAAGAGAATAAAAGTTCATCAGATCGATCATCCAATCGCAATCAAAAACCACAAAAAGTAAAAAATGAAAATTCAAAAATAGTTGGTGAAAAGTGGTGCAGGTCGGACCACAGTGCTTCAAGGCCAAATCAAGCTTACAGGAAGAGAGAGGATTATCACCAAGCCAAACAGTGCTTTGATCTAAATGTTTGGACTGAAAATGGTGATTGGTACGATAACAGAGTGTGTTACCGATGCGGTTATCAAGGACACATTGCTGTTAACTGCCAGAGTTGGAGTTATGAGACGAGAAGATGCTATAACTGCCAAATCAGAGGCCACATTGCCAGAGATTGCCCAAGGAGATCAAATGATAGATCGAGGGTTAAATCTCAGAAATTGGTAAAGATTCCAGTCTCTGTCAAGCCCAAAGAACAGAAAGTTCAAGAACCGAAAGTTCAAGAACCGAAAGTAAAGCTTTCTCAGGGGCAAAAAGACAGACTGAGGAAGAAGAGAAAGAAGGCCAGAGAGTATCTGGAAAGGATTTTGTCCTCGGATACAACTGGTAAAACAGATAAAAGTTTTGATAAATCGTCTTGCTCGCCAAAGAACAACAAATCAAGCAAAACGCATTCATCAGATACAAATCTGAGGACGAAAGAGGAAAAGAAGAAGAAGAAAGTTGATGGCAATGAATCTGTTTCTTCGGAAACAAAGGAGCCACATGTCGGCGATGAATCTGGCTCATCAAAGTCAGACAAGCCACATTCAGGCGATGAATCTGGTGTGGTAAAGCCAGAGGAGCAAGTTGTTGAGGTAAAAATTGAGAGTTCTAGTCTAACAATGGATGATGCAAATTTTCCACCATTGTTAAACAAGAATTCAAAATCACCCAAGATCAGTCAGGCTTGGGTGAATTTGTTTAAATGACAAACTTGACTTGCCGGAGTTCCCAGGTTGGTAAGCGTGGAACAGGAATCGGCACATTTCTTGAGAAATTCACGAAAGTGATTTCGACTTACAAGTGGTAAATCAGGGACATTAAGTTGTACTTGATTTTCTACAAGTGGTTTTTAATATGAAAAACAATGTGATGAAACCCCTAACCTACAAGTGGTTTGAAAATCAACAAAACTAATTTTCCGGAAAAACCATTTTGATTAAAACAAACTTAAGTGTTTTGAAATCACTATGGGAAAATAGTTTGTTGTGAGGGGGAGTTCTGATTGTTTATGCCAAGTGGATGGCGAATTGAAGTGATTCTCATCATGTTGTCAAGTTTGTACAGTTGGTTTTCAAATTTTCCCAGAAAATCAAAATTGAGACATATTTTGATTTTAGGGGGAGTAAAAATTTAAAAAAATTAAAAATTTGAAGATGTCAAAAACATTGAAAAATTAAAAATGAGCTTTGTTGTCAAAAAGAGGAAATGATAGTACATCAGTGGACTGTCACAGCATGCTAAAGAAATGGAAAGTTATAATGTGATAAACGGTCTCACTAAAGATGTGACGGTAGGCTCAGCTAGACTAGTAGATTTGCGATAACGATACAAACCTAAATGCAAAAGCCTAGTTCTAGTGGGAAACATGGTCAAAAGCATAGTACTTAGTTTTGTCCTTCTTGATTGTATGCCTACTCGGTAATCGCTGATTGTCGAAAGACATAAAACTGGTTAAGTTTGTGAACTTTCACAACTTTGCTGAAAAGTCGCTGTGATTGTGCATTTCATTTTGCAAAGATTTAAACTTGTTTTATTTCTTTATTTTGTTTAAGCATCGGACATCCTCTGCGTATACGTGAGTATCGACCTGGATGTTGTTGCCTAAACGTTCTGCTTTATTTTCTTTGGTGTTTCGTTTAAGCTTTGGATCACCTCTGCGTATACGGGAGTATCGACCTGGTGGTTAAAGCCTAAACAACTTCAACTTATTTTTATTTTCTTATTTTGTTTAAACATTGGACTTTCTCTGCGTATACGGAAGTATCGACCTGATTGTTAATGTTTAAACATTCTGCTTTATTTTCGCACAAATCACAGTCGATAAAAGTTTAAAGGCATTACTTGGGTCAGTGTATTGCATGATGAGGGGATATGCTGAGATCGTGGGGTCCATAAGAATTTAGTGCAAAATTAATATACCTTAAAGTATCGGTAAGCAGATTGAAAGTTTTTAGATTGAGCTTAAGTGGACAACAATATCGTCAATCAACGTGAATCGTTTAGAACTGAAAATGTTTAAAGCTTAACGGTGCTAGTGATTGGTCACATAAACTGATATGATCCTCTTACACAAACTCACAAAAATAGTGTCTGTAAATATTTCTTTACTGCATTCCTTTACATTCAAAAATTCAAAAAGATTTTCGACAACTGATGTTGAAGAGCTGATTTTCAAAATTCCAAGTGCTAAACAAGATGAACTGGTTTGGGAGTGTGTGTGCTAAAATTGAAAATTTTGGATTAAGAAAGAAAATGAGATTAGTAAATCAGGGTCATTAATTTGAACTTGATGTAACTATTGCTAGTAAGTTTTTCGTATTGGTTTAAGTGAAAACTTATGTTTTGGTAGAGAGATGTATGTAGGTGAAAGGAAGGTTTCTGATCCTGTTGCTACGAGAAGCCAGGAGATGCATCAGAACCTGTGGAGAGCTTAATCTGAGAAAAAGCCAGGATTTAATTTCAAAGGCAATAGCTAATTCCAGACTGAAAATCCCAGCTTGATGAAAGGGGGAGTCTGATGAAGTTAGAGCTAGAGAAAAGATCCGGGTACTTTGATTCCAGGAGAAAGTCCTGAAGAAGACTGATCAAGATTGAAGAGTCGTCACATTGAAGACTCTCACTGAAGATTCCGTCAACATTCAAGGGGGAGTCTGTTGGTGCAGTTGTCTGTCGACTTCATCTTCGTTCGAGTCTTAGATTAGAACTGATAGATTAGGGCTTGTATTACGAGAAAAGATCAGAATTTAGTATGTTAAGAGATGATTTCGCTTCAAGGACCATTTATAGAAGATTTCGCTTGGAGCAGGTTCAAGCGAAATCCACATGACATGATTTCGCTTGAACAGTGCTCAAGCGAAACCTTAAGGTCTATAAATACCCTGAAGCGTAATCAGTTCTGGGTGACAGTTCAGTTGTTAGTTTCCGACACAGAAGTGCTGTCGAGGTGTCTCCAAGTCTGTAATCTTTCAGAGATCAATACAAGAGACAGTAAATAGTATTTCTAATGTGTTACAAGCTAAACAAAGACAGAATCAATGAATTCCGCCTCTAATTCTGTCTGAGCACTCTTCTGATAGACTTGTTAGGTCGTTTCACGATCCTACATCATGAATCTTCAATAACAAAACCTATGTATCTCACAGGCATTTTTATGCTGACGTACCTATTTTCACATGTGTTTCAGGAACTAATGTATGATGATGCTCGTGCTACACTTAGGCAGACTTGGGCCTTAGTGACTTAAAATGAAGCAAGACAATTTAATTTACGTTATGTTTTCGGTTAAATACCAAAACATTGTAAACAATTATTCTAATTGTGAAACAATGATTCTGTTACTCAACTCCCCGACATTTCCACCACGGTTTGTTGTATTACGCGGTCGGGGTGTGACATAGAGAGGGAAGTGAAAACCAATTTTGCCACAATGAAGACAGTTGAACCCACCGTCAGGCGAAATCCTGGAGTTCGTGATCCTTATACCAAGCGCACTGTCAAATCCATTATCTGGCCTGCAACCGACAAAGAGAAGATCATTCCACTTGACAAGAAGTTTGAAAGAGGAATACTGAAGAACTTCAAGTTCTGGGCCTATGATCCTAAGATGGCTGAAGCCGTTATTGTCACTGAGAGCAATCCATCAGGATCCCCAACTCATACGACCTGATGAGTTTTCATGAGGAAGATGTTCTGATTCTCACAAACCACCAAATCTGCACCAATGAAAAGTATGAAGAATGTGCCAAAGCTTGGACGAGTGTTGCTGCCAACATCCTAATGCATCATCTATTTGCTCTAGATCAAGAACAAGGCGGTCCTCAGGTCTGATGCAGCTACTAATCCAGTAAACCTAGGGGAAGATTGTTGGGCCCTTGAAGGTTTATGGATAAGTAGCATAGTGGATTAGTGGGAAATTGGGGTTAATGATGTAATTAGGCTTTTTGGGTAAACATGGGCCTAGGGTTTAGGGAGCCTCCTCCCTAAACACTTACTATAAATAGTAGTAGTATGTCATTAGGAGCATGGTTGGAGAATTAGCTTACTTATATTAGACAAACACCTTTTGTATGCAAGTTCAAGCAATCATTTGAATCAAATAATCTTTCTTTTCATCTCTTTTGTTTCTTTCATAACTTGTTTGTGTGATTCTGCCACCTTACAAGTCAGTGCGATATCATTGAGATCTTGGTTTCGGGACTTACACAAAATATGTCATCAAGGAAACCCATGAAGGGATTAGTGGAATACATTTAGGGCCCAAGACAGTAGTGGCTAAAGCCATGAATGTCGATTTCTTCTGGAATGGGATGGTCAATAGCGTGGTGGAAGAGATCAAAAAGTGTGAAAATTATCAAATACATGCACCTATCACCAACCGACATAAACACCTGATCCAAGTCAGTATGGCCATTCTAAAAGTGAGCCATTGATATAATGGATCCTTTCCCCGAGGGACCTTGGCAGGTCAAATACTTAATGGTTGTAATTGATTATTTTACTGAATGGGTTGAGGCCAAGCTATTGGCAAAATAATGGCGGAACAGATGAAGATATTCGTGCTAGATAACATCATATACAGGTTCAGAATTCCCCATTTCATAGCCAGTGACAATGGAGTGCAATTTGTGGGGAAACCCTTCATACCTTGGTAGCTATAGATGCATATCTAGGAAATCTTCACGTCAGTAGCTCATCCATAAAGCAACCGTTTAGTAGAAAGGGCAAACAAGAGTATAGTTATGGGGATCAAAGGTAGGCTGGGAAGGAAACAAAAAGGGTGGATAGATGAGATTCTATATGTTTTGTGGCCTATCGAACAATGCCAAAGACATCCAGTGGAGAAACCCCGTTTAACCTCATGCACTAGACAGAGGCAGTGATCCCGTCAGATGTTGGATCCCCAACTTTACGAATGAGGTAAGTGTGTGACAACCGGTAATTAATGGCTTCTAATTACGTGATTAACAAATGTTTAGACAATAATAACTAGTGTTTAAGACATGTATTAACTTAATTAGGCTCGTGGAATGCCTACGAACGCCTGTCTGACTTTACAGTGCGCGTACGGTAATTTTCGGGAAACTTGCTGAGCGTCAAACAATAACGAATTGACGCCGTACGAAATGCTGACCACGTCGAAAAATACGAAGTTTATACGTATAATTTAAATTTATAGATTTCATTTTACGAAATCATCACGCTTTCTAACGGCACAAAACGCAAGCGAGAGCGAAAAACGCAGAAATCAGAACACACTGTCAATCAATAAAGAAATGGAGCACCGGATTCGAGTTCTGACCCAATATTAATATATTATGATATATTTAACTTCGCTTTCAAATTTTATTATCCGTCGTTGAAAACGGACCACAAAACGGACATGAAACGACGAACGACACAGTTTACGCGTTTTTAACGCAACCAACGAACGGACACATTAAACATCAAGTTACGACGTAATTTCTAGCGTTTCGACTCTAAAACTTTATTACACGACATTTTACACCGAACAGGGTTCGAAAACGGACTTTGGATAATTAACGGGCCACCTAAAAACATGATATTGGGCTTGTGGGCCTTGGGCCCAAGCCCAAGCCCATTAGTGAAAGACCTACTATAAATAACTAGTTAAACCTCAAAACCCTAAACTCATTTCTTTACCAGCCGCACACAAGCAGATCATCTCCCTCTCTCTCTCGTGTCATGACAGGCGACCGGAGATCGGAGCTCCGGCGAGCCTCTCCGATCAAGCACACACCACCATCTCCCCTCATCACCCTTTTTATACCTCCGATTGCCTGAAAAAAATGTTATCGGCGATTGGCGGCCCCCTTTTTCCGACACGCCACACCCTGTCCCTTTGCTACTGTTATACACACACATCGGAGTTCTGAAGAGAGAGAGAGACCGAGCAGAAGAGGAGACGGAAGAAACAAGGAGAACCGGCGGAGCCGGTGTCGTCGTCGACGGCGGCGGTGGTTCCGGTAACTCTCTCTCGAGTCACAGCAGCCGCGGGTCCAAAAATTTCTCCGGTAAACTTTTCAAATTCTTCATCTTCCCCTCTTTTACTTTCAGATCTGTAAAGATCTATCTCTCCGCCCAGTTTTGGTTACGTTTCAGGTTTAATGAGTGGCGGTGTCGGTGTCGATGTCTTCGTTTATGGCGGCAGAGGGGGTGGATGTTCGAAAGGGTGAAGTTGATAGTGATGGTTGAAGCCAAAAAGGCGACGACAGTTGTCGTCCGGCAATGATGACGGCGGTTCGGGAGCCGGGTGTTTGTTTCGGGTCGTTTCAAGGGTTCGCAGTGGTTCGGGTTTACTTCGGGGTACGATACACGATCAGCTTCGGGTCACGACAGCAGGTTCGGATTTTAGAAGATTGGAAATTTGTGGAAGTTTCGAGTCTTGGTTCAGCCATGGATCAGATCTCAGATTCATGTTCGGCTCAGGTCAATAAGTCGAGCTACTGGTCATCCGTCAACGGATCGGTTTCAGTTTTGGTTCGGGCTCACTGCGGTTAGGTCCGGGTCTGGTTTTAGTTTGGGTCAAAGGCAGTCAACGGTCCGGGTCAACTGTTAGTCAACAGGTCAACGCCAGTCAAACACAGTCAACACGTAAGAACCGGTAAAGTGTTAAGTGTAGCAGGTTATTCTTAGTTTAGATTTAGTTAGTTTACTTGACCGAGCTCGACCCGATTCAACTATGTTTTGATATATTTAACGAGAGATTTTATAGATTGATAATATTAATGAGTTGTTGAAAATTGTTGAATCTGGATAAAAATTATCGACACTTTGATTGTCGGGTTATTCCAAAAACAGAGGAAACTCTGTCCAATTTTCGTTAAAAATCTGAAATACCAAACATATCTATATTGTATAAACGACGCCTATCGAAGTATTTTCGCTAAATGAATATAAAGTATATCTATACTTTTGGCGACGTTTTATGAGTTACCAAAACAAAGTTATAACATCTCGACAAAACATGAGCTACTAGTTTACGAAATTCGCATACTTTTATAAAATAAATATAATTATTTATATTTATTTTAAACGTGTTTACTCGAAGTTTGACACCATGCCATAAGATACATAACAAACGATATCATTAACCGACTCGATACGAAAACAACGAGCTATATATATAATTATCTACGCTTTTTATTCGCGATGACTAACACGATTTCATAAGTATATTTGAATATATACATATAAAATATATATTCTAAGTCACTCGAAAACTAAGTCGATCTCGAAACTTAGTTTTATCCCGATTATAAACGGGATCAATTAACCATAGAATGGTTATTCTAAAATCAAGATAGCACCTTAATAGAATCGTTTAGTTAACGATTCGGTAGAGCTCGGACACGTAGTTTAACTACATTGGATTATTAGAAAACTTATACGTATTCCTTCGTAGGAATGTCGTAGTTGCACGCTAGCTAAATACACGTTCTTGGAACGGCACTACGGAAACACACTAAGCTAGCTTTGCACAGGAATATCAAGGTGAGTTCATAACCCCCACTTTTTACTGTTTTACATTTTTATAAATGTTTTCGGGGGTGGAAAGACATTTTGCAAAAACACAATGCTTCGAGAAACAAAAATCATATGTTTCTAAACCATTTCGCAACAGGTTTTCAACGAACTCAAATGGTTTACGAAAAGGTTTAAGCTAAACTTACTGGTTCTTACAACAAATACGTATTTACGAAACGTGCATGATTTTCATGACTAGGGACGGGAATGTCCAAGTTACAACAATAGGACTGGGTTGGTCTGCGTACGAAAAACGAGACAACCTAGTGAGTTCATGTCCCTCCTTTCACTGATTTCAATGTTTTGTGTTCAAAAACATCGAGAGGAAATACATGCTAAAACTATTGGTATGTTAGTTACGGAGTAGAAGATAACATGATCAATGTGCATAAGTAGGATGATAACATTAGTAACCATTAATCACATAGTGACCAAGGTGCAAAAGGTGTAGATCTATTGGGCTTGAGGCACGCCCCACTCCTAGTTGTTAACCGTGGAGTGCTTTTGTGATCCCAAATGATAACAAAGTGTTCTCGGTTTGGTTATTTACTTGTGGTACATTTTGTCATGGGGCTCGCTACCCAGTGATAGATCCTTAAACAGACTCCATGTATGAATCAGAATATACCAGGATTACAAGATAATAGAAAACATTTCAATACCGGTTTACAAAGATATCAGAAAACATTTCAATACCGGTTTACAAAGATAACAGAAAGCATTTCAATACCAGTTTACAGATACGACAGAAAACATTTCATTACTGGTTTACAAACTCAACAGTTACATATATTGGTTTATAAACATAACAGGAAACATTTCGTTACCGATATACAAAGATGACATTTCAAATGCTATGAGATATTAAGATCTCACAAACCGGTTTTTTCAAGTGCAAGATTACAAGTGTTTTAAAACGCATTTGATACAAAACAAACAAACTATGAACTCGCTCAACTTTATGTTGACTTTTTCGCATGTTCTTTCTCAGGTTGCATTTTCAAAGCTATGGAACGGTTGGAATAGGAGAACCCACAGGAATTCGAGTACTTAGCGGGCGTTCAATTTCTAGAAGTCTTAGCTCAAATACTTCCGCTGTGCAACGAAGATACCGGTCCAGTCACGCCAGCTCTGATATTTCGGGGTGTGACAGATTGGTATCATAGCTATAGGTTTCAGCGAATTAGGTTTCTGTAGCGATACCTAGGCTTTAACCTCACTATCCTCTGGGGACTTAGATATCAAGAATTGAACGCATACAAAATGCCTAAGACTCGAATATGGGTTCCAACCGTTGCCAAAAGCAATGAGACCACTGTTTTGATTTTAAACATGCACAAGAGTTGCGTTTGATACCCGATACACGAAACGATTACATGCGGTAAGCAAAACCTTGAGAGTTTTGATAACATGCATCTAGGACCTTTGGAGAACTTATGTCAAAATCCAATAAAGGTCATTACGTAGGAACTACGACTATTAACTCGGGCAAACGCCATTATATTATATCGTCTATGCTATCTTACTTACCCGAGCAGGTAACCTACGCGGAACGAAACGCTCGTGCACAAGTTTACATGAAACTTAAACTATACGTCAGCGGACGTCGAAGTATATCACACACGACTTTTGAGGCGAGGCCTTGGGGAAAACACAAATGGACATGACAACAATGATACTAATCCCGACAGCGGGAGAACTACCGACCGAAATGCGGCACTTTGCCACGTGATCCTGCAAACGACATGAATCTCGCTGAGGTACGTTAGAACAAGATTTCACAATAGTCGGTACTTAGTCTAAAGAGACTCACAGTTGTTGGCGCTGCAAAAGAAGTCTCATGTCTTCGCATTCCCCCTATTTCATTTATGACAAACACGCAATGTTCGACATTCCATGGTAATGTCACTTAACAATGGTTATCACATGAAATTCCAGGTAAAGTCCTTAAATTACTTTTGTTGAAATTTCTACTTTTTGCATATAGTGAGTAGACATTCATATCTCTACCCCCCCTAATGATCATTGCATCACGAAAGTTTTCTTTCATAATAGCGAATACTCAATTGCTTCATTTCTTGACAAATTCATATGTTACGCATGTTTTGTTTGTTACACATGCGGTTAAGTTGATTCGTGAAGACCATCGGTGGCTTCACTCTAAATTGTTGCTTTACTAACGTTCAATATTGTTTTACTATGTTCGTGTTTTGCATTGTAATTTGGATCACTGCATTATTGCAAAGTGTTGACTCTTTGGCATCGAGTCAACGAACTCGTTGAAAACTCCTTTTCTTTTCAAGTTACATACATGGTTTGTTTGTTGTAACCATGTCGAAACCTTCTTATTGATACATGAATTCGTTGTTGGATTGTGTTTAAACCAAGTTTAGTTGCTGAACTTGCTCGTAATATATATTCGATTCAAGGTCCCATATGATGGATCGAGGCCATCATATTCGAAGCAAATTCCAACAAGCACTTCATTTGTTTCGAACCATAATAGGCTTGTTTGGTCTTCAATTTCATTGAATCATTTCTTTGATCATGATCAACTCGTGGTGACGTCTTCACTAATTTGAAGCTTGCGCTGATTTCGTTTGCTCACATCATGTACGGATTTAATTATTTATCTATTTGTTTATTGATATTAAATCCACTTTGTTGGTTTATCATATTATAGAAATCTTAACACAATCGTGTGTTAAGATATTGGTACACAAATTTATGCCATATTCTGGTGTACCTCCTAACGGTTCTTTCAGCATCGATTGAACATTTTGTGATATTCATTGCTTTTTCATCTTCGATCGGAAAACATTATCTATTTGTTTCACTTTCAGTTGGAAATCTTATAAGATTTGTTTGAAACAAACATCCAGATTTACTTGTTGAACCTTTCATCTAATTCAAAACACGGTGATACTTGTTCGTTCACCACTATTATTGAATTATTTCGATCACTACGACACCTCGTGGCGTCGGTATAAACTTGTAGCTTGGGCTAATCATGATTGAGCGTTTCATGCAAAACACAGGTGATATTTGTTCGATCACCGCTATTATTGAATTGTTTCATTCACTATGACACCTTGTGGCATCGGTATAAACTTGTAGCTTGTGCTAATCACGATCATCCGTTCATGCGAAACTATATATATTTTTTCGTTTGACACATCATTTAATTAGTCTTAATGCAATTATGTATTAAGACAATGATACACCAGGGTCGGTCGTATTTCATTTCGGTGTATCCTTGCAACTCAGTAATGTCAACACGTTGATTTTATTCATTTAATAGTTCGATAATTGACAAATCATTTTTATGATCCTATTTATTTGAGCTTGTTGAATTCGAGTTTCAATCATACAACAACCAACGCAAGTTCCGTTGGTAGAAGATTTTATTGTTTCAAGTATTGATTGCATATTGTGAACGTTCATTTGGAATTCTATTGGTCGAAATTCCTCTTTTGTTAGACCCCCGTAAACATAATCGCATTGGTGATAGTATCACTACGCTTCGTTCACTTGACATCGATTTCTAGAACAAACTCAGTTGAACCGTTGGGTTCCTACCGATGCAAAATGTCTTTACACTCACGTAATCTGAATAAGTATTGATTCGATTATGCGGTCATTCACTTGGGTATTATTCGGACTTACCTGCGAACAACACAACTCTGAGGAGATAACATAGTCTAAATTTCGAGGATGAAATTTCTGTAACAGGGGGAAAATGTGACAACCGGTAATTAGGCTCGTGGAATGCCTAGGAACGCCTGTATGACTTTACAGTGCGCGTACGGTAATTTTCGGGAAACTTGCTGAGCGTCAAACGATAACGAACTGACGCCGTACGAAATGCTGACCACGCCAACAAATACGAAGTTTATACGTATAATTTAAATTTATAGATTTTGTTTTACGAAATCATCACGCTTTCTAACGGCACAAAACGCAAGCGAGAGCGAAAAACGCAGAAATCAGAACACACTGTCAATCAATAACGAAATGGAGCACCGGATTCGAGTTCCGACTAGGGATGAGATCGGTACGATACCGGTACCGTACCGGTACCGATACCGTAAATACCGTTACCGAAATTGAAGAAATATGGATACCGATTACCGTACCGTATTTATAGATTCGGTACCGGTACGGTACCGGTATCGGTACCGGTATTTCGGTACTTTACCACATTGGTACCGCTTTGGTGTAATCCATTGTTTTACCTAAAAAAATATAATGTGCAACCCATCCATCTATTACTAACTAAACTAGAGTCATATACAGAGGAATGTAAATGAAAGGTAAACATATTTAACATCAATGGTTTCGACTTTTAACCAATTCCGAGACACCATCAAGTTCGACAAAAGGGGTTTCTTCAACAATAGTGTCGTCTCCTTACACAACCAACCACAAAGATATTAAAAATTTAAAAATAAGAACAGAGATATTGATAATTTATAACCAAACCATTAAAAAATTTACTTCAATGGATTCCATGCTTTTTACCGATGGTTATTAAATTCGGTATTAATACCGATATTTACCGAAAAATACCGGTACCGATACCGTTTTTTACCGATACCGAATTTTGAAAAATCTATTACCGATACCGGTACCGTTTATGATCGGTACGGTACGGCATCGGTACGGTACCGGTATGGTACCAGTACGGTACCGGTATTTCGGTAAAAAATCTCATCCCTAGTTCCGACCCAATATTCATATATTATGATATATTTAACTTCGCTTTCAAATTTTATTATCCGTCGTTGAAAACGGACCACAAAACGGACATGAAACGACGAACGACACAGTTTACGCGTTTTTAACGCAACCGACTAACGGACACATTAAACATCAAGTTACGACGTAATTTCTAGCGTTTTGACTCTAAAACTTTATTACACGACATTTTACACCGAACAGGATTCGAAAACGGACTTCGGATAATTAGCGGGCCACTTAAAAACACGATATTGGGCTATTGGGCCTTGGGCCCAAGCCCAAGCCCATTAGTGAAAGACCTACTATAAATAACTAGTTAAACCTCAAAACCCTAAACTCATTTCTTTACCAGCCGCACACAAGCAGATCATCTTCCTCTCTCTCTCATGACATGACAGGCGACCGGAGATCGGAGCTCCGGCGAGCCTCTCCGATCAAGCACACACCACCATCTCCCCTCATCACCCCTGTTATACCTCCGATTGCCTGAAAAAAATGTTATCGGCGATTGGCGGCCCCCTTTTTCCGATACGCCACACCCTGTCCCTTTGCTACTGTTATACACACACACATCAGAGTTCTGAAGAGAGAGAGAGAGACCGAGCAGAAGAGGAGACGGAAGAAACAAGGAGAACCGGCGGAGCCGGTGCCGTCGTCGACGGCGGCTGTGGTTTCGGTTACTCTCTCTCGAGTCACAGCAGCCGCGGGTCCAAAAATTGCTCCGGTAAACTTTTCTAATTCATCATCTTCCCCTCTTTTACTTTCAGATCTGTTAAGATCTATCTCTCCAGCCAGTGTTGGTTACGTTTCAGGTTTGATGAGTGGCGGTGTCGGCGTCGATGTCGTCGTTTACGGTGACAGAGGGGGTGGATGTTCGAAAGGGTGAAGTTGATAGTGATGGTTGAAGCCAAAAAGGCGACGACAGTTGTCGTCCGGCAATGATGATGGCGGTTCGGGAGCCGGGTGTTTGTTTCGGGTCGTTTCAAGGGTTCGCAGTGGTTCGGGTTTACTTCGGGGTACGATACACGATCAGCTTCGGGTCACGACAGCAGGTTCGGATTTTAGAAAGTTGGAAATTTGTGGAAGTTTCAAGTCTTGGTTCAGCCATGGATCAGATCTCAGATTCATGTTCGGCTCGGGTCAATAAATCGAGCTACTTGTCATCCGTCAACGGATTGGTTTCAGTTTTGGTTCGGGCTCAGTGCGGTTAGGTCCATGTCTGGTTTTAGTTTGGTTCAAAGGCAGTCAACGGTCTGGGTCAACTGTTAGTCAACAGGTCAACGCCAGTCAAACACAGTCAACACGTAAGAACCGGTAAAGTGTTAAGTGTAGCAGGTTATTCTTAGTTTAGATTTAGTTAGTTTACGAGACCGAGCTCGACCCGATTCAACTACGTTTTGATATATTTAAATAGAGATTTTATAGTTTGATAATATTAATGAGTTGTTGAAAATTGTTGAATCTGGATAAAAATTATCGACACTTTGATTGTCAGGTTATTCCAAAAACAGAGGAAACTCTGTCCAATTTTCGTTAAAAATCCGAAATACCAAACATATCTATATTGTATAAATGACGCCTATCGAAGTATTTTCGCTAAATGAATATAAAGTATATCTATACTTTTGGCGACGTTTTATGAGTTACCAAAACAAAGTTATAACATCTCGACAAAACACGAGCTACTAGTTTACGAAATTCGCATACTTTTATAAAATAAATATAATTATTTATATTTATTTTAAACGTCTTTACTCGAAGTATGACACCTTGCCATAAGATACATAACAAACGATATCATTAACCGACTCGATACGATAACAACGAGCTATATATATAATTATCTACGCTTTTTATTCGCGATGACTAACACGATTTCATAAGTATATTTGAATATATACATATAAAATATATATTCTAAGTCACTCGAAAACTAAGTCAATCTCGAAACTTAGTTTTATCCCGATTATAAACGGGATCAATTAACCATAGAATGGTTATTCTCAAATCAAGATAGCACCTTAATAGAATCGTTTAGTTAACGATTCGGTAGAGCTCGGACACGTAGTTTAACTACGTTGTTTTATTGTAAAACTTATACGTATTCCTTCGTAGGAATGTCGTAGTTGCACGCAAGCTAAATACACGTTCTTGGAACGGCACTACAGAAACACACTAAGCTAGCTTTGCACAGGAATATCAAGGTGAGTTCATAACCCCCACTTTTTACTGTTTTACATTTTTATAAATGTTTTCGGGGGTGGAAAGACATGCAAGTTTTGCAAAAACACAATGTTTCGAGAAACAAAAATGATATGTTTCTTAACCATTTCGCAACAGGATTTCAACTAACTCAAATGGTTTACGAAAAGGTTTAAGCTAAACTTACCGGTTCTTACAACAAATACGTATTTACGAAACGTGCATGATTTTCATGACTAGGGACGGGAATGTCCAAGTTACAATAATAGGACTGGGTTGGTCTGCGTACGAAAAACGAGACAACCCAGTGAGTTGATGTCCCTCCTTTCACTGATTTCAATGTTTTGTGTTCAAAAACATCGAGGGAAAATACATGCTAAAACTATTGGTATGTTAGTTACGGAGTAGAAGATAACATGATCAATGTGCATATGTAGGATGATAACATTAGTAACCATTAATCACATAGTGACCAAGGTACAAAAGGTGTAGATCTATTGGGCTTGAGGCACCCCCACTCCTAGTTGTTAACCGTGGAGTGCTTTTGTGATTCCAAATGATAACAAACTGTTCTCGGTTTGGTTATTTACTTATGGTACATTTTGTCAGGAGGCTCGCTACCCACTGATAGATCCTTAAACAGACCCCATGTATGAATCAGAACATACCAGGATTACAAGATAACAGAAAACATTTCAATACCGGTTTACAAAGATATCAGAAAACATTTCAATACCGGTTTACAAAGATAACAGAAATCATTTCAATACCAGTTTACAGATACGACAGAAAACATTTCATTACTAGTTTACAAACTCAACAGTTACATATATCGGTTTATAAACATAACAGGAAACATTTCGTTACCGATATACAAAGATGACATTTCAAATGCTATGAGATATTAAGATGTCACAAACCGGTTTTTTCTAATGCAAGATTACAAGTGTTTTAAAACGCATTTGATACAAAACAAACAAACTATGAACTCGCTCAACTTTATGTTGACTTTTTCGCATGTTCTTTCTCAGGTTGCATTTTCAAAGCTATGGAACGGTTGGAATAGGAGAACCCACATGAATTCGAGTACTTAGCGGGCGTTCAATTTCTAGAAGTCTTAGCTCAAATACTTCCGTTGTGCAACGAAGATACCAGTCCAGTCACGCCAGCTCTGATATTTCGGGGTGTGAGAAAGTGGGGGAGGCAAACGACAAAGACCTCAGAACAAATCTCAACATGTTTGAAGAAATAAGGGAAATAGCAGTGATCCAGGAGGCAAAGTACAAAAAACAACTTGAGAAATACTATAAACCCCGAATAAAGAAGCTCAACCTGGTCCTCGAAGATTTGGTCATCAGAGATAATGAAGCAAGCATGCAAGAAGACAATGGGAAACTAGGTCCTAGATGGGAACGCCCCTACAGGATCATATGTGCCAATGGGAAAGGATCTTGCAAATTGGCCACGTCTGATGGAAATGAGATTTCAAGGACCTGTAATCTGATGCAACTTTGCAACTACTACACTTGAGAAGGTTGGTGGCTAAAACTGAAAAACCATTTTGACATTGGAATGAGGTTAAGGAAAAGATGAATAGGATATGTCCCTTTTCGTGTAAGAATGCTATGACAACCTCTTTTTTGTTTCCTATTTTGAAAAAAAAAACCTTGTATCCATTTGGATTTTCATCTAATGAAAGCAGATTCTAAAAATGTAACAAAATGAAACAACAAATTAACCACAAAAATAAAAAAGAGTGGAGCCATGGTAGACGTGCCTAGTGATCCAAACCCACTACAACGTGTACACTATCATAACGTTTATGTTCTCCCTTGTGTAAGAAAGGACATAAGCCCAGCCGTTGGTATAGGACAAAATTGACAACGTCTAAGTAATACAAAAAAGGTTTTTCGACAAAGTTTACAATTCAAGATAGTGTTACAAACCAACAGTTAAATCTAACAAACATTTAAGATGTTAAATGAAAACCGGATGAACTTCATTCTGGATAAAACCAACCATAATAAAAAAAAAGTTACAACTTGACTAATGGATGGGTTTAGGAATGTGATTTATATGTGTTTAATGTCTAATCTTATGCATATTTGATCATTTATACGTGTGGAATTGGATAACTATGAGAATTTTTTTTTGCAGGTTAACCACGAAGATTGGATGTGTTTTGGGGGATTTTAATGGATTGAAAATGAAGATATTAGAAGATGGCATGATAGACGGCTGAATTACGAAGACGTGGGCGAAAACAGTGAATAAAACGGAGCTAAAACGAAGAAGTTATGAAGAAAACAGTTTTGGAAGGAATCTGTCAACAGTAAGCTACGGTCAGTCAACCATAACTTACGGTCCGGCGAGACAAAAGGAGCAGAAAGTGTAGACCGTAACCTACGGTCATCAGACCATAGGCTACGGCGGGAATCAGCAAAAACACGTGTTTGAAGGTATAAAAAGGATTTTTAAAACCCTAATGAAACATTCACTTGGGAGGATGAAATTGGGAATCAAAGTAGCAAAATTTTGTAGATTTTCACCTGCAATCAACATAATTCCTATCGAATCAAGGATAGAGATCCTGAACTCATCCGTTTATCAAGCTTTTGAAGACCGAATCGTTACCCAGAACGGCGAAATTCTTCGTGGTTTCCTCTAGGTGGAGGATTCTTGTAAGTGAACCGATGTTTTGTGTTTGAATCTTTGTTAGAATCTGGTAATCTAAGCATTCGATGCTTTCTACCAGTTGATTTGATTTGATTGATTTGTAAACAGTTGTGAATGCATATGTCTGTAGCTTTCTTTACGTGTCTAGTCTAGTTTTGTTATGTATTAAATTGTATAGATTAGATTGTATTTCATATCGAAATGGTTGGAATTTCTTGTAAATGATCCTTTCGCACGAAAGAGTCTTTCGTGCGAGAGGGCCATAAAGCCATTTCGTATGAGTTGGCCCTCACATCCCATGTGTTTCGAACGAATAGGCTTTGCCTATAAATAGGGGTGTTGGGTCAGTCATTTGTAACTTTTGGCAACTAAAGCGAAGCTCTGCCAAAATCGTTTCACGGATCTGTAACTTCTTCAAATCAACAGAAACGATTGTTCAACATTGTCTTCATGTGTTTGTTAACTTTATACTCAGATTCCTCACGAGATATGAAGAAGTATTAGCCGGTCAGAGCATTCGGGAGCCCGAAACGGTCCTCACAAGTGGTATCAGAGCTTGGTGACCGGTTTGAACGACTGATAGCAAAGATACCAGCAAAATCAAGCCGAACTTGATCAGATTTCATTATCTTTCTCATAACATCTCTTCTACTCACATTAGTTTTACTTAAAACACAAAATTTAAGCTGAATTCATGGATAAATTTTTCTGATTTTTGGATATTACGTGCGAAAACATGAACTAATCAATCCTTGAAAAAATCAGATCAAAATTTAAGCTAATTCATTGAAAAATCTTGAAAAAACCATGAAAAATACAACCTGAGTTTCAAAAAACTGGGCAAGTCGTCCGAATTATCCATATCGCTTTCATACGATCAGGCATTCGGAGGAAAGGATTAAAGAAATCAGTTTTCTTAAAAATTGTCCCATTCGCATGAAAAAGAGTTATCTCTTTCGTATGAAAGAGATCAGCCTTTGACATTATAAAAAAACTTGATCAATTCACAAGAGAGGCATTCCCTCTCGCACGAAAGCAGTTTATCTTTTCGTTTTAAAGTTTGGTTTGACCATTTGTTGACTTTTTCAGGTACTTTTCGTGAAATTCAAAGTTTGTAAACATGGAGTCAGACTTTTATAATGAGTTCTATGATGCTTTCACGACTGCACCAACATCCGCACCAAGAACAATAACAAATGCTATATCTGAGAGTTTGAGCATTGATAACGCTTATGGAACTTATCAAAAACCACCAAAGTTAATGAACATGGAAGATTACAATGGGTGGAGAGATTGTTTTGAAAACTGGGTAATGGCATATGCATTTGAAAGCTGGAAAATGTAAAAAAAATGAATATCAATGTCCAAAAAATGATCATAATGAAGAAATACCAATTGAGAATTTAATTGTAGAAGATAGAGTAACATTCTCTAATGAGATAAAAATGATTACATTTCTGCAACAATCAGTGAGAGATGATATACTCTCTTTGCTTCAACATAAAAAATCATCAAAACCAATTTAGGATGCATTGAAAAATAAATATGAGGGTGGGGCAGAAATGATGAAAAACAAGAAATCATTGTTAAAGAAAGAATTTGATCTTTTTAGTTGTTTGAAAGGTGAAAACAGTAGACAGATGATAGAGTGTTATTGTCATCTGTTAATCGAGTTAGAAAGATTTGAGATAAAAAGGATCAAGAGGAGATAATTGACAAGCTCATAGTTCTCGTACCAAATGAAGATGATTGGTCTACTTACATCATGATCCTCAAGAATAGTTCATTGTTTACTACGATGAATTTTTTATGCTGATTCAAAAGCTTGAAGGTCAAGAGTTAGAAATTCTAAAGCAGAATAAGACGAGTAACTCAAATCTTCAACAGAATGTGAATCTATACTACCGAGGGAGCATATTGTCAAACAACCAATATTCCAAAATTGCCACAACACAGTGCAGAAAACTCGGTTGGATCACTAAAATGTAGCTCATCAAACAGTGGTTCATCGAGTAGTGGTTTTGGTTATTCAAACTCAAATGCAAATTCAACCAATCAATCATCTCATGCAATGAACAATCATCAAAATCAAAACAACTCCAATGCAAATGAACTTCAATGCAATATAGGTGTAAACTTGAATAACTCACAAAGCATGAGTGCTGATTGTCACACCCTGACTTTTGCGGGAACCGTATGATGTGTGACTTGTTCAATACCATTGCATTCAATTATAATAAACAACTATATGATTAAAACATGATGTTCATCCATTCATAAGTTTAAAGTGTTACAAACACGTGTCATTAAGTTTCAACCAACATATCCTCAAGTTACGTTACAAATCAAAAGAGGATGACATCAAAACTTGAAATTTATGTCTTGAAAACAACACCAGCGCCCAAGATCCATCTTGTTTCCTGAAATACATGTAATTTTGAAAACATCAACAAAAGTTGAGCGAGTTCATGTGTATCTGTATGAGTTCGAATAATCTTGTAAACATCTGTAAGTATGCCTTTTGTAAATCGGTTTGAAAGCGTCTATGAACAGATCAATTAATGTGTAGCTAATACATTAACATTTGTGAAACGGTGTAGGAAGGCTCAAACCTTTGAGTATTTCGTACCAGGCCACACGGCTGGAACGACATAGTCACCTCATGCGGCCAACTCGCGGACCCATGGGTGGGACTCGCAACACCCAAATAGATCTATCACTCATGCCCCTCAGTCCTTAAACAAGGACTAATGGTCTTAAGTTAACGCCTACCCATTCACATGATCTAACAGTTCATTCCTTAGCTAACCATACCATTTGTAATCATTGAAACATTTGTCACATGTATTTCACCCCCGAGAGTTATAAATCCGAAAACAGTTAAGAGAAAAGGGGACATGAACTCACAATCTTGCGTCCTGCTATCCGATGTAACTCAAAGGTCCTGTCCTGAAGTCGTGCAACTACCTATACACGTGCTACGTTTTATTAGACGGCTAGGACGTGCCACGGCTTTTAGTCTTAATTGTTATGACTTAGTATCTTTGTGTTACATCTTTGATGTACTTGTATTATTCCAAAGTATATAATTATTTGTTAAAATAATTATATTTTAACTTAAATTATATTTATTAATTATTGGGAATATATGTTAAAATAATATATTTTAACTTGGTATATCATGTATTTAAACATATGTATTCTCCCAAGTATGTGTGTATTTGTGCTAGTGTATTTTGCCAAGTATTGGTGGCGTATTCCGGTGTGTATTTGTACGTACGAGGGTATGTATTTTCTTGTATTTATTAAGTATTTTATACTTAATCCTTGTATTTAAATTTTTCGGAATATTATTTTGTTACCAATAAAAATCACCAATTTATCTTCTTAAAATATACATTTTAAGAAAACTTTTATAGAAAATTATCTATAATTCTTCCTTGGCAAAAATAATTATATTTTCATATAATCCTCAAAAATAATATATTTTCAAGATTATCTTAGAAAATATTTATAAATCTATTTTTCACCCAAGAATAATATATTCTAAATTTGTTTAAGAAAATATATATTTTCTTCAAAATAATATATCTTCTAACAATTCAAGAAAATAAATATATCTTTTCTCTATTAAAAAATAATGTATTTTCTACTTAACAAAAATATGATATATTTTTGTAACACTTGTAAAAATTATAATTTCCGTTTCTTTGGTTTCCAAAATACCGTTTAACTTATTTGTCAAAAAATATATGAACTTAATTCCGGAATATATATGTAATCCATATTCCTTTTTCGGTTTGTCCAATATTTGGGTATAAATTATATATTTGTTTTCTTGGAATTTTGGTATTATTTTATATCATAATTCTTGGTATTTTGGTGAGTTATATTATTTTCAAGTCCTAAAATAATATAACTAATACACATAATATACAAGTAATCACACAAATTGTGACATCTAAATATATTTTCCTAAATATATACTTAGTCACTTTTATTTATCAAAAATCAACCTCCAATGTTTGTAATTTTTGTAACAAAATTTATGGCAAATTTTATATGAAAACCCATGGTTAAAATTTACTTGTGAACACTTGTTTAAAAATATTCTTTTTTCTAAGTGTTTAAATTCTAGAAAAAAATTGCCATAGTTTCCCCTTAAAAATGGGGGTTTCCATGCTTTCAAAGCATATCATTTTATTTTAAAATCATCACCAATAAAAAACAATTCAATCAACACTTACCATGAGCCAAAATCATGCAATTTTACACTACATCGTGAACTTGAAATTTTGTAAAAACTTATAGTAACTTAGTATGTTCTTTAGTGGGTTTAGTTACCCTTTAAAACATGGTTATTTGTTTATAAATCTCATTCTTGTAAAATCTAGTCCTTTACAACTTACATGAGATTTTCTAAAAATGATTTTTCTTGTATTTTCCTTGTTAGCAACATGCTTCTAGTCTTGATTTAACACTAAAAATATGATTAGTTTCTTTAAAAATTATGATTATGTAAATCTTGTATATAAACTTGGTTTCTTGAGAAAATTAGTTTTGTAATCATTCATTTACAAGACTTTTAACATCTATCATACTTCATCATACACAAAATCATCTTCATTTTCAAGTTCATGAGAAACATAAAGGATGATCATTTTGATTTTTCACAAGATCATCCTCTCACTTGCTAGATCATGTGTTTAATCACAATCTAGCTAGCTTCTTATGATGATCAACATCATAATCATAAGAAATCAACAATCAAGTTATACATATACACTAAATCAACTTAGATTTTATGTTATTAAGCTTTATGTGAAAGTTTATCTTCTTGCTTCTTGATGATTCTTATGATTAGTTACTTACATAATCTTTTAACCACCAAAATGAGAAGTAAAATCAAGTTGTAAGGGACTTACTACTAGCACAAAGGCTAGGGAAGAAATCAAGATGAAGATGATGTTGTAGGAGGTGGAAAAAAGCTCCTTGATGAGGTCCTTCAACTTCCAAAGCTCCACACCTTCTTAGATATGCTTCTTACACCCTTGGATGTGCTTGAAACATATGGGATTGAACTAGAAAATGGAGGTGTAAAGAGAGGTGTTTGGGCCGTAGCTTTTGGAGAAGAAGAAGAGAAGTAATGTGGCTTGAAGTGTTAGAATGAGAAGTGAATATGACTAATGGTCTTTATAAAATAATTCTCCAACATCTTATTATATAATGGATATTATGTCACAATTCTAATAAACATATCTAATTAAATATTGCAAAGAAATCAAGGGGTGGGACCCTTGTCCATAACCGGTTAGGGGGGGGGGGGTGCTAGTTAGGTTGTAAAATTTAGTTAGTTAAGTTAGTTAGGTTTTAATGGGAAACAGTTAGTGTTTTATGTCTTATAATGTTTTAGGATGAATTATGATGTTCGGCGACCATAACTAGCTTCATAACACTAAAACCATGCATCTAGTGAAAATTTGGTTATTCGGGTAGTGTCCGGTTGTTCGGTTGGTTACCGGTGCGTTAAGGTGCTAAATTACGCAGTTTAGTGTGCTTTATGTAGTCTTTTATGACAGTTTTGATTCCCAACACTTAGGAAGGTATTCTGGACCATTAAACCATAATTCTGCATTATATTTTAGAGCTTAAATGCTGAAAATTGCTGATTTGTGTTGTTTTCTGTAGAATTCTGCAGTTTTGGTATGTTTCGGGCACTTTCCGGCACTTAAATTAACACTAGGAAGGCATTTTATGATCCCTACTTTCCTACACACTATTCTAGTGTAACTCTTGGTTTCGGGCTCATTCTGAGTCTTAACATCATGTCTGCCTGAGTTCTGAACTCCCGTCAGTACTTCTAATTTATCTGATAACTGTGCTAACTTTGTTTCGTGCATTAATTGAACCATATGGTGTTGCATGCAATAATGATAAATAATCTTGCAACATGTAATGAACTTGTATGTATATGACAGCATTCGGAAAATCATTCATGTCATTAATTAAATCAGGCACAATCATTAATGCACAAATTACTATTTAACATAGTACAGAATATGTGGAAAAGTGCCAGTTGTCACATTCTCCCCCCGTTAAAAGAATTTCGTCCCGAAATTCAAGCTGTGTTATCAGTTGCAGGGGAGTTGTGAAACAAACACGGATATTTTGATTTGATTTGGTCTTTACGCTCCTAAGTAAACTCTGGGCCATGACATGAATTCCAAAGAACAATGATAAGTTTAATACGACCTCTCCGTGTCTTGTGGACCTTCCAGTCCGTAACCACTACGGGTTCTTTAGTAAACTGAAGTTTGTCGTTTGGCGTAAATTCTGCCTGTGGAAATAACTATTGTTTCCTATGAGGGGCTCTTCTAGAGATTAGACACGTGGAACGTGTCATGAACACTACTAAGTTCTTCTGAACACTTTAGTTTGCATGCAACGGTTTCGATCCTTTCCAGGATCTCGAAGGGTCCAATGTACCGTGGGTTCAACTTTCCATGTTTACCAAATCGTACCACGCCTTTCCATGGCGAGACTTCCATTATAACCATATCACCAACCTCAAATTCCCACGGTTTCCGCCGCTTGTCGGCGTAACTTTTCTGTCCATAACGGCTGACTTGATACGATCACGTATCTGAGCAAATCTTGTCTGTGTTTCTCCTAAACTACTAGTAAATTTTTGGTCTCCGCCCAACACAGCGGGTATCGACACTTACGTCCGTAGAGCTTCTAACAGGGCGGCCTATCTGCTGGTGTGATAGCTATTATTGTAGGAAAATTCCACCAAGGGTAGGTGAGTATCCCAACTTCCACAAAATCCATCACACATGCACGTAGCATATCCTCCAAAGTCTGAATCGCCCGTTTACTTTGGCCGTTTTTTTAAGGGTGAAATGCAGTACTAAGGTTCAACTATGAACCAAAAGCTTACTGAAACGTCTGCCAAATCCTTGGCACAAAACGACCATCCTGGTCGGATATGATAGATGCAGGCACTCCCTGAAGTGCCACAGTTTCTCTGAGAGGTATCTTTGCTAACTTCTTTGTGCTGTCTTTCTTACTGTTAGGTACAAAGTGCGCAGACTTCGTGAGTCGACCGATAATCACCTAAATCAAATTGTGTCCCCTTTGTGTTCTTGGTAGCCTTGTAATGAAGTCCATGGAGATATGTTCCCACTTCCAGACAGGAATCTCCGGTTGTTGCAGTAACCCTGACAGGTTCTGGTATTCTGCCTTAATTTTGGCGCAAGTAAGGCAGTTACCCACATATACAGCAATGTCGGCTTTCATCTTGGGCCATTAATACCAATCTTTTAAGTCTGGGTACATCTTGTCGGATCCAGGACGGATCGAGTACCTCGACTTATGAGCTTCTTCCAGAATAAGTGCTCGTAGATTGCCGAAGAATGGTGCCCAAATTCGTTCCACGAAATACATTGTTCCATCTTCCTTTAGAACCAATTTCACTTCCATACCACGCAGCGATTTTTGCTCGTAAGTTCTCTGGTTTAAATGCTTCGTGTTGCGCTTCATGAGTCCAAACGGTGAGATCGGTTTGTATTCTCATCTCTAAGGCTCGCACCCTCAGAGGCTTTGCGCGTTCTTTGCGACTCAAGGTGTCGGCTACAACGTTCGTACTACCCGGGTGTTATCTGATCTCACACTCGTAATTATTCAACAGCTCAACCCATTTACGCTATCTCATATTCAAATTCTTCTGATCGAAAATTTGTTGCAATCTTTTATGACTTTGTAAAGATCGTGCAACGAGCGCCTTACGAGAAATGATGCTAGATTTTCAACACGAAGATTACAGCACCTAGTTCAAGGTTGTGTGTCGTGTAGTTCTTCTCATGCACCTTTAATTGGCGTGACGCGTAAGCGATGACTTTGTCTTGTCGCATCAACACGCAACCAAGACCTTTTCAAGAAGCATCACATTAAACGACAAATCCATCGGTACCGTCAGGTAACGATAAGATAGGTGCATTGCATAGTTTATCCTTCAACGTCTACAAAGCTGTTACTTGTTTTCTCTCCTCAATCAAACTTCTTATCCTTTTGGGTTAGGGACGTTAGCGGCTGAGTAATACTTGGAAGAATCCTCTATGAATCATCTGTAATAGCCTGCTAACCCTAGAAATCGCCATATCTTAGTTGGCATCTTGGGGGTTTCCCAATTCTTGATCGCTTAGACCTTGACAGGGTCAACATGAATTCCATTCTTATTCACCACGTGACCTAAGAATTGCACCTCGCGAATCCAAAATTCGTACTTCGCCAACTTTGCATATAACTGTTCTTTCTTCAAAAGCTCCAAGATAGTTCGCAGATGTTGCTCTTGACCTTCCTTGGACTTTGAGCAAATAAGAATGTCGTCAATAACTATAATCACGACTTTATCCAGGTACGGCTTATACATCCGATTCATGAGATCCATGAATAATGACGGTGTGCTCGTTAAGCCAAACGGCGTAGCAAGGGACTCGTAATGCCCGTAGCGAGTCCGAAAGGCCGTTTTAGGGGTACTTTCTTCTTGTGTCCTCAACTAGTGATATCATGTCCTTAAGTTAATCTTGGAATAGTAGCTGGAACCTTGTAGTTGGTCAACAAGTCATCAACTCTCGGTAAGAGGTACCGATTCTTGATGATTAGTTGTTTAACTCCCTGTAGCCTATGCGTACTACGTTTTCCTCATAATTCTTCTGAGTTCCTCTTAGATTAGGCTGTATGCACATACAAAAACCATCGTCCTTCTTCCTAACGAATAACACTGGGCTTCCCAAGGTGAGAAGCTCGGTCCTGATAGATTTCCCCTGCCTAGCAGCTCTTGCAGTTGTATTGAAGGATCCTGTATCTTGGACGGAGCTAGTCGGTAAGGCTCCTTTGCCATGGGTGGGCACTAGATTTATCCGAATCTCCACTTGTCGCTATGGAGGTAGCCCAGTCAAGTCTTTGGGAAAGACTTCTAGAAATTCCTTTACAACAGGGATGTCTCCTAATCTTGACTCCTTGGTCTCCTGGTCGACGATATGAGCAAGGAAGACTATGCAGCCTTTCCGGAGACACTTCTGCGCTCTCATAACCAATGTGAAAGGTCACAGTCTTCCGCCTTATGAGGTCCAATGCCCTTGCATCATCTGTACGAAAGTCGTGTACTATAAGTGTTTCATTATTCACAAGAGGGATGCGAACGACTTTCTCATGACAAACAACCTCAGCTCCGTTCTTGGATACCCAATCCAAGCCGATTATATCATCAAAAATTTCCAAACCAACTGGTAGCAGGTCAATAGAAAACCTTTGTTCTCCAAGTCCAAGTGTTCAGTCCTTGTTAACTTCATCTTCCTTGACTAATTTCCCATTCATTATTCCTATTGAATGGGGGGTGTCTAGCTTACTTGCCTCTAGACCAAGTAGGTTCTAAATTCTATCAATACAAGGCTAAAGTGGCACTAGTTTCAATCAAAATGGGTGCATAGTGTTGGTTTACATAGAACGTTCCCGTAGCTACGTTCAGGTCCTGGCGTGCCTTGGGTGCTCCTTTCGTAACAAATGCTCGCACAAACTTTATTTTTCCTTCGGGCAGTCCTTCCCTTAGTGTCCTTTGTCGCCACATCCATAGCAACCTTTGCCCTTGTCGTTTCCATTGTTGCTTTGCTGCCTACTATCGCTCTGGTTCCTATCACTGTCCTGGCTCCTATTCCCATGCCGTGTACCAGACCAGCATTGCCTCCTTGCTATGCCCGGTCTTGTCACAACTTCAATACCTATGAGCTCTGCACGAACCAGTGTGATGATAACCACACCTGTTACACTTTGGTAGTTCTCCTTGGTAGTTTTTATCACATGCCTTAGTTGTGGTCACGGATGCCTTGACTGTCCTAGTCGCAACGTTTTCCTTATGTTTGTCTAAGCTATGTAAAGGATATTTAGGGTATGTTTAACTTATGATCTTGTTCTGGAGTGTACGTTGCTATACGAATCGGCAGACTTTGGCAGTTTTGTCGCAAATAGTCCCTGTTATCGAATAAACTTCTTTTTGACATACCAAACCAATCAAAACTTATTTCTAAGTTATGTAAAGGTTATTTAAGGTATGTTAAGCATATGTAACTATTCCGGAGTGTTTGTCACGTTAAACTGATCACGTTCATGTAACAGTTTGTGTATAACTTTCCATAAAGCGATTAAAAGCTTGAAATTGAACTAGAATCAAAACGTGAAATTGTCATACACAAACAAACAAACATTGAGACCAAAACACATCATTTCATTGATAATTGATATTTTTCTACATCGTACAGTGTTTACAGAGCACAATTGTTACATAGTATCCCATTTATTGGCATTTAGTGCGTCACAATAGATTCTGGCTAATATGTCCAATTCATGATCTGCAAGACGTTCTTCTCGAGTCATCTCTCATTTCTTTACCTCAGCCACTAATGCCACACCATCATTTGGAATGTAGTTGTTCCACTTAAAACCTTCATCCTCCTGTGTTACCTCCAACACATGATTTTTCTCTTTTGTCGAACCATCATCGATCTGTTGTCGATTGAACTTCGGTGGTTGTTCTTTGTTTCGATGGTAGACAACCTTATGATAATAATCATCATGAAATGGATTAGCATTCTCGTCTACCTCATGGTTCGTACATTCCTTTTTGAAGTGTCACTTTTGTTTACATTTAAAGCATGTAACTTTGGATTTATCAAATCCAAGTTTGGTAGTAGGACCTACAACACACTGTCGCCCTATTATCTCCATGAACCTCTATGCCCGTCTGATCAGACTGGCCATACACCAATGAATTTCAATTAACTCCATTTCTTCTAGAACAATTTGGTCATAGTCTTCTTTAGTCATGTTGGAGTTTCCGATTTTTCCCGCAACTAGACTTTCATAAGACTCAAATATTGATGCCAGCTGCTTAGCTGCATCAGTGTGATGACTAGCACTTTTCCACATATTCCGTAAAATGTTAAACAGTAATTGGTGCATTAATGACTGTGCCTGATTAAATTAATGACATGAATAATTTTCCGAATGCTGTCATATACATACAAGTGCATTACATGTTGCAAGATTATTTATCATTATTGCATGCAACACCATATGGTTCAATTAGTGCACGAAACAAAGTTAGCATAGTTATCAGATAAATTAAAAGTGTTGACGGGAGTTCAAAACTCAGGCAAACATGATGTTAAGACTCAGAATGAGCCCGAAACCAAGAGTTACACTAGGATAGTGTGTAGGAAAGTAGGGATTATAAAACTGCCTCCCTAGTGTTAATTTAAGTGCCGGAAAGTGCCAGAAACACACAAAAAATGCAGAATTCTGCAGAAAACAACACAAATCAGCAATTTTCAGCATTTAAACTCTAAAATATAATGCAGAATTATGGTTTAATGGTCCAGAATACCTTCCTAAGTGTCGGAAATTATGGCTTAACTTCATTCCAATAGGCTTGAACTTATAAGTAATCATGAATAGGAGTGAGTATGTATATAAGTTCGTTCGTACATGTCTTATTACATGGAGGTTTGTAATTAGAATACGTCGGTAATTCGTAGGGAATTATGTATGTGGTATGTAAGAGTTAGTATGTATGTATGAATGTATTTATGTATTTATGTAAGTATATATGTACCTAAGTATGTTTGCATGTATGTTTGTGGTTATGAAATGTGTACAAATATACGTGTGTAGGTACTTATACATGAAGTAGGATTTATTGTGCATGAATGAACGGAATCTTGTGTATGTGTTTGGATAGCATAAATAAGTTGAGTATTAAGTTACTAATTCAGTTTCTTGAGTATGAAATGAGAATGCAGGTACTCTATTAATGTCCTTTTCAAGGTTAAGGAATTGGAATGCACGAATATACATGGAAACCATATTCGTTAGGATTAGTATGAGAAGAAGGAACGTGGACTGGTCATTGATTACGTATGTTTAGTTTAGGAATGACGTCACCAAATCTAATCGATGCACATGTATGTGGTGAATGCAGGTTGCGCGGACTTAGCATCGTCATGAAGAATAGAAGGATTGAAGATCGAGTCAAGAGCAAGGATTGTACGGAAGAACAGTCACGTAGTTTTAGTTATGAAATGTTTTAACATGTGGAAGTAAATGTAATGTTGGACCATTTGTGTGACCCTAAACGTAAGTAAAATTAGTTCATCTCAGTTTACAGAGGCGGAATCAAAGTAAACCAAGTCACAACAGCATATATCCTTTAATCTCTTCTCTATTAACGATTTCTGAGACATTACAATGTTTGTAACAAGATTTCGGCAGCATCTCGTCTCACATACAATGACCACTGTCCGTTTCAAATGACACGCACATCACCTATTTATAGTGATGGCCTGTTCGCTTGAAAGTAACATGACTTCTCAAACAAACATGTTCAAGCGAACATGCAAGATCCTGTTTCAAGCGAATAAGACTTGGTTGGTTTCAAGCGAACATGACTTGTTGAGTTCGCTTGAATGTGACACAAGCAATTTGAAGAGAACTACCAAACATAATCTATACAAACCCTACTTCAACTTATCTAGACTTAAGACTTGATTAAAACGTAGTCAACAGACATTCAGTGCACCAACATGTAAACATTTCCTTTTGCAAATGTTTAATAATCTGAAATAGTGGTCTTCATGTACATATTGATATAAAATTATAAAGAAATTTTAAGGATTAAATTTCCGTTGCGTCATTTTTAAGGTTTTACGTTTTAGGGCGTTACATGCTCGTATACTTTTGTTTTTGTGCCTGCTGCACAAGTAACTTTTTGGATGCACTGTTGTGCATATAGATTTTTGTTATTGCATTTGATACGCAAGTAACTGTTTTGAATATATTATGTGTTTGGATTACAATGTTTTGCATGTGCTTAATTACTTTATTTAGGTAGAGCGAATAAAGATGGTATGAAACTCATGTGTGAACGTAGGTCTGGATTGTATGCGGGATTTGTATCCGCAGACCGTTCATGAGACTTGTAATATTTTACCATAGTGTTTTCGCGTGTACCAAAAGGAATTACATGCATTTTCTAATAAACAATAGAACATAATAGAAGTAAGCTTTGTATTGATACGGTGCGGGGCCCATGGATACAAAGTAAATAATTAAAATAATTATGTTGCATGCGCAAGTGTACGGCTATTGTGTGAGATGGTTACGCTTGGTTACATGTAGCACCTGCGCAGTTGTTGCGCGTTCCAGGTGCGTGGTACATCCATTCCATCGAGCCTCTTTAGAGTATATGCGCCTTTACCCACGACTTCATGGATGACATATGGTCCTTCCCATTTAGGCGCTAGTTTTCCTGGTTTCTCCGCGTTAGATGCTTCATTGTCTCGTAGGACAAAATCTCCTGGGACAAAGGTGCATATGCGTACACGAGCGTTATAGTACTTTTCTAACATTGATGTGTACCTGGCTTCTGCAATGGCTGCATTCTCGCGCCTTTCTTCAAGGAGGTCCAGGTCAATTCTTCGTTCTCGCTCGTTGTCTTGTTTTTCCATGGCGATCATACGTGGTGATGGGAGGCCGACTTCTGCTGGAATTACCGCTTCTGTACCATAAATGAGGCTGAATGGAGTCTTGCCTGTACTGGTTTTTGGCATGGTACGGTGAGCCTATAAAATGCTTGGGAGTTCGTCCACCCAACCCCTGTGTGCTGTCCCCAGTCTTGCTTTTATGCCATCCACTATTTGTTTGTTTACGCTCTCAACTTGCCCATTCGCCTATGGGTACACCACAGAGGCGAAGCTGTGTTCAATGTTCATCTCTTTGAACCATTCTTGTAGTTCCTCCGATGCGAAATTTGTACCATTGTCAGACATGATGCACAATGGTAACCCAAATCGGCAAATAATGTGTCCCAGATGAATTTGTGGATCACCATTGCTGTAGTTAACGCGAGAGCTTTTGCTTCTACACATTTGGTAAAGTAGTCTACTGCTACTCCTATGAACTTAACTGCTCCAGGCGCATCGGGGAAAGGGCCGACAAGATCGATGCCCCATTGTTGGAAAAGCCAAGCTGAAGTGACTGGGACCAGAGGGTTCTTCGGGCGGAGTGTCATTGGGGCATGGCGCTGACATGCCGCACAATTGCGCAATAGTTCCACTGCATCTACATGCATTCTTGGCTAATAGTAGCCTGCATTCATGATTTTTGCGACCACCATGCGCGGTCCCGCATGGATCCCACATAGTCCCTCATGAATTTCGTGGACTAAATATTGTGCGTTGGTCTTATCCACACAGCGTAGAAGTGGACCCATGAATGATTTGCGGTATAAGATGCCGTCCGCCATTTCATAGTTTAACGCCTTGTGCTGAAGTTTCCTGGCTTCTCCTTTCCCTTTTGGAAGGATTCCATGTTGCGGGTATATAATGACTGGGGACATCCAGAATGGATTTCCGACTTCTATGATGTTCACTTGTCTTAAGGGAACAGATGGATTAGATAATACCTCGATGCGGACTTCCTTCGCGAGGTGTTTAAAGCTTGTGGCAGCCAGTTTGCTTAGCGCGTTTGCATGTTTGTTTTCGCTTCTGTTGAAGTGGACTATCTTGAAGGTTTGAAACTGGTTGATAAGGATTCTCGCTTGTTCCAAATATAGAGCCATGGCTTCGCCTTTAGCGTCGTAATGACCATTGACTTGTTCTGCTACTAATTTGGAATCCACATGCGCTTTGAGGTTCTTTGCTCCCATTTTGAGTGCCAGGCGAAGGCCCACAAGGAATGCTTCGTACTCCGCCTCATTGTTGGTTCTTCTGAAATCCAGGCGAATTACGTACGTGAGTTCATGATTGTCAGGGCTAACTAGGCGCAGACCCGCGTCTGCACCATCATCGTTTGAGGCGCAATCTGTATGTAATGTCCAAACCCTGTCATCGAAGACTGGGGCAGGATTTTGGATTGCTTCGCATTCCAGAATTTTGTCGATGGGAACTTCGGAGACAAAGTCTGCTAAGACTTGTCCCTTGATAGCTGGTCGAGGTTTGTACAAGATGTTGTATCCTCCTAGCTCGATGGCCCATTTGGCCAACCGCCCCGCGACATCTGGATTAGACAAGATTTTCCCTAGATGATAGTTTGTAAGGACGGTGATAACGTGGCCAGAAAAATATTGTCGCAGCCTACGTGACGTGTGAACCAGCAAGAGGACCAGTTTCTCCATGATAGAGTAGCGTGTTTCTGGACCAGTTAGCATTTTGCTGATGTAATAGTTTGGGGTTTGAATCCTGTCTCTTTCAACCATCAGTACTTCACCAACTGCTACTTCTATGGCAGAAAGATATAGGATTAGCGGTTCTTCCTTTTGCGGGGCCGTTAGGGTCGGCAACTGAATTAAACATTCCTTCATTTGCTGGAAGGCTTTCTCCGCTTCTGGTGTCCATTAGAACTGGCTCTTTTTGACGCAGTTGCGTAAGGTGCTGATGAACGGGTAAGATTTGGCGGCGTGATTTACCAAGAATCTGTTGAGTGCTGCTAGTCGCCCGGCTAGGCGTTGCATCTCTTTAACGGACGCCGATGATGGAATGAGTCGGATGGCTTCTACTTTTTCTGGGTTGACCTTGAAACCATCTTTGGTGATAATAAACCCTAGGAATTTTCCTTCTTCCATCTCGAACGAGCATTTCACCAGGTTTAGCTTTAAGTTGACTTTGTTCAGGGAGTCGAATGTGCGCTGAATATTTGCTAGCATGGATTCTTCTTCTCGACTCATGATAACGAGATCGTCCATGTAAACTTCCACTGTTACTCCAATATCGTCCATGAAGACTTTGTCCATCAGACGTTGATAAGTTGCGCCTGCGTTACGAAGACCGAAAGGCATTTTCGGGTAGTAAAAAATGCCTTGGTCTGTGCGGAAATCTATTTTGTCTTCGTCCTCTTCTTTCATTTGTACTTGATGATATCCCTTATAGCAATCCTGGAAACATTTCCAGCGAAAGGATGCCAGGGAATCTACTTTTTTGTCTATTTCGGGAAGGGCATAACAGTCTTTGGGACATGCTTTGTTAAGGTCTTTGAAGTCGACGCACATGCGCCACCCACAATTGTGTTTTTGCACCATGACTGGGTTAGCTACCCAGGTTTGATACTGCACCTCGCGTAGAATCCCTGCTTGAAGTAATTCGGCTACTTGTTCATTCATTGCTTGCACTTTTTCGGTACCGAGGCTGTGTTTCCCTTGCGTGACTGGTTCCGCGAAAGGTCGGATCTTTAAGCAATGCTGTGTTGTCTCTCTTGGTACTCCTGTCATGTCCGCTGGGGACCATGCGAAGATATCCATGTTGTTAGACAGGAGTTCTTTTAATTTTTTGCGTGAATTGTACGTGAGATGGCGTGACCTAACAGAATGGTCTGCACGGGGTATTCTTCATTGAGAACCCATTTTTCTGGCTCGTTTGGAGGTGATGGCTTGGCGACTTTTACTGGTGGCTCATCGTCCACGTACATCACCACTTTGCTGGAATATAGAATTGCTACCCATGTTTCTGTTGGGAAACCACATGCCGCATGTGGTATAGAGGTAATCATGCTGAACTCCCTTTGTGATCGTCTTCCCAATAGTACATCATGTCGTGATGTGGCTGACATAACCATGAAATTGACTGTGACCTTGCGTGAGTGTTCGCCATCTGAGAGTGTCACAGGAAAAGCGATTTGACCCAATGGGAAGACAGCTTTATTGTAGAAACCAGTTAGGGGAAAATCTACCGGTTTTAAGCGTGCCTTATCCTCTGGGTCAAATTGCTTGAAACATTGTTCGTAAATTATGTCCATGGAACTACCAGGATCAATAAACATATAATCAGTATGGTAATGACCGAAGATGCCAGTTATGATTACCGGGCGTTCTTCTTGAGGCCCTCCTGGAATGACGGGGAAGACTACTTGTTGTTCTCGCCAATGCTGGCTATGGCTCCATTTGTGTGGTCTTTGTGAAGGTCCCCCTTGCACCACATATGCTTGTTCCGTACCGGCCTTTTGTTGGTAGTTGTCTTTCGTGTTTCGTTGCATATTTTTGAATGTTTCTGGATACTCCTCGCTACTGGGTTGGATGTCCCACTGATGTGCTGGTTGTGGGCCCAACACTGTGTTCTCAGATTTCTTCTTTTGGGACTCCTGATGACCAGATCTGTGGTGGGAGAATATAGATCTGGACTTTGGTGCGAAAATTTTATTCATGGTTTCCTGGAATTTGCTGAACCAATACTCTGGATTTTTCTCCGAACGTAGATCTGGAGAATTCCAAGTTCCAGATTTCATTTCTGAGGTAACAGAGCTTGTTATCTGGTGATAATTGTTGTTGTTGGCTTGTTTGCCCATGATTCCGTCGATCTGAGTAACTTGGGCTGAACTTCCCTTGTTTTCAGGTCGAGGACTTGATGGACGGTTTGATGAGATCTCTTCCATTAGATAACAGAGTTTGAAGAGAAAATCAAAACGAGAAGATGGGAATAAAAAACTGAGAATCGGTGGGCGCCAATGAAGAAACACTGGTTCAACAGATCAGAATCAATTGAACCAGGGGGTTTGAATCTGCATAAAAGGGGTGATTCTTCTCGTTTGATTTCGGTTTGGTTAAGCTCCTTCTTCTAACAACAACTGCAAAACAAACAGCCGTTAGACTCGTCAAGGGGAGAATGGAGGGTCTCTCCATGACCACCCTCCGGCATGAGAATAAGCACAGTTTGACAAAGTAGAAGAAGTATTAAGAGTGAAGTGAATGTAACTTGAGAAATGATACCTGAATTGTCTTATTTATAACCGAATTTAGGCGGGAAAGTTTGTTGACGGGAGAGATGACGGAAAGTAATTTCCGTAAGCGGTTATCCCTTCTCCATTAATCGCTAACGTTATGTGTGTGCACACGGATCATGGGCACGATCAACGGCTGGGGTGCTGCAACGTGGAAAGTGGGTAAGTGTGGATCCTTCTCCAAGTTAGTGCCATCACCGTGATCTCCAGGGATGCTCAGGATGATGCTACGTGGCCATTCGGTTATAACCGAATGGTTTGTGCACGATGAGGCCATCTAGAAGGATTACACCTGTAATCCTATGTGGCTCTTCCTTATGCTAATTGTGACAGAAGAAGTTATTTCCTGTTCGAGTCTGGGTGTTATCCGCGCGGAAGTATTGTTAGGACTTTATCCTATCTGTTGCATGAAAGCTTGCGCAAGGATATGTTATCTGTATCTTGGCGCGCGGATGTTGGAGACTGCTTTCTTTTAAGTTCTTTTCTTCAGAACCAGTGCGCTGCCGCGCAAGGTTCTTCGAAAGAGGTTCATTAGTGGTGAAGTTGTGGTATGGTCCCAAGCACCTGTGCAAGGTTTTTGGGACCTTACCCCTTCAAACACAAACGAGTTGAACGATTGGTTTTTGGTATGTGATTAGATAACGGGATGGGTGTAAATGATAAAAGCATGGTAGATACGCCGCTGGTACTGTCACACCCCGACCACGTAAAACAACAAAACGTGGCGGAAACGTCGGGGAGTGTTGTAACAGAATTATTGTTCCACAACCATGGTAATTAAAGTTATGTTTTATTTATAAACAAAAGGGGTTACATTGTCTTAAAACAACTGAAACAAAGAGTACATCACATAATTAAACTAGTTCTAGCTTCGTTTTAAGTCACTAAGGCACAGGTCCGCCTAAGTGTGTCTTGATCATCCTATGCAACAGCTCATGAAACATATGTGAAAATAGGTATGTCAGTATAAAAAATGCCTGTGAGATACATAGGTTTTATTGATTTAAGATTCATGACTTGTAAGTTTAAAGAAAAAGTTTAACAAAAGTAGTCATGAACCTTGTAAAATGTTTTTCTTATATAAACCATATGAAAAATCGATAAGGAAACAGATGATATAAAAGAATAGTGTATGGTTAAATAAATAAGTAAAAATGAGTTTGTATTAAGTTATTTGTAAAACAATGTTTAAGTGAAAATATGTTGTAAATGTAATATGTATAATCTGAAATGGTTTAAATAATGCTACGATATGTAATACCATAAAAGCACTTATATATAGGAAGTACCAGCGGCGTATCCACCATGCTTTTATCATACAACATGTCGCCTCGTTATGTAAATCACTTACCCAAACAAACCACCAAAATGTAATGTTTAAACCAATTGTCAAATGTTTATGAGTAAACCAAGTCTATTGTCAAATGTAAACCATGTAATGTATAAACAAAAGTCATGTATGGTAAGTAAAAAGTACCATATGTAAAAAGTGCACAAAACAAGGTTTTTGAATAAATCAAAGTTATGTTTTGTAAAATGAAAGCATGCTTTACTGATACAAACACTTATGCGGTACGTTAAACGTATACATTCAAGCCTTGAGACTGTAGGATAACCTTAGAGTAAAGGTTATCAAAATGTTTTCGGATTCAGTCATTCCTTACATCCAAACAAACCCAGGATATCAGGAATGGGAGTTGTCAAGTCCTATGGTACCACTACTTACTACCAAGCGGCGTAGCTAATGTTAATGAACGTATTTTAGTTCGTTAAGCAAACCAAATGTCATACCAAATGTAAGCATGTTTTTATAAAAACAATGTACCTAGTATGCTAAGTAAACATACAAGGTAGAGATGTAAAACAATATGTTCATATGCTGAGTAAACATATGTAACAGAAAAGCAATGTAAAACAATGTGCTAGCATGCCAAGTAAACATACATAGCAAAAGAAATGTAATGTAAAACAATGTGCTAGCATGCTAAGTAAACATACATAGCAAAACATAATGAAATTATGTACTATAATTGTACTAATGAACATAGCAAGCATATGATGTAAAACATGGAAAGCACGAAAGTAACAAGTAGGCACATGTGTTTCACCCCAAAATGTTCGAAAAATAGTAAAAGAGGGGACTATGTACTCATTTGAGATTGCTTAGAAGTCCTAGTGTTGGTGCATTCATCTGTCGTCTTCGTCTTATATCGAGTCTTGGACTTGTTGCGGTTCTGTTTGTGCATAAAGTCAAATATGTAGGTTTCTATTGAAAGTGGAACTTAGAGGTTTCTATTGAAAGTGGAACTTGTAGGTTTCTATTGAAAGGTTTCTATTGAAGCTGACATGTGTGTTTTCAATAGAAACCAGGAACACTATAAATAGGCATGAGAGCTATTCATTTGTAACGATTCCAGATTTGATACCGAAGTGCTGCCGGTATTCCTTGTGATTGTAATTGCTTTTAAATCAATACACAAGACGTTTAAAGTGATATTCAAGCTGTTTTTACATCCGTTTCTTAGTTTCCGCCTTTGAAACGGACTAGAGCTCTTCCGAACGACTCATTAAGGTCGCGATTCGATCCTACAAGTGGTATCAGAGCTCAGGACGAGGAGTTCTTGCCATATTCAGCTTGAAAATCTGTTTTCTACACCTTCTTTCTTCAATCAGACAAGTTTTAACGGTCAAAATTGGATCAAATTTTCACAGATTGTGTAAAACTACATATTGACAAACCCTGGAAAGTTTCATTGCAAAATTCGAAGTAAAAATGACAAAATTGGACCAAAAACTAGGTTTCTATTGAACGAACACTACAGGTTTCGTTTGAAATTGACAGGTTTAGTTTGAAATTGACAGGTTTCGTTTGAAATTATCAGAGCTTTCTATTGAAGGTGAATCAGGTTTCTTTTGAAACAGAGCTTTCTATTGAACAGAGCTTTCTCTTGAAGGTGAATCAGGTTTCTTTTGAACAGAGCTTTCTTTTGAAACAGAGCTTTCTCTTGAACAGAGCTTTCTTTTGAACAGAGCTTTCTCTTGAACAGAGCTTTCTCTTGAACAGAACTTTCTTTTGAACAGAGCTTTCTCTTGAACAGAGCTTTCTCTTGAACAGTACATATAATACTGCTTTCACTTGAAGTGTTATATTGGGAGTTCGTTTGAAAGTTGTTAATAAGAAGGTATATTTACAAGGTGATTTAGCTCATTTGAATATCTGAATCATGGACGAGGATTTTTACAACGCATTCGCTACTCCAGTAACCCCAATTTCTCTTGCACAAAATACGATGTTGGAAAACGAAACGGGAACAATGCAAAAACCGCCCAAACTAATGAACATCGAAGAATATAAGGGTTGGGAAGGCCGTTTCGAGAATTGGGTTCAAGCTAACTATTTGGATGCGTGGGAATGTGTCGAGACAAAATACATTTGACCGATGAATGATGATGAAGAAGTGGTTCCGATTAAAGATCTGAGTGCCGATGCTAGAAAGAAATACAAAGATGAGAAAATGATGATGAGTCTTCTACAACAAGCAGTGAAAGAAGACATCTTGGTGTTATTACAACATAATGGAACTTCATACTCGATTTGGAAAGCTTTAAGGTCAAAATTTCGTGGTAGTGAAGAAATGGTCAAAAGCAAGAAATCACTTCTAAAGAAAGAATTTGATCTGTTTCGTGGATTAAAGAATGAAAGTACAAGAGAGATTATCGAAAGATACTGCAATTTGCTTGCTAACATGAAGAGATTGAGTATTGAGAAAAACAATGAAGAGTTGATCGAAAAACTTGCTGATGCTTTGCCCTATGAGACTTGGGGAACATATCTTATGATGCTCAGAAACAAGAAAGGTTTTAACAATTTGACACTCAGCAAGTTCATTGAAAAGATCGAAGCTCAAGAAATGGAGCAACGAAAGATTATTCGAATGAAAGACTTCGATGGTGAACAGGATATTGGGTTGTATTACAAAGCAGGGGTGAATGAGAAGTCTACAAATTTATCTCCAAAAATAGAAACTGCTTACAATGCCAAGAATTCTTCTGGAAGTTCATCATCAGGATCAAACAGCAAAACAAGTTTCACATCATTTCAGTCTTTCGATCCAAATATTTCAGCAACAAAAAATGGGAGAAAATTTCAGTGCAATATTGTTTTAAATCTTGACAATGATCAAGAGTATTCTGATGAAGTTGCTAAAAACCACATGTCTCTATTAGGAATGGTTTTAGAATCTTACAGTTGTTTTGTTGCAGGTCGAATTGGGAATCCAATGCTGACAAAGGAAGATTACGACCAGATTGAAGTTGAAGAGATGGAACTGATGGACATAAAATGGTGTTTGGCCAGTGTGTTGAGGAGAGCTGAGAAATTCAAGCAAATCACTGGAAGAGATGATCTTCGTGAGGCTGGTGTTTCTACTTTAGGTTTTGACAAATCTAAAGTCACTTGTTTTCGTTGCAGGGAGAAAGGTCACTTCAAGAGGGAGTGCACCAACCGCGAAGCAAGTGGAGCTCGGAATCCTTTCAACAACAACAATGATTATTACCGAAAAGCCATCTACCATCAAGTTGCTCAACAACCATCTCAACAACATCAACATCAAGCACAAACTGCACATGGAAGGGATGTAATTGAAGATTCTGCAAAGAGAGCGTGTGCGGTGAATCAAGATTCTTTAAAGAGAGTTAATGGTAGTGCCTTGATAATAGATCAAGATGACGAAAAGTTACCTGAAGGGTTTAGCTGGGAAAATTTCACTTGGGATAATTATGTTCCTGATCAAGCTAAAGCTCACACAGCTTTTGTAGCTCGAGTTGAAGAGGACAGTGATGATGATACTGAATATTGGAAGAGAAAATTCGAAGCTGATATGAAACTGATTGCTGAAAGTGACAGTGAAGATGAAAAGGTTAAAAAGAAGAAGAAAAAGGTCAAGACTCCAGTGAGCAGTGATGACGAAGAAATTCCAGTGATCAAAAGGAAAGTAAAGGTTGAGGTTCCAAAGTTCAAGGTCGATCAAGAAGTCGATGCAAAGAAGATTCCAGTGAAGTGTGAAAACTGTGAAGCTGTGAAGAAGCAGAACAGTACACTGATCTATAACTTAAATAGTTTGAAGGAATCTTATGATGTGTTGAACAAAGCGATGAATCAATATAATCAAACAAGTGAAGAGCAAGCAACTGCAATGAAGACACTGCAGGGAGCTTTTATGACGAAGCAAAAAGTGGTGAACAACTACATTGAGAAGTGTGCTGCTCTTGAACAGAAACTGGAACTGCAAAGAATCGAAACTGAAAGAGTTAATCGTTTGTTAAAAAGTTACTCATGTACTTCTTATGTCATTGACAGGATTTATCCGACTGTTGAAGGCATGAAGGCATTCGAAGAGGATGAAGTAGCTAAAAGAAAGAATGATAATGGAAAAGTGACTGAAGAAAAGACTCCAGAAAAGAAGAACAAGAAGAAGAGTGACATAAAGAAAAAGATTGATAAGAAGGATTCTGGTAAGAAACAAGATATTGGTTACAACAAGTGTCCACCCCCGTTAGAAAATGGATATTTGCCTAGAAATCCAAATCAGGAAAGAGTCGAAAAAGCAACAAATTTATAGTGGGAGTCGGAGTCGTCAGTCAATTTGCCAGAAAATATAGATGTCACGTTTACATCATCTAACACTGATCATGAGTCCGAGTTAATAAAGAAAGTAGTTAATCAGGTGTTGGATAAAGATGAAACTGAGGAGTCAAACTCAGAGTCAAAGTCAGAGTCAGAGTCAAAGTCTAGTTCTGAAAGTTCGAGTTCGACAGTCAACAGTCCAAAGTCTTCAGTTAAAAGGGTTTACAACAAAGAATTCCTGTTATCAAAATCTAATTTGAGTGACGAAACATTCAAAGTTGCATATACATTGAATGATTCTGACAAATTATATTCTGATGAGGAATTTCCAATAAGAGGTGTCAAAACTGAATTGATCAAAAAGGTTTTCAAACTAACAGAAATTAATATTTCTGAAATAAAAGATTTAAATCTTAATGGTAAACCTAAATCTTACACCTCAAGAGTTCAACAACGTTTAAATAAGAAAAAGGGTTATAGTTCTGGTTCTGGTTTTCAAAAGAAACAAAACCAAAACCGTAATTTCAAAAAGAAAGGTCTTGGATTTATTCCAACAGAAAAACAGAAAAATGAAAAATATGTTCGTGATTTTAAATCAAAGATGACATTCGTTTCAGGTACATCAGCAGAAGAAGAAGAAAAGAAAGAATTCTGGAGGCAGTCAAACAGTGAGTTCCTTGCAAAGAAGCAAGACGAAATGAAGAAGATGGCTGAGCAGAAGAAAGATACGAGAACCTGTTTCAAATGCAACAATGTTGGACATATTGCCAAAGATTGTTCAAAGGCAATACAGTCAAAACAGGGAGTTTCTCGTAACTCGAAAGACAAGGAAACTATGTTTGAACCACCAATTGATAGAACAAAATTATTCAAAAATTCTACATTTGAAATTGGTGAATGTTCAAACAAGTTTTACAAGAAAAGAGCTAAAAATGACAAATAAAAATGGGTGGTTAAGAAGTCTGGAGGTAGTTCTAGCGATGATTCTGATAGGTCAAAATCAGAGAAGCTATCTTCTGGCGATGAATCTGATTCCACAAAATCAGAGGAGCCATAGGTTGAGTTAAAATTGAAAACTTCAGTTCCTCCAATGGATGATGTTCATTTTCCACCATTGAAGGCTGAAAATTTTAAAAAGAAAATTGGTAATGTTGAAATTTCAAACCAATTCTATGATGAAAAGAAGGAATTTGATGTCGAAAAGGCCTTTAACCCCACTGTGAAACATATTTTTGGTAAAATGATTGATCGAAAAGTCAAAAGGGTTAAAGAGTTCTATGAGAAGAAGACGAAGAAAGATAAGGTTGAACCATCCCTGGTTTGTGACTGGGATGGCTCATACTATGAACAGTAAGTCTGTGGACTTGCCGGAGATCCCAAGTTTGTAATCGTGGATCAGGAATCGGCATTATTCTTTGTATTTGTTTGTGTTTTTAGTACAAGTGGTAAATCAAGGACATTAATTTGTACTTGATTTTCTACAAGTGGTTGAAAGACAAGATGATGAATCACATCCCCGAACCTAGTATTGATATACTTGCAAATGGTAAAAACAAACTTATTTTCCGGAAAAATCATTTTGATTAAAACAAACTTAAGTGTTTTGAAATCTAAATGAGAAAATAGTTTTGTTGTAAGGGGGAGTTCTGTTTGTTTATGCCAAGTGAATGGCGAATTGAGGTAATTTGATATCGGTTGTCACGTTGTTGTATAGTTTGTTTTAAAATTTCCTAAAATGTGTTTGCATTTTAGGGGGAGTAAGAAATTTCAGAAAATCCAAAAACATTTGAAAATTTGAAAAAGTCAAAAACATGATAAAATGAAAAATGAGTGTTAGTTGCATAAAAGAGGAAATGATAGTACATCAGTGGACTGTCACAACATGCTAAAGAAATGGAAAGTTAAAAAGTGATAAACGGTCTCACTGATGATGTGCCAGTAGGTTTTTGCACATTTAGTAGATTGTGACGAGATATAAATCTAAATTTCAAACTTGCTTATATTGTGGGGAAACATCTCTCGGATATATGGGTAACCCCCGAAATCTTGTTTGAAAGATTCCTTTTTCTGATATACTAGGTCTTTATACTCAGTGATGTCTGGGGTATTATTCCAGGACTTCTGCTGAACGGTAGTTCTGACCTAGTCCTCGAATAATACTTTCCGCAAAATGCTTGAAACATAGCATCACCCTCAGCATATATGATAAGACAATAAAATTGCTTAGCAATGCTGTTGTAAAAAAGATCCTCTAAAGGGGACACACTCAAAAGTTGAGTCATGATCTCTCTGCTGAACGGTAGTTCTGACCTGAGCTCTCATGATTCTTCATAATTTATTACCCCTACAGATATCATTTGTGTCATAATTACCTGTAAGACCGAATATTGGGATCTGGATACGGGAGTATATTCTGAGGTGGGACACGCGATTAAGTTTAAGTGCTTAAGACATTAATATCGTATCTCGAAGCAGTTGAATTTTGTGTGAAAATTTAAGTGGATCAGTATACTGACAATCTAAGTGAATCGTTTAGAACTGAAAATGTTTAAAGCTTAACGGTGTTGGTGATTGATCTCAAAAACTGATATGATCCTCTTACACGAACTTACAAAAATAGTGTCTGTATATATTTCTTTACTGCATTTCATTATATTCAAAAATCCAAAAAGATTTTAAGTGTGTTTTAGCATAAATTTTGTAAAAATTCAAAAAGATTTTCGACAACTGATTTTGGAGAGCTGATTTTCAAAATTCCGAGTGCTAAACATGATGAACAAATGGTTTGGGTGAAAATGTTTGATAATTGTTGAAATGAAATGAGAAAAGGTTTTTGCAATATAAACGTTATTCCTGCAAGTGGTAAATTAGATTTGAAAATCTTATCCACAAATGGTTATCAGAAAATTTATTTTTGGGTAGAGTTTATGCAGGTTGGATAGGTTTTGATCCAGAGCAGGATGAGTACCAGGTTATGATCTTGTGAATTCCAGACTACGATCCCAGCCTAGTGAAGGGGGGAGTCTGAAGACATCGAGAGGGAATCTGAAGATAGTAGAGTCAAATTCAGATCCTGAAGATTACGAGAAAGAGTAAGAGATTGTTTGAGGATGCTTACAATGGAAAATACTTCGAAGAGAAGCTCGAAGACTGACAAAGACTGAAGATGCGAAGACTCGACACTTAAGACTCGTCAACATCTGAGGGGGAGTCTGTTGGTGCATTCATCTGTCGTCTTCGTCTTATATCGAGTCTTGGACTTGTTGCGGTTCTGTTTGTGCATAAAGTCAAATATGTAGGTTTCTATTGAAAGTGGAACTTAGAGGTTTCTATTGAAAGTGGAACTTGTAGGTTTCTATTGAAAGGTTTCTATTGAAGCTGACATGTGTGTTTTCAATAGAAACCAGGAACACTATAAATAGGCATGAGAGCTATTCATTTGTAACGATTCCAGATTTGATACCGAAGTGCTGCCGGTATTCCTTGTGATTGTAATTGCTTTTAAATCAATACACAAGACGTTTAAAGTAATATTCAAGCTGTTTTTACATCCGTTTCTTAGTTTCCGCCTCTGAAACGGACTAGAGCTCTTCCGAACGACTCATTAAGGTCGCGATTCGATCCTACACCTAGGATAACCACCAAGCAAAGCTAGAAGATCACGGAATCAAACGGCACCTAATATAGGTAACTACGTTAATAAACGGACCTATTCGGAGGATCGGGTAGCATGAGGGTTTGTAAACCAAACGAGTGTAAGAACTCATGTAATATGGTTTAACAAAGCCTACATACTAAAACGGAACTTATCCTAAGTGCTTATGACCCATTACGACCCGTTTAGGTAGCTTACGCTACTTTAACGCGCCATTCGCGTAAAACGCGTTCGGACCGCTTAACTAGTCCTATGATAAGTAAAATATGCCTTAACATGTCTAATATTGTTGCTAAATCAGTTTAGATGTCAAAATTTGGGTTACATATGCTTAAAATGAATTTTGGCGTAAAAAGGGCATTTTGGTAATTTACCTAAGGCATATATACTACTTATCATACAACTACTTAAACGAGGTGACCATAAGGTATAACCTCGGAAGGTTATTCCCTATACAACTATGGTCACCTAATGTGTTTGCTCGGATCCTAATGATCGACCAAATGGGTCGGGTTCGGAAGTATAAGCGATTGTTTAGATCGCTTACCTTACGACCCTATATAAGCACAAATCTAAAAGTGACGAGCTAAACATGTTAAAACATGTTTAACGAGGTTTGAAAACAGGTTTGGTATCAAGACAAAGGGTCTTGATACCCAAACGTAGTTTGGTTACAAAATACGCAAGAATACGCATTTTGGCCGAAACTACGACTCGTCACTGAGCCTAGATAACGTGGTAATCAGTAGGTATAGTCACTAGGGACTATAACCATCGTGATTACCCTCACGTTATGAAGTTCAAATGAACTTCGCATTGACCATAGACTGGTCATTGCAGAAAGTCAAACAAAGTTTGACTTTAACGCTAAAACGTAAAAGAACGAAAGAATACTTACAACGGGTCCAAGAACGGAAGCTTTGATCCGATTACTCTCAGGTATGAAGTAAATATTTCAACTTATAGAGATGAAATCAGATTCAAAGGTGTGAGTTGCAACTAATGAATGGGGGGGGTATTTATAGGTTTCATGGAACCGTTAAGATCACCCATCGTAAACGTGCTTTAATCTCAACCGTACAACTCATGCCCACTGATTTACAACCCCATGGGAGCCCATAGTTTCGAAAATTCCATGTACAAGAGTGCCCAACAGCTGGAAGAGCTGGAAACATCTGAAAATAACATGCTGTGCAGACCTGGGGGTCGCTCGCGGCCCGCGTAGCAGACAAGCTGAAAATAACATGCTGTGCAGACCTGGGGGTCGCCTGGGCTGCACAGTTCAGCAATAACTTTTAAAAATTGCAGAAATGGTCCCATCAGTGTTTTAGGCCCATTTTCGACACGTTTAAAGCTCGTTAAGCCAACTTTAAGGGCCTACAATGATGCCTAAACATAGTGGACATGAAACATGCTAAAAAATGTGTCGGATGTCAGTTCATTTGGTCGTACAATCGCGATATTCGCCTAATTACGACGAAATGCGCACGAACGCGAAAAACGATCCAAATTGCGCGACGAATGGATTTTTCTTATGCCGAACACTAAAATAAAATATTTTAATGCTTACATAAATTTTTGGATGTCCGGATGTGTTCAGAACGTAAGATATGCGCGAAAATGCAAACTTATGCACTTTTTGACGCTTTTAGTCCCAAAATGAGCATAAAGTTTATTTTAGCACACCGAACCCCTCAAAGCCTATTTCTAAGCTATATAAAGGATATTTAGGGTGTGTTTAACTTATGATCAAGTTCCAGAATGTCCGTTAAAGTACGAATCGGCATACTTTCGTAGTTTGTCGAATTTAGTCCCTGTAAGCGAATAAACTTGATTTTGCCATACCAAAGCCTTCAAAACTTATTTCTAAGTTATGTAAAGGTTATTTAAGGAATGTTAAGCATATGTTGATGTTCCGGAGTATTTGTCGCGTTAAACTGATTACGTTTGTGCATCAGTTTGCGTATAATTCTCCAGAAAGTGATATAGAGTTTGAAAAAATGAAAAAAAGTCAAAACATGAAAAAATGTCAAACATAAACAAAAAACATTGGGGTCAAATAACTTTATTTCATTGATAACTAAACTTTTTACAATGATTACAAGCACAGGTGTCACAGGTACTTCTTATATATAAGTGTTTTTATCATATTACATTCCGTGGCGTTATTTAGTTCACTTGAACGAATGATTTCAAACGATGATACACAACGATGTTTACTAAGTGATATAAACCATACGAGTTTTATTACAAGAATGATTTACAGTTTGGTTTACAAAAGCAAATGTTTTTGGATCAAGATTCATGGCAACGAGGTTTATAAACTATAACCAACTTGTTCTAAGTTGGTTAATCATATTGCAATACAAAACATTTTACAAAACAAGGTTTTCAATTATCAACTTTTGTAGTCGTACAAGGTATTGCAACATGTATACAAGCCATGAATCTGACACACTCACAAAACCTATGTGCTCGTCGGCATTTTTATGTTGACTTTATTTTCACATATGTTTCAGGTGATGTTTGATGATGTTGATGATGACTAGGATGCATGCTCACATAGGATCGGACGAGGCCATAGTGACTTCATAACAATGATAGACTATATGCTGAACTTGTTTGTTTAATTTCAAGACAATGTAAACACTTAATATTTAAATAAAACAAAACTTTATTCCATGTGTTACGAATCAATGATTCTGTCGCTCCACTCCCCGATGTTTCCACCGCGGTTTCGTTGTTTTAACGCAGTTGGGGCGTGACATACTAAAAGGCGTTGTTATTTAGACGAAGACGGGAATCCTGTTCTGGATCCTAGTACAATAGATTTTAAAACACTTTCTAAACCAAAATCTTCTTCTGCAGGTATATTCTCAACTGCTTATAATTCAAGAATGAAGAACCTAAGAAGTAACACATTGAAGAGATCATTGACGTGAATAAGAAAATGATGGCTGAGAATTTGACGAAGATCGCAGATAAAGTGATGATGGCGAATCTAAACAAGGTAGAAACACAAACTGAATCTACCAAGTCACCACAAAAGGTTAAGACAATGGTTAATGATGTTGAAAGTGATAAGAAATCTGAAAGTAAAATCGAGGTGTCGTGCAGGAAATGCATGGAAATGTGCAGTGCCTGTACTGGCAAAGATGAAATTTTGGAATCCAAAAATATTGAGCTCACAAAACTAAAGATCATCTAAAAGAAAGATGTGCAGAAATTGTTTTACAAGAAAAAGATCTTAAATTGAAACAAAAACAAAACGATGACTTGAATGAAAAGATTGATTTTTTGAAAAATGATTTGAAATAGGGTGAGTATTATAGTGATAAAAAGGATTTTGAAATGCAAAAAATTAAAGAACATAACAACATGTCGAGTTATGATTACAAGAAAATGAAAGAGGCATATGATGTTATGAACAGAAAAACTAATGAGTTTGTTACACTCGTTCAGAAACAACATGAAATAAATGAAGAGTTAAAAATAAATGTTAAAGATAAAAAATTAAGTATTAACAAGTTTATTGATAATATTGTTGATCTTAAACAACAACTTGAACAAGCAAAAATTGAAACTAAACGAGTAAATTTGAAACTAGTTAGTTATTCAACTGCTAGATATGTCCTCGATCATATCATTTTGAAACCCACGGGTAAGGATAAAAATGGAGAAGATGTTTATGGTCATGGAGGCGGTGTTGGATATAACCGCGTTCCACCACCGGTGCTTAATGATTTTACAAGAAAGAAACCAGGGGTGGAAAAGGCTTTAAACACCAAACTTAAAACAGGACAAGCAAAACAATTTGATGTTAAAAAGGATGATAAACTACCAGAAAACATTGATGTTACTTATGAAAAGTCAGATAAAACCAATGAGGTTGGGATTAAATTTGAGGTGGTTAACAAAGTAGTAAACAATGTTTTCGATAACGAAATTGAATCTGATAACGACTCAAGTAAATTCCAAAGTCCTAATGATTGTTTAGAAAATGAAGAATGTTATTTTAACAACTACATACCAAAATCCCAAAACAACTCGAATGATGAACCTACTCTGGTTATGTACCAGATGTGTGGCTTAGACAAGTTGTTTTCGGAGAAGAGTTTCCAATTCAAAATGTCAATATGGACAAGATTGAGAAACTTTTTAAACCAGTGGAGGTGGATGTATCAGAAGTGGAGAGTTTGTCAAAGTCGAAGAGGTTTTTGAATTTTCAATAAGATAAAGCTTACTACAACAAGGCTAAAAACCCATGTTTTCAAAATAAAAATCAATACAATGGGAAGTATGGGCGGGGAAGTAGTAAGCAATTTCAAAAGAAAAATTTTCAGAAACCAGTGTATGTGAAGAAGACGAACTTTATGAAGAGCACAAGTTCAGGAAGTGACAAAGAATCTGAAATTTTTCGACAAACAAATGAAGAATTCTTTGTTCAACAGGAAAAGCAGAAACAGGCTGAAGGTACCAGTAGTGTTTCAGACAACCGGACTTGCTTCAGATGCAATGAACTTGGGCATATTACACGAAAATGTCCCAAACAAACGCCTAAGCCTATTAATGTTTCAAACAAACAGAAACTTTCAGATGAGAAGAAAAAGGGTCTGATGTTTGCTCCAAAAGAGATTTTAAAGAAACAAAATGAGTCTAAAATCAATGTTCAACCAATTAAACAGATTTTCAAACAAAAACAAACTGGTGAGACATCAAAACAAAATGAAAAGAAAGATTCAACATCTGGTGTGAAGAAAAATATTTTTTAACAAGCAAACTTGGATGCCTAAAACACAAGGTAAATCATCTGTTGAGGAGAAAAAGAAACAAACTTCTTCGACTGTGCAAGTCAAGAAGTATGTTCCAAAAGTTTCTGTTGTTGACAAAAAGAAATAAACTTCTTCAACTGTTCAAGTTAAGAAGTATGTTCCTAAACTTGTTCAACCATGTGACCCACAACCAGCAACTCTACCCAAGACCGGGAAGGCTTGGGTATCCCTTTTCAAGTAATTGCTTTTGATCATGTGAATAGGCTCCCGATGTCAATTTTGTCAAAGTGGATAATGGACAGTGGAGCTTCTCGGTACATGACAGGGATGCTAGCCTTGCTCTGTGATGTAAGATCTATCAAGGGAGGCTATGTAGGGTTTGCAGGTAATCAGGATGGTCGTATTATTGGGGAAGGTACATTATCAAACGGGAAAGTGTCATTTGAAAAGGTGAATTACATCGCTGAATTAGAGAACAATCTGTTGAGTATTTCATAGATTTGTGACCGTAAGTTCACCACACATTTCAACGAAAAAGAATGTTTGATTCTTAAACCAGGATTTGTTATACCTGAAGAATGGATCTTAATGCATGCACCACGCGAGAATGACCTCTATGTCCTCGACATGAATTTCGCAAACACAACGAACAATCAAGCGCAGTGTTTTGTTTCCAAAGCGACTGAGAAAGAGTCTGTTCTATGGCACCGAAAGATGGCACATATACATCTAAGAAAAATGAATTATCTTGTTCACAACGATCTAGTGGAGGGTGTATATTTGAAGAACAATCCTATGGGTGATGAATGTGTTAGCTGTAAGAAAGGCAAGCAAATGAGAAAGTCATACCTGAGGAAGATTCTGAATTCCATTAAGTTGCCGCTAGAGAGGTTACATATGGATCTATTCGAACCAGTAAATGTTGAAAGCATCTCCAGAGATTCATACTGCTTGGTTGTGACAGATGATTTTTCAAGATTCTCATGGGTATTGTTTCTTGAATCGAAAGATGAAGTATTTGAGAGTTTAATGATTATGTTCCGAAAGATTAAGAGCCTATACCAGTTGCCAATCAGAAGAATCTGAAGTGATAACGGTACCGAGTTCAAGAACAGCAGAATGACTGAATTCCATAATGATAAAGGGGTATTGCATGAATTTAGCGCTCCTTACACACCGCAACAGAACGGGGTGGCAGAAAGGAAGAACAGGATGCTAATTAAGGTAGCAAAAACAATGATAGTAGATTCAAATCTCCTTGTGAGTTTTTGGGGTGAAGCTGTTGCCTCTGCATGTTACACCCTCAATAAAGTGTTAACAGTCAAACCACACAACAAGACGTGTTTTGAGTTGCTCAACAAACGGAAGCCTAATCTGCAATATCATGAACCTTTTGGTTCTCCTTGCACGGTAATTGACCCTGATGGTAAACTCGTTGCAAGATCATTATAAGGTTTCTTCGTTGGATATGCAAGTCCACTAAAGCATGTATATCTACTGAGACTTAACAGAGTGATTCAGGCACAACATGTTGATTGCCAACGGTACACTTTGCCTACTCAGAAACCTGGTGATGCATGGCAGTTTGACTATGAGGTCTTATGGCAATTATTTGAGCTTCTAGAGGAGCAAACAGAAGAAGAACTGGTAATGCTATTTTAGCAACATCAGTCATCCTCTCATGAGCACGTCCCGAGACCTATTGTGGTCACACAACAACAAGGTAGTACTCATGATGCAGAATTTGGCCCTAGTAACACTCAAAAAGAAGATCAAACTCAGACCAAAGAAACAGTTGAACCCGCTGAGAATATTCATGCCATGGTGTTTGATGAATCTGATAACTCAGACTCTGACGGTCCATCGTTCGACGGAGGTGATTTTTATTCTGAGGGGGAGCAGATCTAGATTGATGGTCAAGCAGACGAAGTCCAGTAAAATGTGGAACAAAACATTTCAAATCTGGAAGACGAGGTGGTAGTTCCTAACGAAGTGATGCGAACGACACTATCTTATCACCCCGAGAAGTATATCATTGGAGAACGCCAATCAGGAGTCTGAACTCGACATCAAATTGATCAGGGCATATCATGTTTTTATATTGAAGTTGCTCCTTTACAAACTGATTTCTCAATTAAGTGCTTTATTTCGAAGGTTGATCCGAAAATGTACAAAGAGGCGCTTACTGAAGAATCGTGGGTAAATGCGATGCAAGAGGAGCCGAATCAATTTGAAAAGCTATGAGTTTGGAAGCTAGCTAATCTGCTCGCGGGGTCAAAGAATAATAAAAACAAAATGGGTATTCAAGTGTAAAAGAGATGACAGAGGAGTGATAGTCAGAAACAAAGCTCGCCTAGTGGTTCAAGGTTTTAGCCAGTAGGAAGGCATCAACTTCACAGAGGTTTATGCTCTAGTTGCTAGGCTCGAGGCGATTCGTATTTTCCTCGCTTTTGCATCTTGGAAAGGGTTTAAAGTTTATCAGCTCGATGTAAAATCAACATTTCTATACGAAAAGGTGAAAGAAGAGGTGTATGTCGGTTATCCATCGGGTTTACCGATCCAGTTCACAAAGATAAGGCCTACTTGCTAGATAAAGACTTATACGGGTTGCATCTGGCCTCGAGAGCCTGGTACGAGACTTTGTCTCAGCACCTGTTGTCGAATGGTTTTACTCGTGGCAAAGTAGATGCAACACTATTCACCAAAGAAGCTGATGGGCACCTGCTGATCGTGCAAATATACGTGGATATATAATCTTTGGTTCGACGAATGACGCATTGTACAAAGATTTTGAACGGGTCATGAAACTCAAGTTCAAGATGAGCTCAATGAGCGAGATGAAGTTTTTCTTAGGCTTACAAGTTGATCAGTTGCCTGGGGGAATCTTCATTCACCAAACAAAGTATGCTCACGTTGTGTTGGAGAAATTTAGCATGACGGGAACTTCACCTATGTCCACAACATTGGAGCTCTATCACGGAATTCATCCGGATCCCACGGTGGATAAAGTCCATGAGACTTTGTACCGGTCAATGATAGGGTCCCTCATGTACCTGACAGCGTCTCAACCAGACATTGTGTATCTCGCATGCCTCGCAGCGCGCTATCAATCTAGTCCGAGAGCATCTCACATGGTGATTGTTAAAAGAATTTTACGATATCTCAAAGGAAGCCCAAGTCTCGACTTGTGTTATCCAAAGAACGACGAATTCAACCTAGCGGGATACTCAGATTCTGATTATGGATGCTGCAAACTAAATGCGAAGTCAACCTTCTTTGGAACTAAACTGGTAACATGGCGGTGTAAGAAACAGACCATGGTCTCTCTCTCTCTCTCTCTCTACATGAGAAGTTGAGTACATCTCAGCTAGCAGCTGTTGTTCACATATATTGTGGATCCAACAGCAGATGAGAGACTATGGTCAGCAGTTTCTAAACACACCTATTTTCATAGACAATGAGGCTTCAATTGATATAACTAAAAACCATGTTCATCACTCTAAGACAAAACATATTGAAACTTAACATCACTTCATTCATGATTGCTATGAAAAGAAGTTGATTAGAATTGAAAAAATCCACACCGATGAACAAAAAGTTGATTATTACAAAAAAACCATTTGATAGATCAAAGTTTTAATATCTTTTGGAAACTTAACACTATGCGGCTTTTGTCATCAGGGGGTGTAATTGTCGAAAGTGATTCCAAGGCGGAGGAAGTTGAGACGTAATCTGCATCAGTTTGTCATTTTGTTCTTTTTAAAATATTTTTTTATTTTAGGGGGAGAAAATGTAGTACAAAATACAAAACATTTAAAAATTCAAAAATGTAAACACATATAAAAAAGACAAAAGAGTTAGTGTAAAAAGAGGAAATGATAGTACATTAGTAGACAGATACAACACGCTAATGAAATGGAAAGCTAAAAAAAGTGATAAACGGTCTCAGTGATGATATGCCAGTAGGTTTTTACACATCTAGTACATTGATTTCGAGATATAAACCTAAATAAAAAACTTTCTTAATTTGTGGGTAACATTTCTCGGATATATGGACTTAGTACTTCGATATTTCGTTTGAGATATTGCCTAATTCTGAGATATTAGGTCTTTATATTTATTGATATCTGGGATATTATACAAGAACTTCTGATTTTGTGTCAGCTATGGCCTAATCTTGTAGAATACTTTTGCGCTTAAACCCCCACACTGCATAAAAATTGAAAATATCAAAAGATATATATCAAGTGCAGTTCAAAAGATTCCTAAGTGGAACACACCTTTAAGTCGAGCCTTCATCTCTTTGTTTGAACGATAGTTCTAATCTGAGCTCTCAAGGCCTCCCACAAACCAAGGACATATATCATTTAGGTATATTCACCTGTAAGACTGAATCTAGGGAATCTTGATACGGGAGTATATTCTGAGGTGGGACACGCAATTAAGTTAGTTCCGAAGACATTAATCTTGTATCTTGAATAAATTGAAGTTTATGTGAAAATTTAAGTTGATAAGTATACTGATAATTTAAGTGAATCGTTTAAAACTTAAAGTTTATATAGATCAACGGTGCTTGTGATGTGTCATAGCTGATATGATCCTCTAACACAACTCACAAAAATATGTATTAAAATATGTTGTTGTTTCATTTCAGATAAAACCACAAAAAGATTTTAGGTGTGTTTTAGCATAAAGTTTGTAAAATACAAAAAGATTTTATTTCTGCTTTATTTTCAACAAACCATGTCATTAATTTGTAGCTTCAATATTTAAAAAAAAACCTTGGTTGAAAATGTCAGATGGTTCTTAATCGGGTCAACCAAGGTCATTAACTTGGACTTGGTTGACAAATCCAATGACCAGGGTCATTAACTTGAACTGGGTTATTCGAGTGGATATTTGAAGCTGCTAAATTTGAAAAATAAAATTTTTGAAATTTGAAAATCCCTCTCGCACATAACGGCCTTACGGACGAAAGGGACGGCCATTCACTATTAGTTGTATATTGGTCCAGTCATTCGAGAGTGTCATGCCCAAAAGTCCATTCGTCCGAGATGCAAGCAGTACACTATATAAAGGCCCATTCGCAATTATTTGCTCATTCATCCATTTCAGTCTCAGAGAAACAGTTTTCATATTCTCTGAACTTTTGATCTTTCTAAGTCGAGGTGCTGCCAAAATTTTTACATATTGTAGTGTTGATAGGCACAACACGTACAACGGTGTGACACCTGTGCTTGCGTAATCATTATTTGAACTCTGAACAGTTCAATTATCAATGAAACAATGTATTTTGATCCCCATATTTGTTTAATTGTGTTTAACAATTTCTCATTTCAATCCTTATTCAATTTCAAATCTAAATCGCTTTCTGGAAAGTTATACGCAAACTGATGCATAACCGTAATCATTTTAACACGACAAACACTCCGGAACATCAAAAATAGCCTAACATACCTTAAATAACCTTTACATAACTTAGAAATAATTTTTGGAGGGTTTGGTGTGCTAAAAATCAAGTTTATTCGATCGCAGGGACTATTTGCGTCAAACTGCAAAAGTCTACTGATTCGTATAGTAATGTACCTTCTGGAACTTGATCATAAGTTAAACATACCCTAAATATCCTTCGCATAGCTTAGAAATAGGCTTTGAGGGGTTCGGTGTGCAAAAATAATTTTTTTGGTCAAATAGGGACTAACAGCGTCAAAAAGTGCATAAGTTTGCATTTTCACGCATATCTTACGTTCTGATCATATTCGGACATCCAAAAATTTTTGTAATCATTAAAATATTTTATTTTAGTGATTGACATGTTAAAATTCCATTCTTCGCGTAATTTGGATCGTTTTTCGCATCCGTTCAAGTTTCGTCGTAATTAACCAAACAACGCAACCGTACGACCAAACGAACAGACATCCGAGATGTTTTCAAGCATATTTCATGTTCCCTATGCTTAAAATTCATTATGGAGCCTTGAAATGGGGTTAACGGGCCTTAAACGTGTCAAAAAGGGCCTTATATGCATGCATGGACTAATCTTGTAACTAGTGAAACTATTTCTGAATTGATCAGAGGTCACGGGCCGTGTAAGAAGGGGTCTCAGCCTACATGGGGCGCGAGAGCTGCCCAGATCAGCAAAACTCAATTTCTTCAATCAGCAGCTGGTTTCTAGGTTATTGTACATGGTTTCTTCATTCTATGGACTGGTATTTAGGCTCCCATTGTATACAAAACAGTGTGCCACACTTGTATGGTCCAGATTTGTCACACCCCAACCACGTAAAACAACAAATCGTGGCAGAAACGTCGGGGAGTGTCGTAACAGAATCATTGTTTCTTAACACATGGACATTTGAAGTTTTGTTTTTATTAAATTGAAAGAGGTTACAATGTCTTATAAACAAAGAAAGATAACTTAATTAACCAGTCTTGCATCTTTTATTGTCACTAAGGCCCTCGTCCAATCCTATGTTTGCATCATGATCATCTAATAACAGCACCTGAAACACATGTGAAAATAGGTACGTCAGCATAAAAATGCCTGTGAGATACATAGGTTTTACTTAAATAGGAATCATGACTTATAAGTTTAAAGAAAAATGTTTAACAAAAATAGTCATGAACCTTAAAATATTTTCTTTTAGAAAACATACGAAAGTTGATAAGAAAACAGATGATATAAAAGAATAATGCATGATTAAATAAATAATAAAGTAAAAATGAGTTTGTATAAAATATGCTGCTTGTAAAACGATGTTTTGTAAAGATATGATAATTGTGTAAAATGTATTATGTCAAAATTGAAATGGTTTAAATAACGCTAAGATATGTAATATCATAAAAGCACTTATATATAGGAAATACCAGCGGCGTATCCACCATGCTTTTATCATATTACACACGCCTCGTTATTTAAATCACTTACCCAAACAAATCATCAATGTAAAAATGTTTATGTATAATCAATTTATACTTTGGTTTTGTAAATAACATATCAAACTATGCTTTGTTTTTGAAAATAACATATCAACTATGTTTTGGTTTGAAAATAACATATCAACTATGTTTTGGTTTTGAAAATAACATATCAACTATGTTTTGGTTTTGAAAATAACACATCAACTATGTTTTAGTAAATAATAGGGCCAGTAATATATTAAAATATATGTTGGATTTGTACATAGTATATCAAATTATACTTTGGTAAATAATAACACATATGGGAGCATATCAAACTATACTTTGGTAGTATATCAAAATATACAAAAGAAAATGTGATTTAGTATTCATTCAAACCTTAGTGCATCAAACTACACCTTAGGGACTATAGAAATACCACAAAGGAAATTTCTATTTGGTAAAAATTTGGTTTCTGACATTCCATACAACAGGAATGGGGTGTCTAATCCTATAGTGCTATATCTTACTACCAATTGGCTTGGCGAATGTATAAAATAAGTACAATCCAACAATTAGTTTTATAATTTTTGAAAATTTGTGTTTAAACCATAGATAATTGTTCAATTTGTCAAAAGATAAGTACTAACATGTATAATCATATAGTTGAAATCATGAAAAAAACAAATAGGCACATATGTTTCACCACAAAACATTTGAAAGCAGTAAAAGAGGGGACTATGTACTCACTTGAGAATTCTTAGAAGTCTTGAATAACAACCAAGCAAAGCTAGAAGGATCACGGAAATCAATCGGCAACTAATATAGATAACTACATTAATAACCGGACCTAAATCGGGAGATCGGATAGAATGAAGTTTCGTAAACCAAATGAGTATTTGAACTCATATGATACGGTTAAACAAAGCCTACATATTAAATCGAAACCTATCCTAAGCGCTTATGACCCATTATGACCCGTTTAGGTACGCTACTTTAATGCGTCATTCGCGTAAAATGCGTTCGGACCGCCTAACTAGTCTTATGACAAGTATTATATGCCTTAACATGTCTAATAATGTAACCTAATCAGTTTAGATGTAAAAATTTAGGTTACATATGCATAAAATTAATTTATGCGTAAAAAGGGAATTTTGGTCATTTTCCTAAGGCATATAAAATATGTTTGGTCGGATCCTAATGATCGACCAAACGGGTCGGGTTCGAAAGTCTAAGCGGTTGTTTAGACCGCTTATCTTTCGACCCTACATAAGCACTAAACTAAAAGTTACGAGCTAAACATGTGAAAACATGTTTAACGAAGTTAGAAAACAAGTTTTATATCAAAACAAAGGGTTTTGATACCCAAGAATAGTTTGGTTGCAAAATACGCATGAATACGCATTTTGACCGAAACTATGACTCGTCACTATACCTAATCAACGTGGTAATCAGTAGGTATAGTCACACGGGACTATGACCATCGTGATTACGCTCACGTTGCGAAGTTCAAACGAACTTCATGTTGACCATTGACTGGTTAAAGCAGAATGTCAAACACTGTTTGACTTTTATACTTAAAAACGCATAAAAGAACGAAAGAAACTTACAAGAGGTCCAAGCGATGGAGATTTGATTCAAGTTGCTCAGATATGAGGTGTGGAAACCCCAACTTAGAGCAGAAATGAATCAAGGTGTGAGGTTGCAAATGAATTGGGTATTTATAGATTTTGGGCCACCGTTAGGATCGTTCCTCGATTTACGAGCTTCAATCTTGGCCCTCCATTTGTGCCCATTGTTTTACAAACCTATGGGTGCCCCAAAACAAGCTCATGGTATTGAAAAAGCAAGAACCAAAGCCAGAAACCAGCTGCTGATTGCAGAAACTGGTTTTTGCAGATCTGGGAGCTCTCGCGCCCCGCGTAAGAGTCAGGGAATTCTTACGCGCCCCGTGTAAGCCAGGTTTGGCAGATTTGCAGTTTAGGTCCCTGAAGTTGTAAATCTTGGTTTTCGATGTTTTTCGGCGTATTTAAGCCCCGTTAACCCCATTTCAAGCCTCTAAAATGAAGTTCAAGTATAGGGAACATAAAACATGCTCAAAAATATCTCGGATGTCGGTTCGTTTGGCTGTACGGTTGCGTTGTTCGGTTAATTACGACGAAACATGAACGGACGCGAAAAACGATCCAAATTACGCGACGAATGGAATTTTATCATGCCAATCATTAATATAAAATATTTAAATGATTACATAAATTTTTGGATGTCCGGATATATTCAGAACATAAGATATACGCGTAAATGCAAACTTATGTACTTTTTGACGCTTTTTGTCCCTGTTTGACCCAAAAGTTTATTTTTGCGCACCAAACACCTCAAAGCCTATTTCTAAGCGATGCAAAGGATATTTAGGGCATTTTTAAGCCCATGTCACTGTTCTGGAGTGTTTGTTAAACTGATTACGTTTACGCATCAGTTCGCGTATAACTTTCCAGAAAGCGATTTAAAGCTTGAAATCGAACAAGAATTGATATGTGAAAATGATACACATATTTATACAAATCCCAAGTATGAAACACAATATTTCATTGATTTGGTATTTGTTTGATGGTCGTGGAGGCACACATGTCACACTCTCCCCTACTTCAGGAAATTTCGTCCCGAAATTTATTTAGAGGAAACTTGTGAGAGCTTGAAACTTGAAGTCGAAAGGATAAAAGAACACTGGTTAGGGTTCTGAACTTCTAGTAAATTTAAATAACATCACATTTGCAATGTAAGAGGGACACTTATATACAAGTATATGAAGCGCCATTGGTGCGTCCACCGTACCTTCATTACATTGTTCACGTTTTGTTATTGTTGCCACTATCGGTTCTTACACATGATAAATCTTACTGAGGTTTCTATGCACTGAATTTCATAATTATGTATGCATCCATAATTACAAAATTCCTTGCATAGTCCACACAGTGCATTTTATAATGTGTAGGGGAAAACCAAATGAACGAACATGTGATGAGTATGACTAGACCACCATAGGGTCCTTTTAATTAAATCAACAAATGATCTCTTTAAATAGACAACCAATGAGTCTTTTCAGCTATATCATCACATGACATTCCCATCCAGATTTGAATCAATCTTTTAACTAGACCACTCAAGGGGTCTCTTTTGAATTTTGGAATGGTACTATATAATCCAAGGGTCTTAACTATTACGTAGAAGCCCATTAAGGATTTGAGGTAGTACCTTTGGATATCCTACTATGAATCCCTCATATGAAGATATGGAAGGTTCTACGAGGATTTGGATAATCGAAAATTCGGATCACACAAAAACATAAAAGAAAACACATAAACAGATAATCACATAATTGTTTAACTTGACCTTTAATTTGTTATCTTTGGACACGGGTATTTAAAGCACCCTAGGAATCCAATTCGTGGATTTTATTTGGCACTTCAAACATTTCAAAAAAAAATCTAACTATGAAGATAGGAAGATCTTAATAGGAATTCGGCTTTGTCCTTATTGAATCGTAATGTACGTATTAAGGCACACAAAGAATTCAATTAAGGACTCCGATTTAAACGATAATCATCCACAAGGATCTAATCGTGAAGATAAGAAGATCCTATATGGATTTTGGAATTCGAAGAGCGGGAGACGCTTCGAAACCTTGCACTAGACATGCTTAAGTTGATACACGAGGTAGAATGTTTCATGGAGTTGAGGCGCTAGATATGCCAAGGCAACATATGAAGCAGAATTTTGGAGGTTGGGTTAAATCAATCATACGAGCATAATGTTTTTGAAAGAAATGCATGGGGTTCTTTTAGAAATGTGTTTAATGATTTTAAAGCCTTACATAATACTTTTGAAATCATACAGTAGATGTATTAGGTAAATATGTTTATAAATTGTTTTAAAATCACGTGAGATGAATTTTGAAATTATGTATAAGATTTTTGAAAACATGGATGATGCTTTTGAAATCATGCACTTGATATATTAAGTAAATATACTATGTTAAAAATGGTTTTCAAACTATATGAAATGTTTTGAAATCATGAAGGTTGTTTTTTTTTGAAAAATATATACTATGCATGTTGTTATAAAAACTAGAATGAAATGATATAGGTATGAGATCGTAGAATACCCTTAGTTATTAAACCAAGGATTTAAAGTGATTACTCAAAATGTCACTTATATTCTGTACTTTGTTTCTTAGAATGAAACGAGTACTTAGATTTTTTGAGGAAATCATGAGCGATCACATGAATGAGAGAACTACAAGAGTAGTTTGTAAACAACATAGTTCTTTGGTGTAGGTATCGTAGAGGAATGCCACACACATATGTAACTACACTTGTACATCAGAATTGTAAACAATGATTTATTTATAAACTAAACACATTGTTTCAGAGTTCAAGGAAAAAGGAAACAAAAACATAAGACTTAAATTATTTAAAGCAGCATCATCTTCTAATCAGCCAAATGCTCATCCGTGGGTCAGATTTGCATTGACAAACTTTGGGTATTCATCCCTGAAATGACTCGTCTTGCCATAGAAGTAGCAAGTACCAGGATGAAAACGAGCTTGTGCTGGATCGGCTTGAAGTTGAACAGGGTTCTGAACAGCTTGGTTTAGCACAGTGACTGAACGACAAACTCTTGCCGTATGGCCAATAAGTCCACAGTTGAAACATCTTCGGCATTTGACACTGGCATGGTGATGGAGGTTACAATGATGGCACAAAGGAGTTGTTCCCAAGTACAGCTTCTTGGCTGGTGGTGCTGTCACCAGGCTAGGTTCTGCTTAATTTGGTGCAACGGCTGGAGGATTCTTTGAAGCTTTACGCTTCTTCGATTTTTGTGAAGGTTTGGCTTCTGTTTCCTTTGATGCTTCTCGGGTGGCTTCATCATGGAGACGGGACATGGCAACGGCTAATTCAGCAGTCTTCTGGATTACTACACCTATTCGTTGGGCAAATTTGGTAGCTAGTTCGGACATCTGAGTGTCGCTGCGATGAAGAGACATTCTAGAGGAAATGGAAGACATAGGAAGAAACAAGTGAAACAGAATGACAACGCATAAAAATTGTGATCATTTGTTTGTTACCTAAGGCAAACAAATGAGACGGTGACTAATCAAAGTAAGCGGGTCATATTAATGTATCGCGAAGACATGCTTTAGCCTATAAGTGGACACTCACCCCAAGAGTTCCCAGGTAAGAGTGACTGGTCCGATTATGTGGATTTGTACGAACACTCTAGCCTTAGACAGAAAACTCGGGATACAGGCATTCACTCTTCCAGATTGCACGTGTTCACATTATAAGACCCAAACCTTGACGAGATTTTGAAAACTTTGAAGGTTCAAAACCTTATAATAAATCATCCTAGAACAGATGATTGGTTTTCAAAGCGGATTTGAAATTTGTGTTCTTGTTGTGGTTGTCACCTAAGGATAAGTGACGGTATTGTTTTAAGATCTAAACACAAGAATCTTGTGTTAGGGTCTTAGGAAGGTTATAGACTAGGTCAAAGCGTTACTAATAACCTAATTCCCTATAACCATGAGCTCTAATACCAATTCTTCTGTCACACCCCGACCAACTAAAACAACAAATCGTGGCGAAAACATCGGGGAGTGTCGTAACAGAATCATTGTTTCATAAGACATGGAAATTGAAGTTTTGTTTTATTAAATTGAAAGAGGTTACAATGTCTTATAAACAAAGAAACATAACTTAATTAACTAGTCTTGCATCTTTTATTGTCACTAAGGCCCTCGTCCAATCCTATGTTTGCATCATGATCATCTAATAACAGCACCTGAAACACATGTGAAAATAGGTACGTCAGCATAAAAATGCCTGTGAGATACATAGGTTTTATTTAAATAGGAATCATGACTTGTAAGTTTAAAGAAAAATGTTTAACAAAAATAGTCATGAACCTTAAAATATTTTCTTTTAGAAATCATACGAAAGTTGATAAGAAAATAGATGATATAAAAGAATAATGCATGATTAAATAAATAATCAAGTCAAAATGAGTTTGTATAAAATATGTTGTTTGTAAAACGATGTTTTGTAAAGATATGATAATTGTGTAAAATGTATTATGTCAAAATTGAAATGGTTTAAATAACGCTACGATATGTAATATCATAAAAGCACTTATATATAGGAAGTACCAGCGGCGTATCCACCATGCTTTTATCATATTACACACGCCTCGTTATTTAAATCACTTACCCAAACAAACCACCAATGTAAAAATGTTTATGTATAATCAATTTATACTTTGGTTTTGTAAATAACATATCAAACTATGCTTTGTTTTTTAAAATAACATATCAACTATGTTTTGGTTTAAAAATAACATATCAACTATGTTTTGGTTTTGAAAATAACATATCAACTATGTTTAAGTTTTGAAAATAACATATCAACTATGTTTTAGTAAATAATAGGTCCAGTAGTATATTAAAATATATGTTGGATTTGTACATAGTATATCAAATTATACTTTGGTAAATAATATCACATATGGGAGCATATCAAACTATACTTTGGTAATATATCAAAATATACAAAAGAAAATGTGATTTAGTATTCATTCAAACCTTGGTGCATCAAACTACACCTTGGAGACTATAGAAATACCACAAAGGCAATTTCTATTTGGTAAAATTTTGGTTTCTGACATTCCATACAACAGGAATGGGGTGTCTAATCCTACAGCGCTATATCTTACTACCAATTGGCTTGGTGAATGTATAAAATAAGTACAATCCAACAATTAGTTTTATAATCTTTGAAAATTTGTGTTTAAACCATAGATAATTGTTCAATTTGTCAAAAGATAAGTACTAACATGTATAATCATATAGTTGAAATCATGAAAATAACAAATAGGCACATATGTTTCACCCCAAAACATTTGAAAGCAGTAAAAGAGGGGACTATGTACTCACTTGAGAATGCTTAGAAGTCTTGAATAACAACCAAGCAAAGCTAGAAGGATCATGGAAATCAATCGGCACCAAATATAGATAACTACATTAATAACCGGGCCTAAATCGGGAGATCGGATAGAATGAGGTTTCGTAAACCAAATGAGTATTGGAACTCATATGATATGGTTTAACATAGCCTACATACTAAATCGAAACCTATCATAAGTGCTTATGACCCATTATGACCCGTTTAGGTAGGTTACGCTACTTTAACGCGTCGTTCGCGTAAAACGCGTTCGGACCGCCTAACTAGTCCAATGACAAGTATTATATGCCTTAACATGTCTAATAATGTTACCTAATCAGTTTAGATGTAAAATTTAGGTTACATATGATTAAAATGAATTTATGCGTAAAAAGGGCATTTTGGTCATTTTCCTAAGGCATATAAATTACCTATCATACAACTAACTAAACGAAGTGACCATAAGGTATAACCTTGGAAGGTTATTCCCTATACAACTATGGTCACAAAATATGTTTGGTCGGATCCTAATGATCGACCAAACGGGTCGGGTTCGAAAGTCTAAGCGGTTGTTTAGACCGCTTATCTTACGACCCTACATAAGCACTAAACTAAAAGTGACGAGTTAAACATGTTAAAACATGTTTAACGAAGTTAGAAAACAAGTTTGATATCAAAACAAAGGGTTTTGATGCCCAAGAATAGTTTGGTTGCAAAATACGCATGAATACGCATTTTGACCGAAACTATGACTCGTCGCTATACCTAATCAACGTGGTAATCAGTAGGTATAGTCTCACGGGACTATGACCATCGTGATTACGCTCACGTTGCGAAGTTCAAACGAACTTCGTGTTGACCATTGACCGGTCAAAGCAGAAAGTCAAACACTGTTTGACTTTTATGCTTAAAAACGCATTAAAGAACGAAAGAAACTTACAAGAGGTCCAAGCGATGGAGATTTGATTCAAGTTGCTCAGGTATGAGGTGTGGAAACCCCAACTTTGAGCAGAAATGAATCAAGGTGTGAGGTTGCAAATGAAACATGATGGGTATTTATAGATTTCGGGCCACCGTTAGGATCGTTCCTCGATTTACGAGCTTCAATATTGTCCCTCCATGTGTGCCCATTGTTTTACAAACCTATGGGTGCCCCAAAACAAACTCATGGTATTGAAAAACCAAGAACCAAAGCCAGAAACCAGCTGCTGATTGCAGAAACTAGTTTTTGCAGATCTGGGAAGCTCTCGCGCCCCGCGTAAGAGTCAGGGAAGTCTTACGCGCCCCGTGTAAGCCAGGTTTGGCAGATTTGCAGTTTAGGTCCCTGAAGTTGTAAATCTTGGTTTTCGATGCTTTTTCGGCACATTTAAGCCCCGTTAACCCCATTTCAAGGCTCTAAAATGAAGTTAAAGTTTAGGGAACATAAAAAATTCTCAAAAATATCTCGGATGTCGGTTCGTTTGGCCGTACGGTTGCGTTGTTCGGTTAATTACGATGAAACACGAACGGACGCGAAAAACGATCCAAATTACGCGAAGAATGGAATTTTATCCTGCCAATCATTAATATAAAATATTTTAATTATTACATAAATTTTTGGATGTCAAGATATATTCAGAACGTAAGATATGCACGTAAATGCAAACTTATGCACTTTTTGACGCTTTTAGTCCCTGTTTGACCCAAAAGTTTATTGTTGCGCACCAAACACCACAAAGCCTATTTCTAACTATGCAAAGGATATTTAGGGCATGTTTAAGCCCATGTCACTAATCCGGAGTGTTTGTCGCGTTAAACTGATTACGTTTACGCATCAGTTCGCGTATAACTTTCTAGAAAGCGATTTAAAGCTCGAAATCGAACAAGAATTGATATGTGCAAATGATACACATATTTATACTAATCCCAAATATGAAACACAATATTTCATTGATTTTGTATTTGTTTGATGGCCGTGGAGGCACAGATGTCACAAGATTGAAGCTCAAAGTTCGAGAAACGATCTTAACGGTTCTTGAAAATCTATATAAACCCACCTCAATTCATTCCAAACTCATACATTTGATCCAAATTCAGCTCTAAGTTGAAGCTCTCACTTATGAAGGCTTCATACCTGAGTTTTTTTCGATCAAATCTTCCTAGCTTGGACCTTTTGTAAGTTTCTTTCGTGCTTTTATGCGTTTTTAAGCACGGAAGTCGAATAGTGTTTGACTTTCTGCTTTGACCAGTCAATGGTTAACACGAAGTTCGTTTGAACTTTGCAACATGAGCGTAATCACGATGGTCATAGTCCTTTGTGACTATACCTACTGATTACCATGTTATTTAGGCAGAGTGACGAGTCATAGTTTCGGTCAAAATACGCGTTTATGCGTATTTTGCAACCAAACTATTCTTGGGTATCAAAACCATTTGTTTTGATATCAAACTTGTTTTCTAACTTAGTTAAACATGTTTAACTCATCACTTTTAGTTTAGTGCTTATATAGGGTCGTAAGATAAGCGGTCTAAACAACCGCTTAGACTTTCGAACCCGACCCGTTTGGTCGATCATTAGGATCCGACCAAACACATTTTGTGACCATAGTTGTATAGGGAATAACCTTCCAAGGTTATACCTTATGGTCACTTCGTTTAGTTAGTTGTCTGATAGGTAGTTTATATGCCTTAGGAAAATGACCAAAATGCCCTTTTTACGCATAATTTCATTTTAAGCATATGTAACCTAAATTTTGACATCTAAACTGATTAGGCAATAATATTAGACATATTAAGGCATATAATACTTGTCATAGGACTAGTTAGGCGATCCGAATGCGTTTTACACAAACGACGCGTTAGCGTAAGCTACCTAAACGAGTCGTAATGGGTCGTAAGCACTTAGGATAGGTTCCGATTTAGAATGTAGTTTTTGTCAAACCATATTACATGAGTTCCCATACTCATTTGGTTTATGAAACCTCATTTTATCCAATCTTCCGATGTAGGTCTGATTTATTAACAAAGTTACCTATATTAGGTGCCGATTGATTTCGTGATCCCTCAAGCGTTATTTGATTGTTGTTTCAAGATCTTTTAGCTATCTCAAGTGAGTACATAGTCCCCTCTTTTACTATTTTCAAATATTTTGGGGTGAAATACATGTGCCTACTTGTTACTTTCGTGCTATTCATGTTATTATAACATCTGCTTGCTATGTTTATATAGTACACGTATAGTACATGATTTCATCCATGTTTTTGCTATATATGTTTTATTAATATGCTAGTACATTGATTTCATAAACACATTTATTTCATATATTTATTTTAGCATATGTACACATTGATTTACAACACATTTTACTATGTACGTTCACTTAGCATATTTAGTACATTATTTTCTCATAACATGCTTACATTTGGTATGAAATTTGGTTTGTTTAACGGGATAAAAATACGTTCATTAACACCGATCATGCCGCTCGGTAATAGGTAGTGGTACCATAGGACTTGACAACTCCCATTCCGGAAATCCTAGGTTTGTTTGGACGTAAGGAATGACCGAATCCGAAAACATTTTTGATAAACCTTTAACTTGTTAAGGGTTTGTCCGTCAGTCTCAAGGCTTGGATGTATACGTAAAACATTACCACATAAATGTTCTTATCAATAAAGCATTTATTTTACAAAACATAAATTTTGACTTAAACTATGATTTATTCAAATATATTGTTTTATGCATTGTACTTATGGTTTTAGTTAACACATTTCACTTGCCATACATTACATTTGTTTACACGTAAACATTCTGACATTGGTTTAAACAAGGTATTTTGGTGGTTCATTTTTGGGTAAGTGATTTAAATAACGAGGCGTGTGTAATATGATAAAAGCATGGCGGATACGCCGCTGGTACTTCCTATATATAAGTGTTTTTATGATATTACATATCGTAGCGTTAATTAAATCATTTCAATTTAGATATATTACATTTTACACAAATAACATATCTTCACAAAACATTGTTTTACAAACAACATATTTTATACAAACTCATTTTACATGGTTATTCATATAACCATACATCTTTCTTTTACATCATCTGATTTCTTATCGATTTTCGTATGATTTATAAAAGATAACACTTTACAAGATTTATGACTAACTTTTGTTAAACATTTCTTTGAACTTACAAGTCATGAATCCTATTTTAACAAAACCTATGTATCTCACAGGCATTTTTATGCTGACGTACCTATTTTCACATGTGTTTCAGGTGTTGTTAGATGATCATGATGCAAACATAGGATTGGACGAGGGCCTTAGTGACTTAAAACTATGAAAGACAGTTTAATTCTTGTTTTGCTTCTGTAAATTTCTAGACAATGTAAACATTTTAACTAATAAAACAAAACTTCAATTACCATGCGTTGTGAAACAGTGATTCAGGTACTCCACTCCCCGACTCTTCCGCCGTGGTTTGTTGTTTTACGCGGTCGGGGTGTGACAAATGGGAAAGGCAAAGGCTACTAATTTTGATTCCAAACACAATGTTATGGGTGGTTTTCTGCTCATGTATCCTGACTAATATTCTGGCTATGTTTCTTTTGTTGTGACCAGGATACCGGATCAGGATATTGGTAACATCCTGATACAATATACTGGTAGTAACTAATTAACTCACGTGCAGATTATTGGAACAAGTCTATAACGTTCAAGTGGACTTCTTCTCCTTGAGACTCGGGCAAATCTGTTGAATTATGGACGTTGAAGCCGGAAGACGTGGACTACAACGTTCACAAAGGGAATATTCGCAGCATCTCGGTTTTATAGGATAGTTTGTTATTTTCATTTTATTATAATTGGAATGATCGGATTAGATAAGAACACACACACAATCTCTCGAGCTCTCTTTCTCTCTAGCTGCAAACATTCTCAACACACTTACACTTGTATTCAAATCATTTTGTAACACTTAGTTGATCCGCAATCTAGATTGATCAAGGGTTTTCCTCGTACATCTCGTGTTACCCTTTACATTTTTGCTCATTATTTGATTGTAGATACAGCTCAATATCCTGAGCCGTATCCTGATAACTGTTTTTGCAAACAATTAAACCAGCATATTTTCAATACACATTCTTAGCACACTACCTCACTTAACTAATTTGATCACTTAATTGCTTCGGTAATTTTTGACCAAAAAATTTTGGCGCCCACTGTGGGGCAAGTGGTGCTATTTCTACTAAAAGCTTTTGCAAAATCATTACTTGGTTTTCTATTTTCAAAAATTTTTTCTACACTATTTTCAATGGCCTCGAGATCAAACATGAGCTCTTCTACCGTATCTGCTACAACCTCTGCAACAATTGGTTCGGTGCTTCCACCACCTCCTCCGAGAATGCAAACCTCTTCACAAGGAACTGAAATTCATGTGGCTCGGGATGTTATCCCCACTCGCAATATTCAGGGATCTGGTCCTGTTTTGGCCTCTAATGAAGAAATTCTAACTTTATTTGGTAGTGTACAGGAACAGATGAGGCAGCAGCAGGAGACCAACCAAATGCTGATGTGAGAGATACAACTCTTGAAATCCAGCTTAAGCAGGCCCGCTGAGGATACTGTCACTCCCTTGCAACCCAGAGCTCTAAACTTCAGTTCTGTAGTATATACTGAGGATAACAAGGGAAATATTATGCCTAGCCATTCTCAGAATCATACTCCTGAGATACCCTCTTCGGTTAGGGTGTCAACTGTGAGAAGCTCAGGATATGCTTCAGGCTATGGCCAAAATCCTCATACTGGTAATGTACCTAATAATAATAATAATACTCTTGCTACTAATGGTATTGGATCTTTGCAGGATGCAGGTATGACATCAGCACTTTCTAGGGAGCTTCAAAAGTTAAAGGACATGATATCCAGTGTACCTGGAGTAGTCCAGCCAATCCCAGAAGTATCCCAGGATAGCCACAAGATTTCTCGGTTTGCATATCCTATTTGTGATGCTGAAATCCCGAACAGATTTCAAACCCCCAACATGAAGCTCTACAACGGAACCACGGATCCCGAAGTGCATATTGCCCAGTATAGGGAAAGGATGGAAAAGCATGCCTATGCAAGGGTTTTGGTTCTACCTTAATAGGATCAGCCTTAAAATGGCTTTTAAACGTTCCTCCTCATTCTATTACATCATTTGCTCATTTAGTAAATTTATTTAATAGTCAGTTTTCTTGCAGTCAGAGTTTTGAAAAACTAACCAGTGATCTCTACAGGATAACTCAAGGACCTCAGGAATCCTTGAGAGATTATGTAAACAAGTTTAGCCGGGAATCCTTAGATATCCCACATCTTGATGTTGCAACAGCTGTGCAGGCTTTCAATATGGGATTGCAAAAAGATTCTCAATTTTACCAGTATCTTGTAATGAATCCCTGCAGGAACCTGGATGAAGCTCGGAACAGGGCTTTAAGATATATTCGACTGGAGGATGACAAAAAGATGCAACAGTGGATGAATTCATCCACAACCTATGAGTCAACCAACAGGAAATCAGAATCCTCGTATAAACCATATCGCTCTAAGGCATATGGCAGGAATGACAGCAAGAAAGTGAATGCTGTTGAAGATGAGGATCCTGAGGAGTATCCTGAGTTATCAGAATATTGTTTTTCTGTTAATATACCTGAACTGATGTATGCTATGCAGGGTTTAGGAGACAAAGCAAGGTGGCCCCGGAAGAATCAACAAAAAGCTGATTGGAAGGATAAGTCCAAATGGTGTGCCTTCCATGAGGATTTCAGACACATCACAGAGGATTGCATTGCTCTGAGAAAAGAAATAAGCTATCTCTTGAGCAAGGGATATCTGAAGGTCCTCCTGGGAAGAAAGAAGAATAAGGGTCAGGATACTGAGAAGGATCCTGAATGAGCAGCATCACCTCCTGCGGATGCCAAGATAATTAACTTCATTTCAGGAGGATCCGATATCTATGGGACCTCTTATTCTGCAGCAAAAAGACATGCAGAGGAGGCTAAGGCAGAGAGGAGAGATAAGCCAACTAGGATGTCAACCCTCACGATTGATAAAGTGATCACGTTCGATAATGATGATAGGGATACTGTCCAGGATCCTCATCATGATGCTTTGGTAATAACTTTATATGTTGCTAATCATTTTGTGTGCAGGATACTGGTAGATAATGGCAGCTCCGTCAACATAATTCAGCTAGAAACATTGAAGAGAATGAATGTATCCCCGATGGATATTACTTCGAAATCCACTGTTCTTGTTAGGTATAGTGGAGAAGCAAGGAATACCGTGGGAGAGATAAAATTGCATGTGTATGTTGAAGGGGTCAACTCAATTGAACGATTTTGTGTCATGGACTCTTTATCCTACTACAATATTATATTGGGTAGGCCATGGATCTATGATATGAAAGCTGTGCCATCGACCTACCATCAGTGCATCAAGATTCTTACCCCTTGGGGGGTAGTCAAGGTGGAAAGTGATCAACAGGAAGCAAAGGAGTGTTACTCTTTATCGATTAAATCCTCTACAAAGCCTAATGCAGCATAGCAATTAAAGATGAGAGCCCAGGATATCGTGGAGGCTTCAGAGCAGGATGTAAAGAAAATTATCATGGATCAGGATAATCCAGATATCTCGGTGCTCGTAGGAACCAATATCCCTCAGGATATTGAAAATCAATTGACTAACTTTTTGAAATGCAGGATGTCAACATTCGCGTGGAAACACGAGGATATGACAGGTATTTCCAAGGATATTATAACTCACAAGCTCAGAATTGATAGGTCTTTCAAGCCTGTCCAACAGAAACGAAGGAAGTTTGCTCCAGAACGTAACACTATCATTCAGGAAGAAGTTGAAAGGTTATTAAAGAGCAAGATGATTCGGGAAGTGAAATTTCCCAGATGGCTAGCAAATGTAGTGGTGGTGCAAAAGAAAAATGGGAAATGGAGAGTCTGTGTAGATTACACAGACTTAAACAAAGCTTGTCCCAAAGACCCATTTCCTCTACCTCATATTGATTCAATGGTGGATGCTACTGCCAGCCATGAGATGTTAACCTTCATGGATGCATCCTCAGGATTCTAGCAGAACCAAATGGAACCCTCCGATCAGGAGGATACTACTATCATGACACCAACAGGTATTTATTGGTATACTGCCTTGCCTCTCGGTTTGAAAAATGCAGGTGCAACATACCAGAGATTGGTGAATATGATGTTTAAAGACAAACTGGGGGACACCATGGAGGTGTATATTGATGATATGGTGGTAAAGTCCAAAAAGGCTGAGGATCATCTCCAGGATATTGAAGGTGCATTTGATATCCTGGACCAATACAATATGAAACTGAATCCTGCCAAATGCCATTTTGGAGTGGGGCAGGAAAGTTTCTGGGATACATGGTGACTAAAAGAGGGATAGAAGCAAGCCCAGAACAGATCAAAGCCATCTTGGATATCAAGTCACCTTCCAACATGAAAGATGTACAAAGACTGACGGAACGAGTAGCAGCATTAAACAGATTTATCTCAAGATCCTCGGAAAAATGCAAGGAATTCTACGATATCCTGAAGAAGAATAAGAAATTTGAATGGGGAGAGAAGCATGAAGTAGCCTTGCAGAATCTGACTGCACCTCTATTAATGAAGCCAGAAAATGGTGAACCATTATCCCTGTATCTTGCAGTATAAGGGAATGCGGTAAGTGCTGTCCTGGTAAAGGATCACGAAGGTCAGCAATATCCTGTCTATTATGTTAGCAAAAGTTTATTAGATGCTGAAACTAGATATTCTCATTTAGAAAAATTGATATTGGCCTTAGTTATGGCATCTACAAAACTTAGACATTATTTTGAGACACATAGGATTCATGTTAAAAGCAACTATCCTGTTAAAAATGTGCTTAGGAAACCCTAGATGTCAGGTAGGATGGCTAAATGGTCAGTAAAATTAAGTGCCTATGATCTAGTATATGAACCTAGAAATGCCATTAAGTCTCAGGCCCTAGCTGACTTTGTGGCTGATTTCAGTAGTGATATTCAAAATGAAGTAGACCTGGAAGTGCAACAGCTAGGAGAAAATTTAGAATCCTGGACATTATATACTTATGGTGCATCTAATATAAGAGGTGTAGGTTTGGGTATACTACTAAAATCGCCACAGGGGACATATTACCCCAGGCTATTAGGTGTGAGTTTCCTGCCACCAATAATGAAGCAGAGTATGAAGCTTTGATTGCAGGGTTAGAATTGGCTAAGAACATGAATATTAAGAGTTTGCAAGTGTATGTTGATTCCTTGTTAATTACTAATCATTTTAATGGATCCTATGCAGTTAAAGGTGAGAAGTTAATCGAGTATCTCAAAATTCTCAAAAAATTAGCAGGATATTTCAATGTTTTTACACTTGAACAGGTACCAAGAGAGGATAATGCTGAAGCCGATGCTTTAGCAAATCTAGGATCATCAGTCAGGATACCGGAAGGAACCCAAATACCAATACTACATATCCTATATCCTGTGATGGATCTTCTCAAATCTCAGGATAGGGAAGTAGTAAGTATCCAGGATCCTGATGATGAGTATCCCGAGGAGGATCCTAAGTCCTGACGGCTCCGATTATGAGATATATTAAGGACGGACACATCCCAAAGGATGAGAATCCTAAGGCCTTTAGAATGAAGGTATCACGATTCACTATTATAAATAATGTTTTGTATAAGAAATCTCTTGCAGGACCATACCTGAGGTGCTTGGAGGATCCCGAAACTAAAGAAGTGCTTCAGGATATACACGAAGGAGATTGTGGTAACCATACTGGGGGCAGGTCGTTATTCTCAAAGGTATTAAGAACAGGATACTATTGGCCGACGATGAGGAAAGATGCTGCAGAATATGCCCGAAGATGTGATGCATGTCAAAGGCACATAAACATATTGTATCAACCTGCTGAACCACTTTATCCTATTACTTCCCATTGGCCATTCATGAAGTGGGGGATGGACATAGTAGGAAAATTGCCAAAAGCTCCAGGAGGAAAAGTCTTTATGCTGGCTATGAATGACTATTTCTCTAAATGGGTGGAAGCTGAAGCATTTGTTCAAGTCAGAGACCAGGAAGTCGTATCCTTCATAAAAAAGGAATATCCTGACTAGGTTTGGGGTACCAGCCGAGATAATTTGTGATAATGGTTCTCAGTTTATAAGTAAGAGGACTACTGACTTTTGCAAGAGTTGGGGAATCAAAATGATCACATCTACTCCAGTACATCCTCAAGCAAATGGACAAGCAGAATCCTCGAACAAGATAATTGTCAACAACTTAAAGAAGAGACTAGGAGCTAAGAAAGGAAGATGGGCAGAAGAATTACCCTTTGTTTTGTGGGCTGATAGAACAACAATAAAGAGTGCGACTGTCCAAACTCCATTCTCCTTGGTATTTGGAGCAGAAGCAATGATCCCAACAGAAATGCTGATACCTACAGCAAGATTTAACCTCCGAGATCCTGAGCAGAATCCTGAAGCCCTATGCCAAGAATTGGATACTGTTGATGAGACAAGAGATGCAGCAAAGCTAAGGATGGCAGCATTTCAACAGAGGATATCCAGAGCATATAACAAGAATATAAGAACTAGAAGGTTCCAGGTTAGAGATTGGGTATTAAGAAAGGCTTTTCAGAATACTACTAATCCTGCTGATGGAAAGTTAGCTCCTCAGTGGGAAGGACCTTATGAGATTGAATCGGAATCAAGGAAATGAGCATACCGACTCAAGAATATAGAGGGGGATATGCTACCAAGATCTTGGAATGCTATACACCTAAAGCTCTATTTCAAGTGGGGTTATAATTTAATTTCTAACTCAGGATGGTATGAATTTTATCTCTTTTAATATATTTGATATTATTTATTATTTTGAACCCAATACTGACTTAAGCATCAGAGGGGTGTTAGCCAGGCTAACACCCACCTTAGTTTACAGTTGTTTTGCAGTATATGCTTCGGGATATAGCTCCAGGATACACACTCAGGATACTTCGAAAGATTAGAAGATCGGCCCCCTCTCTCACGTTTAAGGGATCCTGATCCCTTCAAAGGTTTAAAGGTATTCACCTTTCTCACGAATTGGGTTTAGACACCCCGCCTGGAGTGCAAGTTATCCAGGGATAGTTCAAGGTGGCGGGACCAGTTCATGTAAAAGTTGCTGACAATTTCGTTACTGTTGGCTATATCCTGGATCCTCAAGGTATATGAGGATTGATCACCCTCTCTCACGAAAGGGTATTTTCATACTCTCTAAGGTTTAAAGGTTTTCACCTTTCTAAGTCTTGGAGTTTATGCATTCCCGCCTGTAGCACATGAAAATTTGGGTTTATCCCTAGAACACTTATGGGTTTATCCCCAGAACACTAAGGATTCATCTCCAGTATATTTTAGGGTTTATCCCCTCTAATACGAAAATTATACAAACGATTACAATTGGTTTCTAAGTATTCGAAGGCATAATTCACATGGGACATTCCTACCAATGCAATTGTACAAAGCTCAAAGGATCAAGCTCGAACCCAGTACACTAAGTGTCCCAGATTGGGGACATCTTCGTTTGAAGGTTGCAAAAGGATTGAAGAATGAGAGTGGGGTTGCACTCTATTTCTGGTATGATCTTTCCTTTAAAAAACCTTGTCTAAATCAGTTAAGTTTTTTAAACTATGTTTGATAAAAGCTTGAATATCCTGATTGGGATATGTTCTCAGGATATATTTTCAGAATATATCTTTAGAATATGTTTCAGGATATTTGATTGGAATATTTGGGACATGATACTTGGATTAAGAACTAAGACTATATTCTAATCAAACAAGTGTTATCGAAACAAACTTTGTAAAATAAAAATGAACTGTCGTTTTTTCTTTGAAAACTTTATCTGAATTGTTTGAGTTATAAAAACCCTATTTGACGAAAGTCTTTATAGGATATTTGCGAGTATGCTGATCAAGATATTTTCATGAGAAAGAATTGCACTAAGTTTGGATCATTGAAATTCAAACTAAGCAATGCATAACAAAAATTGAAAAACAACAATGGATAAGTCAAAAGAAGGTTATCTTATTAACATAGCAAAAGTTATGCTTTTGGTTTCATCTCAAACTGAGATCCATCCACCAAAAGCACAACTGGTTTCTAACTATATTTGCATAACGGTTGAAGGTTTCATATCAAACCGAGACCCATCCACCTCCAACCGTTATATTGTTCAAAATAAACGATACTGATTAATGACCAAGGGCTTCATCCTGAAACTCAGGACCCATCCACCTTTGGCCATCATATTGTTTTAAGTGCAGGAAATGTAAGTTGTTTGAAAGACAGGAAATAGAAACTGTTCCGACAAGTACAACCATCAAATCAAAAAATGGGCTCTGGCCTCAGCATCAACATCCATCATCGTCCATTTTTCTGCATTCAAGGGGCAGCACCCTCTTCCATGACTTCATCAGCAACATCCTTTCCAATATCCTTCTCAGCCTCACCACCAGCGCCAGTTAGCTTTTCACTCGCCTTGGAAGACCCCTCAGCTACAGATTTAGCAGGATGCTCTACAGGATTACCGCCAAGACCCCTTAGTTTCGTCTCCCAAGCGTCGACATTCCAAGAAGGGCATTCAAAGCCCAGGGCCCTGGCTTCGTAGGCCATTCTTAGCCTAGCCTAAAGAAGAGAGATAACGACTGAGCTTTTCAGGCCTTCCTGGTAAGAGGTCATATCCTGTTCATGTTGAGCCTGGGCGGCGTCGGGATGGACTTGGGCTTCGTGAGTAACTTTCTTAATGGCAGCCTGTTGTTCCTGGGTCATAGCCTTGAACTTGTCCTCGTAATGTTGATATTTAGCAGCAGCGATCATACCTTGATCGGAAATGGTGACCTCGGCTTTATTCAATTTGGACTCGAGCATCTTGTTGAGTCCGCAGGATTCTTCATACAAGTGAACCAGACGTTCGAGGCCCTACAACGAAAAATGCAGGTATTATTAATAACCAAGATACTGGTTTGACATATATGCAGGATATGGAATAAGGATCAATACCTGGTTGATAAAGGAAGTCATGAACCCGCTTGCCTCGATGAATCCGTGATTCTCGTAAGGAAACGTTTCAGGAGTGACAGGCGAATCAATCTCTTTTCTCTTACGAGAACTAGAGGTCCGGGGCTTAGTAGCTGGCGAAGGTTTGGGGATGATGACGGCTTTAGAACTGGTAGGCTTGGATGAAGCAATAGGTTTGGGACTTGGCTCTTTCTTGATCTGGATAGGGTCGGAGTAACTGTCCAACTCCTCAAGGTTGAAAACTTCTGTAATTTTGACTGGTGCTGCATAAAAGGAGAAATTCTAAATCTTTTCTACTCTTTCATTATATTACGCTAATCAATTATTTGCAGAATAACTCTTACCAGACATATCAGATGATGAAAATTGGCTGGAACTCGGAAGGTGTGTGGAAAAGCTTCTATCACCTTCCGGTAACTGGTAAATTGCTTTGATTCTTTGTTCAGATTCTTCAGTAGGAGGGGCTACTTCTTTGAAGTTCACTGCATAAAGGCCAAATAAAAAAGTATCAGCACAAGGTATAGGCCCAAAAGGTATTTGGGGATATTCTTAAAACCCTAAACCCTACCGGTGGTTAACCACTCCACCGGAAGGCTAGTGCCTTCGTAGATGGAAACTCACTTAACGAAGAAGAATTTCCGTTGCCATCCATCCTCATTTTTGGTGGCTATGAGAATGAGGGGTTTATTGGAAGTGGAAAAGAGTAAAAACTGGCTAGAACCGTGTGATCAGAGACGGTAAGCGATCAGAATATCCTCGATGCAGAGATCAGGAAAGTGGAGGTTTTTTATTTGGTTAAGTACAATCAATACCCTCCAAACCATGGGCATCGTTTGGGCAAAGCAAAGACCGGTGGTTTGAAAAAATTGCATCATGAATTCGGGAAAGGGATACTGAAGGCCTAGCGAAAAAGGATATGCCGGAAAACAAACCCATTCGGTTGAGGAAACGTCCGATCGAACTGACCGGTCGAATGGTCTGATAATCGCGTTGTCTGGAAAGGCGCCGGTGGCTCTCAGCGTTGCGATGTCTGCGTTGTCAAAGGCACAGATCTCCTTCTCAGGGTTCTTGAGTAGGTTTTGTTGGATGAAGGTCTTCGTCGATTCACCAGTATGAGAACGGGTTCTGGTAGCCATTGGGGGTAGAATGAAGAGATTAGCAGAGAAAGGAGAAAGAATGACTAATTACCTGGAGATTCTGTTGATGATATTTGGTTTTCAAACAGAAAGAGAGAAGATATAGGGGCGTAATAGATAGCCATTGAGTGTAAACCGCGTTGGAAGTTGCCCAGTGTTATCTCAATCGTCTCTTCAACTTAATAACCTCGATTTAAGAGGTAAGTTTTAAAATATATCCGTTGGAATTGGTATACCAACATATATATTTTGGGGACAATTGTTATGGGTGGTTTTCTTCTCATGTATCCTGACTAATATTCTGACTATGTTTCTTTTGTTGTGACCAGGATACCGGATCAGGATATTTGTAACATCCTAATACAATATCCTGGTAGTAACTAATTAACTCACGTGCAGATTATTGGAACAAGTCTATAACGTTCAAGTGGACTTCTTCTCCTTGAGACTCGGGCAAATCTGTTGAATTATGGACGTTGAAGCCGGAAGACGTGGACTACAACGTTCACAAAGGGAATATTCGCAGCATCCTCGTTTTATAGGATAGTTTGTTATTTTCATTTTACTATAAATTGGAATGATCGGATCAGATAAGAACACACACACAATCTCTCGAGCTCTCTTTCTCTCTAGCTGCAAACATTCACAACACACTTACACTTGTATTCAAATCATTTTGTAACACTTAGTCGATCCGCATCATATCCTACACTATATCCTGACATTTGAAGTAATAAGAAGAATAAGGCAGCTGCGATTGTCAGCTCCCGAGGTTTTTTGCCGGCTATCTAGACTGATCAAGAGCTTTCCTCGTACATCTCGTGTCACCCTTTAAATTTTTGCTCATTGTTTGATTGTAGATACAGCTTAATATCCTAAGCCGTATCCTGATAACTGTTTTTGCAAACAATTAAACCAGCATATTTTCAATACACATTCTTAGCACACTACCTCACTTAACTAATTTGATCACTTAATTGCTTCGGTAATTTTTGACCAAAACACACAATATTTGTTGCACGTTAGATAAAACTCTTCCAAAGATGAAGCCGTTTGAGGATATTCTAGAACTTATCAAACGTAGTCAAATAAAGAAAGCACTTACTCATACGCACAAGGCTTAAAGATCTTATATCGAGCATTTCTGGAGGGGTGCAAGATACGAGGAAGCGGATAAAGCAATTCATTCGTTTGCCCAAATTAAAGAAGACAGAAAGGATAAAGATGTCGAAGTAGTGATCACAGTAGCTGATATTCGGAGGGTACTTGATTTGAAGGAAAACGATGGTGATCCTATTGGTTTGTTTGAACGCTTATGCAAAGGATTATGGTTCAGAATGGGATATACAGGGTATGTAAACGATCGTCAGTACAACAAGCAGAATCTCTCGTTTCCATACAAGTTCTTGATTCATTCAGCGATTCACTCTTTAGGGAACAAATAGGTGTTTATGATGTTTCAGTCGACTACATCATGTGCATAATCACTTCGTTGATTCTGAATCGATAATACAATATTTCTCAAGTCATTTTCGAGCACATGAAAGTGAATACAACAGACGAGAAGTTTCTTCAGTATCCGAGATTTGTACAGATGTTACTGGATGACAATATAAAGAATCTGGAAAAGAATGACAATGATGAGTTGATCCTAGAACATATGATGAATGCAACGCTTGAAAGACTTCAAATATATAAGAAGAAGGATCCACCTCCAATAAGAAGAAAGTTTGCTACAATTGAAAAGCCAGATTATATCGCTCCAATAGAGAATTAATGGCGACATGATGATAGTGATTCAGGAAACGAAGACCAAAAGAAAAGGAGGAGACGTGTTACACCGAAGCCAGATTATATCGCTCCATTAAATTATCAAAATGGTTCATTAAATATGTTGAAAAGAAAAGGAGGAGACATGTTACACCGAAGCAGAAACCAGTCCAAAGGCAACTTGTTGATGAGCCCAGTGACGACGAAGTTCAAAATGTTGATCAGAACACAGAGACTAGTGATGCGGGTACTTCTGGAGTTAATACAACACAAGAGATTGAAGATTTAGTGATTGGGGGAACAGAGAATGTTGGCGAAAATTTTCAAAGTAACGTGAACAGCGGTGGAGAAAACGTTGAAGGAATAGTGGAAAGCAATAGTAGTGCTACATAAAGTGATATTCCTCTTACAGAGATTGCGCCATCTAAAGGTGATCCGATGGCAAAATGGAGAAAGAAAGATAAAGCATCCAAGAAATGTAAAGAAAGTGATGAAGAGGATGCTACTTATGAACCGTCGGGTGCTGAGGCTCAAAAGATAAAGAAAGTTAAAGGGAGGTTGAAGAGAATGTCTCAACCGATTGATTCCCTAAAGAAGAAGAAAGCTCGTAAGAGTATGGTGAAAACCCTCAAAGTCACAATAGCTGGCGAGCCAATTCAACCTGAAGCTGAAAGAGTTGAAGCTTCAACAGCTGAGCCTATGTAAATACCGATTCAAACTCTTCCAAGATCTCCAATACAATAATGGGTTCCTGTTTAAGAAGAAGAAGTTCAACAAACACCTCCACAGCAACATCAAACAGTCCAAGAACCTAGATCCACGACAAAGAAAGCTTCTACATCAAGACATTCAAAACATTAAGCAGAATTCAATCAAAGTTTTAGTGACATTCTGTTGGGTTCTGGACCAGTGAACTTAGATGATGTTCCTGATATGCCATTCTTCGACGATGGTAGAACAAAAGCTGTGGAAGATAGAGTGACAAAGCTTGGGAATGATAAAGCTGCTTCAGACGAAAAGATGAAGAATTTGGAAACAGAAAATGTAGTGTTGAAGAATTAAGTTCAAACTTTGACTGAGAAGGTTACAAGTCTTGAAGTTGGGAACGTCGCACTCAATGAAGTAGTCCAAGGCTTGGTAACTACAAACAAACAGTTATCTGCTTCAAATACAATGTTAAGTTCTAAGAAATGAAATATTGAAGAAAATGGTGTATGATCATGAAGCAGATAAGTAGATAAAATCAAAGCAGATCGAGAAGTTGTATGTTGTGTTTGAAAGTAAAATGGGATTAAGTGTTGATGCAGAATTTGATCAAGTTGAAATTCAAAGAGCTGAGGTTCGGAGGATTGAACGAAAAAATAAAGCAGCAGAGAAAGCAGCAGCAAAAGATAAAGGAAAGAAAAGGATTGTCGAATATAGTGAAAGTGAAGAAGATGAAGATAATGATGAAGAAGAAGAAGATAGTGATTTTCAGGCCATCGATGATTACAAGGAAAGTGATGATGATGATGATGATCAAGGTGGTGGCGGAAACATGCAGATTGTGAAGAATTCTGGTGATCATCAGGTGCATGATTACCTGAATGATACACAGAATGAAGAAAGAGAGGATGCTAATCCTTAGGGGGAGAATGTTTCAGATGTGACCCACGATGAAGAATTGGCTGGAATTTTCCTTGAGGCTGTTCCAATCAACTCAGTTCCAGCTGATACACCGAAAGTAATATAACTCCGTCATGACGTGGAAGAGGGGGAGTACGTTCACAATTATAGTCTTGATGAGATGATGAAAAGTTGGGTATTTCTGATGAAAACTTCAAGTATTACTTTGAAGATGAGTTAGACAAGATAAACCCTAACGAAGCTGAAGACTATGTGTTCAAGAACGTAAATGAAGCGAATGATTTCGATAATGTCGTTGTGGAGGATGATTCTGAGTCCGACAATGAAGAGTCGTTTCATTATTCGGGAGCTAGATCAACGGACTTCCTGACATTTGCAGAATTGTTCAAAACTCATAATGAAGACGAGCTTTGTTGGAGGGTCGAAGAAAGAATTCACGATGAAGGTATTCCTAAGACGATGACGAGAGAAGAACTCCGAGAAGAACGAAAGAAGTGGTTTAAACTTATTCCTAAAGAAAGAAAGTTTAAAAGACCACTCAAATTCTTCACTCGACATCCAGGTCAGTCATTAGGTGATATTCTATCTTGGGGTTATCTTGAAGATTTACAATTTTATTCGATCAAAAGAGAGTTTTGGGTTCAATACTTCAAGTTTCTGAAGGACCTAAAGACGTTACCATGGTGGGATATTGAAGAACTGGTTCAAACAAAGACTATTCTACAATGTCTATGAGGTCCTAAAGTACGAGTTCACGAGTCAAAACTTTGGGAGGTGATTAAGCATCAAGCAACGATTGGTTCTCGTGATTGGAAACCGCATTACCCAAAGAAAATTGTGAATATTGACCCTGTTACTGGAGAAAAAGATGTGACTCTCCATATAAAGAGACCTCGTTGTATGAAGAACATGCAAGTGAAGAACATGGAACATGATTTCTACAAAGAATTCAAAGGTTGGTTCTAAGATCCAAAGACGTATGAAGCGGTTATCTCTATGCGTAATGAAGATACTTGGATATGGAGAGGCATACGCGTGCTCGATCCGATGTGGTTGGTAAATTGCTCAAAGAAGGATATTGAATGCCTGTTCTTCAACAAGATATGGTTCTTACCTGAAGACAAGGAACAAGCATTGCAACATCAGAAGATTATAAATGAATGTTTTGAAAAGGACATCAACTCTGGTCACTACTGGAAGTCAAATTAGAGGGATCTAGAAAGAGAAGAATTTCTGAAAGATGAACGACAAAAGGAGCTGATCAACAAGAAGATTAAAAGAGCAACGTTCTTAAGAAGTCTGAAGTTTCCTAACAAACCAGTTGCTACAGATCAAACTCCTATAGAAAAGGATCAAAGAAAGAAAGTAAGAATCACAAAGTTATTCGATTCCAACGTAAATACAAGGGAGTGGTGGATGACCAAAGGTAGATTTGAGAGACGAGCACAGCGGGAAGAGCGGAAAAGGAAGAAAAGAAGAAGGTAGAACTTGAAGACAGAATGTGGAGATTATAGCTACATCCAAGGGGGAGTCTGTGAATGCATGTGTTTGTAGCTTTCGTCATGTGTCTAGTCTAGTTTTGTTATGTATTAAATTGTATAGATTAGATTGTATTTCGTATCGAAATGGTCGGGATTTCTTGTAAATGACCTTTTCGCACGAAAGTGTCTTTCGTGCGAGAGGGCCATAAAGCTATTTCGTACGAGTTGGCCCTCACGTCCCGGGTGTTTCGAACGAATAGGCTTTGCCTATAAATAGGAGTGTTAGGTCAGTCATTTGTAACTTTTGGCAACTGAAGCGAAGCTCTGCCAAAATCATTTCATGGATCTGTAACTTCTTAAAATCAATAGAAACGATTGTTCAACAGTGTCTTTATGTGTTTGTCAACTATATACTTGGATTCCGCACGAGATATGAAGACGTATTAGCTGGTTAGAGCATTCGGGAGCCCGAAATGGTCCTCATAACTGTTATTTTTGCTTAAATCTTAATTCGAACTCATTCAATTCCTGAGATTTCTTGTAATTGGGATACATTTGATAAGGGTTATGGTTGGTAATTGCAATTGGTAGCTCATATGATAACCTTCCATTGTATGCAATCGAAGTAAGTAGTCTTTGGGTAATCATAATCAATTAATCAAATTATGCAATTATGTCTATGTAATTGTAAACAATCAAGCACGTAATTGAGGTTTGCTTTGAATTTGAAATCCGGAGGATCCATTGTTTCCTCCAACTGTTTGCAAACTCATTTTCTTTGTGATTCTTAGTTAATCAAACTCTCAAAACAAACAGATTTTATATTACTGCAATTAGGTTAATAGTTCTTAATTCATAATGCTTTCCACAATACTCCTTTGGTTCGATACCCTGCTTACCCTATCTATTAGGTTAAATAGGTTTTTGATTGACATTCACGACATTCATCAAAATGGCGCTGTTGCCGGGGAGTCATGCGCAAACGTGTTTTGTGTATTAGTTTAGAAAAATAATTAAAAATCTAAAAATAGTGTTTACTTTGTTATGTTCGGAATTATGCGAGGTTTTCTTGTTTGTGCTTTTGCAGGTGATTTTTTACGTGTATGCATCATACGAGGAAGTCCGGAAAGTCTTCGCCACTCGTATTTGACCGAGAAATTGAGAGGATCGTTCGGCATACTCGAGGTTTGTTTAGAGAAACCAAAATAGTGCCATCACCAACACCAACTCTCAAGCCAATGGAGAGCTCAGCGAATCCAGATAAGCAAAGCACCTCACAAACTCAATTTTCACCAACTCCTACACAACCATCACCTAACACTACCATACCACCTCAACTACCACCACAATCAACTCAACCGGCTACTACTCAACTACCACCAATACCTCCACCACTGTTTCCCAATCTAGACAACCTACCACCATTCTCAAGTCAGCCAACATCATCCCAATACCCAGTCTTCACCCCAACCTTTAATATCCAACATTCTTCACCATATGTGAGGATTGTTGCTGACGAGAACCTGATTCTACTAAACCAACCGCAACCCGTTAACTCATCCACCTCAATTTCCTTACCGACCCAACCTTCACATAACCACCCAGCTCAGCAACAACAGTTTCCCATGTTCGATCAAGGGAATAGCTCGGGGGAGTTTGTTGAAGGTTACAATGAATACGAGATATATGGGGTACTCAAGGTAATAGGCAGGTTGTGAATGCGGGAAGTTATGAAAGATACAACACGAGATGTGGTTTCTTAGAAAGAGGGAATCCGTGTACGTCTGGATACCAACAGCATGTTTAACAACTTGCACCAATCAAATAACAGTTGATTCATACAAGGCCAATAGATTTTCCGTAACCACCACCGGTGCCTCACAAGTCGGGTTAACAAACGCCACTCCCAAGAAATCTGATTCCACCGGTCAACAACTTCGAGGGTATCCCGAGATGATATGATCGAGGACCGGTACGCGGGATTGAAAGTCATTTTAAACCCGCCATTGCTAATAATCCCTTGCCGATTGTGATTCCTCAATTATGGGGTCGTTCATTCAAAGTGCGATCTCAGTACATCCAAAGCTTGCCCAAGTATCACGGTTTGGCCACTGAAGAACCGTATCTACACATTCCTGATTTTGATGCCTATTGCAACACTATCGGGGGTCAAGGTTTCACACCGGATGACGTGAAATTGGTACTCTTCCAATTCACCCTTGAAGATAAGGCACAACAATGGTTCCATTACTCTACCATCTGCCTCTATCTTCACCTGCCCTGAAATGCAGCAATTGTGCTTGGATGAATTTTACACTCCTCAACGGACCAGTGATGCTAGGAAGGATATCAGAAATTTTTAACAACAGTCTAGGGAGTTATTTCATGAGGCGTTCAACCGCTTTAAGATGTTCTTGAAGAATTGCCCACATCATGGTATACAACTGTGGGAATCGCTTAATGCCTTCTATGTAGGGCTACTACCAGAAGATGAACGGGATTTGAGCTCGATATCAAATGGCACCTTTGGTACAAATTACGAGAATGTTGACTCGGATTATTTTGAAAAGATGGCAAGTACTTCGAAGAGGAGAGCTCAATCTTCGAGAAGAGGTCGGCATGTGACGGTGAAAGTAGTAGAGAACACACCGGAAGTGGGTGCACAGATGCCAATGTGTGGGCATTGTGGAGACCTAGGGCACATAGTTGATCAGTGCCCTAGCATTGTAGGTAGATATGATGAGGTGCATATGTTGCAAGGGAATGGAAACAGGTATTCGGGTTTCCAATGTAGCAACCAATCGTTTCAGCCCCAAATCAACACAACTATCAAGGGGGGAACAACTTTGGTTATCAAAGAAGCTACCTACAAGGCAATAATGAGATCATGGAAATATTAAAGGCAATGCAGCAAGAGATGCAAATGATAAATCAAATGGATGAAGCTAGAAAACAGAAAGATGAGATTCGGGATAAGGCCATTCAGTCGTTGACCACTCAGATGCAGTAATTAGCTAGTGAGGTAGCAGCATTGAAGCAGCAGCATGGGAAGCTGCCAAGTGATACTCAAACAAACCCCAAGAATGCAAGGAACACAGCGATCAGTAGGGTAAATCTCGTTCCTAAAAGTAAATGTTATGATAATTGTCTGTCTGCTTCTCATGTGATTGTAGGATTACGCGAAGCAACGGAACAAGGAAATGGAGTTGATTTAGGAGAATCGGTTTTTCCAATCTGAGTTGGAAAGTTCAAGATCCACCGAGCATTACTGGATTATGCAGCAGAGATGAGTGTCCTCCCAGACAGCTTGTATGGCCAGTACGATTTTGGTCCTCTACAAGCATGGGATAGTATGGCGATGTTCGCGGATGTGAGTTAGAAACAACCCCGGGGAGTTGTGAAAGATGTGGTAATCCAACAAAGTGAGTTTTACTACTCGGGGGATTTTATGGTGATTGACTACGCACCGAAGAGGATCTACGAGCAACCACATGTGGCTTTGGGCTACCCATTCTTGTATACAACAAACGCCCAGATCGATTGTAGAAACAGAATGGTCACCATGAGTTACAAGAATTGTAAGTTGTACTTTAATGTGTTTTTAAAATCCATTTCTTACGAGCTTGTTGATGATTCTTGTCACACAGTTGCTACTAACTAATATGTTTCAAGTGTGACTAAGGATAGGTTAGATGCTAGTGGTGTTGAGTGTCACGGGTTTAAAGGGGAGACGAGTGTAAATCAGGCAAAGAAGACGAATGTGAGAAGGCATTTGGATGAAGAAAAATCAACCTAATGGTAGGATGGAATGGGGCAATGTCGTTGCACTTGACCCCAACTGGCATGAAGCTGCAAACCTCCCAAGTAAATGGATGGAGCTCTACATAGAGAAGTGGGGAGGAAACGGTTATCTGAACCACCATGAGCACATCAGGTACGGTCTGGCTGAAGACCTGAAACTTAGAGCTCTTGGGAGGCAGCCCGAGGATGTAGAGTATTGTAGTTATTGTTTTATTTTGGTGTGTGTTGTGTTTTGGCAGGTTACTATGTTTCAATTCCCATGGATGCAATGATTCAAGTGTGGGGATGTTTGGCAACAACCCCGATGAGATATCAGAGAATCCAAGAGATGGTTACATTCCTGTCCGATCACTGTAGCTGCATCATTATTGACACTTGCTGATTTATTAATCAGGTCCATGTGTCTCTCTATCTTGCATTCTATTTTTATTTGTGTATTTGGAGGTGTGAAAGTTTGTGTTGGGAGTGGTGTCATTTGTGAGTCAATTAGGTTGTTAGCCGTTCATGGTTTGTGGGTGGTATCTCTCGAGTTTAGATTATAAATTTCACTATACATTGGGGATAATGTATGCCAAGTATGGGATGCGGTAACTCAAGAGAGGATTGGTAGGATTGACGACTTCAAACACTTGAAATGGTTGAAATTGGTAAAAATTGAAAAAAACTTTGTCTCAGTATGCTTGAACTACATGAAAACCAAAATTTTCAATTACTAAAAGGTTTCTTGCTGATATTAAGCTTATCTAGATCCCTAGTCATGGTTGTCCCTTTAAGTTTCATAAGAGTATTTCTGACAGGTTTTTAGAGAATAGTTGAGAAGAGATGCCTAACTAGGATTAACATGCTTTAGGAATTACACATGCTATATGTCGGTAACCCATATTCCTTTCGTTTTGTGAGATGCTTGAGCATACTAGAATTGTTAGTTGAATTTCAATAATTGTTCATTTGCTGAGAGTAGGCCATATGTTGCTTTGTGTTAGAACTTGTGTGGTTTGATACATGCTGAGACTGTGGTTTAGCATATGCACGTAGATGATAAAGGCGTTAGGAGTCTTTCGTTGTTTTATATGTTGATTGTCGAGTTCACCCACCTTTGTTAACCATGTTGAGCCTTATACCTTTTGTTTGTTACATCTCATTTGACCCGTTTGAAGTACCAACCATGAGTAACAAGTGCGTTTAGAAGTATGTTATAAAAAAAGAAGAAAAAAAGAGAAAAGAAAGAAAAAGAAAAAGAAAAATAAAAATTATTATTATGTTCGTGTTATACAAATGGGTCGAAAATAACCCAAAGTTGTGACAACTGTGTTCTGTAGTCATCGCATAATGTAAAACAATGTCAGTTATCAATGAAACAATGTGCCTTGGTGTTATTATATGTGTTTTGATGTTATTATATGTGCAATTGTGTTTAATGATTTTACAATTTGATTCGATTACGATTTCGAGCTTTAAATCACTTTCTAGAAGGTTATACGCAAACTGGTGCATAAACGCAATCAGTTTAACGCAACGTACACTCCGGAACTATGACGTAAGCTAAACATACCCTAAATATCCTTTACATAACTTAGAAATAAGCTTCGAAGGATTCGGTATGGCAAAAACATGTTTATTTGAACTAAAGGACTATTTACGACAAAACTGCGAAACGAACGTTGGTGACCACCCGGATAATATTTAAACCCCGAAAATATTCTGTTATGATTAAAATTTTATTTTAATCAGGTCCGTGTTGAAAAATAAATTAAAACGCCTAAAAACGTTATTTTTTTTCAAGTTTAAGCGAGTACCGTGTGTTTCTGCGCGACACAGTGCTTCTACTGCAAAACGCAGACAACGCAGCCAGTCTTGGCAACTGAAATTTATTTCAGTAATATTTTGGCGAGTTTATTTTTATAGATTAATAAAAATAATTTAGAACGCCATAAACCGGGATTTAAACGCTAGATAAAATACCCGGTATCCAGTTAAACACCCGTTTTAGCCTACATATAGCATTTTTATTTAAAAAGTTACACTTTAACTTCCCCCCATATATAAAATTCGGTCACCAAGGGACCCCACAACCCCAAGTCTTGAACTTCACAAGTCTTCCACTAACTTATTCCTTGGAGAAATGTGATCATGCATTCACCCTTTTCAATATTCATACTTACACTTAGCACCTTCATCTAATCACCTAGTTACCAAATAATTTTCACTTAACCCCCCCCCCCCCACTTCAGAACTCACGGCCACATGTATACAAATTCAAAGATTCCTTCATGCATTCTTGTTTCCCATGCCACTTCCTTGAAGATTGCAAGAATATTCCAAGTTGGAACTTGTGAGAATGTGTATAGGATTTAGTGATGTGTAAGTAGCATACAAAAATCAATTCCTTCATTCCTTTAAATAGTTTCAGCCGATCACTCCACGATATACTATCCAAATTACTTTTGTTTCAAGTTCAAGTAATCCAAACTCACTACAAGGTGCACAAAGGTGATTTACGAAGTGTGGAGCTTACGGATCATCAAGGACCTCTACCATAAGCTTTTATCCACTCATTTTTCTCTAGTGTTTCTTCCCTAGCTATAAGCTAGTAGTAAGTCTTATTACACCTTGCTTCATTTTGTTCTTAGTCAAGATATATAGTATGATGAAATTTACAAGAACACTAAAGAGCTTAAACAAGAAATATGAACAAGAAACATGCTGATTTACATTTTCAGCCGACTTCAACAGGCTGTAACTGGACCATTATAAATCGAAAAACTGATTTTCTGAAGCCTAAATTATGTATTCTTGAACAACCGATCTAATGGTACTAGAATCATAATTTTTGGACTTCGTTTACTATTTTTAAAGGGTCATTTTGTAACAGTAGCTCAAGCTGCATTTTTGCTGCTAAAAATATGTGATATGTTTTTTGTCATAACTGGAAATCTATGATGAATCAGCTCATGAAATTTGTACAGTAGATAGCAACTAATGTATTTGTAATTATCCCACTGGAATTTCATCAATCGGACTTACGATTAATTTTTAGTGAATTAGTCCGTAGACTACAGTCAGAAAGTAACAAATCTGATCGCAGTCGGGTAAATGAATTTCTATAAAATATTGCTGATGAACTGGACCCCGATATTTTTACAAAATAAAATTTGGATCGTGTGAGACATTCTGTAAAAATTTGGGAATTTTTGAAGAAGGTTAACTATTTTATAAAAATCCTCGAAAACAGTCCAGTTTCATATATATTAAAACAGAAATGACATAAGTAGTATTTTGCATGTCAAAGTGTGGGTTTTTTATTATTAAAATCATTCTTATTTAATTTAGGGCGGATAAACAATTTGAGGGATTGTGTTAACATTTAAAAACGCACCCGAAGGTGAGTACATAGATCCCCTCTTTTTACTATTTTCGATTGTTTTGGGGTGATTCATATGTATCAAAACGATTTCAATATTCTAACGATGGTTTCAAAACGATTGAGATGGTTTATACAAAACTAATAACGATTTCGATAATGTGAACAAACTTGTTGGTGGTAGTTACATAACGAATGACATTCATTAGCATTCATCAAGCCGACCAGTATTAGGTTATGGTACCATAGGATCCAACAAATCCCGTTATCAGACCGCACCCATGGTTATGTGTGGGTTAGGTGGGTAACGACTGAATCTGATGATTGTTAACTTACCCTTTGGAGGTTTGTTAATGCGAGAACGAGTTGAACGATGGACGAGTCACAAAGGTTTGAATGTTATTAGCGAGATGACCAAAAGTAGTTTTCACAATTAAAACGAGAACGATTTTAACGAGAACGATTGAACGATTTTGAACGATTTAAACAAATGAACGATGATCTATAACGAGAACGAGTTAAACGATGTCACACAACGATGTTTACGAAACTATATAAACCATACGAGTTTTATTTCGAGAACGATTTATGATTTGGTTTACATAAACAAATGTTTTGGGTTAAGATTCATGGCATCGAGGTTTATAAATTATGACCAATCTATTTTGACGTGGTTATTTATTTACAGTACAAACATTGTACAAAACAAGGTTTTCTAATATCAATTAACGAAGTTGTACACGTTGTTTTAATATACAAACAAGCCATGAATCTGATACTCACACAAAAACTATGTACTCGCCAGCATTTCTTTGCTGACTTTGTTTTTACATATGTTTCAAGTGAAGTTGCTTGATGTGATTGCTAGGATGCATGTTCACTTAGGACTGGACGAGGCCTTAGTGATTTAATAACAATGATAGACTGTGTTTGACTTGCTTGTTTAACTTTAAGATAATGTTTAATATTCAATAGAACGAAACTCTTTGTATCCATGGTTTGAAACAATAATTCTGTTACAACACTCCCCGACGTTTCCGCCATGGTTTGTTGTTTTATGTGGTCGGGGTGTGACAAAAGTGTTAGTAGTTATTGTGAATAAAGTTGTCATGGTATGGTATATTAGTTTGTATTCGCCATATAAATATAAAAATCCAAAAATATTTCCATACCTTTACCCTTAACCCAAAAGCTAAAAGTCCTTTTGATAAGTGCTACGCTATTTGATACATTGGGGTGTGATTGCTATACAAGCTTATGATTGCAAAGTAGCATATTTGGTTTTGAGTGAAATATATAATAGGATATTACACTCTAGTCATGAAAAAGCCGAGAGTAGTGATTATTGTGAGGGGCGTGTTGGCATATTTGTAGTATCATAAGCATGTTAGTTTTAGTTAGGCAAGTCTTAAGTTGTGACAACTGTGCTCTGTTAACGATGTACGATGTAAAACAATATCAATTATCAATAAAATGATGTGTTTTGGTGTTATTATGTGTGTATTTATGTTTGATGATTTTACGATTTGATTCTAGTTCGATTTCAAGCTTTAAATCGCTTTCTGGAAAGTTATACGCAAACTGATGCGTAAACGTAATCAGTGTAACGCGACAAACACTCCGGAATAGTGACATAGGCCTAACACACCTTAAATAACCGTTAAATAACCTTTACATAACTTAGAGATAAGTTTTGGAGGGTTTGGTGTGTCGAAAACAAGTCCATTCGATCGCAGGGACTATTTGTGTCGAACTCAAAACTATGCCCATTCGTATGGTAACGAACATTCCGGAACTTGATCATAAGTTAAAGATACCCTAAATATCCGTTACATAGCTTAGAAATGGGCTTTGAGGTGTTTGGTGCGCAAAAATAAACTTTTTGATCAATAGGGACTAAAAGCGTCAAAAAGTGCATAAGTTTGCATTTTCGCGCATATCTTACGTTCTGAAGATATCCGGATCCAAAAGTTTTTGTAATCATTAAAATATTTTATTTTAGAGATTGGATTGAAAAATTGCGCGACGGATCGTAATTTGGATCGATTTTGCGTCCGCACAACGCAACCGTACGACCAAACGAGCCGACATCCGAGATGTTTTTGAGCATATTTCATGTTCCCTATGCTTTAACATCCTTGTAGAGCCTTGAAAATGGGTTAACGGGGTTTAAACGCATCGAAATTGGCTTAAAAGTGTTGCAGGGACCATTTTTGCCATTTTTCAAACTTTTCTGAATCTGGGGACCAGTGGCGTCACACCACAGCCTAATGGTTGTGCTGTGGTGGCACGCCACCATCTCATCTAGGCAAAAACATCATTTTTGACAATTGGGTTGATTTTCAGGTGCCTTAATGTAACTTTTTCAATATCGTGTGATGGTTTTGGACACCCCTAGTATTCCAAAGCAATGTGCCTTACATGTATGGTCCAGATCGAAGCTCAATTATCGAGGAACGATCCTAACGGTTGTGGAAAATCTATATAAACACACTTGATTTTCTTCATCTTCCACACATTTGATCTCAATCTCCTTCTCTAAGTTGAAGCTCTCCTTGTGAAACTTCATACCTGAGAAATTTTGAGTTCAAATCTTCTTTGCTTGGACCCTTTGTAAGTTTCTTTCATGCTCGTTTATGTTTTTCAAGCATGAAAGTCAAACAGTGTTTGACTTTCTGCTTTGACCACGAATTGGTCAACACAAAATTCGTTTGAACTTTGCAACGTGAGCGTAATCACGATAGTTATAGTCCCTTGTGACTATACCTACTGATTACCACGTTGATTAGGCGTAGTAACGAGTCATAGTTTCAGTCAAAATGCGTGTTTATGCATATTTTTCAACCAAACTATTCTTGGGTATCAAAACTCTTTGTTTTGGTATCAAACCTGTTTTCTAACTTAGTTAAACATGTTTTAACATGTTTAGCTCATCACTTTTAGTCTAGTGCTTGTATAGAGTCGTAAGTCAAGCGGTCTTGACAACCTCTTAGACTTTCGAACTCGACCCGTGTGGTCAATCATTAGGATCCAACCAAGCATGTTTAATGACCATAGTTGTATAGGGAATAACCTTCCGAGGTTATACCTTATGGTCACATAGTTTAATTAGTTGTATGATAGGTAGTTTATATGCCTTAGGAAAATGACCAAAATGCCCTTTTCATGCATAATTTGATTTTAAGCATATGTAACTTAACTTTTGTCACTTAACTAATTATGAAACATGTTTAGGCATATAATACTTGTCATAGGACTAGTTAGGCGTCTCGAACGCGCTTTTGCACAAACGATGCGTTAAAGTAGCGTAAGCTACCTTAATGGGTCATAACGGGTTGGAAGCACTTAGGTTAGGTTCCGATTTAGAATGTAGGCTTTGATAAACCATATCACATGAGTTCCAATACTCATTTGGTTTACGAGACCTCGTTCTACCCGATCTTCCGATTTAGGTGTCGATTAATTAACTAGTGATCCGATTACTAGGTGCTATCTGATTTCCTTGGTTTACTCGAGCTTTGCTAGTTCATCTAATCAAGGATACTTGCACTTCGACGTGAGTACATAGTTCCCCTATTTTACTGTTTTCAATTGTTTTGGGGTGATTCATATGTGTTAAACGATTTCGATACTTTGAAACGATGATTTCAAAAACGAATACTATGGTTTATATTAAACAAGAACGATTTCGATAATGTGAACGAACTTGTTGGACGTATTTACATAACGAATAACATTCATTAATTTTGGCCGAACCGACCAGTATTAGGTTATGGTACCATAGGATCTGACAAATCACGTTATCAGACTGCACCCATGGTTATGTGTGGTGGTTATGTGGGTAACGACTGAACCTGTTAATTGTTAACTTACCCTTTGGTGGTTTGTTAATACGAGTTGAACGATGGACGAGTTACGAAGGTTTGAATGTTATAAACGAGACGACCAAAAGTATTTTTCACAATTAAAACAAGAACGATTGAACGATTTTGAACGATTAAATGACTGAAATGATTGAACGATTTGAACGATTAGAACGATTTGAACAAGTTAAACAATTTGAACGAACGATTGGTTTTTGGTTAGTGTTTAGATAACGGAACGGGTGTAATGTGATAAAAGCATGGTAGATACGCCGTTGGTACTTCTTATATATAAGTGCTTCTATCATATTACATTCCTTGGCGTTATTTAGTTCACTTGGATGACCGATTTTCAAACGAGACACGCAATGATGTTTACTAAACGATATAAACCATACGAGTTTTGTTACAAGAACAATTTACGATTTGGTTTATGATGTACATATTTTTTGAGTTAAGATTCATGGCATCGAGATTTTATAAACTATAACCAATCTGTTTTGACTTGGTTATTCATTTTACAACACAAATGTTTTGCAAAACAAGGTTTTCCAATATCGATTAATGAAGTTGTACGAGTTATTTCAATATGTAAACGAGCCATGAATCCGACACTCACACAAAACCTATGTGCTCGCCGACATTTCTTTGCTGAATTTATTTTTACATATGTTTCAGGTGGTATTGAATGATGTTGATTGCGAATAGGATGCATGCTCACTTAGGACTGGACGAGGCCTTAGTGACTTAATAACAAATGATAGACTATGTTTGACTTGTTTGTTTAACTTTAAGACAATGTAAATTATCTAATGAATCAATAAAACGAAACTTTTTGAATCCATGGTAGTGAAACAATAATTCTGCCACTCCACTCCCCGACGTTTCCGCCGCGGTTTCGTTGTTTTAACGCGGTCGGGGTATGACAGAAGAGTTGGTATCAGAGCCAATGGTTATAGGGAATTAGGTTATTAGTAATGCTTTGACCTAGACTATAACTTTCTAGGACCCTAACGTAAGTTTACTTGCGTTTAGATTTTTAAAACAATACTGTCACCTATCTTTAAGTGATAACCACAACGAGAACACAATAACAAATCTGATTTGAAAATCAATCATCTATTCCTAGATGATTTCTTATAAGGTTTTGAACCCTCTAAGTTTTCAAAATCTCGTCAAAGTTTGGGTCTTATAATGTGAACACGTGCAATCTGGAAGGGTGGATGCCTGTATCCTGAATTTTCTGTCTAAGGCTAGAGTGTCCGTACAAATCCACATAATCGGACCAGTCACTCTTACCTGGGAACTCTTGGGGTGAGTGTCCACTTATAGACTAAAGCAGGTCTTCGCGATACATTATATTGACCCATTTACTTTGATTAGTCACTGTGCATCATTTATTTGTTAGAGGTAACAAACGAATGGTCACCTTCCTTATGTTTTATCGATGTTTCCAATGCCTCTTTTGTTTATCCGATTGTCAAATCTCACTCGTTTCTCATGTTTCCTTGTTCTTTTTAGAATATGCCTCCTCGACGAGATGCACAACCTCAAACCGACGCCGAAGTCGCAGCCCTTGTCGCTCAGCAAATGGCTGCTGTGCTTCCGAACCTAATAACTCAGATTCATCAAATATACAACAACAATAACAATAATGCTCAGTGTAGTTTCAAGAATTTCAATTCGGCTAAACCACTAAAGTTTTCTGGGTCACAAGGAGCAACTGCGCTCCTGCAATGGTTCGAGAGTATCGAAAGCACATTTAGACATGTTCAGTGTCCGAATAAGCGAAAGGTCGAGTTTGCGTCAAGTGTTTTTTAGAAGCGTGCTCTTACATGGTGGAACGGTGTGATGCGTGATTGGGGTGCCGACGTGGCCATGGCACAAACTTGGGAAGAGCTTCGAGCTCTCATGATGAAAGAGTTCTGTCACCGTCACAAGATTAGGGCTTTGGAATGAGAATTCGATGATCTGAAACAAGATGGGGGAGAACACCGTGCGTATATGGATCGTTATGAGGAGCTCAGTTTGTTGTGTCCTACTATGCTTACCCCGTTGGAGAAAGCGAATGAGAGGTATATCGATGGTCTACCCGATTCTGTGCAAGATATTGTGGCTGGCAGTAATCCTACCACTGTTCGTCAAGCGATTGAATTGGATGCTACTCTGACCGAGTCTCAGGTCAGAAAAGGTAAACTGACCCGCAAGGGTGACAAGAAGCAGTCGGCCGATTCCGTTCAAGACAAGGGTAAAGGTAAGGGAAAGAAGAAAGGCGAGTCTTCTAGGAGGTCGAGGAAGCGCAAGGCTTCCCATAATTTTGCAGTTACGAATCAGAATGCTCAGAACCCACCAGCACAACCACCTGCGAAGAAACAGTATGCTGGTACTGCACCTCACTATGCTCGATGCAATGGTCATCATGTTGCCCAACAAGCTTGCAAACAGTGTACCACGTGTGGTAAACTTGGGCACTTGGCCAACATTTGTCGTCTGGGTCAAAATCAAGCTGTTCAGAATCAAGCTATAGTTCAAGGGAATGCTGCTAGATTCCCACCTGGTTCATGTTATAACTGCGGAGAGATGGGTCATTTCTGCAACAATTGTCCGAGGCTTACGAATCCGAATGTCAATGCGAATGCAAATGCCAATGTGAATCCCGCTCATGGAAGAGCGTACAATCTGAATGCAAACGAGGCTCGAGCTGACAACGAGGTTGTCAATGGTACGTTCCTTGTTAACCATCGACCTGCATCTGTTCTTTTCGATTCTGGTGCCGATAGAAGTTTTGTTTCGTTATCTTTTGAGCCTTTGCTTGCGATACCAAGATCTAAACTGAGGAAACCCTTATCTGTCGAAGTTGCTACTGGTAAGCCTCTTGTACTCGATTCTGTTATTCGCGATTTTCAATTAAACCTCGATAACCATCTTTTTCCTATTGACCTCGTGCCGATGCAACTTGGGAGATTCGATATTATTGTAGGGATGGATTGGTTAACTAAGTTTCATGCTGAGGTGGTTTGTTTCGATAAGATTGTTCGCATTCCTCTTTCGTCTGGTGAAGTTCTAGAGGTTCTTGGCGAGAAACCATCTGGAGGTTTGAAACTAATCTCGTGTACGAAAGCCCAAAGTTATTTACGAAAAGGATATGTAGCTTTTCTGGCACATGTCACCGAGGACAAAGGCAAGAGTAAGCGTATTCAAGATATTCCGATTGTCCGCAAATATCCAGAGGTGTTTCCTGATGAACTGCCTGGTTTGCCTCCAGTTCGTCAAGTCGAGTTTCATATTGACCTTGTTCCCAATGCGAACCCGATTGCGAAAGCACCTTATCATCTTGCACCGTATGAGTTGCAAGAATTATCGAAACAACTTCAAGAGTTATCTAATAAAGGATTCATCCGACCAAGTTTTTCACCTTGGGGCGCTCCAGTCCTGTTTGTGAAAAAGAAAGATGGGTCTTTTCGAATGTATATCGATTATCGTGAGCTTAATAAGCTTACCATCAAGAATCGATATCCCCTACCACGAATTGATGATCTCTTTGATCAGCTGCAAGGTGCTACATGTTTTTCCAAGATCGATCTATGTTCTGGGTATCATCAACTTCGTGTATTCGAAGAAGACATTCCCAAAACTGCTTTCCGCACAAGATATGGGCACTACGAATTCACTGTCATGCCTTTTGGTTTGACGAATGCCCCAGCTATCTTCATGGACTTAATGAATAGGGTTTGTAAACCTTATTTAGATAAGTTCATCATTGTATTCATCGACGACATTCTCATTTATTCGAAGTCTCGAGCCGAGCCGAGCACGAACAACACCTTCGTTTGACACTGGAACTCCTAAAGAAGGAACAACTTTTTGCTAAATTCTCCAAGTGTGAATTTTGGCTTAAAGAAGTTCAGTTTGTGGGTCATATTGTTAATGAGCAGGGTATTCATGTGGATCCATCCAAAATTGCTGCTATTAAGGATTGGAACACACCTACGACACCCACAGAAGTTCGATCTTTTCTTGGTCTTGCTGGATATTATCGACTATTCATTTCGAACTTCTCAAAAATCGTGGTTCCTCTCACTGCTTTGACTCAGAAGAATAAGCCTTTTGAGTGGGGACCCAAACAAGAAGAAGCGTTCCAAACGCTGAAACGAAAATTATGTGATGCTCCTGTTCTATCTTTGCCCGAGGGGAACGATGATTTTGTTTTCTATTGTGACGCGTCGAATCTAGGCCTTGGTTGTGTTCTTATGCAACGAGGTAAAGTCATATCTTATGCATCAAGACAACTAAAGATTCACGAGAAGAACTACACGACTCATGATCTTGAGTTGGGTGCTGTGGTTTTTGCTCTCAAAATCTGGAGACACTATCTTTATGGTACGAAGTGTGTGTTTTTCACAGACCACAAAAGTCTCCAGCGCATTCTTAATCAAAAGGAGCTGAACATGAGGCAACGACGCTGGGTTGAGCTATTGAACGATTACGATTGCGAAATTCGCTACCATCCTGGTAAGGCGAATGTCGTAGCCGATGCGCTAAGTCGAAAGGAACGAGTCAAGCTTCATTCTGGTCAAACTCTATCCAATATCCAATCTCGTATCCTTCAAGCACAACGATCATGTGTAACCAAAGGCTTATTGAAATATGAGCTACCACTTCAACTTGAGCTTAAACTTGAAACGAAAGACAATGGGTTACTTTATTTCAAGGATCGTTTGTGGATCCCGAAACAAGATGATCTCCGCACTTTAGTGATGGACGAATCTCATAAGTCTCGATATTCTATCCATCCTGGTGCTGACAAAATGTACAAGGATCTTCGTACTCTGTATTGGTGGCCTGGTATGAAAAAGGATATTGCCTTGTACGTATCAAAATGCCTAACTTGTCTCAAAGTCAAGGCTGAACATCAACGACCATCTGGTTTGCTTATACAACCAGAGATACCGGTTTGGAAGTGGGAGAACATTTCGATGGATCTCATCACTAAGTTACCGCATACATCTAGAGGTCACGATGCTATCTAGGTTGTTATCGATCGATTAACGAAGTCAGCTCATTTTATACCGATTCGCGAGGATCTATCTGCTGATAAACTTACAAAGATTTATGTTGATGAGATTGTATCTCGACATGGTGTTCCTTTGGATATCATTTCCGATCGTGATGCATGATTTTCATCTCACTTTTGGAAGACCATGCAATATGCTTTGGGAACCCAACTAAATCTAAGCACTGCTTATCATCCCCAAACAGATGGACAATCCGAGAGAACGATTCAAACATTGGAGGATATGCTTAGAGCATGCGTGATAGACTTTGGTGGTAATTGGGATTCTCATCTTCCGTTGATCGAGTTCTCTTACAACAATAGTTATCATGCTAGCATTAATATGGCACCATTCGAAGCTTTATACGGTCGAAAATGCCGTTCACCTGTCTGTTGGAATGAGATCGGTGAAGCTCAGCTTACTGGACCTGAGCTCATTCTGGAAACAACAGACAAAATCAAGAAAATTCGCGATAATCTTGTGACAGCTAGAAGCCGTCAAAAGAGTTATGCAGATATGCGACGCAAGCCCTTGGAATTTCAAGTTGGCGACCATTTCCTACTCAAGGTATCCCCTTGGAAGGGAGTGGTGAGATTTGGAAAGAAAGGAAAACTTGCACCACGATATGTTGGACCATTTAAGATTGTTGAAAGAATCGGAAAGGTTGCCTATCGACTAGAGCTACCTCCAGAGCTTGGGAATATTCACCCAACATTCCACGTGTCCAACTTGCGAAAGCGTTTAGCCAATGCTGATCTTCATATTCCACTCGACGAAATTCAAGTTGATGAAACGATGCACTTTGTCGAGAAACCTGTGGAGATAGTGGACCGTGAAATTAAACAGTTGAAAAACAAGCGAATTCGATTGGTCAAATTTTGCTGGGAGTCTAAACGTGGCCCAGAGTTTACTTGGGAACGTGAGGACCAAATGAAAGCGAAATATCCACATTTGTTTTCACAAGTTTCCTCTAGTTAAAATTTCAGGACGAAATTTCCTAAAGTAGGGGAGACTGTGACAACTGTGCTCTGTTAATGATGTACGATGTAAAACAATATAAATTATCAATAAAACAATGTGTTTTGGTGTTATTATGTGTGTATTTGTGTTTGATGATTTTACGATTTGATTCTAGTTCGATTTCAAGCTTTAAATCGCTTACTGGAAAGTTATACGCAAACTGATGCGTAAACGTAATCAGTGTAATGCAAAAAACACTCCGGAATAGTGACATAGGCCTAACACACCTTAAATAACCTTTACGTAACTTAGAAATAAGTTTTGGAGGGTTTGGTGTGTCGAAATCAAGTCTATTCGATCGCAGGGACTATTTGTGTCAAACTGTGAAACTATGCCGATTCGTATGGTAACGAACATTCTGGAACTTGATCATAAGTTAAACATACCCTAAATATCCTTTACATAGCTTAGAAATGGGCTTTGAGGTGTTTGGTGCGCAAAAATAAACTTTTTGATCAATAGTGACTAAAAGCGTCAAAAAGTGCATAAGTTTGCATTTTCACGCATATCTTACGTTCTGAACATATCCGGACATCCAAAAATTTTTGTAATCATTAAAATATTTTATTTTAGTGATTGGAATGAAAAATTGTGCGACGGATCGTAATTTGGATCGTTTTTGCGTCCGCTCGAGTTTTCATCGTAATTAACCGAACAACGCAACCGTACGACCAAACGAACCGGCATCCGAGATGTTTTTGAGCATATTTCATGTTCCCTATGCTTTAACATCCTTGTAGAGCCTTGAAAATGGGTTAACGGGGTTTAAACGCATCGAAAATGGCTTAAAAGTGTTGCAGGGACCATTTTTGCCATTTTTCAAACTTTTCTGAATCTGGGGACCAGTGGCGTCGCGCCACAGCCTAATGGCTGTGCTGTGGCGACACGCCACCATCTCATCTAGGCAGAAACATCATTTTAATTGGGTTGATTTTCAGGGGCCTTAATGTAACTTTTTCAATACCGTGTGATGGTTCTGGACACCCCTAGTATTCCAAAACAATGTGCCTTACATGTATGGTCCAGATCGAAGCTCAATTATCGATGAACAATCCTAACGGTTGTGGAAAATCTATATAAACCCACTTGATTATCTTCATCTTCCACACATTTGATCTCAATCTCCTTCTCTAAGTTGAAGCTCTCCTTGTGAAGCTTCATACCTGAGAAATTTTGAGTTCAAATCTTCTTTGCTTGGACCCTTTGTAAGTTTCTTTCATGCTCGTTTATGTTTTTCAAGCATGAAAGTCAAACAGTGTTTGACTTTCTGCTTTGACCATGAATTGGTTAACACAAAGTTTGTTTGAACTTTGCAACGTGAGCATAATCACGATGGTTATAGTCCCTTGTGACTATACCTATTGATTACCACGTTGATTAGGCGTAGTGACGAGTCATAGTTTCGGTCAAAATGCGTGTTTATGCGTATTTTGCAACCAAACTATTCTTGGGTATCAAAACCCTTTGTTTTGGTATCAAACCTGTTTTCTAACTTAGTTAAACATGTTTTAACATGTTTAGCTCATCACTTTTAGTCTAGTGCTTGTATAGAGTCGTAAGTCAAGCGGTCTTGACAACCTCTTAGACTTTCGAACTCGACCCGTTTGGTCTATCATTAGGATCTGACCAAGCATATTTAATGACCATAGTTGTATAGGAAATAACCTTTCGAGGTTATACCTTATGGTCACTTAGTTTAATTAGTTGTATGATAGGTAGTTTATATGCCTTAGGAAAATGACCAAAATGCCCTTTCCATGCATAATTTGATTTTAAGCATATGTAACTTAACTTTTGTCACTTAACTAATTATGCAACATGTTTAGGCATATAATACTTGTCATAGGACTAGTTAGGCGTCTCGAATGCGCTTTTGTGCGAAAGATGCGTTAATGTCACACCCCCAAAATCCACCCTGCGGAGTACCACCGCTTGGAGGCGTGACGTGACCAGGATCGAGCCACCAATCATATTGAACAACGTAATTACGTAAATAAAACCAACCACAATACGATTGGTGACCAAAAAGAAGTAAACCGACTTTAGGTTAACAGCGGAAGCATAAAACGTAAGTTCAAAACATAAGTTCATAGTTCATAAGTTTTAATACCCAAAACATAAGTTCCATAAGTTTATAAAGTTTAATTAATAAGCATGGGACATAACAGTCCGCATCACACAACAACCTCCTCCTCGTGCAACAACGAGTCAACAACAAAGTTGAGTGAGTTCACGTTTGGTTGTTTAGTTTTAAGTTAGTTCTGAAAAACGTGGTTTGACTTTCGTTGGCTTATGTGCCGTGGGGGTTACCCCATAGTTGAAAGTATGTTTAACCAAATCCTTTTATTATCCAAACCATATCCATAATCAGTGGGGGCTTCCCCATGTAAACTAGTAGACGGTATGATATCGACTACTACGAACAATAGTTGTGCCCTACATCAGTGTCTATCATCACTAACAGTTTGCCATAGTCCATTAGTACACACCCGTTTGGACGACACGGTGTGAGGTTTGTTAAACCTAATAGCGCTATTAACTAATGACCCGCTCGCCATCGGCCTCGGCGATTAAGTCGATATATAATGAGGGACTTAATGATAGAGTTTTGTCTAGTAAGTTTTAAGGGCGTTGTCCTACCCAAGGAGGACGAACGTACGTATTCTACCCAAGGAGAATACGCAGAATTTATTATTGGCATCCTACCTATGGAGGATGGCCGTACATATCCTACCCAAGGAGGATATGTAGATCCCATTTTAATTTCTTTAACCCATTCCCAACCACCGGGAATCCCATGCCTTAGAAAGTGTGTGAACTCACCTTGGTTTGCTCGGTTAGATTCTCAAATATAGCTAATAGTCAAGGTTGGTCAATCACGTCCTAATATGATTACCAGTTAGTCATTTAGTGGTTTCAAATAGAGCACAAAGTTCCTACACGTATCTACTACATAACATGCATTCACTTTAATAGTTCACGCTTGTATAAACATTCCACCTATAGCTACTCAAGAACAAGCATACGATATTGCACATATTACTTTCATTGACATATAACATGTTAGATCATTCTCAGATAACATACTCGACATTTAGACACGCAATTTACGACTTATGTCATTTCAACTTTTATATTCAAAACTGGGCTGTTTTTGGGGATTTTAATAAAATAGTTAAATTATTCCAAAAATTCCCAAACTTTTACAGAATGGCTTAAACGATCCAGATATTATTGTGTAAAAATCTCGGGATCCAATTCATCACCAATATTTTATAAAAATTCATTTTCCGGACTGCACTCAGATTTATCTTTTTCTGACTGCAGTCCACGGAATAATTTATTTAAAATTCATCATAAGTCCGATTTACGAAATTCCAGTGGGCAAACTACAAATACATCGGTGGTCTTCTACAGTATAAATTTCATGATGTAACTCTACACAGAATTCAAGTTATGATGGAAAACAAAATGCATATTTTCAGCATTGAAAATGCAGCTTTAGTTGCTGTTAGAAAATGACCCTTTAAAAATAGCAAACGAAGTCCAAAAATTATGATTCCAGTGCCATTAGAACCGTATTTCATAATACATAAATCTAGACTTCAGAAAATACATTTTTCGTTTTATTAAGGTCCGGTTACAGCCAACTGAAGTTGGCTGTAATCACTAAACAGCTTTCTGTTTTCAGTCTTTAACATTCTAAAGCGCGCTCGATTGATTCCGTTAACATGTTTAGCGATAAACAACGATACTTATAGCATATTATAAGTCCTTCATATCAGCACATAATCATCATACACCAAACAACACAAGAACAACATGATTTCATCTTCATTTTAACACTACTTCATCTCTAGTTAGTTTATACTTCAAGACTTTGTTTATGTTCTTTAGAGTTCTTAGTATTTCACAATTCTTTTAACTATTATCCAACAAAATCATGAACAAGATGAAGATCTAAGGCACTTACTACTAGCACAAAGCTAGGGGAGTTTCAAGGCGTAAAAGTGATGGATAAAAGAAAACGAGAGCGGTCCTTGTGCTTCAAGACTTTGTTTATGTTCTTTAGAGTTCTTAGTATTTCACAATTCTTTTCACTATTATCGAACAAAATCATCCGATTTACGAAATTCCAGTGGGAGAATTACAAATACATCGGTGGTCATCTACAGTACAAATTTCATGATCTAACTCTACACAGAATTCAAGTTATGACGGAAAACAGAACGCATATTTTCAGCAGTGAAAATGCAGCTTTAGTTGCTGTTAGAAAATGACCCTTTAAAAATAGCAAACGAAGTCCAAAAATTATGATTCCAGTGCCATTAGAACCGTATTTCATAATACATAAATCTAGTCTTCAGAAAATACATTTTTCGTTTTATTAAGGTCCGGTTACAGCCAACTGAAGTTGGCTGTAATCACTAAACAGCTTTCTGTTTTCAGTCTTTAACATTCTAAAGCGCGCTCGATTGATTCCGTTAACATGTTTAGCTATAAACAACGATACTTACAGCAGATTATAAGTCCTTCATATCAGGACATAATCATCATACACCAAACAACACAAGAACAACATGATTTCATCTTCATTTTAACACTACTTCATCTCTAGTTAGTTTATACTTCTGAATTATATCTTAGTTTAGTATAATGTTATGTAACTGAATGTTTAATATTACTATTATGTGTGTATTTTATGTAAATAATCGAAGAGGTGTGTGTCATATGTGGCACCGGTTTGAAAGGCAGTTATTGGCGCCAAAACATAACTGTCGGAAACAACCACCCTCTTTGTATATGTATATATACAATTTACCGGTAAGTTAAGCGGCACCAAGATATTATTCCTAATATCCATTTCCATATTTTACTATTTTCTTACAAAGTATGTGTGTGTGTTCTTCATTGATTATTTGATTCACCATGAAATCCAAACACGTTTATGATGAATCAAGTTCCGTCTATGAAGATGAGATGCATGATAAACTTCCGCTGCCAACAAGTGGTATCAGAGCCACACCAGATTATAAGGGAGACAGAATCTACGAGTCTGCATCGGTGCTTCCATGTAAGCATTGTTCTGATGAACAAAGAGAAAGATCAATGGCCAAAGTAATACAGAAGCGGTGCTATTACTGTAATCAACCAGGGCATCAAATAGCCTATTGCAAAGAGAAGGAGAACGATGAAGCATGTCTGTTAATCCGTCAAGCCATAGAAACTGGTACACAAATTCAAGAAGGAGACAACGTTAGAGACTCAGAATTCATCATCAGTGGTACCGACGGTGGTCTTTGGTCAGAAATATGGTATGTGAGTACAAAACTCAATCGTCACTTTTCCGGAAATTTAGATTCTTTCAAAAGAATTAAAAACATTTATGGTGTTGAGAAAAACACGGGGGAAAATCAATTTTTCTTTATACGGGGCATAGGGGCTGTGGATGTTATATCCGGGAGTGAAAATTTTCGAATCCAAAGTGTGTACTACACACCGGAATTGGATAGAAATATCCTCAGCCTTGATCTACTCATAAAACAGGGCATCACGGTAAAGTTTAACGGTGAAAGATGTAAACTATTTCCTATGTTTAGTGCACCACTTCTGAATAAGAAAAACATATTAACAGGATTAACAAGGGAGGATGAAATTGGTGTAAAAGAAAAACAGTTTATAATCGAAAACCAATCGGATCATGAAACATTCAAGTCAAATTACTTGAATGATTATTTCGAAAAGTTAAACTTGTCTTCCAACGAACCTGATTGGAATGTGATGATTCTGCAATCCATGGAATTCAAAGAATTTCAGGATTGTAAGGCCTTATTAGACATGTTAGATGATGGTGAGTATGTGATGAAGTATAAGTATGAAATAGAAAGGAAATTCGAAGAAATGATTAACTGGTTTTTATACAATAAGATGGGGATTCACTCAAGACCAGTTCCTGTATACATGGGTAATAATAAAAGGGTAAATCTGTTAGAACTCTACATGATAGTCAAGAGAGAAGGAGGTCATAGAACAGTAAAATCAAACAATCCGTGGGCAATGGTCTCAAAGAATATGGGGCATGATTATGAAGATGGAGAGTACATGAGGATAGTTTATGCCATGTACCTAGATGTTATTATTTATTACTACAAGTTCAAATCGGTTCAAGACAACGTTAGAGATGAACAAACTCAAGGAGCAGCAAGGACTGAAGATACGGCTGCAGATGGAGGAAGAAGAACAACAAGTACTGGATGCATACCGGATGATGACCGAGAACATTACGCTCTTTTCGCTGGGAATGATTGGATAGGAATGAAGAAAACACAGAAGCGGCGAAGATTTGATTTCCGGCAAGCTGAAAAGGCTGTGAATGAAGCCAACCGAAGCGTCTTAATGAACACTCGTGGATATAATCCAGTTTAAGGGGGAGTATTAGAAATAATAAACTGAATTATATCTTAGTTTAGTATAATGTTATGTAACTGAATGTTTAATATTACTATTATGTGTGTATTTTATGTAAATAATCGAAGAGGTGTGTGTCATATGTGGCACCGGTTCGAAAGGCAGTTATTGGCGCCAAAACATAACTGCCGGAAACAACCACCCTCTTCGTATATGTATATATACAATTTACCGGTAAGTTAACCGGCACCAAGATATTATTCCTAATATCCATTTCCATATTTTACTGTTTTCTTACAAAGTGTGTGTGTGTGTTCTTCATTGATTATTTGATTCACAATGAAATCCAAACACGTTTATGATGAATCAAGTTCCGTCTATGAAGATGAGATGCATGATAAACTTCCGCTGCCAACAATAATACATAAATCTAGACTTCAGAAAATACATTTTTCATTTTATTAAGGTCCGGTTACAGCCAACTGAAGTTGGCTGTAATCACTAAACAGCTTTCTGTTTTCAGTCTTTAACATTCTAAAGCGCGCTCGATTGATTCCGTTAACATGTTTAGCGATAAACAACGATACTTACAGCAGATTATAAGTCCTTCATATCAGCACATAATCATCATACACCAAACAACACAAGAACAACATGATTTCATCTTCATTTTAACACTACTTCATCTCTAGTTAGTTTATACTTCAAGACTTTGTTTATGTTCTTTAGAGTTCTTAGTATTTCACAATTCTGTTCACTATTATCCAACAAAATCATGAACAAGATGAAGATCTAAGGCACTTACTACTAGCACAAAGCTAGGGGAGTTTCAAGGCGTAAAAGTGATGGATTAAAGAAAACGAGAGCGGTCCTTGAGCTTCCGAACACACTAAGCTTAGTTGTAGGGTCTCTTGCACCTTTGGATGTTCTTGGATTACTTGAAAGAAGCTTGAAGGTGGTGATATGGTGGTGTGGTGGTGGCGGCCGAACAAGGAGAAGGAAGAGAGAAGTGTGGGTGTTTAGTGATGAAGATGAGATTGAATGAGGAACCAATGGGTTTATAATGGAATTTCCCAACATCTCATTAACCAATAGTCACAATGTCTTGAAAGTACTTAACATAATCTAATTTTTAATTCAAGGGAATCAAGAGTGGGGTGTCCACTTCATAACCGGTTGGGGGGAAGGGGTTGGGTTAGTTGTGTTGCAATTGGTAAGTAACTAAGTTAGTTAGAAGGTTAAGTGTTTAGTTGGTGTCTTAGGGTATGTTATGCAATATATAGTGTGTTAGGGTGTTCGGGGACCCTAACTAGCTCAGAAAAATAAAAACAATATGTTTGGCAATATTTTTGTGTTCCGGGTAATGTCCGGTTATTCGGTTGGGTATCGTTCCGTTAAAGTGCTTAATTAATCCGTAATGTGTTCTATATATATATTTTTGTAACACTTTTAATTTTCAACACTCAGGAAAGCATACAAGACTATTTAGTAACTTTTCTGCATACTACTAGTACGTTAACAAGCACATGTAAGTATAACACAGAAATCAGAAAGCAGTTAAATGATTCAGCACAGTCATCAAGCACTTTATTTATCATTAATAAATTGTACGGATACAAGGAATTATGAGGGTTGTCACAGTTAAAGTAGCGTAAACTACCTTAATGGGTCATAACGGGTCGAAAGCACTTAGGTTAGGTTCCGATTTAGAATGTAGGCTTTGATAAACCATATCACATGAGTTCCAATACTCATTTGGTTTATGAGACCTCGTTCTACCCGATCTTCCGATTTAGGTGTCGATTTATTAACTAGTGATCCGATTACTAGGTGCTATCTGATTTCCTTGGTATACTCGAGCTTTGCTAGTTCATCTAATCAAGGATACTTGCACTTCGACGTGAATACATAGTTCCCCTATTTTACTATATTTAATCGTTTTGGGGTGATTCATATGTGTTAAACGATTTCGATGCTTTCAAACGATGATTTCAAAAACGAATACTATGGTTTATATTAAACAAGAACGATTTCGATAATGTGAACGAACTTGTTGGACTTATTTACATAACGAATAACATTCAGTAATTTCGACCGAACCGACCAGTATTAGGTTATGGTACCATAGGATCTGACAAATCCCGTTATCAGACTACACCCATGGTTATGTGTGGGGGTTATGTGGGTAACGACTGAACCTGTTAATTGTTAACTTACCCTGTGGTGGTTTGTTAATACGTGTTGAACGATGGACGAGTTACGAAGGTTTGAATGTTATAAACGAGACGACCAAAAGTAGTTTTCACAATTAAAACAAGAACGACTGAAGGATTTTGAATGATAGAACGATTGAAACGATTGAACGATTTGAACAATTAGAACGATTTGAACGAACGATTGGTTTTTGGTTAGTGTTTAGATAACGGGACGGGTGGAATGTGACAATAGCATGGTAGATACGCCGCTGGTACTTCTTATATATAAGTGCTTCTATCATATTACATTTCGTGGCATTATTTAGTTCACCTGTACGAACGATTTTCAAACGAGACACGCAACGATGTTTACTAAACGATATAAACCATACGAGTTTTATTACAAGAACGATTTACGATTTGGGTTACGATGTACAATTGTTTTGAGTTAAGATTCATGGCATCGAGGTTTTATAAACTATAACCAATCTGTTTTGACTTGGTTATTCATTTTACAATACAAATGTTTTACAAAACAAGGTTTTCCAGTATCGATTAATGAAGTTGTACGAGTTATTTCAATATGTAAACGAGCCATGAACCCGACACTCACACAAAACCTATGTGCTCGCCGGCATTTCTTTGCTGACTTTATTTTTACATATGTTTCATGTGGTGTTGAATGATGTTGATTGCGAATAGGATGCATGCTCAATTAGGACTGGATGAGGCCTTAGTGACTTATTAATAAATGATAGACGATGTTTGACTTGTTTGTTTAACTTTAATACAATGTAAATTATCTAATGAATCAATAAAACAAAACTTTTTGAATCCATGGTTGTGAAACAATAATTCTGCCACTCCACTCCCCGACGTTTCCGTCGCGGTTTCGTTGTTTTAACGCGGTCGGGGTGTGACAAAAGTTGCTTTAAATGTACATCACATACTTATCAGATTGTCAACCTCGATTGTGTTAGTATATGGGATGGGTATAGCTTGGGATCTTAAATTGTTAATTTGGTAAGGGATTCAGAAGTGATTTGTTAATAAGGTGATTAATGTGTGTGACAGTTGCATGAGGGCAATAAAAAGCCAAGTGTGGGGATGCGATGGATGGGTTTTAGGAATGTGATTAATATGTGTTTAATGTCTAATAGTATGCATATTTGATCGTTTATACATGTGGAATTGGATAACTATGAGAAAATAATGTTTTGCAGGTTAACCACAAAGACTGGATGTGTTTTGGAGAATGTTAATGATTGAAAATGAAATTATTGGAAGATGGCGAGATTGAGGGCTGAATTACGAAGATGTGGGCGAAAACGGTGAATAAAACAGAGCTAAAACGAAGAAGTTATGAAGAAAACAGTTTTGGAAGGAATCTATCAATAGTAAGCTACGGTCAATCAACCATAACTTACGGTCCGGCGAGACAAAAGGAGCAGAAAGTGTAGAATGAAGGTCATCAGACCGTAGGCTACGGCGGGAATCAGCAAAAATGCGTGAAACCTTGTGTTTGAAGGTATAAAAAGGATTTTTAAAACCCTAATGAAACATTCACTTGGGAGGACGAAATTGGGGATCAAAGTAGCAAACTTTTTGCGTTTTTCACCTGCAATCATCATAATTCCTACCGAATCAAGGATAGAGATCATGAATTCATCCATTTATCAAAGCTTTTGAAGACCGAATCATTACCATGAGCGGCAAAAATTCTTCGCGGTTTCCTCTGGGTGGAGGATTCTTGTAAGTGAACCGATGTTTTGTGTTTGAATCTTTGTTAGAATCTGGTAATCTAAGCATTCGATGCTTTTTACCAGTTGATTTGATTTGATTAATTTGTAAATGGATATTTTTGCTTAAATTTTAATTTGAACGCATTCAATTCCCAAGATTTCTAGTAATTGGGATACTTTTGATAAGGATTATGGTTGGTAATTGCAATTGGTAACTCATATGATAACCTTCCATTGTATGCAATCGAAGTAAGTAGTCTTTGGGTAATCACAATCAATTAATCAAATTATACAATTATGTCTATGTAATTATAAACAATCAAGCACGTAATTGAGGTTTGCTTTGAATCTGAAATCCGGATGAACCATTGTTTCCTCCAACTGTTTACAAACTCATTTTCTTATTAATTCTTAGTTAATCAAACTCTCAAAACAAATAGATTTTATATTACTACAATTAGGTTAATAGTTCTTAATTCATAACACTTTCCACAATACTCCTTTGGTTCGATACCCTGCTTACCCTATCTATTAGGTTAAATAGGTTTTTGATTGACGTTCACGACAATCATCATTGACCTGAACTTACAAACTAACAATTTTGCCTAGTTTACACAAAATAGAATAGAAACGCCACGAGAACATGAACCATCCCTCGACCAAAGTTGTTAAGCATCTTTCCGTCAACAAAGGCAAAAGAACTGGCACAGAAGATATGACAAAACAAGATACCAAAATAACAAACAAACACAGTTATGTAATTACCTAGCTGACAACTAGAGACTGCTCATAACAAAGGTCAGCAGCCTGCAAAAGAGTTATTGTTTAGGGAGCCCCAACACAAAGACCCCATCAAGCAAAAAGGCTTGTCACAGGTAGATTAAGCTATTACAACCATATAAAATTACTTGTCTGAAACCCACCAAGATAAAAAAAGGCACCAAAGGAGCAGATCCAAGGTAGAAGACCCAGGGACATGGGGAGATAATATTGCTTGGATCTCGAAAATGGAGAGACCAAGGTTAGCAGGCAATTGTGCAAGAATGGAGGGACCCACTTATCCAACTTTTTTCTCACCTTATTCAGATGTTTCTCAGCCTTCGGGACATAGTGAGGGGTTTCCTTCTTTTTCAAGGTTTTGTTGTAGGAGGCATAGCCTTCTTTCAGCCCACTTTGAAAACCAACACAAGAGCAAGCATCGTACACTCGAATTAACAATTCTGAGTACTTCCGGCTACCTATGACATGGGAAAAGAACAACTTGAAAGCCTGTGTCAAAAGCCAATGCCTCCCCGAAGTAAGTGATATGCGCAAAATGTAGCATGTAAATTGTATCAAATAAGGTATAAAATCAACCCTTTTATGTACTAATGTTGGAAAAAGTGGGTTTCTTTGTATAATTTTGATTTTCAGGATTAAAAGAGCGTAAATGTACAAAAGAAACAAATTACCGGCAAAAACCAACATAAATACAAAAGAAGAGAAGTTAACACATCATACCGACCCTCCAAGCTTCACCCCAAGACCAAAAGCAACAAATCAAAAGACAGGCACGGGGCTGTTCCACCAAGGAATGGGGTCATGCCTCAGTCCAGAATCCATGAATAAAAGACAAACAGAAGCAGACAAGAGACAGGGATCGTGGTCAACTCCCAGATTTGCAAAATCTCCTATAGTATAGCAAGTACAAGACCACGGGGCCGTGCCTCTGACACACGGGGCCGTGTGTGCATAAGGACTGACAAAGCTCATTAAATGAAGACAGAGATGAAGAAGTCACGGGGATGTACCCCTCAGGCACGGGGCCGTGTGAAGGGCATGTTTCTAGCTATAAGTAGGGGTGCTTGGTTCATTTTCAATCCATCCCTTAACAAACCACTTCTCTCCCACATGCCACTAATTCACACCCACAATACCACCATCATCTACCACATTCCTCCGTCATCCATCTTTTGAGTGTGTAGTAGTCTCGGGATCCAAGATTGATTGTAAGAGTTTTTGTCAAACATAGGCCATGCTTGGCTAATCTGTTACATCACTTGGTGAAGACAAATCTTTTATGTATTACTTTTGATTTCCAAGCTTTGGTTAACTTTATAATAGGGTATGTATTAATGACTTTAACAACTAGTTTTTTATATTCAAAATGAACTTTATTCTATTATCTCTTCATGTTTTGTTGATTCACTCATTCGTGTGTTTACTGCTTGGAAGGGGGTTAGAAGGGTGGTTTGGGTAAAGTTCTTGCCTTGTTCAGTATATAGATTCTACGAGGACTTAGTTCAAGCTTATTAGGACATCTCTTGAGGCAGATAGCATCAAATCGAGGGAAGTAATAGCGGCTTGAATCCCTTATAAACAAACTACTATAAAAACTTTAAACCGTCCTTGCGGGACTGTATCCCTGATGACTCAGGCCAATATGGTCGAGGGTAGCTTTGCCTCCAAAAGAGGGACATGCCACATTTTGCATTAATAACTTACTTAATTATCTTTCAATATTCCGGCCTTGTGGGACTGTATCCCAGCTGACTCAGACCAATATAGTCGAGGGTAGCATTGCCTCCAAAAGTGGGACATGCCACTATAACTAATATAATCTCTTAAAATACCCAAAGTGTGGAAATCATCAAAGGATACATAAAGGAAGAGTCAGAACCAAGTGATTATATCTTGTCTATTGTTTTCTTTTTATTATTTTAGTTTCTTTCTTTATTTTTAATTACTAAACATATTTTTCCTAAAAATTTGATTAGATTAGACGTTGACGATATTCTGGTATTAAAAGTTGTTGTGTCATTGGATGACCTCGATATCTTACCATCGCTATACTACACCAACGATGGGTGCACTTGCCCTAGCGTGTTGTAGAGAGTGATTGTGTTATATCGTGTTTTATAAATTTAAAGCTTGATAAACGAGTAAAAGTGCTTAAAAGTCTACAAAAAATATACTCACGCTCCACCACGTCAAGTTTGTGGCCCCGTTTCCGGGAACACAAGGATTTTAAGAAAGTTTAAAATCAACGGCCTAATCATTTTTAATCTTCTTTATTATTCTTTTTAGGTTTTTCTTTTTTTTTCTACAATTCCTCTACTTTCTCTAGGTTCAGCACGGGGCCGTGTCCAACTTTCAGTACTGAAAAAGAATCTGTTCTTTAGGTTACTAAAACATTGACACAGGGCCGTTTTACAGGAGCACGGGGCCGTGTCTTGCATCTAGATCTAGGAACCAGAAAACATAAACTTTATCTCGACAGCTCGGGGTCGTGCCTATATAGACACAGGGTCTTGTTTGTTAACTAATCATCATTTTTCTGTTTTTGTTCGTAGAAATTTACACCATTCCGCATAATTCGCAGAAAATACGACCTGGTGAATGACCTCCACCTCCGACAAAGGCATAAAACTGCTACTAGAAGAACCTGAGCACTTTTTAAGAAAAACACATCAAGCTAAAAACCAACAAAAAGCCTCGACCCAAAACCTTCCAATGGCGGATCAACGTATTCTCATGGATTACTTACGGCCTACAGTCGGTAATCTTGGAGCCGCTATTAACCAACCAACTGTCAATGCTAACAACTTCGAGCTTCGACCACACCTAATCTAAATGCTCCAAAATTCTGCCACCTTTCGTGGCCTACCCGATATAGATCCCCATTACATATTACCAATTTTTTGGATATATGTGACACCTTTCGAATCAACGGAGCCTTAAACGATATTATCCGGCTCCGTATGTTCCCGTTTTCACTCAAGGACCAAGCTAAGGCTTGGCTCAACACCCTCCTAAGTGGATCTGTGCACACTAGGGATGAACTTGCCTAAAAATTTCTCTATAAATATTTCCCTCCCACTAAAACTGCTAAACTTATGACTGAAATTAATTCATACTCTCAAGACGACGGGGAATCTTTGTACATGACATGGGAGAAGTTCAAGGAGTTATTAAGGAGATGCCCACATCTTGGTCTAGAGCGTTGGTAATTAGTGTCCATTTTCTACAATGGACTCTTACCACACAAGGCAAATCCTTGATTCTAACTCCAGGGGACTCCTTGGAAATTAGCGACCCGAAAAAATTTACAACCAAATAGAAGAAATTGCTAAAATAGTTTTCAATGGCACTATCCTAGGGGTTCAAAATCCACTGCTCCGGGTGCCCATAAAGTGGACGAAGCTACATCCCTACAAGCCCAAATCAAAGCATTAACCACAAAAGTAAAGAAACTTGAATTAACTAAAATAGTTTCGGTTATGACTTGTGAAGGATGTGACGGGACACATGAAAACTGGAGTCGCATGAAAGATGCGGAAAACTAAACAGAAATGGTAAACTACCTCAATAACCGTCCACGACCATTGGGAACTCCAAACAACTCCTACAATCCCGAATGGCGAAATCATCCCAACTTTAGTCGGAGAGAATCGGGAGGTAACAACCAAAAAAATCAAAATCAAAGGCCCAACTTTCAGCAACAACCCCGAAACGAGCAACAAGCTTACCCACAACAACAACAAGGAGCAAGAGAAAGACTTGAGTACCTCATCACTTGTCTTTTCTGTTAGTGCATATTATGTATGTCCGCCACTGTGTGAATAGGCGTGTGTTGAATATTTGTATGGTTACAAATTAGATTCGAACACATGAGACCTTGGAGAGGACGAGAGCTCATTCGTATGGATGAGACTCATCCGCACGGATGTCATACCCTGATTTTTGTGGGCCAGGATGGTAGGGTTTAAGCGTGATGATTGGATAACAGTATCACAAATAATAATGTAGCGGAAGTATTGGAGTAAAAATATTTAATTCAATAAAAGTCTGGAATATATATAAAAGTTCTACAAGTATTAGAGTACAAGCCTACAGGCAGGATCTAGTAAAAAGAGCTTTAGACATCATAGGCCTTAAGCTGAGGAGTTGCAAATTCCTTAGCTTTCATTCTAGCCGACCCAGATTCCCAACCTATTATAAGGTTCGGTACCTGCAGTTCAATCTTTTAAAAATATGTCAGCTTTCGCTGGTAAATACAATTAACTGGCTCGTTTTGAAAATAGTTTTTCAAAAAAGAGTTTTATACATAGAGAAAAGCTGTAGGTAATCATTTAATATTTCTTGGGATTTTATCTTGTCACCAGATTTACATACTCTTCATACAATGGGAACCAGAGATCAAAGCCGGCCATTTTTAGTGGTATAATGATTAAGGGTACACACCAAAATTGAATAAACGTGTCTTACCGTCAGTATGCCTACCCCTGCACGCTATTCCGTATAGTCAAAATAGTTAATGAGTCGGGACGCCCGGACACAGTACCAATAACCCCCAATTGTTTCAGTTATCAAGTAAAATGGATTAAACCGAGTTCTTATATTTATGGGCTATCATAGGCGGCTCAATTATATAATACTCGCTCAAGTGGCGTATTTGTCATACCCCAAGTTTAAAAACAAAATAAGTTAAGAGTATTTACCTTTTGCTAGCATCCAATCAAATATGATTATATAGCAAAAGCCGCAAGTAAAAGTATTATTGACCCAAGTCCGATTATCTGGGGGGTTCTATAGTCCGGAATGAACAGAATTAGTTATATGTTAGAATGTATACAGGTCAAAGGTTAGTTCCTTTAGACATGACCCGTTACCTAAGAATAGATTCTCTAGATTAAGCGTAGATCAGAATAAATGTGGTTTACGCCTATCCAAGTACAATGTCTCTTTGGATAAAGGTCAATTAACCAAACATTCTATTTTGAAGTGAAATTGAAGTGAATAGACCCGTTACGCCTAAATTATATGAACTAGGTTCGTATAACTAGTTATGCGCGTAAAGGCGGGTTCGGAAGGTTAGATGGCTCTTATGACAAGTCCAAGGTGTCAAAACACATTTTGTAACATTATACATTCTATTTAAAAGTTATAATGTTAGCTACTTTGGTTTGAAAACCGTTTATTTTGTTTTTAAGATAAAAAGGGCAAAATCATCCTTTTTATAATATAACTACTAGACTTGTCATTTGACCTACCAAACAACATGACCAAGAGGTATAACTTTAGAGGGTTATACATCATATTAATATGGTCATATATCAGTTTTAAACAAGTTCTAACTTGGAACAAACGGGTCAGAATCGAAAGTCAAAGAAAAAGTCAAAATGCTTGAGTTTCGATATAGAATTAAGCTGTAATCAAGAAATGACGAATTGGACTTGTTTAGACATGTTCTAATATGTTTTATAAACTGTTATGATGCCAAACTTTAAGGTTTTGATAGTTAGAAACTTAATTAGCGTAATTAGCAATGTTTACATTTTTTTGACCTTTTATTTAATATAAATTTGACTCATTATTTCGCCTACTTAACGTGATCATCAGAGGGTGTTATCACAAGGGATTAACACCTTCATTATTATGATCACGTAGCCAAATTCAATTCAAACTTTGGCTTGACCAAAATGGTCATAACCGAAAGCCAAAGCAAAAGTCAATTTGCTTGACTTTCGACTATTAACTAGCCTAAGAATGGAAAGGAACTGAAAGAGAACACTTACTTGTGTTCAAGAGAAGTTTAGAACTTCAGGGAAGAGACTCCAAATGATGAGGAGCAGCTCTAAAGAAGATTTAGAAGTGAAGAAATGAATAGCGCAAAGAATTATGAACTTTTGAAGCCTATTTATACAATTTTTCAAGTCCTAAGTATGTGCCAATTGTCCACATGTGTGCTTAGGAGTCGATTAGTGTCCAACACTTGGAAGATGGAAAAGATATGGTGGCAAAAAGGAGCTTGGTGGCATTCTTAGCAGCCAAGGCAGCCAGCTGCCATTAATCTGTCACTTGCACACTCTTACGGACTATAAGAGTGATGTCATACGGTCCGTAAGGACCTTAGGCGCACAAAATTATTTAAACACCCTTGCGGACCGTAAGGGCTAAGCCTTGCAGTCCATAAGGGACCTTCGGGAATAATAATTTGAGATTTTTATATTTTAGTCCTTGGACTTTTATAAATTCTCATTTGGATATTTTTGTCCTTCTCCTTCCACATAGTTGGGATTATTCATAGAATTTAGGATATGTTTTAGCTAACGCATAATAATAGTCCCTCTCCTTCCAAGAATCGGGATTAGTCGGAGATACGGGACACGTTTCAGTGAACGTACAGTGTGGGTCATTCCTCCTCCCACATAGTCAGGATTAATTGGAGGTTCCTCCCTCCACATAGTCCGGATTAGTTGGAGGATTGGACACGTGTTGTCGCATAATTGGACGAAAATTTTCGAGTGTTACAACGGATGAAGCTCATCCACACGAACAAGACACTTCTGCATGGATGTGTTCATCGTCACCAAACATCATGTATAAATAGGGTCATGTGTTCATTAGTTGTTAAGTTTTGGGAGTTTCGCTAGAGAGATGTGTTGATGCTCTCTCCAGCCTGTCAATGTTGTATGCTCTTTCGGTATTAATGAAAGCCTTCTACTTTTGACTATTTTTACGAGATTTCTACCAAATTAGCCTTACCTTTTCCAAACTTCCGTCTAAACCCGCCGGATCCGAAACTTTCATTTTCTCTAAATCCGATAAAAAGTATTCGGAGAGGTTCCTACAAAATGAAGCCGAAATTAGGAACCAAAGGGCTAGTATACAAAATATTGAAAAACAAGTAAGCTAACTTGCCCAAAATTTCTCCGAAAGACCACAAGGTGCCTTGCCTAGTAACACTGAACCTAACCCAAAAGCACAAGTAAAGGTCAATTAAGAAACCAGAAAGTAGGGCCAGATAATAACACAAATAAACCTCAGAACACTTTACAATCTAACCCACCTACAAACACACCCTTAACCAATAACCAAGAAAATACTCAACCGGAAAACACCGAACCAACCAAACAACCACTAGTGCCCTACCCCAGTCGTTTACTTCACCAAAAGATTGATGAGCAATTCACCAAGTTCGTAAACCTCCTAAAAAAATTCACACCAATATTCCTTTTGTTGAGTCCTCACACAAATGCCAAAGTACTCCAAATTCAAGAGAGACTTCCTCACTCACAAAAGGAAGATTGAATCAATTCGACAAGTCAACCTAAGTGAAGAATGCTCTTCGGCACTCCTCAGAAACCCCCCAAAAAGAAGATTGATCCCTAAACCTTCAAAATTCCTTACTCCATCGGAGGATCACCGATAAGCAATACAATTGTCGATCAAGGGGCTTGCATTAACCTAATGCCCGCCTCCATGTTCAAATGACTCGGACTAGGGAAGCCACATCCTATAACGATGAGCATCCAACTTGCGGATAGATTTGTAAAATACCCTTAAGTGTCATAGAGAATCTTTTAGTTAAGGTCGAAGAATGTAACTCCCGAAAACCGGATCTTTCAATGATATCAAAACTAATCTTGTGAGAGTGCGGAAACCAAACACAAGATGATTCAAGATAGACCGAAAAATATGAAAAATGAAGAACACAATACCGAATCACTTTCAAACTTGCACACGTTCTATTACTTGAATAAGCAAAACGTCTAGTACAAGTTGACACACCACCAATCGCCTCTCTCTGACTCTCTGTAGAAAATTCTGAAACAAAGAGGCTCAAACCTAAAAACATGTTAAAAACTTGTTTATATACTAACTCAAGCCCAATTCCCTACATGGGCTCCCCTTGGGCCTGCTTGGCCCATATGGCCTAAAGCTTGGCCCAAGTGACCTATAAAGGTCCAAAACCTAATATAACTAACCCGGTAAAGCCCAGTTCGTAACCATAACCCGTTGTGTTAATTTGATGCGTCAGTCTCACACTTTAGGGCCTAACAATCTCCCCCTAGACTGATGCCATCAAATTGTCTTCATAGCATGAATTCAGCAACGTCTTCAACGAAGTCTATGGTTGTCGCTATGCTGCAGATGTTGTGGAAGTTCTTGACTTCTGAACTCTCAGCACTGGGTCTCTTTCTTCAAATCTTGTGGTTAGCTTCATATCAGGATCTCGATCAGCTTTGCTTGAAAATCTTGTTAAAAGAATGCGAGAGGAGGATTCTCAGCAGCTCTTTTCTTCTTCAATATTTGTCTTTCAAGCAGGTTCACAGGTACTTCTTCAAATGTACTTTCAGTGTCAGACGGCGTTTCGTATCCGGTTCTTTTGACTCAGGTACATCTTGTTGTTGTGCTGCTTCAGGCTTCTTCAGCAACTAATAGCATCTCATTCTTCAACAACTCCTATTCTTGATTGAAATCAAGTTCTGCACATGTTCACAAACTCATAAGTAAACATTTCTTATGCAACAGGGAGAGTACCATATGAACACTAGGTACATCCAAGTACTTATACTCAGATTTCACAATTTAAATTCTTTTGAGAAAGATGATCAGACAAATCTTCAAGAACGGTTATATTTTTAATTTTTAAGAAAACAAATAAACACTCTGTTTTGGATTTTTGGTTTTATAGAAAAGCAAGACACTATTTTTGTATTTTTGAATATTTCTATTTTTTTATTATTATTTTTTTTTGTTAATATTAAGAACTAGAAACAAATAAAAACTCAAAATATAAACAACTACCATTATATAATATACAATTACAATTGCAATGGGATCAAAATTCGTTCTCAGGCAGACTAAGGAACACATTTGAGGGACATATAGATAGATATAGAGTTTAGGGAAAGAAAACTTAGAAAAAAAAAATACAAAAAGAGTTTGCTGTATATATATATATATATATATAGGGAGAAGATCATGCGAGAACCGCGAGAACCAATGTGAACACAACCAAAAATGCCTAAAAATAGCTAAAAATCACACAAATTTTTTTTTTTTTTTAATATTTTTTATATAAAAATCGCTACTTTTCGAAGCAAAAAAAAAGTAAATTTTTTTTCCCACTAAAAGTAGCGATTTGAGCATAAAAA